>OU342463.1:0-1250000 GCA_910589355.1 Parapoynx stratiotata
AATCTGCCACCCAACCATTTATTGCCGCCGCCTCAATAGCACTGTCTTTATTTAGGCGCGTAATAGACCAACGCGGAAAGAAATTGTCCGAATTGTTGCTCCTCTGAACAATGTTACGGAGGGAGACACTAAATCGAATGTACATATGATCCGATAGTGTCTCCTCCTCCACCAGGACTCTCCAGTCTCGAACTCTATCTGCGATAGCAGGGGAAGCGAAAGTCAAATCCACTATGGACCCACCCTGCTGCCGGACACAGGTGAACGATGACCCAATATTTAGGAGGGCAAGGCCGGAAGTCACCGCCCAATCCTCCACGATTTCACCTCTTGGATCCGTTCTCGGGGAGCCCCAGGATGTAGATTTGGCATTAAAATCCCCGAGAACGATAACTGATCTTGGGGCCGCACGGTGTACAGCGGACCCCAGCTCTCCCATGAATACTTCAAATTCAGCCAAAGATTTGTTGGGCGAGAAATAAACCCCTATAATACAAAACTCTCTCCACTTGATAGTGACAAAGCCTCGACCCCTGTGTACAACAGATAAGGGTGGAACAGAAACACCGCTCGAACCTATTATTGCAACTGAACCATCCAAATCCGCAACCCAATTGGATCGCGGAGGAACTGTGTATGGTTCAGCTGCAACTGCCACCTCGATTTCCCACTCTGCCATATGCTGAAGAAGAAGACTTTGCGCAGCAGCAGAGTGGTTTAGATTTGTTTGCAGAAATTGGCAACTATCCATTATTGTCTGTCAACATTACCTCTTGCTGCGTGTTTCGCGCCGACTCAGTAGCAGCCTTGGTCCGTAGGGCCACTTTCCTCCTGTTGTGGCGGGGCGGGGAACATTTCTTTCCACCAATTATATGACCCGCAGATTTTCCCGCTTCTGCACACACCACACAGTGTGGTGCATCGGTGCAAGAAGCCGCTACATGACCTTTCTTGCCACAACGATAGCAAGAGCCGCTGCGATCAACAGTTGCCGTGCAGTTAGCCTTGGAGTGCCCCTCTTCCAAGCATCTAAAGCACCTGTACGGACGAGGATCCAGGAGCCTAACTTGGGCCGAGCTCCATCCAACAAGGAGCCGGCGCCCGTCCGTTAATTTCTTCGCAACGTCGACCGGACATTGCACCCAGGCCGAACCCATTCCAGCTGGACCATCTCGAATTTCACCTACTTTAACGTGGTCTAGATTGCACTCTCCTTTCTCAGCCACTGTTTGTTGAAGTTCCTCTCTCGTGACTGAATCGTCAAGATAGGTAATTCGCAATTCCGCACATTTAACCGGCCGAACAACTTTTCCCCCTTCCGGTATAATGCTCCGGAGCTTTTCAGCCAATAGATCGGCTTTTTCCGGAGCAAGGCTTTTGGGTAGCTCCATCAGCCGGTCCCCGGTCGCCGTTGTTTTGAAACGAACACCGGTGTCAAGTCCGACCTCAGCCAAGCCAACAGAGCTCCTGGCCCTCACAATGATTTCGGCAAACGTTGCCTTTCTATTTTCCATATCCGGTGGCAGGGAAATAACTACTGCCTGAGTGCGAGGAGGACGTAGTCTTCTCCTGCGTGTCGTCTTGGGCTTTCTTGCCACCGTTTGAGCCGGCTTGACCTGTGCTACTTTGGGCTGAGAATGTTTCTCTGCTTCCTTCTTTTTCTTTTTATTTTTCTGTTTCCTACTCTCCGCCGTCTCCCACTCTCCCTCGGCAGATGTGGACGCCGTGGGCTGTCTGGGTTCTGGCTCAGCCAGAGGGCGGAGTACTTTCTTGACTGGAGGGGGGGCGAGTGCTACCTTCTTCGCCTTACTCTTTGTTGACACAATTGCACTGCTAGGTTTGTCAACGACAGTCTTGCCCGTACTTTTGGCAGCCTGTGCCGCTTCTCGCTTTTTGTCAGCAGCCAAAGGTGGCCTAGGCGTTTTCGCCGGAAGAAGTGCGCCCTCAATTTGGGCGTTGACCATGTTCCGAGCTGCCGCCATGTATCCTCTAAATATATTATCCATTTCAGCCCGAGTGACCGGCGCCGCATCAGAAGAAGGACCGGTTGGCGATGGATTTGCCTCTTTTGGTTGGGATTGAGCCCTCGTTGCAGCCTTAAGTTGCGCTTGAAAGTCCATGCGCATCTCCGCCATCTCTTTTCGGACTTCGGCAAAGTTGCGCTCAAGGCGCTCGTTGTCGCTCCGTAACTGCGCGTTCTCCCTCTCGAGCTTGGAAACCTCCGAAGAAACGGTGCATTTAAGGATGCCAAGCGTGAAGTCTTTTATTCGGGCCGATGAATCCTTTAAGATCTTCTGATGAGTTCCCTTAAGGTGGCTCGATGTCTTTGACACTTTCATAATAGCATCCAATTCCTCCTCTACCCCCCTGAACATTTGGGTGGCTCGGGGTTCCTCCGTCGAATCCATGTCGTCCTCACATTGTAGAGAGGCGAACGAATTAGAGCGCAAATTCCTCTTTTGCGCAATCTCTAGTGCGAGTTCCCTTTCGGCTTCCAACCTCATCGACTCCTGCAGTTGCCGATTGTAGTCTCTCTTGGCTTGCGCAAGACCCACATACTCACCCGTAGTGGGCGGGCGGCCACGTCCTCGATTGGTCGTCACCTTTTTAGGCGCCGACACAGCGCTATCCGCACTCGATGCACCCTCTGAGTCGGATCCAGATCTAGACGCTAATCTGTCGCGTCCCCTCTTACGTCCCTTGGATTGGGACATGACTTCCTCATCGTCTGACCCAGCGTCATTTAATGACAAACAGGACCCGAAGTCCGACAGTCGCCTCTCTTGCTCAATATCGTCGTCCATCGGATCGACTTTTCCACTCTCTGCCCTACCGGCTTTCACATTCACCGCGCTATCTTTCGATGTACTAGGCGCCTTCTCTTTTAGGTACTGACTGCGTACCGAGCTTTTGCTTCCACCACTCACAATTCTTAAACTAAGGGGTTTGGTTTTTGGTTTTGATTTAGACACTTCCATGTTTGTCCCACGAGTATGGGGGAAATAAGCGGTCCACCCGGGTGGTGCCCCCTGCACCCGGGCAACTCTACTACGCTCACCAGGTCGAGCAGTCTGGCGAGGTTGGCGCTAACTGGTGGGCTATACGCTGCCCACCACCCGAAGGCCCTCTGTTGCCGCGTTCACCAACAACAAAGACTTGCGGATTTTTATGGTGGTATACTCCACTTGGCCCGGCCAGTCAAGGCAAGGCCCCTACACCCCCCATTCAGCAGCGAGACATGACCACGTACACTGAGCTAGAAGATACAGGTTGCCCGACGAGGGCCTGTCATACAGGACTCCCCGCCGCGCAGAAGGGACAGGCGAAAGACGCCACGACCTATACGCTGGGCTTGAAGCCCAACCACCCACGAGCATAAGCTCCACTGGCCCTAAAAAGAGCCCTTTCCACAAACAGAGCAGCTGCTCCGTGAGCATTGAATGCTCCTGACATTGACCGTGGTAAAAACGGTCCGCAGACTAAAAGACCGCCATCCAACGACTACAAAAGAGTCCGCTGGCCCATAAATTGGGCCCAACAACGCCACAGCCACAGAACTCTGATGAGCAGAGGATCTGAAAGCAGCCCACCGAACGCCATGAAGGCGCCAACCACTTTAAGGCACTGAAGCCTACGCGGGAATCAAAAAAGGGACTCAACCGCCCACCTTCTTCAGACCATTAGCCCACCGTCGAAAACCGGTTTGGAGAATAGCACTCGCTTACAACCGGTGTTCGACGTTGGTTGCCCAGGGTACGCCACGAGGAGGCTGTCTGAACTGGTACCCCACCTAACCTAACCTAACCTAACCTAACCTAACCTAACCTAACCTAACCTAACCTAACCTAACCTAACCTAACCTAACCTAACCTAACCTAACCTTTTTTTTTTTTTTTTTTTGACCCGGGGTAATGGCCGACCCATACCAGGCTTCGGGGGAAGACCTGGTTATGCGGGGCTCGAACCCGCTAAACCCCCCGGGGGCTTATCCTCCGCCGCGTTGGTGCGGTGTCGGGCTCTCGAGTATGCAACCGACGACCGCCGCGGCGTGGCCTTTCGGCCTCCACTGGCCTGTCCCTGGAGGGGGACCAGCCGCTCCGTGCCACGGGAGCGGCTGCCGACGAGCCGTGCAAGGCGGGTGACTGCCTCCATACCAAGGACCCCCGTCCCGTCACCCGCGTGGCCCTGGGCTCAGGCAACACCCCGAGAGGCATTGCCATCATTGCCCTGTCGGAAAAGCCGGGTCACCGGGCAAATACCCCGACGCGACCCTCGACTGCCGGGCAGACACCCCGACGCAGCCCGCCACCGGACAAAAGCCCCGACGTGGCCCGCCACCGGGCAAATACCCCGCCGTGGCTACTTCTTCTCAACTCGCTGGACTGGTTGAGACCCGTGCTTCCTGCTCCCTTCCTGCTTGGGCTTTGGGCGGCAAAGCTTGCCGCACGCAACGTGCCCAGCCGGGAGACTCAGCGCGGCGCAGACTCCGCACTTGGGCTTGGCGCTGCAGTCAGCGGCGAAATGCCCGTCCTCTCCGCATCTAAAACATAGTTGGCTACGGTCTACTTGGTTCTTGCACATTTCTCGTGTGTGCCCGAGTTCCAAGCAGCCGTAGCAACGCAGCGGACGCGGTCCAAGAGCGACAACTTTGGCCGAGCTCCATCCCACCAAAATGCGCTTTTTCTGTGCCAATATCTTGGCGGCTGCCACCGGACATCTGACGAGTGCCGCCAACATCCCGTCTCTACCTGGCCTGAGATCGCCGATGAGAAATTCGTCCGCTGGTACACCGGTGGCTTCGGCAGCCGCCTGTGCAAGCTCCTCATGCGTCACGGCGAAGTCCATGCCCGTGACGCGAACCTCCGCCTTTTTGATCGGGCGAGTGACGCGAGCAACTATGGGCAGGTTCTCTTTTAGGCTCTGCTCCAGCCGTTGCGCCCCTTCCACTCCTACTTCCTTGGGGAGCTCGAGAATAACAGCCCCCGCATACGACCTCTTCAATGACAGCGACATAATGCCCAACTTCTTCAAGTCGATTTTGTCCCTTGCCGTTTTCATCAGATCCACGACAGTGAGCCCACCCTCTCTCTCCTTTTCGGACTTAAGTAGATCGATTACGACGGCAGGAGCCTTCTTTTCACGGAGACGTACTGGCTTTGGTTTCTTTGGCCCCTTAACCTTATTGCCACTCTCCCCCGCCTTCGACTTGTCTTGACCTGAATGTACCTGGTCCTTCTTCTTCTTTTTCAGCTGCTTTTTGCGGCTCATGGCCGTACTCCAACCTTCCTCGCCTTCATTGGCTACGGCCGAAGCAACCGCCGGGACTTTAGGAGCCTCCTTCGTCTTTGTTTTCTGTCGCGCAGAAGCGGCATCAGTGATACGCGTTTGGCTGCTGCTTGCAATCGGGACCGGCTCAGGTGTGGGCTTAGCCAGAACCGAAGGCTCAGCAGGCGCAGTCACAGGTCTCAATTCTTCAACCACATCGCGGACCGCGGCTTTAATATAGTCCCGCAACTTGGCGTCATCACTGAGGACTTCGCGGTGAGTCGCAGGAGCAGCCGCCGTCTCCGCAGCAGTAACCTCATATCGCATCAGTCTGCGCTTGTAGTCTTCTAATTCTTTTTCGACCTTCTCGAACTTCTGCTGCAGCGCCTTATGGTCATCCCTGAGCGCAGAATACTGTCGATGCAGAAGGCGGGATTCGTCCGTTGTTGTGAGAGTGCCGATCCTCGACAGCACCTCTCTCTGAAGCACACAGACCCGCTTCATTTCACCTCTTACGTCGCCCTTCAGCCTTGAAGACTTGTCGAGCATGGACTCAAAGACGCGAGTACCCTGCTTGGCCAGTTCAATCAGGCCGGGATTCGAGGGATCGCTAATCTCCGACTCTAACCTGTCGGGCAACTTTCGCCTGCTCTCTCCGCCGGTGAAATCGCGGGCCAGGTCCTCGATTTCCCGCGCCGAAATGTCCTCGGCGACGTCGAGCCTTTGCCGCTCTCTCTCCTGCAGAGCTTTTCCCCATCCAATATACTCCCCAGTAGTGGGGGGTCTTCCACGTCCTCTTTTGGCGGTGATCGCCACATCGAATTCAGGCTCTGACACCTCTGAATCATCGAAGCTCTCCGAACCGGTCAGGGATGGGCTCCGGCTAACAGATATTCTCCGCGACACAGTTTCAACCTTCGCAGCCCTACTCCGCGTGTTCAAGGCCGGCTTGTCCGACTCCTTTTCCACTACCTTGACAACGTCCCGATAACTTGGACGCCGAACAGAAGCTGGGGTTTTGTAACCAGCATCTACAAACTCCTCCTCGCTTTCGTCAAAACGCCTACTCGGCTCTCCTTCTTTTACGTCTTTTGGGTTTTTTAATTTGGACACATTCATATTTGTTCCCACGAGTAGGGGGGCTTTAGGGTCTGCCCCCCCTGACCCAGAAAACACCGGCCGCTAGCTGGCAGATCCGCTCGCCTGCCACCTTCAGAGAAGGCGGGGGTACGCCGCGCACTCCATCGGGGCCGCAGCCCGCCAAAACGCACCCCCGTTGAGGATTTGTTATTGATGTTTTCTCATCTCGGGGCCGGCCACTTAAGGCAAGCCCCCCTGGTCCCTTACCCGCGCCGATAAACATGACACCAGACGCCCGGGGGGGATAACAGGTTGGCCCGACGAGGTCCTGCCATGCAGGGGTCCCCGCCGCGCCGTCGAAGCCCTTTCGGGCGAAGACAGGGGAGACAGAACTCTCCCGGGAGATGAAACTCCCTCGACCAGAGCGCCGAACACAAAAACACCCGACGACTCCCGCGAGCCTTGCAGGCCCGCCACCCACGACCCCGAAGGGTCCGCTGGCCCTGAAAAGGGCCCTCCACAGGGTAATTATTTTAGAGAGGTTTTCTTCCTCGCAACCAGACGCACAGGGCAAGCCCCATACGCCCAGCCCCCAGACCCACTCAGTGTGAGCTTACGGGTTGGTGTGACCGTGCAATGCCCGCCCCGTGAGGAGCAAGCAGTCACACCGTTGCTAGTGGCTGTCCGCGACGGCCGAAGCCGCTACCCCCCATATCTGGAGGGCATTCCCCTATCCGCAGCCCGGGGACGCGTCCGATGGCGGTACTAGCCCCGCACACGGAAACCTAACCTAACCTAACCTTTTTTTTTTTTTTTTTTTTTTTTTTTTTTTTTTTTTTTTTTTTTTTTCCCGGGGTAATGGCCGTCCCATACCAGGCTTCGGGGGAAGACCTGGTTATGTGGGGCTCGAACCCACTAAACCCCCCGGGGGCAACCTCCTCCGCCGCGCTTGTCGACACTGGGATCCCAAGTGCGCTCCAATGTCGACGCGGCTGGACCTTTCGGCCCTCCACCAGCTTGTCCCTGGAGGGGGACCAGTCGCTCCGTGCCACGGGAGCGACTGCTGACGAGCCGTGCAATGCGGGTGACTGCCTCCATACCAAGGACCCCCGTCCCGTCACCTGCTTGGCCCTGGGCTCAGACAACGCCCCAGAGGGGGGCATCGCCATCATCGCCCTGTCAGAAGCTCGGCCACCGGGCAAAAGCCCCGACGTGGCCACGACTGTCGGGCAAACGCCCCGACACAGTCCGCCGCCGGACAAAAGCCCCGATGCGGCTACTCAACAGCCCGTTAAATTGGACCGTCTAGGCGCGCGTAAGCGCGTCGCCTCCGCCCGCCGCGGCGGCGTCGTCGCGGATCCGCTAGGGGGTCATCCTCCCTGGCCCGCTCTAATGTTTCCTTTTCCGACATTACGCTTTCGGCGAAGGAAGCCACGGCGTCCCAGCACCTCTCGCTCGCAATCATGGCTTTGACCACGCTGGGGAGCGAGAGGTCTGTTCCTATAGCGCGCATAAGTATCGCGCGTTGCCGTCCAAAGAATGAACAGTGCTCTAAAGTGTGTTGGGCACTATCCTCCTCCTGCCCGCATTGGGCACATTCCGTTGTTGCCTCCCTCCCAATACGGTTTAGATAGCTGCCAAAGCACCCGTGATTAGAAAGCAGCTGCACCATATGGAAAGTTAGGGCGCCATGTTTCCTCTTGACCCATTTGTATAGGAGTGGGTGAAGTGTGTCTAGCGTTCTCCTGCCATACACAGCAACCTCAAGCTTGTTAGCCCATTCTGCCACCAAGTTCTTATTGGCCTGACGTCTCAATCGCTCCAAATCAACGGGAACATTCGTGCGTCTTGCCTCACTCTTCCTATTATATATTTCGGTGAGAACTTTCGCCTCCATCTCCCACGGCGGGGTTGCTGCCAGCGCGCAGGCAGCATCAAATCCGATTGTACAATAGCCCCTGATGATCCGATTCGCTGCGATCCGTTGCGCTTGACGCAGCTGAGTACAGTTACGCTCCGAGAGAGAATCAGACCACACAGGGCTACCATACAATGCCATCGAGCGGAGGACCCCAGCGTACAATTTACGACAGGTGCCGCTGGGTCCCCCAACATTCGGCAGGAGTCTGGCTAACGACCCCGCCGTGCCAACTAACTTCTTCCTTAATAGGCGAAAATGCTCCTCAAAACATAATGTGTCGTCCAATATAAGCCCTAGATACTTAAAGCTAGACCCGATACAAATTCTGGTATGCTCGACTTCAATATATAGCCCTGTGGTACGCCTAGATCGTGGTGGCCTAAAGCAGATCGCTTCAGTTTTGTGGGCAGCAACTTTAAGCCCGAGCTTCTTGATGCGACCAACCACGAGACCAGTTGCAGCCGTTGCCAACGCTGCGGCCTGAAACGGATCCTTGTGTCTGGCCGTAATAAGGGTGTCATCCGCATAGCAAATCACCCCCATCCCGGGCAGACACGAGGCCCTCAAGGCCCAGTCATATCCGATATTCCACAGGAGTGGACCAAGCACCGACCCCTGTGGAATACCGCACATCATTCGACGCCTCTGTAATGTACCGTTCCGACCTACAAAAACAATCTCTCTAGCCGATAGGTAGTCCTCGATCATTATCCGCAGATAGCGCGGAATGCCGAAAAATCTTAGCGCTGCTGTAATCGTCGCGAATGGGAGAGTGTTAAAAGCATTTGCTACATCTAACGATACTGCAATAAGCACTTCTCCCCCTTGTCGCGCCTCCATAGCGGAGCTCTTGAGGTCCAGGATTGCGTCTACAGTTGATCTGTGCTCTCTAAACCCGTATTGGGAGTCAGAGAGCCCAGGCGCACAAACCGCCAGGTGTTGGTTGAGGCGGCCTGCCAGGATCCTCTCGAGCATCTTCGCTGTCTCGTCCAGCAGGACGATCGGCCTGTACCCACTAGGGGAGTCTACCGGTCTGCCGTATTTATGGAGAAGGACTAGTCTGCCTCGCTTCCACGGCGTAGGAAATTTACCCTCTCTTATCGCAAGATCGAAAAGCGATCGCAAGTCACCGCCAAGATGGTTTAGCGCAAGGCCCAGGACTCGACCGTGAATTCCGTCTGGTCCAGGTGCAGTTTTGCGGCTCGTCATTTTATTGACAGCGCCCTCCATTTCGGCCTCCGTAACTGGTGGAGGGGGGTCATCACTGTGCTGTTCGCTTTGTTCCACCCCCATAAAGGGAGGGGTATGCTGTGAGCTAACCGGGAACAGTGCTGTAACGACGCAATCCAGCAGATCAGGCTCCATGGTTTCGACTGTCGGCGGGCCTTGTGTGCGAAGCTTATTGCACGCTCTCTGGTACGGCCGACCCCAGGGATCAGCGTCAATGCCATCCAAAAGCTCCTGCCAGGCAGCATCCTTGGCCTGGGATATCGCAACTTTAAACGTGTCTTTCGCCTCGCGGTATAATGACCAAAGAGTGCTTTCCCTGTCAAGATCGCGGTCTCGTCGACGTCTGCTTCTTGTGTAGGCTCTTCGGGCTCTAATGCACGCCGCACGAAGAGCTGCAAGTTCCTGCGACCACCAGTACACCTCTCTTTTTGGTGGTGGACGACGGGACCGTGGCATTGACATATTGGACACTGAAGTTAGTGAGTCCCTCAGTCTAGTCGCTAACACATCCACTTCAGCAGGTTCGTCTGAACCTAACCTAACCTAACCTAACCTAACCTAACCTAACCTAACCTAACCTAACCTAACCTAACCTAACCTAACCTAACCTTTTTTTTTTTTTTTTTTTTTTTTTTTTTTTTTTTTTTTTTTTTTTTTTTTTTTTTTTTTTTTATCCCTGGGAAATGCCCGCGCATACCTTCCACCCGGGGGGGGTGGGGGTTATGTGGGACTCGAACCCACTAAAACCCAGGGTGCTCTCCTCTACCGCATTTGGTTCGCTCTAGGATCTCGATGTACGCACTCGAGCAAACGCGGTTGTCCAATGTGGACTCCTCACTTTTGGGAGGGGGGGTGTAAAGGGCCCACCCTCTTTTCATCCTCCCCTACAGGGGACTGCCGAAGCCTGAGCAACGGGCTCGGCAGCCGACTGAACCGTGCAATGCAAACACCTGGACCCCCCGTCCCGGTGCCTGCTGGTTCAGGGCTAGGGAGACACCTGCCGTTGATACAGGCGTCTCCTTCGCCCGCCGCGGCGGCGTCGTCGCGGGTCAGAGAGGGGATCGTCCTCTCTGGCTCGCTCCGAAGCCTCCTTTTCCGAGATGACAGCCTCGGCAAAGGTTGCCACAGCGTCCCAGCACCTCTCGCTCCCAACCATGGCTTTGACCACGCTGGGGAGCGAGAGGTCTGTCCCTATAACGCGTTTGAGATCCACGCGTTGTTGCTCAAAGAAAGAGCAGCTCTCCAATGTGTGCTTGGCACAATCGTCATCCTGCCCGCACTGGGCACACACTGCGCTTACTTCTCTTCCTATACGGTGCAGGTAGCCACCAAAGCAGCCATGGTTCGTGAGAAGCTGCACCGTATGGAAGGAGAGGGAGCCGTGTTTCCTACTCGTCCATTTGTCCAATACAGGACGGAGGGCTTCGAGTGTCCAACTTCCGTATGTTGCACCCGACAGTTGTTCAACCCAATCAACGAGGAGCTGTTTGTTGCGTTGCCGTCTTAACTTCTCGATGTCGACGGGAATTTGCGTACGCAACGCTTGAACCTTCCTAAAATATACTTCGGCAAGCACTTTCGCTTCCATCTCCCACGGCGGTGTGGCCGCGAGAGCACATGCAGCATCAAAACCTACTGTACAGTAGCCCCTGATCGCCCTATTTGCAATTATTCTCTGCGCTTGGCGGAGTTGGGCGCAATTGGTGTTCGAAAGGGCGTCTGCCCAGACGGGGCTACCATACAGTGCCATTGAACGAAGCACACCGGCGTACAGTTTTCGGCATGTTCCGCTTGGACCTCCGATATTGGGCAGGAGTCTTGCTAGAGACCCCGCCGTGCCGACCAACTTTTTCTTCAGTGTGCGAAAGTGTTCTTCGAAAGAGAATGTATCGTCTAAGACCAAACCAAGGTATTTCAGAGTAGGCTTGACCTCGATCTTGGTTCCTTCGACCTCTATGGACACCCTTACACGCCTTTTCCGAGGAAGCCGGAACAGAATAGCCTCAGTTTTGCTAGCCGCTATCTTGAGACCTAGCCTTTTAATGCGGCCCACTACCAAATTCGTTGCTGCAGTCGCCAGCGCTGCGGCCTGCTGAGGATCCTTGTGTCTGGCTGTGATGAGGGTGTCATCAGCATAGCAGATCAACCCCATCCCAGGCAGACACGAGCCCCTCAGTGCCCAGTCATATCCGATGTTCCACAGGAGTGGGCCAAGAACCGACCCCTGTGGAACACCGCACATCATGCGTCTTTTTTGCAGCGCACCGTTCCGACCCGCATAGAGAATCTCTCGAGCCATCAGATAGTCTTTAACTAATTGCCTCAGATATCTAGGTACACCAAAATATTGCAGCGCCTCCACAATTGTGGCAAAAGGGAGGGTATTGAAGGCGTTTGCGATGTCAAGCGAGACAGCTACAAGCGACTCTCCTCTTTGCCGGGACTCCAGAACAGAACTCTTCAACATGATAATGGCGTCTACAGTTGAGCGATGCTCCCTAAACCCATATTGGCATTCCGAGAGACCGGACGCGCAGGACGACAGATGTTTATTAAGACGCCCCGCCAGAATCCTCTCGAAAATCTTCGCCGCCTCGTCTAAGAGAACAATCGGCCTATATCCCCCAGGTGAGTCCATGGGCCTACCGTGTTTGTGTAGCAACACCAGTCTCCCTTGTTTCCATGCAGTGGGGAACTTGCGTTCGGTGATCGCTTTGTCAAATAGGGATCGCATGTCGCCGCCAAGATGGTTTAAAGCCATTCCGAGAACTCTTCCATGTATCCCGTCGGGGCCAGGTGCAGTTTTACGGGCGACCATCTTCCGTATTGTCGCTTCCATCTCTGCTTCTGTCACCGACGGCGGTGGTTCTTCTTCTATTTGTTGCCTATTTGGACTTATCCCCATATATGGAGGAGAGTGCGGCTCCCTAGCAGGAAACAGGGTCGAAACAACGTTCTCCAGAACTTCAGGCTCTAGTGACTCCACCACTGGAGGCCCTTGGGCTCGCAATTTGCCGCATGCCCGTTGGTATGGTCGCCCCCAGGGATCTGAATCAATGCTGTCTAAGAGCTCTTGCCAAGCACTATCTTTTGCTTGGGAGATGGCCTTCTTGAGCGCTTCCTTTGCCTCTTTGTACGTAGACCATAGCACCGCCTCTCTATCAAGGTCTCGATTTTGTCTTCTCCTGCTTCTAGTGAAGACTCTCCGGGCACTAGAACACGCCGCGCGGAGAGTCGCGAGCTCTTGAGACCACCAGTAAACTTCCTTCCTGGGCGGAGGTCGTCGTGAACGTGGCATAGACGCATTAGAGATGGAGGTAAGCGCATCACGCAGTTGCCCTACCCGATCATCAACTCCAGTCCCCTCTTGTGACGGTAAAATCCATGATGCAACAAGAGTCGCAGTCTCTGCTTTTTCCCTATTCAATTTCGTTAGTGACCATCGCGGGAAGGGATCAACTCTGGATATGTTGTACTGACTTCCAGCTATATTTGTCAGGGTGGACATCTCGAAGCGGATGTATGCATGGTCCGAGAGTGTCTCCGCTGCACCTAGCACTCGCCAATTGCGAATCCGCTCAGCAGCAGCGGGGGTGGCCAAAGTGATGTCAACGACCGATCCCCCCCGCTGTCGCACACAAGTCCATTCGCTTCCGACGTTAGAGACAACGAGTCCTAATTGTGTTATCCAGTCTTCAAGACACTCTCCTCTTTGATCAGTGGAGGCAGAACCCCACGAGGCAGCTTTCGCATTTAAGTCCCCCATTAGCAAGACTTCATGAGGGTGTGCAGCGCTAACGCAGTGCCCAAGCTGGATGAGAAAAGCCTCGAATTCGGCAAAGGATCTATTTGGCGAGAAGTACGCTCCTATTACCACCATTCTATTCCAGTTTACGGCGACAAATCCATGGCCCTTGAACCGGATTGATGTAGACGAAGAATTTTGTCCTGCAGCTATCATGACTAAGCCATCCCGATCGCCAGCCCAGCGAGGTTGGTTTGGTACCGAGTACGGCTCAGCCATGACTGCCAGGTCGATATTATCCTCAGCCATGACTTGCACCAACATGTCCTGAGCATGTCGTGCATGGTTCAGGTTGCCCTGTAAGATGTGCATGTTTTTAGTTTTTGATAGATTCCTCCGCTGTCACCTCGTTAGAGGGCCTATCAGCTCTTGCGGCAGTTTCCGGGACAGAACCGGGCGCTTTCTTAGGTCCTTCCTTGTTGGACTTCGGCTGTGGTTTACAATTTCTGCCGCCCATAGCGTGATTCGCCGGAGCTCCGTTAGCCATGCAAACGGCGCAGCTGGGTTTTTCCTTGCACTCCGACGCAATGTGACCCTCCTTTCCGCACCTAAAGCATAGTCCACTGCGGTCTACATTGTTAGGACACATCTGCCTTATATGGCCAAGCTGCATACAACCGAAGCAGCGCATCGGCCGAGGTTCTAGGGCGACAACTTTGGCCGCACTCCACCCTACACATAGGCGTTTCAGACCAACGAGCTTTTTGGCAGCTGCCACAGGGCACCTTACCAGCGCCGACAGCATGCCATTCCTGTTCGGCCTCAGTTCCCCCACGAGGAAATCGTCAGTCGGAGCACCTGTCGCTTCGGAAGCTGCAGCTGCAAGATCTTCACAGGTGACCGAAAAGTCTAGTCCGAAAACCCTTACCTCCGCCTTCTTTACCGGGCGGGTGATGCGAACTCCAGTAGGAAGCGCGTCATTAAGACTTTGCTGTAGCTTCTGGGCCTCAGTAACGCCTGTCTCCTTGGGTAATTGGAGAATTACGGCCCCCGCCTGTGACACCCTAAACGAGACTATCGGTATCCCCAGTTTCTGCAGGTCCACCTTATCTTTGGCGCGCTTGATGACCTCTGCGAAGGTGAGTCCATTCTCTTTCTCCTTCTCCTCCTTCGTTATGTCAATGACCACCGCATTAGTCCTTCTCTCGCGGAGTCTGAACTTTCGGGGCTTCTTGGTGGATGCCCTTACGCCTTTCTTAGCTCCAGCCGACTGTTTTTGCGTGGCCTGTGCCTTCTTCCTCTCTTTTTGTTTGTTCTTCCTACTCTTAGACACTTCCCATCCCTCTTCGGCTCCCTCCTGAGCAGCAGAGGGAATAGATGGTTGATCTGGTGGAGCACTTCTCTTCCAAACCTGAGTCGTCTTTCGAGGTTGTTCTTTCTTTTCCCCCCCCTTTTCTCTACTTTTGCTGGTGACCTTCTCATTCCTCTTCTCCTCATCATTTCTCATAGCCGTTACCTTTCCTCCCTTTGAACTGGGTGGAGCCCGTTTTTCAGCCCCATCGATCTGACGGGATTCAACAGTGGGAGCAGGAGTATCAATATCACTCGTTGGATGTGGATGCCACTCTAGAGCAGGAGTTGTGGATTTCGTCAGACCCTCAATCATGGCTTCGTATCTCACCATTTTGTATCGATACTCCTCGAGGTCTCTCTCCATCTTTTCCGACCGTTCTCTTAGCCTACGCATCTCATTCTTCAACTCATCGTTCTCGCGGTGTAAGCGTTTTGAGTCCTCCGGGATAATTAACGTCCCAATACGATCCAATACCTCGCCGAAGAGGATGCAGGACTTCTTCATTTCGGACTTGACGTCCCCTTTTATTCGGCTGGACTTGGCTACCATTGTCTCAAATACCTTAAGGCCCTGCCGGCCGAACCCAATAAGACCAGGGGCCGACGGGTCGTCTATATCCACATCCAGTTTTTCGGGGATCTTTCGCCCTTTGTCACCTCCAGTAAATTCCCGAGCTAGCTCCACAATCTCTCTAGCCGAGATCTCCTCTGCGATATCCAATCGCTCCTTCTCCTTGACTTTTAGAGCCCTACCGTAGCCGATGTAAGCACCGGTGGTTGGAGGCCTACCCCTTGATCTCTTGACAGCCTTCCCATTTGATGGGGGCGATCGCCTACATACAATAGAGTCGCCAGAAGACTCCGGCCCGGATAGCGACGGGCTGCGACCGCGACTGTTTCTTCTCACCTCTGTTGAGGTCTTCCGCGCGGTTTGGCTGCGCGTGTTTCGGGCTGGTTTGTCAGACCCTCTTACGTCTTTCTTGAAAGCAGCACTAACTCGCTGCTCCGTAATGGGGGTTTCGTACCCTGACCCATCAGACTCCTCGTCACTTTCACTTTTCCACAGCCTTCTCGGCTCTTTTCCTGCCTCACTCGTAGCATACTTCACACTGGCCGCCCGAGGTAGCGGCGAGCGCCCGTGGTCAACGGGGTCACATGACCTAGTGCCGGATTCCGACACGCCGCGGTTCTGGCCCCCCCCAGATACGTGGGGCCTGCCGACAGCCGTGGCTGCCGGGCCGGATTCTCCAGCCTTGCTGGTACCGGCCTGGGGTTGTTTGTATTTTAGAAACGCAGACATGTTTAAATCCTTTTAAGGCGAGTTAAGACTCTCGCAAAACGCTAGGGACCAGAAGCCTACTGGCCACTCAGCCTCTCGTCACGTTTCAGAAACTTAGGCTTAGGGCTTTTTATTGAGGTGTGCTCCTCTTGGTTCCGACCTCAGTGACCGGAGCCCTTGGTCCTCTCAATGAGGGAAACAAGTTGCCCGACTAGGGCCTGTCACACAGGACTCCCAGCCGCGCAATTCCCAAACGGAACAGGCGGTGAACGCCAGGCTTGAAGCCCAGCACACGACGAGCCGAAGCTCCGCTGGCCCTGAGAAGGGCCCTTCGAACACAAAGCCGCTGCCACTGCCCAGATAAACAAACGGGCCAGGGGCGACACACCACCAAGCGCCAGTTAGGCGCAAGACACCACAAGATCTTTCAGTCCCAACGGGAATCAAAAAGCAATGGACTCAACCGAAAACCAGACTCAGAAATCTCCACGGGAATCAACAAACAGGGACTCAACCGTAACTCTCCGCTGACAGTTCGCAGAGGAGTGGGGGCAGCCGCAACTGAGGCTACTCCCACTCCCCTCCCAGGGTGCACCACGAGGAGGTCTGCCAGCCCGCACCCCAACCTAACCTAACCTAACCTAACCTAACCTAACCTAACCTAACCTAACCTAACCTAACCTAACCTAACCTAACCTAACCTAACCTTTTTTTTTTTTTTTTTTTTTTTTTTTTTTTTTTTTTTTTTTTTTTTTTTGACCCGGGGTAATGGCCGACCCATACCAGGCTTCGGGGGAAGACCTGGTTATGCGGGGCTCGAACCCGCTAAACCCCCCGGGGGCTTATCCTCCGCCGCGTTGGTGCGGTGTCGGGCTCTCGAGTATGCAACCGACGACCGCCGCGGCGTGGCCTTTCGGCCTCAACTGGCCTGTCCCTGGAGGGGGACCAGCCGCTCCGTGCCACGGGAGCGACTGCCGACGAGCCGTGCAAGGCGGGTGACTGCCTCCATACCAAGGACCCCCGTCCCGTCACCCGCGTGGCCCTGGGCTCAGGCAACACCCCGAAAGGCATTACCATCATTGCCCTGTCGGAAAAGCCGGGTCGCCGGGCAAATACCCCGACGCGACCCTCGACTGCCGGGCAGATACCCCGACGCAGCCCACCACCGGACAAAAGCCCCGACGTGGCCCGCCACCGGGCAAATACCCCGCCGTGGCTACTTCTTCTCAACTCGCTGGACAGGTTGAGACCCGTGCTTCCTGCTCCCTTCCTGCTTGGGCTTTGGGCGGCAAAGCTTGCCGCACGCAACGTGCCCAGCCGGGAGACTCAGCGCGGCGCAGACTCCGCACTTGGGCTTGGCGCTGCAGTCAGCGGCGAAATGCCCGTCCTCTCCGCATCTAAAACATAGTTGACTACGGTCTACTTGGCTCTTGCACATTTCTCGTGTGTGCCCGAGCTCCAAGCAGCCGTAGCAACGCAGCGGACGCGGTCCGAGAGCGACAACTTTGGCCGAGCTCCATCCCACCAAAATGCGCTTCTTCTGTGCCAATATCTTGGCGGCTGCCACCGGACATCTGACGAGTGCCGCCAACATCCCGTCTCTACCTGGCCTGAGATCGCCGATTAGAAATTCGTCCGCTGTTACAACCTAACCTTTTTTTTTTTTTTTTTTTTTTTTTTTTTTTTCGTTGGAAAAGGTTTTATACCTACCCAGGCCTTAGTGGGGCCGGCCTGGGTTATGTAGGAATCTCCCCCGATAGTCGGGGGCCTACCCACTAAAAACCAACGGTTCCGCTTTGTCACTAAATCGGGTGTGGTATGGGGAGCTCATCGCACACGACCTCCCACACCCGCTTGGCGACTGATGCCCTATTTCAGGCTCTCTTAGGGGAAGGAGAGTATCCGCGGACGACAAAGATACTCTCCCAGCGCGAGGGCATGTGATGCAAGTGATGGAGCCCCACTCCATCACCCGCGCCCCCATTATGGTGGCTGGAGATTGGCATGGCGCCTCCGCCTCTGGCCACCTCTTCTCCTTCGGATTGGGTTAGCGTCGGGCTCCTGCTCGCGCTCCCGCTCCGCTCTTTCCTTCAGCGACATGACCTCGTCGCCGAAGGTTGCCACCGCTATCCAGGAGCTCTCACTGCGGACCATTGCTTTGATAACAGCCGCGAGTGAGAGGTCCGCCCCTATCTCTGCGGTAAGGACGACGCGTTGAGTTGCCCACGCAGGGCAAACTTGCAGGGTATGCTGCGCGTCGTCCACATCGCTCTGGCAGTGGTGGCAGCACGGCGTTGGCTCTCGACCGGCGACTCTGTGAAGGTAGCTGCCGAAGCATCCATGCCCCGACAGCACCTGTGTCAACCGAAAGTTGAGCGTCCCGTGCTCTCTCACCAGCCATTCGACCATATTTGGCCGAATGCCTCCGATGGTCCAGTGGCCGGCTGCAGGATCCTCCAACCTGCGCCGCCATTCCCTCAGAGTAGACGCGTGGGCTCTGTCCCTCCAGCGTCTCACCATTTCCGGTAGTGGCCGGACTCCCTCGGCACGCACCTGGGCGCTGCGTCGATATACGTCAGCCAACGCCCTCGCGTCTAGGTCCCACGGAGGGGTACCTGCCAGCACGCACGCAGCGTCACAGGACACGGTGCGATACCCACGGATGACCCTAATGGCCATCACTCTTTGGGCTCTTCGTAGTAGGGCAGCGTTGTGTGGAGACAACGTGTCTGCCCAGATCGGTGACCCATATAGGGCCATGGATCTGACGACCCCAGTATACAGACGGCGACATGCCGTGCTGGGGCCGCTCAGATTCGGCAATAGCCGGCTCAGAGCCGCCGCAGTCCTGAGGAGCTTCGGACACATGCGGCTAAAGTGCTCGTTAAAGGACCAACGTGGGTCGAGCTCTAGTCCCAAATAGCGCATATGATCTTTTAGCGGTATGCGCACCCCATTGATGGTAATTCCTGCTCCATGTGGGGGTTTCATCCTCGGCCCATGAAAGAGGAGGGCCTCTGTCTTTTCGAGAGCCACTTTGAGACCAAGGCTCTCAATGCGACTGACCACCAGTGTTACGCTGACTGTTGCTAGACGCGCGGCTTCGGCATAGTTATCGCCATTCGCCAGAATAAGCGTGTCGTCAGCGTAACACGTGACACAGGTTCCTGGCAGGAGACTTCCCCGGAGCACCCAGTCATAACCAATATTCCACAGGAGCGGGCCGAGCACCGACCCCTGTGGAACTCCGCAAGAGGTTGTCCGTCTCACCATACTTCCGCGACGATCCAGGCACATAATGAGCCTGTTGCGGAGGTAATTACGGACTATCCGAACCAAATATGGAGGCACTTGGTGGTAGCGTAATGCCTCCTCGATACACGCAAAGGGCAGGGTGTTAAAAGCGTTGGCAATGTCCAATGACACCGCCAAGGTCACCCTGCCCCTTGAAACCGCTTCTGTCGCGAATGCCTTGACAGAGCAAATGGCGTCGATGGTAGAGCGGTTTTCACGGAACCCGAACTGGTTGTTGGATAGATTCGGGCCGGACTCTTTCAAGTGCTGGTTGATGCGGGTGGATATAATCCTTTCCAGAAGTTTTCCCGCTTCATCCAGTAAAACGATGGGCCTGTAAGCCGACGGGATGTTGGGTGGCTTACCAGGCTTCGGCAATAAGACCAGACGGCCCATTTTCCAACTTTTGGGGAAACGACCCGAGGATAGGCAAAGGTTGTAGATCCCCTTAAGTCGATTCTCTAACGTAGCGAGAGACGCGGCAAGAACCTTGCCGGGAACACCGTCCGGACCAGGAGCTGTAGTTTTGGCCCGGAGTCTTCTCACCACCACCTCCATCTCCCCCGCAGTAATAGGGGGGGGTAGGTCGTCATCCTCCAGTTCGGCCCTAGTGATTGGAGCAATATAGGGCGGGACATGCTCCGCTCGAGATGGAAACAGAGCGGAGATGATATCATCGAGGAACGCGGGCTCCAGCGCTTCAGTAGCTGGAGGACCCGTGTTGCACATCTTACTGCGAATGGTTCTGTATGGACGCCCCCACGGGTCCGCGTCAAGTAGATCCAGCCATTCTTTGTATGCAGCGGATTTAGCCTCAGCAATCGCGACCCTAAAAGTGTGTCGGGCCTCTTTTAGCGCTGCATGCAGCTGCGCCTCTACCTCTTCATCCCTTCTGGCGGGGCGTAGTCTGCGGTGCCTGGTGAATGCTCTGCGTCTGGTTATGCAGACACGCCGCATCTCAGCCAGCTCCGCAGTCCACCAATAGACCTCGCGCTTTGGAGGCAGACGTCTTGTCCTCGGCATAGACGCATCACAGATGCGTACCAGTGATTCTCCGAATAAAGCCACCTCTTCGTCAACGTCCGTGGAAGGTTGCGAATACTCGTTGAACCAGTCTTCCATCAGGGCGGCCTCTCCCGCCAATTCTTTATTAAATTTGGCCAGCGACCACCTAGGAAACACTTGTGGAAGACCGGCTCTAGGCGCTGTAGCTCCGGTAACCCCTCGATAGGGAGACATGTCGAACGTAATGTAGCGGTGGTCCGACAGTGTCTCCGCCTCTTCGTGGACTCGCCAATCAGCAACGTGTGTCGCGAGAGCGGGGGTAGCGAACGTAAGGTCCACTATAGACCCCCCCCGCTGTCGCACACAGGTGTCAATAGAGCCCCTGTTGAGCAGAACAAGGCCGAACATGTTTGCCCAATCCTCGACAATGGATCCACGTGCATCCGTGGCAGGGGAACCCCACGCCGTAGACTTGGCGTTGAAGTCCCCCGCCACGAAGACCTGACAAGGTGCAGAACGACGAACCGCTGCACCTAACAATCCGACAAATGACTCGAACTGAGCCAAGGGGCGATTTGGGGAGAAGTATACGCCGACCAGTACTATGTCTCCCCATTTCGCGACGACATATCCATGGCCCCGCTCCTTGATGTTGAGGGGCGGGGACCTTGATGACGGTGACCGTATAATGACCACAGTCGAGTCTTGATCAGCGGCATAGTTATTATTGCCGGGCGGAGAAAAATACGGCTCCGCGACAACCGAAACGTCAATCAACCACTCCGGCATGGTTTGCATGAGCAGATCTTGCGCACCGCCGGAGTGATTGAGGTTGCCCTGAAGAATCTTGTAAATGGGTGTATTGTCCATTAAGATTCCATGGCTTCTTGCGGCGGTACCCGCTTCGCATTTGAGGCAGCCGGGGCCATGACGGCTGCCTTTCTACCTTTAGGCGGGGGTGGGGCATTGCAGCTCTTCCCGCGCATAATGTGGCCAGATGGCTTTTTCGCGTTTGCACAAAGCGTGCATTGAGGCTCGTTCGTGCAAGTCGCTGCTTTGTGGCCAGTCTGGCCGCACCGAAAGCAGAGCTCACTCCGATCCACGTCAGATGGACAACGCTGTCGAGTATGTCCGACCTCGTGACAGCGGAAACATTTCCTGGGACGCGGCTCAAGCACACGAATTCGTGCCGCACTCCAACCAACAAAAAGCCTTTTCTCAGCCATCACAACTTTCGCCGCTGCAACTGGGCATTTCACCAGGACGGAGCCCATGCCGTCCGGATGCCGACGAATGTCGCTTACTGTTATGCTGTCCATTGCACACTCTGTTTTTATAACAATGGCAGCGACCACATCGTCCTTCGTGACCGAGTCATCCAGGTCAATGACCCGGAACTCCGCTCGCTTCACCGGTCTAGTGACCCGAACGTCCTCCTTCAACACCGTTCTCAGCTTTTCGGCCAGAGCGTCGGCTTTAGCGGCATTGTCAGCCGCGTCTTCACCACTGGCTATTTGGAGTATACGTGCTCCGGTAGCGGCTCCCCTAATATGGACGGGAACAAGGCCAAGCTCGCCCAAGTCGATTACGCTACGCGCCCTATTAATCACGTCAGCGTACGTAAGGCCCTTCTGCTCTGCGTCTGAGTCAATTGTCAGGACAACTGCAGCCGTACGAGGGACCCGTATCTTTCTCGGCTTCATCTGTTTGCCCTTCGAAGTCTGCGGGGCTGTGGCCGTGAGCCGACGAGCTTTCCCCCTCTGCTTACGCGACTGTTGTACTTGCCAGTCTCCCTCGTTTGTGCTGGCAGGACCTGTTTTCCCCGTCTGACTGGCTTTGGCCGGCGCCGGGGCAGCCGCTGCTGTGACTATCTCAGGCTTGTTTTTGCCCTGACCCTTTGTCTT
This sequence comes from Parapoynx stratiotata, assembly GCA_910589355.1. Classification (NCBI taxonomy): domain Eukaryota; kingdom Metazoa; phylum Arthropoda; class Insecta; order Lepidoptera; family Crambidae; genus Parapoynx; species Parapoynx stratiotata. Next base: position 22,077 of record OU342463.1, read on the forward strand.
TCCCGCTACTTTGGGAGGGTTCCTCTCCGAGTGCGGCCGTGCTGCCGCAGCGGACGAAAGGTCATCCTCTCTAGCCGGTGCCCGGCTTCCACCTATGATGACCGGGGGAAGTGATTTGTCCCGGTTCCTGTCCGAGGCGAGCGCAGGACGTGGTCTATCAGGCACAAACTTGCCCTCAACTTTCGCGTCCACAATGTTTAGGATACTAGCACGCATCTCGTCCATTTCCTTCTTTATGTCTTTGGACATCTCCTTCAACAGCCTTACCATCTGCGCCGGATTTATTTGCTCATCGCCTGTGAGCGCTGAGGCCTCGACGGCACATGCAGTCGTAGTCGGCTCCATTCGACGCCTTATGTCCAGAAGCTCAACTCTTACTTCAGACATCTCTTTGCGACTCTCCGCCAGGTCCTCGGTGAGCCGCTTATTGTCCTCCTGGAGCCTCTTTACCTTGGCCAGTAACTTGGCATTCTCGTCAGAGGCTGTACGCTTGACGAGTGTTGACGACCTTGCCGTTATGTTGTCGGCTATGTTATTCAGGGCTTTGACGTACGTGCCCTTTAAATTGCCAGATTTCCGAGCAATTTCCCGACACAACTTCGCATCTTCGAGGAAATCCTCACGCAGCTCATACGCCGGTGGCTCTTCTTCATCTTCCAGCATACGCATGGACGCCTCTGAATGAGCGGAGCTCGATCTTAGCCTCCGTCTTTCCGCATCTTTGGCCATGTCTTCGGCCAGACTCTTTTCAGCCAGGAGGCGGGTCTCTTCCCTTAATTGGTCATTATATGCAGCCTTCGCCTTGGCCATCCCAACATATTGGCCAGTTGTGGGCGGTCTGCCCCTTCCTCTCTTGTCGGTCGGCTTCTTTGCGGCCGACACGGAACTGTCGTCGGACCCACTGTCCGATTCCGATTGGCTGCCGACGCCGCTTCCCTTGCTGGTATGGGAACGCTTCCTCTTTTTACTGGCCCTAGAGGCCACCGTCTCTGTCGATTTGAATGAGCAATCCGACATCGCTTCGTCGCTGACTACGACCTTGTTCTTCAAAAATTCACTTCGTCTGGAGTGAGTACTTACACTAGGGTTTTGGGTTTTATATTTGGAACTCTTCATATTTATCCCACGAGCATGAGGGAAACATAGTGTCCACCCGGGTGGTGCCCTCTGCACCCGGGTAACCCTACTACACTGGGGGGACGGGTAGTACCCCAGGATGGCGCTAGTTGGTGGACTGTGAGCCGCCCACCACCCGAAGGCCCCCTGTTGCCGCGGTCACCAACAACAGGGACTTGCTGATTTTTATGGTGGTTTACTCCACTTGGCCCGGCCAATTAAGGCAAGGCCCCTACACCCCCAAGCTGGCAGCGAGACATGACCACAACACCAAACAAGGAGGCACAGGTTGCCCGACAGGGGCCCGAAGACCAAATCAGCGGCTACAGACCGTAGCCACCGATCCCGCCGCACCGCAGACCTTGAAGGTCCGCCATACCACGCCACACGAAGGTGGCCACTGAGCCCTGAAAGGAGCCCGAAGACGAAAAACGTCACAACGTAGGCAAGAGTTGCCTAAGCGCGAAAGCGCCGACCACACACGGTCATAGGAACGACCCGCAGGCCTTGGAGGCCCGCCATACCACGACTACAAAAATGTCCGCTGTCCCTAATAAGGGCCTTTCTCCAAACACCACATCCACACAAAATGAGTCGGGAGTGGCCACCACCCGCACCTTGAAGATGCCTCACATCATCGCCGGACGCATAAGTCCCAACGGGAATCAACAAATAAAGAGACTCGACCGTTTCCTCTCCGCTGACAGTTCGCAGAGGAGTGGGAGCAACCGCAACTGATGTTACTCCCACTCCCCTCCCAGGGTGCACCACGAGGAGGTCTGCCAGCCCGCACCCCGTTACAACCTAACCTAACCTAACCTAACCTAACCTAACCTAACCTAACCTAACCTAACCTAACCTAACCTAACCTAACCTAACCTAACCTAACCTTTTTTTTTTTTTTTTTTTTTTTTTTTTTTTTTTTTTTTTTTTTTATCCCGGGGTAATGGCCGTCCCATACCAGGCTTCGGGGGAAGACCTGGTTATGTGGGGCTCGAACCCACTAAACCCCCCGGGGGCAACTTCCTCCGCCGCGCTTGTCGACACTGGGATCCCAAGTGCGCTCCAATGTCGACGCGGCTGGGCCTTTCGGCCCTCCACCAGCCTGTCCCTGGAGGGGGACCAGTCGCTCCGTGCCACGGGAGCGACTGCTGACGAGCCGTGCAATGCGGGTGACTGCCTCCATACCAAGGACCCCCGTCCCGTCACCCGCTTGGCCCTGGGCTCAGACAACGCCCCAAAGGGGGGCATCGCCATCATCGCCCTGTCAGAAGCTCGGCCACCGGGCAAAAGCCCCGACGTGGCCACGACTGTCGGGCAAATGCCCCGACACAGTCCGCCGCCGGGCAAACGCCCCGACGCGGCTACTCAACAGCCCTTTAGTTCGGCCCATCTAGGCGCGCGTAAGCGCGTCTCCTTCGCCCGCCTCTTCGGCGTCGGCGTGGGTCTGATTCAGGGTCATCTTCCCTGATCCGCTCTTGGGCCTCCTTCTCCGAGACGACTGCTTCGGCAAAGCCTGCCACCGCGTCCCAACATCTTTCGCTCTCAACCATTGCCCTAACTAGACTGCTTAGCGAGAGGTCTGTCCCTATGACGCGTGTTAGTTGTGCGCGTTCTCGGCTAAAGAATGGACAGTGCTCCAGTGTATGTTGAGCACTGTCCTCCTCCTGCCCGCACTGGGCACAATCTCGGATCACTTCGCGACCAATTCGGTGTAAGTAGTCCCCAAAGCAGCCATGACCTGATAGGAGCTGTACCGTGTGATAGGTTAGTGATCCGTGCTTCCTGTTGACCCATTTAACAAGTATTGGGCGAAGGGCTTCTGTCACTCTCGTGCCATACCTAGCGGAGGACAAATTTTCTGCCCAGTCCACCACCAAACGCTTATTACATTGGCGCCTAATCCTCTCAACATCTACAGGGATATTTGTCTGTCTCGCAACTGTCTTCCTCCGGTACACTTCAGAGAGCACTTCCGCCTCCATCTCCCACGGCGGAGTCGCCGCGAGAGCGCAAGCCGCATCGACTCCGATCGTACAATAGCCCCTCACTATCCGATTTGCTGCAATTCTCTGCGCTTGTCGCAGTTTAGCGCAATTGCGATCCGAAAGCTCGTCTGACCACACGGGACTACCATACAGCGCCATTGAGCGCAACACACCAGCGTAAAGCCTACGACACGTGACACTAGGGCCTCCTATATTGGGCAGAAGTCTCGATAGTGACCCCGCCGTGCCCACTAATTTGTTCTTCAGCTGACGAAAATGCTCTTCAAAGTTTAGTCTGTCGTCGAGTATCAACCCTAGGTACTTCAGCGTGAAACCTACTTCAACTCTTGTACGCTCGACTTCGATGTATAGACTAGCAATGCGCTTTGCCCGCGGGAGCCTAAACAGAATGGCTTCTGTCTTGTGCGCAGCCACCTTAAGACCGAGCCTTTTAATTCGGCACACAACGAGGTCAGTAGCAGCCGTTGCCAGTGCTGCAGCGCGATAAGGGTCCCTGTGTCTGGCCGTGATGAGGGTGTCGTCAGCATAACAGATCACCCCCATCCCGGGCAGACGCGAGCCCCTGAGAGCCCAGTCGTATCCGATGTTCCACAGGAGAGGCCCTAACACCGACCCCTGCGGAACACCGCACACCATGCGCCGCCTTTGGAAAATGCCGCTACGATCCACAAATAGAATTTCTCGTGCAGCCAAGTAGTCCTCAATTATCGTCCTCAAGTATGTTGGAATACCAAAGAAGCGAAGGGCTTCAGAAATTGCGACAAAGGGTAGGGTATTAAACGCATTTTGGATATCGAGAGAAACTGCGATGAGCGACTCCCCCCCTTGCCATGCCTCCGCGATTGAACTCTTGAGATCCAGGATTGCATCAACCGTTGACCGGTGCTCCCTGAACCCATATTGGGAATCCGAGAGCCCCGGCGCATTGTTCGTCAGGTGTTCGTTGATACGACCCGCGAGAATTCTTTCCAGCATCTTCGCTACTTCGTCAAGCAGGACTATCGGCCTATAACCGCTTGGGGAACCCATTGGTCTGCCGTGCTTAGGAAGAAGAACCAGTCGACCCTGTTTCCAAGTTGTGGGAAACTTGCCCTCGCAGATAGCTGTGTCGAATAGCATTCGTGCTTCAGCGCCAAGATGTTTGAGTGCAAAACCCAGTACACGACCGTGGATACCATCTGGTCCCGGGGCGGTTTTCCGCGACGTCATCTTATCGATGGCTTTCTCAATCTCCGCCTCAGTGACCGGCGGTGGTGCTTCATCGTCGATCTGCTCAGTGTACGCTGGACCTACGAAGGCGTCTGAGTGTGTCGATCTCGGAGGGAATAGAGAAGTGACGATGTTATTCAACAACTCCGGCTCCATTGACTCTATTGTAGGAGGACCACTGGACTTCAGTTTGTTGCATGCCCTCTGGTAGGGCCGCCCCCATGGATCTGCGTCTATGCTGTTCAGCAGCTCCTGCCACGCCTCATCTTTGGCCTGACATATTGCCTTTTTGAGGTTCTCCTTTGCTTCACGATAGGCCAGCCAAAGAAAAGCCTCCCGGTCAGGATCTCGAACGCCGCGTCTCCTGCTCCGCAGGTAGGCTCTTCGGGCACTGATACTCGCCGCACGAAGAGCCGCTAGTTCCTGAGACCACCAGTATACCGCTCTCTTTGGTGGAGGGCGCCTAGCTCGAGGCATTGAAGCATCCGCAACAGAAGTGAGCGCATTACGTAGTCGGTCCGCCCTGACGTCGATCTCAGTTGGTCCCTCAGGCGCTGGCACCCAAGAGGCAACAATTGATGCTAATTCAGCTCTCTCCTTGTTGAAGTTGGTGAGGGACCATCTGGGAAATACATCCAAACTACCATGACCTGAGCTATCGCTAGTGTACGAAGTGGTGGCGATTTCGAACCGGATGTAGGCGTGGTCTGAGAGTGTTTCCGCTCCCCCCACCACCCGCCAATTACGAATCCTATCCGCGATCGCAGGAGTGGCAAGGGTGATGTCCACTATCGATCCCCCCTGTTGTCGTATACACGTCCACTCGTTTCCAACATTCACAACGATGAGACCCATTTGCACGAGCCAGTCTTCAAGCATTTCACCTCTTGGGTTTGTGACATCAGATCCCCACGCAGGCGCTTTGGCGTTCAAATCACCCATGACTAGGACTTGAAGTGGGTATGCAGCACTAACCGCCTGTCCGAGTTGGGTGAGAAACATTTCGAATTCCGCCAGTGATCTGTTTGGCGAAAAGTAGGTCCCCAGTACGACGAAGTCCTGCCATTTGACAGAAACGAAGCCCTGCCCCTTAGCTCTTACGACAGGGAATGGAGTGCCTAATCCACTGGCAATCATGACCAAGCCATCCCGATCACCAGCCCAGCGAGGCTGATTTGGAACCGAGTATGGTTCAGCCATGACGGCCAGCCCAATATCCTCCTCCGCCATGACCTGCACGAGAAGATCTTGAGCGTTTCTGGCATGGTTCAAGTTTCCCTGAATTATCCGCAAGTTGTTACTACTTCTGCTGTTGTGGTTGTTCCTGGGCATTTTGATTGGCGCTTACGTTTGCCGTTTGCTCAGCAGCACTGACAGATTCGGGGACAGAACCCGATGACTTGCCGTTCCCACGTTTCTTCTTGCTGGGTTGTGGAGGACGACAGTTTCTCCCGCCCATTGAGTGCCCAGCTGGTTTGCCAAGGGCAGCACATACGGCACATTTGGGTCTAGCCCTGCAGTCAGCCGCTAAGTGTTCCGTGTCACCACACCGGAAGCACTGCTTGCTTCTATCCACATTATTTTTACAGATCTGTCTCGTGTGCCCCAGTTCCATGCATAAAAAGCATCTAAGTGGCTGGGGTTCTAGTGATACAACACGAGCCGCACTCCAACCTACTACTAAGCATTTTAATTCTGCTAGTTTTTTAACCGCCGCTACCGGGCACCGAACCAGCGTAGCGAACATACCATTTCTGTTGGGTCTTAGTTCCCCAACTAGGAAATCGTCTTGGGTGAAACCTGTAGCCTCAGCAGCAGCAATAGCCACGTCTTCGTTGGTCACAGAGTGGTCCAACCCCATAATCCTCACTTCCGCTTTCTTGACTGGGCGGGTAATACGAACGGCATCATGGAGATTGTCTCTCAGGGCTTGTTCGAGTTTCTGGGCTTCCGCAGCACCAGCCTCCATGGGCAACTGCAAGATAATAGCGCCCGCTTGCGACATTCTAAATTTGACCATCGATATGCCAAGATCTCTGAGGTTGACTTTTTCCTTAGCCTGCCTCATGACATCAACCAGTGTCAAGCCGCCTTCTTTGTCCTTTACATCCTGAATGATGTCGATAATGATCGCCGCAGTTTTCCTATCGCGCAGTCGCCGTTTACGCGGCCGACGTTTCCTCTTGGGTTCTTTGGGGTCTTTTCTTTGTGGAGCATCCCCAGGATTCCCAGTTTTCGCTTTTTCGCGCTTCTCCTTCTGTTTCTCTTTTCTGAGAGTGTTTTTGTTTTTAACTACGCTCCAGTCATCCCTGTTTTCTTTCTGACTTGCAGCAACGGTCGGTGGCAGGGTAGACGGAGCACACTCCTCCTTATCTGCATTTGTATTTGCAGTTGATCTCGTTCGTTTGTCAATCTGTAGCTTCTCGCTCCCTTTCTTTCCTTGGCGGACTGCGGAACTGTAGGATGATGTTGAAGGGGGGGCCTCGTTGGCCCGCGCGCCTTGATTTGGTTCCGTTGCCGGAGTAGTCGCAGAGCTAGACGCTGGCTGGAGCTTGTCGAGCTTGTCGAGCAATACGTCCATCTTGGATTGCACTGTCTCAAGGATTTCCGACTTAAGCCTTTCATCTCGTTTCTTCTCCCTTGCAATTAGGTCGCATTGAGCTGTGGAAGGACCAGACTTCTTTAGAGCTTCGAGTTCTAGCTCTGTTCGCATGAGCTTGTACCGACAGGCCTCAAGCTCCTTCTCCACTCTATCCGCCCTCTCTTCTTGTTTTTGTAATGCGGCCTTCAAGTCGTCCTTCTCCCTGTACAGGATGCTCGACTCCTCGGACACTGTGACGGTACCTATTTTGTTGACGAGTGTGCCCATCAGGCCGCAGGCTCTTCGCATTTCTCCCTTCACATTGCCCTTTATGTTCTTAGACTTGTCGAGGAACGTCTCAAACATTTTTACACCCTGCTTTCCCATCTCAATAAGTCCGGGGTTTGAGGGATCGGTGGCATCGGTGTCTAGGTGTTCCGGGATTTTCCTACCCTTCTCACCTCCGGTAAATCCTCGGGCCAGTTCCTCAATCTCTTTGGCCGAGATATCCTCCGCAATGTTAAGCCTTTGCCTCTCCTTTTCTTTCAAGGCCTTGCCATAGCCAATATAGGCACCCGTCGTCGGGGGCCGTCCACGTCCTTTTTTGCCGTTTGGTGCCGTTGCAGTCGAAGCCGCTTTGGACACTTCTGACTCATCCGAATTGTAGGGCGAGGGACTGCGACTTGCGCTGTCTTCCCTAGCTGCCTTCTCAACGATCCGCGCTCTGCTGCGCGTTAGCCTCCCCCCTGGTTTTGTAGTAACTGGGGTCTTTTTGAACTCAGCTGCTGTACGCTGACCAGTACATGGGGTCTCGTAACCTGACCCAGAACCGTCTCCAGACTCAACATCCGATCCAGAGCATTCACCCCTCCACAGCCTTCCGGACTCTACATTCCTCTCACTCGTAACCAATTTAACACTGGCCGCCCGAGATAGCGGCGAGCGCCCGTGGTCAACGGGGTCGCAAGACCGTGTGTCGGAATCCGACACGCTGCGATTCTGGCCCCCCCCAGATACGTGGGGCCTGCCGGCAGCATTAGCTGCCGGGCCGGATTCTCCAGCTTTGCTGGTACCGGCCTGGGGTAGTTTAAGTTTTAGAACTGCAGACATGATGATTTCCGTTTGAAAAAACGAGTTGGTGCTCTCGTAAAGCGCTTGGGACCAGCTTCCTGCTAGCCATTCAACTCCTCGTCACGCCTCAAAAACTTGAGTTTAGGGCTTTTTATTGAGGTGTGCTCCTCTCAGGCCCGACCTCAGTGGCCGAGCCCCTTGGTCCTCTCAGTGAGGGAAACAAGTTGCCCGACGAGGGCCTGGACACAGGACTCCCCGCCGCGCGATTCCGAAACGGAACAGGCGATGAACGCCAGGCTAAAAACCCAGCACACAACGAGCCGAAGCTCCGCTAGCCCAGAAAAGGGCCCTATCCTCAGAACACCCTCGGCCAAGACATACGGGCCAGGGGCGGTTCACCACCAAGCGCCAAAAAGGTGCAAGACGACTCCGAACAACCAAGTATCACCGGGAATCAAATAAGTAAGGACTCGACCGAAACACTGAACTCAGAAGTTCCCGCGGGAATCAATGGGAAAGGACTCGACCGCATCTCCGCTGACAGTTCGCAGAGGGGTGGGAGCAGCCGCTACTGAGGCTACTCCCACCCCCCTCCCAGGGTGCACCACGAGGAGGTCTGCCAGCCCGCACCCCAACCTTTTTTTTTTTTTTTTTTTTTTTTTTTTTTTTTTTTTTTTTTTTTTTTTAACCCGGGGTAATGGCCGACCCATACCAGGCTTCGGGGGAAGACCTGGTTATGCGGGGCTCGAACCCGCTAAACCCCCCGGGGGCTACTCCTCCGCCGCGATAGTTCGGAAGCCGGGCTCTCGTGTATGCACCAACTTCCGACGCGGCGTGGCCTTTCGGCCCCAACTGGCCTGTCCCTGGAGGGGGACCAGCCGCTCCGTGCCACGGGAGCTACTGCCGACGAGCCGTGCAATGCGGGTGACTGCCTCCATACCAAGGACCCCCGTCCCGTCACCCGCGTGGCCCTGGGCTCAAGCAACACCCCGAGAGGCGTTGCCATCACTGCCCTGTCGGAAAGCCGGATCGCCGGGCAAATGCCCCGACGCGACCCTCGACTGCCGGGCTAATACCCCGACGCAGCCCGCCACCGGACAGAAGCCCCAACGTGGCCCGCCACCGGGAAAATACCCCGACGTGGCTACTTCTTCTTCTGCTGCTTTGGCTTGGGGCGGCAGAGCTTGCCGCACATGACATGCCCCGAAGGCAGCTCCAAAGCAGCGCATACCGTGCACCTGGGCTTTGCACTACAGGCGTTTGAATAATGGCCCGTTTCTCCGCAGCGGAAGCATTGCGTGCTTCGGTCTACCTTGCTAACACACATCTCTCTGGTGTGACCCAGCTCCAGGCAGCCGAAGCACCGCATTGGCCGAGGCGCGAGGGCGACTACCTTCGCCGCGCTCCATCCTACCAGGAGTCTTCTTCCCTCCACGAGCTTCTTGGCGGCAGTCACTGGGCACCTGATGAGCGCCGTCAGCATGCCGTCCTTCCCAGATCGAAGATCCCCGATCAGGAACTCATCCGCCGAGCCCGCACCCCAACCTAACCTTTTTTTTTTTTTTTTTTTTTTTTTTTTGACCCGGGGTAATGGCCAACCCATACCAGGCTTCGGGGGAAGACCTGGTTATGCGGGGCTCGAACCCGCTAAACCCCCCGGGGGCAACTCCTCCGCCGCGATATGCGGTGCCGGGTTCTCGAGTACGCACCAGCAACCGCCGCGGCCAGCCTTTCGGCCTCCACAGGCCTGTCCCTGGAGGGGGACCAGCCGCCCCGTGCCACGGGAGCGACTGCCGACGAGCCGTGCAATGCGGGTGACTGCCTCCATGACCAAGGACCCCCGTCCCGTCACCCGCGTGGCCCTGAGCTCCGGCGACGCCCCGAGAGGCGCCACCATCATTGCCCTGTCGGATGGCCGGGTCGCCGGGCAAACGCCCCGACGCGACCCTCGACTGCCGGGCAAACACCCCGACGCAGCCCGCCGCCGGACAAAAGCCCCGACACGGCCAGTCACCGGGCAGATGCCCCGACGTGACTCCTCGTCCGCCAGGCGCCGGGCAGATACCCCGCCGCGCGCTGGCTGCCACCGGGCAAACGCCCCGCCGTGGCTTCCTGGTGCACAGGGAAGGGCTCGAATCTTCGACGCTGCCTGCACGGTTTCGGGAACATGCCGTACTACGCAACTGCAGGACTTAGGGGCCTCCAATCCGAGCATGCCCAGTGCCCCAGACGGTGCCCGTAGTGCTTCGGGACTGTTGGCGTGGCGGTCGTGGGCAGGAGCTAGGTCAGTGGCAGGGAACACTGACAACACCGCGGGTGCCGAATCCGCTACCGGCCTGCCCTCCACCTCCACCGATCGCCGTACAACTACCCTACGGGACTTAGCGGCCTTAGGGACCGGGTTCTCCCCCTCGCACCTCGCGACTGCCGGGCAAACACCCCGTCGCAGCCGTCCGCCGCCGGACAAACACCCCGACGCGGCCAGTCACCGGGCAAATACCCCGACGTGACACTAAAACCACCAGACACCGAGCAGATACCTCGCCGTGCCCTGGTTGCCACCGAGCAAATACCCCGACGTGGCCTTTCCTCACGTGAGAACTGGAGAGGAGAATCAGCGCGAACCCTATCAAAGTGAGTGGGCCAGACGAGATTTTCCGGGGTGACGAGGCCCGTACTCTATGCTCGAACTGAAGCCTTTCGGGGGTGGGAAGGCCCCTAGTAAGCGACTCCCACTGCACGAGAGAAGAGGACACACATCTCTCAGACGCCAATGTCTCACGACAGCGCGAGTTCTCCTGCGCGTATGGCAGGCGACAACATACCTACCATACAACCGCAGGCGAACCCCCGCAAACCACCGCCCAAGAGGGCAACGACCTCCAAATAGCGCCGGTTCCCCCGTGCGTGCGCCAGGCGACAACATACCTGACACACAACCACGGATGAACCCGCGCGAACCTCCGCCCGAAACGGGCCGCAACAAGCCAACGCCCAAGAGGGCAAAGACCCGAAAACACCCACACCCGTGTCACTACGGGTCGCTGGTCGTGACGACCAGCCATCCACCGCCATGAATGGCACCTAGCCCTGAAAAGGGCCGTTTCGACAACCGGCGCTAAGAGCGCGCCGGCCGGGCTTCATGCGCCTAATGGCGCTCCGCCCTCCCCCGCTGACAGTTCGCAGAGGTGCGGGAGCAACCGCAACTGTTGCTACTCCCGCCCCCCTCCCAGGGTGCACCACGAGGAGGTCTGCCAGCTCGCACCCCACCCCAACCTTTTTTTTTTTTTTTTTTTTTTTTTTTTTTTTTTTTTTTTTTGACCCGGGGTAATGGCCGACCCATACCAGGCTTCGGGGGAAGACCTGGTTATGCGGGGCTCGAACCCGCTAAACCCCCCGGGGGCAACTCCTCCGCCGCGATATGCGGTGCCGGGTTCTCGAGTACGCACCAGCAACCGCCGCGGCCAGCCTTTCGGCCTCCACAGGCCTGTCCCTGGAGGGGGACCAGCCGCCCCGTGCCACGGGAGCGACTGCCGACGAGCCGTGCAATGCGGGTGACTGCCTCCATGACCAAGGACCCCCGTCCCGTCACCCGCGTGGCCCTGAGCTCCGGCGACGCCCCGAGAGGCGCCACCATCATTGCCCTGTCGGATGGCCGGGTCGCCGGGCAAACGCCCCGACGCGACCCTCGACTGCCGGGCAAACACCCCGACGCAGCCCGCCGCCGGACAAAAGCCCCGACACGGCCAGTCACCGGGCAGATGCCCCGACGTGACTCCTCGTCCGCCAGGCGCCGGGCAGATACCCCGCCGCGCTCTGGCTGCCACCGGGCAAACGCCCCGCCGTGGCATCCTGGTGCTCAGGGAAGGGCTCGAATCTTCGACGCTGCCTGCACGGTTTCGGGAACATGCCGTACTACGCAACTGCAGGACTTAGGGGCCTCCAATCCGAGCATGCCCAGTGCCCCAGACGGTGCCCGTAGTGCTTCGGGACTGTTGGCGTGGCGGTCGTGGGCAGGAGCTAGGTCAGTGGCAGGGAACACTGACAACACCGCGGGTGCCGAATCCGCTACCGGCCTGCCCTCCACCTCCACCGATCGCCGTACAACTACCCTACGGGACTTAGCGGCCTTAGGGACCGGGTTCTCCCCCTCGCACCTCGCGACTGCCGGGCAAACACCCCGTCGCAGCCGCCCGCCGCCGGACAAACACCCCGACGCGGCCAGTCACCGGGCAAACACCCCGACGCGACTCTACAACCACCAGGCAACGAGCAAATACCCCGCCTTGCACTGGCTGCCACCGAGCAAATACCCCGACGTGGCATATCCTCACGTGAGAATCAGTGAGGAGAAGAAGCGAGACCTAGCAAGATAGGATGGGCCAGACGAGATTTTCCGGGGTGGCAAAGCCCGTACTCTGTCTCGAGCTGGAGCCTTTCGGGGGTGACGAAGCCCCTATTCAGCGACTCCCACCACGACGAGACAGGAATTCACAGCTCTCGACCACAAATACCTCACGACAGCGCGAGTTCTCCTGCGCGTATGGCAGGCGACAACATACCTACCATACACCCGCAGGCGAACCCCCGCAAACCACCGCCCAAGAGGGCAACAACCTCCAAATATCGCCGGTTCCACCGTGCGTGCGCCAGGCGACAACATACCTGACACACAACCACGGACGAACCCGCGCGAACCTCCGCCCGAAACGGGCCGCAACGAGCCAACGCCCAAGAGGGCAAAGACCCAAATACACCCACACCCGTGTCACTACGGGTCGCCGATCGAAACGAACGGCCATCCACCGCCAAAGATGGCACCTAGCCCTAAAAAGGGCCTTTTCCACCCCCGGCGCGAAGAGCGCACCGGGTGGGCTCCGTGCGCCTTGAAGACGCTCCGCCCTCCTCCGCTGACAGTTCGCAGAGGTGCGGGAGCAACCGCAACTGTTGCTACTCCCGCCCCCCTCCCAGGGTGCACCACGAGGAGGTCTGCCAGCATGCACCCCACCCCACCCCAACCTAACCTTTTTTTTTTTTTTTTTTTTTTCACGCCGGGGAAATGCATTAAATTGCATACCACCGGGTGCGTGAGTTCCCGGTGGTTATGTGGGGCTCTCCTTCCCAGAAGGGGAAGGCCTACCCACTAAAACCCCAGCGATGGCCGCCATCAGGCATGACAGGGGCCCCAGGGTCAAATATTGCAACTGGGGACCCCCCAGCCTACGCTCCCCAACGGAGAGCCCAACACGGGCAATACTACCCACGAGTGGGACGCCGCCGCGGGCGACACCGCGTTAAGAGCAGCGCAGCCCGCGGCGACGTGCCACACCACGACGACACCCCCCAGCCATGCGGGAGTGTCATCCCACCACACCCCAACCTAACCTAACCTAACCTAACCTAACCTAACCTAACCTAACCTAACCTAACCTAACCTAACCTAACCTTTTTTTTTTTTTTTTTTTTTTTTTTTTTTTTTTTTTTTTTTTTTTTTTTTTTTTTTTTGACCCGGGGTAATGGCCAACCCATACCCGACCTTCTGGGGAAGGAAGGGTGATGTGGGGCTCGAACCCACTAAACCCCCCGGGAGCAATTCCTCCTCCGCGCATATACCGGCACCGGGATCTCAAGTAGGCACCGATGCCAGACGCGACCAGGCCTTTCGGCCCTCAGCCAGCCTGTCCCTAGAGGGGGACCAGTCGACTCCTTGCTAGGAAGTGACTGCCGACGAGCCGTGCAATGCGGGTGACTGCCTCCATACCAAGGACCCCAGTCCCGTCACCCGCGTGGCCCTGAGCTCCGGTAATACCCCAAAGGGAACCACCATCATCGCCCTGTCGGAAGCTCGGTCACCGGGCAAACGCCCCGACATGACCTCTTCATCCGCCGCCGGGCAAACGCCCCGTCGCGGCCAGTCACCGGGCAAACGCCCCGCCGTGACTTCTACTACCGCCGCCGGACAAAGGCCCCGACGCGGCCCGTCACCGGGCAAGCGCCCCGACGTGACCGTTCCTCCGCCGCCGGACAAACGTCCCGACGCGGCTGCTGCCGAGCAAGCGCTCGACGTGGCACACTTCCTACCTGCGGCTGCCAGACAAGAGTCCCGCCGCTGCTCTCCGCCGCCGGACAAGGCCCCGTCGCGGCCCGCCACCAGGCTCGCGCCCGTGCGTGGCGACATCCTCCTTCGCTGCCGGGCGTCGGCCCAGACGCAGCAACTCTCCGCCGCCGGACAAATGCCCCGACGCGGCACGCCACCGGACAGAAGCCCCGCCGTGGCATTTCAACGCTATCAGTGCAGTCGGGAGTAATGAGAAAAACATTATTTCCGACTACAGCTGAAACACACAGGACAAACACAAAGGCAAGTAATATTTGCGTGGAGAGACATAAAATGCAATAAAAACTAAAACTAATAAAAGATAAATATGGCTTAGTTGCGCAAACATGTTATACCCTCTAATTATTTATTTATTTACAATACGGCAATGCATAATAGTATACAATTCTCTTATTTTTTTTTTTTATTTTTTATTTTTTTTCTTCATTTTTTTTTTTTTTTTTTTTTTTTTTTTTTTATATATAATTTTAATTTTTTTTTTTTTAATTATTTTTATTCTTTGTTTATTTATTTTTTTTTTATTTTTATTTGTTTTTAATTTTAATATATTTTTTTATTATTTATTTACTTTCTTTTTAATTAATTTGTAGCCCACCACCTACAGAAAACGTATAGAAATATAACTACAAAGTACATAATATACATATAAAGAAGGTATTATATATCTTAAAACTACTTCTTAACACATACAATAACATCATTAAACAATACTAGTTACATTATACATTAAAACAATTAATTACTTATATGAATTTAAATAAAATAAGGTGCTATTATTATACGGTACTATTATTATTAGTTGAGATTAGGTCTACCCTTTCTCTGAATAGAAGTCGCGCGATACAATCCGATCCTATATCATATCGCGCGATATGCTGTTTCTTAATTCTATGCTACTTAACTATGCTACTTTACTAACTTTTTAATTGGGCGTATCTAGAGTATAATAATATATATGCAGCTATAACTACTATGACTACTATGATTTAACCTACAGCTAACATTTAATTTAATTGCTTACATAACTAACAAACTACTTCGCTAATCTCGCTTATAATTAACATTTACAGGCAGAGTACTCGTATTACGATCTAGAACTTATAAAGTTACATTGCTTATATTATAATAATAGCTAGCTAGGAAATAATTGCGAGGTCTGGTCTACTCAGGTATCAAGCGATTTGATAATAATATTATATAGAAGTAATAATATATATAAGTGCTTATTATCTTAATATATAGAAAATTGTAAATATTATAGAATAATACAAAATACTATAATATAGTGCAAATGCCATCACATAAGGATTTAAAATAGGGATTAGATAAAGTACTATAAATATATGGAAGGAAATATTTACCCGCTCGTGAGAGTGTCCATGCGTTCGTGTCAGTTTGATTATAACTAAGGTTATAAATAACTGGCATCTTATTTTGCTGACCTCTGCGACTTGGCCGCTTCCTCGTGCGGCGCGCGCCGCCGCGAGCGTTGCTGCTGCGGCGGCGCCGCGCACACTTCCGGTGCTTGGGGCGCATCACGCGCCGCGGTTGCTGGGGGCGCCTCGTGCGCCTCTTGGGCTGTCGGCGTCTCGTGCGCCTCTTGAGCTGTCGGCGCCTGTCGCGCCTCGGGAGCCGTCGGCGCCGCTCTCGCCTCGGGAGCCAGCGCCGCGGGCAGCCGGCGGGCGTCGTAGGCCACCCGCTGCCTCGCCCGGGCGTCGGCGCGCACGCGCACGGGGCAGGCGGCGTGGAAGGCGTCGTGCTGCGCGTCGGCGGCGCCGCGGCGCGCGCAGTTCTTGCACGTCGGCGGCAGCGCGCGCGCCCACGCGGGGCACGCGCGCCGCACGTGCGGGCCCGCGCAGTGCCCGCACACGTCCGCGGCCTCGGCGCACAGCCGCCGCGTGTGCCCGTACTGCAGGCAGCGCGAGCACTGCACCAGCGGCGACTGGTCCAGCGCCGCCACGCGCCGCAGGTCCACGTGCACTCGGCCCGCGCCCGTCAGCCGCGCCCACAGCGCCGGCGCCACCTGCAGCACCACGTGCTGCGCGCGCCCGCCGCGCGCCGCGCGCCGGTACTTGACGCGCGCGCGCACGTCGTCGCCGGCCAGCCCGCGCACCACGTCGGCGTTCTGCGTGCGCAGAACGCCGACGTGGTGCGCGGGCTGGGCTGGGCTGGGCTGCGCGGGCGGGCTTTTTTTTTTTTTTTTTTTTTTTTTTTTTGTCGAGGGGGAATGCTCATGCATACCCTGCCGCTGGGGGGCGACAGGGTTATGTGGGACTCTAGCGATTTGTTGCCACCAGCCTACCCACTAAACCTACCCCGGAGTTCCGCGTCTCGTCTAGAGAGTGGGAAAGGGGGTATCGCGCTTGGCGCGTTTGGCCCCGTCAGACCCACTCAGACGCTCGCTCGCGCTGCTGCAGATGGAATGCAGCGCGAACCCACCACTGCCGGAGGCATGAGGAGTCCCGAACTCAAGGACTCCTCACCGTCGCAGGGACCAGTGCAATGCGAGCAGTTGTCGCCCCGCAGACAACCACCCGCTGGTTCCCACTAGGACGGCAGAGTCTGGTGCCACCACCTCCTCCGTCGTCCTGTCCTCCGGCGCCTCCTCGCATCGGCGAGGGGATCCTCCTCACGGCGGCGCTCGGCATCTTCCTTTGCGGACATGACGGTCTCGCAAAAGGTGGCCATCGCCTGCCATGCCCTTTTACTCTCAAGCATCGCCCGTATGACTGTGGGCAATGCGAGGTCTGAACCAATAGCAGCTCGTAAGACTCGCCGCTCCTCCTCCCATGCTGGACACTCCGATAAAGTGTGGAAGGCCGTGTCTTCCACGTCGCCGCAAGCATGACAGACCGAAGTCGCTTCTCTGCCGGCGACTTTGTGCAGGTATCTGCCGAAGCATCCGTGCCCCGACAGTATTTGTACCAGCCGGTAGGAAAGCGACCCCGATCTTCTCTCTACCCATTTCCTTAAAACTGGAGCAATAGCCGAGACCGTCCAAGAGCCAGCGCGCGGCTCCCTTAGGCGTCTTTTCCATCTCCGCAAACTGGCTTTCTGGGCATTGCCCCGCCAACGCTCTATTTCCTCCGGACATAACCTCCCATCTCTCTCTAAAGCCTCGCAACGCTTCTGGTAAACAGAGGCGAGCACTTTAGCCTGCAATTCCCAAGGTGGGATTCCGGAAAGTGTGCAGGCAGCCTCAAAAGATATCGTTCTGTACCCCCTTACGGCTCTAATAGCCAGAATACGCTGCGCCCTGCGTAATACCGCCTTGTTTTTATTGTTTAGGGCATCTATCCATACAGGTGCCCCATAAAGAGCCATCGACGCCACGACTCCGACAAACAACCTCCTGCAGGAGCTACTCGGGCCACCAACGTTAGGAAGCAGACGGCCGAGTGCTAAGGCGGTACCAACTAGTTTTGGAGTAAGCCGCTTAAAATGCTCCTGGAAATTCCATTTACTGTCCAACGTGAGACCTAAATATTTCATGTTGGCCTTGACTTCTATAGTCACCCCACCAACGACGATGTTAGCGCCGGGGGGCGGCTTTCTACGTGGTCCATAAAAGCAAATAGCCTCTGTTTTTTCAAGGGCAACACGTAGACCCAATCGACCAATTCGGGCTGCCACCTGGGCAGTTCCTGCCGTCGCCAATAGAGCGGCCTCTCTATATGTGTCTCCGCGAGCTAGAACCAGCGTGTCATCGGCATAGCACACAAGGTGCAGCCCGCGGATAAGGGCACCTCGCAACATCCAATCAAAGCCTATGTTCCACAACAGAGGCCCGAGAACTGAGCCCTGCGGAACGCCACGACTCATTATGCGCTGACGCACACTACCCGTCAAATCCTGATACAATATAACACGCTCCCGTAGATAATCCGCGATAACCTGCTGGATGTACTGGGGCACCCCGTGGTATTGGAGCGCCTCCAAGATGGTACTGAACGGGAGCGTGTTGAACGCATTGGCGATGTCTAAAGACACCGCCAGCAGCACACCTCCTCTCGATGTTGCCTCATTAGAGAGGGTTTTCACTTGAAGGATCGCATCAATTGTGGATCGACGCTCTCTAAAGCCGTATTGGTTATTGGCCAAGTCTGGGCCTACTGTAGTGAGATGGTTCGTTATACGAGAAGCCAAGATTTTCTCAAATACTTTCCCTGCCTCATCCAATAGGACAATGGGCCTATACGCCGACGGGGAATCTATAGGACGTCCCTCTTTTCTTAGCAGTACTAGCCGCCCCCTTTTCCAGATCTTCGGAAATTGGCCGTGTATGAGACATTTATCCAATAAGGACCGAAAAGAGGTCTCCATTTCTTTTAAGGCCAAAGCCAACACACGGGCGTGGACACCGTCAGGGCCGGGGGCGGTTTTCTTCCCCCTGAGTCTCTCTAGAGCATCGTCGAACTCCCCGTCAGTTATTGGGAAAGCCTCTCTGTGGTTTGATTCACTCCTCGGAAACATGCGAGGGGGGTCAAATTCTGGCTGTACGGGGAACAGAGCCGCTACCGTAGCTTCTAAAAGTTGAGGCTCAAGGGTTTCGGTCACAGGGGGGCCGCGGTTTCGCAAACGATTGCGAACCATGCGATATGGGCGCCCCCAGGGATCTCTGTTAAGACCCTCGAGTAACTCCTCCCAGGCGAGTTGTTTGGCCTGCATGATAGCCACCTGTAATGACTTCTTAGCGACTTTGTACGTCTCTATCAAGCTATTCTCGAATACCGGGTCACGGACTCTCCTTCTGCGATAGCGTGAAATAGCTTTCTTGGTCCGCTTGCACTCCGTGCGCAAGTTGGCTAGCTCTTGAGACCACCAATAGACAGCTTTGTCCGGCGGCGGTCTCTTAGAGCGAGGCATTGCCGAGTCACATATCGCGGTGAGTGCCTCCCTAAATCTGTCTGCTGACCTATCTACACCAACTTCTGGGGCCCAATCTGCCACCCAACCATTTATTGCCGCCGCCTCAATAGCACTGTCTTTATTTAGGCGCGTAATAGACCAACGCGGAAAGAAATTGTCCGAATTGTTGCTCCTCTGAACAATGTTACGGAGGGAGACACTAAATCGAATATACATATGATCCGATAGTGTCTCCTCCTCCACCAGGACTCTCCAGTCTCGAACTCTATCTGCGATAGCAGGGGAAGCGAAAGTCAAATCCACTATGGACCCACCCTGCTGCCGGACACAGGTGAACGATGACCCAATATTTAGGAGGGCAAGGCCGGAAGTCACCGCCCAATCCTCCACGATTTCACCTCTTGGATCCGTTCTCGGGGAGCCCCAGGATGTAGATTTGGCATTAAAATCCCCGAGAACGATAACTGATCTTGGGGCCGCACGGTGTACAGCGGACCCCAGCTCTCCCATGAATACTTCAAATTCAGCCAAAGATTTGTTGGGCGAGAAATAAACCCCTATAATACAAAACTCTCTCCACTTGATAGTGACAAAGCCTCGACCCCTGTGTACAACAGATAAGGGTGGAACAGAAACACAGCTCGAACCTATTATTGCAACTGAACCATCCAAATCCGCAACCCAATTGGATCGCGGAGGAACTGTGTATGGTTCAGCTGCAACTGCCACCTCGATTTCCCACTCTGCCATATGCTGAAGAAGAAGACTTTGCGCAGCAGCAGAGTGGTTTAGATTTGTTTGCAGAAATTGGCAACTATCCATTATTGTCTGTCAACATTACCTCTTGCTGCGTGTTTCGCGCCGACTCAGTAGCAGCCTTGGTCCGTAGGGCCACTTTCCTCCTGTTGTGGCGGGGCGGGGAACATTTCTTTCCACCAATTATATGACCCGCAGATTTTCCCGCTTCTGCACACACCACACAGTGTGGTGCATCGGTGCAAGAAGCCGCTACATGACCTTTCTTGCCACAACGATAGCAAGAGCCGCTGCGATCAACAGTTGCCGTGCAGTTAGCCTTGGAGTGCCCCTCTTCCAAGCATCTAAAGCACCTGTACGGACGAGGATCCAGGAGCCTAACTTGGGCCGAGCTCCATCCAACAAGGAGCCGGCGCCCGTCCGTTAATTTCTTCGCAACGTCGACCGGACATTGCACCCAGGCCGAACCCATTCCAGCTGGACCATCTCGAATTTCACCTACTTTAACATGGTCTAGATTGCACTCTCCTTTCTCAGCCACTGTTTGTTGAAGTTCCTCTCTCGTGACTGAATCGTCAAGATAGGTAATTCGCAATTCCGCACATTTAACCGGCCGAACAACTTTTCCCCCTTCCGGTATAATGCTCCGGAGCTTTTCAGCCAATAGATCGGCTTTTTCCGGAGCAAGGCTTTTGGGTAGCTCCATCAGCCGGTCCCCGGTCGCCGTTGTTTTAAAACGAACACCGGTGTCAAGCCCGACCTCAGCCAAGCCAACAGAGCTCCTGGCCCTCACAATGATTTCGGCAAACGTTGCCTTTCTATTTTCCATATCCGGTGGCAGGGAAATAACTACTGCCTGAGTGCGAGGAGGACGTAGTCTTCTCCTGCGTGTCGTCTTGGGCTTTCTTGCCACCGTTTGAGCCGGCTTGACCTGTGCTACTTTGGGCTGAGAATGTTTCTCTGCTTCCTTCTTTTTCTTTTTATTTTTATGTTTCCTACTCTCCGCCGTCTCCCACTCTCCCTCGGCAGATGTGGACGCCGTGGGCTGTCTGGGTTCTGGCTCAGCCAGAGGGCGGAGTACTTTCTTGACTGGAGGGGGGGCGAGTGCTACCTTCTTCGCCTTACTCTTTGTTGACACAATTGCACTGCTAGGTTTGTCAACGACAGTCTTGCCCGTACTTTTGGCAGCCTGTGCCGCTTCTCGCTTTTTGTCAGCAGCCAAAGGTGGCCTAGGCGTTTTCGCCGGAAGAAGTGCGCCCTCAATTTGGGCGTTGACCATGTTCCGAGCTGCCGCCATGTATCCTCTAAATATACTATCCATTTCAGCCCGAGTGACCGGCGCCGCATCAGAAGAAGGACCGGTTGGCGATGGATTTGCCTCTTTTGGTTGGGATTGAGCCCTCGTTGCAGCCTTAAGTTGCGCTTGAAAGTCCATGCGCATCTCCGCCATCTCTTTTCGGACTTCGGCAAAGTTGCGCTCAAGGCGCTCGTTGTCGCTCCGTAACTGCGCGTTCTCCCTCTCGAGCTTGGAAACCTCCGAAGAAACGGTGCATTTAAGGATGCCAAGCGTGAAGTCTTTTATTCGGGCCGATGAATCCTTTAAGATCTTCTGATGAGTTCCCTTAAGGTGGCTCGATGTCTTTGACACTTTCATAATAGCATCCAATTCCTCCTCTACCCCCCTGAACATTTGGGTGGCTCGGGGTTCCTCCGTCGAATCCATGTCGTCCTCACATTGTAGAGAGGCGAACGAATTAGAGCGCAAATTCCTCTTTTGCGCAATCTCTAGTGCGAGTTCCCTTTCGGCTTCCAACCTCATCGACTCCTGCAGTTGCCGATTGTAGTCTCTCTTGGCTTGCGCAAGACCCACATACTCACCCGTAGTGGGCGGGCGGCCACGTCCTCGATTGGTCGTCACCTTTTTAGGCGCCGACACAGCGCTATCCGCACTCGATGCACCCTCTGAGTCGGATCCAGATCTAGACGCT
Source organism: Parapoynx stratiotata (assembly GCA_910589355.1). Taxonomy (NCBI): domain Eukaryota; kingdom Metazoa; phylum Arthropoda; class Insecta; order Lepidoptera; family Crambidae; genus Parapoynx; species Parapoynx stratiotata. Next base: position 43,794 of record OU342463.1, read on the forward strand.
AATCTGGCGCGTCCCCTCTTACGTCCCTTGGATTGGGACATGACTTCCTCATCGTCTGACCCAGCGTCATTTAATGACAAACAGGATCCGAAGTCCGACAGTCGCCTCTCTTGCTCAATATCGTCGTCCATCGGATCGACTTTTCCACTCTCTGCCCTACCGGCTTTCACATTCACCGCGCTATCTTTCGATGTACTAGGCGCCTTCTCTTTTAGGTACTGACTGCGTACCGAGCTTTTGCTTCCACCACTCACAATTCTTAAACTAAGGGGTTTGGTTTTTGGTTTTGATTTAGACACTTCCATGTTTGTCCCACGAGTATGGGGGAAATAAGCGGTCCACCCGGGTGGTGCCCCCTGCACCCGGGCAACTCTGCTACGCTCACCAGGTCGAGCAGTCTGGCGAGGTTGGCGCTAACTGGTGGGCTATACGCTGCCCACCACCCGAAGGCCCTCTGTTGCCGCGTTCACCAACAACAAAGACTTGCGGATTTTTATGGTGGTATACTCCACTTGGCCCGGCCAGTCAAGGCAAGGCCCCTACACCCCCTATTCAGCAGCGAGACATGACCACGTACACTGAGCTAGAAGATACAGGTTGCCCGACGAGGGCCTGTCATACAGGACTCCCCGCCGCGCAGAAGGGACAGGCGAAAGACGCCACGACCTATACGCTGGGCTTGAAGCCCAACCACCCACGAGCATAAGCTCCACTGGCCCTAAAAAGAGCCCTTTCCACAAACAGAGCAGCTGCTCCGTGAGCATTGAATGCTCCTGACATTGACCGTGGTAAAAACGGTCCGCAGACTAAAAGACCGCCATCCAACGACTACAAAAGAGTCCGCTGGCCCATAAATTGGGCCCAACAACGCCACAGCCACAGAACTCTGATGAGCAGAGGATCTGAAAGCAGCCCACCGAACGCCATGAAGGCGCCAAACACTTTAAGGCACTGAAGCCTACGCGGGAATCAAAAAAAAGGGACTCAACCGCCCACCTTCTTCAGACCATTAGCCCACCGTCGAAAACCGGTTTGGAGAATAGCACTCGCTTACAACCGGTGTTCGACGTTGGTTGCCCAGGGTACGCCACGAGGAGGCTGTCTGAACTGGTACCCCAACCTAACCTAACCTAACCTAACCTTTTTTTTTTTTTTTTTTTTTGACCCGGGGTAATGGCCGACCCATACCAGGCTTCGGGGGAAGACCTGGTTATGCGGGGCTCGAACCCGCTAAACCCCCCGGGGGCAACTCCTCCGCCGCGATATGCGGTGCCGGGTTCTCGAGTATGCACCAGCAACCGCCGCGGCCAGCCTTTCGGCCTCCACAGGCCTGTCCCTGGAGGGGGACCAGCCGCCCCGTGCCACGGGAGCGACTGCCGACGAGCCGTGCAATGCGGGTGACTGCCTCCATGACCAAGGACCCCCGTCCCGTCACCCGCGTGGCCCTGAGCTCCGGCGAAGCCCCGAGAGGCGCCACCATCGTTGCCCTGTCAGATGGCCGGGTCGCCGGGCAAACGCCCCGACGCGACTCTCGACTGCCGGGCAAACACCCCGACGCAGCCCGCCGCCGGACAAAAGCCCCGACACGGCCAGTCACCGGGCAGATGCCCCGACGTGACTCCTCGTCCGCCAGGCGCCGGGCAGATACCCCGCCGCGCGCTGGCTGCCACCGGGCAAACGCCCCGCCGTGGCTTCCTGGTGCTCAGGGAAGGGCTCGAATCTTCGACGCTGCCTGCACGGTTTCGGGAACATGCCGTACTACGCAACTGCAGGACTTAGGGGCCTCCAGTCCGAGCATGCCCAGTGCCCCAGACGGTGCCCGTAGTGCTTCGGGACTGTTGGCGTGGCGGTCGTGGGCAGGAGCTAGGTCAGTGGCAGGGAACACTGACAACACCGCGGGTGCCGAATCCGCTACCGGCCTGCCCTCCACCTCCACCGATCGCCGTACAACTACCCTACGGGACTTAGCGGCCTTAGGGACCGGGTTCTCCCCCTCGCACCTCGCGACTGCCGGGCAAACACCCCGTCGCAGCCGTCCGCCGCCGGACAAACACCCCGACGCGGCCAGTCACCGGGCAAATACCCCGACGTGACTCTAAAACCACCAGACACCGAGCAGATACCCCGCCGTGCACTGGTTGCCACCGAGCAAATACCCCGACGTGGCCTTTCCTCACGTGAGAACTGGAGAGGAGAATCAGCGCGAACCCTATCAAGGTGAGTGGGCCAGACGAGAATTTCCGGGGTGACGAGGCCCGTACTCTATGCTCGAACTGAAGCCTTTCGGGGGTGGGAAGGCCCCTAGTAAGCGACTCCCACAGCACGAGAGAAGAGGACACACATCTCTCAGACGCCAATGTCTCACGACAGCGCGAGTTCTCCTGCGCGTATGGCAGGCGACAACATACCTACCATACAACCGCAGGAGAACCCCCGCAAACCACCGCCCAAGAGGGCAACGACTCCAAATAGCGCCGGTTCCCCGTGCGTGCGCCAGGCGACAACATACCTGACACACCAACCACGGATGAACCCGCGCGTACCTCCGCCCGAAACGGGCCGCAACAAGCCAACGCCCAAGAGGGCAAAGACCCGAAAACACCCACACCCGTGTCACTACGGGTCGCTGGTCGTGACGACCAGCCATTCCACCGCCATGAATGGCACCTAGCCCTGAAAAGGGGCCGTTTCGACAACCGGCGCTAAGAGCGCGCCGGCCGGGCTTCATGCGCCTAATGGCGCTCCCGCCCTCCTCCGCTGACAGTTCGCAGAGGTGCGGGAGCAACCGCAACTGTTGCTACTCCCGCCCCCCTCCCAGGGTGCACCACGAGGAGGTCTGCCAGCATGCACCCCAACCTAACCTAACCTTTTTTTTTTTTTTTTTTTTTTTTTGACCCGGGGAAATGGCCGACCCATACCAGGCTTCGGGGGAAGACCTGGTTATGCGGGGCTCGAACCCGCTAAACCCCCGGGGGCATATCCTCCGCCGCGTTGGTGCGGTGTCGGGCTCTCGAGTATGCAACCGACGACCGCCGCGGCGTGGCCTTTCGGCCTCAGCTGGCCTGTCCCTGGAGGGGGACCAGCCGCTCCGTGCCACGGGAGCGGCTGCCGACGAGCCGTGCAAGGCGGGTGACTGCCTCCATACCAAGGACCCCCGTCCCGTCACCCGCGTGGCCCTGGGCTCAGGCAACACCCCGAGAGGCATTGCCGTCATTGCCCTGTCGGAGAAGCCGGGTCGCCGGGCAAATACCCCGACGCGACCCTCGACTGCCGGGCAGATACCCCGACGCAGCCCGCCACCGGACAAAAGCCCCGACGTGGCCCGCCACCGGGCAAATACCCCGACGTGGCTACTAACTCTCTACGCGCCGACAGCCTAGGGTTTGGAAACCTTCGGCCCACGCTTCCTTTCTTCTGTCTTCTCCCTTGGACGACAATTCTTGCCGCACATCACGTGCCCTGCAGGTAGATTGAGAGCTGCGCAGACTGTGCATCTAGGCTTCGCGCTACAGTCTGCCGCGAAGTGGCCCGTTTCTCCACACCGGAAGCATTGTTCACTCCGGTCGACTTTGCTTGTGCACATCTCGCGTGTGTGCCCCAATGTCATACATCCATAACAACGCATGGGTCTGGGCTCTAGGGCAACCACCTTAGCCGCACTCCAGCCCACCGACAGGCGTTTCTGACCCACCAGTCTCTTCGCGGCTGACACTGGGCATCTCACCAGAGCCGCCAACATACCACCTTTGTTTGGCCGTAGCTCGCCGACCAGAAAGTCATCGCGCTCCAAGCCTGTCGCCTTAGCCGCCGACTCCGCAATATCTTCGTGGGTCACGGAGAAATCCAGGCCCATAATGCGGACCTCCGCCTTTTTGACTGGGCGGGTGACTCTTGCTGCCTCTGGTAGCTTTTCCTTCAGACTGAGCTCGAACTTCTCAGCGACATCTGCGCCAACTTCTTTTGGAAGCTCCAGGATGACTGCTCCTGTTCGCGACATTTTGAAACTGATCGTCGGGATCCCAAGTTCTCTCAGGTCTACCTTATCCCTCGCCTGCTTCATAACCTCCATGATAGTTAGGCCTCCCTCCCTTTCTTTTTCCGACCTTAGCACGTCAATTACCACCGCGGCATTCTTCCTCTCGCGAAGTCGAGGGCGTCCGCCGCCCTCTTGGGCTCCTTGGCGTTTTGAGGTTTTCCGGGAGCCTTGACTTGCGCTGTCACCGTACTTCCATTCTTCGCCTTGGCCTGCTTCTTCTTCTCCTTCTGTTTCGCCTTCTTGCTAGTGGCTATGCTCCAACCTTCCTCCTCGTCTTGCTGCGTTTCCGCAGACGCTGAGGGCTTGGTACTACCTCCGATTCCGGTCGGCTTTTTGGGCTGATCCTTCTTCGGTCCAGACTTCTCAACTGGTGCTTTATCAGCCGTCTTGGCAGACGTCGGGTTGGCACTTTTGCTTGCGCCCTTTCCCGCAATAGTGGCAAATGTCGGGGCAGGTGTAGCAGGTGTGATACTCTTGAGAATGTCGGCCTTGTTCGCGTCGAGCATGCTCTTAAGCTCAGACAGCATTTGCGTCTTCAGTTTTTGGTCCCTCTCGTCCAACTCTCTCTCTCGTTGACGCGGATCGCCTAGAGTTTCGGGAGTTTCGGAGTCCATTCTGCTGCGTACCATGCAGCGGAGCTCCTCCATGTCCTTGTCCATTTTCTCCGCTTTCTCCTTCCATGCGCGGAGCTCACTCCTCAGGCTCACGTTCTCCCTGTGCATCGACCGCATTTCGTCGGTCACAATCAGGGCTCCGATTCGCTCATAAAGTTCCCCCATTAGAATGCAGGCTCTTTTCATCTCCCCTTTGATTCCGCCCTTGATGTTCGATGACTTGCTAAGCATGCTCTCGAAAAGTTTTACACCCTGTTTCCCCAAGTCTATTAGCCCAGGAGAAGAGCTGTCGTCCACATCAGTTTGTAGTTTCTCCGGAATCTTTCTCCCTTTCTCTCCTCCGGTGAAATCCCTCGCCAGATCTTCTATCTCTCTGGCGGTAATATCCTCTGCGATATCTAGACGCCGTTTCTCCCTCTCTTTCAGCGCCTTACCATATCCGATGTACTCCCCTGTAGTAGGGGGTCTTCCTCTGCCTCGTTTTGTTGAGGCGAATCCTGGGGCTGTCTGCGCAGGCTCCGACGCACTCGAGTCCAACGAATCTTCTGAACCCGTCAGCGAAGGACTTCTGCTGACGCTTACCTTCCTCGTAGGTATTTCAGTCCTTGCACGACTGCGCGTGTTGCGCGCCGGGTTGTCGCACCCTTCCTCCCTCGCAGCGACTCCACGCCGCGATGCCATAGGCGTTCCGTAGCCTGATCCACCAGAGTCACTATCCTCCGTATCCGCTCTTTCCACAAGTAGCCTTCTCGGCTCTCCTCCTTCTTCAGTTCGTTTTTTGGGTTTTTTGTCAGAAATCTCCATATTGATCCCACGAGTAGGGGGGCTTTAGGGTCTGCCCCCCATGACCCAACGAAAAAACTGGCCGCTATCTGGCAGATCTGCTCGCCTGCCACCTTCAAAAGAAGGCGGGGGTACGCCGCGCACTCCATCGGGGCCGAAGCCCACCAAAACGCACCCCTATTGAGGATTTGTTAGTGATGTTTTCTCATCTCGGGGCCGGCCAATTAAGGCAAGCCCCCCTGGTCCCTTACCCGCGCCGATAGACTTGACACCAGACGCCCGGGGGGGATAACAGGTTTGCCCGACGAGGTCCTGCTGTGCAGGGGTCCCCGCCGCGCAAGTCAGAGCCCTTTCGGGCGAAGACATGAGAGACAGAACTCTCCCGGGAGATTAAGCTCCCACGACCAGAGCGCCGAACACAAAAAAAAACACCCGACGACTCCCGCAAGCCTTGCAGGCCCGCCACCCACGACCCCGAAGGGTCCGCTGGCCCTGAAAAGGGCCCTCCACAGGGTAATTATTTTAGAGAGGTTTTCTTCCTCGCAACCAGACGCACAGGGCAAGCCCCACACGCCCAGCCCCCGGGCCCACTCAGTGTGAGCTTACGGGTTGGTGTGACCGTGCAATGCCCGCCCTGAGAAGGACAGGCAGTCACACCGTTGCTAGTGGCTGTCCGCGACGGCCGAAGCCGCTACCCCCCATATCTGGAGGGCATTCCCCTATCCGCAGCCCGGGGACGCGTCCGATGGCGGTACTAGCCCCGCACACGGAAAAAACGGACGCATAAGCCTCAAATAAGCTGAAGGAAGGAGCAACAGTCATTATGGGCCCTCTGCCTAGACCGTCACCCCCCCCCTAGCCTATCTTCTAACCTCTGGTGTCTACTACAAGGCTGTGACTCAACAACCACCTTGATTCGACAAACGTTCAAGCCCGATTGCTACAAGGCTCCAGTGCAAGCACCTTCGCCACTCCACCAAAATGTTTACTACGGGCGAACCCGGTTCAACAGAAAAGTTGCAACAATCGGGCCTCCTCCCCGCTGACATAATTGGCCGAAGCCTAGCCAGAAATCGGTTTGGGCGGACGAGTTGTCCGTCTGAAGAGTTCGCGACCTAATCCCTCCTACCCCGAAAAGCGGGAGCAGATTCCAAGGCAAAGGTAGAAGGGCCATCTCGAACTCCCCAGACCGACGCAGCCTACTGATCCCGCGCATCAAGTTCCCATCCCGGGCGCCAGTGAGCCTCCTACCGTCCTAACCACGACTTTCTTCTGACACCCGACATAGCCCAATACGCAGAATCAGCATGCTCTTAAGGCTCTCGCAGACATCGAGCAAATATAGGCCTAGTCCACAGCAGAACCTCGGAGCAGTCCTAGAGAGGCATTTTTTTTCTTTTATCAACTCTCTAATCCGCACGAGATGTGACCTTGCATGACATGGTATGACGAGCATTCCACGGCATCCTGGTCGATTTCGGGCGGATGAGTACACCTGCATGCGCATGAAGGAGGCTAACCTAAACTGCAACGTGACATCCGCATACAGGATCGTACCCAGACGTTGGTAGTTGGCAGGAAGGCAATGCGGCATCTTTGCATTACCCCCCTCCCGGGGTGCTCTGCAGGGAGACTACCATCCCGCACCCGTTTCCTAACTGGGCATCATAGGGAAGGCCCTAGCCCCCACTGAGAGACAGCGGTGGGGTGAGGCTTGTCTTGAGAAAGACAAACCCACCCAGAAGTGCTTACCGGCGGACGGGCGAGTTTCATCCACTTTCAGCTGAATAGTCTCGGCTGCTGAGGTGTCGGCACTAGCAACTCGGCAGCGCCTCCACCAATATCGCCAATCTCACAAAGCGCAACTCGGAGCGAGCTCCGCTCGCGCGATGTCAGCAGTCGAGACCTCCGAGGCGCGATAGACATCATCGGTCGGAGACCTAGTCTCAGCGGCTCAGGTTGCCCTAACCTAACAAGGCAGACGTCGTGCACTAAAAGTGCCTATTTCCGCCCCATATGAGCCGATGTGGATCGGTACCCCAGAGGCCACGTAACGCCCCGACCTAGCCGGCGAACTACCTCGACTCCGGGAGACGCGTATGACTGGGTATCGATACACCAAAGACCCATTAATACGGTCAATTTTTATAGAGGCTTCTCTTCCTCACGGCCAACGCACAGAGCGAGCTCCACGCGCCGGTCCCCGGGTCCACCGATGGCGGACTTACGGTTTGGGGGGGCAATGCAGCTCGCCCTCAGACGGGCAAGTTGCACCGCAGAAAGACGTGTCATCGTCGTCATGCAGCACAATACTGTACTGCACGCGAGGCATTCCCTGTATATAGCGTAACGGTATATACACAGAACGCTCCCAACACGCTCTATTTTTATAGAGGTTTTTTTCCTCGCGGCCAGACTCGCAGAGCAAGCTCCGCACATCCAGCCCCCGGGCCCCCTGAAGGCGGGCTTACGGTTGTGAGATGTCCTAGAGAGGGAGCCTCCCTAGCCCGCACGATATTAGGCGTGGTATGGCATGGCATGACAGAACAAACCATGACATCCCGGCCCAATTCCGAACGAGCGAGTACAACTGCATCCGCATGAAGGAGGCTAACCTAACCTGCCACGTGACATCCGTATGCGATTGTACCCAGACGGTCCCTACCTAACTGGGCATCATAGGGAAGGCCCTAGCCCCCACTGAGAGACAGTGGCGAGGTGAAGTTCGTCTTGAGAAAGACAAACCCACCCAGAAGTGCTTACCGGCGGACGGGCGAGTTTCATCCACTTTCAGCTGAATAGCCCCGACTGTTGAGGTGTCGGCACTAGCAACTCGGCAGCGCCTCCACCAATATCGCCAATCTAACAAAGCGCAGACGGACAAGGGCTCCGTTCGCGCGATGTCAACAGTCGAGACCTCCGAGGCGCGATAGACATCATCGGTCGGAGACCTAGCCTCAGCGACTCGGGTGCACCCTACCCTAACAAGGTGGAAGTCGTGCACTTAAAAGTGCCTCATTCCACCCCTTACGGTCTAATGTGGATCGGTACCCCAGAGGCCACGTAACGCCCCGACCTAGCCGGCGAACTACCTCACTCCGGGGGACGCGTATGGCTGGGTATCGATACACCAAAAGCCCGTTAGCTACGGTCAATTTTTATAGAGGCTTTCTTCCTCGTGGCCAGACGCGCAGAGCAAGCTCCACAAACCTGGCCCCCGGGCCCGCCATAGAGAGCGGACTTACGGTCTTATGTGGTTGTGCAATGCCCGCCCTGAAAAGGGCAAGCTACCACATAACGTGTCATCGTCGTAGTGCAACACAAACCTGCGTTGCATACGAAGCATTCTGCTTTCACAGAACACCTACAACACGTTGTTTTATAGAGGTTATGTCCTCGCGACCAGACATGCAGAGCGAGCTCCACACGTCCGGCCCCCGGGTCTCCTGAAGGCAGACTTACGGGATGGTGTGACTGTGCAATGCCCGCCCTGAAAAGGGCAGGCAATCACACCGTTGCTAGTGGCTGTCCGCGACGGCCGAAGCCGCTACCCCCCTAAGGAGGCATTCCCCTATCCGCAGCCCGGGGACGCGTCCGATGGCGGTACTAGCCCCGCACACGGATAAAACGGACGCATAAGCCTCAAATAAGCTGAAGGAAGGAGCAACAGTCATTATGGGCCCTCTGCCTAGACCGTCACCCCCCCCCTAGCCTATCTTCTAACCTCTGGTGTCTACTACAAGGCTGTGACTCAACAACCACCTTGATTCGACAAACGTTCAAGCCCGATTGCTACAAGGCTCCAGTGCAAGCACCTTCGCCACTCCACCAAAATGTTTACTACGGGCGAACCCAGTTCAACAGAAAAGTCGCAACAATCGGGCCTCCTCCCCGCTGACATAATTGGCCGAAGCCTAGCCAGAAATCGGTTTGGGCGGACGAGTTGTCCGTCTGAAGAGTTCGCGACCTAATCCCTCCTACCCCGAAAAGCGGGAGCAGATTCCAAGGCAAAGGTAGAAGGGCCATCTCGAACTCCCCAGACCGACGCAGCCTACTGATCCCGCGCATCAAGTTCCCATCCCGGGCGCCAGTGAGCCTCCTACCGTCCTAACCACGACTTTCTTCTGACACCCGACATAGTCCAATACACAGAATCAGCATGCTCTTAAGGCTCTCGCAGACATCGAGCAAATATAGGCCTAGTCCACAGCAGAACCTCGGAGCAGTCCTAGAGAGGCATTTTTTTCTTTTATCAACTCTCTAATCCGCACGAGATGTGACCTTGCATGACATGGTATGACGAGCATTCCACGGCATCCTGGTCGATTTCGGGCGGATGAGTACACCTGCATGCGCATGAAGGAGGCTAACCTAAACTGCAACGTGACATCCGCATACAGGATCGTACCCAGACGTTGGTAGTTGGCAGGAAGGCAATGCGGCATCTTTGCATTACCCCCCTCCCGGGGTGCTCTGCAGGGAGACTACCATCCCGCACCCGTTTCCTAACTGGGCATCATAGGGAAGGCCCTAGCCCCCACTGAGAGACAGCGGTGGGGTGAGGCTTGTCTTGAGAAAGACAAACCCACCCTGAAGTGCTTACCGGCGGACGGGCGAGTTTCATCCACTTTCAGCTGAATAGTCTCGGCTGCTGAGGTGTCGGCACTAGCAACTCGGCAGCGCCTCCACCAATATCGCCAATCTCGCAAAGCGCAACTCGGAGCGAGCTCCGTTCGCGCGATGTCAGCAGTCGAGACCTCCGAGGCGCGATAGACATCATCGGTCAGAGACCTAGTCTCAGCGGCTCAGGTGGCCCTAACCTAACAAGGCAGACGTCGTGCACTAAAAGTGCCTATTTCCGCCCCATATGAGCCGATGTGGATCGGTACCCCAGAGGCCACGTAACGCCCCGACCTAGCCGGCGAACTACCTCGACTCCGGGAGACGCGTATGACTGGGTATCGATACACCAAAGACCCATTAATACGGTCAATTTTTTATAGAGGCTTTTCTTCCTCACGGCCAACGCACAGAGCGAGCTCCACACGCCGGTCCCCGGGTCCACCGATGGCGGACTTACGGTCTGGGGGAGCAATGCAGCTCGCCCTCTGACGGGCAAGTTGCACCGCAGAAAGACGTGTCATCGTCGTCATGCAGCACAGTACTGTACTGCACGCGAGGCATTCCCTGTATATAGCGTAACGGTATATACACAGAACGCTCCCAACACGCTCTATTTTTATAGAGGTTTTTTTCCTCGCGGCCAGACTCGCAGAGCAAGCTCCGCACATCCAGCCCCCGGGCCCCCTGAAGGCGGGCTTACGGTTGTGAGATGTCCTAGAGAGGGAGCCTCCCTAGCCCGCACGATATTAGGCGTGGTATGGCATGGCATGACAGAACAAACCATAACATCCCGGCCCAATTCCGAACGAGCGAGTACAACTGCATCCGCATGAAGGAGGCTAACCTAACCTGCCACGTGACATCCGTATGCAATTGTACCCAGACGGTCCCTACCTAACTGGGCATCATAGGGAAGGCCCTAGCCCCCACTGAGAGACAGTGGCGAGGTGAAGTTCGTCTTGAGAAAGACAAACCCACCCAGAAGTGCTTACCGGCGGACGGGCGAGTTTCATCCACTTTCAGCTGAATAGCCCCGACTGTTGAGGTGTCGGCACTAGCAACTCGGCAGCGCCTCCACCAATATCGCCAATCTAACAAAGCGCAGACGGACAAGGGCTCCGTTCGCGCGATGTCAACAGTCGAGACCTCAGAGGCGCGATAGACATCATCGGTCGGAGACCTAGCCTCAGCGACTCGGGTGCACCCTACCCTAACAAGGTGGAAGTCGTGCACTTAAAAGTGCCTCATTCCACCCCTTACGGTCCTAATGTGGATCGGTACCCCAGAGGCCACGTAACGCCCCGACCTAGCCGGCGAACTACCTCACTCCGGGGGAACGCGTATGGCTGGGTATCGATACACCAAAAGCCCGTAGCTACGGTCAATTTTTATAGAGGTTTTCTTCCTCGTGGCCAGACGCGCAGAGCAAGCTCCACACACCTGGCCCCGGGCCCGCCATAGAGAGCGGACTTACGGTCTTATGTGGTTGTGCAATGCCCGCCCTGAAAAGGGCAAGCTACCACATAACGTGTCATCGTCGTAGTGCAACACAAACCTGCGTTGCATACGAAGCATTCTGCTTTCACAGAACACCTACAACACGTTGTTTTATAGAGGTTATGTCCTCGCGACCAGACATGCAGAGCGAGCTCCACACGTCCGGCCCCCGGGTCTCCTGAAGGCAGACTTACGGGATGGTGTGACCGTGCAATGCCCGCCCTGAAAAGGGCAGGCAATCACACCGTTGCTAGTGGCTGTCCGCGACGGCCGAAGCCGCTACCCCCCTAAGGAGGCATTCCCCTATCCGCAACCCGGGGACGCGTCCGATGGCGGTACTAGCCCCGCACACGGAAACCTTTTTTTTTTTTTTTTTTTTTTTTTGACCCAGAAAATCCTTTATGGATACCCAAGCCTCTGGGGTGGACTTGGGTTATGTGGGAATCTCCCGAAGGCCTACCCACTAAAAACTGGGGTTGATCCATTCCCCCATCAGTCGGTCAGACGGGAAGCTCAGCGCACACGACCGAATGGCCGACCAAGGGGGAAGCTCTGTCCGAGCCCGTCGGTTCCCCTCGCGGGGAAAGAGGGCACCGCAGATCGGACGGTGTCCTCTACAGCACTGAGCCTTTGATGCGAGTGCAGAGGGGCCCCACCCTCAGTACCCGCAGCTCCGGACTTGGCGCCATATTGTTGCTTTTTCGTTAAAAAGCGACAATTGGCGTCGTCCACGCCGCTAGCCCTAAAAAGGGCTGTTTTAACCTCGCCCGCCTAACGCGAAAGAGTCCGGCGGGCCGCCGGTCTCTGCCGGCCCTCTTCAGCCGCCCCATGCTGGGGCAACCTCCCTTCTTGGCCGTCTGGCCCAACAACTCCACCACTAGGCGCATCTCCGCGGGCTTCGCATCCGCTCGCTTCAGCGTCCATTGCTTCCTGCGGAGGGTCGCACTTATGGCCCCCTATAGGGGCCGCTCTGATTCGGCGCCGCGGGGCACCACACTTCGAGTCCCCCAGCCGGTGCCCAGCCTCACGGCCAGCCTCCGCGCAAAGAGGACAATGGGCTTTCGCCCGACACTGAGAGGCCATATGGCCTTTGTTTCCGCATCTAAAGCACACCCCGGTGCGGTCGATCACCGAGGTGCACGTCGCAACGACATGCCCCGACTCCAGGCACCTAAAGCAGCGCACATCCCGCGGGGGCAAGACCCGCACGTACGCCGCCGCCCATCCAACGTGGAGTCAGCCATCCTCAGCCAGTCTCTTCGCTGCCTCAGCTGGACAGCTGGTCCAGGCCCGGTAGGCCCCCGAACCAGTGGGACGAATGGTGCCCACTTTGATCTTCTCTAACGGGCACTCGCCCTTTTCGCTTATCGCCCTCGCAAGATCGTCGCCAGATGTGGCGCCGGATAAACCCGAAATGACCAGTTCGGTCTTCTTTTCTGGCCGAGTGATCCTTACGGACCCCTCGGCGACTTCCTCAATGTTCCGGGCGACGGTGTTTGCCCATTCCTCCTTATTAGGCCCAGACACTAGGCACATAGTGGCCCCCGTGACGGACTTCGTCCACCTGATTTGCTCCACGATCTCCTTGCTCAGCTGGGATTTTGCCTGAGCCCGGCTCAGGATCTCCTCGGCTGTCACTCCACACTTTGCCGCCTCCGGATCTATATTAAGGGTCAGAGCAGTCGTGTTTGGCGCCCTGACCTTCACCTTTTTAGGCCTTGACCTCAGTTTCTGCTTGGGAGGCTCTATGCGCGTGACTGCCACGCTTGGAACGCTTCTCTTTTTGGCTGCATCTGCGTAAGAGCGGTTCACTTCGGTAGCTTGCTGCTGAGCTGGGCGTAACTCTAGCGCCTTCGTCATCCGGTCGAGATCACCCGCCACTCGCTCCTCTAGCCTGACTAAGTCAGATTTTGTGACAGATGTCTCCCTCAGCAGACTCAATGACGTTTTGAGAGCCGCTACTTCCTCACCCAGCGCCTTTTCTCGCTGCTCACCCTGTTTTATGGCCAAGTCAACCGTATCGAAAAACCAGGTGGCGCTAGCTTCGATGTCCTTCATTGTATTGCGCAATCCTGCCCACACTCTCCGGATGTCAACAGCATGTTCCGGGAACCCTTTCTCGAGCAAAATAAGGTCGTTGGCCATCTTGCGCAGATTTTTCGTGCTCCCATCCATCCAATTCCGCTTCAGAACGATCAACTCCTGATCGGGATCCTCGGCCGAAATGGCCGGAACCTCCGCCTCAACGTCACTACGACCGCACATGGTTGCCCCCCCCGTATACGTGGGGCAGACCGACTCAACGGGAGATTCGATTTCCAAGCGAATACGCTTGGCTGCCGACTCCCCCGCAGGGCCGGTGAGGGATTCCTCCTTACGGAGACCCTCCCGAGGAACAGTTGATTTCGCATGTGCTTCCATATTTTCTAAACCTTAACACGGGCACTGAAGCCCTCTCCCTATCGACAGGCACTGAAGCCCGGCGGCGGACCATCTAGGTGTGGTCTCCGCTGCCTCAAACACGTCAGACCATTAGCCCTCCGCTGACCACTGATTTGGGGGAAATCCAATCCAGTGGTCAGCGGCGGTTGCCCAGGGTGCGCCACGAGGAGGCTATCTGACCAGGCACCCCGCACACGGAAACCTAACCTAACCTAACCTAACCTAACCTAACCCCCCCCTTGGTGGAGAAACCTTGTCGTGGTGGGGGGGCTTACGGGGAGGAGACCAAACTTTTTATTGCGCCAATAACACCCGGCCAACACACACTCCTCCCCAAACTAATAGCTCCACAACCTAAGTCCTCGGCGGGGTATTTGCCCGGAGGCAGGCCATCGTGAGGCAGCCGCCCGGTGGTAACCAGTCCCCCGAAAGGGGAGCTGCGAGGTGACCTCACGCCAGTCCCTCTTTCCGTAGACCGTCCTACCTTCGACAACGACCCCCATTCGAGGCGTCCATGGGGGTATGCCGTTGGTTATGGACGGAGCGGGGGGCTTGCCTTAATTGGCTGGCCCGCGACAAGGAAAAGTCTCTAAAACCCGGGAGAAACCCCGCTAAAAACCTACGGATACCAGGCAACCTCCGTCAGTACGTAGCCAGCACTTCCGGAATGGGCGTCACCCGGAAGTGTTTAGGTATATCGGCCCTACTCGTGGGTCTACAATGGATCAAAATATTAAAAACAACTCAAACTCATCTTCGAACTCTCAAACAACGACGACTCAGGCAACAGCTAATAAGGACTACCGACCGATGCGACATACGACAACAACGGCAACGAAAATGGAACAAACTACAAAACAAAATATAAAGAAAGATAACAAAGGAAACCCAAATAGAGACGCCAATGGGCGCTTCACCAGCAGTACCACAAACTCTAAAATATCTAGCACAAGCAAAATCACTAAACCAGTCACTCCTATCAACACTTCCTCCCAATCTTCTCAAGAAACATGCGGTCAAACTATCACACATCAAGCTGAAGTACACCCTAGCACCTCTTCACAGCAACCACAACCTTACGTCTTATTAACCCAAACAAACACACTTTTAAATCCTATCTCCCAATTGCCAACAACAACCCAAACACACAGAGACTCCCTACTAGAACAATCAGACATTCAAACATTCACACTTCCTAACACCAGTAGAGCTTACAGATCACCCTCTCCTCCATACTTTGATTCCTCAGACTTAGAAGAAATCTTCCACGAAGAGGACAATAGTCCAACTAGCCAAATAATCAAACATGCATTGGGAATCCTAGATGTGCTCAGCATAGCAACCTCCAAAAGCGTCACTAAGGCCAACAGGGAATCTGCAATCGCACACGCAAACGCAATCAAAAGAATTGCACAAAAAATAGAGAAGAATAAGACGAACCCAAACATCAGTTATACAGTACAAGAAACAACCGGTCACAATGCCAATAATACAGAAATACCAATAGAAATCAACAAACAAATACAACAAGCAATAGAAGAAACAGTGCAAAAGACAATTGAAAAATCAATAGGAAAAACCTTAGAGAAGACAATAGAAAAGACCATAGAAAAGACAATGGAAAAAACAATGACTAGCGCCTCGAAAACACAGGAAGCCAGCAAATTATATGCAGACGCAACCAAAACACCAAAACCATCACCACCACTACTAAACCAAAACAATAGCAAAAGAAATATCACCAGCAAACCGGCAATCATGATCACCGTTAACAACAGCAACAGTAAAGAAACAACACGAGAAACATGGTCTAAAAACGTATCATACAAGAGAGAAAAATACCTTCCATCAAAAATAACTAACATAGGATTAAACAAACTTAAAATAGAATTTGAAACAAACAAACAACTAGAGAACACAATACAAAAAATCAAACCAAGTTCGGGAATGAAATACAAAATAATTAACAACCTACAGCCTACTATCAATCTGAAAGGAATACACAAAACTGTTAAAAAAGAAGATATAATAGAAAACCTTATCTTCCAAAACTCCTATCTCGAACACCTAGATCCTAAAAATGAAAACCAACTAAAAATATGTACCACCAAAAAAAATAAGAACCCCAATCTCTACAATGCAATCATTAGAACCACACCGGAAATCCATAAGAAAATGACAACAGACGGACGAGTGAACTTAGGTCACTCTAGGGTATGTGCCGAAAACCATATTGCAGTGCTACAATGCTACACGTGCCTGCAATACGGACACACCTATAAAAATTGCAGGAACGAACAAAAAGCCTGCTCGCATTGCGCAGGCACCGACCACACATACAAAGACTGCAAAGTTAAGGAGGACAAAACCAAAATAAAATGTTACAACTGCCATCAATTCAACACTAAAAATACAAAAAATATACCAACGGAACACTCAGCAACCAACTACAAATGTCCTGCCTATGAGATTAACACAATCAGGACCATCGAAAGAACCAACTACCAATCCAACTAATGCACAACAATCAAAATAATAAGGAAAAATACATAAAATGCCTCCAAATAAACTGTAATAAAAACTATCTCACCCATCAGGAACTAACTAAAATCACAGAAACAGAAGATATAGGAATAATACTTTTAACTGAACCTTACACTGGAAATACTAACTCCGCAAAACCCATACCAGGATACACCATCCATCAATACCACAACACGAACGACACTAAAGAAAACAACTACAATAAAAGAAATAAAACTGCAATCGCAATGAAAAAGAACAAGTACAGCACCATATTAATTGAAGAATATACAAACCAAAACATTACACTCATACAACTGAGCAACAAATCAGGGCACAAAATATTAATTACATCAATCTATGTAGAACCTAAAACAGACCAAAATCACACAATAAGCAAACTAGAATCCATTCTGAAGAACTACCCCAACAGCACACACATAATAACCGGCGACTTCAACGCATGGAGCAAAACCTGGGGCTCCACGTCCACTAACCGAAGAGGTGAAGAACTCAATAATATATTTATAAGCAATGGCATCACTACAATTAACGACACAAACAACGACTACACATTCTTCACAACAACACACGGACAAACCAGAACATCAAATATAGATATCACTGCCATCACTGACAACCACAACCAAGTTACAATAGAAAACTGGAGAACAGATAAAAACCTCATTACCACCTCAGACCATGTAGCCATCACATTCCAAATACTCCAAGGAAAAGGACCAAAACAGATAAACACAAATCTCAATAACAACACATGGAAATTCGACACAAGCAGACCTAACTTCTGGAGCGAAACAAAAATAAAGGAATTTAAAGAAAAATGCATAGAATATATCGATACTAGCGAAAATACAATAGAACTCATTAAGAACCTAGACGCAGAAGAAATCAATAAATACATAGAATCACTAACCAATAAACTAACTTTAGTATGCAGAAAAACATTACCTAAATATAAAACCAAAAAAGGAAAACCGCACTGGTGGACCGAAGAACTAGAAGACCTTAAAAAGCAAGTAATACATATGCACCACAAAATAGCTAAATTATCAAAGAAAAACAGAAACATAACAACTAACACAAACCTAAACAACAACCCAAACCAAAACAACAATCTATCCACGTTACTACAAGACACCATTTCAGAAAGAAACGAACTTAGGAAAAAATATCACAGCATGATTCAAAAAACATCCTCCGAATCCTTCCGAGAATTCTGTAGCACCCAAAATAAAGAAGACGTGTGGACCATCACCAACAAAATCATTAAAAACAAACCACTGACCCAACCACCTGGAACATTCAAAAAACAAGACGGAACATACACCAAAACCACCGAAGAAACCTGCACAGAACTAATAGAAGCACTCTTCCCTGACGACACAACAAACAACAAGGCACAACAAAAAATCAAAAAAGAAACTGAAACACCACCAAATACTCACAACGAACCACCATTCACCATCCACGAAATAATAGCTAACATAAAATCCATGAATCACAAGAAAGCACCGGGTTACGACGGTCTAACATCAGACATAATTCAAAAATTCATAGAAATCAACCCTCAACTCACACTTACCTTAATGAACAGACTTTTAGAACTAGAAACATTCCCCGACATATGGAAAATAACAATAGCCAAAATAATCCCCAAAATCAACAAAGATAAATACAATACACCATCCGCCTACAGACCAATCGGCCTCTTGCCTGTACTAGGAAAACTATATGAAAAGTTGATCAACAACAGAATAATCCACTACATATACAAAAATAATTACGACAACCAAAAACAGTTCGGATTTAAACCACAAATATCAACAGTGCACGCAATAAACGAAGCAATAGAACACATAAAAAATGAAAAACAGAAACAAAAACAAATAATAGCACTATCATTAGACATAAAAGGAGCGTTTGACAATGCCTGGTGGCCCAGCATTCTCAAACAGCTAAAGAAATACAACTGCCCCAAAAATCTATACAACATTATGAAAACCTACACCCAAAACAGGAAAATAAACATCACTCTGGGACACATAAACACAACAAAAATAGCAACTAAAGGCTGCATACAAGGCTCCGTATGCGGGCCACTGATGTGGAATCTGGCACTCGATGACTTACTAGACAAATACTTACCAATAGATATCAAAATCCAAGCCTACGCCGACGACATACTAATTATAGCAAGCGACTACAGCAAAGACAACCTAGAAAAGAAATTAAACACAGCACTAAAAACAATAATGAAATGGGGAGAAGAAAACAAACTGCAATTTAGCCCGGACAAAACACAAATCATGGCACTCACAAATAAAGCTAAACAGACCGACATATACATTAATAACATCAAAATAAAACACACTAAAACAATAAAATACCTAGGCATAACCATAGATCATAAATTAAAATTCAACCAACACATAAGAAACGCTATAGATAAAACCTACGCAATATATAACAAACTTAAAAGCTATGTACGTCCCACCTGGGGCATCAATCCGGAAAACATCCAAACAATATACAGACAAGTCGTTATACCTATAATATCTTACGGAGCATCAATATGGAGGGAAGCACTCGACCTAAAACAAAACATTAAAATACTACAATCACTACAGAGAAATTTCGGAATACAGATCAGCAGAGCATACCGAACTATAAACACACAAATCGCCATACTACTCTCGGGATCCCCACCAATTGACGCTCAACTAAAAGAAATAGCCAACAACGAACTAATCAGAATCAATCCGAAGCTAATAGAACAGACAGAAAACATAAAACTAGAAAAACCAATAACTCTAAAACACAAACTGCACCCATCACAACGCGAACCAATAACCTATGAAGAAGCCAACAACGAAGAAGAATTAAAAATAATACTACAAAGAAATCACATAATAAATAACCATATATATACAGATGGTAGCAAAAATGAAGCAGGGGTAGGTGCAGCCGCCATCATACAAGACGAAAACAACCAAATCCATAAGATACTAATTAAACTCGACACTAAATGCAACAACTACCAAGCCGAACAAATCGCAATACTAGAGGCAACTAAATGGACACACAAAAACAAAACATCCGCAATAATCATCACCGATTCCAAATCCACCTTACAAGATCTACAAAACACAGGAACTTACAATAGAAACACTAACGAGATACACCACCTAATACACCATATAAAACACAAACTTAAGCAACAAATAATATTCATCTGGGCCAAAGCGCACAATAACATAGCCGGTAACGAGTTAGCAGATTTTAATGCCAAATTAGCCAGTAACACAGAAGTAAATGCATTGACATATAACCTCATCCCACCCGCATATATTAAAAAACAAAACAAAGATAAAACTCAGAGTAAAACAAAAGAAATATACGACACCGTCGGACACTGCAGATACACCAAATTATACTTTAAAACTCACACAGACCTACAAAACTATCTAATGAACACACCCAATAAATACGAAACAACACAATTTATAACAGGACACGGACACAACAAACAATATCTTTACCGCTTCAAATTAGTCACAGATCCGTACTGTCCCTGTGACCGGACTCACAAGGCAGTACAAAGCATGAACCACTTAATATACGAATGCCCATTATTCGGACGAACAAGAACAGAATTAGAATACCTCTGCACAGTCAATAAAATAAACTATATGGAAATCAGTCAATACTATAAAAAAGAAATAATCATCAACAAATTCAATGATTACATAACAGAAATAGTAAACAAAGTTAAAGATGTAAATAAATAAATAAAGACTCACGAATTTGCCGCTCCCAAGCGGTAAAATAATACAAATGTAAGGAAAAACAATAAATATAACAAGTGTAAAATAAAATAAATATAACATAAAATCAGTATTGTATCTCTAGGAGTAGTAACTAGCACCAGAGACAATATTAAACTAAATATAACGAACAAGGGATAACAAAAAAAAAAAAAAAAAACCTAACCTAACCTAACCTAACCCCCCCCTTGGTGGAGAAACCTTGTCGTGGTGGGGGGGCTTACGGGGAGGAGACCAAACTTTTTATTGCGCCAATAACACCCGGCCAACACACACTCCTCCCCAAACTAATAGCTCCACAACCTAAGTCCTCGGCGGGGTATTTGCCCGGAGGCAGGCCATCGTGAGACAGCCGCCCGGTGGTAACCAGTCCCCCGAAAGGGGAGCTGCGAGGTGACCTCACGCCAGTCCCTCTTTCCGTAGACCGTCCTACCTTCGACAACGACCCCCATTCGAGGCGTCCATGGGGGTATGCCGTTGGTTATGGACGGAGCGGGGGGCTTGCCTTAATTGGCCGGCCCGCGACAAGGAAAAGTCTCTAAAACCCGGGAGAAACCCCGCTAAAAACCTACGGATACCAGGCAACCTCCGTCAGTACGTAGCCAGCACTTCCGGAATGGGCGTCACCCGGAAGTGTTTAGGTATATCGGCCCTACTCGTGGGTCTACAATGGATCAAAATATTAAAAACAACTCAAACTCATCTTCGAACTCTCAAACAACGACGACTCAGGCAACAGCTAATAAGGACTACCGACCGATGCGACATACGACAACAACGGCAACGAAAATGGAACAAACTACAAAACAAAATATAAAGAAAGATAACAAAGGAAACCCAAATAGAGACGCCAATGGGCGCTTCACCAGCAGTACCACAAACTCTAAAATATCTAGCACAAGCAAAATCACTAAACCAGTCACTCCTATCAACACTTCCTCCCAATCTTCTCAAGAAACATGCGGTCAAACTATCACACATCAAGCTGAAGTACACCCTAGCACCTCTTCACAGCAACCACAACCTTACGTCTTATTAACCCAAACAAACACACTTTTAAATCCTATCTCCCAATTGCCAACAACAACCCAAACACACAGAGACTCCCTACTAGAACAATCAGACATTCAAACATTCACACTTCCTAACACCAGTAGAGCTTACAGATCACCCTCTCCTCCATACTTTGATTCCTCAGACTTAGAAGAAATCTTCCACGAAGAGGACAATAGTCCAACTAGCCAAATAATCAAACATGCATTGGGAATCCTAGATGTGCTCAGCATAGCAACCTCCAAAAGCGTCACTAAGGCCAACAGGGAATCTGCAATCGCACACGCAAACGCAATCAAAAGAATTGCACAAAAAATAGAGAAGAATAAGACGAACCCAAACATCAGTTATACAGTACAAGAAACAACCGGTCACAATGCCAATAATACAGAAATACCAATAGAAATCAACAAACAAATACAACAAGCAATAGAAGAAACAGTGCAAAAGACAATTGAAAAATCAATAGGAAAAACCTTAGAGAAGACAATAGAAAAGACCATAGAAAAGACAATGGAAAAAACAATGACTAGCGCCTCGAAAACACAGGAAGCCAGCAAATTATATGCAGACGCAACCAAAACACCAAAACCATCACCACCACTACTAAACCAAAACAATAGCAAAAGAAATATCACCAGCAAACCGGCAATCATGATCACCGTTAACAACAGCAACAGTAAAGAAACAACACGAGAAACATGGTCTAAAAACGTATCATACAAGAGAGAAAAATACCTTCCATCAAAAATAACTAACATAGGATTAAACAAACTTAAAATAGAATTTGAAACAAACAAACAACTAGAGAACACAATACAAAAAATCAAACCAAGTTCGGGAATGAAATACAAAATAATTAACAACCTACAGCCTACTATCAATCTGAAAGGAATACACAAAACTGTTAAAAAAGAAGATATAATAGAAAACCTTATCTTCCAAAACTCCTATCTCGAACACCTAGATCCTAAAAATGAAAACCAACTAAAAATATGTACCACCAAAAAAAATAAGAACCCCAATCTCTACAATGCAATCATTAGAACCACACCGGAAATCCATAAGAAAATGACAACAGACGGACGAGTGAACTTAGGTCACTCTAGGGTATGTGCCGAAAACCATATTGCAGTGCTACAATGCTACACGTGCCTGCAATACGGACACACCTATAAAAATTGCAGGAACGAACAAAAAGCCTGCTCGCATTGCGCAGGCACCGACCACACATACAAAGACTGCAAAGTTAAGGAGGACAAAACCAAAATAAAATGTTACAACTGCCATCAATTCAACACTAAAAATACAAAAAATATACCAACGGAACACTCAGCAACCAACTACAAATGTCCTGCCTATGAGATTAACACAATCAGGACCATCGAAAGAACCAACTACCAATCCAACTAATGCACAACAATCAAAATAATAAGGAAAAATACATAAAATGCCTCCAAATAAACTGTAATAAAAACTATCTCACCCATCAGGAACTAACTAAAATCACAGAAACAGAAGATATAGGAATAATACTTTTAACTGAACCTTACACTGGAAATACTAACTCCGCAAAACCCATACCAGGATACACCATCCATCAATACCACAACACGAACGACACTAAAGAAAACAACTACAATAAAAGAAATAAAACTGCAATCGCAATGAAAAAGAACAAGTACAGCACCATATTAATTGAAGAATATACAAACCAAAACATTACACTCATACAACTGAGCAACAAATCAGGGCACAAAATATTAATCACATCAATCTATGTAGAACCTAAAACAGACCAAAATCACACAATAAGCAAACTAGAATCCATTCTGAAGAATTACCCCAACAGCACACACATAATAACCGGCGACTTCAACGCATGGAGCAAAACCTGGGGCTCCACGTCCACTAACCGAAGAGGTGAAGAACTCAATAATATATTTATAAGCAATGGCATCACTACAATTAACGACACAAACAACGACTACACATTCTTCACAACAACACACGGACAAACCAGAACATCAAATATAGATATCACTGCCATCACTGACAACCACAACCAAGTTACAATAGAAAACTGGAGAACAGATAAAAACCTCATTACCACCTCAGACCATGTAGCCATCACATTCCAAATACTCCAAGGAAAAGGACCAAAACAGATAAACACAAATCTCAATAACAACACATGGAAATTCGACACAAGCAGACCTAACTTCTGGAGCGAAACAAAAATAAAGGAATTTAAAGAAAAATGCATAGAATATATCGATACTAGCGAAAATACAATAGAACTCATTAAGAACCTAGACGCAGAAGAAATCAATAAATACATAGAATCACTAACCAATAAACTAACTTTAGTATGCAGAAAAACATTACCTAAATATAAAACCAAAAAAGGAAAACCGCACTGGTGGACCGAAGAACTAGAAGACCTTAAAAAGCAAGTAATACATATGCACCACAAAATAGCTAAATTATCAAAGAAAAACAGAAACATAACAACTAACACAAACCTAAACAACAACCCAAACCAAAACAACAATCTATCCACGTTACTACAAGACACCATTTCAGAAAGAAACGAACTTAGGAAAAAATATCACAGCATGATTCAAAAAACATCCTCCGAATCCTTCCGAGAATTCTGTAGCACCCAAAATAAAGAAGACGTGTGGACCATCACCAACAAAATCATTAAAAACAAACCACTGACCCAACCACCTGGAACATTCAAAAAACAAGACGGAACATACACCAAAACCACCGAAGAAACCTGCACAGAACTAATAGAAGCACTCTTCCCTGACGACACAACAAACAACAAGGCACAACAAAAAATCAAAAAAGAAACTGAAACACCACCAAATACTCACAACGAACCACCATTCACCATCCACGAAATAATAGCTAACATAAAATCCATGAATCACAAGAAAGCACCGGGTTACGACGGTCTAACATCAGACATAATTCAAAAATTCATAGAAATCAACCCTCAACTCACACTTACCTTAATGAACAGACTTTTAGAACTAGAAACATTCCCCGACATATGGAAAATAACAATAGCCAAAATAATCCCCAAAATCAACAAAGATAAATACAATACACCATCCGCCTACAGACCAATCGGCCTCTTGCCTGTACTAGGAAAACTATATGAAAAGTTGATCAACAACAGAATAATCCACTACATATACAAAAATAATTACGACAACCAAAAACAGTTCGGATTTAAACCACAAATATCAACAGTGCACGCAATAAACGAAGCAATAGAACACATAAAAAATGAAAAACAGAAACAAAAACAAATAATAGCACTATCATTAGACATAAAAGGAGCGTTTGACAATGCCTGGTGGCCCAGCATTCTCAAACAGCTAAAGAAATACAACTGCCCCAAAAATCTATACAACATTATGAAAACCTACACCCAAAACAGGAAAATAAACATCACTCTGGGACACATAAACACAACAAAAATAGCAACTAAAGGCTGCATACAAGGCTCCGTATGCGGGCCACTGATGTGGAATCTGGCACTCGATGACTTACTAGACAAATACTTACCAATAGATATCAAAATCCAAGCCTACGCCGACGACATACTAATTATAGCAAGCGACTACAGCAAAGACAACCTAGAAAAGAAATTAAACACAGCACTAAAAACAATAATGAAATGGGGAGAAGAAAACAAACTGCAATTTAGCCCGGACAAAACACAAATCATGGCACTCACAAATAAAGCTAAACAGACCGACATATACATTAATAACATCAAAATAAAACACACTAAAACAATAAAGTACCTAGGCATAACCATAGATCATAAATTAAAATTCAACCAACACATAAGAAACGCTATAGATAAAACCTACGCAATATATAACAAACTTAAAAGCTATGTACGTCCCACCTGGGGCATCAATCCGGAAAACATCCAAACAATATACAGACAAGTCGTTATACCTATAATATCTTACGGAGCATCAATATGGAGGGAAGCACTCGACCTAAAACAAAACATTAAAATACTACAATCACTACAGAGAAATTTCGGAATACAGATCAGCAGAGCATACCGAACTATAAACACACAAATCGCCATACTACTCTCGGGATCCCCACCAATTGACGCTCAACTAAAAGAAATAGCCAACAACGAACTAATCAGAATCAATCCGAAGCTAATAGAACAGACAGAAAACATAAAACTAGAAAAACCAATAACTCTAAAACACAAACTGCACCCATCACAACGCGAACCAATAACCTATGAAGAAGCCAACAACGAAGAAGAATTAAAAATAATACTACAAAGAAATCACATAATAAATAACCATATATATACAGATGGTAGCAAAAATGAAGCAGGGGTAGGTGCAGCCGCCATCATACAAGACGAAAACAACCAAATCCATAAGATACTAATTAAACTCGACACTAAATGCAACAACTACCAAGCCGAACAAATCGCAATACTAGAGGCAACTAAATGGACACACAAAAACAAAACATCCGCAATAATCATCACCGATTCCAAATCCACCTTACAAGATCTACAAAACACAGGAACTTACAATAGAAACACTAACGAGATACACCACCTAATACACCATATAAAACACAAACTTAAGCAACAAATAATATTCATCTGGGCCAAAGCGCACAATAACATAGCCGGTAACGAGTTAGCAGATTTTAATGCCAAATTAGCCAGTAACACAGAAGTAAATGCATTGACATATAACCTCATCCCACCCGCATATATTAAAAAACAAAACAAAGATAAAACTCAGAGTAAAACAAAAGAAATATACGACACCGTCGGACACTGCAGATACACCAAATTATACTTTAAAACTCACACAGACCTACAAAACTATCTAATGAACACACCCAATAAATACGAAACAACACAATTTATAACAGGACACGGACACAACAAACAATATCTTTACCGCTTCAAATTAGTCACAGATCCGTACTGTCCCTGTGACCGGACTCACAAGGCAGTACAAAGCATGAACCACTTAATATACGAATGCCCATTATTCGGACGAACAAGAACAGAATTAGAATACCTCTGCACAGTCAATAAAATAAACTATATGGAAATCAGTCAATACTATAAAAAAGAAATAATCATCAACAAATTCAATGATTACATAACAGAAATAGTAAACAAAGTTAAAGATGTAAATAAATAAATAAAGACTCACGAATTTGCCGCTCCCAAGCGGTAAAATAATACAAATGTAAGGAAAAACAATAAATATAACAAGTGTAAAATAAAATAAATATAACATAAAATCAGTATTGTATCTCTAGGAGTAGTAACTAGCACCAGAGACAATATTAAACTAAATATAACGAACAAGGGATAACAAAAAAAAAAAAAAAAAAAAACCTAACCTAACCTTTTTTTTTTTTTTTTTTTTTTTTTTTTTTATCCCTGGGAAATGCCCGCGCATACCTTCCACCCGGGGGGGGTGGGGGTTATGTGGGACTCGAACCCACTAAAACCCAGGGTGCTCTCCTCCACCGCATTTGGTTCGCTCTAGGATCTCGATGTACGCACTCGAGCGAACGCGGTTGTCCAATGTGGACTCCTCACTTTTGGGAGGGGGGTGTAAAGGGCCCACCCTCTTTTCATCCTCCCCTACAGGGGACTGCCGAAGCCTGAGCAACGGGCTCGGCAGCCGACTGAACCGTGCAATGCAAACACCTGGACCCCCCGTCCCGGTGCCTGCTGGTTCAGGGCTAGGGAGACACCTGCCGTTGATACAGGCGTCTCCTTCGCCCGCCGCGGCGGCGTCGTCGCGGGTCAGAGAGGGGATCGTCCTCTCTGGCTCGCTCCGAAGCCTCCTTTTCCGAGATGACAGCCTCGGCAAAGGTTGCCACAGCGTCCCAGCACCTCTCGCTCCCAACCATGGCTTTGACCACGCTGGGGAGCGAGAGGTCTGTCCCTATAACGCGTTTGAGATCCGCGCGTTGTCGCTCAAAGAAAGAGCAGCTCTCCAAAGTGTGCTTGGCACAATCGTCATCCTGCCCGCACTGGGCACACACTGCGCTTACTTCTCTTCCTATACGGTGCAGGTAGCCACCAAAGCAGCCATGGTTCGTGAGAAGCTGCACCGTATGGAAGGAGAGGGAGCCGTGTTTCCTACTCGTCCATTTGTCCAATACAGGACGGAGGGCTTCGAGTGTCCAACTTCCGTATGTTGCACCCGACAGTTGTTCAACCCAATCAACGAGAAGCTGTTTGTTGCGTTGCCGTCTTAAATTCTCAATGTCGACGGGAATTTGCGTACGCAGCGCTTGAACCTTCCTAAGATATATTTCGGCAAGCACTTTCGCTTCCATCTCCCACGGCGGTGTGGCCGCGAGAGCACATGCAGCATCAAAACCAACTGTACAGTAGCCCCTGATCGCCCTGTTTGCAATTATTCTCTGCGCTTGGCGGAGTTGGGCGCAATTGGTGTTCGAAAGGGCGTCTGCCCAGACGGGGCTACCATACAGTGCCATTGAACGAAGCACACTGCCGTACAGTTTTCGGCATGTTCCGCTTGGGCCTCCGATGTTGGGCAGGAGTCTAGCTAGAGAACCCGCCGTGCCAACCAATTTCTTTTTCAGTGTGCGAAAGTGCTCCTCAAAGCAGAAAGTATCGTCCAGAACAAGTCCAAGGTATTTTAAGGTGGGGTTGGCGTCGATTTTTGTCCCCTCAACCTCTATTGAAACCCTAACACGTCTTGTCCGAGGTAGCCGAAAAAGAATAGCCTCTGTTTTGTTCGCCGCAATATTTAGACCAAGCATTTTAATGCGACCTACTACTAGGTTTGTTGCTGCTGTCGCCAGCGCTGCAGCCTGCTGAGGATCCCTGTGTCTGGCCGTGATGAGGGTGTCATCAGCATAACAGATGACCCCCATCCCGGGCAGAGACGAGCCCCTCAGAGCCCAGTCATATCCGATGTTCCACAGGAGTGGGCCAAGAACCGACCCCTGTGGAACACCGCACATCATGCGACGTTTTTGTAGCGCGCCACTGCGACCTGCATAAAGAATCTCTCTAGCCGTCAGGTAGTCATTAACTATTTGCCTCAGATAAAACGGGACTCCGAAAAATTTAAGCGCTTCCACGATTGTGGTAAAGGGAAGGGTGTTGAAAGCGTTCGCTATGTCGAGCGAGACAGCTACTATCGACTCCCCCCTTTGCCGAGACTCCAGAACAGAACTCTTCAAATTAAGTATGGCGTCTACAGTTGAGCGATGCTCTCTAAACCCATATTGGCATTCCGAGAGGCCAGACACACAGGACGACAAGTGTTTATTAAGACGCCCCGCCAGAATCCTCTCAAAAATCTTTGCCGTTTCGTCTAGGAGGACGATCGGTCTGTATCCCCCAGGTGAGTCCAGGGGCCTACCGTGCTTGTGTAATAAAACCAGTCTTCCTTGCTTCCACGCCGTGGGGAATTTACGTTCGGTGATCGCCTTATCGAAAAGGGATCGCATATCGCCACCGAGATGTTTTAACGCCACTCCCAGGACTCTCCCATGGATCCCGTCAGGGCCGGGGGCGGTTTTGCGGGAGACCATCTTTCCAATTGTTGCCTCCATCTCTGCCTCTGTTACTAACGGCGGTGGATCTTCTTCTTGATGTTGCCTGTTTGGGCTTACTCCCATAGATGGAGGGGAGTGCGGCTCCCTAGAAGGAAACAAGGTCGACACAACATTATCCAGCACTTCAGGCTCTAGAGATTCAACCACTGGAGGCCCTTGGGCTCGCAGTTTGCCACATGCGCGTTGGTAAGGTCGCCCCCAGGGATCCGCGTCAATGCTATCTATTAGCTCTTGCCAGGCGCTGTCTTTCGCCTGGGAGATGGCTTTCTTGAGCGTTTCCTTTGCTTCCTTGTAAGTGGACCACAGCACCGCCTCTCTATCAAGGTCTCGGTGTTGCCTTTTTCTACTCCTAGTGAAGGCTCTCCGGGCACTAGAACACGTCGCGCGGAGAGCCGCGAGTTCTTGAGACCACCAATAGACTTCCTTTCTAGGCGGAGGCCGCCGTGAACGTGGCATCGAAGCATTGGAAATCAAGGTAAGCGCTTCACTCATTTGCCCTACCCGATCATCAATTCCAGTATCCTCTTGCGACGGCAGAATCCAGGACGCTACAAGAGACGCAACCTCGGCTTTTTCCCTATGCAGCTTCGTAAGCGACCATCGAGGGAAAGGATCCGATCTGTGCGTATTGTACTGGTTTCCAGCTACGTTAGTCTCAGTGGAGATCTCAAAGCGGATATATGCGTGATCTGAGAGAGTTTCCGCTGCACCCAGCACCCGCCAATTACGAATCCGCTCAGCAGCAGCGGGGGTTGCGAGAGTGATATCAACGACCGAGCCCCCTTGCTGTCGCACACACGTCCATTCGTTTCCAACGTTGGAGACTACAAGTCCTATCTGAGTGATCCAATCTTCGAGGCACTCTCCTCTTTGGTCCGTAAAGGCAGAACCCCACGAGGTGGCTTTAGCATTGAGTTCCCCCATAAGTAAAACATCATGAGGGTGGGCAGCGCTGACACAGTGCCCGAGCTGAATAAGAAAAGCCTCAAATTCGGCAAAAGGTCTATTTGGCGAAAAGTACGCACCTATAATCACCATTCTGTTCCAATTTACAGCGACAAAGCCATGGCCCTTGAATCGGATCGACGGAGAGGAAGAATTCTGTCCTACTACTATCATGACTAAGCCATCCCGATCGCCAACCCAGCGAGGCTGGTTTGGTACTGAGTATGGCTCAGCCATGACTGCCAGTTCGATGTTTTCCTCAGCCATGACTTGCACGAGCATATCTTGAGCATGCCTGGCATGGTTTAAGTTGCCTTGTATAACGTGCATGTTTATTAAGCTTTAACAAGTTCCTCCGCCGTCACCTCGTTAGAGGGCTTATCATTGCTTGCGGCAGCTTCCGGAGCAGAACCGGTTGTTTTCTTAGGTCCTCCTTTGTCTGGCTTTGGCTTCGGGACGCAGTTTCTGCCGCCCATAGCGTGATTCGCCGGGTTTCCGCTGGCCATGCACACAGCGCAATTAGGTTTCTCCTTACACTCTGACGCAATGTGGCCCTCATTTCCGCATCTAAAACATAGCCCGCTCAGGTCCACTTTATTAGGACAAATTTGTCTGATGTGGCCGAGCTGCATACAGCCAAAGCAGCGCATCGGCCTAGGTTCCAGGGCGACGACTTTAGCCGCACTCCACCCTACACAAAGACGTTTAAGGCCAACGAGCTTTTTGGCAGCTGCCACCGGGCACCTTATCAGCGCCGACAGCATCCCATTCCTATTCGGCCTCAGATCCCCCACGAGAAAATCGTCAGTCGATGCACCTGTCGCTTCAGAAGCTGCAGCTGCAAGATCTTCACAGGTGACCGAAAAGTCCAGTCCGAAAACCCTTACCTCCGCCTTCTTTACCGGGCGGGTGATGCGAACTCCAGTAGGAAGCGCGTCATTAAGACTTTGCTGCAGCTTCTGGGCCTCAGTAACGCCTGCCTCCTTGGGTAATTGGAGGATTACGGCCCCCGCCTGTGACACCCTAAACGAGACTATCGGTATCCCCAGTTTCTGCAAGTCCACCTTATCTTTGGCGCGCTTGATGACCTCTGCGAAGGTGAGTCCATTCTCTTTCTCCTTCTCCTCCTTCGTTATGTCAATAACCACCGCATTAGTCCTCCTCTCGCGGAGTCTGAACTTTCTGGGCTTATTGGTGGGTGCCCTTGCGCCTTTCTTAGCTCCAGCCGACTTTTCTTGCGCGGACTGTGCCTTCTTCCTCTCTTTTTGTTTGTTTTTCCTACTCTTTGACACTTCCCATCCCTCTTCAGCTCCCTCCTGAGCAGCAGTGGGAATGGATGGTTGATCTAGTGGATCACTTCTCTTCCAAACTTGAGTCTTCTTTCGAGGTTGTTCTTTCTTTTCCCCCTCTACTTTACTCTTGCTGGTGACCTTCTCTTTCCTCTTCTCCTCATCATTTCTCATCACCTTCCCTCCCTTTGAGCTGGATGGAACCCGTTTTTCAGCCCTATCGATTTGACGGGATTCACCTGCGGCAGCAGGAATATCGACATCACTCGTCGGAAGTGGATGCCACTCTAGAGCAGGGGTTGTGGATTTGGTCAGACCCTCAATCATGGCTTCGTATCTCACCATTTTGTATCGATACTCCTCAAGGTCTCTCTCCATCTTTTCCGACCGTTCTCTTAGCCTACGCATCTCATTCTTCAACTCATCGTTCTCGCGGTGTAAGCGTTTTGAGTCCTCCGGGATAATTAACGTCCCAATCCGATCCAATACCTCGCCGAAGAGGATGCAGGACTTCTTCATTTCGGACTTGACGTCCCCTTTTATTCGGCTGGACTTGGCTACCATTGTCTCAAAGACTTTAAGTCCCTGCCGGCCGAACCCAATAAGACCGGGGGCCGACGGGTCGTCTATATCAACATCCAGTTTTTCGGGGATCTTTCGCCCCTTGTCACCTCCAGTAAATTCCCGAGCTAGCTCCACAATCTCTCTAGCCGAGATCTCCTCTGCGATATCCAATCGCTCCTTCTCCTTGACTTTTAGAGCCCTACCGTAGCCGATGTAAGCACCGGTGGTTGGAGGCCTACCCCTTGATCTCTTGACAGCCTTCCCATTTGATGGGGGCGATCGCCTACATACAATAGAGTCGCCAGAAGACTCTGGCCCGGATAGCGACGGGCTGCGACTGCGACTGTTTCTTCTCACCTCTGTTGAGGTCTTCCGCGCGGTTTGGCTGCGCGTGTTTCGGGCTGGTTTGTCTGACCCTCTTACGTCTTTCTTGAAAGCAGCACTAACTTGCCGCTCCGTAATGGGGGTTTCGTACCCTGACCCATCAGACTCCTCATCACTTTCACTTTTCCACAGCCTTCTCGGCTCTTTTCCTGCCTCACTCGTAGCATACTTCACACTGGCCGCCCGAGGTAGCGGCGAGCGCCCGTGGTCAACGGGGCCACATGACCTAGTGCCGGATTCCGACACGCCGCGGTTCTGGCCCCCCCCAGATACGTGGGGCCTGCCGACAGCCGAGGCTGCCGGGCCGGATTCTCCAGCCTTGCTGGTACCGGCCTGGGGTTGTTTGTATTTTAGAAACGCAGACATGTTTAAATCCTTTTAAGGCGAGTTCAGACTCTCGCAAAACGCTAGGGACCAGAAACCTACTGGCCATTCAGCCTCTCGTCACGTTTCAGAAACTTAGGCTTAGGGCTTTTTATTGAGGTGTGCTCCTCTTGGTTCCGACCTCAGTGGCCGGAGCCCTTGGTCCTCTCAATGAGGGAAACAAGTTGCCCGACGAGGGCCTGTCACACAGGACTCCCAGCCGCGCAGTTCCCAAGCGGAACAGGCGTGAACGCCAGGCTTGAAGCCCAGCACACGACGAGCCGAAGCTCCGCTGGCCCTGAAAAGGGCCCTTCGAATACAAAGCCGCTGCCATTGCCCAGACAAACAAACGGGCTAGGGGCGACACACCACCAAGCGCCAATTAGGCGCAAGACACGACAAGATCTTCCAGTCCCAACGGGAATCAAAGAGCAATGGACTCAACCGAAAACCAGACTCAGAAATCTCCACGGGAATCAACAAACAGGGACTCAACCGTAACTCTCCGCTGACAGTTCGCAGAGGAGTGGGGGCAGCCGCAACGGAGGCTACTCCCACTCCCCTCCCAGGGTGCACCACGAGGAGGTCTGCCAGCCCGCACCCCAACCTAACCTAACCTTTTTTTTTTTTTTTTTTTTTTTCCCGGGGTAATGGCCGTCCCATACCAGGCTTCGGGGGAAGACCTGGTTATGCGGGGCTCGAACCCGCTAAACCCCCCGGGGGCTTATCCTCCGCCGCGTTGGTGCGGTGTCGGGCTCTCGAGTATGCAACCGACGACCGCCGCGGCGTGGCCTTTCGGCCTCAACTGGCCTGTCCCTGGAGGGGGACCAGCCGCTCCGTGCCACGGGAGCGGCTGCCGACGAGCCGTGCAAGGCGGGTGACTGCCTCCATACCAAGGACCCCCGTCCCGTCACCCGCGTGGCCCTGGGCTCAAGCAACACCCCGAAAGGCGTTGCCATCACTGCCCTGTCGGAAAGCCGGATCGCCGGGCAAATGCCCCGACGCGACCCTCGACTGCCGGGCTAATACCCCGACGCAGCCCGCCACCGGACAAAAGCCCCGACGTGGCCCGCCACCGGGAAAATACCCCGACGTGGCTACTACTTCCTATCAGCGCGCGGACCCTCGGACAAATTTGTCCCGCGCTTCCTGCTGGCTTGCTGCTTTGGTTTAGGGCGGCAGAGCTTGCCGCACATCACGTGCCCTGAGGGCAGCTCCATCGCAGCACACACAGTGCATCTGGGCTTAGCGCTGCAGACGTTCGCGTAGTGGCCCGTCTCTCCGCACCGGAAGCATTGAGTGCTCCGGTCCACCTGGCTCGAGCACATCTCCCTCGTGTGACCTAGCTCCAAACAGCCGAAACAACGCATCGGCCGGGGCGCGAGGGCGATGACTTTCGCCGCGCTCCATCCAACAAGGAGGCGTCTCCCTTCCACAAGTTTCTTGGCGGCAGCCACCGGGCATCTAATAAGCGCCGTTAGCATGCCGTCCCTACCTGATCGCAGGTCGCCGATCAGGAAGTCATCCACCGATAGACCAGAAGTGTCGGCAGCCGCTTTCGCCAGCTCCTCATGCGTAACTGATAGATCTAGACCGACTACCCGGATTTCGGCCTTCTTGACTGGCCGAGTCACCCGAACTAGAGTTAACCTAACCTAACCTAACCTTTTTTTTTTTTTGTTCACGCCGGGGAAATGCATTAAATTGCATACCACCGGGTGCGTGAGTTCCCGGTGGTTATGTGGGGCTCTCCTTCCCAGAAGGGGAAGGCCTACCCACTAAAACCCCAGCGATGGCCACCATCTGGCATGACAGGGGCCCCAGGGTCAAATATTGCAACTGGGGAACCCCCCAGCCATTGCTCCCCCACGGAGAGCCCTTCCTGGGCAAAACGGCCCGCGAGTGGGACGCCGCCGCGGGCCGCACCGCGTAAAGAGTGGTACGGTCCGCGGCGGCATGCCACATCACGACGACACCCCCCAGCCATGGCGGGGGTGTCATCCCACCACTCGGCGAGACTGCGGGAAAAACCCTGCAGCAACGCCAAGGCCGAGCTTCAGCCAACTGCTTCTCCGAGGGAGAAGCGGGCACTGAGGCCCGGCGCTACCCTGAAAGGCACAAGTGCCTCCGCCGGCCTAGCAGGCCGGCCATCCCACGACCCCCCATCTGAGGGTCCGCTAGCCCTGAAAAGGGCTGTTTAAAGTGCCCGGACGTGACTATGTCCGGGCCGCCGACTCCTGTCGGCCATCCGCCGACGCACCAGTTCTCCTGGGCGTCTCCGTCCCGGCGCCCGTAGGCGCAACACTAGCGGCAACTTGCGCCCCCCCTCCGCCAGGCCCCCCGACGCCCGATTGAGCGTCCATGGGTTCAGCTTGTGGAGGGTCGCATTTGTGGCCGCCAATCGGGGCCGCCCTCACGCGGCGCCGTGGGGCGCCGCACCTCGTGTCCCCCAATCTATGGCTGGCCTCGCGACCCGCCTCTGCGCATAGAGGGCAGTGGGCCCTCTCCTGGCACATCGCCGCCTTGTGACCGGTGCCTCCACAGCGATAACACACCTCGGTGCGGTCGACCACCGAGGTGCACGTCGCCCTAACGTGGCCCGACTCCAGGCACTTGAAGCAGCGTACGTCGCGCGGGGGCAGAACCCGCACGAACGCCGCCGCCCACCCAATCTGGAGTCGGCCACCTTCCACCACCTTTTTAGCTGCTTCGCTAGGGCAGCTGGTCCAGGCCCGCAGGCCCCCTGATCCTGTGGGTCGGATGTTCCCCACCTTTATTTTCTCCGGCGGGCATCCACCCACCGAGCTCATCGCAGAAATGATATCCGCGCAATTTGTCGCTGCGGAAAAACCCGACAAGACAAGCTCAGTCCTCCTTTCGGGCCGGGCGATCCTAACGGCCCCCTCGGCAGCCACCTCTATCTTTTGGGCGATCTCTTGGGCCAACTCCTCTTTTTGGGGCCCCGAAACGAGGCACATGGCGGCTCCAGTCACGGACCTCGTCCACCTTAACTGGGCCGCCATCTCTGCGCTTAGTTGGGAGCCCGCCTGGGCCCGCCCCAACACCTCCTCCACGGTCACGCCACGCGCGGCCGCCTCCGGCTCGATGTTAATGGTCAGGGCAGCCGTGTCCGGCGCCCTGACTTTCGCCCTTTTGGCCCTCCTCCTCTTCGGCCGTTCTTTCGGCGCGGAAGTCGCGCTGGGAGCCTTCTCCTTCCGTGCCGCCTCCGCGTAAGAGCGCGGCGCCGTTACTGGGGCCTGCTGCTGGGTCGGCTGCTTCCCGAGCTCCATAGCGAATCTTCCCAGTTCGTCCACGACTCGGCTCTCTAGCCGGGTGAAGTCGGCTTTAGTGGCTGAAGCCTCCTCCAGCTCTGTTATTGCGGCCTTGAGGGCATCGATCTCCCCTAGGAGCTCTCGTTCTCGTTTCTCGCTGTTTATAGCGGCTACATCTGCCGCGTCGTGGTACGATTTCGCCATCTCCTCCATATCCATTAGAATTTTGCCCATGTCGATGGCTTCTTCTAAGGCCGCCCGATTTAACCACAACTTGGTGGACAGTTCTCGGAGCCTGCCAAGGTACGGGACAATCCATCTCCTATCAAGAGACACCCTCAGTTTTTTTGCGGGATCATCGGCCTTAGCCGGAACATCCGCCTCTCCTCCCTTCTCACGCATAGTTGCCCCCCCCGTATACGAGGGGCAGACCGACTCAGCGGAGGATTCGGGTGCCAAGCGGCTTCGCTTGGACCCCGACTCCCCCGCAGGGCCGGTGAGGGATTCCTCCTCGCGGAGACCCTCCCGGGGACGTGTATTTTTGCTACGCGTGTTCATTTTTTTTTTTTTGGTTTTCATCTTTCCCGGGCACTGAAGCCCCTCTCTATCAACGGGCACTGAAGCCCGGCGGCGGACCATCTAGGTGTGGTCTCCGCCGCCTCATCCACGTCAGACCATTAGCCCTCCGCTGAACACTGATTTGGGGGAAATCCAATCCAGTGGTCAGCGGCGGTTGCCCAGGGTGCGCCACGAGGAGGCTATCTGACCAGGCACCCCAACCTAACCTAACCTAACCTAACCTAACCTAACCTAACCAACCCCCCCCTTGGTGGAGAAACCTTGTCGTGGTGGGGGGGCTTACGGGGAGGAGACCAAACTTTTTATTGCGCCAATAACACCCGGCCAACACACACTCCTCCCCAAACTAATAGCTCCACAACCTAAGTCCTCGGCGGGGTATTTGCCCGGAGGCAGGCCATCGTGAGGCAGCCGCCCGGTGGTAACCAGTCCCCCGAAAGGGGAGCTGCGAGGTGACCTCACGCCAGTCCCTCTTTCCGTAGACCGTCCTACCTTCGACAACGACCCCCATTCGAGGCGTCCATGGGGGTATGCCGTTGGTTATGGACGGAGCGGGGGGCTTGCCTTAATTGGCCGGCCCGCGACAAGGAAAAGTCTCTAAAACCCGGGAGAAACCCCGCTAAAAACCTACGGATACCAGGCAACCTCCGTCAGTACGTAGCCAGCACTTCCGGAATGGGCGTCACCCGGAAGTGTTTAGGTATATCGGCCCTACTCGTGGGTCTACAATGGATCAAAATATTAAAAACAACTCAAACTCATCTTCGAACTCTCAAACAACGACGACTCAGGCAACAGCTAATAAGGACTACCGACCGATGCGACATACGACAACAACGGCAACGAAAATGGAACAAACTACAAAACAAAATATAAAGAAAGATAACAAAGGAAACCCAAATAGAGACGCCAATGGGCGCTTCACCAGCAGTACCACAAACTCTAAAATATCTAGCACAAGCAAAATCACTAAACCAGTCACTCCTATCAACACTTCCTCCCAATCTTCTCAAGAAACATGCGGTCAAACTATCACACATCAAGCTGAAGTACACCCTAGCACCTCCTCACAGCAACCACAACCTTACGTCTTATTAACCCAAACAAACACACTTTTAAATCCTATCTCCCAATTGCCAACAACAACCCAAACACACAGAGACTCCCTACTAGAACAATCAGACATTCAAACATTCACACTTCCTAACACCAGTAGAGCTTACAGATCACCCTCTCCTCCATACTTTGATTCCTCAGACTTAGAAGAAATCTTCCACGAAGAGGACAATAGTCCAACTAGCCAAATAATCAAACATGCATTGGGAATCCTAGATGTGCTCAGCATAGCAACCTCCAAAAGCGTCACTAAGGCCAACAGGGAATCTGCAATCGCACACGCAAACGCAATCAAAAGAATTGCACAAAAAATAGAGAAGAATAAGACGAACCCAAACATCAGTTATACAGTACAAGAAACAACCGGTCACAATGCCAATAATACAGAAATACCAATAGAAATCAACAAACAAATACAACAAGCAATAGAAGAAACAGTGCAAAAGACAATTGAAAAATCAATAGGAAAAACCTTAGAGAAGACAATAGAAAAGACCATAGAAAAGACAATGGAAAAAACAATGACTAGCGCCTCGAAAACACAGGAAGCCAGCAAATTATATGCAGACGCAACCAAAACACCAAAACCATCACCACCACTACTAAACCAAAACAATAGCAAAAGAAATATCACCAGCAAACCGGCAATCATGATCACCGTTAACAACAGCAACAGTAAAGAAACAACACGAGAAACATGGTCTAAAAACGTATCATACAAGAGAGAAAAATACCTTCCATCAAAAATAACTAACATAGGATTAAACAAACTTAAAATAGAATTTGAAACAAACAAACAACTAGAGAACACAATACAAAAAATCAAACCAAGTTCGGGAATGAAATACAAAATAATTAACAACCTACAGCCTACTATCAATCTGAAAGGAATACACAAAACTGTTAAAAAAGAAGATATAATAGAAAACCTTATCTTCCAAAACTCCTATCTCGAACACCTAGATCCTAAAAATGAAAACCAACTAAAAATATGCACCACCAAAAAAAATAAGAACCCCAATCTCTACAATGCAATCATTAGAACCACACCGGAAATCCATAAGAAAATGACAACAGACGGACGAGTGAACTTAGGTCACTCTAGGGTATGTGCCGAAAACCATATTGCAGTGCTACAATGCTACACGTGCCTGCAATACGGACACACCTATAAAAATTGCAGGAACGAACAAAAAGCCTGCTCGCATTGCGCAGGCACCGACCACACATACAAAGACTGCAAAGTTAAGGAGGACAAAACCAAAATAAAATGTTACAACTGCCATCAATTCAACACTAAAAATACAAAAAATATACCAACGGA
This sequence comes from Parapoynx stratiotata, assembly GCA_910589355.1. Lineage (NCBI taxonomy): Eukaryota > Metazoa > Arthropoda > Insecta > Lepidoptera > Crambidae > Parapoynx > Parapoynx stratiotata. Next base: position 82,684 of record OU342463.1, read on the forward strand.
ACACTCAGCAACCAACTACAAATGTCCTGCCTATGAGATTAACACAATCAGGACCATCGAAAGAACCAACTACCAATCCAACTAATGCACAACAATCAAAATAATAAGGAAAAATACATAAAATGCCTCCAAATAAACTGTAATAAAAACTATCTCACCCATCAGGAACTAACTAAAATCACAGAAACAGAAGATATAGGAATAATACTTTTAACTGAACCTTACACTGGAAATACTAACTCCGCAAAACCCATACCAGGATACACCATCCATCAATACCACAACACGAACGACACTAAAGAAAACAACTACAATAAAAGAAATAAAACTGCAATCGCAATGAAAAAGAACAAGTACAGCACCATATTAATTGAAGAATATACAAACCAAAACATTACACTCATACAACTGAGCAACAAATCAGGGCACAAAATATTAATTACATCAATCTATGTAGAACCTAAAACAGACCAAAATCACACAATAAGCAAACTAGAATCCATTCTGAAGAATTACCCCAACAGCACACACATAATAACCGGCGACTTCAACGCATGGAGCAAAACCTGGGGCTCCACGTCCACTAACCGAAGAGGTGAAGAACTCAATAATATATTTATAAGCAATGGCATCACTACAATTAACGACACAAACAACGACTACACATTCTTCACAACAACACACGGACAAACCAGAACATCAAATATAGATATCACTGCCATCACTGACAACCACAACCAAGTTACAATAGAAAACTGGAGAACAGATAAAAACCTCATTACCACCTCAGACCATGTAGCCATCACATTCCAAATACTCCAAGGAAAAGGACCAAAACAGATAAACACAAATCTCAATAACAACACATGGAAATTCGACACAAGCAGACCTAACTTCTGGAGCGAAACAAAAATAAAGGAATTTAAAGAAAAATGCATAGAATATATCGATACTAGCGAAAATACAATAGAACTCATTAAGAACCTAGACGCAGAAGAAATCAATAAATACATAGAATCACTAACCAATAAACTAACTTTAGTATGCAGAAAAACATTACCTAAATATAAAACCAAAAAAGGAAAACCGCACTGGTGGACCGAAGAACTAGAAGACCTTAAAAAGCAAGTAATACATATGCACCACAAAATAGCTAAATTATCAAAGAAAAACAGAAACATAACAACTAACACAAACCTAAACAACAACCCAAACCAAAACAACAATCTATCCACGTTACTACAAGACACCATTTCAGAAAGAAACGAACTTAGGAAAAAATATCACAGCATGATTCAAAAAACATCCTCCGAATCCTTCCGAGAATTCTGTAGCACCCAAAATAAAGAAGACGTGTGGACCATCACCAACAAAATCATTAAAAACAAACCACTGACCCAACCACCTGGAACATTCAAAAAACAAGACGGAACATACACCAAAACCACCGAAGAAACCTGCACAGAACTAATAGAAGCACTCTTCCCTGACGACACAACAAACAACAAGGCACAACAAAAAATCAAAAAAGAAACTGAAACACCACCAAATACTCACAACGAACCACCATTCACCATCCACGAAATAATAGCTAACATAAAATCCATGAATCACAAGAAAGCACCGGGTTACGACGGTCTAACATCAGACATAATTCAAAAATTCATAGAAATCAACCCTCAACTCACACTTACCTTAATGAACAGACTTTTAGAACTAGAAACATTCCCCGACATATGGAAAATAACAATAGCCAAAATAATCCCCAAAATCAACAAAGATAAATACAATACACCATCCGCCTACAGACCAATCGGCCTCTTGCCTATACTAGGAAAACTATATGAAAAGTTGATCAACAACAGAATAATCCACTACATATACAAAAATAATTACGACAACCAAAAACAGTTCGGATTTAAACCACAAATATCAACAGTGCACGCAATAAACGAAGCAATAGAACACATAAAAAATGAAAAACAGAAACAAAAACAAATAATAGCACTATCATTAGACATAAAAGGAGCGTTTGACAATGCCTGGTGGCCCAGCATTCTCAAACAGCTAAAGAAATACAACTGCCCCAAAAATCTATACAACATTATGAAAACCTACACCCAAAACAGGAAAATAAACATCACTCTGGGACACATAAACACAACAAAAATAGCAACTAAAGGCTGCATACAAGGCTCCGTATGCGGGCCACTGATGTGGAATCTGGCACTCGATGACTTACTAGACAAATACTTACCAATAGATATCAAAATCCAAGCCTACGCCGACGACATACTAATTATAGCAAGCGACTACAGCAAAGACAACCTAGAAAAGAAATTAAACACAGCACTAAAAACAATAATGAAATGGGGAGAAGAAAACAAACTGCAATTTAGCCCGGACAAAACACAAATCATGGCACTCACAAATAAAGCTAAACAGACCGACATATACATTAATAACATCAAAATAAAACACACTAAAACAATAAAGTACCTAGGCATAACCATAGATCATAAATTAAAATTCAACCAACACATAAGAAACGCTATAGATAAAACCTACGCAATATATAACAAACTTAAAAGCTATGTACGTCCCACCTGGGGCATCAATCCGGAAAACATCCAAACAATATACAGACAAGTCGTTATACCTATAATATCTTACGGAGCATCAATATGGAGGGAAGCACTCGACCTAAAACAAAACATTAAAATACTACAATCACTACAGAGAAATTTCGGAATACAGATCAGCAGAGCATACCGAACTATAAACACACAAATCGCCATACTACTCTCGGGATCCCCACCAATTGACGCTCAACTAAAAGAAATAGCCAACAACGAACTAATCAGAATCAATCCGAAGCTAATAGAACAGACAGAAAACATAAAACTAGAAAAACCAATAACTCTAAAACACAAACTGCACCCATCACAACGCGAACCAATAACCTATGAAGAAGCCAACAACGAAGAAGAATTAAAAATAATACTACAAAGAAATCACATAATAAATAACCATATATATACAGATGGTAGCAAAAATGAAGCAGGGGTAGGTGCAGCCGCCATCATACAAGACGAAAACAACCAAATCCATAAGATACTAATTAAACTCGACACTAAATGCAACAACTACCAAGCCGAACAAATCGCAATACTAGAGGCAACTAAATGGACACACAAAAACAAAACATCCGCAATAATCATCACCGATTCCAAATCCACCTTACAAGATCTACAAAACACAGGAACTTACAATAGAAACACTAACGAGATACACCACCTAATACACCATATAAAACACAAACTTAAGCAACAAATAATATTCATCTGGGCCAAAGCGCACAATAACATAACCGGTAACGAGTTAGCAGATTTTAATGCCAAATTAGCCAGTAACACAGAAGTAAATGCATTGACATATAACCTCATCCCACCCGCATATATTAAAAAACAAAACAAAGATAAAACTCAGAGTAAAACAAAAGAAATATACGACACCGTCGGACACTGCAGATACACCAAATTATACTTTAAAACTCACACAGACCTACAAAACTATCTAATGAACACACCCAATAAATACGAAACAACACAATTTATAACAGGACACGGACACAACAAACAATATCTTTACCGCTTCAAATTAGTCACAGATCCGTACTGTCCCTGTGACCGGACTCACAAGGCAGTACAAAGCATGAACCACTTAATATACGAATGCCCATTATTCGGACGAACAAGAACAGAATTAGAATACCTCTGCACAGTCAATAAAATAAACTATATGGAAATCAGTCAATACTATAAAAAAGAAATAATCATCAACAAATTCAATGATTACATAACAGAAATAGTAAACAAAGTTAAAGATGTAAATAAATAAATAAAGACTCACGAATTTGCCGCTCCCAAGCGGTAAAATAATACAAATGTAAGGAAAAACAATAAATATAACAAGTGTAAAATAAAATAAATATAACATAAAATCAGTATTGTATCTCTAGGAGTAGTAACTAGCACCAGAGACAATATTAAACTAAATATAACGAACAAGGGATAACAAAAAAAAAAAAAAAAAAAAAAAAAAAAAACCTAACCAACCGTCGTACGCCTCAACTCGAGGAGAACACACGCGTCTAAGTCCGAAAAATTGTTTGAAAAATTCATAAAAGTGGTAAATCCAAAAGAAACCGGGTCGTGCGGCACATCGTCGGGTGCGCAAAAATACGCCCTACACGTTGGCATAAACCGCAGAAGTGTCAGTGAAGTGCTCGATTTTTTATCGAATTTAAAGTGTTTCTGTGACACGTGTTTTGGGTGAAAATCACCACATAAATTGAAATTGTGACCGATTGGTGTTGCGCACGAGAACGGGCGATACGGCATTCGAAGCGCCGGAGCGCCCCCCACCTGACAGCAGCTTCAGCCAGTCCGAAAATCCACTGACCTTGAAGTTATTTCAAAATTTCTGAAATAACCTCCAACACGAGGTCAGTGATCCCGAGGGAGGAGGGAGCAGCAAAGGGTGCGGCCGGGTGCCGGGAGCGAAGGAGAGCGCCGTGACACCAAGAACGCGAAAATCGGAGCAGTACAAGCTAAGATTTTGAATTTTAAAAATTGAAATTTTTCAAAAAATTATTTTTCAAAATTTTTGTATCAGGACCCAGTAAATGATAAATTAGACATTGAAGAGATACCAAAACACTACAGTTATCAGAAAAAATTTTTAAAATCGGACAAATACTGGCCTAGATACAAAATTTTGAAAATATTGGGAAAACTACCCCTTCATTTTAAAAATAGTAGAATTGGACTTTTAGTTTTAAAAATACATAGGATAAGTAGACGTAAGTGTGTAGATTGTAAAATATTTTAGTTTTTGAAAATCGCCTAGATAGATAAATAGTTATAAGTTTTTAAAAGTTGAATAATTAAGACTAAGGGGTAAGGGGGTGTAATAGCGCATCACAGGTCACAGGGTTACTTCTAAGTACACCCCTGCACATCCCCAATAGAAAACCACAGCCCTGTAGGGCGTAAATTGGCGTAGGGCGGACCCGAGAGGAGTTCTCCCACTTTGGGCGGAATTCTTTCAAGGGATATAACTCGGGAAATATTAGGACTAGAAAGCTGTGGTTTTCACATATAGGCTTAAAATACAATATAGAAGGCGACACGCGTGACCAAACGGCTCTAACGCAAGGTTAGGTTTTTTAATGAAACAGAGGGTGGAGACAGCTTCCTAAGGTCAGGGGCAACCCCTAGGAGAAAACCCGGGACTCCTACGACGTCGGGAACGGAAGTTATAGCGATTTCCCGCCGCGTTTTGACATTAGTGGCGGCCATATTGGATTGGGAAATCAGCTGTAACTCCTGAACTACTGGTCGTATCGAGACGGGAATCTCGGTTCTAGGGAGCTGTAGTAGGAGAGCATCACCCCCAAAGGGTTGTAGGGCGAAAAGGGGCGAAAAAATTCGCACCGGATTTTATAAGCGCGCACGAAAGATCCAGTCGCGCCCTTTCTGGGGAGCCCTCGCACGCTCGGATCAGACTCTGGGAACCTGAGATATCAGGCCCCAAAGACCAACTTTGACAGCTGGGGCGGCCATATTGGAAAATTTCAACTCGCCGTCAAACCAAGACCAGTGGTCGTAGAAAGTCCGGACTTTCGGCATTGAGATTCCCCCGGCGCGGACTAGAGGAGGATAGGGTCCAACCCAGACCATCACCAACCCCACCCCCCCCCAAACCCCCCACCTGGGAAATTCTTGCATCCACAGCCGATCGATAGAGTGCGACCGGGCAAACCACCCAGACTTTTTCCCGGCTCTCTGCGGCATCTGGGGCCCGAGATAACGCCAGGGCGAAATTTGGGAGATTCTCCCGCCCAACTCCTACCGGAAACCGCCCAGCGTATATCTCCGGAACTATTGGTCCTGGGGAGCCGTGATTGGTGTCAGGGAAGGGGTCTCGTCGAGCTCTATCCATTCGGCACCCCCACACACAAGCCAAAACACCCCTCCCCCCCCCACCTGCGGAAAACACCCCCCACAGCGTATCTCCTATAACATCAACGCTAGAAGCTCCGGGTTTTTACCTAAGGCAATAGGGCAATAAGGACTAGGGCTGGGGAGAGGCGCGAGGCTGAGGTAGAGTGGGTAGAGTGCGTAGAGCCGAAAATAGAAAATAAGTTAGGTTAGCTCAAGACCCCCCCATATTGGGAAAAATAAGTTAGGACAATTATATATAAGGTTAGGATAGGACACCCCCATTTACAGGGATAGCATAGGACACCCCCATTTACAGGGATAATACAGGACACCCCCATTTACAGGGTTAGAATAGGACACCCCCATCTACAGGGATAGATTAGGACAGGAAACAGGACGTAGGGGATAGTGACAGGAACTGCGTGACAGCTGCGAACGTGGGTCCAGTGGTTGACCGTAGCTCTACTTATAGAGCTGAGCTGAACCGCAGGGCTCCAAGTTGAAGCCGACTTGTGTAAGCAAGCGGCCACGCACGAACGCACACACATAACACGCACACACATAACGCGCGTACACATAACACGCACACATTCAACATACTCATACATCACCAAGTAGAGCTGTAAACCGACCCCCTTTACAGGCTGACGACAGCTCTACACACACAAATCCGCACACAAAAATTGTACATCACTCACACATACAGCAGTCCACACACTTCTTCAATAATCATATTTATACTCACCAAACCGAAGTACACTCTCCATAACACCTACCCCGAACCTGAAACAGAGAAATTACAAAATATTATTACTGAATTGTTATTATTGTCTATTGACCCATACAAATTAAACTACCGTAATCCAAAATGGCGACGACCAGGACCCCCATAGGGCAAACCAGAAGAGTCAGCAAAGACTCACCAAATGTACCCCATAAAACAAAAACACCCAAGGAAAAGCTGCAGGACATGATAAATAAAATCCCCAATATAATGAATGAAGCGGGAAATATAAAAAGGGAAATTAAAGCGCAAATAAATGAACTATGTCGGGACTCTACTGTAATATTGAGCGGCCCACTGGTCATAGAGCAAACAAATCCAATTAAAGATAAAATAAAGACATCAGAGGAAACAAAATATAAAGAGATAAAGGACAAAATGGAAAGAGCCAACGAAGAAATGAAGGAATTGAGGAGAAAAATAAAGGAACAACAAAAAGAGCTCGAAAACCTGAAGGAGGGATATGAGACGGAGAAAACGTGGCACGAAGAATGGGAAAATAAATATCACAAACTTGAAAGAGACAGGACGAGAAAAGAATGGTGCCCCAAATGCGCAAAACTAGAGGAGCAAAATAAGAATTTCAAGGATAAGATAAAGACGTTGGAAAATGAAAAGGAAAACCAGAAGGCAAGAAAGGAAAATGGAAAAGAGAAGGAAGAGCTGGAAAATAACATGAGTACCCTGTTTAAAGAAATAGGAAAACAAACGGAAAAAATGAACAGGATAGAGCAAGCATGCAAAGATATCAAGAAAAAGACCGAGGAAATACAAACGGAGATGGAAGAGAGGAGTAAAGAGGGGAATAGCTATGCAAATGTGCTCAAGAGCACTGCAAGAAGACCTGAGAAAAGGACACTCCAATCTATTAAAATTACGGATGAAGACGAGACAAAGACCACAGAAGAGATAATAGAGAAAGTCTCAAAGGCTGCAAAGATGCAGGAAGGGGAACTAGAAATAGAAAGATTACGTAAAACGAAAGACAGGAAACTAATAATTGGTTGTAAAAATGACGAAGAAAGGGACAAAGTCATACAGAGAATCCAACGAGAAGCGAATGGATTAAGAATCGAAAAAATTGAAAACAAAGATCCCCTCGTAGTTATAAAGGATGTCCTAATCAAAAACACAAAAGAAGATATATACATAGCAATTAAAAATCAAAATAAAGAGTTACTTCATGGACTGAGCGAAGACCAGCAGAGGATAGAACTAAAATTTCAAAGAAAAGCGAGGAACCCCCTCACTAGCCACTTTGTGATGGCGGTAGCCCCGGCACTATGGAAGAGGATGACTGAAAGGGGAAGATTGAGAGTGGACTTACAGAATGTAAGAGTGGAAGACCAATCCCCCCTGACGCAATGCTCGATGTGCCTGGGCTACGGCTGTAACACTCTTTTTTTCTTATTATCACTTATTACCGTCTTAATTACACATAAAGGCATCAGAGTTAAGTAAAATCACTAATGTTTGTTTGTTTCATGTTGTTTACATCGTCATAATGACATATGTCAATTCCTTATGTCATTTTAACTTTTAATTTGTTTTTAAAATGCTAGTTTGACTCACCTTAATCGTGGTTCATAGACAAAACCATAGAGTTTAGCGTATCAAAACAGGCTAGTCAGTATATACAAAGATAGTCTCTTTATCAAACGACCGGCGTCCTTCTCGAATAAGTTTTTTTGGGCAATTTTAATGTTTCCGACGTCGGTTTCTTGTAAAATCCTCTTTAAAAAATGTAATAATAATAATGTTGACAAATTCCTCGTAAATTAATAAATTCCTCGTTGAGTATAAATGCACTTGCATGTTTATATTCAAATACAAGTTATTTTGCAATGAATCAACGTAATTTCAAATGAAAAGGGGCCCTTTAAGTATTTTTAGTAAATAATATAAACAAACAAACATTACTCATATTCTTGGATGTATGGACGAGTGTGTCTTTGCCTCGTCTATGGGAGCTACGGTCGAGACGGATTTCTCTCGAATCTGTGGATCGATATCTGAAAAGTCTCACGCGCTGGTTCTGATTTTGCGAATTTACTGAGATCTCGAAAAGAGAAGTCCTCGAATTTATTTCAGGAATATTATAATCAAGGGATCATTAAATTAAATAGCTCGAAGTTCGAGTATATTGGCTGAAGAGCGCATAAAATTATACATGCCGGCTGGTTTATAGGTTACCGGCAGCACTTTAATAAAAACCTATAAAATATTAATAAAAGCCCGAGAAAAAGGGCAAAAACTACCTGGTGGTAGTGTATGGTATAACCATACTACATACAGTACCAAAGAAGAACGATAATAAATAGTATATCAAGACATTTGAATATTGGAGAAAAGACAGAGTTAAAATTTAAAATACAGTATCCGGACCTGCAAGGTATGCAGTACTAACCAACGGGAAAGGGAGATATTAATAATAATTATAAATAATTATAAGAATTAAGAGTTACCTCTTTATTTTTGTTATACCTGTTTAGTACCTTTACATACCGAGATTGATCAAACAGGACCAGAACCAACCTGCCCTTGTATTTATTGTTGTTATATATTGTAAAGCTAGAATATTTAGTAAATGCAAAATTTGTAAATGTAATAAATAATAAGTATTTTTGGTAATTTGTTGTATTATTTGTTTTTCATAAATCTTTAGTTGGTGAGTAAAGGAGTAGTGAAATTTTAACATTACATTTGGCGCCCGAACAGGGACACATGGGCCCCGTTTACTGTCCACAAGTTAATACCGTGGAAAGATATAATCGAACAATAATCACAGCTGTTTCCTCTTTCGTTGAGGACGACCATAGGACGTGGGATGTGAATATCCATAAAATCCAATTCGCCATGAACACTGCGGTGAACGAATCCACATCTTACACCCCTTTCATGTTGGTACACGGTAGGGAAGCGGTTACGGATGGCAATATTTATCGAGATTTCGAAGACATCCAAGAGTTGGTTATAGTACCACGCGATACTCATGCTTCTAACCTTGGTCATCTAGCTGACATTTTTGTTAAAGTTAGAGAATCTTTACGGAAGGCTCACGAAAGAAACGTAAAATATTACAACAACAAGCGTAGGGATATATCTTTTAACGTTGGTGATTATGTGTGGAGACGTACGTATAAGCAGAGCGCTGCTCACAAATATTTTTCAGCAAAGCTTGCTCCCAAATATGAACGTTGTAAAATAATACGTAAAATTTCCCGTTTAGTCTATGAGCTCGAAGACGAAAACGGCAAATATATAGGCAAATGGCATATAAAAGATTTTAAAAACTTAGACACCTCTGGTGATTAAATTAATTTACATTATTTAAAATAAAATAACCTCTTATTAAAAAAAAAAAAATTTACCTACATATTTAGTAAGCATTTACATAAGCATTTAATTTGACCGTGGGTGTGGCGGTTCACGAATACCTACCCCGCCTTTCTTCCTGGCGTCTCGTAGAAGTCGAGTGTGGGATAGGCACTATTAAAAAAACTTTTAGGTGCCATTGCTGTTGCATGTACATGTTCCTTCTCATCATTTGTTGTTCATTAATTTTCCCCTGATACTTATGTCCCATTTTGATAACATCTTATCCTTTAAATTGTATCGTTGGTCAGTTATGACAGTACATAAAGATCAAAAACACAAAATTAAACGTGTCTTTGTTCATTATATTGTGTATTTAATAACGTTTCCTTTTACAGTGCAATGAGGTTGAAACTCTCCCAGGAGCGGTTTGCAACTCTCAAAATAAGCCTTTGCTATATTCATATGTAAAAAAAGAGAGAGAGAGAGAGAGAGAAAAAAAAAAAACATCTAGAAATGTAAGGTAAATTAATGACAATTGATGGGGGGCGCAGGTACATGCAACACAATAGAAGGGTTGATATGTCTTATGCACCCAACACCTCGCGAAGACATCATCAACACCTTAGCATTTAGAGTTATTTTTTTTTGTTCTTTATTATAGGCTCTTGGGTGTGGTTCCCAACGTCCTATTATTATTTTCCTTTAATTTTCTTTGGTTATGGGTGTTTTCCCGTTGCGGAGAGAACAAAATGTTCTGGCTCATACAGCCATATATTTTTTAGTTTATTTTTTTCTTGACATACTAAGAATTACCATGGTTTCTTAGTAAGCATTTTTTGTTTTGTTTTCATTGGTGAGAAGACACCAATTATAATAGTATTTATTCTTTTCACGTGATATTTTTCAGAATATCTGTTTAGATTAGTGTGCATGCATGCATAATAGTTCTATGGTATTGTGTAGGACATTATCTTATTGTTTTTTTATTTTAAATCTTAGCATGTACAAGTGTACTCTTTTACATGTTAATGTGTTATAATCATTACTGGACGATAGCGTCTTTTCACTTTGGTAAATTTTCCTTTAGCAAAGTTTCAAAATAGATATATTATATTTGTTAAATTGTTGTAAGACTGTCGAGGACGACAGACGAATTCTCTACGTGAATTCTATCGTGGTTGGGGGGATACTGTAACACTCTTTTTTTCTTATTATCACTTATTACCGTCTTAATTACACATAAAGGCATCAGAGTTAAGTAAAATCACTAATGTTTGTTTGTTTCATGTTGTTTACATCGTCATAATGACATATGTCAATTCCTTATGTCATTTTAACTTTTAATTTGTTTTTAAAATGCTAGTTTGACTCACCTTAATCGTGGTTCATAGACAAAACCATAGAGTTTAGCGTATCAAAACAGGCTAGTCAGTATATACAAAGATAGTCTCTTTATCAAACGACCGGCGTCCTTCTCGAATAAGTTTTTTTGGGCAATTTTAATGTTTCCGACGTCGGTTTCTTGTAAAATCCTCTTTAAAAAATGTAATAATAATAATGTTGACAAATTCCTCGTAAATTAATAAATTCCTCGTTGAGTATAAATGCACTTGCATGTTTATATTCAAATACAAGTTATTTTGCAATGAATCAACGTAATTTCAAATGAAAAGGGGCCCTTTAAGTATTTTTAGTAAATAATATAAACAAACAAACATTACTCATATTCTTGGATGTATGGACGAGTGTGTCTTTGCCTCGTCTATGGGAGCTACGGTCGAGACGGATTTCTCTCGAATCTGTGGATCGATATCTGAAAAGTCTCACGCGCTGGTTCTGATTTTGCGAATTTACTGAGATCTCGAAAAGAGAAGTCCTCGAATTTATTTCAGGAATATTATAATCAAGGGATCATTAAATTAAATAGCTCGAAGTTCGAGTATATTGGCTGAAGAGCGCATAAAATTATACATGCCGGCTGGTTTATAGGTTACCGGCAGCACTTTAATAAAAACCTATAAAATATTAATAAAAGCCCGAGAAAAAGGGCAAAAACTACCTGGTGGTAGTGTATGGTATAACCATACTACATACAGTACCAAAGAAGAACGATAATAAATAGTATATCAAGACATTTGAATATTGGAGAAAAGACAGAGTTAAAATTTAAAATACAGTATCCGGACCTGCAAGGTATGCAGTACTAACCAACGGGAAAGGGAGATATTAATAATAATTATAAATAATTATAAGAATTAAGAGTTACCTCTTTATTTTTGTTATACCTGTTTAGTACCTTTACATACCGAGATTGATCAAACAGGACCAGAACCAACCTGCCCTTGTATTTATTGTTGTTATATATTGTAAAGCTAGAATATTTAGTAAATGCAAAATTTGTAAATGTAATAAATAATAAGTATTTTTGGTAATTTGTTGTATTATTTGTTTTTCATAAATCTTTAGTTGGTGAGTAAAGGAGTAGTGAAATTTTAACATTACACGGCCATACAAAGAGATTCTGCAAGGAAGAGAATGAAAGATGTAGTCACTGCGGAGGAGAGCATCAGAGGAAGGAGTGTAAGGATGTAATGAGTGGGATCCCACCTAGCTGCATAAACTGTACAAGAGCGAAAATTGGTGATAATGCGCACAACGCATTTAATTACCAATGCCCGATCAGAAGGTGGGATCAAATAGCGAGATCAAGAGTGGCCTATTGCTGAAAGTAGCCAAAGTGACTCAAATAAGAACGGAAGGAAACCCCACGATCAAAGCCAGCGCCGTCATACAAGCAAATGTGCAGAGAGCGAAGAGAGCGATGGATGAAATAGTTATGGAAGCAGTGAAAAGGAAGACGGCGCTGGCTTTGATACAGGAACCATACGTTGGCAACGGGTGGGAAGCAAGGGGATACAAGGGAGTGAGAACGTACCAGAACACCAAAGAGGAAGAGGGCACAGTAAAAGCAGTAATCATGATTTTCAACCATGAGATGCAAGCTGAACTGTGCCCAGAACTCACGACACCAAACATCACAGTCGTGAGGATCCGTAATGGCAATAAGTGGATGTACGTGGTGTCCCTTTACTTCGAGCCCAACTCCCCAATAGAACCATATATAAAACATATGGAAAAAATATTAGACAAAACAAGCAACAACAACATCTTGATTGGAGGAGATGCTAACGCAAAAAGCACCTGGTGGGGTAGCGTGAAAACAGATATAAGAGGTGAAAGTATGATAGAAATGATGAATGATTGGAACTTACAGGTAATAAATGTAGGAGATGAGCCCACTTTCGAAGTAGTCAGAAATGGGAAAATGTGCAGCAGCGTCGTAGACATCACCATCTGCTCCGAAAACCTCCTCGATAAGGTAACCGACTGGAAGGTGAACAGAGAACTAGTTCACTCGGACCACAACGCCATCACTTTCAACATACATACACATAGCATACAAAAGACAACAGAAGCAACAACAAGAATATATAGTACAAAAAGAGCAAACTGGGTAGAATTCCAAAAGGAATTCAACCAGCTTCTCACAAACAGCAACATAAACATAATAGAAATAAATAATATCACAGATACACATACACTAGAAAATATAATTACAACATACACTCAACAATTAACACACACATGCACAAACATACTACACAAGAAAAACAATAAACACAAAACTGTGATACCGTGGTGGTCTGAGGACCTGGCGAAGCTAAGAAGGTCGGTACTTACCAAGAAGAGGAGAATACGATGCGCTGCAAACATCCGTAGAGCTCTCGTAGTGGAAGATTACCTGAAAGAAAAAGAAAAATATGAAAGCGAGGTAAAAAAGGCACATATTGAAAGTTGGAAGGGGTTTTGTGAAAAACAAGAAAAGGAAACGTTATGGGAAGGGATATATAGGGTAATCAAAAGGACAGAGAAAAGGAAGGAAGATTTGCCTCTAAGGAAACAAGACAAAATGCTAAACAGCGAGGAGTCGGCAGTATGGATAGCGGAAGTCTTCTATCCAAAAGACAACCAAACGCTAGACACGGAGGTACACAGGGCGATAAGGGTTGAAGCAAGAAAACCGGATGAACAAGATGGGTCCTGCGAACCGGCTTTCACCAAACAGGAGATGCTAAACGCGATACAAAGCTTCAACCCGAAGAAAGCACCAGGTGTAGACGGCTTTACCGCCGACATCTGCAGGGCAGCTATCGGGGCGAATCCGGAAGTATTCCAAGGAATGCTAAACAAATGCCTTGCACTGGAATACTTCCCCAAGATATGGAAAAAGGCCACCGTGGTTGTCCTGCGGAAGCCGGCTAAAAGTGACTAGACCAACCCCAAAGCATACCGACCAATAGGCCTACTCCCCGTCCTGGGAAAAATATACGAAAAAATGGTTGTAAACAGGTTAAAATTTTATATTGTGCCACGTCTCCACCCGAGCCAATACGGCTTTATGCCCCAAAAGAGCACGGAAGACTCCCTCTGCGTCCTGATAGGCAAAGCCAGAGAGGCAATAAAGGAAAAGAAAATTGCCACTATTGTATCCCTGGATATAGAGGGAGCTTTTGATAGTGCTTGGTGGCCAGCCATTATAGTGGGTCTTAAGAAATTAAATTGTCCTGTTAAGCTAAGAAAAGTAATCGAAGACTATTTAAGCGACAGACAAGTACTGGTTAAATATGCCAACAACACAGCCACCCGAAATACAGAAAAAGGGTGTGTACAAGGTTCCATTGGAGGGCCAATCCTATGGAACGTCCTCTTGAATAGTCTCCTACTAGAACTGGATACCTTGGGTGTGCATGTACAGGCGTTTGCCGATGATATAGTGGTGCTAATTAAGGGTAACTCTGGTCGAGAGATAGAAAAGATTGCAAATGCTGCTCTTAAGCGTGTGTGGGAATGGGGATTAAAAAACAAGCTCAGATTCGCGCCACATAAAACTGGCGCCATGACACTGACAAATAAAATAAAATATGACGAACCCCGCCTTCACATGGGAGGGAGCAGCATCTGCAATCAAACTGAATTGAAAATACTGGGACTCACTGTCGATCATAAATTAACTTTCAACACACATGCACGGAACGTCTGCCGGAGGGCCCTAAACATCTACAGACAGCTTAACACAGCCGCAAAGGTAAGCTGGGGACTCCACCCAGAAATAACGAGAATGATTTATACGGCCGCGGTGGAACCTATAATCACTTACGCAGCGGCGGCATGGGGGCACGCGGCAGACAAGCTGACCACTAGGAAGGAACTAGACGCTGTGCAAAGAGGTTTTGCGCAAAAGCTGTGTGGAGCCTATCGCACGGTATCACTTAACGCGGCATTATTACTGTCCGGCATTCTACCCCTAGACCTCAGGGTACACGAGGCTGCATCTCTGTACAGGGCGAGGAGGGGAGAATGCGTGGACATACCAGACGATAGGGAGATGGACTGTGCGGTAGACTTCACGCAGTTACCTCACCCGGCCCGGTGTGAGGGGTGGAGCTTTGGCAAGATCGAAGATCAAGAGGATCTTGATCGATGTGCCGTGCAAAAGGTGCATATATACACCGACGGAAGCCGGATTGACGGACGGGTCGGAGCCTCTCTTTCCATATGGAAAGAGGGCATCGAAATAAAGGTCGTCAAGCTTGGGCTTTCCGACTATTGCACGGTGTATCAAGCCGAGCTGCTCGCCATACACCGGGCCGTGGAGGTGGTTGTTAGGAGGAGTGAGGAGAGCTTTGGCATATACAGTGACTCGAGGTCTGCCCTCGAGACTGTGGTAGGCCAAAGCTCTCATCACCATCTCGCCGTCAAGGCCAGAGAGGAACTCGGGCGCGCTGTGGGCCAGGGTAAGGAAATCTCCTTATTCTGGATCAGAGCGCATGCCGGCCTGCCTGGCAATGAGCGGGCGGATCTCCTAGCAAAGGAGGCGGCAGCGGGATCGGGAAAAAACGTAAAGTATGATAGGTGTCCCGTTTCATTCGCGAAAAAACGCATACGCGAAAAAACCATTTGGGCATGGGCACAAAGGTACACCAGTGGGACAACAGCTAGCGTCACAAAAGCGTTCTTTCCTGATGCAATTCAGGCGTATAGGTTAGTTAGGAAAATAAAGCCGACAGGAGTACTAACCCAGATACTCACCGGGCACGGCGGGTTCGCCCAATACTTGAACAGATTCAAGTGTAGGGAGAGCCCGACGTGCGTCTGTGACCCAGACAGCACAGAGGACGTCCCCCACTTACTGACGCAATGTCCAATCTTTGCCAAAGATAGAATAAATTTAGAAATTGAAATAGACACAAAAATAGAAATGGGGTCCAGGAATAATGCGCAGGAATAATGCGCGCTAAAGACAAGAGGAAACCCTTCTTGCAATACTGTGATAAAATTGCCAAAACTGTGATAAAAAGAAATAAAACTTAAAAGTAAAATAAGGAACTGTGATACTAGTATGTAAGATAGATTAAGACAATTTTATTTTATTATATACAATTTTAATTATACAACTATACAAATTATACAAAAGAATACGTAACTGTGATAATTAGAGAAGAAATTTTAAATGTAATAGCATAAGAATGTAATTGTAAGCAATAAATATGTATAAGAAATACAGTATAAATTGATACATTGTAGCAAAAATAATATAATAATAGATATAACGAATCAAAAATGTATTAAGTATAACATATATAAAAACTTTAAAAATTGTATTGTATATGACAAAAATTGTAAAAATGTATAATGACGGAAATAAATAAACGAACTGTTCCTTATTTTAAACCCTACAAGATGGTAGTAGAAACAATAATTAAAAGGCAAGAAAGAGACGAATGCAAGAAAGAACAAGTATGCAGAATGAAAGTACGAGAAGCAGCAAAAGCGAGAACTGGCATGAAAGGTCAATAGCAATAATAAAAACTCGGACTACGCGTCTGAGGAAAGACTGTAAAAAAAAAAAAAAAAAAAAAAAAAAAAAAAAAAAAAAAAAAAAAAACCCAACCTAACCTAACCTAACGATATACCTCCTTGCCCTTCCGTGGGAGCGACCCGGGGTCTGCCGAAGCAATTCTCCGAACGACACCGCGACCGCCACCTCCCCCTGTGCTGTGGCCGCCTCAGTCCACAACTTGAGGCGGGCAAGCGCGTTCACGGTGGACCGACCGGTGCGGAAGCCGTACTGGCATTCGGCCAAGTCCGGCCCCCTACTTTCCAGGTGCTCGACGATGCGGGAAACGAGGACCCTCTCGAGAAATTTCCCCGCCTCGTCGAGCAACACCACCGGTCTGTAGCCCGAAGGGTGGTCGGCGGGCCGCGATGCCTTCCGCAGAAGGCACAGTCGACCCACCTTCCACCGCCCGGGGAAGCGGCCCCGCGCGATGCAGGCGTTGAGCACAGCACGGAACCGCTCCTCCAGGGGGCCCAGGGCCAACGCCATGACCTTGGCGTGGACCCCGTCGGGCCCCGGCGCTTTGTTTTTGCGCCGGAGCCGGTCCCAACCCATGTCAAACTCTGTGTCAGACACAGGGGGACCCTCGGCCCACACCTCCGGCCCGGAGACGCCGGAGGTACCCATCCTAGGGGGCGTGAAGGGTCCCGGATTTGGAAACAGCGTTTCCAGGACCCCACGCAGCAGCCTAGGCTCCATACAAGAGGTGCGGGGGGCCGCCTCTCAGGCCTTCCCCCGCACCGCCCTGTACGGCCTCCCCCAGGGATCGCTGTCCAGGATCTCGAGATATCTCTCCTGGGCAGCGATCTTGGCCCTGCAGATAGCTGTTCGCAGGGCCTTGTGGGCCTCCTTGTACGCATGGCGAAGGGCGGCTTCTTCGTCAGGCGTACTTCCGGTGCGCCTACGACACCTCAAGTAGGCGCGCCTGGCTCCCATGCTAGTGGTACGCAGTGCCGCAATTTCCTGCGTCCACCAGTATACCTGCCCCTGCTGGGGGCAGGGTCGCGTCCTCGGCATGGCGGCACTGCAGACAACATTCAGGTCATCCGTAAACAGTGCCGCCATGGCGTCAGCATCCCCAGCGACAGTGAGCGGTGGCGAATACATCATCCTCACCGTCGCTGCCTCCTCAGCTACATCCCGGCTGAGTTTTGCGAGCGCCCACCTCGGAAAGGCGGAAGCGCCCGCCTGGGGGCCCAGATGTAGAGGGGTCCCCGGGGATGCCGTGGAGACCTCGTATCGGATGTATCTGTGGTCCGATAGGGTCTCCACTTCTTCCATCACCCGCCAGTCCCTAATGCGGGAGGCGAGCGATGAGGTGGCAAAGGTCACGTCAACAATGGATGTGCCTTGCCACCGGACGCATGTCGGGATGGTGCCTTGATTAAGGACCTGGAGACCTAAGGCCAGAACCCAGGCCTCCAGATCACCACCCCGAACGTCGGTGCTTGGAGACCCCCATGCCCTAGATTTGGCGTTAAGGTCTCCAGCCACGAGCTCCGGCAAGGGAGCCGCTCTCCGGACCACGCCTTCAACCGCAGCTAGGAAGCTTTCGAAATCCGACCTCCTGCGGTTGGGAGAAAAGTATGTCGCAACGACCATAATTCCCCCCCAGCGTGCTGCTACATAACCTGCCCCCCTCTCTTTGAGAATGAGCGGAGGTGCAGAGTTAGTAGATGCCCCGACTATCGCCGCGGAGCCGTCAGTCGCTCCGATCCACTTAGTGGAGTGGGGGATATAATGAGGCTCCGCTATTACCGCCAAGTCCAACTTCCACTCCGCCATGGCTTGGCACAGAAGATCTTGTGCCCCGGAGGAGTGGTTGAGGTTCGCCTGCAGAATATTGCCTGTGGACCTACTGCGCATTACTGGTGTCCATAGGCGTTCCACCGTTGTTAGCCGTTGTGGCTTGAATACATGGGGTCGGTTGCAGGCGACCCTTGACCGGGGGAGGATTACAGCTCACTCCCCCCATGCGATGACCTGATGGCAATCCACGGTCTGAGCAGACAGCGCATTTTAAAGCGGCCTGGCAATCCGCGGCCTTATGCCGGCGGAAACACAATTCGCTGCGGTCTTTCTTTGACGGACACGACTGCGATGGGTGTCCAATGGCATAGCATCGGTAACATCTGAGGGGTCGTTGCTCCATGACCCTCACCGATGCAGAACTCCACCCGACGCAGATCCGGCCAGCCTCTGCCAATTTCGAGACGCAATCGATCGGGCAAATCGCCATGACTGAGCCAACTCGCCCGAAACCCATTGAGATGGTGCCCACCTTAATTGCATCTGGTGAGCACCCGGCCTTCGCTGCGAGCGCCTCGCGGACACTGTCCCCTGTTGCGGCATCGTCCAGTCCTGATACACGGACTTCCGCCATTTTAGTGGGACGAGTGACTTTTGCCACTTCGCCTATAACCTCTCCCATCTTCTTTGCCAGCGTATCGGCCTGCTCCGCAGTCGTCTCTTTTGGGAGCTCGATGATACGGGCTCCCGTAATAGATGTTTTGAATCGGGTGGGTCCTATCCCAAGCTCCCCCAAGCTGACTGTTGCTTGGACCTTCGCCAAAGCCTTGGTGTAGGTCTCACCCTCCGCCACAGCCTCCGGTTTGAGTGCCACTACCACAGCCAATGTTTTGGGTGGCTTTGGCAGCTTCGGCTTAACGGGCACCGCGGGAGCCGTTTTAGGCGCCGCGACCGGTTTGGCTTTTGCCTTGCGACTCTTCCTGCTGGTCACTACTGACCATCCTCCCTCTTCCTGAAGAAGTACCGTCTGCTCTACACTGGAAGGCCCAGCGATTTGTGCTTCTGCCCTTACCATTTGAGGAACACGAGGCAAGTTCGACTGGGCAGCGCGTACTTCGCGTGCCTTTTTTGGCAGATTCGCCGACGGGGCCAACGTGGCTACTGCGGCGTGAGAACTTGAGGCCGCCTGCTGAGCGACTTTCTTCTTAGCGTCCGCTGCAAGTGGCGGACGGTGGGATTTGGCCGGAAGAAGTTGGCCATCAGCCTCTAGACCCTCAACTTTTGAGTTCACGACCGCTTTAACCGTGGCGTCTACATGAGCTCTCAAGCCTCGCTCAATACGCTGCATTGCCTCCAGGAACTCCCCTTTGGTAAGGGTATCACCATCCGCTGCAGCAGGCGGGGTGGGCTCGGTTAGCACCACTACCTCAGGGGATCTCCGCTGCTTTCCTTGAGGATTTTCTCGTTCCGAGAATGCCCTCTTGAACGCCGCCATTTCTGACTCCAATTGGGCCAGATGTGTGCGCAGACGTTTATTGTCTGCGGCCATACGCCGAGACTCGTCACCTCCATCCCTCACCGACAGGGCCAGGGCAGCCTCGAGGATCATATTGGAGGCCTCCCTGATGTTCTTGGTGCTTGTCCCCTTCAGGTTTTTGCACTTACTGGTGATGTCAACCACCATCGCCTGTCCTCTCTCGGCTTGGTTACGCCAATCCTCCGTGCTAAGCTCAGGAGTTTTACGCCCTTTCCCTTTCTTGGAAGTGGAGGCCCCTCGTTCCGTATCCGTGTCGTCGATGAAAGTCACGACTGACTCCGTATCGGATTCCTCCGTTTGCTCCTGAGGAGCACGCGCCGATCCTGAGCAAGGCATTCGACCCCTTCCGCCACGCTTTGCCTTCGGCACCTTTCGTGCTGGAGCCACATCAGTTGGGCTTTTAAAGCCTTCCTCCTCGGCCTCTGACTGAGGCTTGACAAAAAACTTGCTGGGTCGCTTACGAGAACCCAGCGCAGGAAACTCCCTGTCGGAGTCTAATGCTGACTCCCCCAGCTTCATGTCCACCTTTTGTTGTTGTCCACCTGTTTTTTCCTTCATACGGAGTGGCTGGCACACAACTACAGGGTATGCAAGCTTGACTGACTTGCTCCCTCCACTGGTCTCACTGACCGCACCGTCCGACATCAACCCTCTTGGTTGATTTGAATCCACCAATCCCTCTAAATCAGAGCGCTCCTCCCTATCTGAAAATTCTTCCATCTCCATGGTCCACTCGTGAACACGAGCGACCACAGATTGGGTTTAAAGAATTTATTTCTCATACAAACACAGGGTTTACTTATAATGAGATGTACAATTTTCTTTGTTAGTATTAAGATGTATCTGGTACCGCACTGGAGGTCTAGGTTAGACTAATAATAAAACATATTCTTTGAGCTTACTTTTAAACAATTTTTTTGTAGCGCAAAGTTTCAAGTCATCCGGTAGGTTATTAAACAACTGTACTCCCTCAAAAAGTATCGTTTTTTTTCCATAGTTAGTGCGTGCGGAAGAAAGTAGTAATTTGTTAGTGTTTCTCAGATTATATTTCGTCTCTTTTTTATGAAACACGATATTAGATTGGATGGAATCAGTGCTAATATTTTTAACTAACAGACAGGTACAGTATGTATATATTTGTTTTAAATTGAATAGTTTTGTCTTTAGGTACAATTGCTTTGTTGGAGTGTAATAATTGAAATGAAACAATATTTTAATAATTTTGTTTTGAAGTCTTTGTAGGGGGTTCAAATGAATTGCGGCGGCCGATCCCCATATTTCTATTAAGTATTCTAATTGTGATTTCACTAATGAGTAATAAATTATGTTACGTACTGAATTTGGAATGCAGTAAGTAATTTTTCGTAGTGCCCCCAATAATTGCGTTAATTTAGTTTTTACATGTTCTATATGCCATTTCCATGTTAACTGGTCATCTATCCACAGTCCAAGGTATTTTTCTTTGTACGATCGTTGAATTATTACGTTATTAATTTTAGGCGATGTATAATCTGGTACCTTTTTATTTTTAGAACAGAAAATTATATAGGTAGTTTTAGAAGCGTTTACAGTTAATAAATTAAATTTTAACCATTCTGCTAGTATGTTAAGGTCGTTTTGAGCAATACTTACGATGTCATTTATGGATTTCCCAAAATAGAAAAGGCACGTGTCGTCTGCGTAAAGTGTTATGTGCCCGGCCAAGCCTATCTTGGTTATATTATTTGTATATATTAGAAACAGCAAGGGCCCAACTATGGAACCCTGTGGTATTCCATAAGTTATCTGACGTGAAGAACTAGCATAGTCATCGATCCTTACTATTTGTTGTCTATTTTGTAGATAGGATTGGAACATTTTTAGGGCTACTCCAGACACACCTATATTTTCTAATTTTTGCATCAGTTTTTTATGACTAACGGTGTCAAAACATTTTTTTAGGTCGATAAAAATGCCCAAAGCCATGTTTTTTTGGTCAATGTTAGTTTTTATTTTTGTTATTAGATCGATTGCTGCACTAAGAGTTCCTGATTTTGGCCGGAAGCCGTATTGCTGGTCTGTTAATATTTTTTTGTCGGTTACGTAGGTATTTAAACGATCGTACAGAATTCGTTCAAAAATTTTTGAAATGACAGGCAAAACCGATATCGGTCTGTAATTACTGGGATTAAATTTGCTTCCGGTTTTGTGAATAGGGCTAACTTTTGCGATTTTTAATGAATCAGGGAATATTCCTCGTGAGAGGCATTCGTTAATGCAATCAGTCAATCTCTCGACAATCAAGTTTTTAATGCATTTAATCGCCTTAACACTAATTCCATCCACACCAGTGCTCGTATTATTTTTGAGATTATCAATGATTTTGGAAATCTCAGATGTGGTGCATAGTTTAAACTGATTCAATTCTAAAATGTGTGTGTAATTAGTGTCGTACATTAGTGTGTTAGCAGTGTGATCATGGTATATTTTAGGTATATTTCTTGCTAGTTCTGAACCGATTTCAACAAAGAAAGAATTAAATAAGTCACAAATTTCTTTACCTTCCGTTACAGTGTGTCCCGAATCCGATATCAGTTTTGAGGGAGTACTAGCGATCTTGATTTTTTTCGAAGCTAAATTATTAATAAGTTCCCACATTTGGTACTGCACCTTTTTACTCACTTCAACTGGTAAACGTCCAATTTCGACAAACAATTGCTTGTGATCTGATAGGGATGATTCAATCAACGAGATATTAAATGTATGGTTGCTTATATTTGTGCAGATGTGGTCTAATAATGTTTTTGTTGTACTCGTATCACGAGTACTGTACTTCTTGTCTATTTTGTTTATTATTTCATACCCGGCAGCCTGTATTTCGTTCTGGTATTGTAATGCATAACGGTCTGCAGTAAGCAAGTCAATGTTGAAATCGCCGAACACAATTGATCTTTTCCGGCGTTCTAATTGTATAGTATATTTTTCTAAGAAGTTGCTCATATTTGTATCACCCGGCTTATAGATTGCACCGATATTTAATGAAAGTTTGTTTATTTTTATCCACAAATAATGATTGCCATCCTCGCACACCACCTCCGTCTGTTCATACTGTATACTGTTATGTATATATATTGAGACGCCGCCTCCCTTACGATTCTGTCTGTAATTATATACGTGATTGTAATTTTGAAGTCTGTACAAATTGGCGTCACTTTCAGAGGTAATCCACGTTTCAGTAAATATTAAGATGTGTGTTGTTGTGGGTATAGCTTTCAGTATGCATTTAATTTCATCAAATTTACCTGTTTTGCGAATACTTCTTAAGTTTGCATAGAAAAATCTAAGGCACGACGAGTGAGTAGGGATGTTTTCATATTTGTTTACTATATGGTAATTAAGTTTACTAAATGTATTTGTAATTTTTCTATTTTGTGTTGTGCCAGTTATAGGTTTTTTTGAATATTAACATTTGTTATAATCATTGGTCTTCCCTTTATATATTTAATAATTAAGTTTTTTTCGCCATTATTCTCGCGCTTGGAAAGTTCATCTTTTACAGTTTGTAAAAACTGTCTTTGCGCTGGGGTTTGATCAGAGTACATTTGGATGTTTTCAGGGAGTTTTGTTTTGTTTCTTAATAGGTATCTCGGCGTATTGCGGTCGCTAAAGCATACTTTCAATGACCGATTCTTGTTAGGTACATATTTTCCTAGTCGTATTATTTTCTTTGGTTGAGGACAGTCTTTGTTAATAAAGTCATAACTTCCTCTGCATCATGAGCTTGCCTTGCCTTAGGATTTTTATCAATTTTTTCTCGGATACCCACAATCACTACATTTTTCTCTCGTTCACAGCGATCTTTTATTTCTAGGACGAGATTTTCGTGTTGAAGAGGCGGCTGAACTGGTGAAGAATTTTTATTGCACTGCTGTTCCTTAAAAATGATAATATCGTTTTCAATATTTTTTATCTTTTCTTGGGTGATGCTGTTGCTACAGTATATATTTTCTATTTCGTCATTCAATTTATTAAATTTTTGGTCTAGATTTTCAGTGGATGTTTTTATTTTTTGAATCTCATTTTTGATTCCTGTAATTTCAATTTTTATTTGGTTTAAGTTATCATTTTGTTTTTTTCCAAAGTCTTCTAGAAATTTCATAATGTCTGTTCTGAATTTCGTGAAATCTTCTTTATAATCAGTTATTATTTCAGGGCGTTCTTTGCGCTTCCTTGTATGGATATTTAATAAAGAGTCCTCCTCATAAGTTGACAGGTTTGGCGCGGAACCCATGTTTCCGCTACTTCCTTTGCGCATGGTAGTAGGCGTAGGAGGCGGCGATCTCGGTACACTCATTGTTTGGCTTACGTATCACTTACTATGCGAGCGAGCGCGACAAAAAATAGCAACAACACTCTTTGCTCGCGTAAACAGCAAGGTCTTAAGTGCGCACTACTCGATCTTTAATTTTGTACACTATCACTAGCACTGTAAGATCCACTTTATGACGTCTTTGATTTTATTAATTTTAATAATTTACGAGATTTTCTGTACGCGTCCACTTCCAACGGCAACCAGAACACCACTACACGATTCCGGAGGCGAATACACTTTAATCAGCGAAGTTTGCTCGCAACAACAAAACCAAAAACCACACGCAAATCAGTTATCCAGACAAACAAGAGCCGATTCACGCAACAGTAAGACACCAATATTGCAAAAACGAAAGCCAAGACAAATTCAAATCGACGTAGATCAGTAATCCGTAGAGAAAGCTAAGTCAATTGAATAAGACAACTTTGGGTATTCTTGTGTTGATCGTGTACAGGGTTGTGTGGGAATAAGTCAACACAGGTATGTATTTACACTGCAGTTTATTACGGACACGATTACACGAAATTACAAGAGTACAACAATAATTTACAGAAGGAGAAATAAGTGAGAACACACAGAACAGTTCGAGCGGATGTCGGCACAGAAACAGGTAAGTCCGTTGTTATTATAACTTAGAATTAAGCACTGTAACTGAACACGCGTATTGTTTTCAGGCACGTTACGAGCGGTCGGGGGCGCCGAGTGGCGCGGGCTTCGCGTGCGGTGATGCTTTCTCGACTGATGGAGTGGACGACGTTGACGCGACGCGAGCGCGGGACATGCTGCGCGCGCAGCCGCGCATGCGCGATGCGGCCGCCGCCGATGCGCTAGGGTTATGGTCGATGCACTTTGTCGATAGAAAACCATCGATGTCGATACGATATAATATATAAGTGTTTATTAAATACTGTAGTGTTATTGCGTTGTGTACTGTAAATATGGAATAAATAAATATAAATTAAATAAATGTAATGTGTTATGTGTAATGTATTGTATGTCACCTACATCACTCCCCTCCAGAGACCGTGTCTACGGGCGATAGTAGTAGTAGGAGTCAGAATCAGGGAAGTGGACTCGTCTGCCCGAACGTGTAGTCCGTTGCACAGGTGTGGCAGGATCGTTATGGCTGCGAGTGTCGTCCTGCGCTTGCCCCTGTGGAGGGACGGAAGGTTGTAGGTCATCATGTGTGGAGGGAGGGTCGGAAAATAGTAAGAAGGCTGGTTTCAATCGGTCAACACTGACTGTTGTGTACTTTCCCTTTAGACGAATTGTGAAGTACTTGGTACCTCTCTTCACTACTTCGTGTGGCCCGGTATAGGCCGGTTGTAGTGAGCCACGAAGCATGTCTTCCCTGAGGAATACGTGGGTACATGTGGCTAAATCTTTAAACACGAAGGTTTTGTGTGAAGAGTGGTGCTGAGTTGGTACTGGACGTATTTTCTCGGCAAAGGACTTCATGCGGGCTGAGAAGTCTGAGATATCGGTTGTGTAACCGGTGACAGTATGGCCAAAAAATTCGCCGGGCAGGCGTAATGGTTCGCCATACACTAGTTCGGCCGATGAAGTCTGGAGGTCTTCCTTGATGGCACTCCTGATACCGAGCAAAACCAAAGGTAAGATTTCTGTCCAGTTGGCTCCTGCGTGACAGATTATAGCTGCCTTCAGCTGCCGGTGAAAGCGCTCAACCAAGCCGTTGCATTGTGGGTGGTACGCGGCTGTTTTTCGATGGTCGAAACCGATCGACTTAGACAGCTGCTGGAATAGCGCTGAGACAAATTGTTTTCCCTGATCGGTGACGATTTCGACGGGACAACCGTAGCGCGATACCCAACAGGAGATGAACGCTTTGGCCACTGTCTCTGCGGTGATATCGGTGAGCGGTATCGCTTCTGGCCATCTCGTAAAACGATCGACGAGTGTAAGGCAGTACCGATAATCACCATCTGGCGGTAATGGGCCGACCAAGTCCATGTGGACATGTTTGAAGCGTGCTGATGGTAAATCGAGCGTGCCTATGGGTGACGCGACGTGTCGGTTTACCTTGCAGCGCTGGCACGCCAAACATGCCTTCGCCCACTCCCGGCAGTTCTTGCGCATTAAGGGCCAAACAAAGCGTTGAGCAACGAGCTTGGCTGTAGCGTTGGCTCCCGGGTGACTGAGTGAGTGCAGGCTGTGACATACCTGCTGACGTAGTTGCTTTGGAACGAAAGGCCTGGGGGTTGGCGTACTGACGTCGCAGTACAGCTCAGTCCGACTCCCAGGTATTTTCATTTTTTTAAGGCGGAGTGCAGAGTCGCTCTGAAGGTGCTGGGTCAATTCGGCGTCAGAGACTTGGAGGTTAGCCATCTCTTCGAGATCTACCGGCATCTCTAATTCGCAAATGCGGGAAAGCGTGTCGGCAACGACGTTGTCTTTGCCTGCAATGTGACGCACGTCCGTGGTGAATTGCGAGATGAAATCAAGATGTCTATACTGACGCGGGGAGCAGTTACTTTTCCTCTCATGGAAAGCGTAACAAAGAGGTTTGTGGTCAGTATAGACTGTGAAGGTGGTTGCCTCCAACATGTACCGGAAGTATTTTATACTCTCGTATATGGCAAGGAGCTCACGGTCGTACGGAGAGTATTTCGTTTGCGACGGGCTCAACTTGCGTGTGAAAAATGCTAGCGGTTCCCAATGTCCATCCTTTCGCTGCTGTAGGACCCCACCTATCGCCGTATCCGAGGCGTCTGTGACAAGTCCCAACTTGGCTTGAGTGTCTGGATGGGCTAGGAGAGTTGCTTCGCAAAGGCTCTTTTTGCAAGCTTCCAACGCTTCCAGAGCACTGCCCTTGATGTTAACCGGATGGGAGGCTTTGATAGCTCCTGTCAACAAGGCGTTCAGGGGAGCTTGTATCTGGGCGGCGTTGGGTAGGAATCGCCGATAAAAATTTATCATGCCCAAGAAGCGTCTCAGCTCTCTGGCGGTCTTCGGCACGGGGAAATCTGAAATTGCCGAAACTTTGCTCTCTAGGGGTTTTGTACCATTTTCGGAAATTGTGTACCCGAGAAAAGTGACCTCTGGAGAGCCGAAAATGCATTTCTGGGTGTTGACCAAAACGCCATAGTTTCTCATTCGGGTGAAGAGCTGCCGTAAATGATCCTCGTGCTCGGCCTGCGTCTTGCTGAACACTAAAAAATCGTCCAAGTACGGATAACAGAAGTGCAGACCGCGGGTCATTTCGTCGACAAACCGTTGAAATGTTTGCCCTGCGTTCCGTAACCCGAAGGTCATATACGGAAACTCGTACAATCCGAATGGTGTGGATATTGCTGTCTTGGGTATGTCAGCTTCAGCAATAGGAATGAAGTGATACGCCTTTACCAAATCAACTACAGAAAAGTACTTACATCCTGCAAGGGAGTGTGAAAAATCGTGTATGTGGCGAATTGGGTATTTGTCCGGAATGGTCCTGGCGTTCAGTTGTCTATAGTCGCCGCAGGGACGCCACCCGTTATCCTTTTTTGGTGCGAGGTGTAGGGGTGAGGCCCACGGACTGTCAGAAGGACGCGCGATATCGTTGGCTAACATGACTTCGAACTCACGTTTAGCTATCTTGAGTTTATAAGGGGCTAAACGTCGGGGTGAACACGATACTGGGGGGCCTGGTGTGGTTCGAATGTGGTGTGTAGTGTTATGTTTGACAATCTCTGGAATTCCCGCGGGTCTGGTAATTTCCGGAAATTCGGATAAAATAGCGTGATACTTACTATTACCACCAGTCGAGATTTTCACACTAGACACGAGGCAATCAGGTACATCACTAGTTATAGTGCTAATATTGGTTAAGCTATCAATTAACTTGTGCTTGCTAACGTCGACGATAAGTTGGTAAAATGAAAGAAAATCTACACCAATAATTGCTTTCGTGACGTCAGCAACCACGAAACGCCACGAGAAATTTCGACGTAAGCCTAAGTTTAAATTTAATTGAATATAACCAAATGTATCGATAACTGAACCATTGGCAGCACTAAGTTTGAAATCGGTCTTATATCTATCTTTTACTAAGGTAATTGGATAAACACAAACATCGCTACCAGTATCAATTAGGAATTCGGTATTAGTTACGCGGTCCTTGATGAAGAGGCGACCGGTGGGGCTCTGGCAGTCATTTGTCGCCGTCACTGACTGCCTGGGTCGTTTCCCGATCCTGATTTAAAATCGCAGGGCTTCACGCAGTTGTTCGCCTTGGTCCCGTGCTTATGATGATACCAGCAGACGGGAAATTGGCGATAATTGGACTGCGACCTGGTGCGCGAGGATGAACGGGTACGTGACCTTGGCCTTTGCTCTCGCCGCTCACGATGCCGGGGTTGTCGGTCAACTCTCATAGTTAAAGTGCTCACTTGCCTGGTCAATTCAGCAACTTGTTGTGTCAGCTGGTCGATCGCTGACGGTGGTGATGATGCGGCGGCCACCTGTTGTGCCGGCGTCGCGATATCATTGACGCGATCGGCCAACTCGGCGAGGGCGTCTAGGGACAACGATGGTTGTGACGCGACAATCGGCTGCAGTCCCACGGGTAGGCGGCTCGTCCAGATGGTTTTGAGAAAGTCCTCTGGTACGGACGGGCCAGCGAGGTGTTGTAGATGCCGCAGAAACTGTGACGGCTTGCGGTTGCCGAGTTGTTCGTGCATCAGAAGTTGTTTCACTTTGTTTTCCCGTGAAACGGACAAGCGCTTTATTAACTCTGATTTCAGGCGGGCGTAGTTTGCGGGACCGGTGAGAATGTCTTCGACCTCGGCCGCGTACTGCCGGTCCAACGTCGCAAGAACATGATAAAATTTTGCCGCGTCGTCGGTTATTCTACAAACCGCAAACTGTCCCTCCACTTGAGCGAACCATATGGCCGGTTTCTCCGGCCAGAACGGAGGGATTCTCATGTTATGGACCGCCGGGGATGACACAACTGGAGCTGGAGAAGAATCTTGTTGGTCCGCCATTTTGGTTTGATGTTTTCGTAACGTAACGTGAGTATCGGCGTCTTCGGCGTCACTGTATTTTTCACTTTTTTTCATAGTGTTCGAGGGGTCACCAGTTTGGGTATTCTTGTGTTGATCGTGTACAGGGTTGTGTGGGAATAAGTCAACACAGGTATGTATTTACACTGCAGTTTATTACGGACACGATTACACGAAATTACAAGAGTACAACAATAATTTACAGAAGGAGAAATAAGTGAGAACACACAGAACAGTTCGAGCGGATGTCGGCACAGAAACAGGTAAGTCCGTTGTTATTATAACTTAGAATTAAGCACTGTAACTGAACACGCGTATTGTTTTCAGGCACGTTACGAGCGGTCGGGGGCGCCGAGTGGCGCGGGCTTCGCGTGCGGTGATGCTTTCTCGACTGATGGAGTGGACGACGTTGACGCGACGCGAGCGCGGGACATGCTGCGCGCGCAGCCGCGCATGCGCGATGCGGCCGCCGCCGATGCGCTAGGGTTATGGTCGATGCACTTTGTCGATAGAAAACCATCGATGTCGATACGATATAATATATAAGTGTTTATTAAATACTGTAGTGTTATTGCGTTGTGTACTGTAAATATGGAATAAATAAATATAAATTAAATAAATGTAATGTGTTATGTGTAATGTATTGTATGTCACCTACATCACTCCCCTCCAGAGACCGTGTCTACGGGCGATAGTAGTAGTAGGAGTCAGAATCAGGGAAGTGGACTCGTCTGCCCGAACGTGTAGTCCGTTGCACAGGTGTGGCAGGATCGTTATGGCTGCGAGTGTCGTCCTGCGCTTGCCCCTGTGGAGGGACGGAAGGTTGTAGGTCATCATGTGTGGAGGGAGGGTCGGAAAATAGTAAGAAGGCTGGTTTCAATCGGTCAACACTGACTGTTGTGTACTTTCCCTTTAGACGAATTGTGAAGTACTTGGTACCTCTCTTCACTACTTCGTGTGGCCCGGTATAGGCCGGTTGTAGTGAGCCACGAAGCATGTCTTCCCTGAGGAATACGTGGGTACATGTGGCTAAATCTTTAAACACGAAGGTTTTGTGTGAAGAGTGGTGCTGAGTTGGTACTGGACGTATTTTCTCGGCAAAGGACTTCATGCGGGCTGAGAAGTCTGAGATATCGGTTGTGTAACCGGTGACAGTATGGCCAAAAAATTCGCCGGGCAGGCGTAATGGTTCGCCATACACTAGTTCGGCCGATGAAGTCTGGAGGTCTTCCTTGATGGCACTCCTGATACCGAGCAAAACCAAAGGTAAGATTTCTGTCCAGTTGGCTCCTGCGTGACAGATTATAGCTGCCTTCAGCTGCCGGTGAAAGCGCTCAACCAAGCCGTTGCATTGTGGGTGGTACGCGGCTGTTTTTCGATGGTCGAAACCGATCGACTTAGACAGCTGCTGGAATAGCGCTGAGACAAATTGTTTTCCCTGATCGGTGACGATTTCGACGGGACAACCGTAGCGCGATACCCAACAGGAGATGAACGCTTTGGCCACTGTCTCTGCGGTGATATCGGTGAGCGGTATCGCTTCTGGCCATCTCGTAAAACGATCGACGAGTGTAAGGCAGTACCGATAATCACCATCTGGCGGTAATGGGCCGACCAAGTCCATGTGGACATGTTTGAAGCGTGCTGATGGTAAATCGAGCGTGCCTATGGGTGACGCGACGTGTCGGTTTACCTTGCAGCGCTGGCACGCCAAACATGCCTTCGCCCACTCCCGGCAGTTCTTGCGCATTAAGGGCCAAACAAAGCGTTGAGCAACGAGCTTGGCTGTAGCGTTGGCTCCCGGGTGACTGAGTGAGTGCAGGCTGTGACATACCTGCTGACGTAGTTGCTTTGGAACGAAAGGCCTGGGGGTTGGCGTACTGACGTCGCAGTACAGCTCAGTCCGACTCCCAGGTATTTTCATTTTTTTAAGGCGGAGTGCAGAGTCGCTCTGAAGGTGCTGGGTCAATTCGGCGTCAGAGACTTGGAGGTTAGCCATCTCTTCGAGATCTACCGGCATCTCTAATTCGCAAATGCGGGAAAGCGTGTCGGCAACGACGTTGTCTTTGCCTGCAATGTGACGCACGTCCGTGGTGAATTGCGAGATGAAATCAAGATGTCTATACTGACGCGGGGAGCAGTTACTTTTCCTCTCATGGAAAGCGTAACAAAGAGGTTTGTGGTCAGTATAGACTGTGAAGGTGGTTGCCTCCAACATGTACCGGAAGTATTTTATACTCTCGTATATGGCAAGGAGCTCACGGTCGTACGGAGAGTATTTCGTTTGCGACGGGCTCAACTTGCGTGTGAAAAATGCTAGCGGTTCCCAATGTCCATCCTTTCGCTGCTGTAGGACCCCACCTATCGCCGTATCCGAGGCGTCTGTGACAAGTCCCAACTTGGCTTGAGTGTCTGGATGGGCTAGGAGAGTTGCTTCGCAAAGGCTCTTTTTGCAAGCTTCCAACGCTTCCAGAGCACTGCCCTTGATGTTAACCGGATGGGAGGCTTTGATAGCTCCTGTCAACAAGGCGTTCAGGGGAGCTTGTATCTGGGCGGCGTTGGGTAGGAATCGCCGATAAAAATTTATCATGCCCAAGAAGCGTCTCAGCTCTCTGGCGGTCTTCGGCACGGGGAAATCTGAAATTGCCGAAACTTTGCTCTCTAGGGGTTTTGTACCATTTTCGGAAATTGTGTACCCGAGAAAAGTGACCTCTGGAGAGCCGAAAATGCATTTCTGGGTGTTGACCAAAACGCCATAGTTTCTCATTCGGGTGAAGAGCTGCCGTAAATGATCCTCGTGCTCGGCCTGCGTCTTGCTGAACACTAAAAAATCGTCCAAGTACGGATAACAGAAGTGCAGACCGCGGGTCATTTCGTCGACAAACCGTTGAAATGTTTGCCCTGCGTTCCGTAACCCGAAGGTCATATACGGAAACTCGTACAATCCGAATGGTGTGGATATTGCTGTCTTGGGTATGTCAGCTTCAGCAATAGGAATGAAGTGATACGCCTTTACCAAATCAACTACAGAAAAGTACTTACATCCTGCAAGGGAGTGTGAAAAATCGTGTATGTGGCGAATTGGGTATTTGTCCGGAATGGTCCTGGCGTTCAGTTGTCTATAGTCGCCGCAGGGACGCCACCCGTTATCCTTTTTTGGTGCGAGGTGTAGGGGTGAGGCCCACGGACTGTCAGAAGGACGCGCGATATCGTTGGCTAACATGACTTCGAACTCACGTTTAGCTATCTTGAGTTTATAAGGGGCTAAACGTCGGGGTGAACACGATACTGGGGGGCCTGGTGTGGTTCGAATGTGGTGTGTAGTGTTATGTTTGACAATCTCTGGAATTCCCGCGGGTCTGGTAATTTCCGGAAATTCGGATAAAATAGCGTGATACTTACTATTACCACCAGTCGAGATTTTCACACTAGACACGAGGCAATCAGGTACATCACTAGTTATAGTGCTAATATTGGTTAAGCTATCAATTAACTTGTGCTTGCTAACGTCGACGATAAGTTGGTAAAATGAAAGAAAATCTACACCAATAATTGCTTTCGTGACGTCAGCAACCACGAAACGCCACGAGAAATTTCGACGTAAGCCTAAGTTTAAATTTAATTGAATATAACCAAATGTATCGATAACTGAACCATTGGCAGCACTAAGTTTGAAATCGGTCTTATATCTATCTTTTACTAAGGTAATTGGATAAACACAAACATCGCTACCAGTATCAATTAGGAATTCGGTATTAGTTACGCGGTCCTTGATGAAGAGGCGACCGGTGGGGCTCTGGCAGTCATTTGTCGCCGTCACTGACTGCCTGGGTCGTTTCCCGATCCTGATTTAAAATCGCAGGGCTTCACGCAGTTGTTCGCCTTGGTCCCGTGCTTATGATGATACCAGCAGACGGGAAATTGGCGATAATTGGACTGCGACCTGGTGCGCGAGGATGAACGGGTACGTGACCTTGGCCTTTGCTCTCGCCGCTCACGATGCCGGGGTTGTCGGTCAACTCTCATAGTTAAAGTGCTCACTTGCCTGGTCAATTCAGCAACTTGTTGTGTCAGCTGGTCGATCGCTGACGGTGGTGATGATGCGGCGGCCACCTGTTGTGCCGGCGTCGCGATATCATTGACGCGATCGGCCAACTCGGCGAGGGCGTCTAGGGACAACGATGGTTGTGACGCGACAATCGGCTGCAGTCCCACGGGTAGGCGGCTCGTCCAGATGGTTTTGAGAAAGTCCTCTGGTACGGACGGGCCAGCGAGGTGTTGTAGATGCCGCAGAAACTGTGACGGCTTGCGGTTGCCGAGTTGTTCGTGCATCAGAAGTTGTTTCACTTTGTTTTCCCGTGAAACGGACAAGCGCTTTATTAACTCTGATTTCAGGCGGGCGTAGTTTGCGGGACCGGTGAGAATGTCTTCGACCTCGGCCGCGTACTGCCGGTCCAACGTCGCAAGAACATGATAAAATTTTGCCGCGTCGTCGGTTATTCTACAAACCGCAAACTGTCCCTCCACTTGAGCGAACCATATGGCCGGTTTCTCCGGCCAGAACGGAGGGATTCTCATGTTATGGACCGCCGGGGATGACACAACTGGAGCTGGAGAAGAATCTTGTTGGTCCGCCATTTTGGTTTGATGTTTTCGTAACGTAACGTGAGTATCGGCGTCTTCGGCGTCACTGTATTTTTCACTTTTTTTCATAGTGTTCGAGGGGTCACCAGTTTGGGTATTCTTGTGTTGATCGTGTACAGGGTTGTGTGGGAATAAGTCAACACAGGTATGTATTTACACTGCAGTTTATTACGGACACGATTACACGAAATTACAAGAGTACAACAATAATTTACAGAAGGAGAAATAAGTGAGAACACACAGAACAGTTCGAGCGGATGTCGGCACAGAAACAGGTAAGTCCGTTGTTATTATAACTTAGAATTAAGCACTGTAACTGAACACGCGTATTGTTTTCAGGCACGTTACGAGCGGTCGGGGGCGCCGAGTGGCGCGGGCTTCGCGTGCGGTGATGCTTTCTCGACTGATGGAGTGGACGACGTTGACGCGACGCGAGCGCGGGACATGCTGCGCGCGCAGCCGCGCATGCGCGATGCGGCCGCCGCCGATGCGCTAGGGTTATGGTCGATGCACTTTGTCGATAGAAAACCATCGATGTCGATACGATATAATATATAAGTGTTTATTAAATACTGTAGTGTTATTGCGTTGTGTACTGTAAATATGGAATAAATAAATATAAATTAAATAAATGTAATGTGTTATGTGTAATGTATTGTATGTCACCTACATCACTCCCCTCCAGAGACCGTGTCTACGGGCGATAGTAGTAGTAGGAGTCAGAATCAGGGAAGTGGACTCGTCTGCCCGAACGTGTAGTCCGTTGCACAGGTGTGGCAGGATCGTTATGGCTGCGAGTGTCGTCCTGCGCTTGCCCCTGTGGAGGGACGGAAGGTTGTAGGTCATCATGTGTGGAGGGAGGGTCGGAAAATAGTAAGAAGGCTGGTTTCAATCGGTCAACACTGACTGTTGTGTACTTTCCCTTTAGACGAATTGTGAAGTACTTGGTACCTCTCTTCACTACTTCGTGTGGCCCGGTATAGGCCGGTTGTAGTGAGCCACGAAGCATGTCTTCCCTGAGGAATACGTGGGTACATGTGGCTAAATCTTTAAACACGAAGGTTTTGTGTGAAGAGTGGTGCTGAGTTGGTACTGGACGTATTTTCTCGGCAAAGGACTTCATGCGGGCTGAGAAGTCTGAGATATCGGTTGTGTAACCGGTGACAGTATGGCCAAAAAATTCGCCGGGCAGGCGTAATGGTTCGCCATACACTAGTTCGGCCGATGAAGTCTGGAGGTCTTCCTTGATGGCACTCCTGATACCGAGCAAAACCAAAGGTAAGATTTCTGTCCAGTTGGCTCCTGCGTGACAGATTATAGCTGCCTTCAGCTGCCGGTGAAAGCGCTCAACCAAGCCGTTGCATTGTGGGTGGTACGCGGCTGTTTTTCGATGGTCGAAACCGATCGACTTAGACAGCTGCTGGAATAGCGCTGAGACAAATTGTTTTCCCTGATCGGTGACGATTTCGACGGGACAACCGTAGCGCGATACCCAACAGGAGATGAACGCTTTGGCCACTGTCTCTGCGGTGATATCGGTGAGCGGTATCGCTTCTGGCCATCTCGTAAAACGATCGACGAGTGTAAGGCAGTACCGATAATCACCATCTGGCGGTAATGGGCCGACCAA
This sequence comes from Parapoynx stratiotata, assembly GCA_910589355.1. Lineage (NCBI taxonomy): Eukaryota > Metazoa > Arthropoda > Insecta > Lepidoptera > Crambidae > Parapoynx > Parapoynx stratiotata. Next base: position 118,666 of record OU342463.1, read on the forward strand.
GTCCATGTGGACATGTTTGAAGCGTGCTGATGGTAAATCGAGCGTGCCTATGGGTGACGCGACGTGTCGGTTTACCTTGCAGCGCTGGCACGCCAAACATGCCTTCGCCCACTCCCGGCAGTTCTTGCGCATTAAGGGCCAAACAAAGCGTTGAGCAACGAGCTTGGCTGTAGCGTTGGCTCCCGGGTGACTGAGTGAGTGCAGGCTGTGACATACCTGCTGACGTAGTTGCTTTGGAACGAAAGGCCTGGGGGTTGGCGTACTGACGTCGCAGTACAGCTCAGTCCGACTCCCAGGTATTTTCATTTTTTTAAGGCGGAGTGCAGAGTCGCTCTGAAGGTGCTGGGTCAATTCGGCGTCAGAGACTTGGAGGTTAGCCATCTCTTCGAGATCTACCGGCATCTCTAATTCGCAAATGCGGGAAAGCGTGTCGGCAACGACGTTGTCTTTGCCTGCAATGTGACGCACGTCCGTGGTGAATTGCGAGATGAAATCAAGATGTCTATACTGACGCGGGGAGCAGTTACTTTTCCTCTCATGGAAAGCGTAACAAAGAGGTTTGTGGTCAGTATAGACTGTGAAGGTGGTTGCCTCCAACATGTACCGGAAGTATTTTATACTCTCGTATATGGCAAGGAGCTCACGGTCGTACGGAGAGTATTTCGTTTGCGACGGGCTCAACTTGCGTGTGAAAAATGCTAGCGGTTCCCAATGTCCATCCTTTCGCTGCTGTAGGACCCCACCTATCGCCGTATCCGAGGCGTCTGTGACAAGTCCCAACTTGGCTTGAGTGTCTGGATGGGCTAGGAGAGTTGCTTCGCAAAGGCTCTTTTTGCAAGCTTCCAACGCTTCCAGAGCACTGCCCTTGATGTTAACCGGATGGGAGGCTTTGATAGCTCCTGTCAACAAGGCGTTCAGGGGAGCTTGTATCTGGGCGGCGTTGGGTAGGAATCGCCGATAAAAATTTATCATGCCCAAGAAGCGTCTCAGCTCTCTGGCGGTCTTCGGCACGGGGAAATCTGAAATTGCCGAAACTTTGCTCTCTAGGGGTTTTGTACCATTTTCGGAAATTGTGTACCCGAGAAAAGTGACCTCTGGAGAGCCGAAAATGCATTTCTGGGTGTTGACCAAAACGCCATAGTTTCTCATTCGGGTGAAGAGCTGCCGTAAATGATCCTCGTGCTCGGCCTGCGTCTTGCTGAACACTAAAAAATCGTCCAAGTACGGATAACAGAAGTGCAGACCGCGGGTCATTTCGTCGACAAACCGTTGAAATGTTTGCCCTGCGTTCCGTAACCCGAAGGTCATATACGGAAACTCGTACAATCCGAATGGTGTGGATATTGCTGTCTTGGGTATGTCAGCTTCAGCAATAGGAATGAAGTGATACGCCTTTACCAAATCAACTACAGAAAAGTACTTACATCCTGCAAGGGAGTGTGAAAAATCGTGTATGTGGCGAATTGGGTATTTGTCCGGAATGGTCCTGGCGTTCAGTTGTCTATAGTCGCCGCAGGGACGCCACCCGTTATCCTTTTTTGGTGCGAGGTGTAGGGGTGAGGCCCACGGACTGTCAGAAGGACGCGCGATATCGTTGGCTAACATGACTTCGAACTCACGTTTAGCTATCTTGAGTTTATAAGGGGCTAAACGTCGGGGTGAACACGATACTGGGGGGCCTGGTGTGGTTCGAATGTGGTGTGTAGTGTTATGTTTGACAATCTCTGGAATTCCCGCGGGTCTGGTAATTTCCGGAAATTCGGATAAAATAGCGTGATACTTACTATTACCACCAGTCGAGATTTTCACACTAGACACGAGGCAATCAGGTACATCACTAGTTATAGTGCTAATATTGGTTAAGCTATCAATTAACTTGTGCTTGCTAACGTCGACGATAAGTTGGTAAAATGAAAGAAAATCTACACCAATAATTGCTTTCGTGACGTCAGCAACCACGAAACGCCACGAGAAATTTCGACGTAAGCCTAAGTTTAAATTTAATTGAATATAACCAAATGTATCGATAACTGAACCATTGGCAGCACTAAGTTTGAAATCGGTCTTATATCTATCTTTTACTAAGGTAATTGGATAAACACAAACATCGCTACCAGTATCAATTAGGAATTCGGTATTAGTTACGCGGTCCTTGATGAAGAGGCGACCGGTGGGGCTCTGGCAGTCATTTGTCGCCGTCACTGACTGCCTGGGTCGTTTCCCGATCCTGATTTAAAATCGCAGGGCTTCACGCAGTTGTTCGCCTTGGTCCCGTGCTTATGATGATACCAGCAGACGGGAAATTGGCGATAATTGGACTGCGACCTGGTGCGCGAGGATGAACGGGTACGTGACCTTGGCCTTTGCTCTCGCCGCTCACGATGCCGGGGTTGTCGGTCAACTCTCATAGTTAAAGTGCTCACTTGCCTGGTCAATTCAGCAACTTGTTGTGTCAGCTGGTCGATCGCTGACGGTGGTGATGATGCGGCGGCCACCTGTTGTGCCGGCGTCGCGATATCATTGACGCGATCGGCCAACTCGGCGAGGGCGTCTAGGGACAACGATGGTTGTGACGCGACAATCGGCTGCAGTCCCACGGGTAGGCGGCTCGTCCAGATGGTTTTGAGAAAGTCCTCTGGTACGGACGGGCCAGCGAGGTGTTGTAGATGCCGCAGAAACTGTGACGGCTTGCGGTTGCCGAGTTGTTCGTGCATCAGAAGTTGTTTCACTTTGTTTTCCCGTGAAACGGACAAGCGCTTTATTAACTCTGATTTCAGGCGGGCGTAGTTTGCGGGACCGGTGAGAATGTCTTCGACCTCGGCCGCGTACTGCCGGTCCAACGTCGCAAGAACATGATAAAATTTTGCCGCGTCGTCGGTTATTCTACAAACCGCAAACTGTCCCTCCACTTGAGCGAACCATATGGCCGGTTTCTCCGGCCAGAACGGAGGGATTCTCATGTTATGGACCGCCGGGGATGACACAACTGGAGCTGGAGAAGAATCTTGTTGGTCCGCCATTTTGGTTTGATGTTTTCGTAACGTAACGTGAGTATCGGCGTCTTCGGCGTCACTGTATTTTTCACTTTTTTTCATAGTGTTCGAGGGGTCACCAGTTTGGGTATTCTTGTGTTGATCGTGTACAGGGTTGTGTGGGAATAAGTCAACACAGGTATGTATTTACACTGCAGTTTATTACGGACACGATTACACGAAATTACAAGAGTACAACAATAATTTACAGAAGGAGAAATAAGTGAGAACACACAGAACAGTTCGAGCGGATGTCGGCACAGAAACAGGTAAGTCCGTTGTTATTATAACTTAGAATTAAGCACTGTAACTGAACACGCGTATTGTTTTCAGGCACGTTACGAGCGGTCGGGGGCGCCGAGTGGCGCGGGCTTCGCGTGCGGTGATGCTTTCTCGACTGATGGAGTGGACGACGTTGACGCGACGCGAGCGCGGGACATGCTGCGCGCGCAGCCGCGCATGCGCTATGCGGCCGCCGCCGATGCGCTAGGGTTATGGTCGATGCACTTTGTCGATAGAAAACCATCGATGTCGATACGATATAATATATAAGTGTTTATTAAATACTGTAGTGTTATTGCGTTGTGTACTGTAAATATGGAATAAATAAATATAAATTAAATAAATGTAATGTGTTATGTGTAATGTATTGTATGTCACCTACACAACCAATCACAGTTCAAAGAACACTCCAATTCGCCCGATGTATAGAAGTGCAGATTCAGTCACCTACTCATTGGCCACTGCGTTACCGCGCACCAAATGAGTAGGGTCCAGGGCAGACGACGGGGACGTACGTACACTTCACATGGGGCCTGCCCCAACCTAACCTAACCTAACCAAATATCATTAATTGGAAAACAAACAAGAATTTAATCACAACATCAGACCATTTAGCAATCACTTATCAGATTAAACAAGGAAGAGGAAACAAACAGATAAACAAGAACATCAGTAATAACACCTGGAAATACGACACTACAAAGTTAAACTTCTGGAACAAAGAAAAAACGAAAGAATTCAAAGAAAAATGTAAAGAATACATAGACAACAGTGAAGAGACTTTAACTCTAATAGCAACCTTAAACAAAACAGAAATAAACACATATATAGAATCACTTACAAATAAAATCATACTAGTATGCCAAGAAACCCTACCTAAATATAAAAGCAGACCAGGAACACCACACTTGTGAAATGACACACTAGAAGAAATGAAAAAAGAAGTAATAAGAATTCATCATCAAATGTCAAAAATAGCTAAGAAACTAAAAAGAAACACTAGTAACACACCAAACAATAATTTACAAAACGCATTAGAACAAAAAATTCATGAAAGAAACGAAGCTAGAAGCAAATATCACAAAGCTATACAACAAACTTCATCAGAATCTTTTAGAGACTTCTGCAACACGCAAAATCCAAACGATGTCTGGACCGTCACTAACAAACTAACTAAAACCAATCCACTATTGCAAACCCCGGGAACCTTTAAAAAAGAGGACGGCACCTACACTGAAAGTATAGAAGAAACATGTGAAATTCTGGCAAAAACCTTATTCCCGGATGACACAAACAACAACAGGAGACAAGAAACAATTAAGAAATACGTAGAAACTCCCCCAGCAACTGAAGACGATCCACCTTTCACTATACATGAAATAATGGCGAACATCAAAGAAATCAGTCCCAAGAAAGCTCCTGGATACGACGGCTTAACAGCAGATATAGTTCAGAAATTCATCGAAATTCATCCAAATCTAACACTAATATTACTAAATAGACTACTCCAACTACAATATTTCCCAGACACATGGAAAATTGCTGTCGCCAAAATTATCCCAAAACCAAACAAAGACAAATACAACACTGCATCCTCATTCAGACCGATTGGCCTACTACCCGTTTTCGGAAAACTATATGAAAAACTAATAAATAATAGAATCACATACCACATTTACAAAAACCACCTAGACCAAAACCTCCAATACGGATTCAAACCACAAACCTCAACAATTAATGCAATAAACGACGCGATAGAATTCATTAAAAAAGAAAGATCTAAAAATAAACAGGTAGTTATGGTGTCCCTTGATATACAAGGCGCTTTTGACAATGTCTGGTGGCCAAGTATCCTAAAGCAGCTTAAAAAATACCAATGTCCCAAAAATATATACAATACTATGACAAGCTACATTCAAGACAGGAAAATACAAATTACACTAGGACACGTAAACACAACCAAGCTAGCAACAAGAGGCTGCGTACAAGGATCAGTCTGCGGCCCCCAAATGTGGAATCTGGCATTGGACGAACTTTTGGAAATATATCTACCCCCTGGAATCAGAATCCAAGCTTATGCAGACGATATCCTATTAATAGCGAGTGAATATAGTATAAAAGACTTAGAAAACAACTTAAACTCCGCCTTAAAATCAATCAACAATTGGGGAAATGATAATAAATTAAAATTTAGTCCAAACAAAACCCAACTTATGGCTATGACCAACAAAGCAAAAACTGCAAAAATACACTTAAACAATACAATATTAGAATTTACTAAAAATATAAAATACTTAGGAATCAATATAGACAGTAAGCTCACATTTAGCCAGCATATTAAACAAACAATAGATAAAACCAACTCTATATACAATAAAATAAAAATATTTATACGCCCAACCTGGGGCGTACATGCAGAAAATGTTAAAACCATCTATCAATATGTCATTATACCCATAATCACGTATGGCGCGTCGATTTGGGCACATGCTCTTAAAAATAAATATATATGTAAAATGTTACTATCGCACCAGCGAATGTTCTGCATAAAAATAATCAGAAGCTTCCATACAATTAACACACCTCTATCAATAGTTCTATCCCAACTACCACCCATCACCGCACAAATAAAAGCCATAGCAGACAATGAAATAACTAGAATGAATAAAAAATCACAGTACTTACCTGATAACATCCATCTTGAAACACCAGCTCACCCGAAGTGTAGACTCCATCCTTCCCGCCGTCGACCAATCTCCTTCCACACTGCAAATAATAAAGAAGAATTAGAAGACATATTTATAATGTACCCGGACGTAAACTATTACCTGTATACCGACGGCAGCAAAGTCGACAACAATGTCGGTGCTGCCGTCGTTATACAAAATCCACAAGGTGAAATCACCAATACACAGCTCAAGTTGCACGGCGCCTGTTCAGCATATCAAGCTGAACAGTTGGCAATAACAACTGCCTGTCGATGGGTTGGTGACCGCGATGTTAACGCATTTGTGGTTACTGACTCACTATCTACCCTACAGGATTTAAGCAACGCCAATACATTCAACATCCATGCAGTTAATACCTTCAACATCATCGATAAAATAGAATCTACAGGCAAAAAGATCATATTTGTTTGGGCCAAAGCACATAACGATATACCCGGGAATGAACTGGCGGATATAGCGGCGAAAGCTGCTGCTCGTTCAGACGCCACTCCAATGTACTCCAAATTCCCAATATCATACGTAAAACAGATCAACCAACAGACACTCTTAAAAGAAATTGAAAAACTTTACAACATACCGGATAACTGCAAATATACTAACAAGTCATTTCCCGAATACTCATCCTTACATAAATTCATAAATAAAGCCACACCTAATTTCGCAATCACCCAGTTCATTTCCGGGCACGGATATCATAAGGCATACCTGCATAGATTCCACATCGTTAGTGATCCATATTGTCCATGCGATGATAACGTTGTACAAACTATGGATCACCTAATTCACGAATGTCCCCGTTTCCAAAATACCCGGCAAGCAATGAGACCATTGCATGTCAATTTAATGATATCGAATATAAAAACTATTCTGGAATCGCAGGAAAGGAGGAGACGCTTGGAACGTTCCTGCGGCATCTAGAAAAGATAATCAACAATCTAAAAACATTTAACGGAACATAACTTACACTCAATGAAATTGACGTTTTTTATTTATTGTTTATTTTTATATTTATTCCTAATATACAAACTTTAAAACTTTTACAAACAAACATATACTCACTTTTATCAAAACTTTATTTTAAAATCTCAACCCTACATCCGTGATTTACGGCTGCAAGGCTAGGTCACGATACAATTCAATATTATTATTATAGTTCATATATATTTATAACAGATATTTATTAAAACAATCGAAAATTCATACAAATAAACTCATAATATATTCCGTTCATTATCGTATATATCGTGCCTATTTTTAGTGTAGTACATAGCGCTAAAAATAAGCATAAGTATTTTTAATAGCTAAGCATTCTTTTAAAAAAACCTAACCTAACCCAAACTAATGAATGAATGGTGCGGTGTGTTGTGGTGTGGTGTGGAGAGGTGACGTGAGGTGAGGTGAGACATGTGATGTGGCGTTGATGTGACGTGGCGTTGCGTGGCGTGGCGTGGCGTATCGTGGCGTGGCGTGGCGTGGCGTGACGTGGCGTGGCATGGCGTGGCGTGGCTTGGCGTGGCCTGGCGTGACGTGGCGTGGCGTGGCGTGACGTGACGTGACGTAACGTGACGAGACGAGACGAGATAAGATGGAATGAAAATTAATTCGCATAAACAATACATGTGTCTTAATTGGTTCTTAAAAACACTTTATTCCCTAGGGAGATAAGACACTTTTATCCCTTGGGAGATAAGACACTTTTATCCCTTGGGGGACAAGACACTTTTGCCCTAGGGAGATAAGACACTTTTTTTCCCTACGGGGATAATACACGTTTTTTTTTTCTTGGGGAGATAAAAACCTTTTTGCCCTAGGGAAAAAAGACACTTGTCCCTATGGAGATAAGCGATGACGTGTGACGAGATGCGATGTGATGTGATGTGATGGGATGTGATAAGAAAAGATATGATAAGGTGGGAAACGACATGAAAATAACCAACCAACCAAGCAACTAACTTTATTTGCACCTCAGGGAGAAAACATTATTCCACCCTAGGGAAACAACTTTATTCCAGCCTAGGGAAAAAATATTATTTCCACCTTAGGGGAAATACATTATTTTCATCCTAGGGAAAAAAGTACGTTTCTATGAGATGAGATCTGATGTGATGTGATGAGATAAAACGAGATGAGACGTGATGAGTCGTGATGAGGTGTTTCCTAGGGTGATTAAAAACCTTTTTTCCCTAGAATGGAAATAATGATTTTTTTCTAAGTTTTTTCCCTAGGGTGGAAATAAACTTTTTTCCCTAGGGCGGAATAAAGTTGTTTTCCTAGGGTGGAACATCTATAATACCCCATTTCTTATCTTTTTTCTCTTGGGCAATAATGGTATTTTTTCCTTGTTAAGACAATAAACTTTCGTCTCTAGGGAAATTGCTATACTATTATTGATTTATTTATTATTTTAATAAATAAATGAATGAATGAACGAACGAACGAATGAATGAATGATTGAATGAATATGAATGAATGGTGTGGTGTGGTGTGGTGAGGTGAGGTGAGAGATGTCATATAGCGTGGCGTGGCGTGGCGAGACGAAATAAGACGAGACAAGATGGAATGAAAATTAATTCGCATAAACAATACATGTGTCTAAATTGGTTCTTATAATAGTCATTAACAGTTTTTTTCCTAGCGAGATAGGACACTTTATTCCCTAGGGAGATAAGACACTTTTTTCTCTTGGGAGCCAAGACACTTTTTTCTCTAGGGAGATAAGATACGTTATTCCCTTGGGAGATAAGACTCTTTTATCCCTTGGGGGACAAGACACTTTTTTCCCTAGGGAAAAATGACACTTTTGTCCCTAGGGAGATAAGACACTTTCTTCCCTAGGAAGGTAAGACACTTTTTGTCTTAGCGAGATAAGAAATTTTTTAGGGATTTATACACTTTATTCCATAGGGAGTAAATAATTTTTTTTCTAGTCAGTAAAGACACTTTTTTCCCTAGGGAAAAAATATATTTTAATCCCTAGGGAAAAAAAACACTTGTCCCTAGGGAGATAAACGATGAAATGTGATGAGATGCGACAAGATGCGCTGTGATGTGATGTGATGTGATAAGATGAGATAAGATAAGATAAGATGGGATAAGATGGGATGAGATGAGATAAGATGTGATGTGAAATGAAAATGAATGAATAAATGAATGAATGAACGAACGAACGAAAGAACGGACGGATGAACAAACGAACGAAAGAACGAACGAACAAATGATTGAATGAATGAATGGATGAATGGATGAATGAATGAATGAAAGAACGAAAGAACGAACGAACGAAAGAACGAAAGAACGAAAGAATGAATAGATAAATAAATAAACAGAAGTACAAGTTCAAGAAAAAGACAAAACAGTAAAGAAGACGAAACACAAAATAGAGTCGTACCTACGTGAAACAAAAACCAACTGCTCCTCCCCAAGAACCACAAAAAGAAGAAAATGTAATATTATAACAATTAACGGCCCCTCCTAAAGTCCCAATACGGATGGACCTGGGGAAAGAAGTATCTTTACTCCCTTTACAACCAACCAACCATGTACCCTAGAGAATTAAGAATATTTTCGCTCTTGGGAAAAAATTTACTTTACTTTCGCCCAAGGGAAGAATGGTCGTTATCGCCCTAGGGACAAAATGTTCGTTTTCTCCCCAGGGAAAAAAGTACTTTTACTCCCTAGGGAAAACAGTAACTTTTCTCCCCAGTGGAAAAAGTAAGAAATAGCATTATCGCCCTAGGAAAGAAAGAGCGTTATCGCCCTAAGGGAAAAAGTATCTTTACTCCCTAGGGAATAAAGAGCAATATCGCCCTAGGTAAGAAAGGGCTTTATGTCGCTAGGGAAGAAAGGGCATTATGGCCCTAAGGAAAAAAGCATATTTAATCCCTAGGGAATATAGAGCATTTTCGCCCTTGGGAAGAAATGTAGCAGGCTGCAGAAAATCAATAGTTCATTTGTGGGCCTTAGTATACGCTACTTTAACAAGATCCCTAGTGAAATTGTCGAATTGCCTTTGCACAGATTCAAGACATATATTAAAACTAAATTAATGTCTAAAGGTGTGCGTGACAATAATTGTAATGTAGATACTATTTTTTAGATTATAATTTAGACTATCACCATACATGTTTGTAATGAAAAATGTGGTAAACTGCAGAATATTCCTCAAATTAGATATCTATCTTTTTATTTTTAAACTTCAATGACGTTGTAGTTTATGACATTTTTTAAATGTTGCTATGTAAAGGGAGGGTAGAAACTTGCTGAGTTTCTTGCCCGTTCTTCTCAGAACAAGGCCTCCTGGTAGTTTTGTGAACGGATGGCGTAATTTTTCTTTTTCACGAAATTTGTAAAATGTTTATGACATTCATAAGCATGCGCTAAGACGCATCTAAACTGAATAAATGCTTTTGATTTTGATTTTGTACTTTTTCTTCCTGGAGAAAACAGTTATTTTTCTGCCTAGGGAAAAATATTTTAACTCTCGAGAAGAAAGTGCATTTTCGCCCTAGGGAAGAATGGGTATTATGGCCCAGGGAAGAAAGGCATTATCGCCCTAGGGAAGAAAGGGCATTTTCGCCTTTGGGAAGAACTGTACGTTTTCTCTCTAGGGAAAAAGTACAGTCATTATCGCCCAAGGGGAAAAAGTATTTCAAGTCTCGAGAAATAAGGTCATTATGGCCCAGGGGAAAACGAACATTTACTCACTAGGGAATACATATGTTTCCCTAAAAAGGAAAAGTTTTTTTGTCCGTAAATTAGTAGGGCGTAAATTAACTCCTTACTTTGCCTTGGGAAAAAGTATTACTTTTTCCTTGTGCACTAATAAACTTTCTTTCCTAGGGATAAAAGGTTCATTATTCCCAATGGGAAAAAGCACTTATTCCTTAAGGCGAAAATGAGCTATTTTCCCCTTGGAGGTCAACCACTATTTCCCTAAGGCATAAATAAACTTTCATCATAGGGAGGAAAAGTACTTTTTCCCGAGTAAGAAAATAAACTAGTTTTCCTAGGAAGTAAAAGGATATTTTGTTCCCTTGGGTGTAAATGATAAGTTTTCCCTAGAGAAAAAGTACTTTATCCTTGGGAGAAAATATTTCCCTAGGGAAATAGGATAAGAGTATTAAACATTCTTAACGAAAGGGACGAAAAGTACTTTTTCCCGAGGAAGAAAATAAACTTCTTTTCCTTGGAAGTAAAAGGACTTTTTTCTCTTGGGTGTAAATGATAATTTTTCCCTAGGGAGAAAAAGTACTTTATCCTAGGGAGAATTTTTGTTTTTCCTAGGCAGAAAATATTTTCTTGGGGAAATAGGAGAAGAGAATTCCCTAGGGCGTTAATATTTTTTCCCTTAACAGTAAAAGTATTTTTATCCCTAGGGCGTAAATGAACTTCTTTCCCTAGGTAGAAAATATTTTATTTATTTAATTTTATTTTTTTTAGAATAACAACAGCCATCAACTTAAAATTAATAAATTTAACAAACATTAAATAAAAGGCCAATAATAGTTACCCACTATTAGAGTATCAAAGAATTGGTTAAAAATAGAATGCAAGCGTTTACATACATAAAATTTATGCGATATTACAATATCTATCTAGTTTTTACAAAAGTGATATAACCAAACTGAGTGTGTACTGTTTCTTCTTGCTGCAACAATCAATTAAAGTACAAAAAACAAAAAAATATACTATAAAATATATTTTTTGTTTTACATATGACAGGTAAGCCTTAATCTCACCTGATGGTACGTGACGATAAGGCCGAAGGTGGAAGCGAGCTTCACCTGTAATCCTCAACAACTGAGGAACTGGCTATCTTACCTCTGATTGCCGGAACACAACATTGCTTAAAACATTGTTATTATGGCGATAGATTTAAGTAAGACGGTGGTAGCTAGCCAGGCGGGCTTAGAACCACCAACCAAACCGAGCAGAAAAACTTCTGCCCCCATGGGGAATCGAACCCGGACCTCCCGATCAACACCTGCAATGGGGTCTGCAATGGGGTCCACATATTACGACTCTAGCAGGAAGACTAAGTTCAGCTGCGCATGCAGTTAGAAAAATAAGGCAGCTCACTGATGTTGAAACGGCGAGATTAGTTTATTTTAGCTATTTTCACAGCGTAATGTCGTATGGTCTACTGTTGTGGGGCTCCGCTGCTGACATTCAGACTATCTTTGTACTTCAAAAGAGAGCCATTCGTGCCATATACAACCTTAGACCACGTGACTCGCTCAAGGAATTATTTAGGGAAATAGATATATTAACTGTGGCGTCTCAATACATCTTTGATTGTATTATGTATGTACGTAAACACTATGATACTTTCCTTAAAAATTCTGACTGCCATAGCCTTAACACCAGAAATAAGCATAAGCTCGCCGTTCCAAGCCTCAGACTTCACAAGACTGTTAAATGTTTTATAGGAATCAGCATAAGAATGTATAATAGGCTGCCACAAAGTTTTATTGACTTGCCCCTGCATAAATTTAAATCAACTGTTAAAAGCTGTTTAATGAAAAAGGGGTATTATAAGATAGAAGATTATTTTACAGATAAAAATTCGTGGCTACTATAATTTGCTCCTCTGCACATACTTATTTTACAATATTTAAAATGTTCTATATTCCTTTTGTTATTATGGCTGTTTAAAAAAGGCTAACTGTTGAGTTTCTTGCGGCACTTCTTCTCAACAGGCCATTCACGTCGAAGTGCTAGTAGGAAAAAAAATATTGACGTGCAAAAGTATTTCATGTAAATCTAATTGCAGAATAAATGATTTCATTTCATTTCATTTCATTTCATTTCATTTCATTTCATTTCACCCGGTGGTGTGAACCACTAGACCAGAGAGGCGGTTAAAAATGCGAATTACATTATTTTTTATACAACTATTATTACTTAAAAATCTATCCCACCAAAAACATTCAAATCAAATCAAATCAAAAATATCTTTATTTTATAGGCTTGATATACGAACACTTAAAAACGTCAATTTATGAATAAGTGAATCTACCACTCGCTCGGTGTAATTCTGTAAAAAAAACTAGCCATGTCTCGATGGAGCTGCTTGTTTATCTCTAAAAAGTAATGAAATCTAGACAAAGTCGTGCCATGTCTATGGTTCCTTACTGCGATTTCTTTATTATTATAGTTAATGTTGTGTGACTTGGCCGTTGAACATTCTTTATACGTTAGTGGCTTTGTCAAGCCTACAATTGACTGGTTATTGAATCAACGTTTTCCAAGTGGCAATTTTCCATCGTCAATGAGTAGCGGTTCTGGCGACAGATTGGTGCAGTGGTGTCATGGAGCACTTGGTTTTGTACCCTTGTGTACCCTTCAACGGTCAAGTCACACAACATTAACTATAATAATAAAGAAATCGCAGTAAGGCATCTTGCTTTCGCTTAGCTTCGGAACTAAAAGACCTATAGCTTACTGGATGACGAAAATTTCTACGTTCTGGTCTTATCCAGAGGTTCTCAAATAGGGGCCTGAAAATGTGGCGAAATGGTTCCAGTAAAGGATGGTACGGCAGTGTTTGCTTCGCGGTCGACCTGGCGGGGGCACTCCCGTGCCCCCCGATTATACAACTGATCTTTTTTTTCTTTTTTAACTTTAACTTTATTATTACGCTTAGTATCGATCAATTTTGACTTAAATGTATATGAGCTAACCAACCACCATTAGGCTATCCTTGTGTCTCTGGTTCTAAAATTATTTTTGCTTTAGTTTTAATATATGTAATAAATGGATCCTCATGTGAGAATTTTGTTATAAGTTCGTAAGATTCGACTGAGAACACTGTTGTGACTATATTTAGTAGAATGTAAACGCTTCATTATTACACAAGGAAAAAATAATACTTTCTCCCTAAGAAAGAAGTTCATTTACGCCCTAGTTGTGCGGGACAGAATGGGAATCAAAAAGGGCTTACCTTTCGCGCTGGTTCTGCGTAGTTGGTATTGCGCCAGATGTTATGGCCGGTAGGGAACCTTCCTTCTGTCCTTTGCATGAGCAGATGATGTTCTTGTTGATTTTCCGAGTGCTGTTAGGCCAACAGCCACATAACCAGTACTTGGAGCGGGACTTTTATAGGAAGTAAACCGTTCGCTTTCGCGGCGGAGTTGTAACAGGCAGTTGACAGCTGTTTCTCCCGCTACCGTCTTTTAGCCGTATTTGTTGAGGATGGGAATGGACGGTAGGGAAATAATATTAGGTTGAGGATGCGTTCATTAGCAAAATCGTGTTTAAAACTAAACAAAGGTTTTAAGGGAAAAAAAAGTTTATTTCCTTCCTCGGGAAAAATACTATTCTTCCCTATGATGAATGTTTATTTACGCCCTAGGGAATCTCTTCTTCTATTAAGCTAGCGAAATATTTTCTTCCTAGGAAAAAAAACCTTTTCTCCTAAGGGAAAAAAAGTCTATTTACTTCCTAGGAAAACTAGTTTATTTTCTTCCTCGGGAAAAAGTACTTTTCCTCCCTATGATAATTATCGCCTTCGAGAAAAAGTACTTTTCCCCCCTAGGGTATAATTAACCTTTTCTCCCTAGGATAGAAACTTCATTATGCACAAGAAAACAATTATATTTTCTCCCTAGGGAAAGAAGTTCATTTACGCCCTAAGGATATAGTAAGTTTTCTCCCTTGGGAAAAAATGATCATTTACACCCAAGGGAAAGAAGTTCTTTTACTTCCCAGGAAAAAAGTTTATTTTCTTTCTCTGGAAAATGTACTTTTCTTCCATGAGATGATTAAAGTTCATTTTCGCCTTAGGGAAAGTGTTTTTCCCCCCTAGGGAATAATTAATCTTTTCTCCCTAGGAAAGAAAGTTCATTATGCACAGGGAAAAAATTATATTTTCTCCCTAGGGAAAGAAGTTCATTTACGCCCTAGGGAATTCTCTTCTCCTATTTCCCTAGGGAAATATTTTCTCCCTAGGAAAAAAACTCTATTTCCCTAAGATAAAGTACTTTTTTTCCCAAGAGAAAAAGTTTCTCTAGGGCGTAAAGAAACTTTTCCTCTGAAGGGAAAAATATTATTTACGCCCTAGGGAATTCTCTTCTCCTATTTCCCTATAGGAAATGGGAAGAGAGATATGGGAAAACTGAACGTTCGTTTTCGTTTTCTTCCTGGGAAAAAACGTTCATACACGCCCCAGGGATTAAAGTGCATTTTCACTCTAGGGAAAATTGTAAGGTTTTTAATGTCATTATTGATATTAAAACAGAACGTGTTACAGCACAAGTTTTATTTCTATATTTTAATATGCACAATAGAGAGAATACGTTAAATGATTCACTCTAGGAGTACCTAACACATCTTTAATACACAAATCTAACTAAGAATTTCGGAGTTCAGTAATGCAGTTCAATCCTTTCAATATCCACTGTTCTAGGAAATGTAAGAACCATATGAATGAAAGAAAATTCAAAATTACATCACATTTTATTTTATTTTATTACCACTGTATTATTATATACTATGATGACATGAGAATTTAAGGAAGAAAAAAATTTTGAGTAATAACTAAAATTTTTCTATTAATGTACTGCCAATTTGTTGTCTGTTGGGACGGTAAGTGGATGGACCACACGGGCCGCTCGAGGAGTCGCGGCGCCGTTACGAAGCACTATCGACACAGCGTTCGAATCAGTGAGGGAGACAGGCGACTGTGGCTGAACTGAAGATACTGGCACTGATGTATCAGAGAAGGGAGCTTCCGTAGAAGGATAAATCTGAGGAATTTGATTAGAATAAAATGTCGGGCTTTGGGTCTTTTCGGATATAAAATCACATTGATCTAACAGGGCTTCACCATTAACTTCACAAGTTACACTTGTGCGCATCTTTCGGCGCCGACACCTTCGCCTTGTTCGTTTTGTGCCTCTGGCAAACGGAATTTCTATTGCAGATTGAATACTATATGATTCAAGAAGTGCAAGTGCATTCTCTTTTACTTGATTCAGTTCTTCTTGAATCTTTTTATGCTCAAAAGGGACTTGTGGTACAAAATATTTTCCATCTGTAGTATCTCCCTCACTCTCAGGTTCGGCCGCTTCTGCCTCCAGAGTACAGTCAGCAATATCAACATCTAATAACTCATTTTCGGTATTGTCAGATTTATTTGAGTCAGCTTCCTGGTTACAATTTGTCTTGTTTAAATCATCTTCATGTTCATTTTCTGTTGATTCTAATGGTTTTTGAAAGAACCCCTCATTGCACGCCCAGTCACAAGTGGGTGGCACTGGTATCACCCTGAAATAAAATTGAAAATATATTATGCTATGTAACAGAAAGTTCTAGAAAGAATAATCCTATGAACCATTAACCACTGATGTGGATTTTTTTCATGTAAGATGGGGCCTGAGAGGCTGATAATACAACACCTAGTTTTTAAGAAAAAAGAAAATTATACAGATATTTGTTAATTTGAGACGTGTAAAAAGTCAAACTGGTTAGGTAATCAATTAAACATCAAAATTAAAACTATATATCTTTTAACCTTGAGCTCCTGATATTACCTAGCAATGGTGCTTGGGGAAATAGAAATGATTAAATAAAATAGGATCTCTACGAATCCATAAAATTTGCTATTTCGTAAACTTAAAGGTTATATCTGTTAGAATAAAAAATAAAAGGGTATAATATACTGAAATAAAAAATATATAATATAATTCATACTAATATTTTACTAGCAAAAGTAACTGTCTGTCTGTCTTGCTTACACATCATAACTAATCAACTGATTCAATTGAAATTTGGTACACAGATAGTCTAGAGCCTGAGAAAGGACATAGGCTACTTTTTATCCCGATAGGGAACCGGTATCGCGCGGGGGTAACCATGGTTAAGAATATCCGCTCGACCGAGTATAATGTGAAATATTTCATCAAAATGTAATTTCATTTCGAATGATCAAATTTCGCATTGTAAAATAATGACACCACAACAGAGATTTATCATCATGACAAGAATTAATCAAATGGCACTGACAAGAAATGTTTTATTTTAATAATTGGAGGTTTCAGTTCAACTATTAACAATCAACTCAAATCAAATCAAATCGGCGTCAAATCGATAGTCACGCGAACGACGTCGCGGGCACAGCTAGCACTACTATAAATATCCCTACATAGTCATGCCCGACTCTAAACACGTTTCATGGTTAGGAACACGAAAGGGAGCGATCAACACGGAGCACGGCAAGATAAATGAAACGAGAGAGAGCAAGACTGACTCGACGGCGTCGTCGGGGCGCAGCAGCGCCAGCGGCTCGTCGGGCGGCAGCAGGTGGCCGCGGCAGAGCAGCCACGCGCGGCGCGGCAGCGCGGCGCCCAGCAGCCGCCGCAGCCGCCGCCGCAGCCAGCGCACCGGCCGCCGCGCGTCCGCCCACACCAGCACCCGCGCGCGCTCGTCGGAGAAGAACCGCCGCAGGCACACGCTCACGCGGAAACACGCCTCCGACTCCGACTCCGACGGATCCACACTTTTTACTTTCATCACCGATTCTTAAAATCCACAAACAGTTAAACAAACAAAGACGTATTCTCTCTAATCACAGAACACTGTAATCGGGGACAAAGAGAATATAATCACTACGTTTTGACGTTTTATGACATGACAGTGAGTGACAGACAGTTCCTTTGGATCACAGATTAGAGAGATATGTCACTTCACATTAAAACAGGCGCCTTCTCCATTACTTAACACCAAACTTTTAATTTATATAATTTGCAATAGATGTCGCACTACTAAGATTGCCAGCTTTTTGCACGAAATTCTATTTACTGGATTTATTATTAAATTATTATTTTTATAGAATAAAACATAAATAAGATAAAATAAGTATTAAAAAAGGTTTTAAACTTTACCTCAGGATTATTCGAACAGTTAAAAATGGCGAGGGCAACATTTAATGCAAATGGCCGTTATTTACGGATTGTGTTTTATTTTCTGATCTTCCTGAATCCCGATATTTTCAACCTCAATCGTTGAGTTGAGAGTGCTTCTCCTCCGTTTTTGTGTTAAGACTATTCGGAATCCTAGACTGTGTTGTGTTGTTTCGTATAAATTTCGATTTATACTGTTTTATACAATGCCTCTTAGCTGTGTATTTGGATGCAAAGCTACGGGTAAGTAGCTTTGCAATTTAAACTCAGTGTGAATTACACAGACGAATTTTACCGATGACCTAGAATACCGGTCCACTACTCAAGGGGCCTCTGGCTTTTAATTATTCACAACTTAATTAAGACACAATAAATAATGTATTTCTTCGGTATTTTTGTCTTCAGTATTTGGGAAGAGTTTAGTGTCAAACAATCGATTGAAGACGCTGTGTTGTTACATCGATGAGGTGGAATACCACGATAAAATGTCATCGTTTTTCACAACTCATGACGCTTATTTCAATGATCTTGTTACGTAAAATCAGTGTAGTTTTGTGTAATAAGTGTCAAAAATGATGAGCAATGTGGAGGATCATTGAAATAAGTTTCAAGTGGAGTGAAAAACGATGAGATTTTTTTCGTGGTGATGCACCTTTTCGAAGTTACACCACTGTGTCTGCCTTCGATTTTTTGACGCCAAACTCCCAAAATGCATTACACTAGCATTTCAATGCAAGAAATAAAATACTAAAGATGTGGCTGTATGGGCTTCGTTCCCATTGCCTGCCCTACATGAAAGAATTTTACTACAAAAAACTGTTTCTTTAATCTGTGGGTGGTAAATATTAAAAAATAACAATAGAAAGAATAAAAACGCTGTATTTTTCATTTTGTTGTGATTTATTGTTAATTTTCTTTCTGTCTGCCATCATTCAACAAAATAAAACTATTCCACCATCAATTCAGCATCCGTAAACTATCAGCCGCGAATCGAATCGTACCGAACGAAACCGTCACACCAACAGAACAGCGAAGTTCGAGACGCACAATACTAGACGCTAACAGTCTTCGGGAGATTCAAATCTGGAGTGGTGATCCCCGGAGTCGAAGCGTCCTCCCTCACATCACAGCCGAGAGGCAGGAATGTGATTGGGCGCGCTGCGCTGCGAGGCTGCCAGGCTGCGATGTCGAACGCGGAGAACGAGTGCCCGCAGCGGATGCGCGGCGTCGCGCGCGAGCTGCGGCGGCTGGCGGCGCGGCCGCCGCCCGGCGTCAAGCTGCTGCTGCGCGACGACGACCTCAGCGACGTCGTGGCGCACATCGACGGGCCAGGTACGCTCTTATACTGATGCACTCTTATACTGCTCTTAGGTGATGATAATAGAATATGAGCGACGGTAGCGTCTGCTTTGGAGTGAGCTCTCACTGAGAACATGTGTATCCAGCAATGCCACCATAGGCTTTACTGTTGAAGAACAATTAGATTGTCTTTTTATATATTTTATGCAGTGAGTTCTTTATCATTAAGTATAGGTAAAGTATGAAATAGCCATTATGTAGGTATGATGATGATAGAGTTTATTTCTGAATTATGTTATTCAGCTTGTTTTTTGAAGCTTCTACTCTTCCTTTTTCCAGCAATGCCTCTTATCTTGTTCTTCTAATCTTTTCTTGTTTTTGGGACTAACATTTTCCTTATTTAATTTCATAACCAAAAAATCCAACCTTATTAAACTTAGACGCAGACACCAATCCTATCAATTGTGTTGATATCGCTCCAGGGATTTGAGGAATTGATGACAAAATTGTTAAAAAAAACAATGTGTTTCCTGAATGTTACTACCAAAAATTTCCAATTCTGATGATGTTTGAAAGATTAATGTTGTTACTAAAATTATGTTAAAAAAGCAATTTCTTTTTAAATTTAAACTAGTAAAAGAAGTATTTTTATCTACTCAATGGTCAGAAAACGAGACAGAATAGACCCATCTATTGTTTGTAAACACCGGTGGTCACAGTGACTGCCAAGGGGTTCATTAACTATTTTGATAACAATCATTTGTAATTGTTGGAGGAATTACATTCTATTCTTGAGTTTTTCCTTTCACATATTTCGCAATATATCATAATAGGCTGTGTGAAATTGATTTATTTAATTTAAATATAAAAACTTTAAAATAAGAATCCCTAAAAGCTATATCTGCTGCAACATAGAATGTACTGATTGTCATCAAATTTATACAGCATTTTTTTAACTTATAAATAATAATTACTCGTTCCAAGATGTGCTTGTACGATTGTATGTGTATCTCAGACACGAAATAACCATAAGGAACTATAGGTTTTTTAGAAAATAATTATTTTTCTAAATAAATAAATAAAAAATGTAGGCCTCTTCCTCTCCGTAGTACCTCGACCTACCTCACCGGAAACGGGAGTCACAATATTATTATGCAATTTAGTTTCTCCATTGAGTATGATATAATAATGTAGCACGTCTGACGGAGGCCCGGTGTGTGTTGCAGCGGACACGCCGTACTCCGGCGGCGTGTTCCGCGTGCGGCTGGTGCTGGGCCGCGAGTTCCCGGCGGCGCCGCCGCGCGCGTACTTCCTGACGCGCATCTTCCACCCGAACGTGGCGCCCGGCTCCGGCGAGGTGTGCGTCAACACGCTGCGCCGCGACTGGCGGCCGGAGCTGGGCCTCGAGCACGCGCTGCTGGCCGTGCGCTGCCTGCTCATCGCGCCCAACGCCGAGTCCGCGCTCAACGCCGAGGCCGCCGCGCTGCTGCGCGACCGCTACGACGACTACTTCGCGCGCGCCAAGCTGCTGGCCGACATCCACGCGCGCCCGCCGCCGCCGGACCCGTCCGCCGACGCGTCCGTCGCGTGCGCCGGCGACGCCGCGCCGCCCCCCGCGCCGCACCCCGCGCCGCCCGCCGCGCCGCCCGAGCCCGACGACGGGCCGCGCGCCAAGCGGCGAGTGGCGCGCCCCGACGGCGCAGAGGCGGGGCCGGGCGCGGGGGCGGGGGCGGGCGCGGCGGCGGCACGGCCGGCCGCGAAGGCCGACAAGGAGCGGCGCCGCATCCTGCGCCGGTTATGAGCTGGCGGCGCGAGCGGCCGCCGCCGGCGCGATGCGTTCCGTCGACGCGTCTCCGTTGCGGCGCCGCCGCCAGCCGTCGCCGTCGACCCTATGTTCGTCTGACGGGTGATTTTTGCATCTCGCCCGACCTCCTCCCCTCTGGAGCCTGACGTCGTTCTAGTGTTAACCGTTCGAATGTATCCGTAAAGAAACCCCAGTTTAGATTGAGAGAGAAACGCCAGCAGTTGTGCGTGACGACTGACGAGTGCGGCCGCCGGCCAGTTCGAGGTGCGCGAGGTCCGCCACGATGCACTGTGAACTATGGAGTGTCCCATGATTAAAGTTGATTAATATTCAAATATAATTATACTATTAAAAGCTGATATTATTTTTGTCCTATACGGCCATATCCTATACGGGATAGCCCAAAAAAAAACTCATAGATCAAACAAATAGGTATACATCATCATAGACAGAATCATTTGTGTCTGATATATATGTAAGTATAAAGTAGGGTTCTTAAAACCCAAAATCTTAAAAAAACTAAACAAAGCTACAAACTACATTACACATTAACTACAAAAAGTCTTCAGATATTCATACCTATCAACTTAGCTCCATTTTATTACTACGTTTTATTAACTCGCTAGGCAGCAAAATAACTAAATAGGCAGCAGATATTTCTAATTTGTCAGCAAAATAACTAATTGGGCAGCAACTCTAATGTTTTCTCTGCTTTCAAATGGTTTAATAATTATTTTGCAGCTGAACTAATTATTTTGATGCCCAATAAATTATTCTGCTGACTAAATAACTATTCTGCTGGCCAAATAAGTATTCTGCTGACCAAATATATATATATATATTGCTGACAAATATGCTGCCCAAATGAATTTACGGCTGGCCTTTTAGTTGCTGACCAAATAATTAAATGGCTGCCCAAATGGTTACTTTTCATAAAATATGGTAAGGAAATGTACAAAATGTAGTAAGTAAATACTTTATATTTTAATTTTAATATTCATTGGAAAATCAATTTATTGAACACTGCCGACCTTAGAGTAGGAGGTATAAGAGTTCTGCCGACTTTTCAATGAAAACGCAAACGGCACATTATGACATACGCAAGTACGCAACCCTAATCCAGAAAAACATTTGTTAATATTATTATGGAATATATCCCGTTTTTATCACATTCACTTGCCAAATTACCATGGAATTTGACAGTTAGTCGTGATAAATATCATATCGCGCTGCACATTCTACTTAGGCTAGAGTAAATGAATGTTACTTCTATCTGCAATCTACGTATTTGAAACTCAATTCATTTTATTAACTTTATAAGATCAAAACTATAGCTAAAAGAGGAATAATGAGGTCGCTTATTAATTTTGAATTTATTTCTAAAGACTAGCTGTATGACCTAAGTTTCCTTTGCCTACCCTTATCAAAAAAAATGGGAGTGTTTGGTGCCATTCAACTATGGCGGCCACGTTTTTATTTCAATGATTGATTTATTGTTTCGGAGCTCAGAGTAAACAGAACTGGAGTAGCCATTAGTCAATTTTTCAAACATTTATTTCTGCCATTTCTTGCGGGGGGCGAGGTTACCACTACACTCAAAGCCAGCACACATAAACAATAACTTTTACCGTTTTTACAAGTGCACACATGCATAATTCGACATACAAATTAAAATTTCACGCACACACGCTTAAAATAGTCTCGTGGGGGAGTGCGTTTTGACAACGTCACAGCCGCAGTCCACACGAGACTAGCGTTCGAAATTTGAAATTGTAGAATTCTAAAACATGAATTAATGAAGTAAATAATGATAAAATCTTAAAATTTATAGTTACAAATAAAAGGTGACACCAACTTTTAGCATACTCGATGTTTTATATTTATTTTCATAACAAAAAACAGCACAGGGAGGCATTTTTGCGGTAGCTCTGTTCGCCGCAACGTTTACAATGTTATGGCTGTCAAAATGGCGGCTCAACTAGTTTCATTAAACGTGCAAGCATCCGATGCTTGTGCATTTGGCAGAGGGGAATTTTAGACTAAGGCCACTCCAGTCTGAGTTTCGGAGTGGATCTTGTTGCGTAAAATCGTTGTAGTTTTGTGTAATAAGTGTCTGTGTTGTAGAGCAATATGGAGGATTATTGAAATAATCGTCAAGTGGTGTGAAAGACGATGCGATACGAATTCCCAGTTGCCCCTAGTGCACAGTGGGGGCGATGCCGGTGGGGGATACTGGGAATAACCCATTTTTATCGTAATTCACCTCATTGAAGTAACACTACAGGGTCTGCCATCGATTGTTAGACGCCAAACTCTCCCTAGGCGCATTATAATGTAAAACCTACACTTGCATTTCAATGCAAATATTGAAGAAATTAAAATACCGAAGACTTGGCTGTGTAGGCTTCGTTCCCTTTGCCTTCCATACATGGAAGAATTTTACAACAGAAAGTAAAAGGGAGTTTTTGGCGCCATTAAACTATGGCGGACGTGATTTTTATTTCAGTAATTGTAATATTGTTTCGGAGTGGATTTTGTTACGTAAAATCAATGCAGTTTTGTGTAATAAGTGTTAATAATGAAGAGCAATGTGGAGGGTCATTGAAATAACCGTCAAGTGGTGTGAACAGGATGTGAAAAACGATAAGATTTCTATCGTGGTAATCCACCTCATCGAAGTAATATCACAGCATCTGCCATCGATTGTTTGACGCCAAACTCTCCCAAGATGCATTGAAATGCTTTACACTAACATTTCAATGTAAATTACTGAAGACATAATTAAAGTAATATGATAAAGTCAGTAAAATGACATCTCCATTTCCAGCGCTGCAGGTTTTTAGTCCCAAATAAATAGTGATGTGGTAGTATCGAGTTTTTACAAATAAAGTTAGTCGAAATTACATTTTTTTTAATCAATGTCAAATTGCATTTATGATAAAAATATGTTTGCACTTGTCATTTTACTGACTGGAATTAATAATCGTACTTTACGAAAGACATGGCTGTTTTTGCCCAGTTTCCTTTGGAGTCCCTGCATAGGGAAAATATTACCGCGTCTTTCTTAAAAAAAAATCTTTCGTTCGATGCGATCCAAATGTTACGTTCTTTTTATTTACTATCAAGAAGTGGCAGTGTACAGAATATTAGTTTTTGAAAGGGGTTTTCGTTTAGTGGTGACCGTTTATTTAACGGTACTTTGTTAACGAATCCATCGCTAACCGTTTATTTAACGCTCTCTTATTATGAGTTGTCAAACAATATTTGAAATAAATAAATAAACGCATTATGACACAGATTAGAGAGGGATTAGAGAGATATGTCTAAAGAACTGTACTGGAGTGCACGCACGCACTGTGAGAAGCCAATTTGAGGCTCCGTGTCGTGCCGTGCTGGACCTGCAGCACCTTGGTGATCTTGGTTCGCACGAAGAAAGTCGCCTCCAGATTTATTCAGGTTAGTGGTAGTTTTGGTAGCGCTCATTCATAGTAATGCGCTTTTGAAGACTAGCCTTGGTCTCAAGAGTGTCGTCTTTTTGATTTAATCTGAACATTTACTCTTAATATGTTGTACATTTCTTTATGTGTTGTCGGTTTTGTATTGTAATGTGTTCTTTTTTGTGATTTAGAGATAAGTATTATTTTAGAGATATTAAGTTAACCTTTCACGGTTGTGTACCCGCCAGGCCTGTTTATTGTGCGTATAATACACGTAAAATCTTAATTGATGGCATCAAATAAGATTTTAATTATAATTAACTAGATCTCGAGGCAAAGCCATAGGAACTTTACCTACTCTGCTTTTGATTCCTGCTAAGATTTTTACATCTGCTTAATAGATAAGTGCACGAAAAAACTACTATTAAGTATTTCGATGTCGTTACCTGTGCAGTAAGTAAGTAAGTAGGCCTATAATATCACCAAATAATATCACACACGAATGAAACAATCCAATGTTTCGAACGTTCTCATGACTGGAATCTTAATCCATATACATAGGGCCTAATTTACTGGCTGGTTTATTTTTAATTTCATATATTTTTTTTAGTAGCTGCTTACTTACGTTGTAAGTAGGTAAGCACGAGTATATTCTGACACATGAGATACCGATATTAAATGTATTTTTCAAATAGGTCGTACTTAACAGAGGCCGACTGCAAATACCTAAGTAATGATCTTGATACGACTGCACATGAGTCTTTGTTGTATAGGGTGGTTTAATATTGTGACGCCGCCGGCTGGCTAGTCACAAGTGCTAACCTCCACATTTCCCTTGATAATTATGTGTGGTCGAATCCTCGTGTACGTACAGTGGGTAAGCCTGTCGTCAATGCACCGGGCAGTGTGAGCAAGCGATATTTACAAAGAACTCTAGAACCTACTTAAATATTATTGAAACTCAGTGCATAAGAAATTTGTTGTTGTGAACTGTCGAATTTTTTTTCATTTTTATGGGGTTGGTCTTGACTACAATCTGGGATACAGCTGAGATGAAGTCTACGATGGAGCTTTCCCAGATGCCTAGAGGAACACCTACGCTGGCAGTGCATTCCACTCTATGGTTGTGCGTATCATGAACAGGCAGTGCAATGGTGGAAGCAAGTCATGGCGTACACTCGCGCACTCACCAAATTACGTTATAAAGTATATAGACAAGGAAGCAACTTTATGATGATAACTGTGAAACCTCGATTTTACCAGCTCTCTGTTGCCAATAATTCGCTTGTCTCTGTGACTCTAAAAGTAGGTACTCGGTACATCCTTGCCACAAATGGCAGCAGTCTCAATAAAAGTAAGTAGAAGATCGGAGATGTCCTTTATAAAGAGTAAGAATTATATTAATTATGGTCAGGCGTGAACTAAGTACCTACCGCAATTTGGGTTTCAGATTCAATGGAGATACCGCAGGAAGTTGGTATCAAACGTACCAATGTAGGTACAACGAATCTGTTTGTAATATATTGGGTCCTTACATATGAAATTGGTGTTTTTTTTCTGTCTTAGTATTTTGTCTGTAACTATTAAGATTCAGAGTATTCCTAAAAAATAATTACCTCGTCTAAAGATAGGCTATATTTTTGAACTCTTTTGATTTGTTTTTTAAAAATTTGTTGTAAGTTTAATTGGACACGGAGACAACTCTTTTTAAGTGCCTCCCGAATACATCATTTTATTTGCATTCACTTAAAAACGATAAATAATTTTTATGAAGTGTGATATTACTAAAGCTTGTCTAATGATACATGCCATTATTATCTCTGGATTTGTCGTTGTGAAGAACACTGATAAAATGTTAGTTTGAAAAATGCAGAATTCCCTAAAACACCAATTTCATAGGTAAGGACCTAATAGGTACCTTCCTAATCTAAGTAGTACAATCTACGCGAATGTAAAAAGGGACATTTTATAAAAACGAGCTTTATTAAAAAAAATATAAAACAACATACTTATATTTACAAATCAATCGAGATTAAATCGCGTGTTAAATTGGAAACTGTCTGCGTACTATCACGGGCGGTCGGTGGACCAGGTCATCGGGCATAACACGACTAGACGTGGGAGCAGCGCTAGGGCTTGTCGGCGAGCGGCACGTGCTCGGCGAGCACGCGCGGCGCCGGCGCCGGCGGCCGCAGCACGAAGCGGTGCAGCAGCGCTAGGGCTTGTCGGCGAGCGGCACGTGCTCGGCGAGCACGCGCGGCGCCGGCGCCGGCGGCCGCAGCACGAAGCGGTGCAGCAGCGCTAGGGCTTGTCGGCGAGCGGCACGTGCTCGGCGAGCACGCGCGGCGCCGGCGCCGGCGGCCGCAGCACGAAGCGGTGCAGCAGCGCTAGGGCTTGTCGGCGAGCGGCACGTGCTCGGCGAGCACGCGCGGCGCCGGCGCCGGCGGCCGCAGCACGAAGCGGTGCAGCAGCGCTAGGGCTTGTCGGCGAGCGGCACGTGCTCGGCGAGCACGCGCGGCGCCGGCGCCGGCGGCCGCAGCACGAAGCGGTGCAGCAGCGCCGCCACGCCCGCGCCCAGCAGTGGGCCCACCCAGTACACCTGCACACACAAACGCTCTTCGTGTTACTTGCTCCTTATTCATTTAACGATCAGCCCACGGACGCATGAGAGAGCTCCGCGGGGCTGTAGCGAGCTTGATATTAAAATATAATTTGACTCATCGTTTTTACCCTTTGCTAGTTTGTGGCTAGTATTATTCAAATATGAAGTACAGTAAGAATAAAATAAAAAAAAATAAAAAAACTAAAAAACACGCTTTTACACGCACACAAAATTACAAAAAGAAAGCGTGGAGCGTTTATATAATGTTTACTGTTTTTGCACAAAACTTTTAGTGCATGCTAAAAGCGTGTTTTTTAGTTTTTTGAACTGATTTTTTTATTTTATACATTTTGCTCTTCTTATTATTCAAACTTAATTTACTACTTGGGACGGCCGCCATGTTGGATTTGGGTCGTATCCCATTCAGCAAACCCTTTCAATTAATACCCATGGGGGTGCATTTCAAATAGCCAATCCGCCATCTTGGATGTCCGTCATGTTGGATTTAAGTCACGTGACTATTTTTTTCGTATTCCTGACTCTTACGGTTCTAAAACGTCTTCATTTCACTCTCGCTTATAAAATAACAGAAATCATACACTTGGCATAAAATACACTATTTAAAGTATATAATCTTTTAACTTATTCTGGTCTAATACCTAAATATTAACTAAAAACCCAATAATAACTGAATTACAGTTGTGATATAATTGTCAATCTAGATTTGACAGATGTAAGGAATACGCCGAAAGGCGTAGGATAGGTAGGATAGGATAATTTTATAACCAAAATACCCTCAAGACAAAATAATACACTTTAAACTACGTTCTTTTTAGCCCATTTAAAGACAACCAAATACAACTTTAATTAAATATAATTTACTAAAATACTATTTCAGGCTCAGAAAAATATATAAAATAATTCAGTAACTGAATAAAAATGTATATGTTTGATATTCAAATATTACATAAAATGTTTAGCCCCTTAGACTCCGTCTTCATCGTAGTCTTTGATTCCCGAGGAGGAAGCAATACGCCCACCTTTTACAGGAATGTTCTAGAGGTTTTGGGCTACTTAAGTCCAGCCTGGACCCATCTGGTGCCTTTTGCTTTCTCGTCTTAAAACTTACTGGTTATTTCTTATTACGTCGTTATAAGTAATAGCCACTTTATTTTCTCTTGTGAGCGATCCCCGAACAAGAGGATCCTATCCACGGGCAGCGGTCTACCCTGCTGCCGCGTGCCTACTGCCTCCTGCAACCATCCACTGGCAGCGGTCTACCCTGCTGCCGAGTCCTGCTGCCTCCTGCAACCATCCACTGGCAGCGGTCTACCCTGCTGCCGAGTCCTGCTGCCTCCTGCAACCATCCACTGGCAGCGGTCTACCCTGCTGCCGAGTCCTGCTGCCTCCTGCAACCATCCACTGGCAGCGGTCTACCCTGCTGCCGAGTCCTGCTGCCTCCTGCAACCATCCACTGGCAGCGGTCTACCCTGCTGCCGAGTCCTGCTGCCTCCTGCAACCATCCACTGGCAGCGGTCTACCCTGCTGCCGCGTGCCTGCTGCCTCCTGCAACCATCCACTGGCAGCGGTCTACCCTGCTGCCGAGTCCTGCTGCCTCCTGCAACCATCCACTGGCAGCGGTCTACCCTGCTGCCGCGTGCCTGCTGCCTCCTGCAACCATCCACTGGCAGCGGTCTACCCTGCTGCCGAGTCCTGCTGCCTCCTGCAACCATCCACTGGCAGCGGTCTACCCTGCTGCCGCGTGCCTGCTGCCTCCTGCAACCATCCACTGGCAGCGGTCTACCCTGCTGCCGAGTCCTGCTGCCTCCTGCAACCATCCACTGGCAGCGGTCTACCCTGCTGCCGAGTCCTGCTGCCTCCTGCAACCATCCACTGGCAGCGGTCTACCCTGCTGCCGCGTGCCTGCTGCCTCTTGGAACCATCCACTGGCAGTGGTCTACCCTGTTGCTGCGTGCTGAACCGACTCCGACGACGCGTGTAATCGTCGTGTCGCTTTCCCTCAACTGCCTTCTCTAGGCAGTTCAAAGCTAAGTAGCTTCTTACTTAGTGAGACCTACTGAGTGTGAACCTAACCATCACCCTGAGCTTAATTAATTGATTGTAACAATATTTGTTGTCTTTCAATTTCATCTTCTGCTCTTTCTGCCCGTGTCTAACATGGGCAGAGCGTGACATGACAAAAACCCTTTCATTTTATACCCATATCATGGGGGTGCATTTCAAATAGCCAGCCATATTGGATTTGTAATGATGTTTCTTAGCTAGTCATGTATTGACATCAGAACTCAAAGCGTGTGCAAAATTTCATCTTAATCGAAGACAGGGAAGTGGGTCAAATTAAGATGCCAAGATTTTCTTACATACATAGCTGCAAATGAAGTTATTACGTGAGTTACACTGAAAATTTTTAGAAAATAATAAACGGTTTAGTGTGGAAAGTTGCCAATACTTTTATTGTTTTTCTAAGTAATCTCCGTTCCTCTCTACACATCGTCGCATTCACTGAGAAAAGCAGTGGGTCCATCCTTCCTTAGGGGTCTCTTCTTTGGCAATACCTCGAAGTTTATCTTTAGTTCTTGGGAATAAATGAAAGTCGCAGGGTGCCAGGTCGAGACTGTAAGGCAGATGACTCATTATCTCGACACCTGCCAAATATTCACCTTCACACCTGTCAAATATTCAGTCAAATATTCAACAGTCCGTTCTACGGAGTGCGCTGAAGCATTGTCGTGGTGAAGGAGGATCCCTTCAAGGGCGCTGCTGTCGAATTTTTTCTAAGACAACAGGCAAACAGCGATTGACATACCAGTCTACAGTAACTGCCCTTCCATCTTCTAGCGTAACTGTCGCGAAATTACCTTTCCGACCAAAGAACGAGGCAATCATCTTTTTTCCTTGACTTCTTCCTTTCTTTACCTTAGTTGGGCGATCCTCAAAAGGAAACACCCACTGAGCTGATTGTCTTTTGGTTTCGGGTTTGTAGCAATATATCCAGCTTTCATCACCTGCGACGATGTCAAATACAGCATTTGAGTCATCGCCGTTGAACTTATCTAACATTTCGCGACACCAGTCCATACGAAGGCGTTTCTGGTCGTCGGTTAAAGTATGGGGAATCCATCTGGTACAAAGCTTGCTGACACCTAAATGTTCGTGTAATATTTTTTGAACTTGACTCATACTAATGCCTAGGCTTGCCCGTATCTGCTGATAGGTCACTCTCTTATATTCCTCTATCATGCGTCGCACAGCACTGATGTTATCTTCAGTAGTCGCTGCTAAAGGATCATCGCTGAGATTGCTACGTTCACGCTTAAACTCGTTAAACCAATTGTGAATAGCGGCACGAGATGGGGCTTCATTAAGAAATGCTAATCGCAGCCTATCATAGCTTTGTTGTTGAGTTCAAAATTCATAATAAATCATTGACCGAAAATTTTCTCGCGTTAAGTTCATTTTAACGTGTAACAAGAGTTATACATTTGCCACCAATTCACAAAAACAAGAGACAAATGAATGCAATATATTACATCAGGTTACCAAAGAGTTCTATAATTGAAATATAAAAACAGTTTTCATAAGCAATATTTCTAACTGGCCCGTTCTAAAAATTTTTAGTGTTACCTAGATATAAGCGTGTTAAAAACGTGACTGCCCTGCGGCAATATACATTTAGATAAATACCATTTTCGATCGAAATCGAGTCGCCCAAATGTCTAAAGTTTACGTAAACAGTTTACGCGCTAGTGCCTAACGAGACTGCTGAATGCTGATACTAGCTGACGGATCATTATACAATTATTAGAAATAATAGATTATCATGACTAGGGAGTTATTGAGCTATTGAGTTCATCACATTACCATCTGCTCGACTCTCACCGGGTCTCGAACCCGGGACCTCAGATATAGTGACGCGTTGAAGTCTGCATTAAGCCGCTCGGCCATCGGGAATAGTAATATTCATAATGATCGTTTATAGAATTTTGGTTTTTACAATTTTACATACTCTTATGAACGTTAAGTTATGTCAACCACTATCTAGCTAGTTACCGGGAGGCCTTGTTCTAGTAAGAACTGGCGGGGTACCGGTCGACTTTGACTTACTGCTTCTATCAAACCATCGTCTGTGTATTATGGCCTTAAAGCTGTATATCGTGGAACAATGTGCTGAATAGCCTCGGAGCACTCGGCGCCCTTAAATTCCATTCCCGATTAAACTATATTGTTTTAAAAGGCATTTTTAAAGGGCGGAAAGAGTTGGTTTACCCAAATATTTAGCTACTGTTAAGCCCTTTTTTTTTGACGGGGATAAAATCCTGTTTGCGGACCTTACCTGCCGCTGGTAGGCGTATGTGGGACTTGCTCGGAGTTGGCCAAGAATACCCACTAAAACTCCCCGATATACCCTCCTTGCCATTCCGTGGGAACAATTCTCCGAGCCAGTTCTAAGGCTAATCGACCTAGTCAGGCACTAGGTCGGGGTTTGCGCCAAAAGGGGATTCCCGGGTATATTCGGGAAATTCCATGTCCGGTCGATAAGACATTAGACCATGGATGAATGTCCGAAACAATGTTTAGTCATCACCGAATCCTTCGTGCTGCGTTCACCTCAATAATACCTGTATCTGTGCCCTTGAGTTTTGTTCATAAGAGTAAGGAATTCCGAGACTGATTAAACGGAATGACAATCCCGTGTTCAAGTATGGTCTGATGAGGGAAGTGAATGACTCACCCAGTGGTGGGTCCAGTGTCCCATCAGCAGCGCCGGCGCCAGGCTGCGCGCCGGGTTGAGGCTGGCGCCCGTCAGCGGGCCCTGCGGGGGACGACTGTTACAGAGGCGGCATTTCTACTCATGTGCAAACGTCATCGACATTGTTCTATGGGAAGTTACTATTTGGGAAACTATTTAACTATTTGGCCAGCAAAAAAAGTAAGCCGAAAAATCATTTCGGCAGTAAACAATTATGTCGTCAGCAATACACTTGATTATTTTGGGCGGCATAATAATCACTCGAGCTGCAAATAATTATTTGGGCAGCAATACCTATAATTATGTCACTATAATATCAAAAGGATCCTATAATCGAAAGGATCAATTCCTAGGAAACGTGTTCTGATAAATATTAGGATGAGGTAATTCTTTTATGATCCTCAAAAACAATATTCGTGTCATCGAAACAGAACAATAAAGAATTCGGCATCAGTCGCTGCTCGATCAGTGATCGTTTCGACCGAACAGGGAACGTTCGCGGGTCGGCGGGTCGGCGGCGGACGGTCGGCTCACCCCGGCGTAGACGAGGCCGGCCAGCCCCAGCGCCAGCTTGAGCGAGGCGGCGCGGTCGGGGCGCGCGGCGTCGTGCGCCGCCCACAGCGCGCAGCACAGCAGCGCCAGCGAGCCCGTGATGACGGCCTCCACCGCCGCCGCCGCGCCCGGCGACACCGCCGGCGTCGTGCAGCCCGCGCCCGCCGGCAGCGGGCCCGGCAGCAGCGCCAGCAGCGCGCCGAAGCCCAGCACGCCGCCCGCCAGCTGCGCCGCCGCGTACGCCAGCGCCGGCAGCGGCGCCAGAAGCCCGGACACGGCGGCCGCCAGCGTGACGGCCGGGTTCATGTGCGCGCCGCTCGCGGGCCCGAACGCCTCCACGTTGATGAGCACCACGAAGCCGAAGGTGAGCGCGGGGTGCGTGAGCGGCGCGCCGGGCACCAGCAGCGTGGCCACGCCCAGCAGCACCAGCAGCGCCGTGGCCAGCAGCTCGCTCAGCAGCGCGCGCCACCAGCGCCGCGCCCACGCCGCCGCGCCCCGTCCCTCCTCGCCTGCACACACGCTTCCGTAGAGGAATGGTCACGGTACATGGGCGGACATGCGGCACGCGACCTTATACGAGACCGCGACACGACGACACTTGCTCCGACTGTCTTCAGCTTGCTTCTATCAAAACTTGTATTTGAGTCGCCCAAGCGTGAGTTTTTTGATCCGTGGTCAGGTTGACCAGTAGAAAATTTTTAACTTTTTTTTTCAAGAAGTAAATTGAGCTCATACGAAGACAAGGTTGAATAGCGAAACGACCTGTTTTATCATTGGGCTGAATGCATGATGTCTATTTGCCAGTATGATGGTTAGAAGTATACGCGAACTTTTTGAAAGAGTGAAGAGTTTTTTTAATTACTTACCGCCCTAGGGCTTTTCTAGCTACATTATTAACCTAGAGCGCTAATTGGTCACCTACAAGCCCCATTTGGGGGTAATAAAGACCTACTTACCGAATATGAGAGATGTAAAAGATATTTTATGTGTATGACTGTTGATGCTTGTTATTTAACGTGTTGTGTGTGGCGGGTCGGTGACTTGACTCTGCGACGTCGACTGACCTCTGAGAGCCAACGCACGGCGACGGACGCAGCGATGCGCGTGAATGCAGCGACATACTTGCCTATCCTAATTTTGGAAGTAACCTATTGTTTACTAATCTCGCATGTTGTATTGAATGAAAAGTGTGTCATATCATATACCTTGATCTTGACAATATGAACCGAATGAGTTAATCAAGGACAAAATTAGAGTGAAATGTGTGTTGCGGCGTGAGGCCGAGCGTCCCCGCGGGCGCCGTGCACACTACACTTATTTCGTAATAGATACAGCTACTTCGAAACAACAATGGATTATAACTGCCGACGTTCAGTTAAATATGCTAAAATAATGGAATAACATTTTAAAACAAAACGTCGCCCAAATCAGTGTGAAAACCAGGCGATCAGCGTAATTAATTCGGTTTTGCGTTTGGGGACTCTACCTAGCAATACTTTTATTATTTCAACTAATAATCAGATAGTGCAATGAGTTGAACAACGAAGGCGACCTCGAGATCACTACAAGGAATACAGAGTTATATTCATTATAACATTATAAGCTGAGAACAACTGTACCTATCGGCCATGAATTCCATACAGCAGAATGATTCTTGGCGATACCAGTGAAACTAAATAAAAGCTTGTAAAAAGTGATATAATTATTTTATCAATGCAGACGACTGCGCTTGCAACCAAGTCTCCCCGCGTTGCAGTGAATCCCAGCAGTGGAGAGCGCCGAGCCACCGAGCGTGACTATGATAGTATGCGACCTACGGTCCTATATTATTAATATCTTTCCTACCTATTCCCGTTTTCATTGATGGATGATTATTCATAGTTAGGTAGAGAAAATAAATAAATTATATATTTCTTTCTAAAAAATATTCTTACCTACATTCTTTATTCTTGAATGTGTGTGTTTATACACTGAGAAAATACAACAGATTTTAAACGATTGTAAATGTTTAACGTATTTTGGTGTTTCCATTGTTCAGTTGTAACCTTTCGCGCGGCCGCGGTCACGGCTACACTGATAAACTTATATATTTATTACTTATTTGGGAACTATACGTGTAAATGTAGTATTATTTTATTATAACAATAATGCTCGAATATTATGGGAAGCAATTAATTGGCAAGCCATTTAATTATTTGGTCAGCAAAAAAGAAATCAGCCGAAAAATCATTTGGGCGGCAAACAAATATTTTGTCAACAATATAACTACTTATTTGGTCAGCAAAATAATATATTGAGCTGCATAGTAATAATATTGAGCTATGTAAAATAAACCATAATAGCTTTATAAAGTCTAATATTTACTGCAAAAACTATTACAATGTAACATAAGAATGTCATGTTAGGGATTTTTGCAAATTTCAACATGTAAGTATTTAATATTCGGTGTAGCGACGCCCGCGCTGGCCGACCGCGTCTTCCATATCAATATTGTTGTCCGCCGCAGTCAATTGCACCAACACGTTGTATTCTAACCTCTTGCATAACTTTGTCATTTTAATATATTGGATATTTTGATAGAAATAAAGACATTGCTCATAAACAGTGATGCACATGACCAAGTTCAAGTGCTTGTTTTCATCGTATTATAAACATCTAGTACGACAAGAAATCTAACCAGAACGGAGTTGGCCGCGTATTGAGACTGGCGTACAAAAAAATTACAATATAATATAATTGTTACCGAGCCGAGGCTAGTTTTAAAACGTCTTCTATTGGGAAAACTGGAAAAAGATTGATTCAGGAACGACCTCGAGGTGTTCAGTGAACATTAAGCTGTTTTGTTATGATAAATTTATTTGGATATTTATATAATATTTGTGCAGTTGAATAGTAACGGTGGAGCACCTAAACAAACAGGCGGGCGGCGACGGCGGACCGGTGTCAAAGTGTTGTGGCCGCTGCGTGCTGCGTGTGACGCGCGCTCCAGCTAAATCTGGACGGGCGCGATATCTGACAGATACTACATTATTTTTGTAACATATATATAATCGAATTACGAAATGACTGCAGAGGCCACAACATCTTCGGAATACTTTTTTGTCACAGAGGAAGATCGGCCCAGTGCGGTACGTAACGTTCGACGACTAAACCAATGCATTCATGGAACGAGCGACTGCAATAATAATTTAGGTTTAACAAAATTCTCAATTTTTTTTCACAATTTTACACAATTCAAATCCAGGGTTCAGTTTGATATCGAGAGCGACCCCATTCGATGTACAAAAAATAAAGGAAGTAAAAAAAAATACTATGTTGAAAGTAAGAGATATCATAGTTTGTGCAATGCGTTAAAGTGGACTTAATATGCAAGTGGATGTGTGTACTGACCGTGCGAAGGCATGTCGTGTGGGAGTGCTGCCGAGGTGCGCGCGCTCGGTGCGGCTCGCGGCGGGCCACTGCCGTCGCCGCCGCCGCCGCCGGCGCCGCGCCGCCCGCCTTATCTGCCGCCACCCGGCGCTCTACTTGACGCATTGGCTCTGAGGCTGAGCGGTGGTAAGCTCCCTGTCTCTCGGCCGGGAGGTCTGAATTTTGTTTTCTGGTCGGAACCGCTTTGCGTGTAGTGAATTCTGTCGTCGGATGGTTGTATGTTCATTTGATATTCATACTGTACGTACGTGAGTGTCAGGCTATTATATCTACTTGAACACACTTTGAATTAGGGATGTGTTGTGTCTGTTGAAAAGATTTATCAGTAGATCCATGTATATTGGTGTGGCAGTGTATGGGGTGTAACGTTCATTAACGTTTTGGTTTCGTGGGCCATACAGTGAATATTTTATTTTATTTATATCTAACGTCTTAAAAATCAGGAAGGCCTCGGGAAAAGAATGTATTTAATCCGAGAACAGTCGCTCCCAATGAGTGAGCAGTTGAGTGTGATATCATAATTATATCATCCCTACCCCCACAGTTACAGAAGGCCTACCTCAGCTTGAAGAAGTGATAAAGCCCCTGGAGAAAAAATTACACTTAGCCTCTCGCTTCGAAGCGAACGATAAAGGGAGATGCAAAGAGTAATTTCTTTATTTCACACTATATCGCTTCTGTTGAAGAGATAAAATTCCATAATGAAGGATAACCAAAGGAACTCTAAATCTCTTTATGACCATCAATTGGTCTAGGCTACATAACGTATCTCACTATTCATATCACACATTTGTTAGGCACCTAAGTAACACTTGGTTTGGTTTTGTATTTATACCAGACCCTTTGATGGGTTTTCTGATCCCGAAAGCGCAACGCGTCTCGAAAGGCCAAACATGGGTGATGTGCTTTGTAGAAAGATGTCCAGCCAGAACATGAAGTAAACATAAATTATTATAAGCTCCGACGAACGGGAGTGATGCTAGTCGCAGTATCTCTGACAGACCACCGGCTGGCCCAATGCGGGTTGGTGGCCCACCCACCTCTTGTCTGATGCAAATGAGCCTGACTATTTACTCATTTCGTTTGATCCGCTTGTGGGCCAGCCTGTATGCCATTACATCACGCCATTATTTTTCAATGGAGTAGACAGAGATGTTAAATACACACATTTCGCCTGATCTATGACACCATGTAACAGGGAGTGAACCTGGTGCCATGCACTGGGCCACAAAGAGCTGTTGTCCCTCACGAAATTTGTGCAACAAGCAGAACTGTTAAAAAACTGCTTGAGGTGGCCATTTCAGTAGTACAATTATTTAGCCTTTTTTGCTGTGAGTGTACCCACTCAGTAGTTCCTAAAGAATAAGCCTTAGTAACTTGTGACGGAACAGACGAGCTTGCCTAGGTATAGTGTAGACTAGATTAAGCAAATCAATCAATCGGCATGAAGCAAACAGCGCGATAGGTGCGTTGGCGCCGCGGCGTTATCGCGCGTGCGCCGGCCGGAGCGCGTTGTCACCTCTAGTTTCATGCAGCTTAATCTTAAAGGTCAAATTAAATTTATTTATGAACTTGACTTTTTCGCACACCATTCCTAGTGTAGTTAAATATTTGCGTCAGTTACGTTGCGAAACTTTGTGTACCTGTACATTACCCGTGATAACTAATAAATGAATAACACATGTTCGCTGCTGGAAAGAGATGTGGAGCGAAGCAAAAGAGACGGTCAGATTTGCTTACCGACGATGACTGATTTGATGAGTGCCAATCTTATTATTTTACACTAGCTAATAAATAATGTATAGGCCACAGAATATAGCCCTTGTCTCCTCTACTCAATTTGTTGGTGTATTATTATTACACAGGCCAAAAAAATAAAAAGGGCCGTCGACTTAAGACTCATTCGAATCCTATTTACTGTCTTTCATATTATTGTGTACCTATTTATTGTGTGGTGCGTGCTCACCGCCCACGCAGTCTGAGGTACTCCGGGCTGCGGGTGTTCAATATTAATTAGAGTTGTGATTGCATAAACATACAATAGGTACCGACTTCTATATTATTTAAATTTCTTTAATACTGATTACGCTTGCGTTTCGTAATCTTAACAATGCTTTCCCAGTCGAATGAAGGTACACAATAATAATATAAGATTGTATAAGGTTTAATAATGTTAGGTACCTGCTCATTTTCTTTCTTTCTTACAAGTTGACAACGTACACTATGATTCCTTTACATATTCTTCTTTTTCCTTCTCTGTTTCCAATTCTATTTGGGGTCGGCTTCCTTTACATGTTGCTGACAGAGCTATCACAACTAACCCACTAAACAGCCCGTGGCCCTTTTTTTAGGCGTTAGTTTTTGGGTGTTATTTAAACGGTTAGCGAAATAGCCGAAATTAGGTCAACAAAAAAATGCAATTGGTCAGCTCAAATAACTAATTGGTCATCTATTTCGTGATCAGCAACTTGTGTACAGCAAATATTTCTAAATTGGTCAGCAAAATAACTAATCAGGCAGCAACTTTCAATATTTTCTCTGCTGCCAAATTGTACCATAATACATTATTTTGTATATTTAGATTACGCAATATTGTTCATAAGGGTCATATCATAACAAAACAAAATACCTACTATGAGAATACATTTCCTAAGAATTGATCTTCGATCCTGCATTGATCCTTATCCTACATTTTATACATTTCCGGTAGGTAACATATACTCGATGCCCAAATAATTATTTTGCTGCCCAAATAATTATATTGACACCCGAATAATTATATCAAATCAAATCAAAAATAATTTTATTTCATAGGCCAAGTTCGGCACTTAAAATCGTCAACATTTTACATTGCAAACAAATTGCATTTTACAAATAAATAGTTTATTATGAATTATTTTAAAATTACAGTATTAAATTAAACCATTGTATTAAACTTCATTACCGCGAGCGCTTGTAACAAGTACATCCACAGGACAGTACAAGTACTTCGTTGTCTGTGGTTGTTATCGATACAAGCGGCCGGATTCCGAGAGTAAGGCTTTTCATGAGAAGAACCCGGCAAGAAACTTATGAGCCACTTTTTAAAATAGCCAATCATAAACAAATTTTGGCACTTCTAAATATGTTTTTACATTATTTCTTAATTCCTATAAGTACATCAAAATAACATGCATAAGATAACAGTAGTACATAACTATTTCCACACCATTTTATCTTCAATATATTGCTGACAAGATATTTGTTTGCTGCCCAAATGATTTTTCAGCAGATTTTTTTTTGCTGACCTATTTAGCTGCCCAATGAAATACTTCCCTAAGTTTTTGGGATTATGGGACTTGCTCTATAGTATAATCAGAGTAAACGAGTGCCCACTAAAATTCACTAATTCAGCCATTCTTGCACTTCCGTGGATCCGGGGCTGCCGGAATAACTGTCAGAGTCAGAATAACGGCGGGTCTGCGCTAAAGGGGATTTCCGATACACAAAAGAACCTGTCTTTTTCTCATCTTACAGAATATATTATGTAGGTATGCTATATTACCTCATCAATTTTCTAATTAATTCGTTTATGTCGAATTGGCATATCATCGTTACAAACAATAGGAACATTAATTATAATGCGGATAACGCTACTAGGAACAAGTTAAAAACAATGAAAAAATATATTTTAAAAGAACGCACACATTATCACATTCATTGTATAATTAACTGTTACAGTTCTCTACAATATTATTTTGGATTCCTCTACTTACCCATGCGGTTTCATTCGTCAGATCTCAATCACGTAAGTAACTATGTATGTAAGAAAATCTTGAGATCTTAATTTGACCCACTTCCCGGTCTTCGATTAGGATGACATTTTGCACACGCTCTGAGTTGTGATGACAATTCATGACTAGCTATATCTTAGCTATCATTAGAAATCCAAGATGGCTCACTGACTGTTTGAAATCCACCCCAACGATATGGATATCAAAAGTACTTTAGTACCTAGTAAATTAAGTTTCAATAATAAGAAGACTAAAAAGTATAAAATGAAAACAATAGTTTAAAAAACTAAAAAACACGGTTTTAGCACACACTAAAAATTACAAAATAATTCGGCCATTTAGTTAGATGACTCAAGAGTTTTCAGATCGCAGGTAAACATAAACAATTTCAGTTTAAAACGAACGATAAACAATTACCTATGCGAAATGGTTATAAGTAGGTAATCATCAAATATAACTATATCTGACGCTAAAGTCGAAAAACAATTAAAACTTTTAGACCCATATAAAGGTGCGGGTTGCGATGGTTAACCTCAGATTTTCTGGCGCAACTGTGCTTATAGTCTTGGTCTCCCGTCGGCAATCATATTTAACATATCCTTAAAAAATGGCGAGTTCCCTAAGATGTGGAAGAAGGCATTCATTGTGCCGTATTGGCACAATGTATGCCTTCTTCTTCTTCTTCTATATAAAAAGGGACTAAAACTAAAATCGAGAATTACAGGGGAATTTCAATATTAAATACGGTTGGTAAGGTTTTTTAAAAAATCGTATTTGATGCTATATATCCAATTATACGTAAAGAAATTCCTGACACTCAACACGGCTTTCTCAGAGGCCGATCCACAATCACCAATTTGGCACGTTTCTCGAATTATGTTTTACCTAATATAGAAAAGGGTGGTCAGATTGACGTGATTTACACGGACTTTGAAAAAGCCTTTGGCCGTGTGTATCATGACATTCTGATCCAAAAATTGGGTGGGATGGGAACACAATGACATGGCAATTTGCTTAGGTGGGTCAAATCGTACCTGAACAATCGCTCGCAGGCAGTTGTTGTTGGGGGGTTACAAATCTGATTTTATCCATATACCTACGGTAATACCACAAGGATCTCATCTAGGGCCTCTGTTCTATAATGTGTATGTAGCAGACATTACGTCTTGTTTTGCATCAGCGCGTCACTTAATGTACGCGGATGACGAAAAAATATTCATGAAAATAAATAATCAACAGGGCTGTATCAATATACAATCGGATTTGAATAGACTATCAAATTATTAAAAAAAATATATTACTGTCAATATAAGTAAGTGTGAGTGTATTACCTTCACCCGTAAAACCCAAACCTATATTTTACCCTTATAATTTTGACAGCATTTCTATCCGCAGGACATCTATGGTTAGAGATCTGGGTGTGCACTTTGACGAAAAGATGCTTCTCAGATACCTTTTGGGAATAATAGTAGACAAGGGTTACTAAAACCTCAGCTTTGTAATAAGAACATGCAAGCACTTTAAGAATATTAAAGCAATTAGAACGATTTACTTAGCTTATGTTCGTAGTATTCTTGAATATGCTAGTCCTATATGGAACCCTCAATCCGCAATTCATACGGAACGCCTTCAGCGATTGCAACGATTACTTTTACGTCATTTGAAGTACCGATTTCCAAAGCCAGAAGCAAAGACATACACGGAAAGTTGCGGACAGTACGGTTTGACTCCACTCGAGGAAAGGCGGAAGGTATTGGATCTGTGCCTCTTATATGATATGGTGATGGGTAACTTGGATTGCACCGAGCTTGTCGAAGGTGTAGATATAATGTGCCAACCCAACGCAATTGTCGTCGGCTTCCACCTTTGCTTTCAGTTCCTAAGGCGAGCACGAATTATGGTCGCAATGCACCTGTCTCTCGATTGTTGCGGACTTACAATGATACATTTCAGGAAATTGACTTATTTAATCATAGTTAAGCTAAGGTTAAGCACCAAGCGGTAAACATTCTTAATAAGAAAATTAAATATATATATTACGAAAAAAAAAAGATTTTGATAATTGTTCAGGTATTTAATATTTATAATATTTATTATTATTTATTCATTTATATATACTTATTATTCATAATTTATAGTTTATATTATACAGTATAATATAGATATTTAAGTATATTTACTTTTTTAATTGTGTATTTATGTATGTTTAAATAGGTGTGTATTTATTTAAGTACTATGTTTATGTATGTGTATAATGTTGCAAATATATAGTTTCAAGTCCTATACTAGTTGAGAAATCAAGGGAAACCTGTCATTAGCTGTACTCATAGTAATAAGCATTAGATAAGAAAAATTGTCAATTACGCTGTTGGTTTTTTAATAAATAAATAAATAAATTTGCTAACAATTGTTTCTTGATCGAAATTGTAGACATTTGTATATTGTGTTTCGTTTTGTAGCGTAGATTTTATCATGATCATCTGTTTTAAATTGCGGCAGTCCACTGGGTCTGTAGGTACCTACCGTTATTTGTTCTTGAGGTTGCAATAAAGTATAAACGTCGACTGTTATATTTTGCATGCGGGTCTACCACCTAAAACCCCATCAGCAGCCATTCATCACATCATGGCGCTAACGTCACACATCATGGTGCTAACACATCGATGAACCTGTTACC
Organism: Parapoynx stratiotata; assembly: GCA_910589355.1. NCBI lineage: Eukaryota > Metazoa > Arthropoda > Insecta > Lepidoptera > Crambidae > Parapoynx > Parapoynx stratiotata. The sequence continues at coordinate 160,953 of OU342463.1, forward strand.
CCCATGCAAGTATGCTTGGGCTGCGGGGAAGTCCGCGATTCTCTCCATCGTCAGCCGACCTTGTGGCGGCTGCTGTAACTATCACACCGGTGCACGGTGCCTCCACCGCGCATCATGTAACAACAAGTATGAGCTAATCATTTAGATGGAAGGACGGCCCATTTGTAGATTACAGTTGCCATGGCCTCACACGTATTCTAACAATTACTTAGTATTTGACACGTGCGTAAGATACTAAGTAATTAATTGTTTGCTGATAATCAATGGCATTAATACGGTTGAAGTGCTTGCTCTCACATTACGCTTAGGCTGGTATCATAGGTACGCTGGCCGCCATCCAGCGCCGCCGCCGCCGGCCACGTGCGGGCGTGTAATTACACAGACGTACTAACATCGTTTCACATCCTCGCGCGCACTTAGCCGAAATCTCGCCGGCGCCGTTGGCCAGCGCTGGCGGCCAGCGTACCTATGAAATGTCCCCTATGTCCCTTAGACTTATAACATACTAAAGTTAGGTAAAACTTGTTTCTAAATTATGTAAATAAACATCTAATCAATTACTAGATTCCTTTCCTAGTTAAAACCATGGTTTATATCGGGAAGTAATTAATTGGGCAGCAATTTAATTATTTGGTCAGCAAACACAATTTAGCCAAAAAATCATTTGTGTAGCAAAATTATTAGTTGGGTAGCAAAATAATTAGCTGCAAAATATATGAGCGGAAATGTAATATAATCTAATAGATACCTATTAAGATTTTTTATGACCCATAAGAACAATTTTGTGTCAATAACCACGTTTTAATTATAGTTTTGACAGTGACACAAGAGAAAACGAAACTAAAAGATTGGTTTTATTGCATCGGAATATTTAATCTAAAATGGGGGTCTGTTTTGCTGCACAATAAAGGATTGCAGAAAATGGGTCTCCAATAGATTCGGTAAAAGACAGACAGTTCAGAAGAGTAAGCATGTTGGGCAGGAGGCCGGCTCAGCGATAGCCTGACCCGGCCCCGACGCCGACTCCTCGTGTTATGTAATGCCTCAAAACATTCATTATCGATGCACTTTGTATCTCATTACTTATACAAAGTCTATAACAATATATTTGATAATAAGATACTGAGTTCTATTGATTAAGGAATGTTTCCAGTACTTTTTCCTACCTTTTCCAGGATATCAAGCTTATTTGTATTTCATTTTATGTCAGGGATGAAGGGGAGTCGGATAGTACTACGTTCTACAAATTTCCTAGTAAACGGCACTTTTACTTTCTCACTTCTTAATAGGTTCCCTATCTCTTTGCATAGAATTTTGAAGCATAATATGAATTGGCATAATTAAATCTGCACTAAATATAATAATTGATTTGGGCGTAAAATTATAATAAGTATTGTTATTGAACATGGTGAATGGGGCTATGCATGATTTTATGAGCAGTCTCTCTCTGAAAAGTCAGCTCTCTGAAAAGGCACGACTAGCAGTGCATAAAGGTGTGCTGGTCCCAACAACAACAAATAATAGAGAAAGGTATGCTAAGATGGTTTGTACATGTGGAAAGTATGGATGAAATAGATTGACTAAAGGGATATGATGAATCGGGTGTGAATTGTGATACGGGAGGAGGCAGACCTAAGCGAACGTTTCTCGACCAAATTAAAGACGTTCTAGAGACAGTCCCGTGTTGGTCCGGGACACAAAAATAATGTACCAACTGATTTTCTTGCCTAGCATGTCGTAAAAGGCGACTAAGGGCGTATTGGGTACTGGGTCTGTGATTGTGTAGGCGATGATCTAGCCACTTGTTACTACTCTTTCACGAATTTTCATCTGACCAAACCCAATTTTCGTATGGCTAAATGTGGTCTTATGGAACACAGTGCTCCTTGGACTCTGCCTACCCCTTCGGGGATTACAGGCGGGGTTTTATGTATGTAGTATAAAAGTACCTGAAATCGCCGAGCATGACTGTATGAGGTTGATGAAGCGAAAGAAATATGCAGGGATCGTATCAAGTGGAAGGATAATAATCTCTGCCTACCCCTGTGGGAAAAAGGCGTGATTTATGTATGTACGTGATTTATGTATGTACCCATAATTACAAATGGCATAACCATGTTTTAGCATTTTAGCAATTTTAGATTATCAATAAAAAATATCGATTCTGGCGCTTCGCCGTCCGCTGCCGCGGCACGCTCGCATTGATCGCTCGGCTCGCGCGTTGAGGGCTGAGGGAACAGTTGTACCTACCTAACTTTTTTTCCTTCGCTCGTCGTCGAATCGAACCTAATCGACTATACATTATGCCGAAAACTATTATGCAAAATGATATTGTGGATTATTACATTAGTCTAAATTATAATTATGCCAAATAAATATTGTACCAAAAGAAAATTATGCATAAGTTATATTGTGCCAAACAATATTATGTCAAAGTATATTATGAGTAATAACATTATGCCAAAAAATATCCCTTTTTAATCGCTTCCCCAATGCAGGGTATCGTTACTTCATTAATTTATTGACTTATTCCAAACAGTCCGGTCAGTTGCCCTTCGAAAGGCAGTGCTAATAGGTAAGCCCAGCTGTTCGGTAACCTGTTCGGACCATCTCTTCGGGCTTCTGCCTCTGGGTCTCTCACCCTCGACTTGTCCTTCACCATCAGTCTCTAAATCACTGGGTTCTCTACGAGCGATGTGACCAAAGGTAGTCATTACGCGGGGGGAGACATAGAGAGGACTTTTACTTTACACTGGTAAAATAAGCGATACTAGCGCCACGATGGCATAGTGCCATAGACTAACTCTGCTAACATGACTCATTAGAGATTTCCTGATTCGTTTCTTCGGCAGTTGAAAAAATAAGCGGACGATTAGCCTCCGCCGGTTCCCGTCCCTGCACCGGCCCGGCGCGCCTCCCACCTTCAAGGTCAGGAGACGCGCATTGTACATGTGAATCGAGTGGTTCTCTCTCCAATCTTACACAAGTAGTTATGTGGAATAAGGAGATCCGAGGAAGATACAGAGAGTGCAAAAATACATTGTTTTATTTTCATAATAATCCAATGAAATATTGTTATTTACAGTTTAGTATGTGTTTATACATAGTAGAAACACAAGATGATATAGGTTTTAAGATAGTATTACGTCGGTAGGTCGCCGGCTGCGCGGGCGGCGGGCGCGCGCCACAGCGCCGCGTACAGCAGCGCGGCCGCCGGCGCGCTGCTGTATTACGTCGGTAGGTCGCCGGCTGCGCGGGCGGCGGGCGCGCGCCACAGCGCCGCGTACAGCAGCGCGGCCGCCGGCGCGCTGCTGTATTACGTCGGTAGGTCGCCGGCTGCGCGGGCGGCGGGCGCGCGCCACAGCGCCGCGTACAGCAGCGCGGCCGCCGGCGCGCTGCTGTATTACGTCGGTAGGTCGCCGGCTGCGCGGGCGGCGGGCGCGCGCCACAGCGCCGCGTACAGCAGCGCGGCCGCCGGCGCGCTGCTGTATTACGTCGGTAGGTCGCCGGCTGCGCGGGCGGCGGGCGCGCTGCTGTATTACGTCGGTAGGTCGCCGGCTGCGCGGGCGGCGGGCGCGCTGCTGTATTACGTCGGTAGGTCGCCGGCTGCGCGGGCGGCGGGCGCGCGCCACAGCGCCGCGTACAGCAGCGCGGCCGCCGGCGCGCTGCTGTATTACGTCGGTAGGTCGCCGGCTGCGCGGGCGGCGGGCGCGCGCCACAGCGCCGCGTACAGCAGCGCGGCCGCCGGCGCGCTGCTGTATTACGTCGGTAGGTCGCCGGCTGCGCGGGCGGCGGGCGCGCGCCACAGCGCCGCGTACAGCAGCGCGGCCGCCGGCGCGCTGCTGTATTACGTCGGTAGGTCGCCGGCTGCGCGGGCGGCGGGCGCGCGCCACAGCGCCGCGTACAGCAGCGCGGCCGCCGGCGCGCTGCTGTATTACGTCGGTAGGTCGCCGGCTGCGCGGGCGGCGGGCGCGCGCCACAGCGCCGCGTACAGCAGCGCGGCCGCCGGCGCGCTGCTGTATTACGTCGGTAGGTCGCCGGCTGCGCGGGCGGCGGGCGCGCTGCTGTATTACGTCGGTAGGTCGCCGGCTGCGCGGGCGGCGGGCGCGCTGCTGTATTACGTCGGTAGGTCGCCGGCTGCGCGGGCGGCGGGCGCGCTGCTGTATTACGTCGGTAGGTCGCCGGCTGCGCGGGCGGCGGGCGCGCTGCTGTATTACGTCGGTAGGTCGCCGGCTGCGCGGGCGGCGGGCGCGCTGCTGTATTACGTCGGTAGGTCGCCGGCTGCGCGGGCGGCGGGCGCGCGCCACAGCGCCGCGTACAGCAGCGCGGCCGCCGGCGCGCTGCTGTATTACGTCGGTAGGTCGCCGGCTGCGCGGGCGGCGGGCGCGCGCCACAGCGCCGCGTACAGCAGCGCGGCCGCCGGCGCGCTGCTGTATTACGTCGGTAGGTCGCCGGCTGCGCGGGCGGCGGGCGCGCGCCACAGCGCCGCGTACAGCAGCGCGGCCGCCGGCGCGCTGCTGTATTACGTCGGTAGGTCGCCGGCTGCGCGGGCGGCGGGCGCGCTGCTGTATTACGTCGGTAGGTCGCCGGCTGCGCGGGCGGCGGGCGCGCTGCTGTATTACGTCGGTAGGTCGCCGGCTGCGCGGGCGGCGGGCGCGCTGCTGTATTACGTCGGTAGGTCGCCGGCTGCGCGGGCGGCGGGCGCGCTGCTGTATTACGTCGGTAGGTCGCCGGCTGCGCGGGCGGCGGGCGCGCTGCTGTATTACGTCGGTAGGTCGCCGGCTGCGCGGGCGGCGGGCGCGCTGCTGTATTACGTCGGTAGGTCGCCGGCTGCGCGGGCGGCGGGCGCGCTGCTGTATTACGTCGGTAGGTCGCCGGCTGCGCGGGCGGCGGGCGCGCGCCACAGCGCCGCGTACAGCAGCGCGGCCGCCGGCGCGCTGCTGTATTACGTCGGTAGGTCGCCGGCTGCGCGGGCGGCGGGCGCGCTGCTGTATTACGTCGGTAGGTCGCCGGCTGCGCGGGCGGCGGGCGCGCTGCTGTATTACGTCGGTAGGTCGCCGGCTGCGCGGGCGGCGGGCGCGCTGCTGTATTACGTCGGTAGGTCGCCGGCTGCGCGGGCGGCGGGCGCGCTGCTGTATTACGTCGGTAGGTCGCCGGCTGCGCGGGCGGCGGGCGCGCTGCTGTATTACGTCGGTAGGTCGCCGGCTGCGCGGGCGGCGGGCGCGCTGCTGTATTACGTCGGTAGGTCGCCGGCTGCGCGGGCGGCGGGCGCGCGCCACAGCGCCGCGTACAGCAGCGCGGCCGCCGGCGCGCTGCTGTATTACGTCGGTAGGTCGCCGGCTGCGCGGGCGGCGGGCGCGCGCCACAGCGCCGCGTACAGCAGCGCGGCCGCCGGCGCGCTGCTGTATTACGTCGGTAGGTCGCCGGCTGCGCGGGCGGCGGGCGCGCGCCACAGCGCCGCGTACAGCAGCGCGGCCGCCGGCGCGCTGCTGTATTACGTCGGTAGGTCGCCGGCTGCGCGGGCGGCGGGCGCGCGCCACAGCGCCGCGTACAGCAGCGCGGCCGCCGGCGCGCTGCTGTATTACGTCGGTAGGTCGCCGGCTGCGCGGGCGGCGGGCGCGCGCCACAGCGCCGCGTACAGCAGCGCGGCCGCCGGCGCGCCCAGCAGCGGGCCCGCCACGTACACCTGCACACGTCTTGTTGAATCGGAACGTCGCTCAAGCAAACATTTACCGATACTGTCAATTAATATTTAATACCCATTGGTGCGTCGAGTCGGCGGCCCATAGCGCCAGGCTGAGGCTGCGCGCCGGGTTGAAGTTAGCGCCGGTGCGGTCGCCCTGCGACCACACACGTTCCTCGTTAACACGAAAATTGCAATAAAGAGTATATATAAATTATAACTAATTTGCGCGCGTGTGTGTCTATGTGTGTGTCTATGTGTGTGCGTGTGCGTGTACCACGGCGAGCGTGAGCGCGGCGAGCGTGGCGCCGGCGCGCAGCGGCCACGAGCCGGCGCGCGCTTGCGTGCGCTCGTCCCACGACGCGCAGCTCGCCAGCGCCAGGCAGCCCGCGCCCAGCGCCTCCAGCCCCAGCGCCTGCCGAACGACCGCACCGCTCAGTGTCGGTATCACCACCGGATCGTTGTCGCGACCGAGGCGTGCGCACCTGCAGCGGCGGCACGGCGGGCGCGGGCGGCGCGAGGCGGGCGTCGGGCGCCAGCAGCAGCGCCAGCGCGGGCGCGGCGGCGGCGCCCAGCAGCTGCGCGGCCACCAGCGCCGGCAGCGCGCGCGCCGACACGCGGCCCGACACGCCCGCCGCCAGCGTCACCGCCGGGTTCAGCAGCGCGCCCGACACGTGGTCGAAGCACTGCGCACGACACGCTCTTTATTTCGGCTGGCACGACCACGCATTGGGATCGTATAAAACCAAATCTTATTTATTTACAAATACCGCTGATACAGAGGTATTAGAGGTATTAAATTCAAGAAACAAAATGTATTTATCCAAGAAATGTAGGCAAAATGTAGCTACATTATTAGGAAATAGTATAAATTATAACAACACGGTATCCAATAGTTTTACTACTGGCTCCGGGGCAAATTCTTTTTTAGCAATGTAAGTATGACAAAAGAGACAAATGATGACAACTGCATAGTTTTATTACATCAAAACATTAACCGCTTCTCTTGCAAAATAATTGATATTGAACTATATCTGGACAAAACTAATGTAGATATACTTTGTCTAACTGAAACGTGGCTAAAGCCAGACAACATGTCTTTTAATATAGAGAATTATGAGGTGGCCAGTGTATTCAACAGAGTGTCTGCTGTTGGGGGCGGTTGTATTATTCTTATGAAGAATGGAATAAAATACAAGGAACGCAATGATATTATCCGTCTTTCTGTTGATCGCGTTTGTGAGATTGCTAGTGTGGAATTAAAGGAAGTTTTGATTGTCTGCTTATATAGGCCACCTGCAACTTCAAACTTTAAAGGATTTCTTATAATTTTAGAAGAATTGTTAGACAAGATTTTTAATGTTAAGAAACCTATTGTGATTTGTGGCGATTTTAACATTGATTTATTATCTAAAACTTTAGAGAGAGATAACTTTGTGACATTGTTGAAAAGTTATAATTTAGACTTTCTATTCAAAGAACCCACGAGAGTGACAACTTTGTCTTCTACATGTATTGACAATGTGATTGTTAGCTGTGATACAAACATTGCGACTAAAAGCCTGATCACCGATTTGCCTTCGGATCATATGGGTCAAAAAGTTGAACTAATATGCAAACAAAAAAAACCTGTTGAGAAAATAATAACATTCAGACCCATGACTACTGAAAGGTCAACGCGTTTTAGGCAAAGTGTTATTGAGAAGTTGCCTGAACTTATAACTGAGGTCAACGATGACCCCAATGAACTATACGGTAGATTATTTAATGTTATTAGTAGTGAGTATAATCATATTTATACGGAACGTAAAATTGTAGTTCAGAAGAAAATGGTTTTTAGTCAATGGGCAACTGAAGGTATTAGGAAAAGTAGGAATACGCTCTATGAATTATACAGTCAAAAATCATACAACACTAGTTCTGAGTTTCAAGATTACGTGAAAAAATACTCCAAGCTATTTAAAAAAGTATGCATTCAAGCAAAATCTTTATTTTTGAGTAACAAAATACGGAACGCTAAAGATAAAATTAAAACTACATGGAATGTAATTAATACTGAAACAGGAAAGAAACCCAAAAGAGAAGTTACACAGTATTTGAAAATTGGGAATAATATTATATCAGATAACAAAGCCATTGCTAGCACTTTTGAAACTTTTTTTGAAAATATCCCAATAGAAACAACGCGACATCTTCATTCTTCTACGGAGCGAGCTGAAAGTTTTCTGAAGCAATATTTAATGAAAGATATTCCGGTCTTTGAATTTAGAGCCATATCACATATGGATATAATAAAAACATTCAAAACCTTAAATAAGAAGAAAACAGAAGATATATGGGGAGTGTCTGTTAAAGTAATAGAACATATAATTGAACCCATCGCCCCTTTGTTGGCACTGATTTTTAATAACTGTATAGATTCAGGTGTTTTTCCAAATTTAATGAAACATAGTAAAATAACGCCTTTATTCAAGTCAGGCAATCACCATAACCCTACCGATTATCGACCCGTCTCGGTACTTCCTGCATTAAGTAAAATTTTTGAGAGCATTTTATATACACAATTAGCAGCTCATTTTAGAACTAATGACTTATTACATGACCAACAGTTTGGTTTTACAAAAGGAAAGTCAACCACAGATGCAGGCGCGAAACTAATGAAGTATATATTGGAAAGTTGGGAGGACTCACACGACACAGTAGGTGTATTTTGTGACCTATCAAAGGCGTTCGATTGTGTGGAGCACAAAACGCTAATTTCCAAATTAAATCATTATGGTATACGCGGAAAATCTCTAAATCTTATTGATTCGTATTTATCAGAGCGTATACAGAGAGTAGGATTTAATGGTGCCGTCTCTCAGGGATCGATAGTCAAAACGGGTGTTCCCCAAGGCTCAATTTTAGGACCATTTCTATTTCTCGTATACATTAATGACCTTCCTTTAATGGTTACAGAAATGGCTGACATAGTTTTATTCGCGGATGACACGTCTCTCCTATTCAGGGTTAATAGAAATAATGCAAATATTGGAGAGCTACTTATAAATAATACGTTGAATAAGGTTTGCGAATGGTTTTCGGCTAATAATCTTATGTTAAATTCAAAGAAAACTAAATGTATAAAATTTTCTCCCCCAAATACGCGCTGTTATGATTTAGAAGTAAAGATAGGCGGAAACAGCTTAGAACTTGTAAAAGATACTGTATTTCTTGGGATACATATTGATTCCCGACTACAGTGGGGATCCCATATCAAAAGTTTATCAGGAAAGCTTAGCTCGGCTGCTTACGCAATAAAAAAAATAAGACAATTGACAGACATACCAACAGCTCGCTTAGTCTATTTTGCCTACTTTCATAGTCTTATGTCTTATGCGGTCATTTTGTGGGGATCTGCTGCTGATTTGGAATCAATATTTATTCTACAAAAGAGGGCTATTCGAAATATATATAAAATGAAGACAAGGGAATCCCTAAGAGAGTTGTTTAAAGAGATTAATATTCTTACTTTGCCATGTTTATACATATTTGTAAATATTATGTTTGTTCGCCAACATATTCACAGCTACGTTCAGATTAGTGAAGGTCATTGTCTCAATACGAGAAATAAATATAAACTTCGTCTTCCAAGTTACAAGAGAAGTAAGACGAATAAATCTTTCTTAATGAACTGTGTTAGATTTTATAATATGCTACCAATCAATGTTACCCAAATGACTGACACTAAGTTTAAAGAATTTGTAAAAAAAACCCTCATGAAAAAAGCCTATTACAAAATCAATGATTATTTAAATGATAGTCATGCATGGGACATATAGATTGCTCCACACTGCAATCTTACATTTGGTCACTTTCGTAATTGTATATTGAAATGTAATTTTTTTATTTTTTTTTATTATACATTTCATAAATTCCTTTTTTCCTATTATATCAACACAAAACTTTTTTGTGAAACAGTTATTATTGTATCCATTTATATTAGATATTATTTTTTATTTTTTTTTTGTTTTGGCCAGGAAAGTGTTCCAAATAGACATGACAATTAATTAACTACTTAAGTATAGTTATTACAATCACTTGTATATTCTGATACGTCGCTTTTGGAGCATTTTCCTTCCAATTCAATTTTGACATTTGTGACTAAAGGTATTGTATAATACACGTAAATTTTATTAGGTTTTAGAACATATTCATGTAAAGGGAGGATGGAACCCTTGCAGAGTTTCTTGCCTGTATCTTCTCTAGACAAGGCCTCCCGGTAGTGAACAGGCCGAAAAAAAAGTAGTGGTATTGTCAATTTTAGGATAATAGTGATTTATTTTGTTTTGACTTGTCAAAAGTGTATTTGATGATACCAATTTGATTAAATGACTTTGAGTTTGAGTTTGAGTTTGAGTTTAAATACTCATTTTCCTTAATAAATAAATAATATTAAATAAATATCCTCAGAAATTCACACCTATTAACTAGTCCCATTTTAAGCAACTCAATGCTGCTCGTGTTACGGATACAAGATGACGGACAAATATATTTAATAGATAAATACATATTTATATCCTGAATATATATACATATATATATAAACATCCAAGTCTGGAGAACAAATTTCTGAAAATTCATCACCCGGCGTACAGACCACTCGACCACGGAGGTCGTCAAAATGAATTAGTTGTTGATGATGATTGTGATACTTGCTACTACTAACACGTGTGTGTGTGTGTGTGCGTGTGTGTGTGGGACCTGCACGAGCATGAGCAGCACGAGGCCGGCGGCCAGCGCGCGCGGCGCGGGCGCGTCGGCGGCGGGCAGCGCGGGCAGCGCCGTCAGCAGCGTGTGTGTGTGTGTGTGCGTGTGTGTGTGGGACCTGCACGAGCATGAGCAGCACGAGGCCGGCGGCCAGCGCGCGCGGCGCGGGCGCGTCGGCGGCGGGCAGCGCGGGCAGCGCCGTCAGCAGCGTGTGTGTGTGTGTGTGCGTGTGTGTGTGGGACCTGCACGAGCATGAGCAGCACGAGGCCGGCGGCCAGCGCGCGCGGCGCGGGCGCGTCGGCGGCGGGCAGCGCGGGCAGCGCCGTCAGCAGCGCCGCGCCCAGCAGCTCCGCGCCCAGCGCCGCGCACGTGGCGTGGTAGCCGGGCGGCGGCGGCGGCGGCGGCGGCGGCCCCTGCACCATGCCTGCAGAGTACGAGAACGAAGTAATTTGTATACTTCGCTCTCATCTTGTTTGACACATAAGGAGTATGGACCCGAACACCACGACGCCAGCCCAATGCGGGTTAGTATATACTCGTATATTATAAGTATTCTGGTATGTACGGGCAAGCATAGTACTATTTTAACGCTTAAGCTGCGACCTACTTTTAGGCGCACGCTATTTGGCAGTTAACTTTATAATTTAAATTCAATTTATTAATTAGTACGTCAACAACTGTCTTACTGGACACTATTCAAGAAAGAATTGCCTATTGCATAATTATGTTTGCTTTTACTTCCATATTTTACTTACTTAAGCTTCGGCGATCTTTCTCTTGGACGTGCGCAACATCCCAGAATTACTATTTCTACTACTTACTAACTACAACTACCTACACATCTCTTGTGTGGTGTCCGTGGTCTATTAAGCGGCCCATACAATTTGGTCCTTCGAGGTAAAACTTGGTAAGACTTATTTACCTTAATTACGATAGCGAATCGGTTTAACTGGCCTCCCAGAAACGGCGAAGAACTAAGAGGAACCTGCTTTCTGAAATCTCGACACTCTTCGACCCCCTGGGCTGGCTTCCACCGATAACAATTACGGCAAAACTCATCTTCCAACGGGTGTGGACTAGCAAAATTGGATGAGACGACGAGCTACCTAGTGGCATTCAAAAAGACTGACTTAAATTTAAAAACGAACTACCACTGGTCGAAAAGGTCAAGATTGACAGATGGCTTGGGGGCCAACAGGAAGACATTGAACTTTGGGCTTCCGTGATGCAAGCGAAAAGACCTACTCTGGCGTTTTTTATAGTTATGTAACCCAACAAGATGGCCCGCTAACTATAACTTTACTCGCTGCAAAGCCTAGGGTTGCCCCTCTTACAAAAAAAAAACATTGCCGAGAATGGAAATATGCGGCGCATTTTTATTAAGTCAACTGGTTGAGAAGGCAAATGAAGCGTGTAAATTGCACAATGTCAAGGTCCAGCTAAGGTGTGACTCCTTAAATGTAGTCACGTGGCTTCAAGGAGACGTCTAGTCATCGAGACATCTAGATGGGAGAGATACGTAGCCAACAGGGTCACCAAAATAAAAAATACAATTCTTTGGCGGTATGTCAAGTCTGATTTGAATCCCGCTGACTGTGCTTCACGCCTAGCAAACTGCTAGAATTCAAATTGTGGTTGAAAGGTCCTGATTTACTGCAAACATGGAAAGCGAAGCAAAAGATGTAACTACAAGCAACCTTTCATGTCTATTGGCGACAAAGGAACTTAAACTACATCTTCGATAACCCTAGCCACAAATCAAAGTTATAACTTTATTGATAATTTACTTATCAAATTCAGTGCATTATCGCATGTAACAAGAGTCGTGGCCTGGATTTGACACCTCTTGGTAAACACGCACGGGAACATGAAACTCAACGCCGCATTTCTTTCTTCAAGCGAATTGATAATTTCTTTCTTCAAACAAATTGATAGCTGCAAATGAACAAATAATTTAACATGTTCAATTAAATGAATTGGAAGAGGAGTACAAACAACTTTTAAAAAATGAAGGCATATCAAACGAGCATTATCTACAAACTCAACTCTTACTTGGACGACAAGGGCATGATAATGTGTCGGGGGCCGTCTCAATTACTCAAACTTACCCTTACTTAAAAATTCCTATTATTCTACCTCGGATAGGGCGCTTTAGTGAACTAGTTATCGAGTAAGGGCACACTGCAACCCTATACGGAAGCGCTCGATTAATCGGCTTGCATCAGGCGGCGTTACTGGATACTCGGTGGTAATAGGGCTATAAATGCAAAACTACGCAACTGCATCCGATGCCATCGCTACAAACTGACTGTGGAACAATCTTCATAGGCGCGGCTTAAAAAACTATGCAAAGAGTTTAAACAATTCAAGCAACAACAATCGCAAAACTAGAAGTAAGTGGCACCAACAGTTGGCAGTTATTAGGAAGCGGCCGTCAAGTCAATGGTACATCGGTTAATAGTAGTAGTCAGATACTCACTGACCAGGAGTTTTCAACGCTTCTTGCGCAAATTGAGGCATGTATGAACTCCAGACCACTTTGTCCACTAACTGAAGATCCTTAAGAACACTACACTACTTGACTCCAGGGCACTTCCTGACTGGTGGTCCTACAATGTCCTGTAAACTGAACTTCCATAATCTTACTAAAACGATGGAAACAAACTGAAAACAAGATGCAACAATTTTGCAAAAACTGGTAGAACGAATACTAAACCAATTGCAAGTGGAATTACCTACCTACCAAAACATAGAGAAGAGTGACATCGAACTAGTCAAGGATAACAACTTACTGCCTGGATAGTGGGCTATGGGCCGGGTAGTAGAAACTCACCCAGTGCCGGATGAAGCCGACGCGGGGCCCGTAGCAGATGTGAACAGGGGGCGGTTGATTCTGCCATTTCGTGCAAAAAGCAATTCCATGCGAATTTCCCTATTTTACATGTTTTTGTCTTAAATCTAATTTTTACAGTAAGAACAAACATAAAATCCTTAAAAGTTGCAATCGTTAATATTTCAAATTAATCAGTTAGTTTATGAAACAAAAATAAAAAACTACCTCAAAAATCATTCCTCTCTGTTTCCAGATAGGATTCTCGTCGGGAATTTTCACATTTATTAGTTTGCTTTTTAATTAATGACCTTTGTTAATATTTTATATAAAACCTAAACTCAAAACCTTTGAATAAAGTATTTTCATTATGTATTTATTTCAACAATAATACAAGAACAGCCAACTTTTAAAATTGTAACGGAAAAAATGTCATCGCCATCCGTACTGAGAAACTCTTTCATATCGTCGATAATTGTAACATCCCTAATAAAGTTCTAGTTTCAACGTGTTTCTACAGGCCAGTCGTAGGTGACAACTGATCTTGGTGGACGTGTGTGCATTGCTAGCAAAATTATTTACGTTCTTTACCTTGTTGATAGTGTTTCGTCCGAAAATCTGTTCATTACATTCCTGCAATTTCTTAAGGCATTTTAACAAGTAGATTATTATATTTACTCCATATGTTCTTCTCTATTAATAATTATATTCCCATATTAATATCAAATTTATAATACATTTTGTAGCTAAATTATTAAAATAAATGTTCAAATTTCTCATTCATCTCCATCTCATTACCATCCATTCCTTCCACCTTTTTTGCAGGAAGGTAATGAACTGTTTCGGAAGGTAATGAAGTATTTGTACTAGAGTCAACGCTAGACACATATTTAAAACACAATCTAAATATTACAGTACAATATGAAGCTATCAAACAACGTAAACAAAATTTAAAAGACAAAGAGATACTCGTGCACGTAGACTTTAGCGAGAATTATAACCTTAAGTTTAATGAAGAGATACAGTCCTTTAATTTCGGTGGAAGTAGAAAACAAGTATCCCTACATACTGGAGTTCTATACTATAAAGATAGTAACGCAAATAATAAAACTAAATCATTCCGCACTATTATTACCCAAATATAACTAAGGTCACATGGAATTATCAAGAATCCGGCCAAGGCAAGGAGCTCTGTATGGGATTGGTGCCGTCGTCAAAAGAACTGCTAACAATTTTATTAAGCATGGCGGAGATGTTGGTTGTTATGAAGATTTTTGGGCGTTAGTTACTAAAAATGTACGAAATGTACATGTTGATATGGTAACAGAGAGTGATATTGAAGGTAAAACATTTCCGCCCAACATTCCAACATTTAAGGGATCAATGCAAGTTCATCAATGCGTCTGAGCTGCTGATAATAATAAAACTTTAACATTTAGTAGCTTCGATTGTCAAGGTTGCACTTATTGTATGCATAATAAGTATAATTATACGCTTTCTTCATTCTGATAATTACGGCGATATGGAGAGAGGTCAATCCAATAATCAGTGTGATAAAATCGAAGCCTCTTTTGACAATCAGTCAGTATTAAGTATAGATACAACAACAATTTTGAACAACATGGATGAATTAGATATTTACAGGGTCCAAGCGACTTACAGCTCTCACCGTTGATAAATGAATATACATCTTCTACTACACCAACATCTCCTACAGTCAAAATATTATCTGACGTACACTTGAGTTGAGAAACAATACATTTTATAAGATACCAAAGGAAAATCGAAACCCAAAACAACTAGATGTAGTATGTAAAACTTCTGAACACCAACAGCAATTTGAGACTTTCATTAAAACAACTCCATCAGAAAAATAATTTTAAGAGCACACTTTTTTCGACGACTCAGATGATAGTGATGATTAGGTACAACATACTTTAAAATAGTTAATAATATGTAATAAGAAAACATTTATAAAAATTAATAAAAGTTTATAGACGGTGTTGATTATGATAATAGAAGTGATATGTGATAAAGGATTTTTTAATATTTTTTTTTGTTTGTAAGCATATTATTATTATTATTATATTGTGATTTGCACTCTAGCTTAAGCTATCCAAAATTACTTTTATAGATGTGTTAGTTGTTTTTATGAGTAAATACTGTGATTATGCGACAACGACCCAAAACACTACTTAAGTTCCTATTACTGGGTATATATTATTATTATATTCAATTCAATTCAATTTATTTATTGCGAATACAGGTATTATATATCAGAAAATAAAAGATATGGAATATTCTTTTTAGTTTGTATATTGTGATTTTGCACTCTCTAGCGTTCAAAATTACTTTTATAGAATTGTTAGTTGTTTTTTTTAAATAAATATTGTGAGATTGTGTTAGTTAGTTGGCTACTATATGACATTCTTTAATTAGGTTACTATTCGAGACTGAATTAAAAGGCTGAATAGTAATAAAAAACGTTTATTAATAAAATAGTGCTGTTTTGTTTTTCTTTCATAAATTACCGCTTTTTATAATTCATTATAATCCCATCTAGTTACAGTACTGTTCTGCGGTATTCATTACCATCCCGACTTAAATCATTACCATCGCTTGCAAGTTCATTACAATCCTTACAGTTTTCATCACCGTCCATCTGGTAATTTTTAATTGTTAATTTCTCCGTATCTAAATAAGATAGAAAAGTGCCTTTCCGTTTTTTAGAATCTAGGGATGTTCTGAGATGAATCAATAAAAAAAAACAAAACTTAAATCGATATTTTTTTTTATTCCACGGAACGGTGTTTTTTGCGCGAAACGGCGGAATCAACCGGGCCCTTGACTTACATTGCTTATTGAAAATTAGGATGTAATTAAAACAGAACATTTACAAAAAGGCAAATTTTGAAATAACACTCGTCAAATCAAGACTTCTAAGTAAATCATTCTCTATGTTCATTATAGTGAGGTCATTTAAACGTTCTTGTCCCATTGTATTCCTTAATACATTTTTTATTTAATGTTGAAAAAGAACGTTCCCCACTACAGTTTGTGATCATCAAACTCAAGTAAATGCGTAACACTATTTCTACATTTCAACAATGAAAATTGTATTATAATTTTATAAAATTGCAGTTCCAAAGCCTTGTGTTTTTTGCTGTCAATACCAGCCATATCTATGTTCAGCAGTTTAGCAAAATGCACCAGTTCATTGCTCAAACCACACTTTGAGAATAGCTAAGGTGTGTGCGTTTTTGTTACATTTTCCCGGGAAATTTAGAGTGTTGCCTGGTGTAATTCTGCTTTATTATACATTTTTACCTAATCAGTTTCCTACCGCTTTTTTACAACCTACGGCTGCAAGCAAGGCAATCAACATCATGGCAAAAAATTATTGGAAAAAGAACCCCAATCAAATTTTTGCTGATTTGTGTGTTTTTTTTGGGCGCAGGCGCGGGGCCCGTAGCCTTTGCGGGCTCCTGCTGTATGGCACTGAACTCACCCCGGTTCCGACGGGCACGTGAAAGTGACTACAATAAAAACGCAAAATCCCACTGTAAGCTAAGGTAGTTCCTGAAGATCGAACACCAGCTGAAACACTTCAAGAAAACAAAATTAAAACTACTAAAAGAACTTCGAGAAGAAATTCTGGGAAGATAAATATACTTGGTTTACTATACTGATAACCGTATTGATACCAGGAACTTATAGCGCAAGCAGGCGCATCGTTTGGCGTTCATAATAATAAAATAAAGATTGTTTGAGTTTATTTTTTTAAATTATTTATAATTAAGAAAAACTGAAATATTAAAGAAAAGTTTTCTTTAAAAAGTTATCGATACACGTGTAAATGTCGTCGATGGATTCTCGTGTTATTAAAAAATATAGGTAAATTCTTTGGGTATAATCTATGATCAATCAAATTGATACGAATTAATTGACATTTCGTGATTTCGACTTTTATGACTTCAATGTATGCAAGGAATTTTGATACTTAGGGTGGTAAACATTATCTGACCGCGACTGTACTATAAAAACTACAAGTCAAATAATTATAAACATGATGACGATAGCGTATCTATCTGGAGCTCGGCCAGCAGAGCGGCGCTCGATCATAATAAGATTTTTTTTGTATAATAAGCTTAAGCGTAAAATAAATCAAACGTAATAAGTCCTAATCAGTTGTAAATTTGTCTGGTTGATTAACAGTGTATTCTCATTTTTAAAAAAATCTGGGAAAATGTTGACGGTCTGCTGCGGGGAGCGCGTGATCCGGCAGTACTGACGAAACTTTTGAGATAAAGATCTTAGCTGATTATCAGTTTAGTCCCACATTTTTATCCATAGTTAGTTGACCGATTACTACTCGCATATTACCTACTACTCGTATATCTCTTTAATCATCAATTAGTGAACGTAATGGCTCCTGCGTTACTTTCATAATTGAATATCAAAGGCGGCGGATCTGGCGAGACAATAATAGAGCATTTCCGTTATAGACCGCGGAATTCTCTGTAAGTCGGTCACGTAATGTTAGCATCATTTTAATTTGAACTCTGAATTTTAAATGTCTTGCTACCAGTACTTGTGTGCTTTATTACAGCATTACATGTTGTCATTTACCGAAGGATATTGTATTACAACTAGGATATTGGTTTTGCATAGTAGTGTAGGTAGGTACTTAGCTTGGCTGCGACATTGCGCTGCTTTGCTCGGCGCATGCTCCCGGAGACAAGATGAGATGTTGGACTCGACCAGCTGTTAATGCGCGTCGAATTTATAGGAATTCTACAAGTACTCATACATAAGTTATTCAATATGTACGTCTTGCAGTTTGTGAATAAGTACACTTACCACACGCGAATAAGACAAAGCGCTAAATAGTTCACCTGGCCCGGCGGCCTATCAGTCGCTCGTTTACTTCCGACGAGCGGCCGGCGGGCGGCCCTTGCTCAATGAGGAAGCGGCTAACTACCCATCGGAACTCTTACTAAGCTTTGCAACGTCCTCGGCCCATCTATCTACGTGCCACTGTGGGCACGGGCCTATTCTAGAAGCTATGCAAAAAGCGAGTGCAATGTCGCGAGAGCCGCGGCGCACAAGGTCAAACGCACTCGCAATATTATTCATATTACATTTGTGTGTTTATTAGTTATATACGAGAGAACTCGTAGGCGGCGACGTCCTCGATGTAGTATTGATAAAATTAATATACCTATAAATACTACATAAGTGTACATGCAAATAGTATTCAAAATAATGCAGTAGACGCACATCCATTAAAATTCCTTCTGCCAGTGATAAATATTTCTTACACTCACACCAAGAAGTCCAGTGGGTATTGTGTTGAGCTCGAGCGAACCAGATAGATATACACATATAATTATGAAACATCGTCATCCAGAGATAGATTCTCAACTGGACTCTTTAGTTTTGTATAGCACGAGCACGAGCACGAGGACGGGGCACGGTTCTAAAACCCGTCTCAAGCTTTAAAATTAATGTTCGACTGTTTTAACTATTGATGATTGTTTAACTAGTCAATGTCTGACCATTGACCAAGCAGTCCAAACAAGACACAATATAAACTTGTATTCTTTGTTAATACCGTGTTTGCAGTTACCGCCAAGGGGTTACATATTTTTATATTTTTAAATACACAGTCAAGTATGGGAAAATTTCAAGACCTTTGTTGCAAATTTTGTGCTCTACAACACTTCCATAAAAGTTAACATCATTTGTCGAGATTTATACTCGAAAAACTGTTTTTTTTTACATTTGACTCTGAATAACTCATGACACAGACTAGATTTTTCTAGTCCTTTGAGTCAACTTATAGAACACAAAAATGAAGGTGTTCACAAGTTTCCAGCTCATCATCTCTCACTCCTCGGCCGACTGACTCTATTTTTTGGCTAATTTGAATGGGCTAACAATAGGCTAACAATAGACTGACATGTTTATTTTGAGATGAACAACATTGCATAACAGATCATCACGCCTCTTTTCCCGAAGGGAAGGCAGAGGTGTTAAACACCCACATTTCGTCAGATACCTATGTTCCCATGTAACAGGTGGCGAGCCTGTTGCCATGGCTATCGCTGCATCCTCTATATTATGATCTATATCATAATATTACAATTTTATTGTTTGTATTTACTGTTAAAGATTTAACAACAGGCTTGGGGAGTGTTTACCTAACACGGGTCCAGGACCTGGTCCACATCGGAAAAAAACGCAATATTGCACTGGTTATCCAAGACACTTAACCTATGCATCAAGGACTAATCAGGAAAATGACTACAATTTAGAAAATTTGCTTTGTTAAAAAATCATCAATATTTTGAGTTTTTTATTATTATTTGAACAGGATTTTATTGAAAATGTGTTCTTTGTTAATTATGACTCACATCAAATACAAAAGTCACATAACGTAATAAATTACTCACGATATTTCACAGATCCCTCTTCTTCGTCGGTGGTCATATTTTGTTTATTATTATAACTCATTAAATTACTGTAATTGTTTTAATATAATAATAAGTACGGGGCGCGCGCGCCGACCAGCGCTTATAAGGCACGTGTTATCGGAGTGTTGTAAAATAGACAAACACCTGAACACTTCGTTTACTGCAATCTTAATTATCTACAAATTAGTTGAGAACACTATTATCTCATGTTTTGGCTAATGACAGGTTTTATTGTTAAAATGTCTGTGAGTGCGAGCGTCAGCGTAGCGACCGTACCTAAAAGTTATTAATTTAAAACTTTAAAACTAATAAAAAAGTATATTGACAGAATATTGCGGCTGCGCCTGGGGCCCGGCACGGCTGCGCCTGGGGCCCGGCACTGTTGCGCCTGGGGCCCGGCACTGTTGCGCCTGGGGCCCGGCACTGTTGCGCCTGGGGCCCGGCACTGTTGCGCCTGGGGCCCGGCACGGCTGCGCCTGGGGCCCGGCACTGTTGCGCCTGGGGCCCGGCACTGTTGCGCCTGGGGCCCGGCACTGTTGCGCCTGGGGCCCGGCACGGCTGCGCCTGGGGCCCGGCACTGTTGCGCCTGGGGCCCGGCACTGTTGCGCCTGGGGCCCGGCACTGTTGCGCCTGGGGCCCGGCACGGCTGCGCCTGGGGCCCGGCACTGTTGCGCCTGGGGCCCGGCACTGTTGCGCCTGGGGCCCGGCACGGCTGCGCCTGGGGCCCGGCACTGTTGCGCCTGGGGCCCGGCACTGTTGCGCCTGGGGCCCGGCACTGTTGCGCCTGGGGCCCGGCACTGTTGCGCCTGGGGCCCGGCACGGCTGCGCCTGGGGCCCGGCACTGTTGCGCCTGGGGCCCGGCACTGTTGCGCCTGGGGCCCGGCACTGTTGCGCCTGGGGCCCGGCACGGCTGCGCCTGGGGCCCGGCACTGTTGCGCCTGGGGCCCGGCACTGTTGCGCCTGGGGCCCGGCACTGTTGCGCCTGGGGCCCGGCACGGCTGCGCCTGGGGCCCGGCACTGTTGCGCCTGGGGCCCGGCACTGTTGCGCCTGGGGCCCGGCACGGCTGCGCCTGGGGCCCGGCACTGTTGCGCCTGGGGCCCGGCACGGCTGCGCCTGGGGCCCGGCACTGTTGCGCCTGGGGCCCGGCACTGTTGCGCCTGGGGCCCGGCACTGTTGCGCCTGGGGCCCGGCACTGTTGCGCCTGGGGCCCGGCACGGCTGCGCCTGGGGCCCGGCACTGTTGCGCCTGGGGCCCGGCACTGTTGCGCCTGGGGCCCGGCACTGTTGCGCCTGGGGCCCGGCACGGCTGCGCCTGGGGCCCGGCACTGTTGCGCCTGGGGCCCGGCACTGTTGCGCCTGGGGCCCGGCACTGTTGCGCCTGGGGCCCGGCACGGCTGCGCCTGGGGCCCGGCACTGTTGCGCCTGGGGCCCGGCACTGTTGCGCCTGGGGCCCGGCACTGTTGCGCCTGGGGCCCGGCACGGCTGCGCCTGGGGCCCGGCACTGTTGCGCCTGGGGCCCGGCACTGTTGCGCCTGGGGCCCGGCACGGCTGCGCCTGGGGCCCGGCACTGTTGCGCCTGGGGCCCGGCACGGCTGCGCCTGGGGCCCGGCACTGTTGCGCCTGGGGCCCGGCACTGTTGCGCCTGGGGCCCGGCACTGTTGCGCCTGGGGCCCGGCACTGTTGCGCCTGGGGCCCGGCACGGCTGCGCCTGGGGCCCGGCACTGTTGCGCCTGGGGCCCGGCACTGTTGCGCCTGGGGCCCGGCACTGTTGCGCCTGGGGCCCGGCACGGCTGCGCCTGGGGCCCGGCACTGTTGCGCCTGGGGCCCGGCACGGCTGCGCCTGGGGCCCGGCACTGTTGCGCCTGGGGCCCGGCACGGCTGCGCCTGGGGCCCGGCACTGTTGCGCCTGGGGCCCGGCACTGTTGCGCCTGGGGCCCGGCACTGTTGCGCCTGGGGCCCGGCACGGCTGCGCCTGGGGCCCGGCACTGTTGCGCCTGGGGCCCGGCACTGTTGCGCCTGGGGCCCGGCACTGTTGCGCCTGGGGCCCGGCACGGCTGCGCCTGGGGCCCGGCACTGTTGCGCCTGGGGCCCGGCACTGTTGCGCCTGGGGCCCGGCACGGCTGCGCCTGGGGCCCGGCACTGTTGCGCCTGGGGCCCGGCACTGTTGCGCCTGGGGCCCGGCACTGTTGCGCCTGGGGCCCGGCACTGTTGCGCCTGGGGCCCGGCACGGCTGCGCCTGGGGCCCGGCACTGTTGCGCCTGGGGCCCGGCACTGTTGCGCCTGGGGCCCGGCACTGTTGCGCCTGGGGCCCGGCACTGTTGCGCCTGGGGCCCGGCACTGTTGCGCCTGGGGCCCGGCACTGTTGCGCCTGGGGCCCGGCACGGCTGCGACTGGTACACTGGTACATAATCATTACCGCAGGCGTGCTCTCGGTAGATATATCAACGGTCGAAATTGAACACGCCTCATAAGTAAATTTAATGTAACATCCCCAGACTAAATCCTGCTGGGCATGCGTGGACTAACATTGTGTGTGTACCTTAAGGTGCACAACACACACAATGATAAAATCTATCAATGTTATTGGCGCAATGTAAGCAGGTATCCATTCTTTCTCATTGTTATTATTATAAGATTAAAGAAAAAAACATCTCAAAAATATTTCACAAAAATTCCACAAACAATCACAAAAAACTATATAACCGAGACCGGCAGTTGCTTGCACGTATAGGTACATACATACAAAATACCACTTTCCCATCTGCAAAATATATGTATCATTATGCAGTTTTGTTCAAGATAGCTTGAAGCTAATCTTAGGGACCACCAACACGTAGAGCCTTATCATATTCCAACCTCAAGCTGCGCCGGCCCACGAGGATCCTCACATTAACCTTGATTTATAATTATCAAGATAATAATATGATATAGATACACATAATGTGATTTATTATACTTATCATATTACGTAAAACTTAGGCATTTATAAAAGAAAACTACAAGTAGGTAAGAATAATAGGTACAATCCAATTTGTTAATATCACTCCCAACAATAACAGCACAGGTCGCGGGGTTATCGGTCAAGTCCAAACAAACTCCTTTTATAGCTTTTTCAATATGAACGATACACCAATAAACCTAATCATTTGCTGATAACATAATAGTGAAGGGGCTATTCAAATAAACGATCATGTATCTAATATTATTTGTTTCAATGATATATACCTAATTCCTTACCCCGTTCTCTGTGTTCTAAAGGAATATTTCTATTTATTGTTTATCATCAGCCCCAAAATTTTGTGCCATTACTTATTACTCGTCTTAATGTGGATGACTCCAAAAATCAAATAATTAATAATATAATTAATTTCTTACTTGAGATCTAATATAATTTTGATAAATAAAAAAAAAACTAAAAAAGAAAATGTGGGAAAAAATACTGAAATATTTTTATTTATAAATCTATGTTTTAACAACATAATAACATAACGTGGTCATTCACGTCTCCAAACCTGTGTATTTAGTGACTAAAAATGAAAACTAGTTAGATATTAATTAAATGATTTATTTTGCAGACATTCACATTATGGCAAGTAATGATAGATTATGGTCGTTAATAAGTAGGAGGGCCTGCGCCGGCGCGGCGGTGGGCCACACGCTGGCCACGGGGCGTTACATCCTTGTATGAGTGTCGTGTGCCGCTCCAGCCGCAGCAGGTATCGCGGGCGGCGCGTGGGCCACACGCTGGCCACGGGGCGTTACATCCTTGTATGAGTGTCGTGTGCCGCTCCAGCCGCAGCAGGTATCGCAAGCGGCGCGTGGGCCCGGTGTCCTGTCCGACGTTCCTAGCGTAGGTAACTCTGCCATTGGTGCGCTCAGGTATTTACTACAGTACTTATGGAATATTACCTACTCAGATTTGGTAAGGTGTTTAGCGTACCTACCTATTATTGAGAGACTAGCTATTGCCCGTGACTTCGTCCGCGGTTACTATGGTCTTTTAATTATCCCACGGGAACCCTTTAAATTTCCGGAATGAAAAGTGTCTACTATGTTGACCAGTGATATGAGGTATCATCATGCAAAATTTCATTGAAATCGGTCCAGTCATTTTGGAGACTAGCCTGTACGAGCAGACGAACAGACAGAGAAACATTATAATAATAATTTCCCTCTTTTTTTCATTCCCTTTTGCCTACTTGATTTTAAGCATTTTTTCTATGTACAGACCTACTATTCGACCTCTACAGTTTTGTTGTTTGTATAGATATCGTATTTGTTGTAAAACCTTTCTATTTATTCTAGAGAAACACTGACAACAGAACGGCTATGTTGTAACATCATAATTCAATGATCGTCAACTGTTTGCGCAATTACAAAAAAATATCTTGGCACATTCAAGATAATTATATAAAAAGAAGCTAGTTTTTACAAATTAAATCTGTAGATTTCAATGGTCATAAAATTAACTACCGACATATATGATTATCGCTCCTACTGTGTGTGTTGAGATACGGAGATAACACATAATTATAGCATGTAGCTCTTATTTTGTTAACAAGTGCTCTGACTTTGATGTAAGCTAATCTGACTTTATAGTATGGAGATGGTTTCACCAGCACTTATTCAATAATCACGTTTGTCCGATATGTATAGATATTAATATAAGAAATAGGTAAGAATAGAAAACCGTTCAATATTATAATATAATTCGAAGGTGACAGACTGACATAGTGATCTATCAACGCACAGCTCAAACCGCTGGACGAATCGAGCTGAAATTTGGCATGCAGGTAGATGTTATGACGTAGGCATCCGCTAAGAAAGGATTTTGATTAATTTTAACCCAAGGGGATAAAATGGGAGATGAAAGTTTGTATGAAACTTTGTCAATTTGAAACCGATCGGGCTGAGATTTTGAGGGAAAATTAAAGGGTTCCCGTGGGATAGTAAAAAAACCATAGTAACCGCGGACGAAGTCGTTGGCAACAGCTAGTAAAATATAAAAATAGTCCCACATAAGTAATCAAAAAGATTCATAGATGGCGCTGATTACAATAAGGTATTTTTCAAACCATTTTATTTAAATAAATTCCAACAATATTACTATCACTTCGTTGTATCCACTCAAATTATCACTAAATACAAAAGTGTAATTACGCTTCGGTATTGTGTTATCCATATGCATCTTATGATTGTTTGATTGAATCAATAATAATATCAGAGTTAAATGGAGTTAAATTGTTATTATTAAACATAATCACAACTTCGTGCGCGTGTAATTTATTAAAATTTAACCTATAATTTGAATAGCCTATAAGTTAAAATAAAGTAAGTAATAAGTATGACCCATGACCATAGAATGATTCTATGGGCAACGGTCTTTATAAACATTGTGATTTAAAGAAAAACATTTTTTTTGAGTAAATTTAAGTACCTAAGTATTAAAAAAGATAACACGAACTGCAATGTTCCAGTCGGGGGCGGCGGTCGCCCATGACGTAACCGTTCCTTTGATTGCGCAAGCACGAACGTTATCACTTGTTATTAAATTAAGAGAATTAATGCAATATCTATAAAATTTATCTTAAAATTATATTACAGGTCTTGTCACCCAAGTAATACCTACATTTTATGGATGCTATAAGAGTTACGTAGTGAGGTCGTAGTAGTTTTGTAGAAAAAAGGGCAAATGGCCCAAAGGTTTCGATAGGCACATAAATCAAGCGTCTGGAAGAGAAAAAGAAGATAAGCCCCGATCTTAATAATGAATAAAGATCTCTTCCTGCCTTAACCCTTTTTTGGCGACCTTTTTCTCCTCACAAACACAATCTATCCTCTTCCGCGTGGTGCACTCAAGGTTTTGGTGATAGTAATATTACTTTAATATTTAGGCTAAACTACCATTACCATTACTATTTTTTTATGACTAAACAAAATAACAATTTTGAATAAAATGGTTACATGCAAAATTATAAATAGTTGTGCGTGTGCGCGTGGATATTGGTATATATTTGAGTTTTGGTTTGTGTGTGTGTGTGTGTGTGTGAGGACGCTGTGAGGTTCGCGCCCGAGTGTGTGTGTGTTTATGTGTGTGCGATTATAACTAACTTTAGGATATTCGAGTAACTGTAAAGTACATTCTTCAAGTTTATGATATGTACAATTTTTTAGCCATTCTTTTATAGTTTCACTGAACTTTTTTGAGGAATATCTTGTGATTTCTTTATTTCACTCCAATATATTATTATATAGTTTTGGGGCTGTGTAAGCAAAGTGTCGTCTATCTAGTCTAGAGTGTGTTGTTGGAATTTTATATTTGGGAACTCTTTTTCTCTTGTCAATAGGTTCGAATGGAACTATCTTGTTGTGAAACCGGCATAGTGTTAGAATAATAGAATAATATAAAGTTTCCTTAGTGATAGAACACTGGCTTGCTTCTACAACAATTCAGTTGGGTATCGGTAGGGAAGGCTTAATGCAACTTTTAGTACGGCTCTTTGGGCCCTCTCAATTTGTATTATATCCGTTTTTGCAGCATTTCCCCAAACGCAAATACAATATGTGAGTATGCATTGACAAAGAGCTTTATATGTTGACAAAATTAGTTTGGTGTCTGCAGCTATACGAAGTTGTTTAAATATAAATATTAACTTGCGGGCTTTAGCAAACACAGCACTTAGGTGTTGTTTCCACTGAAGGTTGTCATCCAGTGTTACGCCCAAATATTTTATTACTATTTCACGTGATAGAATAGGGCAGTTAAATTTGGCTGTATGTTTCTATTACACGGAAAGATGTGCAATGTCAGAGTCATGTTACAATTCGGGCTGTTAGCTTTAGTCTTACTGAAGCACAAAAACATTTTTTTCGCATTTAACGAAAGTAGATTGACCTCCAACCAAGAAGTTACGTAACTTAATCCTTTTTCCGCTGCACTTTTAACGCCTTTCCATGTTTTTTCATGAAATAATACAACAGCGTCATCTGCAAACATGATAGTATTAGCATCCGGGACTTTTAATCGACATAATTCATTAATGTATAGCAAGAATAGGGTCGGGCCAAGGGTGCTGCCCTGTGGCACGCCATAACTACATTGTGCACTATTGCTATGATGGTTATCAACCCTCACAATTTGATATCGGTCTATCAGGTAATCATTAAACCAGGAGTGAACAACCCCTCTTATTCCATAGTTTTCAAGACGTGTTAGCAATATAGGAATCGAGACCGTGTCGAAGGCTTTCTGTAGGTCTAGAAATACTCCGACACACTTTTCACCCTTGTCTCAATATTCAGTGATAAGAGAGGTCAAATTTAGTACTGCATCTTAAGTTGATGTCTTTGCTCGAAAGCCATATTGATTCTCTGACAGAACATTTATTTGCTTGAGGTAGTTATTGAGCCTTCGGTTGACTAGCTTCTCCAATATTTTAGACAAGGTTGGTAAAAGTGATATTGGCCTATAATTTGAAGGTACGTTTTGTGTTCCTGCTTTGTATATAGGACACACTATGGCTGTTTTAAACACAGAGGGAAAAACTCCAGTTGTAAAGCTTAAGTTACATAGGAACGTAAGTGGGGTGATCAAAAATTGCCTAAACATTTTCAAAAAACGGACCGTTATTTTATCACCTCCACAAGCGCTATTGGAATTCAATTTTCCTATAATACTGTCAACTTCGAAAGGATCTGTGGGCATGAATGACATTGAATGTGGCGGTGTTACCGTATCTTTAGTTTTATGTACTAAGTCAGGTTCAGTTACGTCAAGCTTAGTAAGCGTAAAGTTTGCAAGATCTCTACATATGGTTGTAAAGAATTGGTTCACCTGATCAAGTGAGGTCTTTGGATTGTCCTTTAGAGTAAGTAAATTACTATTTGAGTCCTTATTTTTTCCTATATTACACAATTCCTTTATAATATTCCAAGTTTCCTTATTATTTCCCTCAGCATTTATTAAATTTTTTCTTGTAATAATTACTTTTGGCGCATTTTAATATTCTATTACATGTATTTCTATAATTTTTATATTCAAAATTCTAGAGTTAAGTCGTTCGGAGACTTTCTGATTTTTTAAAGTAATTTATCTCGCTTACGAATTGATTTGACTAAACCAATAGTTATCCAGGGTTTAAGTGGCTTGATTTTGTTAGGTACTATATGAATTTTTGTATTTTTACCTATAATAGTCCTTATATTATTGGTTAAATATTCTGCAGCCAAATTAACATCTGTGAACTCATAGTAACTCCTCCAGTCCAATTCCATAATGTCATTTTTAACCATTTCGTAATCAGTTTTGCGTATGATTTTTGGCATTGACGTTTTCCTTTCTACAGACTTATCAATCTTAAGCAATATCGGTGAGTGATCAGAAAGCTCTCTAAACACTACTGTCTGACAATGAAATGAAGTTCTTACCATGAAGTGGTCAATGCATGATATAAAATGTTATCATTCATTACGGTATTGCTAATAGTGTTTTAAATTTGCATCAATTTACAGGTGTTACGACGCAAATAAAACAAGAAATAGAATACAAACACCTTTATTGATTACTGTTTACTGAAGAAGGTCCTCGTCTCATAGTTTAATTAATTACTTAACCTAAGTGCCGCCCGCGCGCTGCCATCTTAATTATCTGATGGTAAATAACACGGCCGCCGCTCCTCCTCCGGCACCGCGCCGCTCCTCCTCCGCCCCCGCCCCGCCCGCGCCCCCGCCCCCGCCTAGAGCCTGGCGTGGTGCAGCGCGTGGTCGAGGTCGCGGCGGCGGGCGTGCGCGCGCGCGTGCAGGTAGCGCGCCACGCCCTCCGCCGCCCACGGCTGCGAGTACAGCGCCGCCTGCCGCTCCTCCTCCGGCGCCGCGCCCCCCGCGCCGCCCGCCCCGCCCCCGCCCCCGCCTAGAGCCTGGCGTGGTGCAGCGCGTGGTCGAGGTCGCGGCGGCGGGCGTGCGCGCGCGCGTGCAGGTAGCGCGCCACGCCCTCCGCCGCCCACGGCTGCGAGTACAGCGCCGCCTGCCGCTCCTCCTCCGCCCCCGCCCCGCCCGCGCCCCCGCCCCCGCCTAGAGCCTGGCGTGGTGCAGCGCGTGGTCGAGGTCGCGGCGGCGGGCGTGCGCGCGCGCGTGCAGGTAGCGCGCCACGCCCTCCGCCGCCCACGGCTGCGAGTACAGCGCCGCCTGCCGCTCCTCCTCCGGCGCCGCGCCCCCCGCGCCGCCCGCCCCGCCCCCGCCCGCGCCCCCCATCGTCTGCGGACGTCATCAAACATTACATCGTGCACTGAGCCGCACCGGCGCCGCACGCCGCTGCTACACGACGCACGCAGACGGCGGCGGCGTCCTACATCATGCCGAACGTGTCGCGCCGCGCAGCACGACTGGTTCCACCTTCATACATCCCAACGTCACATATCATCACGCCTCTTTCCCCGAGTGAGCGGGCAGAAGTGTTTAACACCCACATTTCGCCAGATATGTTAGGCCCCCACGTAGCAGGTGGCGAGCCTGTTGCCCTGCACCGGGCATAATGTGAGGCGAGCGATATTCACAATGAACTGTACGTAAGTTTTATTCAAACTCAGTAGCACAGGCGGTGGGATCGAACCCGCGATTCCCGCGACCTCTCGAACGAGTCGCAACTCGGCTACCGCTGACCTTAATACGTACAAATTATACACCTACACAAAAAAAATGTTTTTTAATTATTTCCAATTACAATAAGCCCCATGCATGGAGAGAGCGACAGCCCGATACGAGTATTGACAACTTTACTGAGATGATCCCGATGCTCCTGTTAGGACCGATGGTGTACACACAACCGATCCAATGAAAACGAGTTCAGTGACTGGCTGACAAGCCACTTGTGCGTGAACTGCTGCAAGTATAGTCACCTTGAGGTCCCGCGACTGGCTGACGAGCCACTTGTGCGTGAACTGCTGCAAGTATAGTCACCTTGAGGTCCCGCGACTGGCTGACGAGCCACTTGTGCGTGAACTGCTGCAAGTATAGTCACCTTGAGGTCCCGCGACTGGCTGACGAGCCACTTGTGCGTGAACTGCTGCAAGTATAGTCACCTTGAGGTCCCGCGACTGGCTGACGAGCCACTTGTGCGTGAACTGCTGCAAGTATAGTCACCTTGAGGTCCCGCGACTGGCTGACGAGCCACTTGTGCGTGAACTGCTGCAAGTATAGTCACCTTGAGGTCCCGCGACTGGCTGACGAGCCACTTGTGCGTGAACTGCTGCGGGTCGCGGCTGAAGCTCAGGAAGAACTCGCGGTTCGTCTTCAGCTGGTTGATCGTGTCCACCTGCAACACAAATACTTTTTATTATTTATTTACAAAATTTATTATCGCTCCTTACACGTACTGAACATCGACATTAAATCGGTAAAAACTAACCGATATTTTATTCAAGTTTATATTGAAAATTGAAGAGTTTGTGTTTGTGATGTTAAAGGTTACTGTTACTTTTTTGTGATCTGATTCATTTACTGCTGTCAATCGCATTAGTACATGTCTCTGATTGGTACGAGGGCGGCACTGAAAATTTCGTGCATCAAGAAAGTAACACATTACTATTTAAAAATATATTTATTGCTTTTCGAAGTATTCTCCGCGAAATTTGACATATTTTTTCATACGATGGAATCAATCATTGAAGCAACCATTCCATTCGGAAGTTGGGGTCACTAAAATGGCCGTTTTGTAGGCGTCCACAGCTTCTTCAGGTGATGAAAATCTCTGTCAACGCAATTTATTCTTTATTTTAGGGAAAGTATAGAAATAATTAGGGCTTAGGTCGGGGCTGTACGGCGGATGGTCTAATGAGTCTGTTTTCTTGCTCTAAAAACTCTTTTGTTCTGTGCGCGCTGTGAGAACTCGCATTGTCGTGATGGAGGATGATGCGGCGGTTGCAGTTCTCTTTACGGAGTTCAGAAACGACCTGTGGCAAACAAATGCTAGCATACCATTCTGCATTAACCGTTATTTGTCCCTCAAGAGGAATAGTCGTAACATGGCCGGTTTTGAAGACAAACGTGGCCACAATTTTTTGCAACACTCCGTGAACGAACAATTTTTGTTGGCTTTTACTCATTTTCGAACACCCAAACTCGTGACTGGTTTTGTTTCGGGTTCGTACGCGTATATCCAGGATTCGTCACCTGATACGATGTTGTATACAGCATTTGAGGATCCTGCGTGGAATCTTTCGAGAGTTCTGACGCACCAAGTAACGCGAGCCGCTTTTTGCTCTTTACAGAGCGAATGCGGTATCCATCGGGAAAACAACTTTTTTACACCTAATTGTTCATGCAAGAGAGTTTTGTATTTGACTCATGCCAATGTCTAAAGTTCCTCGCTGCGCTCGTGCGCCTAAATATCTCGGGCTGCAATTGCTGCCATACAGCCCTTGGCTACTAATCTACTATTCAATGCCTTAGAGTCAATATTGTCAAACGTTTTTTGTTTCTGTTGCACTGTTTTTAACCTATGTTTGTATTTTGTTATTTTATGAATAAGTTGCTTTTTTCTAGGTGGTCGCGCCAATATGTTATAGAATCATCGATGGTAAAAAAGTGGACTGTATTTTTGCGTGGTACATACAACTGTAAGAGAAATGTTAATGCACGCACTGACCTGCTGGAGCCTTGGTCCAAGCTCGCTACGCTTCTTTATAATAAAGTATCGGCGGGCCCGCCTCTTCTCCAGGCAACGTCTTCGGAGATGGCGTGATGATGTAATTCTCTCTTCAATTGTATTTGCGGATGGCACGACGCATTTGTAGATTTACAAAGACTCAATGTCTGATTAATGCGGTTGCGGGTTATTAATTTATATTATTTTATAAAAGCGAGAGCAAAGTAATTTTCAACTCGCGCGGGGCGGGAATCTTTTTTTTGCAATGCGTGCAAGGTAGGCGAAAAGAAGTATGTACCAGATTTATATATTTTAAATTAAGTAATTTAATTAATTGGCGTAACCACTAGGACTTAACTGCATGTTACAACTTTTAGAATCAGGCTTGGGTCTTCGCTTTCTTACAACTGAAATTTAATAAATTTATATGATTTAATAACTATATTAATTACCAACAATGAATATTTTATTTAAGATGTTAACTAACCTTGCAAAGCCTTAACTCTTTTCTCGCCTCAACTTGTTTCGATTCATTTTTAACAGAAATAATGGTCGAAATATCTGTAATGAAACATTTTTTTAAGCTATTGCATAGCTTCTATGGCGGGCCTTGAGCGCGGGGACCGAATCCAGAAATTCCGTAACGAAAAAACCTCACGCTCCCCACTCCGATGCGCAAGGAGGTGTGGCTTGAAGGCCGTGCATCGTCTAACGTCGTTTCAGTTCGGCAGTCTTCGACACGGCGTTGTGTGCGTGCGATTAGACGTATTGTACGACTCTACGAAACTCGCACGAATCGAGACGAGCTGCTTCGAAATCGGACGAATACATAAGCAGCTGTTTATGAGAAAGTATATAGGTGTTTTTGTATTTATGTGCAACAGTGAATAGCTGTACTTGTAAAATTTGTGTATAAAGTGTTTTGAATATGAATGAAGAAAGTCACCAAAAAAAATAATGAAAGAAATTGAGTGAGTGATAAATATTCCTGAATAACCAACAGCTACTGTAAGATAATAAAACCCATATGTATTGTAAAATAATAAAAAATATTTTAAACAATATTAACTTTTTTTATTTATTTAATAATAGAAAAAATTGTTTTCTTATCGGTCACCACGCTCAAAAAGTGTAACTTGAATTAATATCAAAGAAAAAGAAATACTGCATGAATAAAATTATAATTGCATATAATATTATAATTGCACGGGCGCCCGCCCGTGTGCGCGCTGCGGGCCCCGCGCGGGCGCCGTGAGCCTCGTTTGTGGCAACAGGGGACATTTTGCACGCGTATGTAAGTCGACGTATACCATATCGAACATGAGGTGTCCGATTCGGAATCGGACGAATGTGAGTCGTTTCATATTTCAATGGTGAACGAGTCAAATTCTAGTGATAGCGAGTTGTTATTCTGTAATGGTGAACACGGGCGCAGACATAAATGTGATTTCATACGACAGTTTCATGCGCTTAGGTTTTAATTCTGATTTAATGAAATGTAAAAATATTAAACTCGAATCATACAGCGGTGATTTGATACCGATAACGGGAGTTTGTAATTTAGATTGGAAATATAAAAAAAAAATTATACACTTAAGTTCCCCATAGCAAAAATGCGTTGTCACAGCGTGCTGGGTAGGAAGTCATGTCAACAATTAGGATTAGTACAACGGGTGCACTCAATAAATTTAACGCAGTATAATGATTTGTTCAGAGGGGTTGGATGCCTTCCAGGTAAATAACGTATTATCGTGGACCCGTCGATAACACCAGTCATATGCTCATCGAAGAAAATTCCATTAAGTTTGCGCGATCGTTTAGCCAGTGAATTAAAGAAAATGGAGGACCTTGAGATAATTAAAAAGGTATATCATCCTACACAATGGGTTCATCCTCTAGTGTTAGTTGCAAAAAAGAATAACGGTTTACGTATATGCCTAGATCCGCGCCAGTTGAATCGCGCAGTGCAACATACGCATTTTCATTTACCAACAGTAACAGAACTAGCAACTCCTTTGCGTGGGGCGCATTTTTTTCAGTTCTAGATGCTGATTCGGGTTTTTTGGCTGTACAGCTGGACGACGACAGCGCAGACCTGTGTACATTTGCAACACCTTTTGGACGGTATTCCATGCGAAAATGCGTCAACTGCTGGAAGACCTAGAAGGCACTGATAGCTTCGTAGATGACATAATAGTGTGGGGCCGTAAAGTAGAACATGATATTAGATTAAACGCGCTGTTAAGAAAGAGCAAGAATAAAGAAAGTTAAGAAAGAGCAAGGTCAATAAATTTAAAATTTAATAAAGCAAAATGAAAAATTGATGTACAGGAAATCACTTATTTGGGTCACATTTTCGATAAAAATGGAATGAGACCCGATAGCAATAAAATTAGGGCAACCAAGGAAATGCCAGAACCTACCGACAGAAAAAGTTTGGAGAGATTTTTAGGTGCTGTAAATTATCTATCTAAGTTTATACCGCGGTAATCAGATATAGCATTGCCGCTCACTTCACTTCTATAAAAAGAAAGTGCTTGGCGCTGGGACGTGACTGAGCAGGGAGCTTTCCAAAGGTTGAAGGAGTGTATGACGAGTGGTTGAAGGAGTGTCCGCCGCGCCGTCGGCGGACGCGTCCGGCGACGGGTCTCCTGCAGGCCGGCCGGTCGAGTGTGCGTCGCGCACTCTCACTGAGGCGCAGCGACGGTACGCACTAATTGAGAAACAATTGTTGGCTATTGTGTTTGCTTGTGAACGATTTCATCAATATATTTTTATTTAGAAACCGCTCGAGAGTATTTTTAAAAAGCCATTGATGTCTGTTCCAGCACGATTGCAGCGCATGATGCTAAGAATACAAGGCTACGATTTGTTGGTCACTTATAAGCCTGGTAAATATATGTATATACCAGATACATTATCTCGTGCGCCGTTGTCAGAGTTATATCAACTACATATGTTAGTAAAAAATATAAACATAAGCAATATAAAACTTACACTTATAAAGAATGAAACACGAAAAGATGCAGAATTGGTTCACTTATTGAAATATATCAGTAAAGGGTGGCCTCAAAACAACATTGAAATAAGTTCATTTATAAAAAAATATTGGAATATACGGGAGGAATTATTTGTGATAGACACTCCCGCGCGGGAGCCAATGATACCGGTGGGAATTCCATCTCTGCCATTGTATAAAGTCGGCACTGATATCTTCGAGCATAGAAAAATTTTTTTTTTAATTGTCGTGGCTTATTATTCGGGTTATGTAGAAGTAGCTCATTTACCAAAAATTACTTCAAATAAAGTGATAAAAAGTATGAAAGAAATATTTTCTCGTCATGGAATACCGGACACTGTTATAAGCGATAACGGTACTCAATTCACTAGTCGCGAATTCAAACACTTTACCAAAGATTGGGGATTTAATCATATTACCTCTTCGCCGAACTATGCCCAGGCTAATGGAGAAAGCGAGCGTGCCGTTCAAACTGTCAAAAAAATTCTTTTAAAATGTATTAAAAGTAATGAAGATTTTCAATTGGCTTTATTAAACTTCAGAAATACACCGCGAGAGGGTTTAAATTCTCCGGCGCAATTGTTAATGAGTAGAACCTTAAGATGTAAACTCCCAGTGCATGATCAATTATTAAAACCAAAGCTTGCAGAGTCAAAACAACATGATATAATGATCAATGAACAAACGAACTACAAAAAATGTAAAGATCAAGTATTAATATCGGAGAGCATGTCATTTGTATAAACGGGGCGGATAGATCGCGGGGTATTGTTGTGAAAAAGGCGGATACGCCGCGTTCTTATATTGTACAAAATAAGGTTGGCGTTCGTTATAGGCTTAACCGGCGGCATTTAATCAAATATGAGCCAAACGATGTTGATAACATGCAAGACAACACTGCCGGCGTGTTATATGACGAGCAGCCAAAATACGAGTCTAATACTATGTCGGATAGTTTTACTTTCGAAGATTGCGTTAGTGATAATACTATTAACCATGCCACTGATCCACAGTCCGTAAATGGAGCAGAAAGGACAATGATCTCGCGCAAAATGAAAAAAATTATGACAGAGAATAAATAGTGCAAAAAAAAAGGATGAAGTCAGACTATCGCAATTAAAAACGAGATATTTTTTTTAAATGGTGGTGGGGTAAATATAATAATATAGTACATAAATATATAGCAACTAAGTAAATAATATATTACCTAAGTAGAAGTAATAATATTATGAGTAATATCCAAGAAGGTATATACTTGTACCTATTGTATTTTTAAGAGATTAGATAGACTGTTTCTTTGTGGTTTTCTTTGATTAGAAAGATCTTTAAAATTATGTTTATACTTAATTTAAGGGGAAGAACTCGTGGGTAGTTATAAATAAAATAGCTAATGTTTCTGATATGTGATACAAAACATAGAATAAAGTAGTTGTTGTCTGGACGTACAGCGGTTTCATTGTTACTCCCGAACACGACATTCACAATAGTATTTTTCCGTGTTACTATTATTTTAAATAACGTCGTAAGCATTCTATGCACAAAAACAACGGAAGTGAAATAAAATAAGGTAAGCATTAGCAATTGACCTGGAGAATCAAAGTCATTACGTGGTGCTGTTCTGTAACTGCTTTAACGTGTTTTCCGTGGTTACGGAGTCAAGGAGGAAAGTTAAATGACCATTGGCATGGTCCTCTGTTATGTAACGTATAAAGCATATGAATCAGTATGTGTCGGAGTAGATAATATAATGAGTTGAGCGCACCGTCTCGTGTATCTTGGCGTCGAGGCCCTGGATCTCCTGCTGGTTGGCGGTGCTCAGCAGGAAGTTGTTCATCTGCGTCTTCAGCGTGTCGTCCACCTGCAACGTGTACACGTGCTTTATTATTATGACGGATTTATAGCGGGGTCGGGGGACGGTGGGGGGGGCGGGGGGACCGGGGGTCGCACTGACCTCGACGTCGATGTCGTAGCAGGCGGTCTGCTTGGCGTCGTGCGGCGGCTCGACGGCGATCACGTGGTTGATGACGATGGGGTCGGGGGTCGGGGGTCGGGGGCGGGGGGGGGGGCGGGGGCGGGGGTCGCACTGACCTCGACGTCGATGTCGTAGCAGGCGGTCTGCTTGGCGTCGTGCGGCGGCTCGACGGCGATCACGTGGTTGATGACGATGGGGTCGGGGGTCGGGGGTCGGGGGCGGGGGCGGGGGCGGGGGCGGGGGTCGCACTGACCTCGACGTCGATGTCGTAGCAGGCGGTCTGCTTGGCGTCGTGCGGCGGCTCGACGGCGATCACGTGGTTGATGACGATGGGGTCGGGGGTCGGGGGTCGGGGGGCGGGGGCGGGGGCGGGGGTCGCACTGACCTCGACGTCGATGTCGTAGCAGGCGGTCTGCTTGGCGTCGTGCGGCGGCTCGACGGCGATCACGTGGTTGATGACGATGGGGTCGGGGGTCGGGGGTCGGGGGGCGGGGGCGGGGGCGGGGGTCGCACTGACCTCGACGTCGATGTCGTAGCAGGCGGTCTGCTTGGCGTCGTGCGGCGGCTCGACGGCGATCACGTGGTTGATGACGATGGGGTCGGGGGTCGGGGGTCGGGGGGCGGGGGCGGGGGCGGGGGTCGCACTGACCTCGACGTCGATGTCGTAGCAGGCGGTCTGCTTGGCGTCGTGCGGCGGCTCGACGGCGATCACGTGGTTGATGACGATGGGGTCGGGCGCGTGCAGCAGCGCCGCCAGCCGCGCCGGCACGTCCGCCAGCTTCAGCCGCGCGCACCCGAAGATCTGCTCCAGGTACTTGTCGCACACCAGCACCTCGCGCTCGTGCGCGTCCTGCACACACACACACACTCATTACGGGGAACACTACAGTAGCTTAGCGTAGCTGCGACGGGCCGCGCCTGCGTGTGTACTGACCTGCAGGCGGTGCGTGCGCGCGTACTGCCAGAGCGCGTTGACGACGACCGGCCGCGTCTGCGTGTGTACGCCCAGCAGCCGCGCCAGCCGCCCGTCCAGCTTGTACTGCATCGGCTGGTAGTCCAGCAGCAGCAGGATGGTGCAGCGCACGTTCTTGTACCCCGGCCGCTTCACCTGCACACACACAGCTGTACTGCATATACACACACGCAAACGGCACCAGTTTATCCGGCTCGAAGGACCGATGTAAATGAATCGAAACGACACAATCATTACGCTATAATAATACTACAAATACGACATTTTAATCAGTATTATTTTAGTCATAAATTCAATATTTAAATGTTCCTATTCTAATGGACACGCGCATTTTTTCACGTAAAAACTACACGATGAGTATCCACGACGTTTTTGCTGTTGAGTTCATCCGTCGTCATGTACGGAGGCCCCGCTCGTCGACGACACAGCAGTGCCGGCCAGAGCTACCTGGAAGCCGTCGGTCTCCTGCGTGGTGAGCGTGCGATGCCACTCCACCAGATGGTTGTCGGGCCCGTACAGCTCCTTGTCCAGCTCGATCACCAGCGACTTGAAGAACGACGAGAACTTGCGCTTCACCTGAAACCGTGCAACACTCACAGTCTATTAATTTATTCAGTTTGGGTATTTACATACTCTTAAGGATGTCAAATTATGCCAACCGTTCACGCTACCGGGAGGCCAACCACATGTCTTATACTCCACTCTCAGTATGTATAATGAATATATTGTTTTTTTTTTACAAACAAGCTTACAAATAAATATTCCTGATTACATTCTGCGAGCATAAACCTTGCCATAGCTCGATGAGCGACTTTTGGGAGTTAATATTGAAAAAAACTCTAACGTAACGAGCTCACCTTCGTAAATACACATGGGAAAAATGTGGAGCAATGAAGTGCATACTACCACTGAAAGATAATTGAATAATTATGAACATAAACCGTGAGGTGTTTGATTAGCAAGCAATATACCTTGTTCGGGTCATTTTTGGAGTCGTCCAGCAGCCGCCCCTCCACCCGCAGCTCCCACGATGCGACCGCATTGTCTCCTTGTCCTGTAAAAATAACAAATTTCGATTGCTAACTTACTTCAGACATATAAAGAATTTCTTGATTGGTCTTCGATACAGGTCAATGAATTTGAAGCAAGTACACAATTTTTGGAAACTTGATGTGTGATTTTAAACGTTCGGATCGGAGTCTGCACCCAAGAAATTATTTTTCGATATTTCATACGATCTGTGGTGTGAATGACTCTTAAAATGTTTCAAGTGTGCACTGTGTGCTCTGAATGTAATCAAATATTAGTAAAAGCTGCGTGCGTGTAGCAGCAGAGAGTGCGGGGTACGACCTGGGTAGAAGGTGTTGGAGATGAAGATGCGCAGCTTGCGCTTCTGCTTCATGGGCCGCTTGAGCGCCTCCTGGATGTCGAGCCGCTTGCGCATGATGGTGGCGTCCAGCTTGCGCTCGAAGGCCAGCAGGTCCATGTAGGCCTGCGACTCGGGCACCAGGTCGCGCACCTTCTGCGGCAGGATCTTGTCCGCCAGCCGCTTCTTGCGCTTGCCGCCGCCGCCGCCGTACACCTCGCTGCGGCGCACAACACGCAACAATCAAAATATGCCGCAGTGCTAGCTCACGATATTACAAAAATATTTTACTAAAACCTAGTAACAATACTAATACGCGTTCACGTAAAATGGAAGGTAGAATAAAATATTTCAGCGTGCGATTCGTAGACAATAAGATAGTATTCCATAGAAAAGATTCAAAAGAACTCAATTTATTCAACTCTCGTAAAGAAGCTTTCAAACGAAAGATTCATACTTAATTTTTCAATAGAGAATGCAAAAAAAGTCCTGTGACCTCAGAAGTGGAAGCGAGCCGTTATAATGAGCGTACGTTGCGTCTCGCTCCGGCCAGTGACCGGGCCTCGTCGCCGACGGTGAGCACTGACCTGCTGTAGAGCGGCGGCTTGTGCTGCGCGGCGGGCGGCGGCGGGCCGCGCGCGTCGCCGGGCCGCTTGGCGGGCGCGGGCGGCGGCCGGGCGCCCGCGTACTGCGCGCGCGGGCCCGGCGCCGGGCCGCCGCCCGCGCCCGCCGCGCCCGGCGCCGGGTGAGCACTGACCTGCTGTAGAGCGGCGGCTTGTGCTGCGCGGCGGGCGGCGGCGGGCCGCGCGCGTCGCCGGGCCGCTTGGCGGGCGCGGGCGGCGGCCGGGCGCCCGCGTACTGCGCGCGCGGGCCCGGCGCCGGGCCGCCGCCCGCGCCCGCCGCGCCCGGCGCCGGGTGAGCACTGACCTGCTGTAGAGCGGCGGCTTGTGCTGCGCGGCGGGCGGCGGCGGGCCGCGCGCGTCGCCGGGCCGCTTGGCGGGCGCGGGCGGCGGCCGGGCGCCCGCGTACTGCGCGCGCGGGCCCGGCGCCGGGCCGCCGCCCGCGCCCGCCGCGCCCGGCGCCGGGTGAGCACTGACCTGCTGTAGAGCGGCGGCTTGTGCTGCGCGGCGGGCGGCGGCGGGCCGCGCGCGTCGCCGGGCCGCTTGGCGGGCGCGGGCGGCGGCCGGGCGCCCGCGTACTGCGCGCGCGGGCCCGGCGCCGGGCCGCCGCCCGCGCCCGCCGCGCCCGGCGCCGGGTGAGCACTGACCTGCTGTAGAGCGGCGGCTTGTGCTGCGCGGCGGGCGGCGGCGGGCCGCGCGCGTCGCCGGGCCGCTTGGCGGGCGCGGGCGGCGGCCGGGCGCCCGCGTACTGCGCGCGCGGGCCCGGCGCCGGGCCGCCGCCCGCGCCCGCCGCGCCCGGCGCCGGGTGAGCACTGACCTGCTGTAGAGCGGCGGCTTGTGCTGCGCGGCGGGCGGCGGCGGGCCGCGCGCGTCGCCGGGCCGCTTGGCGGGCGCGGGCGGCGGCCGGGCGCCCGCGTACTGCGCGCGCGGGCCCGGCGCCGGGCCGCCGCCCGCGCCCGCCGCGCCCGGCGCCGGGTGAGCACTGACCTGCTGTAGAGCGGCGGCTTGTGCTGCGCGGCGGGCGGCGGCGGGCCGCGCGCGTCGCCGGGCCGCTTGGCGGGCGCGGGCGGCGGCCGGGCGCCCGCGTACTGCGCGCGCGGGCCCGGCGCCGGGCCGCCGCCCGCGCCCGCCGCGCCCGGCGCCGGGTGAGCACTGACCTGCTGTAGAGCGGCGGCTTGTGCTGCGCGGCGGGCGGCGGCGGGCCGCGCGCGTCGCCGGGCCGCTTGGCGGGCGCGGGCGGCGGCCGGGCGCCCGCGTACTGCGCGCGCGGGCCCGGCGCCGGGCCGCCGCCCGCGCCCGCCGCGCCCGGCGCCGGGCCCGCGCCCGCGCCCACCCCCGCGCCGCCCACGCCCGCCGCGCCCGCTCCCACTCCGCCCGGGAAACCGCTGCGGGCCTGTTCCAACACCGCACTGTTATGGACTTTATTATTCTTTATCCTTCCCTTCGTACTGAGGATAGGGACCAGTGTGCGAGTGAGATAGCGATAGGATTACATACGATGCAATGTTATAAATAAATTGAAGGATTAAGAAAAGAGGCCAATCTTTGAGATCGCCAAAATAGAGAGGCCAACCTTAGAGAACCCCTCGGCGGGCACTACGAACACCAGTATTCGCAAACATTTGACGTTTCTGTTGTATCTTGTTCTGTGCCCGTTGACTATTTGAGATCCAAAAAAGCCGACTAACCGAATTTGCTTTTCAAAAATCACACTTTTTTGGACATTAATAATAATAAATAATAACATGGACATATGGACATTGATAATAATAAATAATAATTGATTTCAATTACCTACAGTCATTCCAAAACATTTTAGAGATGAAACATTACCTATGTTTTGTTTACCTTTTTGGCAACTTGGATCGAAACATAGTATAGATTGTTTTGCTCGCTCGAGGAAACAGCTTCAGAGCAATCCAAAGCTATTCAATAGCTTAGTAAATTAAGGCAATGTCAATGACTTATTTCAAGTACAGTCACAACATCTTGACACTTATAATAATAATAATAAAGCTTATTTTATTCCATTTTACTGGGTTTTTTTTACATTTCAAGTGATAGATTTATGTTATAGTATGGACCCCTGTTGGGTATAAGCCTCCACCAACTCTTTCCATTCTTCTCTGTTCTTCCCAATATTTAGCCAGTTTTTGCCAACAACTGCAATTATATCGTCTGCCCATCGTTTTCTTGGTCTTCCAACTTTCCTTTTTCCTAGTGGTCCAGCCCATTTCCATTTAAGTTTGAGACAGTGTTCAAGAGCATCTGTTAATTTGGTCTTTTTTCTTATATTGC
Organism: Parapoynx stratiotata; assembly: GCA_910589355.1. Classification (NCBI taxonomy): domain Eukaryota; kingdom Metazoa; phylum Arthropoda; class Insecta; order Lepidoptera; family Crambidae; genus Parapoynx; species Parapoynx stratiotata. The sequence goes on from OU342463.1 coordinate 202,580, forward strand.
AACTTTTTAGTATATTAATTTTTCGTAGTTTTAGTATACTTCTTTCCATTGCTCGTTGTGTTGTAACTATCATGTTTTTTTATAGTATTTGTATAGACCCATGTTTGGCTTGCGTATGTCAGGCTTGGCAGTATGCAGGTTTCCATTACTGTTTTTTTTAATTCCATGCTGTAATCTCCTTTTAATATCTCTTAATGTGCCCAGAATTTTTTCCATGTTGCATTTATTCTACTTTCTACTTCTTCTTTATTATTATTCTGATGAAATGACACTTGCTTCCCAAGGTAGATATACGTTTTTACATCCTCTATTTGGTTATTGTCCACATAGATTGGTTTATCAAGTTTATTTGTCATTACTTTTGTTTTGTTTGTGTTCATTCCCAAACCTACCTTTGTACTTCCCTTGTTTAGAGTCTGTAACATAATTTCTAGCCGTGTGGCAGTTTTTGCAAAAATTACAATATCATCAGCAAATCTAAGATGACTTAAATGTTATCCAGAATTCAGATTCCTTCCTTTTTCCAGTCTATTCTTTGGAATATATCCTTTAGGACAGCAATGAATAATTGGGGTGATAGAGGGTCCCCTGGTTTGACAACTCTTTCAATCTTTATTAAGTCTCCTTTATTTTCAAGTTTTATTCTGCTGCAGCTTATGTTAAAAATATTTTTAATTATGTTTATATATTTATAATTTACATTACTTGATTTTAATGCTCTCCATATTGATTCATGTGTTATGCTATCAAAGGCTTTAGCATAGTCGACAAAACCTATATATAAGGGCTGGTTGTATTCACAAAACTTATCTATTACCTGCTTTATTGTGTGTATATGGTCCATAGTGGAGAACCCCGACCGGAAGCCTGCTTGCTCCGGTGGTTGTTTTTTATGTATTAGATTGGGGAAAAAGTCTTTTCGCATTATAGTATGTATAAACTTGTAATAAAATCTCTTTGGCTATACTATTTGTATCTTGCTGGTTTTGGTATCATTGAAAGTTTAAAATTTAAAGAACATAATTCCAAATTCAAATTAGGAAAATTTGTGATTTTCATTTGTTTTTCGTACCGCCAAGATGAGTGAATCTAATGAAGAAATTCGATACATTTTAAAATTTTACTACAAAAAAGGTAAAAATGCAACGCAAGCCACGAAAAAAATTTGCGATGTTTATGGACCTAGTGCAGTGTATGTAAGAGTAGCACAAATTTGGTTTAAGCGTTTTCAATCCGGAAATTTTGATGTCAAAGATGCACGTCGCTCTGGTCGCCCTATTACAGATAAAATGGATGCCATTTTTGAAAAAGTGGAGCAAGATCGGCATGTCAGTAGTTACGACGTAGCTGAAGAACTGGGAATTGACCACAAAACAGTTTTGGCGCATTTGAAAAAAACTGGGTACACAATAAAGCTCGACATTTGGGTACCTCACGAGCTCACTGAAAGAAACCTAATGAACCGTGTACTCATTTGTGATTCTTTATTACGACGTAATGAAACCGAACCATTTTTGAAGAAGCTGATAACTGGTGATGAAAAGTGGATCACGTACGACAAGAACGTGCGAAAAAGGTCGTGGTCAAAGGCCGGTCAGGCTTCACAGACTGTGGCGAAACCCGGGTTAACTCGCAACAAGGTGATGCTGTGTGTGTGGTGGGATTGGAAGGGCATTATTCATTATGAGCTGTTACCACCAGGCAGGACCATCGATTCTGAACTCTACTGCGAACAACTGATGAGATTAAAGCAAGAAGTTGAGAGAAAGCGGCCGGAATTAATCAACAGAATGGGTGTGGTTTTTCATCATGATAACGCTAGATCTCACACATCTTTAGCCACTCAGCAAAAATTAAGAGAGTTTGGCTGGGAGGTGTTAATGCATCCGCCGTATAGTCCTGACCTTGCACCTTCAGATTTCCACCTGTTTCGGTCTCTTCAGAATTCTTTAGGCAGTGTCAGGTTAACATCACGAGAGGACTGCCAAAACCACTTGTCGCGGTATTTTGACCAGAAGTCCCAAAATTTCTATAGCAATGGGATCATGTCCCTACTTACAAGATGACAAAAAGTTATCGAACAAAATGGTACCTACATACTTTAGTTAAATGTAAATAAACTATATTAAAAAATGTTTTGAATTTTCTTAAAAATGCGAAGAAACTTTTTCCCCAACCTATTATGTTTTCTGTAATTCGACTCAGCAATATGGAGGAGAAAAGTTTATAGATACAAGGTAGTAAGCTAATAGGTCTATAATTTCCAATTTCCTTTGGATCGCCTTTTTTATAGAGAAGTATAATATCTGATTTTTCCCATTGTTCTGGTACTTTTTCAGAATCTAAGACCATGTTGAAAAGTATTGTTAGGAAATTGGATAGTATTGGTGCACCAGCTTTTATGGCTTCATTGCTAATGTTGTCTGCTCCAGGACTTTTATCATTTTTTAAATTCTTAATGTGTTTATGTACTTCTGCTGCAGTTATTTCGTCTATTTTGTGATCTATTCTATTTGTGTGTATGTCTATGTTATCGTCTTCATTGATTTCATCTGGTCGTTTTTTATACAACTGTGTGTAGAACTCTGTGGCATAGTCAATTATATCCTTACGAGTTTTTGTTTCAACTTGGTATTTTTTTAATTTCTGTATCCAGTTTTTACGTGTGCTAAGTTGTTTGTTTGCTCTTTTAGTACTTCTATATTTTGTTAAGTTCGCTTCAATTATTTTACTTCTGTAATTTTTGTAATCCTCTCTAATGGCTCTGTTTGTTTTTTATATATATTTTTTTCTTGTTTTATTTTTTTTTCTTCAGATTATTTATATAACTCGTTGTGTCTTCTTTTAATTTTGGTTTATATGTTTTTCTACTTCTTTTTATAGAGTTGATTAGTAAACTTGCCCTTAGCAGTCTGTGGTCTGATGGAAAGTTGACTTGATTAAGAACTTCTATATTTGTAAATATTTTACGTTTGTTGCTCATCATGAAGTCGACTTCGTTCCTTGTGTTCCCGTCAGGTGATAGCCATGTCCATTTCTTATTAAGTTTTTTCCTGAAGTATGTGTTCAAGATTGCCAATCTATGTTCCTGAGCATATTGAATCAGCCTTTCACCACGTCATTTCGAGTACTGTATCCATATTCTCCCATAATTAAGTTTTCGTGTGAGCGTGGATATCCTTATTTTGCATTAAAGTCTCCCATGACAATTACTGTACCATCTACTAGTTCTAGTGCCTTTGTTAGGTCTTCATAAAATTTGTTTATTTCATCGTCCTTGGATTTGGCTGTTGGGGCATACACCTGGGCTATTAATATGTTATGGTTTCCGATTGTCAGCTGAAGCAGAGATACTCTTTCTGATATTCCAATGAAGTTGGTGATATTTTGTTTTAGTTATTTTTTTTATTAAAATACCTACACCATGTAGTCCATTTGTTTCCCCTTTGTAACAGAAGATGTAATTTTTATGTTCTTCTATCTCACATCCGTTTCTTCTGACATCTGCCAGGCCTATTATATGATAATCAATTTTCTCTAGTGCATGAGTAAGTTCTAGAAGTCGTTTTGTTGTTGCTAGTGACCTGACATTGAAGGTACAAATTTTAATTATTTGTGACCTTTTATTTTTCTTTTGAGTTGGAGGGTAATGGTCTTCTGGAGTCCCACGGGGACCAGTCGGGTTGGGACTGATGTTTTTTGTTACTAGTTTGTTTGTTGTTTTCTGGCTGTTGTTTTACTTTTTTGTTCTTTTCTTATTTGCAGTACTTCTTTTGGAAAATCTTCAGTTGCGTATAAGTGGCTAGGGAATTTATTATTGTTATTTAAAATTTCTATTTTCCGCCATGCTAACGTGAGTTTGATCTCATCTTCTTTCCGTCTTTTTTGCCTAGTCTATAGATGTCGCTTACTTCCCATTTATCATAATGTTGTATTTCACAGTCTTTTCCCATTCGATTGAGAGTTTCCAGGACAAGATCTAGAAGGTCTAGGCTGTTTTTTTCTGTTTCTTCCAATCCATGTCATAATATGTTGTTTTTTCTTGATTCTTTCTCCAAGTTGTATATTTTATTTTTTTATGATACTACTTCAGTTTTTAGCATCAAGTTTTCTTCGATTAAGGGTTTCAACTTTTCTTCTAATGTATGAGCCATAGAACGTGTGAAACTTTCAGTGAGGGCCCTGGTTTCTGACACTTACGTTCAGTAAAATTAACAAGCTGCATATATTGCATCTCACTTCTAAAATAGTTATTTCGAGATTGAACTTGAATCACAGTAGAGTGACATACGTAGATTAACATATAGGCTGGGTTAGTTAGTATCCAAAAATCTCCACATTGAATTAAAAATACAGTGCACTTTTGAAATTCCAAAAACCACATTCCAATATTGGCATTAGAAGAGATCAGACAATCTCTGATCACCAGAATGATATTTTATTTACAACATATCAAAGTAACACTAAATAGAGGAATAGGAAAATAAACAGAAAGTATAGAAGATCAGCAAAATAAATTAACCAGCCACAGTGATAAATCATAAATTCAGAGTTTTGCAAAAATAAAAATTTGTTCCTAAGCACAATAATCATTCAATTAATTATAATGGGCTGCAGCCGAAGTCTTAAAAAAACCAAAACTTAAAATACTAATATATTAGAAAAATGTAATTACAATAATTAGCTATAATTAGTTTACGCGACAATTGCCCGATATAGGTGAACAAAAGTGAACGAGTAGCAATGCACGAACCTTGGCCGTGACGTTCTGCTGACTCTGTGCCTCGTGTTTCCTTCAGTGTCTCTGTTTACTAAATTCCAATCAGGGTCATGCATGGTTATCGATTATGTGTCATATGCTGCACTAAACGTGTTGAAGGGAAACTCTGGTTTCCCTTCAACACTTATTTAGGTACGGATAAAATGAACAAATAGTCCAGAGCTCACCGGGAAGTTGGGCCCCGGGTAGGGGCGCGGAGGCATGGGCGCGCCGGCCGCGGCGTAGCGCTGTTGCGGCGGCATGGGGCCCGGCGGGGGGGCCGGGCTCGGCCCTCCGCTCGGAAATCTTTGTGCCATTTCTATTTTGTGAGGATATGAGAACGATCTTTACCACTATTGTCCTGTGTAATTACTCTTACATTTCTTAGTAACTGATACGTAAGTTAAAAGACAATTTCTTCATTTTTGTCACTAAACCAAGGATTTCAGATCCAACAACAAAAAGAATAATACACAAAACTCTAACAAGATTTATTTTGAAGGACATGCGAGCAAAGTAATGCAAGAAATGCAACGATAAATTGACAGTTATCATGACGCCGATTTTGTACACACAAAATGACAGCAAAGCAGTGTTGCCGTTTAGGAAAAAACAAACTCGCTAAAATCGCTGAAAAAAGTCGCTAGATATTGAAAAAAAATACTATATGGGTTTTTGGCGTAAAATCAATCATGCATAAAATTTGTGTAGTTTTGTGTAATAAGTATCAATAATGATGAGAAATGTGAAGGATCATTGAAATAATCGTCAAGTGGTGTGAAAAACGATGGGATTTTTATCGTCGTAATCCATCCACCTCATCGAAGTAGCACCACAGTGTCTGCTATCGACCGCTTGTCGCCAAACTCTCCCAAGAATGCATTGAAATGTATTACACTTGCATTTCAATGCGAATACTGAAGAAACATATTATTATACTGAAGACTTGGCTATATGGACTTTGCTCCCTTTGCCTTCTCTACATGGGAGAATCCTACAGGAGTTTTTGGCGGCATCCAACTATGGCGGACGTGATTTTTATTTCGATGATTGTAATATTGTTTCGGAGTGGATATTGTTACGTAAAATCAGTATAGTTTTGTGTAATAAGTGTCTGTGATGATGTGCAATGTGGAGGATTATCGAAATAAGCGTCAAGTGGTGTGAAAAGTGATGAGTTTTTCATCGTGGTAATCCACCTCATCCAAGTAGCACCACAGTGTCTGCCATCGATTGCTTGACGTCAAACTCTGCCAAGATGCATTGAAATGCATTACACTAGCATATCAATGCAAACTACTGATGAAATAAAATACTGAAGACTTGGCTGTATGGGTTTCATTCCCTTTGCCTTCCCTACATGGGAGAATTTTACAAAAAAAAAAACATATCTCTACTTAGTCTGTACCTAGTACTTAGTATCTTTAGACATATCCAGCCCGTGGAATCTCCCATACAAGACTCTTTGCCTTAGTGAATTATTAAATGTCAAACGCCCATTCATGTGTGATTGGTCAAGCGTCTTGAGCAATCAGATGATAAAACGATGTAAGCGCACGTAATTTAAATTATAACCCTTATACAAAGAAACATAAGTTGTTACATTTTATAAATGCGAGTAGCTACGCTTATACTTCCTTAGGATAGAGTCTAAAGTCGAATGATTTAGATAAACAACTAATTCAAAACCAAAATGTTACTCTTTGGACTTGCGTTAACGGTTTTTGTTGTTCCGAATTCCAATTTTATTCAAAGCTATCCCAAAACTTGCTTGATTTCCCTTGTATTCCCTTATTCATTCAAACATATCTGATGTATCCAGGGCTGAACAATAACATTCTAGCTCAGTTGACAAGAGTCTGAAGACATGGGACCCCATGAAGAGGGCTTGTGCTATTGTATTTGATGAAATGGCATTTGCAGTGCACCTTAAATATGTGGAGTCAGAGAATAAAGTGACTGGTTTTGACAACTTTGGCAAGGGCAGTGAATGCTGTGTGATCATAGTTTCGTTTTTATGGTACGAGGAACAGTATCATCTTGGAGGCAAGCTATTGCTTTCTATTATTGTGAAGGTTCTATCCCTGCTGCCACTTTGAAAAATATATATAAGGTAAGGTAAAAACATATTAATACTAAACATTTTGCACTCAGTGATTGTGACATGAAACTTTGTAAAATTATTGATCAGAAATAAATGTGTGATATTTATGTTGCAATTTAAATATTTTCAAATTTGCAGGATGTTGTAGAAGCTGTAGCACAGACAGGTTTGCTTCCAATGGTTCTTATATCCAAACCACCAAGAAACAAGGATCCACATTTCAAACCTGTCTGAAGAGCTTCCAAACAGATATCAGATGAGACCAATTATTGAATGGCGAACCTGAGGGTTAATATTATTTGCCTACTTTTTATATAAACTTTACTTATCATTAGATTAATTTAATTTAACTAATAATTAAAAAGCTGGGTAATACATGTACTAATATTACCTGTTATTATTTTGACTTATGTTTTACATTTTCAGAACATAAAATCAGCATTGGTGGGCATAAATAATAAATTATTTATGAACCCCTTATAAAAGGCATTAACAACTTCTTGACCAAAGATCTGTCATTCATTCTCTGGCAAAACTGCCAGATGGAGTAACATAGTTGAAGTGTATAATGCGGACTGCCAACTGGGTGATATAAGACTGATGCCTTAACTGACTGACACCCACATCCAACCAACACCATCGCAACGGATGAAGGCAAGTTATAATATATATAATATAATGCACTTTAATATTGGTGAAATAAAAAGTGAAACCATATAATTCTGCTTGAAAGATATTTTAAAAAAAATCTTCTGTTTTAGGTCAAAACTTGCACTCAGGTTCTAAGTGAGTATGTATGCGCTATGCTTAAGTATACTGCGGGGGTTAATCAGAATCATCAGTTCATTGTTGATATTGAAGAGGAATGTGCAAAATGTTTCGACTAAAAGGCTGTTTATATAAACAACAGGTACTATTTACATATTTGTTTAGTAACTGTTTGATTGATTCTATTGATATATAGTTAAATTATAAAAAAATGTTTGTTTCAGAGTATGGCGGGAGATACAAATCCTCATTGCCATAGAAGAGGGGTGAAAAACAATTATGTGTATATCAGGACAAGAATATTACACATATAACTTTATTTTTTATTGTTTTTACAACCATCTAAGAAGAATGAAAAGTAGCTTTAATGGTTCATAATAAAATTGTATTGTAAAATATATAGGATAGATATGTATAGATACGTAGCTTAGGGAATTTTATAATTAATTTTGTAACCAGTAATACCAGACTATGCTAAGTTTTGTTATATAGTACTGAATTATTACATTTTATATTATATAAGTAATTATTACTTGATAGATTTGTGAACATCAGAATGACGGGTGTACCACAATCAAAAGTGATTCTTTTCCTATGAAAGGAATGTGATGATTGTGCATAAACATTTAAAGTTGAGTGCTTTTCGAAATCCAGAGTTATTTCGGAAAGTTAGTGAGCCGCCAGCATGATATCAGAATCTGTCATTCTGTGTGTGTGTGTATTATTTTAAAGCATGAAAATGTTTTAAATTTAAAACATTTTCTTTTTCAAAATAATAAGGCAAAGGAGCATAGCTTTTGATGTTCACAATGATATTGTATTTTTTGTTTTACTGTTTTTATATGAAATATAATTTATAATATTAAATTTGTTGCGATTTTATTTTATAATCCAATACCTACCAAGAAAACAAAATGTAGTAAGTAGTGCTGTACCATTTATATCGATAACCACAATACTATCGATATCGATAAAATCATGAGTCGATAATTTGAGAACGTTACCACGATTGGGCGTTTGACGTTTCACTAACGCTTGCCCTCTATTGGGTCTGTTTCCTATCTGTCTTTAGACATATCTCTCTAATCTGTGGACATATCTCTCTAGTCTGTGGTTCTTAGTCTTACAACAACAATTGTCTGTGAAGGAGATTTTGGCGGCATTCAACTATGGCGGACGTGATTTTATTTCAGTGATTGTAATATTGTTTCGGAGTGGATCTCGTTCTGTAAAATCAGTGTGTAGTTTTGTGTAATAAGTGTAAATAATGATGAGCAATATGGAGGATCATTGAAATAATGGTCAAGTGGTGTGAAAAACTATGAAATTTTTATCGTGGTAATCCACCTCATCCAAGTAGTACCACAGTGTCTGCCATCGATAGTTTGACGCCAAACTGTCCTAAACAGGCATTGAAATGTATTACACTTACATTTCAATGCAAATAATGAAGAAATATATACCGAAGACCTGGCTGTATGGGCTTCGTTCCCTTTGCCTTCCCTACATGGGAGAATTTTACAGAGTTTTGGCGGCATTCAACTATGGTGGACGTGATTTTTATTTCGATGATTGTAATATTGTACGGAGTGGATATTGTTACGTAAAATCAGTGTAGTTTTGTATAATAAGTGACTGTGATGATGTGCAATGTGGAGGATTATCGAAATAAACGTCAAGTGGTGTGAAAAGTGATGAGTTTTTTATCGTGGTAATCCACCTCATCCAAGTAGCACCACAGTGTCTGCCATCGATCGTTTGACGCCAAACTCTCCCAAGATGCATTGAAATGCATTACACTAGCATTTCAATGCAAACTACTGAAGAAACGTATAATCTACTATTAACGTGTGGCTCATAAGGTCCTGAAACCAGAGCCGTAAAATTGAATATTAAATAATAATAATAAAGAGAATTTTACAACACATAAAAAAATAAAAACATCCCAAGATGCATTGAAATGCATTACACTAGCATTTCAATGCAAATGCTGAAGACATTAAAATACCGAAGACTTGGCTGTATGGGCTTTGTTCCCTTTGTCTTTCCTTCGTGGGAGAATTTAAGAAAAAAAAATACGGGGGTTTTTGGCGGCATTTGACTAACGGCGGACGTGATTTTTATTTCGATAATTATAATATTGTTTCGGAGTGGATATTGTTATGTAAAATCAGTGTAGTTTTGTGTAATAAGTGTCTGTGATGATGTGCATTGTTGAGGATTATCGAAATAAGCGTCAAGTGGTGTGAAAAGTGTTGAGTTTTTTATCGTGGTAATCCACCTCATCCAAGTAGCACCACAGTGTCTGCCATCAATCGTTTGACGTCAAACTCTCCCAAGATGCATTGAAATCTCAGAGTAAACAGAACTGGAGTAGCCATTAGTCAATTTCTCAAACATTTTTTCTGCCATTTCTTGCGGGGGGTGAGGTTACCACTACACTCAAAGCCAGCCGTTTTTACAAATGCACACGTGCATAATTCGACACACAAATTTAAATTTCACACACACGCTTAAAAAAGTCACGTGGGGTGTGCGTTTTGACAACGTCACAGCCGCACTCCCCACGAGACTAGCGTTCGAAATTTGAAATTGTAAAATTCTAAAACATGAAATAATGAAGTAAATAATCATGAAATCTTAAAAATTATAATTACAAATAAAAGGTGACACCATCTTTTAGCATACTCGATGTTTTCTATTTATTTTTACAACAAAAAACAGCTCAGGCAGGCATTTTTGCGGGAGCTCTGTTCGCCGCAACGTTTACAATGTTATGGCTGTCAAAATGGCGGCTCAACTAGTTTTATTAAACGTGCAAGCATCCGATGCTTGTGCATTTGGCAGAGGGGAATGTTAGACAAAGGCTACTCCAGTTCTGTTTACTCAGAGATTGAAATGCATTACACTAGCATTTCAATGCAAACTACTGAAGAAATGAAATACTGTAGACTTGGCTGTATGGGCTTTGTTCCGTTTGCCTTGGGAGAATTAAAAAAAAAAAACAACTATGTGAGAGTTTAGGCGGCATTCAACTATGGCGGACGTGATTTTTATTTCGATGATTATAATATTGTACGGAGTGGATATTGTTACGTAAAATCAGTGTAGTTTTGTGTAATAAGTGTCTGTGATGATGTGCAATATGGAGGATTATCGAAATAAACGTCAAGTGGTGTGAAAAGTGATGAGTATTTTATCGTGGTAATCCACCGCATCCAAGTAGCCCACAGTGTCTGCCATCGATCGTTTGACGCCAAACTCTCCCAAGATGCATTGAAATGCATTACACTAGCATTTCAATGCAAACTACTGAAGATGTATATATTGCAGACATGGCTGTATGAGCTTCGTTCCCTTTGCCTTCCCTACGGGAGAATTTTACAAAAAAAAAAGACAACTGTCTGTCAGGTCTGTCCATATCTCTCTAATCTGTGGGTCTGTCATGTTGAAGCGGAAATCGCCGGCAATCGGCATTTTTAAATTATTGAGCCATTGAGGTTATTTTTTAATGCGAGTAAGCAAATGTATCCAAATTTCTTACTTTTTTTTCGTATAGCCTTTTGTGTCCAGATTGTTTAATAGTAAGTATTGGTGTTGTATCACTAGTTCTAAATTACTTAATCAACTTCCAGAATTTTTATATTAGCTAAATTTTAATTATTTTTTGAATATGGAAATACACTAAGAAATTTTCTTGTGTTATAGTAATTGAATCATTTTTTGAATAAGTAATTTTAAAAATCAAAACATTTGCATAATAAAGTTGTGGTTTTACCAAATTTGAATGATTCTTCTGGGTCATACTTATTCAAAGCCTACCAGAATGTATTGTTGATAATATTACATTGTCAAAATTATTACAGCAAAATATTTTTAGGTATTGTATGGCCTTTGCTAGTATTTGTCCCTGCTACAGGCTACACTCTTTTTTAAATTAAAACTCAAGTTTATGTAAAAAAGTTTTAACTTAGATCTAGTAGATGCTAGTTGCGATGACATTTTTTTAATTTGATACATGTGCATGCATTTTATAATTATGATTTTATGTACTTATATCAGCATAGAAAATAAAAGTTTATTATTATTACAGTCAGTTCCAACAGTCCATTCTTGTCACTAACCCTATAGAAACTTATAGTAGGTAGTATAACAAAATAACTACTCACAATACAGAATGTACTGCTTAATGTTATGTACTGCTTAATGTTTTTAAAAATGATTATTAATAACCTCCCAAACATTATACAAATGCGTTGAGTGTTAATAAGGATGACTTAAAGTTATTAAAAATTACTTGGAACTTATTTGAGGTAGTTTATGTCATAGTGTCTGATTTCCGTGCAAGCTATTTTAGTTCTTAAGGTATTAACGTACTTCTGAATGTAGCTGGATCTGCTGCCCTACTGTCTAACCAAATTTCAATGGATATGAATTGAATTGGATTTCTATCATTTCAAACACTTTTTTTTTTATTGTTAAAGGACATCGTATTTGATGTTGCATTAAACTAATATTGATTTGTCAACACTATGTTACAGTAAGACAGCTGATTGTAGAGTTTTATATGTACAATGTCTAGTTTTTTTTATTGCAACACCAAGAATATATTTTTTAAGTAAATGTTTCTACAATCATATTTTTCCATAAAAAAAAAGTTTAATTGAACCTTTGAATAAAAGTGTTTATTTGACAACATAATATGTGACAGTTTCAAAATTAAATTGAGGAATAAAATTACTGTTGCCGTTTAAATAAATTAGTTCCATCAATTTTACACAATATGATGAGGTTTTTATATTCCTGGTTTGGCTAAAATAGTTTTAAACACTTTTTTAATAATTTTAAACAAATTTCAAATTGAAGGCCTAAAGGTGTAAGTTAATTTCTTTTCTATGTTTTTTTACTGAAATCATTTTAATTAAGTTTATGATGTCAGTTTTGTCAAAGAAGAGATGGATAGATTGTGTGAATGAGGACATGGCTAGAATGAGAGTGAATGTTGATATGGCGTGTGATAGGGGAGAGTGGAGGAGAAAAACTCGTTGCGCCGACCCCAAATGAAATTGGAAAAAGGGCAGGATAATAATGATGATGATGTCGGTGTTTTGATTATAAAATACTATGAATAGAATATTACATAAAAAATATTGGTAAGTAATTTAATTTTGTTGTGTTGTTACAAATTGTAGTACTCTGGACTACTTATTCAGCTTCATTCATTGTTTCTGTATGTAAAGTAAAACGACGATATTCTATGAGACGCTTGTGCGGCTGAACAGACGCGGAAACCTCAACAAGCTCCATACAAAACTGACGTTTTCTATGAACAAACGCTGAAGGGAGCTGAATAAATGTAAGTAGGCCCTTAACCCCTTGAGGGTCTGCGCGAACGCCGGTTTTCTATTCTTCGGTCTGGTTTTCTGACCATTCACAGTTTAACATCTATCTATAGAGGTGAGGTGGTTAATTTCATAATAAAACTATTATTAAACTATTATTAAGTAAGAATTTTACTAACCAAATCAAAACCCCTACAGACGTGCGCACACACTAACACACTATTCATTTACCGATCCACCCACATACATAAAATAGTTTACTTAAGATTAGTTTTAAGTCTTTCTTTAAATATATACTTTTGGTTTTGACAGTTAATTATATTGTATATTGTACACTTGTACAAAACCTGTACTGCTGCTTCTTACTTTAACTCAAATTCGTACCCAGCTCATAAGTCAAATATATAAAAAATAAAAATAATATCGAGAACAGTGCAGAGAAATAGATTAAAAAACAGATATTTTTAAAACGTTTAAAGTTTCTCGTAAAATTATTTGGAGTGGGCATTAAACCAACCAACATCCGTAGGGGCAGTAATTAGGTAGGAGTGATCCCCATTTTTCCTGATATCTTGAGATTCTAATGTATTTGAGGGCAAACCTGCTCTGGACAAAATGTGTAAGATAAGTGAAATTTTGTATAAACTGTAGGAACTATTCTATATTTACTCGATGTAGGTACAGTTGGTGTTTCAACCGGCCGGAGTCCTCTTAGTTGGATAAGTCGGGCTATCGGTACCTCAGATCGATAAAGCGTCACCGACATTAAGCCGATATGCATTAATATGTTTTAACTTAAAATGTCGCAATTTCCGATAGGGAAGTGTTCACGTGTATTTTGGTGACATTAAAACTGTACCTCACCTGGATTTTTGACTATGCGTTTTACAGTGAGTTTGAGAAATAAATCGTTTTAAATTAAGTAATTTGCGTGTCTTGCGCCTGTTCGACAAATTAATCGAACCAGGATAAACTCTAAATGAAATAATTATTATTGATCAATATTCACACTTTGAAACCTAGTGTACCTAGTACCTAGTGTTATACACCACTCAGCAAATTATTATTTTATCATAATTTTTCTGCTTAATTTTTTGTATATTAGATATTATTATTATTTAACGGTCCTAACCTAAAATATATTTGAAAGTTAGAAAGTTCCAAAGTAGCTTAGTTCTGGTTATTTCGATTGAGTAACAAAATGATGCTGTTATGTTAATACGACAGGCCAGACCATTGCTGCTACTCTGACTGAAATAGGGACGATCATTAAAATAAATAAAATTGTAATAAACTCTTAGCATTAAGCAAATACTAGAATTTTATAATTACATTACATTAAAGACGATAGTGGTAGCAGATTATTACAAAAAGTACTTTATTTAATCTTTATTCAGTCTTTTATAGGGTTACTCTTTACTCTTGCTTCAATCTCTTTTTAATTAATGGCCCAGGAAGTGAAAGAAAACAATATTTATCGATTTATCTAAAAATCTTAACGTATCAACGATTTTGGATTTAAATTATAACACAACCTATTAGAACACGTATATCATCGAAGGGGTAGTCACAGTATTGCCTAAGCACCTACATTTTGCTTGGTTATATAAGTCTATGTAACAGGAGGAGTGTGTAATCATGCACCGGTCACATTGTAAAGTGAATGGTAGGTATACATAGTAAACTGTAATTTTTTTTTCAAACTTGGAGGCATGAATCATTATTTTATTGCACTATTTCATAATACTTAAATATGAATTACCTACTGCTATTAATTTTCAATATGAGTAGTTGAGTAGTGCTCTGGCAAACATTAGAAGTCATTAGACACAAGATAAAGCACGTTATAGTGCCTTTAATGATTTTATATAGCATTGTCATTCACTTACTAAAATGGAAGAGTCCGTCGACATACGACGTAGAGGAGCAGATGAAACAAATTACAGGGAAGAGTCTAATTCAACATACCCTGAAGAAACCTGAAGAAATGAATAAACATTGACATTACGAAAGCCAACTGATACAAACTTTAATGATGCTGTTTCTATTGGTGGCTCGCTGAGAGACGGTTCGGAGACGAGCAAGCTCCGCAGCAGCCTGCAGCAACCCGTGCAGCGGCGCCGGCCTGCGGCTTGCGGCTTGCGGCTTGCGGCTTGCGGCTTGCGGCTTGCGGCAGCGGGCGGCGGCCGCGAGGGGCGGGCGCGCGGCAGCACCGCCCGCGGGCGGGGCGGCGGCGGGCGGCGGCGGGCGGCGGCGGGGCGGGGGCGCACGCGGGCGGCGCGGGCGCTCGGCGCAGCGGCCGCAGTCTGTGTCGCGCGCTCGCAGCGGCCACGCGCGCCGCGCTCATCCCGGCCCGGGCCCACGACGGAGTGGCGGTTAGCATCTTACCGGGCAGCATTAGAGTCGTTTCGTTATTTTCTAATACTGTCAGGTAAAGATGTCGTCCGCGCTCCACGTTCGACGAGAGCTCGGCCCGGCCGCCGGAACCGGTCGGACGACGTCGATTTATATTTACCGGAGAGGAGCGGCGCCCAGGACGAGGTCGGTCCGCAGCACGCCGCCGGTGTCCGTCGGACTCTATGACATATTATTTTCCGGCTCTGTATTGCCTGCCTGTATGTATTTCTGCCGACGTAGTAATTTCGCATCGAGTGACAGATGACTACGTGTTTTTTACATTTTATTTTATCTAGTTAAATGTTCATGTGTTAATCGTTATCGCGGCCGATCCGTCGATCAGTGTTTGTCGTACTGTAATTATCGCCACGCCGCTGGTTCGGTAACATAATATATCCAGTAATCGGGCGCTCGCCATGCCGACGTGCCGAATAGGAGTCGAGCTCGTGGTCGTTGCTGGTATTCAGGCATGATAATTCCTGAGGCCTGTTTTCCACAGCGCGGCTACAAGCTGACATATTAAAGTAAAGATGTAGAAATCTGGTCCCGCTATGAGACATGACGGAGAGGAGACGTGCCGCCCACTCAGTGTTTTGAACTGCCACGAGTGGTGCGGGCGGGCTGTGAGTCGGTTACCTAGTTAATATTTGTCCGCATTGTGCTGGCTCCGCGGCCGGCGCTGGCCCGCACTGTTGCGTCTCCTCGTCGCTCACGTAACCCACTTAACTAATTAAAATTCCTCGTGGCGGGCGGCGAGCACGCGTTTCCAACTCATTACCCGCGGCTGCGGCGGCGCCACTCTTGCTGCGCACTCGCGCACGCTCCTGGCTACTTGTGCGCAAACAAACAAACACAAAATCATCGCGACACTATTTACAGATGTCATGTTTACTTGATTCTATTCTTCTAGTGCTAAATCCTTCATGGGATGCGAGTGTAGTGTGGGTTGTGTAATGCTAAATATTTTGAAAGCTACCTAAAATGTAATTGTTTTGTAAAATTTTATGTTTATCACTATGGGCCAGATTTCACTAACCACTAGAAGCGCGCTATAAAAGTTTTCACATTCAATGTTTGTTCATTATGCTTGCTTGCTTTATCTGATTGAAAGATTCACTTTTTATATATTTTTTTATTATTAGAACAGCAGCAAACTGTCGCTCTGATTGTTGTCGTTAAACATACAAATGTTTATGTCGACAGAGTTATAAGTTCATTAGCGAACAATACGACTGACCACAGAAGTCAGCACGGCCAGGCGCGGCATCGCCGGTCGCGGTGAGCGACGCTGGAGGAACGAGAATTATGCGCCTTTAGATGTAGCGCATTATTCATTAGTCGGTGGAAAGTTTAAGCTTTCCGAATATAAAGATGTAGGTCAAGGTCCGCTCTCGGCAGGTACCCCGTCCACTTCGATTAATTTAAATGCAACCTCGTTTCTTCGCTATTTAATTTGCCACTATCATTTCCGCGTCATATGTGAGATACTCTAAATAATTTAAAATTTGTATCCTCGCCAAGTTATTTAAGTTGAATGCAACCCACTGTCTGCTGGAGCAGGAGCACTGGGAGCAGGCAGCGCGCGGCGTCCGGCCTCGGCGCGGCGACCGGACTCGATAAACGCCGGTGAAAGCCGCAGTAAATTAATCGCTCAGGTGGACTCCGCTTTCGAATTGAATTTTGATCGGTATCTGAGTGTCGCCATCGGGACCGGTTCTTAATTTCGTATAGGTGTGTGTGCGTTGTGCATCTATTTCGGGAGTCGTTGACCGCGCGTTTGGCACGCTGTCGGCCGCTGCTGCCGCGCCGCACACACGCATATTTCAGGCCGCCGGCCCGAGCCGCCGGCCCGAGCCGCCGGCCCGCCCGTCGACCTGACCCGTCGCTTGCAGGTGGCAAACCAGTTAGCAGGCTGTACCCAGCAGTATTTGTGCAAATGTTTGTTTTAGTATCAAAACTAAAACATTTACTGAGTTCTTTGACAAATGTCATAATTTGAAAGAAATAGAATTACTGAGCGTATTAAGCAACAATCCGTGTAGTCCGCGATGTCCAGCGCCGCGATAACGAGCGTTATCAGCGGCCGCGGGCGCCGGAGGGCAGCGAGCCGTTTATCACGCTGTAGCTCTGACCCTCGAATATCAGTTATATTTTTAAATGATTAATAAAAATAAGTATTTCGTTGTATGTGCTTTAGAGTACCGGCTAGT
The DNA here is from genome assembly GCA_910589355.1 of Parapoynx stratiotata. NCBI lineage: Eukaryota > Metazoa > Arthropoda > Insecta > Lepidoptera > Crambidae > Parapoynx > Parapoynx stratiotata. Next base: position 220,160 of record OU342463.1, read on the forward strand.
TTTGATCGATTCTATAATTATAATTGTCATGAGCACAATGTAATTAAAGACTAATACAATGTTGAAGATTTGTTATGTAACGTAGTTAAGTCTTGCACAATTGTTTTCAATATTGATGCACCTATAGACCGTTATTACTATACAGAATGTAGAAATAAGACGTATATATTGTTAAAGGTATTTTTAGAGTTTGTAACTATTTAAATGTACCATACATGTTCATGACAGAGAAGTAAGTTTACAGCGAGTGTCGGGCTCAGGCGACTCGCTTCCGTACAGGACCAACCGTCGCCGGTTATATCTAAAACCAGTCCGCAAGTATGATGTCCTCGTTCGCATGATGTCGGCCGCTCACTCCACCGTCAGTACTTGTCAAAAAGCTTAATTACTTAACAACTGTAGTTGCTTGTGCTGACTCTTTCTCTTAGGCCTGTAAATTGCTGAGTTTTATGTCCATTCCTCTCTGAACAAGGCTTTCTGGTAGCTTGAACGGTTGGAATAGTTATTTGACGTTCACGAGTATTATACCTATAGTTAATACACCTAGATTAAAGTCTAAATAAAAAAATTTAATTGAGTAAAAAGTCTCATTAACATTAAAGCCTAAGGGTGAGTTTTTTTAATTCGTAGTTATAGTAACCACAATAGTAAATTCTAGACCTATAGCAATGGAAAAGCCGAAATGTGTGTCGTCACCTTGATAAATTGTTATATTTGCGATGAAAATTCAGCAATATACATCAGCTGTGCCGCCAGCCGCCATGTTACTAATCCCAGCAACGTGTTGTGGTTAAATTGTTTATGATTATTTATCTTTAGTTACATTTGAAAATGCGACTATTAGAGAAGCTGTCACATAACGACATCATACGTTTTCGCCATTGGTCCATATTTTATCTACTGGTCAACCTACTGGACCTCGAATCAAAAAACTGACCCTTAATTAACCACAGCAGCAAACGGTTAAGATAGTTGTCAAAAGAATTAAAACAGCGTAAGCTTATTATAGATAAATTAAACGTTTTTCTTTTCAAACTAATTACATTCGTCTTCAGAAATACTATTGCATGCATATGTTTCACAAAAGTCGGAACAAAACAGAACAAGCGTCTGACAGTAACAACGTAAACTATATCGTTAGCCAAACTAGCTTGGGCAGTTATTGTCAGCACCAAATTATTACGTCATTGTAGCTATCGTCAATGGTAAGATACTTCATTGCATCATTTCCCTACCGTATTAATAATAATTCCCAGTATTATTTGGCGTCGGGAGTGTCGACGCTGCATGTCAACGTAGTTTGTGAAGGCACTATGCCTTCATGGAGCCTACTTTTCCTAAAAATATGCTTAAGTGACATCAGAGAGCTGCTGTTGTTAGACGTCTTCACAAAATTAATATTTAAACTGAAATGCCTATAAATATTATATCATCTATCAGCCTATTGTCGTCCACTGCTAAACATAGGCCTCCCCCAATGATCGCCACAACGACCAAATCCAGTACCTACCACTAATCAGCAAATAATATATACTAATCAAATAACAATTGGTCTGATTGCTTGATTTGGCTTGGTCGGTGCACTGTAAATACTACTAATTAAAGTTTAAAAAAAAATCCCATTCGAAAACAATAATTTAAAAAAATCAGTAAAAAGAAACAACGTGATAAAATATTACAAAAGGCACGTAGAGAAATTTTTTCGCACTGCCCATCTTTGCATCGTAATGCACTCTCACTTGTATATTATAAATTTTAGAGGAACAAATTTATATATAAAATAAACATAAACCATAGAGGCTAAAATTGAGTAGATTTAATAGATGTTTCTACAAAAAATCTGACCAAAATACATTACTTATTTTGAATAATCGATGGGAACAATATGTAGAAATAATGAAAGAAAATACACTACAAATATACCCATGCGTATCTAAAAAAACCATAAACAAGAAATAAACTGTAATCTACCTTATACCCATACCTATACGCAATTTCCTATCGGAAACGGATTCCCTCAGACCTACACCATGGATTCCTTCAGTCCTGACTCTTTCCGTGTGGATTGAGTGATCACTCTCATTCACTCACCATTAGGTGGTGATGAGTCATTTGCTGTTCTTTTAAATCTATTATAATAAAAAAGTAGAGGTCGGATGTCTGTACATTGAAATAAAAATGCTTAAAACCAAGTCAGGGGGATGTAAAAAGAGGGAAACTAACAAAAAAAGTTTATTTTTTGCACTTTATTCCCGAAAATTAAAAGGATCCCATGGGATAGTTAAAAAACCATAGTAACCGCGAATGAAGTCGCGGGCAACAGCTAGTAGAGAATTATTTACTAAGTACTTACTATGTAGTTTATGCCTATGTTGACTTGAGTATACATAATATTTTACTATATAGTTTAAACTTTTTATTTTTAAACTCTTTATTGCACCAACAAAAATAAACAATACAGTGAAAAAAAAAAGTTTGCAAGGGAGGACTTATCCCTATTATCCAGAGATCTCTTCCAGTCAACCCGACACAGATGTGTGAGATTTCATAGTGACAGAAGTGACACCAGTGCACAAAACACATGTTAATAAGTTTGTTTTTATATTTTAATATAAACCTTTATTTGAATTATGAAAAGGTATGATTAAAATATTGACATTAATAAGTTATTCTTGTCTCTAAAAGATTACTAAAATGTACCTTTGTTATGTTTACTAAAATGTTCCTTTTTCGCAAATGAAATTAAGGATAAATGCTGATGATAGTATAATACTGTGGGGGTGCATGGTTAGGTTATTTTGTTTGAACTAATATAAAAATATATTATTATATTTTCGAAACGTTTATTGGACTCCTTCTTACTACTTGCTACAAGCGCTCGCGGTAATGAACTTTAATACATGGTTAAATACTCTAATTTTAAAATAATTTATAATAAGCTATTTATTTTGTAAAATGCATAATATGTAAAATGTTGACGATTTTAAGTGCCAAACTTGGCCTATGAAATAAAATTATTTTTGATTTGATTTGATTTTTGATTTCATTGACTAAATTTTATGAATTGCAGGGCTATTTAGCAAAAAATGTTCGATAATTATTCTATAGAGTAATTTAAATCTGCATCCAATTCTAAATCAAGATGAGAAAATCTGGGTCGTTAGTGCTAGCTAACATTAATTTTCCTGGTGGTTATTTGAAAACTATTCAATATTTTTATGTTGTCACGTTTATTACAATAACAATTTTGCGCTGTAAAGGAACTAAATAGCATCGAAGTGGAACCCACTGAACTAAACAAGTTGTTAAATAGAATACGAAATAGTGTATTTCTATCTCCATTAAATTTTTTTAAATGGTAACTAAGTATTTAGTATGTTTTGGCCCGGGTATAAATAGGGGTGGGGCTTCGTTGCTGCCTCCGGGGTCCGCCCGCCCTCGCCGCGCCGCCTGTAAAAGACATCAACGAAACCTATATCTCCATAAATATTAATTTAAATTAAGTAACTACTTTAAGTGCACATGACACACTGGGCTATGCTGAGAATAAGTGGCAGTTCAGAACTAAGCAAAAGTTCTCTTTAAAACTACTATTTCCCGGTCAGACAATTGACTGCTAAATACCATTTTCGTAGTTAATGGACTATGAATTGTTGCGTTTCCACGTCACGTTCAGCAGTCATGCACTAATTGGGTACCTACTTTTAAAAGGTTTTACACACTACGCAAATACTTATTTGGTTTATGCAATAGGATTTTGTTACTTTTTTTTGCGCAGGCCCTGCTTTTCTTTATCGCAAATCGGCACCGTGCCTTTGAAGCTCATTTTAAACTATTAAATGTCGTGTAAATCTTTGTAAAATGATAGTTTTTTTTAATCAAATGATATGTACAATTTTCAAGTCACGAGTTTGAACCGCTTTAACCCATACAATATATTTATGTAGTTAGTAAATGAAATTCCTTTTCTCTTAAGACTAGTTAAGACGAATAATTAAAAAAACAATAAGGTGCACTCATTTCAGATTTGAAACTTTTTGATTCCAATTATTTACAAATTATTTTTTACCTTCCTTTCTGAGAAATTAAAAAAATTACGATCCGAATAAAATTCTGTATAAATCGCAGAATTTACATTTTCTTTGTTGATACAATTGGTTTAGCAAAGTATACGTCGATGGAAAATAAGCAGAGCAAAGAATTCTATACAAGTTTATGTTACGTCCTACCGATCTATTCCTTCGTGTACTACCAGTGCTTCTATCAAAAAGGATAAGAGTAAGAAAATAGTGATTTAAAGTACTTTTTCTGATATAAATGCAAGTCCCTAAACAAAACACTGTAATTTTGGGACAACAATAACGTGAACTTTAAATATTTAAAAAAATCTATGCGTCTTAGCACCTGCTTATGAATGTTAAAAGCATTTTACATAATTTCGTGGAAAAGAAAAAACTACGCCATCCGTTCACAAAACTACCAGGAGGCTTTGTTCTGTGAAGAACGCCTGCTGCATCTAGCGCCTTCCTGCGGTCTTCGCCAGATCGTCGGTCCACTGGGACAAGTAATCCAGCTAGGTAGGTCTAATTTCCAGAAAGAGGTCAATCGACAACTCCAACTACGAATCCGGCTCGCAGGCAGCGTTCGGGAAGCTACGCAGCATATTTTCGGCTCATCTACCGCAGTGTCTCAAGACTAAAGACTTCAACTTCTGCGTGTTTCCAGTGATGACATACGGCACTGAGACGTGGCCGCTTACAATGGGCCTGATAAGAAGGCTCAAGGTCACTCAAAGGGCAATGGAGAGGGCTATGCTTGGTGTTTCTCTGCGTGATCGAAATAGAAATGAGGAGATCCGCAGGAGAGCTATGGTCACCGGGTACAATTTCTTCTGTTTATTTACTACCTTTGTTTTCCTTTAAATCTAAACAGTTTGTGGCAATAATATGGATATAAATTTAGGTTGTTTTACATCGTTGCGAATGCCACGAATACGTAATTTTAATGTTTTTTAATTGTCGTATCTGTGAAGAAGAAACGGTTTTACGACGTAGTAAGTATCTCTAAACTATAAAGTGTCGCGAGAAGTTAAAACGATATACCTAAAAATTGATTTGGTTGTAGTCATTGAGTTCACGTACGACGGTCTTGTTTGAACAGCTGTCAGCTGAAGGCTGAGTGTTGTTGGCTGGAGGAGCTGCTAGCTCTGTGCCCGCGCCGGGCCGCGGCTCCCGTTCATTCATCCGCTTCCGCGCATGCACTCCGCTCTGTCGTCACCTTTTATTCCAATAGGCGAACCGTCATGTCCAAACGTAAATAGACACAGATATCTGACAGTTTCAATGTCCGCGATGCTCCGGTGAAAAGATTATGAGTTAGAATATTATTTTTAGACGACATCGTCGACGACGGCCGTGGAGCGGCGGTCGGGAGCGCGAGCTGGTGCGGCGCGCGCACTATAAATACCGGGGGCGCCGGCGGCGGGCCGACTGCCGCTCGGCGCCGCGGGCTCCGCTCGCGCGCGCATTCAATGTGAAACGCAATTGTTTATGTATACGATCCACTATAGACGCTCGTAGAGGACGTCGTGCCGGCTCGCCAGCGTCGTCGTGACCGCGTGTCTGCGGCGCGGGCGGCCGTCGTGGCCGCCGCGCGGGAAGTTCAAGGTGAGCCGAGCGAGGGAACTGGTGCTCCGGATCATCGAACGACACCCCGATTCGATTGTCCAAGAGCGGCATCAGGTATTCTGAGTCGAGCGCCCGGCGTACGAGCGACCGGTAGGAAAATTGTGCATCATAACTCGGTGATGTTTAAAAAACTGTGAGCTAACATTAATTATTCTTGAAATGACTACTTTTGTAATAGGCCAGAAAACTATTACATTCTTATTCTGTGTAGAACTAATAATGTAGGTAAGTAGGTAATTTCATTTGTCCGTTGAGTAAATTTTTTCGTTGAGTAAGAGCAGATAATTTTTGTAAAAGGTGTGCCTGCAGAATATTAGCGTGTAGCCCCGCGGGCTCATCGAAACCTGTGTGCGGCGAGTCCTTGCACGGCGCGGCGGCTAGAGAATTTATAATTATTTGTAACGGACGGCGGAGGCTCTCGCGGCGCCGCGGAACGGGACCGAAGAGCCGGGGGGGGGGGGGGGGGGACAAGCTCGCACGGTAAAGGTCAGCGTGCACCTGCGCGCACACTGCCGCACCATTTATCACCACTAGACACTAGCACCCGACCACATGCTTTTGCACAACAAGCTAGCTCAGCTACATTCGGCTTTGTAATGATTTCCCTTGAAGTTCAAAGTATTTATGCACAGGTTTGTCTTCGTGTCGTAAGAAGGTTCCATAAGATTTCATTCAACGTTGTTGATCGTAAGTAATGCTAATTTCCAGTGGGAAATATTGGAACTTTTTCCTTGTAGCCAATCGCAAACGGAATGCGTTGCCGCTGTTCCCAGGCGCATGCCTAATAGACCAGTGAACCTGTTGAGTAAGCTCATTCCGTAGTCGATTTCATTTTGAAGACTAAGCTCGTAGAATACAAAACGGCTGGGCGCGGGCTCGCCGCGGCGCCCTTCCAAGGTCGCGGCGCTAGACTCCACCAGCACCACGTAACTGTTTGTTCGACGCTCTACTTGGATGCTGTTGCGTAAACACGACCTGTGTGTAGTTTTGCAGTCGACTCGTATATTGGTAACTCGACACGTAGCAACAAACTCTACCAATGCAAAATAATTATAACATGGAAGTTGTTGATATGAATTTTATTTCAGTGTCAATGCTGATTCATCTTTATGTCCGGTGGAGAAATGCGTTTAAAATATTTTCAGTGACATATTCGAGTGGACCTAAAGAAAATCTACTCACGAAAACATGCTGAACCAGTGAGCCAGTGCTCATGTTCTTAATATTGGATCACTTTACTTTATCTGAGCAATGATATATCAAAATCAACATCAGAGGTCTGTTGGTCTTTCCATCTTCTTGATTCTGGTGTGTTAATTCTTGAGGGCAGGTTACTGGTATCTTGAATAAAGTGAGGTGTATATTCAGATGGCAACGCCTGCAGCGGCGGCGGGCCGGCCGCCGAGCGGTCGCCGACCGCCGCGCTCCGCCAACAAACTATACATATTAAACATGTGCATAGCGCGTCCATAAGCCGCATGTATCGCTTCTCGGCTGGTTATGTCCAGTACCGTTACATTTCTTGCTTTTAGATCTCGTTCGGGGCTTGTTTAAAACACGATCCACGCGAGGGGCCGGCGGCGGATTGCGCGGGGGGAGCTCACTGCGAAGAGCAGGAGCAGTGTCAGGCATAAAGAATTCACCATTTTTTTCGAGTGCGTTAATACCCACCGTCACACCACGGTGGACATTATAAATAATATGAATTGTAATGATATACGGAGCGATATGCGCGCGCCAGCAGCTGGCCTACGGTAACATTACCAATTTAAATGACGCCGGAGCGCTGACGACGGGTGCGGGCCACGTGGCCGCAATGGTATATCACTTGACAAAAACAATGGTATCTACTCTTAGAAGATTGGTGGCCAGGATGAAATGAAAATTACAGGCTTGCAGTAGCTCAATACATACTATTATCCTAATAGTAGGTATTTTAAGAATATAATTATAAGAGTGTCAAAATACTGCGCAATCGCCTGCGTGGACTAGCATTTCGTTAAGGTTGTGGGAAGAAGCTAGATCTATCACCGGATCGGTATGGACATCCTTGTCAAGTAGACAATTGTTTATCATGTACACCGCATATGAAAGAAGTTGCATCAGTGTCCACCAGCGATGAGTGCAGGATACCCCGATTCCATATTATTATTATTTCAAAATCCTATATGTTCCTATTGCACTTTAAAGAGTTCAATAGCTCTACTAATTTTGTTAATGATTAGATTACTCAATAATTATTTTCAGACTCATTGTTATTGCTTTTAATTGTATTTATTTCATGACTCAAAGCTACAATTAGGTATGATTTTCAGTTATTAGTTACTTATTAATAAAGTATGACTACATTTAAATACTTATATTGTATTACCTACATAGCCGCTCTCATAAAAGTTCTTAAACGACAGTTGTTAATTATTTAAATACAAAAATATCCATATCTCGGAAAAATGTCAGGCATTACAGTTATGATCTAAATAATCACTACGATGGGCAGGGTCGGTGGAAAGATTCTGTACATCCACTGCTGGAACACTAGCGTAACGTCCGCAGTAAAAACTCAACCAAAATTGTATAGTTTTTTAAAAGCTACAATTATGTAGCTTTTAAAAAACTATACAATTCAATACATCATTGTCCCTCTTAGAAAAATAATTCCTAAACAGTAGTGCGAACGTCAAAATTAACGCAGTAAGACGTAATAAATGCGGATGTAGATTGTATCAATTTTTTTGTACTCAACATCCACCATTTTATTTCAAGTTATATGTGCTGCTAACTGTACTGCGCTTGAATAGAATATCATTCTGGTATACCTATTTAATACAAATCTAAATATTCGAAATGTTGCATTCGTTTTGAGTATCGAGCCGATAATGTTGCATCTGGTGCGTCACCGCGTCACACCACGACACTGTGTCTCTGTATTCACATAAATGTTACAAAATATTCCTCGTTTTAATTACTTATTGAAAGTTCACTTGTAAAGATATTATTCGAGATTATATTTATTTTTATTATTTTTAATACTTATAGCGGCGATGGCCTCACCACCTGTCACGCTGAGCACATGTGCTGTCACTGCTTGATGAAGCGCTGACTATGGCAGTGGACTGCTTTTGCTGACTAACCCTTAATGGATAATAGTCGTGATTATGTATATAAGTGTTTATTTCTTTTCCTTACTTTAATTCAATTCATTTATTGCGAATACAGGTTTCACAATGTATTCTGGTACAGCAATATTTTTCTTTTACCCCATACTTTGCTTTTCAGACTTAAAAAATAAACGGCTATTTTATATCGTTTATTGTAAAATTTTGAGGATTTTTTATTACTGTTTAAAGCGGCATAGGTCACGATCGGCCATGTTGAGTGCCGAATTAATGGACAGATAATAGTACCTCACAGTCATTAATATCACACAAGAACACATGACAAGACGCGTTGCCACATGAAGAAGACAATTTGCGCCAACCCCAAATAGAATTGGGAACAGGACAGGACAAAGTAGGAGTTATTTAGTATTAGGTATAAATATTATAGTCATGTGTCTGACGAAAGGATTCTCGTATATTAACATGTTATTAATATGATTGTGGAGTATAAAGAGTAAAGCGACAGGGTAAAATAAACTAAAATGAATTGTATATACCCAATTACGAATCAATTTTGTATTACATTCGTATATTATGGAAGTTTTGCGTTTGTCCAGTAGAGTTTTTAAAGACGAAACCACTCATATATAATTTGAACAAAATATCTAATACAAAATAATTTATTTTTTATACTTAGTGCATAATTATATTGATATAACTTTCATACTCTTTTAAATACCGTTTCCTTAAAACCCACAGTTCGACCGCAAACTTCCATGATTGCAGCTACTTACACTACCTTTGCAATGAATGTTCATGATTTATCGTTATTTAAATATTTGTAAAAAATATATCAGTTACAGTTGGTTCATCGATCGATAGTAGGTACACAAGGCCGCGGTATAACAAACACCATAAAGCGACGCGGTCCCATGGCGCGTCGGTCGGTCCCGCGGCGAAACGGCCGTGGGTTCAAATTATTTTCTCTGTAGAAATTTGAACTCATCTATCTCTTTTTCTTTTATAGAGCGAACTTTTAAGATACAGGTCCATAATGTTGGGTAGTAACTTCTGATTTTGATACAACTTTTTGTTTAGTTAAAGCCTAAGATTGCTGAGTATTTAATAATTTTACTTGTATAACTACACACGTTTCATTAACGGTATGTTCATCGGTTTTGTTATTTATGCAGATAATTGTATGTTGCTGTAAGTTATTTGTTTGAAGTAACAAAAAGGCATGAAAAGTGCAAAAATATATAAATTTTATCACGACATCAATAATTTATATTGTAAGATAACAAATAGGTACCTAAATAAAATTGTAATGTAACATGTCCGTCGCAAGTCGTCCGCGCGAGTCCCGGCATGCGCCTGTCCGGAGGCTGCGTAGCGCGGGAGCCAGTACCTTCAAACGAGTATTTAATCTGCGCCGGCGCAGGGCGGGGCGGCCTATGAAGTGTAGGCCTAGGCGCCCGCGGCTCTACACACCACGGGTGGCCGGGATAAACGATCTTACATTAATTTGCCCTGTTACTTTCATTATTTTTATATATTCTCAATTATACGAATAGGATTGAAATTTAATTTGAATAAACATCAAATGACAGAGTCGCCATGTAGGGCAAATTGAATTAGATGTAGATAGAATTTTTTCAGTGATAATTTAATTTAATTTAATAGCCTGGAAATAGCTTAACTCTTTTACTTATTATATCAAGCTCCGTGGCCGAGTGGCACGCCAATTAGCGCGAACTCAGAATCTAGCCCAGACATCGTTGCGTTGTGGAGAATCTTCGTTCTGCGGTCGGTTAAAGGTGGTGGATTAAATCAATCAATCAAACCAAAAATATCTTTATTTTAAAGGCTTGATATACAAACACTTAAAAACGTCAATTTATAAATAAGTGAATCTACCATTCGCTCGGAACGCATACATCCCCGAGAAGAGTGAGCCAGAAACTCGAGGGTTGCTCTTTTTTTCACATTTTTTATAATTCTTTTGTTTTTTATAAATGTTAGATTTGTACTAGTCTATCAAGTGGATAGATTATGAACATAGATTTTTAGAATAATATATAATATTAATTATTTAATTTATATTTATGTGTATTGATGCCTAAATATACTGTGTACTTACGAATTTAATACATAAGTATTATATAAATAAAAAAATATTTTCACTGTTACACGTAGGTAACCAAAAACAAAAACCTGTATTTATTATAAAACAGACATATTGTATAAAAGTTTTACCGTTGTAGGTACTTCCTTCGCTGATTGTTCTTTAATGTACAATATATTGTAAAATAGATTTGTTTTCAATTTAATGTAAATTAAACTTTATATTGTTAATGCGAATTGTTTCTAATATGTAACCTAGTTCATAGATTACTAATAGTTCCTTGATACGGTATGAGTGGATTTACCTATTCTAAAAGTAGATAATTAACTTATTTTTTTTTTAATGTAGCTCGAGTGTATCGATGTACTGGCAATTAAAAATAATTAAACATAATTCTTCTGTCAGTAAATATGAACTTGTATCCCATTTATCGCAGTGAACTTGTATCCCCTTTCAAAAACATTAAGTTCTTAAAAGTCAGTCGCTAATGTAATTAGTTTGATACATAGTTAAAGTTAAAGGTAGCTATTTTATGCCACTGATGACTGCGCAATTCTCTGTGGCCGAGTCAATTCGGTTGAATTTGCATATTCAATTACTTCAGTTGTTATTGTGTGAGGGGGACATTTGAATCCCAGGGTAACTGTAATGGTTATTTATTATTTTATTAACATGTGTTCGAAATTATTACATCTACTGTCATCATCATCAGCCACTCCCGCCCACTGCTGGTCTAGGCCTCCCTAATGCACGCCACCGCTCTCGATTCTCGGCCGTTCCTATCCAGCCCACACCAGCCAGCTTACGAATATCGTCGTCCCATGTTGTCCCAGAGCGCCCCACCTACGTCACACATCGTGGTATCTATTGTCTTGATAGAAAATGTTTCGTTATAAAATGTTTTGCATATTTTTTGATTATGTAAATACTTAGGCTTTTTGGCTAGTAAAAAAGTTTTAAAATATAATTTTATTAATTCAAGATAACAATATCAAGTATTATATACAGATTATTTTGGCTAAATGTTTTTAATTTTTATTAATATAATGAATCTTGTATTCTTTAGATATCTATGAGTAATGTAAAGTAATGTAGAGACATCGGTCAGTCAAAATTGTATTACAATTAAACTATAATTATAGTTTGTACGTAGTTTATACCTCGACTAGCCAATTAAAAATGTTTGTGAAATAAACCAATAAAGAATGTAGAATTATTTTTTTGTTTTATTGCTGATGGGGTGATTGCTATGGTTGACACGTTGAACAAAATAATAATATTATGAAACAAACTAAATAATATATTATTTTGAGGCATTTGCTTACGACACATTATACTTCCTTGACGAATCTAATAAGAGAACGTCTAGAAATCTAATGGAAATTATTTTTCGTTAATGATTTGAATACATATTACATATTAGTAATACCTATAAAGACTGATGCAATGTTCCCAATGTCTGTAACACCATTAATGAATCACACAGAAAATGAACTGAAATTTGTTATTACAAATTATGAGATGCCTCGTTTGAGAAACCGCGGGATACACGGGTTCGATCCCACCGAATGTACCACTGAGTTTGAATAAAGCACATATGTACAGTTCATTGTGAATATCGCTTACCTGTGCCCGGTGCATGACAACAGGCTCGCCACCTGTTACATGGGGACCTAACATATCTGGCGAAATATGGGTGTATAATACATCTGCTAACCCCTTCACATATATTATTTAATCATTTAGGTACACTTATGACGCGTCAAAAACATTAGAAAATTAACCAACAACCTATACAATTCTACTTGTTATAACGTTATAAGATGCAAGCAGACAGGATGACAGTAGGTAAGTATATTCATCTACCAATACGAAGACATTAACAATGTGAGTATATAATGATGAATATGAAAATGTTTGGTGCAGTCAACCGCACGTTTGACTCATAATATATTTGCATCCTTACCAAGTTAAACATACCTAAAGTGCAAAAAATAATGAATTTTTCAATTTGTAGTCCAACGAGTTGTGGACTCTACCTACTGTTAATGAGTATTCTAACAAAGCTCTTGTAATTAATAATTAATTAGTGTCGAATTGTACAAAATTCTTTTAAAATTAAATATGATACGATGGTCCGTGCGCGATGTAGCCGTGTGATGTCGTTACGTATGAACTCTCTGAACAAGTAATACCAGTCCAGCAGAGCCCAGCACGCTGCGGAGCCGCGATGTTCCCGGTGCTAACGATTCAAACTCGAGAATTAATTCCTTCACTTTCTTGGTTGGTTAAGTTCAGAGAGTTCATAAATGGTATCTAAATTGTATGGTATAAGATATAGAGCAACAACCTAAGATGGCGCCAAAGTTTAATATTTTTTTATGAAATTAATAACCATAGGTTAGTTGACATGCGTTTTGTGTCTTCGACAGTGAATTTAAAGTAGGCTCGCGCCATAAACTCCGATACTCGTATTATAATTCATGATAGAGGGTCTATCATATCATTATTTAACAAAAACTAATAATAATCGGATTACACAAGATTTTTAACACTTATTGTTTATCCATCTTATCTTACGCTATAAATTGACAAGCTGATAATAATTTCTTAATAATTATAAGAAGTTCAAGAATAAGTGTTTGTCAGTTTTAAAGACAAGGAGTACCTAGGATATGCTTCAAAATGTTGAAACAAGATGATATTCACGCTAGGCACTCTAGATCGAAATTAAAAGTTTTTTATAAATGAAGAGCAAGTATTTCGGTAGCTTTATATCATAACTAAGTATATCTGCAAGAACTCCTCACTCAGATTGACAGCCTGTTCTCTAATTCTCAGTTGTTGGATACGGATTCGACTCGGAAATGTATGTCCCTTCTCTCTTTGATTCGCTACATTAGAAATTTACAGATATAGAGAGAGATAGAGATTCTGACACTCAATGACGATTAATAATGTTTTACAAATTAAATAAATAATTTATGACGTAATAATGATATAACTTTTTGAATTATAAAAATCGGATCATTAAGTACGAGGATATATTATAAGTATTAAACTTACGCCGTACACGATGCTTAATCTCAATGTGCGCGAGAGCGTGTGATGTCAGAAAATCGGATAGAACCGACATTTACTATGGATTATCCATCCATACTCGCGATATCTTTTGAACGGAATGTCCGAATTAAAAATTAAAAATTATAAAAGTTAAATAAAGGCCAGTCTTGAACACGAAATCATTTATTTTGATACGAATTTATACCAAGATACAAATAAAGAGCCTTTTCTAGCGGCGAAATTTTAATAGAATTTTCAATATTACCAAAAACACTTATTGTGTCTAGACTATAATAGTCAGACAAATGCTGGCGCGCCATTTTTTCAATGTGTTCTACAAAGTCGTAGTACATCATTTTATTCTATCGACAATAATTTGATAGAATAAAATGTTCGAAAACAAAGCTGATTTCGCCATGGTCAGTCCTAGGATGGGTGACCAGAACTTTGTCATCTCGAGTTCCTCCACGCTCCGGAAGGCACAAAATCAACGCCATAATGTTAATTAAATATTTACAAATATTTAAATATTAAATTAAAATTACGCCGCTAGAAAAGGTTCTTTATTTGTATCTTGGTATTAATTCTTATCAAAGTAAATGATTAATTATTTCATTCGGAAATTCCGTTCAAAAGATATCGCGATTTCATATGGAAAATCCGTACTAAATGTCGGCGCTATCCGTTGTTGTGACGTCACAGCTATTTCAGCGGCCTCTCGGTGAACATCGCTAGTTATTTCGTCATAACTTTGTCAACATTGACCGCAGAACAATAATTTTTGCAATATGTCTTAAGAATTTCTTAGCTCTATTAATGTGCATTCTCAGTTAAAAACTTTACTGATCCTATCGTTTTCCAACATTTGTGAATAAGGGGCAGGTCTAACCTCAGAGTTGACTCATAAGTGAAGCAGGCCTATGCATGCAGACTAGAAACTACGCACTAAGCAGCACTCGCAGACAGGTTGCTGGCTAATTAAGTGATTTCCCGGTAATGTTCTATGACAAGACTGCGGCCAGTTGTTTTAATGCTATTAGTCCCGCGAGCGGCAGCCCTCCAACTTGATTTATGTAAGAATTACAGAAATCAAGTTGGAGGACTGCGCAGACGCTGAATGAGGATAGCTCACATTAATGTTAATGACAACTTAAATCCTTACTAAGGAACCAGTTAGACTACTTCTAGTTTATTTAAGCAGCTCTCAAAAAACAAACGATGTGGAATTGAAAACCGTTCTAATTTAATCTTATCCCCCCCCCCCCCTAATGTCATTATTATCTCAAATAACGCCGGATAAAGTTGCTGGATAAAAAACAATTGTTATCAATATTATCAATATCAATGCTTTTATGCTGAATCATCATCAGGGTAATGCTTACTTAAGTATGTCTCATGCTGAGTTAAGATCCCCTTGATGAGCATAGCTTATCTAATACGCGGGCAAAGCAGAAATGATCGAATGTTTTGGTCGCCCGTTGAACCGTGTTGAATGGCAGTATGAGCGGGTGATGATTTGTCATGTTATGAAATATGGTAGGAACCACTACGAGCGAACGATATCACGGTAGGTATATTACAAGTTAAATGACCGTAAATTACCAGGAGCGAGTAGAAAATAGCGCTAAGTTCAGTAGATAATACTATTACACGTAGAGTATACATTCCATGAAAAGAATGAGCCACGTATTCGCCGCGCGCCCCCGCGACCCGGCCGCCGCATTAACATTCAAATTTATGTCACCATTATCTTTGGGTAAACGTCGCTTTTGTCAAATCACTGTCTGTACAGTTCTACCAATATGGTGGGTCGCCGCCGCGTACACTCAACCGCAGGTCAAACTACACATAACTGTCAAAGTTCTGCAATAGATTTGAAATCCTAACGCGTTAGGAATAAAGTGTAAAGATATTTACGAAATGTTGACAGTTGGTAAGTTGGGGAGCTGTTGTGTACATGTGCGCAAACATGGCGGGTGCGCGCGCGCACAACGCCGCGCCGGAACAATGGCGCTACCGCTCGATAACATTATACTACATTATTATCTAAATAGTTCCATCGATAGTGTTAACTTTGTATCTTGCTTGTTGTTCTTCTATGAAATTGATGTTGCCGAAAACTGTGATAGTCAAAAAATTTACACAAAATATACAAATGTCACGGAGAAGTTGATTTTCAACTTTTAGGTCATGTATTTAAAAAAAGCTCATTACTTCTTTGAAGAAGATAAAGTTAATAAAAGTTTTATAATTAAAATAGACAATTAATTGTATTGTGTAATACCTACAAATAGCAGTTTGCATGCATCTATGCCGAAATAAACGAAGTTGCCTACATTAAGAACATATTAACACAACTAGTTAATTTTAATTAATATACTCTCACAATCAATTAAGATACTAAGGCCCAATTGTTAAGGCCTAATCTAACACTAAGGCCCAATCAAACTCTCGTGCAATTGGGCCTTAGGCCGTTAAATCGAGAGTAAGAGCCTAACCCAGGGTTTGCCCATATATTTGCCCCAGGGTTAGTTGCTAACTCTCGAACGCCCAATTGGGCCTAAGAAATCTAAATTGATATTTCTAGCAGAGTTAATCCTTTTGTAGATATTTATGTCATGAATACCTACAAACCATTTTTTTCAGTCACGGTTGATTAAAGATTTTATTATGTTATTTTTTTAATGGCAAATTATCGATGAGTAAGTACTTAATTATCCGTCACCTAGTTGATAACAATGATTACAGGAAGTTACTTATTTTCTATTAATTATAATTCCGTGTGCTCTACAGCAGGTAGACCCCGCAGCCTCCGCAGGCAGCGCAGCGGTGCGTTACCTCCTTCATTAGGAAGTAACGCGCCGCTTAGACTTCAACGACGCGGGCGCACCTGACAACTATTTATAGACTAGGTGCTTGCCCGCCTGCGAGTGCGCGTTCACACGGAAGCTTCGCAAGCAACAACACAAAAACCATGCAACTTTTGTTTGCTGAGCGTAATCTAAAGCAAACTTGAGAGATATTGATGACTTGTGTGGTTTGTGTAGTCTCAGCGTAATTTTCGGAAGGCAACACGTTTTTGTTATTCGTAAAAGGCAACAGGGGTGACGCGTCACCTCATTATTTCAATCTCAAATAAAATAGCAGTGTGTATGAAATCGACCGTTATTTATTATTAGATAATTAACTTTAACATTTAATAATCCGAAAATAATTTTAATTTAGTATGGCACCTGTAATTTGTTTTTTTTTGGGTTTTGTGTCAAATTTGTACACAAATTGAAGGTTTTCTCATATATGGTGTGGTGGGGTAGATGTTTAGTCAAACATCATTTTCGCCTCAACACATAAGTGCTTGCTTGTATCAGCGGCACATCCTCTTCGTCACTACTTTCGTAATATGAAATCAAGTCCTCTTCCTCGAAGTGCATCTAAACATGATCATCATTTTCACTCGCCTCACTGTCCTCTCAACTTCACTCATAATCAGAGCTCGCATCAACAATCTTTAGCAAGTAGTTTTTAATCTTCTTATTCGAATTAAAAGTCGATTTTACATATAAAACTCAAATAATTGTAGAAGTTTTTAAAACAATCATTAATTATTTGGATACCGAAATGTATATTTTGCTTGATTGACTTTATAATACTATACACTGTAAGTTATAATATATTTACAAAAAATAGAACAGTCGGGGAATCAACCGGGTGCCCTTTAGCGAGTAGTGCCGTTGTCTCCACTCGGTTACTGCCTTCCATTAATTCTCAATGGGTACTAAATTGCATTTTAACACACTTTCACAGCCTGTTTTCAATCATGTGAATAATTATATAAGTTTTAAAAAATGCCATAAATTATACAAGCTTCGTAAGATTTATAACGCCTTGTTGGCAGCGTTGGGACCCGTAGGCATTTTGGGTATTAACAAGAAAGGCTGTCAAGGAATTGTGGAACACCATACAAATTACCCGCTAACGCGTAAGCTATTTAGATGTGCTGGACTTGTGTGTTCTTGTGGCTGTTAACACCTCGGCCTTCTTTTATTTATGGGTGAGTGTCGACGTCATTCTTCTTCAACATTCTACACATGGAAAAGTTTGAATCCTTTTCTTCCTTGCAAAAAAAAAAAATAATTATTACATGGGGTCGTTCTGCAAAGGTGTCGTTCACAAAAAAAACACTTTCGAAAAAAACACGAGCTCAAACCAGAAACAACTTTCCCAAAAACATATAGCAACAGACACCATCGTTAAAACTATAAAACGTCACTATTATCTAACATCTTAACAGTTTTCTATTTGTCTATCAATATTTACTTATACATTCACAATTACTAAATACATAGATAAATTAATTTGATTGAATGTATCGTTACAGAGGACCCTTTCCTTATTGGAAAGTTTATATTCGTTACTTATATTCGTACTTGATCTTTATACGACAAGGATGGTAAAGCAACAATAGAATATTCGTAGCAGAAAATTCTCAGAAAATTCAGAAAAGTATCACTAGCCACGTGCTGCCTACCCTGTGAAGGACTAAGACAAAACGTTATGTTCACAGCACAAGAGAGTCGAACCCCCAGCTTCCAACACAACGTTCTTTGTTTATTTTTGTGAATCAATGTTATTTTTTGAGAAATTTTTGTGAAATTTCTGCAAGGTGGAAGTTCAACCCTAGTTGGGCGCTCACAATTATAGTATTAAAAACTTTGCTCTACCTTTAAAACTTTTCTGAAGAATTAGTATGTAGGTAACTACCAAATTGAAATGACTATAAACAATCCATCCGTGAATACCATATTATCATTAACATCATTCATCTGATCGATGAATTATCAAACGAAACTATTATCGACTACCGGTGGGTGTTCTTAAACACAGGAGGTAGGTCTGTTATTGTTGGGACTGTGCCCATATATGGGCTAGAAACACCAAAAACTGTGGGGATTTTTATCGTCACAGATAAGATAAAGCTTAATAAAAGGAAATAAAAAATGAGATAAGCTTCTTATAATTTTACTTGAATGGTTATCGGTTTGTTCTAACATTCTTTCAGATCAACCAATAATATTATGGAAAGTAGACGCTAGTTATATCTCTCAAGCTCATGGCGTCATAATTTTTGTCATATCTATTAATGTCAAAGATTAGAGAATTATCATCTGCAAATAGTACTGTTTTGTGTAGTACTTACGCCAGATCATTTATACATATATATATTAAGAAAAACCGAGGTCCTAATACTGACCCTTGAGGTACGCCCATCAAAATTGGGGTCCCCGAAGACCTAGCTCTATTAATAACAACTCTTTGACTTCTGTGGGTCAGATACGACTCTATTAATTTTAGTGAATTTACTGATACACCATAATGTTTTCATTTAGGTATTAAAGTTTTATGGTCAACGCAATCAAATGCTTACTTAGAGAAATTTATTTAGAGAAGAACAAAGCATATTTAGACCATAATTAATCGTATATTTAGATAATTAGTTTGTACATTAAGAGAACTTGTCCCTAATTGAGGAAGTGATACGTCGGCGAACATTCATTGGGCTGTACGTTACAAAAACACCAGTGCCGTGGCTGCGCTACGCCGCCGGTTGGAGAATCCATGGTGGAAATGTACTCTTATTTTACAACAACATTTTCTATTTTACTACCTTTAAGGAAAGCAGCAGCTTAAGGAAAGCAGCTTATGCTTGTTTATTGTTAGGTGACGAATATACAACAAAATATAATATTTGTGGGCCTGTTGATCATACTGGGTCACTAAAGTAAGCCGGTGCTTTGGAAATAATTTCAATGATCTGACAAAAACAAGTATGTTGGTTACTTATTTCGTAGCGGTTAATCGTTAGGTACTTATATAAAAATAAATAGGTCATAGGACTGAACGAGGCATCAATCGTGTTGCTGACAAAAAACTTTCATTTATTAAGCTCCCAAAACAAACATCATTCCGTTAAATAAAAAGAGAAAAATATTTGTTTTTTTATATATATTTTATGTAATCTGGCTTGAATGTTGTGAATGAAATGAACAGTATGTAGGTATCTATCGCGTGGCGATACATAGAGTTCTTAGCGGGCTCTGCGCCCGCGCCTCGCAAAACGTGTTCGCACGACGAAAGCTGATTAATTTATGCGCGTGTGCGATTTTTAAATGTAAATCGGCTAGAACATGCCTCCAAACTATACTAATGCCACATCTACATTTATTTGTTTCTAGAAAGTTGAATATTTTAACACAATGATTATCCATATTATATTCGAAGTGGAAGAATTTTTTTCTGGTGTATATTCGAGTTAGCGGTTTTTTCCCATTTAGTTATTTTGTTGTAGACCGAAACGTAGTATTCCGAGCAATACTTGTAAATTATTCAAGCAATAAAATGTGTTTAATGCACAAGTGAATAAAAAAGGGACCTATGTAGTACTTTTAAGAAATGTTTCAAGCAAAGTTTGGTGTGGGATCTACGAGATTGGATGCATATACATTCAACTACTGTATTGAAAAATTGATATTTTGGCAGACTCACGTGCAAATGCTCGTGTTCATCACACAAACGCCTATCTCTATCGGGATTCGAATTTCAAACCACAGAGAGGAACTTTGAATCCGGGATAAACACCACTCGGTCACGGGGAATGTCGCTAATAGATGACAATTACAGGTGCACTATAGAAGTGTCCGAAGAACATATACAAATGACATTGGTTCACCCGTTAGAACTGAAGAACTATTATGCTTTCAGTAATTATATAATATCATCTATCAGCTTCTCCGCGGACCTTCACCAAATTATTGATCCCCCATTTAGCGGTTCCTAGTACGCGTCCGCCATTCAAGAATCCTTTCCGATTCAAATAAGACATACCAATATACAATTTTAACAGGAAGTCACTCCTGTTTACTAAAAATCGTCGTTTTTAGTTTTGGGATTCAAGTTGAGCATCCAATGACGTAGCCGCGTCAGGTGATGGTGCCACTCATGCCACTAGCGCGGCAGCTTATGCATATGGATGTGTGAGAGATAAGCGTGAAAGTGCAGCGCGACCGGTCGGCGGCTGCGCACGCGCACCGATATACCGAAATGGATTTTATTACATACAAGCACATATTGATTTTTTAGTATTACCTATATACTATTCATTGTTAGGAACATTTAATCATATCTATATTATATAAATGTAAAATAATAGAGAAAAAAAAATCATTAAACCAATTAAATGCCAAATTTTGCCATTTTGTTGGTTTTGACTGCTTTTGATAGTCAAGTGTCATTTATTTATTTATTTATGGTCTATCAGCATTTGTATACAAAAAACATATAATTAATTACATTACATATTATGTAGCAAGCTAAATGTAACAAACATTATAGATAAACACTGTTTGCATTAAGAAAGATTCAAAATAATAATAAAAATGCAACTTACAAATAATATAAGCCACGGAATAGACATTTAATATAAATTTAAATAATATTATTATCTGAATGAATAAATTTAAAATAACTTTTTTTTTATTTCTTAATTTAAAATAAGCTTAATTTGAAATAGTAATTACTCATTCCACATTTGGCGTAAGGTATGCTTTAGCTTGGCAAATGAGTCGGCATGAATGTCAATTACGTCACTACGCTCATTTAAAAGTTTACAAAGCCTAGAGACAGGTGAATTAGCACCCAGCACTGTTCTGCGAAGAGGAGGACAAAGGGGAGTTATGGGTTTGCGAGGATTTCTCCGTGGGACGCGTAATGGAAATTTTTGAAGTAACTGGGGACAATTAATTTTATTCCGAAAAAAATTGAAGAGAAAGGATAGGTCCAAAGAAATTTCACGATTTTCCAGAGAAACCATGTTGTAATGGCGTAATCTTTTATCATATGCTCGTATTTTTTACGTATTCCACTGCTGTATGCAAGACTGGACACAAACCGTTTTTGTAATCTTTCCAACCTTAAGGAGTGAGTCGCGTAATGGGGCCTCCACACCACACTGCAATATTCTATGATGCTACGGACTAGGCTATTATATAACAATATCTTCAATGTTGGAGTTTTAAATACTTTAGTGTTACGAAAGTCATTAACGTAATTATTGTCTATGAAGTCAGTGTTGCCAAACTGTAAAATCCAATAACCGAGTAATCGGAACATAGGGCGGTTAATTCAAATTTTCTCATTCAAAACTTGTCCTATCCCATTGCCCCAATGAATGCCTTGCCTTGCCTTGCCTTTGCCCCAATGTGAAATAATTGGACTTTACATGTATATTGTGTTACTACAGGTTAACATTCTCTGCGATCTCTGTAGGATTTGCACGCAGATGCAATACTTATCGGTGTCACTCACATGTGCCTATTATAAGCAACTTTTTTTACATATGGCAGGCAAGCTCTTGGCCTTCATCTCGCCTGATGGTAAGTGACGATAAGGCCGAAGGTGGAAGTGAGCTTCACCTGTAATGCTCAACAACTTATACTGTAACTGTATTGAATGAAAGATAAAAAAGAAAAGGAGAAATAAATTAACAAAAGTAAATGCCGGAATCGGTGATGCTAATGTTATCTCTGGACAGCGATCACTTCCAGACAACCTGTTGGTGGAGAGATTAGTAATACCGAGATAACCGACGTAGGTTTGCAAAAACATATAAAAAAAGTTTTATTATCATTGATCTATACCTAAAATCTCTAGCCTGTTCAAAAAAGCTTTTAATAGGCTTTTAAACAGGCTTTGCAGGCTGAAGATTTATTACGTGGTTGTGTACACTGATGTCTTTTATATGGTGTCACATGTCAAAACCCAACACTATAACTACAATAAAAGCGTGGATGTGTCATGTTCACGAAAGCGACAATGATGTGGTGCCGATGTCAAGTCCTGAAAATATGGTAGAGCAGAGCGAAGCTGGCGGTTGTCATGGCTGTGACGTGCGACCTCACTAGTAGTACCGATTTCTTTACTAAAATGTCAATATTGTAAGAGTTTATATTAGTTACTTGTATCCTGTCTTAGTCTTAAGGCGCGGTGGATCATTGTTGTCGTGTCCTCAGCCTATATACGTCCCACTGCTGGGCCAGGCCTTCCTCATGGAGAAACACATGACAAGTATGGGCCGTAACACCACTACGCTGGCCCAATGCGGGTTGGTGGGTAGAAACAGTCGCAATAGCGATTGCGACTGTTTCTACCCAGCTACCTACATAGCAACTATAAAAGGCGCCATTGTTTTTGGCGTATTATTTTAGCCCAAGACTACAATCAAATATGTCGTTGAAACCACCTTGTTCGTTACACATATAATGCGCGATGCCCAAGGCCGCCGGCCGGCGCGCTCGTAAACTTTAATGACATTCCTATTTACTTATCTACATATAAAACTATGTTTGGATAGTACGGTTCTCCATTAAACATCTGTCGATTATTAGACGACATTATGTTACGCTTTGTTATACCTACTCAAATCACATTGGCTTTGAATTCGCATTGGGGACTTACTATAAGAAGGCTCAGGTTAAAATCACCTTTAAATAACGAACATGTGTGCCAGGATCAAAATATATTAGATATTGACCTATTGTGATAAAGAAAATCCTTGGTCAATATTAAATTTTTCAGAAAAGGGGGCTCAAACCGCTGCGTGCCTACCTTTCGGAGATAGAGGCGTGATGATGTTTGATATGTATCATAGTATGTTTCAATTTACTGCGAGATGTGAGGAGTACCATCGCCCGGTTGTAGAAGTAGCTCGCCGCCGTCGCGGCCGCGGCGCGTGGTCCCGTTCCCACGAGTTGGGCCAAAAATTAAAGTCGACAGCCGTCTCGTGCGGGCAGCTAACGGGACGACTCGGCAGCCAACACCGCTGCAACTCAACACATGTCGACCTTCACACCACTTCTATTAAAAACGCAATAAGAGCTGTTTTTGCAACTCAACTGTATACCTAGACGTGTTGGCTGTGCAGTCAGACTACCAGAAACTGATTTTACACAGCCATTTTTGCATTTTATATCAAACCAGCTAAGGATGCATATTAATCGATCGTTTCTGACGGGAGAAATGCCTGCACGCCATCTTGATGCTGGCCGACACCTTACTTGGAACACCGCTGATTACAATCTATGCAGCTCGGAGCTTTAGTTAAATTGATTAAAATAATAAAATAATAATAATAATGAGCTTGGTGGCGTAGTGGTTAGTGCTCTTTAGCTTTCAATCGAAAACAAATATATCTTCGCTATGTTCAGGCCGTGGATGGGACACCAAACCTTTGCGATCTCGAACTCCTCCATGTTTCGGAAGGCATGACGTGACGTTGGTCCCGGTCACTATTGTAACAGTTTCTATCCACCAACCCGCATTGGGCCAGCGTGGTGGTGTTACGGCCATTACTCCTAATGTGTTTCTCCATGAGGAAGGCCTATGACCAGCAGTGCGACGTCGACGTGCGACGAATGAGGACGAGTAAAATAATATTTATCAATAAATGTTCTAATGAATGCGCATTAATACGTAGGCTAGAGGAAGCTCGCGACCGAGAGTTTGTTTGGGAAGCGTTTTCTAAAACAGTAATGTTAGGGTACTTATTTGTAATTGAAATAAAAAAAAATTATTCATCATTTCCTTGCCCAATTCCCAATTTTATTTCGGATCGTCCTCTTCCTTGATAGTGATGAAAATCAATATATGTCTCACTCCGCAATTGTATGTAATCCAATCAATTCTTCTACGTAGTGGTTGCGGGCGAGAGGCTAGCATGTTATACGTAAGTATCGCAGCGGAGGAACGGCCGCCCATTAATTAGAGTTGACAAATGGATGAACTTGCCAAAAAATTTATAAGCAGTTTGATAAAGGTAATGGGCACAGTGAAACATGGGCAGGAGTGGCCACGGGCGGGGAGGGGAGGGGGGTGTCATTTCACTAATTAACTCCTCGGGCGCGGCGCCACTCCATTACAGAGTGTTTATCGTGACAATTACGCGCCGCCCGCCCGCCGCAGTCGCCACGTGTTTGCCGCCCTACCTAGGTCTTACCTCGAATTTCTGTAAGGCATACTACATGAAATTAGAATTGGAAATGAGGTCACATTTATTTTTGAATTCCAGACGAGTGTACTGAGGCTTTAAGTGCTACGCTTGGAACGCGTGAAAACATCACGCGTTCCAAGCTCTACCTATGTAACACCCCTGACGCAACTTATTTATTATTATCTACTACATTGAATGACGGATGTCAGTTCTATATAATAAAAAAATACCACGTTTTTGCATTGGATGGGATTTTAATATAATACATGTCATGCATAAATCTTAAGTGTAAAAGTTACAGAGATGCGCCCCCACGTTTTGAGTGACCCCTCTTACGGGCCTGCTTTTTTTTTATTTTGGTATTTTTAAAAACGTGGTATTTTTAGATTTTTAATGTAATATTATTATTTTATTCTTTTTAACTACGCACAGCGTCAGCTATTGCTGGGTGGCGCTGTGCGTAGTTCCTAATATGTATACAAAACCTGAAAGTTGAAAGTAGTTGCATGTTGCATTGTCACCGGGTTCCGAACTTTCCCAAAGCTTCAGCCCGATAGCTAGACCGGAAACGCCTCAAAATTGAGTTACAAAAATCCAACCGGACAAGCAAACAGACAAACAAGAAAGTGAGTTAATAAAAAATAAGAGCAGATGACTCGATGAGTCCATAAACCTACAAAAGTAGTTTAGGCAAGACCACGTGCCTTTCTATCTTTCCTCTTTTATTTAGGTTTGGAGAGCATACGAGTGCCTATGTATTATTATTAAATTAATTTTAATTAGTTACTTCTGTAAGCATTGAAAGACGTAAAAATATAGTGAAGCATGAATCTACGACCTTTCGCAACCCGTGCGAATACGTTGACCGCTGAAATATCAAGATACGGACGTTATAACCCTGCTTGTTCGTCTAATATGTCAATGGAGTAATGAAATAGCCAGAACAATAAAATTCAAGGTTTTTGTACTACATTTACGAGTATGTAGTACAAAGAGTACCTATAGTTGTGTGTTATGATGGAATTTTGCAGTAAAAACATTTAATTACTTCGTTAGCAACAAATTAACACGCAATTGGTCAAGCGGTAGTCTTGGCCCCAAAAAAGAAATATTTAAAAAATAATAGGAAAACCCCGACATATCGACCTACACATATCAGGCGAAACGTGGGAGTTGACAACTGGGCTTAACCCCCCGGGGAAACCGGGATGAAAATAAAGTTATTTCTGCGAAGTTAAAAGTAAAAAGTCATAAGTTATGAACTGTGTACGCAGGGAGGTAAATACCTATGAAATTATGAATTGATTATGTACAGATTACAGATAAATATAGTTATTGTCAGTTTATGTCTAACTGAATGTTGATATGACGAAATGAAGAAAGGAATAGGATCATCCAGCTTGAGGTCACTGGAGATTCTCCCTAGTTGTGAGTTATCATAGCAACGAGAAAATCTGGAGTGCAGTTGCGGTGCTTATGCGCAGTTGATGGAGCACCTAATATCCTGCCCGCGTGCAGCTGGTGGGGCACTCATGATCTCATGATTGCCACTGACAGTGCAGTTTTGGGTAGACACTGTTTAGGTTCCATCAACACGAAAGCAGAAGAACGAGAAATCAAGTGGTGGGCCGCCATTTAAGGCTTGAAGAACACAGTTCACGTTATCTCGAAAATTCAGTGACACAAGAACTGAATTATTATGAATGTAATCCAGTAAACCAAGAAAATAAAACTCATAAGAGATTCGACGAGTTCCTCAGGAGATTGTTTAGTGAATAGACAATGTAGTTATGGTGAAAAATTGTGATAATGAAATTAACAGTAAACTGTAGCGCCAAACGAGGTGCGAAGTGTGCCTCCGCCTGCGCCGTCCGTAGCGAGGCGAGGCGAGGCGTTGACCGCGTGTTAGCGCTGCGTGTTATCGACAATATTCCACATCTTCCTGTCGTGATTATGAAAAAACCAGTATTCCGTTAATATAATCCGAAGAATTTATCATACATTCTTGCCTTTCCCAGGAAGATAGAAACTATGTTTAAACGCGAAGAAAACAAAATGTAATAAAGTTTTCGTTACCAAATGTAAGACTTGTCGATACAATAATAAAAATTAATGAACAAGTGTTAGAGTGTGTTGATTCCACACTATTTTTAGGAATTACGCTAGATTCACGACTACAGTGGAATCCGCACATACTGACCTTAGCAGAAAGACTTGGCTTGGCTGCCTTTGCAGTTAAAAATCTCTTGACTCGTGTCTGACGTCGAAACGGCAAGACTTGTCCACTTTAGCTATTTTGTTTTGTTTTGGGAAAGTTATAATTTGGGCAGCCATTTTATTATTTGGAAGTTCGGCTGAAATATCATTTGGTCAGCAAAATAATTATTTGGGCGGAAAAATAATTATTTGGGCGGTAAAATATTTTTTTTGGGCGGCATAATAATTGTTTGAGCAGAAAAATAATTGATCGATAAGCAGAATAATTATTTGGTCAGCAGAATAATTAATTGGGAGCTAGACAATATAGCTACAAGTCTCTGTCGGGTCTAGATTTGACTCAAACAAAGACGTTCGAAACGTTTCCAAGCGCTTTTTACTCAAAATGTCTTTCCTCATAACGCTATTGCTCAAAATGTCTGTACCTCATGATTTAGCACACTCAACGCAAAAACTCAGCCGTCCAGCCGTGCTTTGCTCGCTCTCAAGTGCGCCGCGGCTGATATTATCGCGCCATTCCGACTCATTCACGCTGGCCCACGCGCAAATTGACAAGATTATGTGCCACGCTCCTGTGCGCTTCCGGTCTGCGAAAATATTAAACTTTAATATCTTATCAGATCCGCTGATTGTCAGCAGCCTTTCAGTAGTCGCTCTTCGTTGTTGCATCTATTGAGGTGTTCTTCACAAAATTTTTTTATTGTTTAGAAAATAATGTTCTATACACAATGTTTTGTCAATAGGTCGATTTTAAAGTAACTAACAACTATTTTAGCTAAACTCAAGTTATGATAACATTTAATATATCCTGGACCGTAGAGCAGCGAAACTTAGCGCCAACACGCTCATCTTACACCACTGTTTAATTTTTCAACATTTTCACATATACAAATTTTCAGCAGTTTTTAAATAGCAGAAAAAACTAAGAACTATGTATGTATACGGCGGACCCTTATGATTATTACCCCTTTTACTGTAGTGTTTTTCCGTAGAGAAGTCTGTGTCCAGCAGTGATATATTGGCTGGTGACCTGTATGAAAGAAATAACACACATCGATTTTATGGCAAACAAGTGTATTGAATGTGTAGCGCCAGTAGATCGTGTATGAGATAATTTGGACGTGGAGTGATGAAATAATTGCATGTTTGAGTTCGGGTGAGAGATCGGTTTATTAACCCATTAGACGATAGCCGCACATGTGCGTGCGCAAGTGTGCGGGACCTACTTTAATACGATTACCAAAATGTAGTCGTAACGATATGTGGCTTTTGAGGACGTAATTAGCCAGCGTTACAATTAGATTTTATTTTACTTATGTTGTTACTTTTGTTATATAAAATAAGACACGCTGTAGGTATTACTGGGTATACGGACTTTTATATGCTTTTATATACTTCGTAATGCACTTTTTATCCACAACAATATACATTTCCAGCATTTATATGCAGACGAACTAACTGAGAGAATAATGCTGTATTGTAGCTAAAATTGTGTAAACATTTATTTCAATATTGACGAGTATGAATGGTAAATACCTATGTTCATTGGCTTCAAGATATCGCTATCTCTGCGATACCATGTTCGAGTCCCATTTAGGGCTGATGTTCGTGTGATCAAGTAAAATAAATTTGAGTAAAATAAATTTCTATCAAAACACAGTATCTACGTATCACAATATGTACGTCCAGTCCTTACCCTAAATCCCATAAAGCATAACGTAATACACCGATCATATTGAATTAAAAAAGACTTCGCCTACGTAAGAAATATACCTAATAATTTTATTTAATTACTATTTGAGTGAAATGGGAATTGATTCGCGTAATGCAACAAGTGAAGAGCCCTTCGAACTGCTAATATCGTACTCGTTTCGTATCGATGAATACTTTGCTGGTAGAGGGAGTGACAGCGAACGTTACGTCTGCTTTATTACCTATGTTTATGCATATTTGTTATTCAACGCGATGGAAAACGGACATGTTGACTTTAGAACGTTCCCGATACAAATCAATGTTAAACAACAAACGTTTAAAACATAACGAGAGATAGCGCGCGAATGATGGCCCGATAACATTGTGGGTTCACAATAAACACTAAACAGTTCCTTGCTCTAATTACGGGCGCGTGTGTGCGTGCGCGTGTGTGTGCCCGGCGTGATAAGGGGTCGCGCGATAACCCGCGAGCGCTCGGCCGCGGTCCGCTGCCGGCCGAATACACGCTCTATTCCACTCCAGGCAAGGCTGAAACTTCCTCGTAGACGTGAGGGCTATCACAGTTGTCAAGTGCATATCACGCGTGTCGCGGCGGTCCTCTCGCGGGTATTTTTAACCCGCGCCTCGCTACGATCCCGTGATGTGCCGCTAACGAGGCGGTCACGTGACGGCAGCAGCTCATGTCGTGGTGCCGACGCCGGCGCACCGCCACGTGCGCACCGCCACGTGCTCCGCGCACTTTGCTGCACTTTACTACATACTATGTTGGTCTCAAACCGTGATACAGGTAAATTAATGCCAGAAAATCTAGACATATTTCTGTTCTACAAGGCCGATGCGGTGAACTCTGCCTATTAATAATTTCAAGGAAAAAGCGTCGCGGTCATGATCATGAATGAGCGAAACTATTCGGCAGTATTTGTTGTAATCTGGTGTTGCGCTGGCCGGTCGGCGCTCAACAGACGTGCTTCAGCGTAAGGCGTCGTGACATCTGTTGCGCGGACCTGGAACTAACACGACGCTTTTATTTAAAATGTGCGAGGAATAGAGACGTTAGTGTTCGGAACATAACAATGTCAGCGACTGAATGTGCGGCAGCGCACATGTTCAGGCGCTCATATATCACTTTTAGCTCGGCGTATTTGTAGGTTAGGACGGCAGTTTGTATTCCGTTTATATAATTTGCTAATGTTGCATTTTTTGTAAACGTAACTACACGGGTTATTATAGGTATCGCTTACCCAACACTGCGCGAGGTACTTGATCAGGCGAAATTAAACTTTCAAAGGATTCCAAACACAGCTCAATTCAGATAAAGGTATCATATAGATAACTATACCTACAGTCCTAAACCGGGCCGTCTTCGGAAGTTTTGTGTAACATTAGAGTTCGCGGCGCCGCGCACGCCTCCGTCGAGTGACTCTCCTGCTTCATTTATTTTTGTTCATTGTTTGCTCCGGTTCATTTACCCCCTAATAAGCACATTACTATGGGTAAAGACCTCATTTCTTTGTCTAAAATGTTGTAAATATTTGATATTAATGATCTCAATAATGATACAAATGAAGTAATAACAGCTTATCTCCGCGGGTCAGGGTTCACATTCCTCTCACCATTTTGTTTTTGAGCTGTCATTGCAATGTAATCGCTGGTGATATGCATCCCGAGGAAAAAGCGTTTACTTAGTTTTTTAATTATTGTTTTTTAATTAATTAATTATTTTTTAATTAATTATTTAATTAATTATTGTTTTTTAAATATTAAAAGTAGACTCTCATAATAATTTTGTCTGCTTACTGTTATCAAATTCAGTAAAAATATTGTCAATATCTTAATTTGAAGCCGGTATTCGCTTACTGTCTGAGGCGCTTCAACCAGCTTATTGTAGATTTACAGACATATATGTATACATAAAATAACTACTATTATCCCTAAGTCAGAGACTAGGCAAAATCACCGCGCAAGCAGTCCAATGCCATAGTCCGCGCTTCACCAAGCAGTGACCGCACACCATGTGCTCAGCGTGACGGCGGTGAGCCCGTCGCCGCTATAAGCTATTGTAGATTTAATTCGAAGTAAATGTTGATACAATTCAGAAATAAAGGTTATTTTTTATTTATATTGGCTTTACACGGTAACATAGATACACATTTTATAGATAACATTTTGATGCGCAACTCAAAAATTGCTATAAATGAATGCTCCTTTCAGATCAACGGAGGAATTAGAAAAAACAAGGTCCAACAATAGTGAATTTGCTTTGGTTTCACAATATTGAAAAAGACGACGTCCTAGATGCCTAAGCTACGGAGACGGTTATTTTGTTTACATTCTTCTTCTTTGTCCTGCCCTGGGGCCCAATTCTGGTGCATTCGAAAAAAGTTCACATTCGTGATCGAAGATCCGAAGATCGAAATTTTTTCGAAGGAAACATTGTTTGTGTATTCTCAGGACTTCACAATCGAATAATTTCGAACGAACGTCGCTCGAACGCTTCGAGTGCTAAATACCAGTAGAAGTCGGAGTTCGTATACGAATCTACCTGTCAAACTCCCCGATATTGAGGTTAAGTGGTATTTTTGTGGTTGTTTGTTGTGGAGTTCATCAAGCATTCGACTGACGAAAGATCTTGTATTAGAGCAATTTTTTAATAGTTTAATTTTTCTTTTTCTTTTGAAAATTATTATCACTTCGCAGATGAAATATTGTTGACAATATCTTGACTGACAGATGCGACGTTCCGTTTAGTTAAATGCACGCTATGAACTAAAAACTATAAATTCGACCTCCTTTCATATTTTCTGTAATGATTATTACCTACCAATTTATACAATTTGTATAAAAACGTAAAAATAAATGGACTTAGCATAAAATTTTTGCCTTAAAAAGCATAATTGTTTACAATTAAAAAAATTTGACACGGCAGTTATAAAAACGCTCGAAACGAAACGTTACTGTTTGTCTATGCTATGTACGACTTCACAGTTCGATTGGTAATTCTTCTATTGGTACTGAGAATACGATCTTTATGAAACATTCGAACTTTTCAGTAGAATAGAAATAATTACCACACGGAAAAAGTTCGAATGCACGAGAATTGGGCCCCTGTTCCCAATTCTGTTATTCGGGGTCAGCGCGACATGTCTTCTTGTCCCACTCTCTCCTATCACTCGCCAAGTCAACGCTCACTCCCATACTCATCAAATCATCATTCACACGATCCATCCATCTTTTCCTATTTATTCCTCTCCCTACACGCCACTTTCAAATCCATAACTTTTATTAATTATTTTGTTTACATTATCAAAATTAAAAAGCTCAATCACTGCTCTCCACTGAGGTGTGGGTCAGGGTATGTGTGTGTCATCAATACGAGCATAAGTACACCTATCTTGGCTATATAACAAGCAACTTGGGCTTACTATGGGCTTGGCTAATTGATGAAAAAATATAAATATAAAAAAAAAATTAAGTTACCAATCGTCTAAAATAGAAGAAAAAAATAAAATTTATCCAGGAAAATATCCTAGAAATATAGGTCAATACAAGTTGTGTTTATAGTAAATACGACCTAGGTCCTTTTACGGATTCTATTGGACACAGTAGTGTGCCGTTCGGCCCGTGCGCAGTCATCATTGATAATGGCCATATCAGTTTTCGCTGACGGCCGCTTTCTCTGCATATTTCTTTGAGAAATATTTGACTGACATTTTGAACGTTGTAAAAAGAATAACATATTTAGACAGCGCGGTGGCAGACCTTTAATTGACACCGTTGTTGGATTTTGGGCGGTGGTTGGTGAGGACTTGCCATTATAAATAAATAAAAGAAGTGCAGGTACCCTTATATTATAACCAAAGCGAAAAATGTGAATAATAATAGCTTAACTTCCGCCTACCCCTTCGCGAATTGTCTAGTGACATTTTTTTAATTTAGTTTATTATCGCTGTAAAAAAGAGGCGACTTTCAGGTTACAAGTGTTGTGAGGGAGTGGACTGTAAATAATGTTAATTGGGAGCCAATATTGGGAAAAACTAGGGAATGAAAAGGACCGTGACAAGTTCAAGAGCTGTAATAATAATAACGTCAAAAGACACAAAGTCATTAATAAAAAAAGTATAAAAACATAAATAGTATCAAAAAGGTGTGCAGTCCTGCACATGGTCCCCTTTCAAAGAGGCAGAGGAACCAGCTTCTTCAGGGGTCTGCGTAGCACTCCGGCGCAAGTAGAAACGTCGGCCACTCGTACGACACCATCTTTCCCCGGGAATAAAACGGCAATCCGACCTCTTGGCCAGGTGGATCGGGGTAAATTTCCGTCCGCAATTAGCACCAAATCTCCCGTTTTGATAGATGGTGCTTGCCCGGGTAATCTTCGAGGGCCAAGGGTCGGAAGGTATTCTCTGACCCAGCGGCGCCAAAAACAATCAGCCATCGCGAGCGCTCTTCGCCAGCCGGCTCTACTGCAATGGTCAGAGGCGTTTAAGGTCCCAGGGATCGGCCTCCCAGATGAAGAGCCCAGAATAAAATGGAGGGGAGTGAGCGCTTCTTGATCTTCGGCATCAGCAGGGACGTGTGTCAAAGGGCGCGAGTTAACTATGCCCTCTACTTCGCACAGGAGCGTGACCAACACCTCTTCTGACGGGTTCTTCTCAATGAGTGAAACCTTGAGGGCGGACTTCACTGACTTAACCAGTCTCTCCCACGCTCCTCCCATGAATGGCGCTGATGGTGGTATAAACTTCCACTGCACCATTTCTGATGAGGCAAAGTTGCGGACTTCTTCGCCATAGAGTGCTCTTAACTCTCGGCTTGCACCCACGAAAGCGGTCCCATTATCCGAGTAGACCTCTGAAGGCGTTCCACGGCGAGCGACAAATCTCCTAAGGGACATGATGGCAGCGTCCGTTGACAAAGAGTGGACTATCTCCAAATGTATGGCTCGAATGGTTAAGCAGGTATAAAGAGCCACATACCTCTTCTCCTTTCTGCGGCCGATTGTGATTGTAATGGGACCGAAGTAATCCAATCCAACATATGAGAATGGTCGGCGATGATGGGCAAGTCTAGCTTCGGGTAGGTTACCCATTGTTGGTTGAAAGGTAGAGGCTTTCCGGATTCGGCAGACTTGGCAGCTGTGTGCTACGGCACGGACGGTGTTTCTGAGGCTGAGAATCCAATACGATTGCCGTAATTCGTTAATAACAGTCTCGTTATTGGCATGTGCTACCTTTCGGTGATGATGTAGAACCAACAGACGAACGGCATGATTTTTGCCGTCTAGCAAGATCGGGGACTTCATTGTATCTTCAACACCCGAAACAGCGATAATCCGCGATGACAGACGGAGCAGACCATCTTGGTTTAAAGTGGCGGGAAGCTTAGCCAAACGACTCCGGCGAGGTAAAGGTTGGCCATTAGAAATGCATCTGATCTCTTCTGGAAAGGCATCTAATTGGCTTTGTCGGAGAATATGTGCTTCCGCCAGTCTTAGATCATCAGCAGTCAGTGCGTTCGATGTGTTTTGATGGCGAGAAGGTGATGAAATTGATGGAGTGAATTCTAAAATGGAGTTGCCTACCCTACATGAATAATCTACAGAGATACCCTTACGCTTTAATGATCTGAGACGTAATAACGAAAGGTAACGATGAGCTTGTCCTGTAGAGCGGAGCAAGCGTGACCAACTACTGAACCTAGTTGATATGGCAGAAAGCGGTACTGATCGACTAGTCTCTATGATGAGATGATTTAAAATTTTAGCAGATTTCAGCTCTAAGGAAGGCGAGACTGTTGCTGGCTCATCGGGCCAATCAGAGGACAATAGGAAATCTGGACCTTTGAGCCATCGAGAGTCTTGCCGTAGGGCTCCCTGCTTGAGGCGCGTTGCATCGTCAGCAACGTTGAGCTCGGAAGGCACCCATCGCCACTCAGAAACGTTAGTGAGTTCGATGATCTCACCAACTCTATGTGCTACAAAAGGTTTGTAGCAACGCGCGTCATTGCGGAGCCAGCCCAGCACGTTCATGGAATCACACCAAAATACACGTTTAACAAATTTAAACCTAGTAGCTTTTCCTACAGTGCTAGCTAGACGGGCTGCTATTAAAGCCGCCTGAAGCTCTAGTCTAGGAATACTGGACGGCTTTAAAGGAGCTACGCGTGATTTGCTACACACCAATGCGAGCTGTATGTATTCGTTGGGGTAGATAAAACGATAATAGATAACAGTTGTGTATGCTTGTTCACTGGCATCCGCGAATACATGCAACTCGATTGACTGTGGCTCCAAAGGAGCCAGCTTGTAGCAGCGTGGAATGCGTAACTGAGACGTTTCTATAAGGTCGAGATACCAGTTGCTCCACGATGTTACATCTGGTTGGGAAAGTGCGTCGTCCCAATTGATGTTCTTCCGCCAAACATTCTGGAACATGATTCGTCCACAAATGACGACAGGAGCCAGAATGCCCAGGGGATCGAAAACGCGCATCAACAAGGATAAAACAATGCGTTTGGTAAGACGCTCTGGAAGTTTCGTAGCCTTAGTAACTGGCGCATTAAAATGAATCGTGTCAGAGAATGGCTGCCAAATTATGCCAAGCGTCCTGACAGGAAGCGAAGTATTGGATGAGCTACAGAGATCTATGGATTCACTTTTCATTCGCTCTTCAATGAGGTCACTGGGCAATAGTTTGAGAGCTGAGAGGTTGTTCGATACCCAACCTCGCATCTCTAAGCCAGCACGCGAGTGAATTTCGATAATTTCATAGGCCAGAACTGCAGCATGATCAGGTGAATCCAAGGATCCTATATAATCGTCCATATAAACGTCATTTACTATCGCGTGTGCTGCCTCGGGATACTGGTCTTTTACTCCCAAGGCGTTTTTATTTTTCATATAAATAGCAGTGAACGGGCTAGACACGGCACCAAAGATCATTGAGGACATCCTATATGTACCTAAGGGCTCATTAGGACTATCCCTCCACAGAAAGCGTTGCGCGTCTCTATCGCGCTCGATTATTTTGAAACGTGGAAACATTTCCTTAATGTCCGCCGTCATGGCTACCCTACCTTCCCTAAAACGCAGTAAAATATCAAAGAGAGACTGCAATAAGTCAGGACCAGTAAGTAAAAGATCGTTCAGGCTAGTACCCTTGCTCTTTGCTGCCGCGTCATGAACGACGCGCAACTTATTTGGCTTGTTGGGATTTACCACTCCAAAATGTGGCAAATACCAACAAACCGAATTGGGAGAAGGTTCATTATTGCACTTCTCCGCATAGTCTTTTGCCAGAACGTCATGAATATTCTGTTTATAACGTTCCGCATATGCAGGGTCCTTTAAGAATTTCTTCTCTAAGCCTAAAAACCGAGACAGTGCGAGAGGATAGCTATTGGGAATTACCTGGTTGTCCGATTTCCACAAAAGACCGACTTCAAATCTTCCATCAGGCAACCGGTTAGCTGTGCGTTCTAAAATATTTATAGCGCGCTCGTCCTGTGCACTACGCGGCTCTCGTTTAGTAATGCCTATGGATTCCAACGTGTACTGACTTTTAATCATAATTTCTAAGTTGTTGTCCGAAACTAAATTGTGATTTATAAAATCGATAGGCTTTGTTCGACTGCTACCAGACCCAAAGAGAACCCATCCAAGGGAAGTTTTAATGGCGACGGGATCATGTTTCGAGCCCTTTCGAACATCCTGTGGGTATGAAAGTGCCCAGTTGTCGATGCCTATGATAATCTTAGGTTGAACGTTATCATAACATAAAGAAGAAGCTAACTCCGACAAATGTAAAAATTTTGAAATTTTGGCATAACAGGCCGTCTGGTGACCTAGGTCTAAAGATTTGATAGCTCGGGCCCTCTTGACAGAGTGTACGGCATCACTATGACGACCCTTGATATCAAAATCTATATACTCGACTCGAGTATGTTTAGTGAGACCCCCTATACAGTTGACCTGAAGTTGCGAAACCGGCCCCTTAGCTCCTATCTGACATGCTAGCTCTGCGTCAATGAAAGTCGCTGTCGAGCCATCATCGAGCAGCGCGTAAGTGTCAACACTACTTGATGGACCTACCACCGTGACGGCAACAATTTTTAATAGAGGCCGCATGTCAAAGAGAGAGCCGGAGCGGGAAGGTTCAGAGACACTGGTAGCATGTGCTACGGTGTCTGAAGACTCTTTTTGTGTAATGTGTGAAGAAGTCTCAGACTGTGAGTGACTCTGACCAGATGTCCCAGGTTGGACGGTATCGCTATTTTCGGTAGTGTAAGTGACTGCAGCGTTTGGGTCGTGTAAGAGGTTGTTATGCCTAGAGTTACAATTTTTAGATTTGCAAACTTCTTTTGAAAATTTACAATGTCTATAGCTATGGAACCTTTTTAAAACATTTGTGACAGAGTTTATTTTCTCTGACAAAAATCCATCTGTCAGGTATTGACAATGACAGGAAATCGTCACATTTTGATAAATTGTGTTGTTGTTTACAAAATGGACATTTTAATTTTGTTTCAGAATTTTGAATAGAAACCGTATATTGTTTTGATGAAGATGTGTGTAGTAGTGTATCATGTGGGTAATTCTGCACGGTGTCGGATGATAAAATTGTATGAGTCCTTTCAGGTTTTTTAAAGTGTACCGAGGGTTCCACTATAAGACCGAACTTGAGCTGCAAGTCTACCTCGCGTGACAAGAACTGCGCTAGTAGCTCAAGCTTCGTCTTTTCCTGGTCCAAACTATTGACCGAAGCAAAATCTGCCCACCTACTTCGCAATAAGGGTGTCAGTTTCCCTAAAACAATTTGGAAAATTTCCGGAGACTGTAAGTAGCATTTCTGGTCAAGGAGCTTAATTATCTCCACACAATTACGGACCTTACATGCAAACTTATTTAAATCCGTAGAGTCAGAACTAAGTTTCGGTAATAACTTTACAATAGAAATTTCTTGTAAAACAATAAATTCTGACCTACCGAATCGCAATTCTAACGCATCCATCACTTCGGCAGGGTCTCGAGCAGACACCAGGAGGACGGCAACCGCCTCTCGTGCCGCTCCACGTAGACTCAGCCCAATGCGTGCTACGTTCTCGGAAGGGGTGAACGCTGCCATCGTGTCGACAAAGACGCGCTTGAAGGCCAGCCAGTCCAAGGGCTTGCCATCGAAGACTGGAAGCCGTCCATCGCCGAAAAGGGGAGAAGGACCAAAATGTGAGGGAGTGGACTGTAAATAATGTTAATTGGGAGCCAATATTGGGAAAAACTAGGGAATGAAAAGGACCGTGACAAGTTCAAGAGCTGTAATAATAATAACGTCAAAAGACACAAAGTCATTAATAAAAAAAGTATAAAAACATAAATAGTATCAAAAAGGTGTGCAGTCCTGCACAAGTGTTACAAATTATTTCTGTAATATTATTGTTGTTTTATCTGTTCTTATCATGTTATCAAGAGGATTATTACGTTTTTAGTGAAAATAAGCCTCATCAATTTGAACGACCTTAAAAATTGACAAACCAGATATGGTAGCGAGTCAGATATGGTGGAGTTTTTGAAAACTAAGTCTATTGAATTGAATAACAGTCCTCGCATGTGGACAACAATCTTCAAGGACATCAGGAAGAGTTGTGTAATTCATTGGATTTTCAAATATAAACTGATAAGCACCTATCAGAATAATAACAAATATACTTTTTTTTTTATAATAAAGCTGATGCAATGTGTTTAGCTTAAATAAATGGCAGGTTTTCCTACACAGATATACCTCTACTGCCTAGCGCCATAAAGCTGGCCCAGTGCGTATTAATGGGTAGGGAGTAAAGACGGTTGTACTAAATAAAAAATAATGAGGCCCCATTTGTTGTAAATATAAAAAAGCCTTCCCGTTAGTACAGTCTATCCCTAGTTCCGTTATCACTATCAGCCGTTCGTGTTCCCCTGTTAATAATCATCAAAACATTGTATTGTTATCTGAATCGCGCCGAGCCGCTGGGAACGGAGCGCGTGCATACGTCACTAACATCTTGATAAAGCCGCTTGCTTCTATTCAATTAATTTGCGACCAACGGAAAAAACTATATTCCGTTTTATTTTACGTGCCTTACTTAGTGTGATATACATATTAAATTAAATCACTCAGCGCATCAAAATGTTTGTCCGTCATGATGACTATCGAATTTATGAACTCTGCTTTCGAATTAGTCTATATCGTTGGGCTAGTCACGCTGACTTGTCGTAACGGTGACGGTGACACCTTGTCTTGGGAATACAACGCAATGATAGTCGTTCCAACGCATATGTCTCACTGTGGGGAACAGGCCTTCCCTTGAAAGGAGTGTGGGCCGTGACAGGAACTGGCCCAAAGCGGATACTATGCAGGTTGGAATGGAATAGATCAACGCTTCTTCAGCGCGCTCGCATCCAAATGTGAACAATGCTGGTAAGCACTGAGTTACAATCATTTTATTCTTCTGCAGCGCACACAATTCAGTTCTTGTGTAGCACTTAGAGAATGCTACAATTTTGTGTGCGATAGAGAATTTTAGAGTAAATAAAGAATTCTATCTATCGACAGCTAAACCGATAAATTATACAGGTTGATCAATGCAAATCGAAAGCACGAAGAAACTTGCGAAGCACGAAGAAACTCGAAATGACAAGTTTTGGCGAAAATGTTGGTCGTCCATATACACATATACAAATTCGAACCAAAGCATTTAACCTGTACTATATCACTAAACTTTTCTCACCGACACTAATTGCCTGCACAGATAGTTAAGTGGGAAAAACTCGGGGGGGGGGGGGGGGGGGGGGGGTCATGCAGAGGTAGCTGGTTCAATACCCACCTGCACCACTGAGTAAAAATTAAGTATAAATTAAGCTGAATATTATGTCACCACCATGCAGCCGTGTTACTTACCTCGATTTCTTTTTTTCTGGTTTAATTCAATTTTCTTAGCAAAGTAACTAGTGTGTCAGTGTGTTAGTAGACATTTTAGGGTCCTATTGACCCACTAGCATTTAGATCATTTAGATTAGAATAACAGATGTTATGGCTTCTACATCTACTCCAGATTCTTTAGGATAAGTGACTACTGAAGTTTGGTTTCAACGACCCATAACAGTTTAAGGATTCATTAAGATATCGAATAGGTATAAATCTTATCATCAATTGCAAGATTTTTATTATGGTTACCTATATGACAGACTGTCAAATGCAAATAATGTGTGTACTCGTACAAGTTGCAATTCCTCTTCTGTACATATTAATATTTAAAATTGCGGGGAAGTCTGCACTTAAAGTAAGTAATTCTTTGTTAGCAATAAATTATACCACTTCCCTCATCAGGTCTCACCAGCCCGGCGATTCCATTGAATAATTAGTGAATGATAATATGCCGGTGGTCGTGACTGAAGGCATGACAATTTGCCATATTCTATGTTTCATTACATTTATAGTCCCATTTTGCCCCAGTTTCGTCCTGGTTGGGGCGAGCATTTTATTAGTTGCGTGGGGAGCGGCGGGGCGAGGTGTGCGGGGTGTGCAGGAGGGGGCAGCTAATGAACGAGCCATTTGTCAGAAGACAACGGCCGGCGACACGACAGCCGCGCCCGCCGGCCAGCGCCCTCGCGCCCACCAGCTCACCGAACTACCGACTCTCTATGCACTAGCATTGAAAATAACGTCTCAATATGTCTGCCGGGATACTTCCATTGCTAGATATAGGGCTCCTCTAGAGATTTCCATAAAAATCGCTTCTGCGCTCACTGCCGGAATCCAGGGGCCTTGCGCTACATACTGTCATACATACAGATCATCACGTCTCTATAGCTGGCTTCCCACGGTCCGTGACATTGCAGGTGGACGCAGATTCATGAATGAATTTCATTCATGAATCCATCCTACTTACGTTTTCTCCACTCCAGTGCGATGCATCCCAGCATAACATTTCGTAGCTCGGTCAGATATTCTGCCACTTGCTTCTGGAATGACCTGCCTCCATTGGCTCGCGCTCTGCGGGTAAAAACTACGTTCAATCTTAAAATAATATATAAATCTACAAAACAATTACATAAAAAACGTAGGGTCATAGAGCCAGTATATTCATATATCAATTTTACCTAATATAAATAAATACACTTTCATTTTACGAGATAGTTCTTTTTAAATTTTAAGGTTAATACTACTTAGTTAATTCTGTGGAAATTCACAACACAACAGATAAAATCTATTTCATTTTAAAATAACACTTTTAAAAAGCACTTGAACACTTCTATAAAATTCCACACCATTTTCAAACTCCATTTTACAATGTTTTTTTATTATTTTTCCATAAAGGGAAGGCAAAAAGAACTAAGCCCATAAGGCCATGTCTTCGGTATTTTAATTTCTTCAGTGTTTGCATTGAAATGAAACTGCATTTCAATGCATCTTGGGAGAGTTTGGCGCTAAATGAACGATGGTAGACACTGTCGATGAGGTAGATTACCACGATAAAATACTCGTCACCTTTCACACCACTTGACGCTTATTTCAATGATCTTGCACAGTGCACATCATAATAGACACTCATTACTCAAAACTACACTAATTTTACGTAACAATATCCACTCCGAAACAATATTACAATCATTGGAATAAAAATCACGTGCGTCGTAGTCCAATGCCGCCAAACACTCTCACAATTTTTTATGGGAGACAAGGGGATATCAGCCATACATCTTAGAATTTTGTAACATTCAGTATTTTTAAAGTACTTATATTGATGTAAGTTATACTTACAATCAAGAATATTTTATCACGTACAATAAATTTAACAACGAAGTACTAATCAGTTCTAGTAAAAAAAAACAGGCAAAATCAGCTTAGAACGAACAAATTATGGTGGATTACTTTTTATTCCTACATTTTTCTAATCTCACTTCCTTGTATGTCTCTTTGTTCGTCCGATTGGATTTTTGTCACTAAATTTTGAGGCACTTTCGGTCTAGTGTTTGTGCTTAAACTTTGGGAAGCGATTTAACTGCGAGAAGTGCAGCTCCGTCGCCCTTGCGTAACTAAGAACAGGCCATCACGTATTTCTAGCAAGAAATGGAAACATATGTACAGAACGACGAAATATTAGTTTTGGAGTTTGGTTCATAGATAGTTCCTATAGATTACTCCTTGCAAACGATTACTTTATTTAATCATAATAAATATCATATCATATTTATGATGTAGTACATCGCCGGTACATTCCATGGCCAAGAAATTTACGACTCTCTAAGGTAGAGCCCCCAATTGCCTCGGCCTCGGGCTGGGGTCATCAAATTTAATCAATACCAAATGTATCAAATTAATGCCTTACATGAAGTAACTACAGGGACCTACAATTTCTTGCATTTGAAAGTAATGAAATGAAAATAAACAATAGTGCACAGAGTTACATAGGAACTTAAATTCATTAAATTTCACAGCAAAGAAAACACCGAAAGCAATGCATTGTTATTATCTGAGTGTTACAAATAATATTACTAAAATCTAATATAACATATAACAGCATACAACGTATAGCCGCTCGAATAGTGAACGACCCTTGCCTCTCCGATAAGCTTCACACCTAGGCCCTGCGTAGAGATATAGCATCGCTCTGCACCTTCTACCGCTACTACTACGGGGAGTGTTCAGAGGAAGTGTTCCAGCTCATACCGGCCGCTGCCTCCCGTCACCGGTCTTCGCGACGTCAAATTCATCCACCTACTTTGGATGGTTGGCTGTGCACGACCCTTCGTTTTTCACGTCATTTCTTGCCGTGTACTTCCAAGCTATGAAATCAACTGTCACCAGAAGTATTCTCAGACCAATACGACCATCAAAATTAAAAAAAAAAGAGTGTATTCCCTCGTTAAGGGTCGGCAACGCATCTGCAAATCATCCGGTGTTGTATATGTCTATGGGCGGCGGTAATCACTTACCATCAGGTGAGCCGTCTGCCCGTTTGCCCCCTCTTAACATAAAAAAAAATAAGAAAAAGTAATCCCAATGATAATTATTATTTAAAAAAAGAGGGCTTATCCGCCAATTTTTTGTTTTAACCATTTATGACCTGAAGAAGAGCGCGGCACTGAGTTCCAAATTTGAAAATTTCAAACGTTGCGGACATGGACTCTGTGTCCGTAACACAAGGACCTTGGAAAAAAATTACTCTGTCTATGGACGGAGTGTATTCTGCAATTAACAACTTCTTTAATTCATACTTTTTATTTTATAAAAGCTAAAGTAACTCTGTCTGTCTGTCTTGCTTTCCCGTCAAAACTAGTGAACCGATTCAATTGAAATTTGGTACACATAGTCTAGAGCCTAAGAAAGGAAAGGACTTGGCAACAGCGTAGTGTATGTGCAAGAATTTTGTACTTTATGATGGATGCCAAACTCCCATACAATAGCATGAGGCAATGTTTTGTCTCGGTCAGTAGGTGTTCCTTCTCATTCTATCACTTCAATTAATGAGTTTGACATTTCGTAGTAAAGCTTTCTATTACAACTAATGGCGTCTCACAAAAATACACACAAATTACTCAAACAGATACTCTAATTTAATATGTGATTATTGACTCACCTGTGAAATGATAAGGTACATCCAGGAAACCACTCACTTACACAACATAAAACAACGCACGTCATCACCAGTTTTATAATATTTTATTTAAAATATTAAATTACAAAAAAATGTAACAGTTTTCAGTCTAGGCGTCAAAAAGGCGTAAATACGACAGGTGAGACAGAAACTATGGATAGAAAGAGAAGAAGAGGATATCATACGGATAGCCTTCATTCATAAATTGTGATAGAATGAGAGGGAACACCTACTGATCGAGACAGAACATTGCTTCATGCTATTGTATGGGAGTTTGGCGTCCATCTTATAGTACAAAATTCTTGATCGGCAACGACCGGATTTTTTGCACGTTATGTGCAGTTTAAATATGTTCTATTTTCACGAACCTTAAAGTCTGTCACGGATAATCTGTCGTCTGCGCTGCATCTCAAATAACATTTTGTCTACAATCTACAGGTCAAGGATAGGACTCTTTTCCACTCGGAATAATGTTCCCGAGGGAGGCGGCCGTGGGCGCGTCTAATGGCTTTTTATCAAAAACTTGTAATTGCATTAATATTTGTAATTGGTTCCCCGCGTCGCATGACGGCGGGCAGTTATCGGCCGCACACACATACAATAAATTATACATAGATACAGAAAAGAAAATCTCATGTCAATCATGAGATAATCGTATTTATTAAGATCATTATATTGTCCAGTTAAAAACATGTCTTTCGAGTCTTTATATTGGTTTTAACAGTTTCGTACTCAAAGGGTAAAACGGGACCCTATTGTTTTGTGGTATTACTAAGCTAAATTAGTACTCGTATTAAAGTGAGCTCCCATAGTGCCTTCGTGCGTGACTTCGATTCGGACTTGGCTGGTTTTTATATTTCAAATTTATTTTACTTCGAGTTGTTGTATTTGTAGTAGTTCAATGTTTGCTGATTAGCTTGACTGTGTTACTTTTATTACATCTTTAAATTTTGTTTTTCTTTAAATCTGTTTGCTTTTATCCGTATCCCAAATAAATAAAAAAGAAACAACAAATTCGTACAGTTAACGTTGAATTGGACACACGCCTCATTATCGCTAATAGTTCGCATTGGGTGCTAACAGGCGGGAGGGTGTGGGGTGGGCAAACAGGGCGCCACAGGTGGGCCACCTGTGGGATCAATGGGTGACGTCACCCGGCCCGACACTCCAACGTAATCAAGCAAACATCGCTACGGTCCAATAACTATTAGGTCCTTACCTATGAAATTGGTGTTTTGTATGGAGATTTTGGGGATGTTTGCATTTTCCATACAAATTTTTTTTCAGTTTTCTTCACAACGACAAATCCAAAGATAATAATATTTGGCATCTATCATTAGACAAGC
Source organism: Parapoynx stratiotata (assembly GCA_910589355.1). Taxonomy (NCBI): domain Eukaryota; kingdom Metazoa; phylum Arthropoda; class Insecta; order Lepidoptera; family Crambidae; genus Parapoynx; species Parapoynx stratiotata. Next base: position 265,078 of record OU342463.1, read on the forward strand.
TTTAGTAATATGTGTAATATCACACTTCATATAAATTATTTATCGTTTTTAAGTGAATGCAAATAAAATTATGTATTCGGGAGGCACTTAAAAAGAGTTGTCTCCGTGTCCAATTTTAACACAATTAAACTTACAACAAATTATCAAAACAAATCAAAAGAGCTCAAAAATATAGTCTATTTTTAGACGAGGTAATTATTTTTTAGGAATACTCTGAATCTTAATAGTTACAGACAAAATACTAAGAGACAATAAAAACACCAATTTCATAGGTAAGGACCCAATATAACTCCAGTACACGCGTACGCTTCATGCAAATGTTTTGTTTATTCTAATCATTTCCACGTTCGTTTTTTATCTTCCTCGCTTTCCTTCCGCTAATGTCCGTCCGCTATTCGGCTGTGAAACAAATTACTCGACGAAGTATTTTGAGATTATTGGAGACGGTAAGAACGTCGGGGTGTCACTGGTGTTATTATAAACCTACGTTTGATTGGTATCTGATATGGAAACCACAAAATTTATTCGAAATTATAATATTTTAAAATCATTTAAATAATATTGAATGGTTTGAGTTAATAGCTCATCTCTCTATATCTGCACACGGTGCTATAATATAATAGACAAAGGTTTTCAGTTCAGACGATATTTGTCTGTACGTCTGTGTTTTTCTGTTGTAGGGTAGGTACTCAACGAATTCTTTATTAGCATTTATAAAAGGTAGAGGCAACACTTTCATTTTATGTATTTGGATGCTGATAGTTCACGCGACGCCGCAAATTATTGTAAGTGGTAGTTTGTGTACCACAATGGTAGCTAACAACCGTACGCGGTCAATCCGGCTTCGGATGTGCAGGATACGGTTAAATTAAAACGAATCGTTAAAATTATCTTGGAACATTATTCAAACCTGAATCATTGTAAAACATAACTACGAGACATAAAAACAAAATCAAGACTTCATTTCATAATGTGTAGGTTTAAACAAATAAATTAAATGACTACCATAAAAGGCGCCTTTCTCTCAATGTTTTTACCATTGGTCTCTTTACTTTTATGATAACGAAACATTAGTTATGGGCATACCTATTTATAATAAATACACGAACTAAGTATGAACACATATACAATACAAAAATATCGTTAAAAACACCATAATGTGTATTATGTTATTTAAATAAAAATTATACACGTATAAAAATCAATTTTTTTTTTTATTATTGAAGTAAGTACTATAGCTACTGGTTAAATGTTGCTTTCTTACATTTGTACATTTGTTATAAAGTTTGATTGATCGTTACGTTTTGCGGTTAAGTTTGTGTTATGAATTATTCAGCAATGATAAAGGAACACGCCTCTTTTTACTCTGTTCCGAGGTTAGCGCTTTTATAATTAAAAAAGGTTTATTTGTCTACTTTTTTTAATGTTTACATTAACTTATAGTCTATTTTTACTTTAAAATATTCACATTAACATATAATTGGATCGACCTTTTATAGAACAGTTGCATATCAGCCGACGTTGACTATCAATAATCTCAGACAATCTCCTACAATAAATTATTTGGTTCGAATATACCGACGTGATGGTAGTCTAATCCAAACCTCGCAATCTTGTCTTACAGTTAAATTGTAAAAAGAGAGTGCAAAGTGCGGAGTATTTTCATAACAATCGACTTCAATGATTCAGTGACAGATTTGTCATTCAATCATAATTTTATTAATTATATTCATTTTAATCTTTATAGTTTTCCTGACCTGTTCAATTCCATATAATTATGCAACATAATGATTTTCCCATCTTCCCTACGATAAGGAGTATGGACAATAAAGTGTATGGACATTTGATTGCCATGAAACCAGAACCTGAACTAGAAATAGTCAACTAGTCTTTATATTAAAAAGAAAAGAAATTGATGGTTATCGCTGTTGCTAGGCGAGCGGACGGACCGTACCGGCCGCTAATGAATAAATAAGAATACATTTGAATGGAACAAGTATCATTTTAATCTTTATAAGATAGGTTGTCAGCGGCGATGTCGCTACTATGTTTCGTAGTGGTAGTTATCGGCGGCTAACCTCCGCTATCGGGTCACAAAGCATTCAGTTATCTGTAAGATTGAAGAAACACCTAGATTGTGGGAACTTAACCAGAGAATCGGGCCGAAGCCGGTATTTTCTTCCCTTCTGTCTAGAACTTGGATGCCGGCATGATGATATGTTTCATTATGCTGTAAAAAATATTCGGGCGCATCCGTGTTTGCTTATATAATTTGTTGTTTGTTATTTTCTATTAGATGACAGCTTAATCTCGATCTTGCATTCTGTTAGTACCTGCTTTCTTAAATTTTCCTCAATTTGATGAAGCTTCAGTAAACATTGGAGAGAAGGCTAAATGCTAACGGTCGAAATACCATTACTAAGTATAAAAAAGGCTTCACTACCTAGACTTTGTACGTACGCAATGCTAACCACCAGAAGATATATTCACACATAAGTACCTACTATATCCCTGAAGAGGGAGGTAGAAGTTTTAGCACTCACATTTTGCCTGGTAGTACGAGTATAACAGGGGGCGCGCCTTATGCCATGAAACATGTACAGCGTTAACCACACGATATTACAATAAGCTGTACTTAAGAGTTTTCTTCGGAAATTGATTGTAAAAAAAACAGTTAACATGCTGTCTCAGTAAAAGATCAGCCATCTATGAAGGCTGGTCAACAGCAGGCATGGACGGCGCAGCTCGCACTGAATAATGTACACGATGGTAATCAAGGATCAAACTCGAGGATTTTGTGAAATATTGAAAGTTAACATTGAACTTGAATTGGGATCGCCTCCATTTGAAATTCAAACAATCGGGCCGCGACACACATGCAGCGACACGTGGCCTCCGGCTTACAGCTGCTAATAGTTTGATAAAGGAAAAAAATAAGTTTTTCTTTAACGGATATCATACTGTTCTAAAATTGAAATACGCATGCGTGAGTTGGAAAACTTCTATTACATATCTATTTGTAATATTCTACTACCAAAAAGTAGTTCATTTTTTCACTATTACTTCATATCTTTAAGGCAATTCAATTTTAAATTGATATGAGAATCAGAATCAGAATCAGAATCGGTATGGTATTGTACTTGGATGAGAGAGAATGAGCAAATGGTCAGAAAAGGATAAAAAAGTAAAAATTAAATTGGATATGACAAGGAAGGCAATAGAAAAGATGAATGGATCGCATAAATAATATATATGATGAAGAAGAGATATGGCGAATGACAGAAAAAGATGGGAGAAGTAAAGACGCCAGACATAATTAGAACACAGCTGGAGAAAGGAGATTAGACATTATCATTGTAAGACCGTGAAGAATTTGTAGGTTATTTTAATAGATTAGTTTATTGAATTACTTAGATATGTTGTGTTTATTTTTATATACAGTTTTGTCATAATCAACGAACTTTTAAAAGATAGAATAATTAATTAGACTACTTATAACACAAAAAAATTAAGTTGGTTTTTTCTATTTTCTGTTTTATTATGAATGAATATTGTCGGTTCGGCTTAAAATTTACAAATATGAACGCTTCCTCAACCTTATTTTATTTCTTTAGGTACCGTTCTTTGCCGTTCTCGAAAAATACGGCTACTGAGGGTAGTGGAAAAACATCTGTCAACCGCCCGTTACAACTCTGCGGGAACGCGTACGGTCGACTTCGACTAGAAATCCCAAGGGAAGGATACGAAGCAGTTAGCCTGGCAGCACTTCGTCAGAGAATCATCTGCTGTGCTCAGCAACGGAAGGGCGATCCCTACGACTCAGAACCAGTGAGAAGGTAAGCCGCTTGTCTCCACTCTGAACAGCACAGTGTCTTTATTTAATTGTGTACTTTAATATTAATAGGCGTCATCATAAAAGAAAGAATACCCGCTCATGTACCGGCGCCGCGTCGACGCCGGCGCGGGCGCAGAGGCACTACGCGCGGACGCAAGAACAATTACAATTTATAATTCCGATAAATATTTAAAATTCAAATCAAGCGATAAATATGAAGCGACCGCACCCGCCACGACAAAGCTTAGCGAACGACAAAACTGTTAAAAACACTGTTGCTGTGTTAATGTTCATGTACGATTTTAGATTCTCTCATAATTTTTTTCATATATGACAGGAAAGCTTTTGGCCTTCATACATACATACATAAAATCACGCCTGTAATCCCCGAAGGGGTAGGCAGAGTCCAAGGAGCACTGTCTTTCCTTAAGACCACATTTAGCCATACAAAAATTGGGCTTGGTCAGATGAAAAATCACCATCATCTCACCTGATGGTAAATGACGATAAGGCCGAAGGAATAAATAAAATAATATTTTATTAATAGCTAGTGGCTTCCCGCGGTTTCACCCGCACAGTACAGTAAGCCCATGTCCTTTCTCAGGCTCTAGACTATCTGTGTACCAAATTTCGATTAAATCGGTTCATTAGTTTTGACGTGGAAGCGAGACCGACAGACAGACAGAGTTACTTTCGCATTAATAATATTAGTATGGATAGTATGGACTATAAAAATAATAACAATATAAGTAAAACAATATTAATAATAAGTAGTGATTTTAGTTTAGTAGTGATAGTGATTTTGTGAAATCCTATAAGAATGAATGTCCTCAAACAGAACTATTATATTTAAACAGGTAAGTGATCATTATCATCATCACCGGCCTTGCATCAAAGGTAAGTAGGTTATTAACTAAGTTAATTCTATAACATACATACATAAGGTTACGCCTTCTCCCCACAGGGGTAGACAGAGATTACTTTTTTCCACTTGCTACGATCCCTACATATCTCTTTCGCTCTATCAACTCTCATCACATAAAAATACAAAAACAATAACAAAGTTATACCTAATCTACATGAGAATAAAAGTATTAATATTGAAGCGTTTCTACTTAAAATCTAGGTATAAATAATAACTAAGTATGGTCTTAAAGAAAGAGTTTCATCGACTCCAAGGACTCCTGGCTCCTATCTCCTTTTACTTCGAAGAAAAATTATAATATCATATCAATACAGTTATTGGACAAGCTCGAACGTGTATTCCCGAGCGTCCGTTGTTTGGACGCCGCGCCCTGCGCCGGACCCCTCACTATTACCGTATTAAGCCATGCAAACACCCACCCCGCCCGGTGGCCGGCGCAGCCACGGGGCCGCGGACCACTCCACGTGGGCGTCATTATGACATGCCAACACTTTTTGACTTATAACACTGACATCGTTTTACTTTCAAATACTGTTTTACTAAATATGTGAAATGCAATAAAGTATTGAGTAGGTACTATTTTCAATATTACTATTCACAATTTTGGAAAAATGTGGAGTTTTTTACCACTGCATCTTTTTCCAGAAATGTGATTTATACATAGACTTGGGCCACTTGTAGGAAATGTTAAACCTAGTTTAAATCTCGATTTTGTCAATTTTTGACATTTTTAATATGGCCGAAATGTCAAAAAATTGCTAAATCTAGTTTTAAATCTCGATTTAAATTTCCAGCAAGTGGCCCTTAAAAATCTACCTCTAGTGAACGACATTCAAATGACACCATTACCTCATAGCTGTGATTGCCTGTGATTATACAATTTAGTTTTAATTTTATCATAATTTATTTTGATTTTAGTCAAATCTTTTATAGTTACCAATGCCTAGACAAAAGTGAAAATATTTGTGGTCAAGCATTAATGTCTGGTGAGTGTCTATCACCCAGTTGCAGAAACGAACTTTAAAATTTAATGTCGGCATTATCCCTAATGCTCCATTAAATTTATTTATTGAAGTGTCAAAAGAACACCTTAGCGTAGTTTTTACGTTGCACAAAACGACATTAGCACCCTATCAATGCTAAAGAGACATTAGCTAGAACTATTTTGTGTTCCAATTTTAAATTTAATGAACTTTAAAGTTTTAATGTCTCATTACTAAATGTCGTCTTTAAAAAATCTTTGTGCAACTGAGCGTATGTCAGCCATACTCAAAGTGTGTTCCGCGAAATTCTAGGATTCCACGATACCCCTATGGGGTTCTGCAAGAATAACATTAATATTATGATTAATTATTATTATTTAAATTGTAGCATAATTGTTGACGATTTTAAGTGCCAAGTTTGGCCTATGAAATAATGTTATTTTTGATTTGATTTAAATAAAAAAAAAAAAAAATTTCTCTCTCTGACACACAACAGTATTCTATTCTATCATAATATTTTACTATGGCGCCATACTTGTGAGCGCGCAGTCCCTTTGATAAAAGCCGCCTTTGACATTATGCTATTCTTGTGAATAAGCGACTTTCGACTCTTTTCATAAAGTCGAGATTATTTACACATTTTTATCCTTTTTTATTTTCCATTTTTATTTAGGCTTTTTTCTTAAACTGTCTTCTATCAAACCTTATATCAACCAATAGATAAAAAAATTTAAAAACCAATTTCATGGCTCATTTCCAGTTTTCCATTAAGTATTTCGCATTCCGAAAGGGTTCCGCTAGCAATAACGTTTGAGAACCACTGGCCTATGTTATTCACTTGATACAATCACCACACACCGTTATAAGTTTAACGTTGGGTGGAAAATGCCTCAAATTAATAGTCAAATTGATGTCCGAAATTAGTGTCTCGAGTCTCGACATCTATAAATACTTAATTAACATCGTAAGCATCAATTACTCAACTATTTTACAACAATCGCCAGAACCTGTCCGTAACTTGATGACGTAATGGTGATGCACCATTGTGCAGAGTCACGTGACCCGCGCCCGCGCAGTGTGCACAGGTGTACTCGATGTGATCTAAATTTACTCTATTTATTCGATTCTTTCGGGCCACGACGATAAGGTTTAATTATGGTTTTGTTTGTTTAAAACCTGTGGCAATCCGACCTCTTTTAAAAAGTACCTATACCTACCTAATGCTGGTATGAATGCTCGTAGGTTAAGTATTGTATTTGAATACAATTTCCATTATGGCTTCGTCACATCTCTCGAGCCTGCAGACACACTTGAGAAGTCCCACTACTGAGCAAAAGTCTTCGTCATCCACCTAAGATCCCAATAGATTTTTTTTTAAATTTTAAGACCTAAGAGTAGCTATCACTATAATACGCCATAGAGGATCGTCGATTGTCATTAAGAATGAAACTAGTTTCTAACTCAAATGTCTTTATTGCGTTCGACAGGTTTCGCTAGACGATGCGCTGTTGCAGTATGCAATGGGAAGTTTTTTTTTTAATAATGGACGTAAGCACTCGCGTGACACTATTAATGACTCGCCGACGCTTGCAAATTAAATAAAAACGGAGCTATTTTGTTTAAATCTTCTTTAAAAGTTTTAAATTTTTTTAAAGAAAAGTTTCACAAAAAGATTTAAAAATTTATTTAAAAAAATTTCCCATTTCATTTCCTTATTTGCCCATGTTTGCATAACATAAATGAACCATCTTTCTTTAACTATGAGGATTTTGAGCAAGGCATCAGGTGTACCTGTGTAAGTAGATGTAGCAATATCTGTCATTAAAATAAGATCAAGTTGTCATCTGCCCTCCTCGAATATCAGACAGATTACTGCACTTAGTTATTATTCAATGAAAAGCGATCTGCTGCGCGCTGCATCTCGTTGGCAAGCTTGGGGCAAAAAACACCTGCGTAATGCAATGAAAGAATCAACAGATGATTTATTAGCGCCGTGTCTGTCAACGAAACGAATATTTAGTATTAAATACGAGTAGTTAGTATTTATATTAAACGTTTAGGGTTGGTGATAATTTATACACTTAACTGTAGGCTCCCTTGCATTAGCAGGTTTACTGAAGTAAGTCCAGAGTGAAATGATAAGAAAAAATATTTATACGTTAAATACAGCTACGAAAGTTGGATAAGAACTGAACATGATACTAATAAGTCAACAACTCAGACCCGCCGCAGCTGAAGCTCTGTTAGTTGATTAACACTTTATAATTAAGTGTTAAATTATCAGAGCTTCATTATTAACAAATAATGGTGAAAAAAGAGTCTTCTGCACATTTTACGTAATAACGTGGTGACCTATGAAATTGGTGTTTTTTTTTTCTCTTAGTATTTTATCTGTAACTATTAAGATTCAGAGTATTATTATTTATTTATTTAAAACTTCAGTACATTTGGTGTACATGGCGGACATAATGCCAAAAGCATTTTCTACCAGTCAACCATTGGGTGGTGCAGAAAACAAATAGAAGTAGGTACACAAAGTTTTTAGAAATATAACAAAAACACTTTTCAATATGAATATAATATAATATAGAATTAATATATAAGTATAAAATAAAATAATAATATAAGACATTTAATTGTATTCCTAAAAAATAATTAACTCGTCTAAAAATATACTATATTTTTGAGGTCTTTTGATAATTTGTTGTAAGTTTAATTGTGTTATAATTCGACACGGAGACTACTCTTTTTGAGTGCCTCCCGAATACATCATTTTATTTGCATTCACTTAAAAACGATAAATATTTTTTATGAAGTGTTATATTACACATTTTACTAAAGCTTGTCTAATGATAGATGCCAAATATTATTATCTTTGGATTTGTCGTTGTGAAGAAACCTGAAAAAATTTTTCAGAATTCCCCAAAATCTCCATACAAAACACCAATTTCATAGGTATGGACCTAATTTTTTTTCCACATATTCATCCCGATTTACTGTTCTAAAACTGTCTGCGTACAGGCTTTCATTACAAGAAACGCATGCCCTAACACCCCATTTTGGGGTAGATACATATAATATGCTATTTAGATATTCCTTTAATTACTGCCGTATAGACGATAAAAGGGACGTGGCAAATCTATTGTGTTACTGTGCTAGGTTGGTAGGCACGCGGTCTAATTCATAAGCGTGGAGTTAAAACAACAATTTGTCCTATAGATACATTTAAAGAATAAGTATGCCTCTCTCCCATGGGGCTAGGCTGAGATAACTAATAATAATATATAACTTAAATTTATTCTTATTTAAATAATACTGAAAATTGCACGCATTATCATGTTAACTCATATTTTACAACTCATTTGTCTCGCAACTACGGGCTATCAGTGGTTCAGATTAAGGTCAAGAGCAATCGCTTCTATATTTAAAATTTTTTATCAGTCTACGGACAGAACTATGAATTGTCGAAATAACTTATTAAACGATTTTTCAATATAAACCTTAAAAAACCCACTTTTTAAGGTTTATATAGAAAACCCGTTTTATCAGTTGAATAATAGTGTTGTTGATGAATAAGCATACTGGTGATGGCGGCTTGAATGCTGTCTCAAGGATTCCTCCCTCGCATCCCTTCCAAAAACCAAATTGCAGTATACAATAAATAATAAATGTAATGAAATAAAAGAGCAAACGTAACTACTTGGAATCAGTAACATTCCACAATATTCGGGTATTTCTGTGTCGTTGCGACACAGTTAGCTCGACCCCAGTATCGATAGGACGTTCTTGAGATAACTCCGAGGATCGAGTTCAGAGGGCAACACTTATCAGTACTACCACAGCAGAAAAAGATATCCAAGAATGTGTCGTGTATATTGGATATAGAGTCTTGTCTTGCCCGACAGCGTCGCGAGGACGACCAGCTGTTATCTGGTGTCTTCGTTATTTTCCGAAGCCTGGTGCGGTGGTGCGCGGCCGCGGTTGTGTGTATGTGTATGTGTGTGTGTGTACGATAAGCCCGCTATCGCCGACATCGTCCCTCACAGCACCGCTCTAACAATTGATCTCGCCCCGTATTTTGTAACTATCTCAATACCTTTCATTTGATTTTATGTGTATGGACATACGGAGTGTCATTAATAGGCGCTATTAATGGTAGTGTCATTCACCAAACCATAAGATAACCTCCATATTCCAAAACAGAGACTAAAGTTAAACTTGGTTTAAAACTCGATGTCGCTTTCGTGTATGATACACAGATAAAACAGTGATAGAGTCGGTTTAGAACCTTTTTGACGCTCTGGTTTAATCTAGCTCCAGTCCAGGTTTTGGAACAACATTCTTAAAGTAACACATTAATAAAACTTTGTATCTATTGTGCTCATAAATAATATTCATAAAGTAAACGCCCTGATTCTGTATTTAATAGATAGTGATGATCTTTGACATCAAGCCACTTGATATATTGACGGACTAATATGCCAACGCTACTCCTTAGAATCCATCGAGATAACAGGAACCCACAGAAATATTTATTGAGCCTATCAATAATATAGATAACGGAGTCAAATATTGAAAGCGTTCTCATAAAAAGGATAAGGAGGAGTGTCCTCACACGCCGCGGCATTGTAAAGTAAGGGTTTGGAATGCAAGTCAAACGATTGTACAAATATTATCGGCCCAATCCTCCCTAATTTTATTAGACCCAGGCCATTTTAGTACTACGCGACATGTCCAGCATTTTGCCAAATAATGTAAAGTACCCTAGCCTTGTTTATTCGCTTTTAGTTATATCCAAAGATGCTCGTTGAGCAGGATCGTTTTGTGCTGTAGATGTCTCTGAAGATGGCTTTTGTCAAGCAATAGTCCCAAGTCCCTGAAAATCGCAGCTTAAAAACGTTTCTTTGTAGTGTTTTTCTGTTGTAAATAAAGTAGCCAGAGTTAGATAATTGGGGAGTGGTATTTTTTTTTGTTGGAGGATAATTACACGTATTAACTAAAATTTACCATCCCTCCTTGGTAAAACAAAAGTCCCAAAGGAAAAAATATTTTTTTTTACAAAATCGTATATAGGCTGATGACGAAATCCTAAGATTAGCCGTTGGTTCCGGTCGCAATAGCGATTTCAATAGCGTTTCTACCCACCAACCCGCATTGGGCCAGCGTGGTGGTGTTACGGCCCAAACTCCTCATGTGATTCTCCATGAGGAAGGCCTGTGTCCACCAGTGAGACGTACATAGGCTGAGGATGCACCTTGTATTTGGACTCCAGCCTTATTTAAAGTTAGTGTTTTTCATTTGTTCTGTCGTCAACAAATAAATTAATAAAATAAAAATGTAAGTCTCTTAGTAACTGCCGATTTTGAGGTATACCATTAATTTTCGCTCTTTACACAAGAAACGCCTGCGCACTTTGACCCGCGCCGCTGTTGTTACGGAGCTGTTATGCAAGTTTCAGGCAAGAACGTACGATTTCATTTAAACTTGCCCGATTTGAATGCATGTTAACGCAAGTAAATTAAGATCAAGAGGTTTGTAGGACGAGCGTGGCGTTACGAAACATACGCGCGGGCAACGGACTACACTCTTTTATACTACAAGTCATAAGAAAAGTATCAGCCATATTATAAAAGAAAATACTTCCAAATGCTTCCCTTGGGTGTCGTAAAAGGCGACTAATGGACTTAGAACTGCACAACATCCAATAGCTTATAGCGGCGACGGGCTCACCACCGGTCATGCTGCACATGCAGCACATGAGCAGTCACTGCTTGGTGAAGCGCGGACCACGGCAGTGGACTGACTTACCCAGCCCAGACTGTGACTAACCCATAGGGGATAATAGTCGTGATTATATTTATGTATGTTATTATTATTGAAGCCTCTATTAGCAGAATGATTTAAAAAATATTTAATATCTGCTTCAAAATTAAGTTGCAAGATTTCACTCAAACATACATACATATTATGAGGCAGCGGTAGCCAAGTTGGGACGGACGGGGCACTATTCGTTCGTGAGGCCTCGGGAAGCGCGGGTTCGATCTCACCGCCGCCACCACTGAGGGAATACAACTTACATACAGTTCATTGTGAATATCGCTTGCCTCACATAGTGCCCGGTGCATGGCAACAGGCTCGCCACCTGTTACATGGGGACCTAACATATCTAGCGAAATGTAGGTGGTAACACCTCTGCCTACCCCTTTGGGAAAAAAGGCGCGATGATATGCGTGTGTGTGTAGCTTGTAATAGGGTAGGGCACGCTTGATAGTAAGCGTTTCTATAGCAGACAGACACTCGGGCATTACTTGCGATGCCGGTGTACCCTCTAAAAAGAAGAAAAAGCGCCATGTCCCGTATCAACCCCCTGCTCCCAAGTGATTAATTCACGAATGTGGAGCTCCACAGAAGTACTAAGTTCACTAAATATAGCGTGGAAGATTTCTTTTGAGCACTTGGTATCGTTAGACCTGTGAAATATTATTATAGAAGAGTCAAACATGTGTGCTAGTATATAGTTAAATAAATGAATTAAGCTACAAAGTAATATAAGGCAAAATATCTGTTAAAACAGCATTCCTGTTTTTAGAATTGTTGTCTGAACGGCATTCCTTCTCAGCGTCACCATACAATGTTGTCAATCATAGCTGACGATGTGACGTCACACGCCTTGTGTCAGCATTTACATTCGATTATTTCTCGCTGATGTAATTGTGTCGTCCATGTGTACAGGCACAGAGTAATCAGATACAGTAGTCCAACGGTATTGCTCGCGCCGCAAGATTATATAGATCGGCGATCTGGCGACACCCTTATATGTATAATTCCTAGCCTATACTTTATAACACAGTATTTTTTATGAGATAGGGGCCAAATATGCAGACGGGTCATCTGATGGTAAAGAACGACCACCGCTATTGACACTCACAACACAAAAGGAGTGTTTAAGTGTGAATACTCGTATGTGCTCGAAGCAACTCGTAGATATTTTGAACAATTTAGGTTTAGGATTAGGAAAAAGATTTTTCTTCGAAGAAACCGTGACAGAGCATAATTTGTCATTATGGTGATGAAGGCCTACTAACTTTCGTCCACTAGTGTATGGACTCATCTACTTGCTTGTTTATCATCAGTCAATGACAGTCAATGCTGAGTCCTTTGCTTTGCTATTGATCAGAAAAAAATATTAATAGTAAAACTATTTTCACAGTCATGACAATAGAATTGCAACTTAAGATCAGCTTAATAATAAATGGACTAGTCTTATAATTTTTGAGTTCGAAAGACAAGTTTAATTTTCAGTTTCTAATGGAGATAGGCAACATTTAAAGTATTTGGTTTATGTATTTTTCGCTGTATTTAATTTTGAATTGCTAATGTGACAAACGGTAAAACGGGCCTGTTATTTTCATGAAGGTCTCTTATTTTTATTTATAATGAAAAATAGTTTCTGAACAATTGTTTTTTTATAACATTTCTAATAATAAAGTTTTAATACTGTTACGATAACAGGCACATACTCCATAACAAACATACTTACATACAATTATAATCACGATTACTATCCTCTAAGGGTTAGTCAGAGACTAGGCCAAAGCACCGCAAAAGCAGTCCATCGCCATAGCCCGCGCTTCACCAAGCAGTGACTGCACTCAGTTTGACCGGTGGTGAGCCCATCGCCGCTATAAGGTATTCGATAGTTGATAAAAAAATACTCGTAGCAATGTTTTTATTACAATAGTTCTGATTTATTCCTGATTTTCACAATACTATCAAGAGACAGTGTGTAAACACACTATGCTGAAATACATACTATACAATACATCCATGAAATGCCACAGTCGCTTCCACATTAAAGTGCGAAGGAAGACGAGCGCGCGCGCCGCTCGCGTCCGCTCGGGGCCGCTCGGCGCGTTATCGCGCTCGACCCGCGACCCGGATCCCTCATCCGTCTGCTGAATCACGCCAGTAGGACGTTTAGAGGACTTCATCGCTTTTTTTACATTATCGTTTAAAACTACATCGATTTTTATGCAGCGGCCAACAAGAAGGTTTAACCTGTAATATACTCGTACTGAGATCATTAAATCAATAGTTTTTGTGAATAGGCAATCAATGCAGGCGTCCAGTCGGGTAGGGTTTAGTGCTACATGAGATCGTCATCGCAAAGTGTCGTTGTTTAAATAATTTTTGCACTATTTGTCTAACATGTGAATTGTAACGATTAAACTGCTGTCGGCAGAATGTATAAACATTATAACTAATATCTTAATTACTGTAGATACCCTATTTTTATATGCTCTTTGACATCACGATGGACACGTACATAAGTCTTTGAAGGCTAGTCAGATATCGTTAAATTTGTGTCAGAGCTTCTGTTAATATCAGTAATTATTGGATAAAGCTGTGGTCACGAGAAACTTTTTATAATAATTATATTAATTTAGAAATGTATGGCTGGGTAGTTCTGCTTATCTGAGAAGAGATGAATTGACATGAAGTTGTTGTTTTTTTTATTTTAACAGCAATGCTGGTGCACTACTAGAAGAAAGGTGGAAATAATAGACGAGGAGCGAAAAAATTTCAACAATGTACCTAGTCGTTAACTTTATATTAGTGACATGTGTACGTTTATTGCGCGGTCCATCAATGCCACAGGGCCGTGTTACGTGTCGTCGGGCGCAGCAGGCGGGGGCTCGCCGGCCATTTAACTATATATCAACTTTTAATTAACTATGTCAAATACGGACATATTACACATTCTGTTTATAGCACCATTGGCGGTGTGGCCGCGCCCAAGTTCATGTCGAGTTCGACGCATACTAACTAAAATGTCAGATGCCAGTTGAAACACATTTTGCTTATTTTCACAAATAACACTGTAGATTGTTACAAGTGAAGTGATAGTAGATTATGAAGTGATAGAGATATGATATTTTAGCTTCCTTAGCTGGTCGTAGATAGAGTAATCTTAAACTTTTTTACCGGTACAATATGATAAAATCATAAAACGTTTATCAATATCAATTCTCACAAACGACTTGGATAGTCAGTAGCCACCGCCATGAAATTGTTTTCCTTACGTATTGTGACAGTTATAATAAAAATGTTTATATATAGCATATCATATTAAAAATGTTTGTGTCCTAGTCGTAAAGTGACTAAATAGATTTTTGTCTATTCTGGAAACCTTGTAACTCGGTCACGGAGCCAGAGGTAAAAAAAGATTGATAAGTATGATCAGACGTAAAATTCTCTCTACATTGTATTCGTAGCAGTTACTCATGCGTGTGTAACGGATATTATATGGCTGGTAAATAAAATCAATAGGCCTAGTACAGTCGACTACAAAAAGAGCTTTATTTCATTATATTTTGAAGATAACTTGCGATGTAAATATATTTAATCGATAAGAAAATGCTTAAGTATAGAGCTATTTGTGTCCATAATGACAGAAAATTGCTAAATATAGTATCTTCAATTTTTAATAATATACATATATATTGAAAAAAAAGTGAAGACAATAGATAGGTATTATTGAAATTGTAAATGGCAATCAATTACAATTTCAATATGAAATTTTGAGTGAATTTGATTATAGTCTAACTTGATATGGCCTACGGTGCCTGTGTGTGATTGCTTATCCTTTCCTTGATAACCCGAAAACTTATGATGGCTCGACTCCCGGTGTGGCACATATTCTTGCGATAGAGGTCGGATAAAGCTGTGAATGTAAAACACATGTGTAGTCATTCTATAATCACCCAACTGCTGCGTTCATCTGAATCCACTTTTTACTGGCGTACGAGTACGTTAAATCCTATTTCACAAAAAAACTAAACTAATAATAACTTTTTTTTAAATTCTCTCGTACAAAGTCGCAGGCAATAGTTAATGAAATAAATTTATAATATAATTTCGCCAAAAGTATTTTAAGAATAAGTAGGTATACCAATGTAACGTGTTCAGGAATGCCAATACTTATTTTCGCACTGAAAAGTAACGGATCGTTCGTTTTGGCTTAATATAAGAATACTAATCCAGCTACAAGCACGTATGGACACCAGCGGGTGACCTTTTGATAAGTTTTCAAGGTCGTGGGTTCACTAATTCCGGTGTAACATACTTACACCAAATGTCTCGATACATTGGAACCAAAGGTCAGTGACCGCCGGTTGCCGATCAACATTTTTAAGTATAAATGTGCCGCGTGGCGGAGTGTCCTCGCCGGTAAATTTTAGCAGAGTACGTAATAGGAATGTTTTTTCCTTATAATGCTGTAAACGTATCTGTCAATGATCGTATTTTGAACATTATTGCACACAAAGTACCTACCTTTCTATTAGGAATCTTCCTAATTCGTGTTTATTTTTTGCAAAACTGCTTATTTATTATGTATAATTAACAATTTTACTAATTGGTTACTAACGAGCGAACTAAGCATAAATTAATGGTAAAAATTGTGGTAATCGTTGTTAGGTTCCTACTTATCAAGCGATGATAAAATTAATATCTCGATTAATGTTTACTTTCTGTTATTAAGTATTCTATGTTTAAGGAACTTTTATTCGATAAATAATAAATAAAACTCACATGTTACATATAATTCTTGAGCTGTTAATGTAAAGATATAGATTTTTCTACTGTATATAGGTTGTAATCAGATATTATCATTCTTGCTTTAAAATACTGGTTCTTACGAATTTTTAACGCTTTTTGTCGTAAATTTGTTCTAAAACGAGTCTTAATAAAATGATATCGATATAAAAATGTTTTGGAAGGAACCGGTTCAATGTTACTTTATCACGTGGCCTGTAATAATAATTATTGACACAAACTTTCATTTGGTGCTTATGAGCGCCATCTATTGGCTGCACATAAAACTTGTGACGCGTCTATAGGTTCCGCCAAATGTCACATTCCCAGTTTCAAGCGCGTATTAGTTTGTTTCTCGTTCGATAGATGTCTCGATTTTCATTAACAATTCTTTCCTTTTTTCGGAGTCATTCAGCATTGAAAGTATTATTTTTTAATCATAATATTATGTCAGCAGATAATATTTATTTATATCATATTCATGTGTTTTTATGAGATCGTAATAGGGGGCAAACGAGCATTTCGATAAAAAAAAACAATTAGTGGCTTGTTAGAGGATGTCTCTACTATAGTTAAGTCTGCCTATTGCTACGTATTATATTATGACGTTTTATATTTATGCGACTATTCATTCTATAGTTTCACTTGCCTTACGCTATGCTCGGGGCGTACATGTCTTGGCAGTACACCCGGTGACAAGTAAATACCAGATTACATTAAAATACTAAAATTAAATACATTTTTACATGTTTTTTTTCAAGCATTAAAACACAAAAAACTTTTTATTTTAAATTAAAAACTTTAAATTATCTTCTAGTGCTCAATCCCTAAGTAAGAGCCTTTATCTAGATGCGATCCGGGAGAGATCTATCAAATGATGCATACAAATGAAAGTTTGTCTGTCGATTGCAGAGATCCCGCCCGCGCCGTCCGCGTGCGGAACGAGCGATCATTTATGGCGGTGACTTTATAGTCAGGGAAGTGTGATGGTGTTAGAATCAGATATAAAGGAGAATGGTCACAACCCATAAGGTCAGCTGAAAAATCATTTGGACAGCAAACAAATATTTTGTCAGCACTATGATTATTTTGTCAGCAGTATAATTATTTGGGCAGCAAGATATGTTACCGGAAATGTATAAAATCTAGAATCTATTCTGATAGATTTTAGATTCTGATATCTAAAATCTACTCTGATAGATATTAGGTTAAGGTTATTTTTTATGACCCTTAAAAACAATATTTGGGTCATCAAAACAGATATTAAACAATTTGGCAGCAGAGAAAATATTTGAGTTTCTGCCCAATTAGTTATTTCACTGACCAATTCAGAAATTTTTGCTGACCAATTAGTTATTTAAGCTGACCAATAAATTGTATTTTTTTGTTGATCACACATACATACATATAATCACAACTATTATCCCCTATGGGTTAGTCGGAGACTAGGCAAAAGCACCGCAAAAGCAGTCCACTGCCATAGTCGGCGCTTCACCATGCAGTGACTGCACATGTGCTCAGCGTGACAGATGGTGAGCTCGTAGTCGCTATAAGCTGTTGTGCAGTTCTAAGTCGATTAGTCGCTTTTTACGACACCCAAGGGAAGAGATGGGTTGGTAGTATTCTTTGAATGAGCAGCTACCACACGATTCGCATATTTCTGTCCAATATACGAATATTTTGCTCAATTTTGCTAACTGTCTAAATAACGACCTGTAAAAATTACATATTTATGTTAAATTAAGCATGACAATAAAAATAAGATAGGTCTCATTCGTGTCGCCCCTGGGTCGCAGATGACCATTCTCCTTTAAAACATATTTTTTTCATTAAGGCCTAAGCCAGGCAGCCGCGGCTTGCGGTGGCGGCAGGGTCGCGCCTTGTTTTCTAGAATTATTATCTTGGTATCGTTTCACTAAATCGATACTAAGACATTCATTTAACTTTTGAACATGAGATTATATTTTTCTTTGAGTTTTTAAAGCAAGGCAGATCGTAGTACGTATAGACTAAATCATAATATGAATGTCCTTTCATAAATGCGAAAAAATTATAAGTCGGGCAAATTTTTACAACTTTCATTAAAAATACAGTGTGAAATACTCACTCGTGAATTTGGAACACTGGCATCATGTATGTTGATGTATATTTAAAAAAGATAATAATCAAGACTGCAACACAGATAATTTCTCAAGTTATATATGATGAATACATTCAATACAAGCTAACATCAAGCGGAGTGAAGTGTTTGATATTAATTATCAAGGAATAACGTAAAGTTCGCAGGAAACGATATGTTGGGCAATTTGAGTCATACAGAAATATAATGAAGTAAAAGAAATAAATAAAGTATTTAATTGGCTATTAATTTTTAAATAAGTGGCTCATGAGTTTTTTGCCTTACTCTCGAAATCCGGCCGCTTGTATTGATTACAACCACGTAATAAATAAAGATAAACATTCATACAAGCCATCTTAAATCAGTATTCTACTGAACACGACACAGTTATGTGGTTTTATAAAGATAATAAAGTTGAAATGGCTGTAATAGTTTCGTCTTAACATTCCTAAGGTTTTAAAAAGTAAAAGCGGTGCGGTTTTCAAATCTTACAATTTTAATACCTACCTATTAGTTTTTATTGCCTTTTTACCGCTTGTAGGTGTGAAGTGGAGCGTAGTCTTCGGGAATAAACGTGTCTACATAGAAAACTACATTCCCTGGTAACACGTGTGAATTAATCATAATGTTTAAGCTTAGGACTCGGTACGCCGCCTGAGATTTAAGATACTGCTTTATCCCCTTAGTGTATTAATTAACTCATATCTAAAGCCTAGTAAGAAAGGCATCTGTGTTTAAAAGGTAGGTAATAGAAGTCGCCTAACGTCTGTATAATGAGAAAGACTTTTTGATTCACATTTTTGCTCATTTTCGCTAAAATTGGCCCATTTTATTCTCCATTGTATTAACTTTTCGCCTCTGTTTTTTGTAGCACCGGCGGCGGCCAACAAAGAGGCAGAGCAATTATATCGCGGGTACTTGAGGGTACTTGCAGACATTACTTATACTTAGCATCCTCTACTTATATTTGATCGCTGATGCGAATTTTATGTTACTGCGTTTTCTATAATATTATGTTAATTGCTACAATGTTAAAAATATCTCAGTATAGTTAGTTTTGATTTAATTTTTTTATTTTATTATTGTGGTAACAAGATAGTTGTTACCTATCAGGTAAAATTTTTCCTAAAATGTTTGTATGGCATATTTTTCTTACCTAAAAGTGTTCTGTTAAATAAAGCAGGACTCCAAAAAATACCAATTTTATTGAATAAGTTGATAAAAATACTTTTTATCCGTTCCTTTCGAAAACTGTCGTTGTGCAATCTAGTTCTTTCCTGTTATTTTTTTTTACCGGGCCGCGTAGAGTTTTGAAATTAGAACACGTGTCATTCATAGGAATCGAACACGAATCGCATGAATTACTGGCTCGTAGTTTATATGCAATTTTCTCATACAAAAGGGATGAAAAGTAGAGTACAAAACTCGAGAGCAAACTTTTTTTACCTCGAACGATGAATTTGAATCCCTCGCTGCACTTAAGATTCTATACATATATCTATATTTACATAACCGTTCTTATTCTTGTGAAATAATGTTATCATATACGAGATGCAATGGTTAATATATTAATTTCGTTAAAGAGCTCCTAAAGCGAGTCTCGGGGTTTCAGCTTACAAATCGGTCGTATAGCTCTTTTCTGAAGTATAAATATATTTTTGTTAAACATGCGCGGAAATATTGTCATTACTTTTGAATAAAGAACACGCGAACTTTCATATTTACGTAGACTGAAAAACCAAAATCACTTCCCGGCGCGTGAGATGAGATGAGATGATTTTTTCTGCAATTTGATTTACATGAAATACTTTCTTGCCATGAAAAGCTAATGAGCCAGCTACATTGGCATTATGTACAAAATTAATATAAACAGTTTCTATTATAGTCTAGACTTTATTAAAAAAAGGACACTGAAACCATTATGATGAGTCGTGTACATTAAACAGCAACAAAACGGACAAAATTCCTTTATGGTACCTTGAAAAAAACATATGTATAGTTCATTCGTTGTGAATATCGTTTGCCTCACATTGTGCCCAGTGAATGACAACAGGCTCGCCACCTGTTATATGGGGACAATATATTTGGCGAAATGTGGGTGTTATTACTTCTTCCTACCCCTTCGGGGAAAAGGTGAGACGTTGTTGTTGCTGAAGAACTCTTTACCTAAGTTAGGCCTAATTAATGAATCAATTTTTACACTTGCATATACCCCTTAAATGGGGGTAAACAGAGGCGACACAAGCTCAAAGGTATCGCTTACCATTGTCTGTCAAGTCAATTAGAAGGGTTCCAGGACGGTATTCAGGGATTATATCTGTCTCTTGGGCCCGGCCCACATGTCTTACCTGTATCAATTTTCATAACGCTTAGTAATTTTGACGTAATTCGCTTAAAAGTGTCCACCAATTTGGCTATTGTGTTATAATTAGATCACGAATAATATCAGGGAAAAGGACCGTGCCCGAAACTGCCAAGCATCTGTGAGACCTAATAATGTCGTGGTTGACAAAGTGAGCACGAAGGGGTTACATTGCTAACAGTGGATGATGCCTCAAGATCAAGAAACGGTGACACCGTGGCACAGGACAGGGTGATTATTTTAGTGAAGCGCACAATGCTATGGCAATAGCAATGGACTGCTTTTGCGGTGTTTTTGCCTAGTCTCTGACTAACCCTTTGGGAATAATAGTCGTGATTATATGCACTATCTTCAGTGGTTTAGGAGTAATAAAAATTGGGGGTCCAAGTGTAATAGTGAGAATACATGGTTACTTGGGGTTCACTTTTTTTAAGGAATGACGGAAAGCAGACGAGTACGACCAGATCCTTTTTGAAATATTTTTTCCCTTTCCAAATATTGTCATTACTTTTGAATTTTCTTTTGGTTTTTCTCATGAAAATCCTTACTCTCGGAATCCGGCCGTTTGTATCGATTACAATAACAAACAAAGCGTCGTGGTTGTTCTTGATACAAGCGCTCGCGGTAATGAACATAATTATTATGATTAATTATTATTATTTAAATTGTAAAATAATTATTTAAAATGTAAAATTTTGACGATTTTAAGTGCCAAGTTTGGATATGAAATAAAGTGCCTATGAATTAAAGTTATTTTTGATTTGATTTGATTTGATCCAATATTTTTCCAATCGAAATTGCTTTCACCTTTCATAAACTCTAGTTCACCACGTTAGCACAGCGGCCACATGATTAGTTCGCCTAAACAAATACTCTTCTTCCTCGGGCAGTGGTCAGTAATCAAAAAGATATTAATTAAAGTGACCCAACCGCCCGCGCCACCACGAACTCTTGATGAGAGTTTTCATTAAGTTATAACATTTATTTTGTTTTTTTGTGCAGGATTCAACGAAGCTTACTGTGCAGGACCGCACATCTTTTTGATATTATTTATGTTTCTATACTTTTTTATTAATGACATTGTGTATTTTGACATTACTATTTATTACAGCTCTTGAACTCGTCAAGGTCCATTCCCTATTTTTGTCCCAATATTGGCTCCTAATTACAGCCACTCCCTCAGACTTACAGCTGAAGCATATAAACTTTAATGTATTATATAATATTGTTTAGTTTCGAAATATCTTCACACTAAGTATTTGACATAAAGTCTGAAATCGTCGATCCATAAAAGAACATTCAGACTAATGGATTTGCGGAAATTAAAGAAATATTATACGCTTATTTTAGTGGATCACCAACACAAGATACAGCTGTTTACAGTTATATACAGTGAAATAATAATAATGTTTACCGCAATAAAGAAACCAGAGTACAAAAACTGCACTTGTGTATTTCAGTTAACCCTGTATTAAAAGATTACTCTGCTAAGATGGATCTAGCACGAGTGGCTCAGGCTGTCGGCGCGGATGCTGCGGTGCCCGGATCAAAGGCTCGCCGCGCTCAGCCAGCCGGCAGCAGACCTCACTTTATGAGCCGTTTCTCTTCATTATAACATTTTATAGCACCTACTCTTAGTGCACTCTGAAACAAGCCTTGCAGAAATACGATATCTTAAAAATTAAAATTCACATCACGCCACGCCTAAAGAGTTTCCGTTTTCATCCTTCCTGTATAAATAAATAAAAATCCTCAGACATCCCTACCTGTATATACAAACATTCAATTATTTAAACTTCTGCGTCCGAGGAGGCAGTCTCTCAGAGACCGTAAAGTAAGAACATCGTTGCCATGTGGCAATATGGCGTGATGTAGTGCTGCATCTCTCAGTACCTTCCTTCAATGATCCGGCCGATTGAACAGCACGCTGACACTCTGCACACAGGTAGCTGTACGAGCAATTGGTGTCTGTCAGACGTAAGTACAGCAATAAATGATGATTCTATTAGACGTAACATCACCAAAATATAATATGCATATGTCGGCGACGTCGTCATACGCATATATACGCATACGTATATAAGCTGCTGCTGCATTTGTGATGCCTGCTCCTTTCCCTACATATACTTACATAGTATCTTTTAGACGTAACTCCAGTAATATATTAATATTGACATCTATTTTAATATTAGTCTAACAGACTAATATTAAATGATTTCAACCTATGTTCTCGGGCTCCCGGATTCGATTTAAGGGTCAGATAAAGAATGTTGCGTATATTTCGACCATAGTTTGCTCAGCACCAAACCGCATTTGGAAATCCTTGTTATTGTGAAGTGAGTACCCAATATTATAACATGAACATATCATATCATCATGCCTCTAACTCCGAAGGGGTAGGCAGACGTGTAAAACCCACATTTCGCCATATTTATATTTATTTATTTATGTTAAATCTTCATGTAACAGGTGGCGTGCCTAATTATCTTTGTACGTTTTTACGCTTGGATTGCAGAGTTCATAATTATTCATGACAGGTATAGGAACTTTTAATAAATTTATAAAGGGAATAAATGTAAAAACATGATAAAACTTCTATAAAATTGTATTGTATTTACATTTAAATTTGGTGTACATTTAAAATTTTAATTGGTAATCACAAACACCACCTCAGTCGAATGGTAATAATAATTTAAACTCGGTCGCAGATGGCTAATCTATTTTTATTTAATGTATCACGCTATGCATTCATTTGCAATCGATTTTGTGTAAGAACCTAAATAATGGCCAAATCGAAGAAATCAGAATGCGTTATAAAAACCAAGAAAATTCACTCTGTTACAAGTGTATCGTAGCGATCTCGTAACATTTAGGACCCCCGTAGCACGCGACCAGTCCGTAGTCAGTATCATTGGAAGTAAAGCCTCACCGCGCCCCTGTCATGAATAATAATAATATTATGGAGCTATTCTATTCAAAGCCCAGATTTGTCGTCGTTACTATACATTTAATCTAGTGTGTGGGCGCATCTTCAGCCTCTTCTTGTGGACGACTTGGAGCAGATTAGATTACGTTCACATTTATTTATAACTTCTTACGTCTAATCATTACGTGATATATAAAATTTTTTTTTTGTAAAATAATAAATTCTAAGTTGTACTTTTAGGATCGCATGAAAGCTGTAATTGTGGTATATATCACCTATAAGTATAGGAATTTTGGTGTAATAAACCGTAAAACATTACTGTAAGTTAGGCGGGCGGAGGCTAACCACCAACCCTCGTCAGAGCACCGCCCGCCCAGCCCCACCGACCTGACTATTACCAAGTAGTATTATAATCCGAAAACCAATAATTATATATACCTACTAACTACAGAGATATCAATTACTATTTTATATTGAATAATGGTACTTAAAGGTTAAATGCGACGACGGGCTCACCACCTGTCACGCTGAGCACATGTACAGTATAGTCATAATCACGGTCATAATAGTCGTGACTCTATGTATGTATCTATTCACTCTTTTATCAATCTAACATAACTTATTATCACGTCTCTTTTCCCCGACGGGTTAGGCACTAGGCAGAAGTGTTAAACACCCACATTTCGCCAGATATGTTAGGTCCCCATGTAACGTTCGATATTCACAATGAACTGAAGTTTTATCTGAGTAGTGAGTTTGACACTCCTTGATTGATTCCTCAACATAAGCTATATACTTTGGGCTAGGTGAATTGGTGAACATGGAAATAATAATATGTATTTGAGGTAGGTAGATATTACAGCTATGATTCTGGCCTTTTTTTCTGGCCCTTTTTTATACTCTTTATAATCATTATGATCATAATCATTTATTCATTGTAAAGCACATGCACAATTAGTGGTATAAAGTAAATTTAACAGGAGTCCAGTTTGTGCGTTGCCTGGTTAGGCGTACAGTTTGAGTGTTTTGGTTACATGCTATTTATTGCTAATGAATCAATATTTTGCGAAAACTATAAAACGTAACATTGGATTAAAATACAAATGTTATTATTGTTGATTTAAATTCAAAGTAATAAAAATGTCTTATTATTAATTTATGCATAATAAATGTCAAATGAATATTAAGAACTATAGCTAAAGTCTTTATCGTCCAAAAGTTCCATAATACTATAATAACATTTTTGTGTCAACATATTAAAGAATTTCTTTTTAAATTCCTAAACTACTTTAGGGAATTTGGTAGTTTTCATGGAGCCATAGTTAATATACTTTTTTCAGTCGTGCTGCTTGTTAGAGTCTACTTTTATGTCCGGTATTTCTATTGTGTCTCTGACATTAATGTAAGCAGGCTCTCGTTCGTTTTTACAAACGCTGTCTCGAAAATGTATAGTGACGGTAGGGTCAGTATTTTTTTTTACAAATTTCTTCAGTCTCTGTGTGTGAGTCAAAATGTTTTTGTTATTATTGTTTTGGTACGTCTGTAATTTCATAAGCATTGTCTTTATATTACTTATTATACATTTATTCATTCTTTATTGTATATAAATCCAATTCACATAATAATTTACATAGTAGATATACCTTAACGCTGAGAGCGATCTTTTTACTTTTATTCTTCATTTTTGATTTATGTATAACTATATTATTTGCCATCGCACGCCAGTTTGTCACAATAATATTTAAAAAATAACGTAAGCCGTCATGCTAATAAGGGTAAAAGCATATTGTAAATTTACAAAGGACCGAGCCTAGATTACGGAGACTAATCTGGATATATGCGATTCGGATAACTCCGGATTACGAGTATATTATAGCACTAGCTTTGGTTCACGACTGCGTACGCATTGAATTTAAATCGGATGAGATAAAGTTCTCATTAACAGTGCCGTAGTGTATTTTGAATAATAATGGGTAGTATTTGAAACCAGTCAGAGAAAAATATTTTCTAACGGAGAATTTCATTTAACGTATGAACCGTCGTTCGTCCTTAGCCTATATCAAATAAAAATCAAAAATTATTTATTTTCTGTCTATCAAAGTAACAAAATATACAGTGATTGGGACCAACCCAGTAGGTATCCTAAAATGCCTGTGTCGGGCGGTACCGCTCCTCCAGAACACAAACATACAAACAAATAGCTCATTGGATAGACCTATATACGTCCCACTGCTGGGCACAGACCTTCCTTATAGAGGACCACATGCCTTCCTCGTGGAGATATACATGAGGAGTATGGGCCGTAACACTACCACGCTGACCCGATGCGGGTTGATGGGAAGAAACCGTTGCAATAGAGACCGGAACAAACGGCTTGACGTGCTTTCCGAAGCATGGAGGAGTTTGAGATTATAAAGTTTCGGTCACCCATTAAGGTCTGATGGCAAAGGTGGTTTTGTTTTCGATATCGAAAGCCAAAGTGTATATTATAACCAACATGCCGCTACCGAGATCTTCAGTGTTATAGCAATTAAATTCTCAGTGGCGCGTATGGTAAATACTCGTAGTACATTAATGTACGAGTATCTCGGGCCATTAGGGCCGTGATACGGGGCGGCGACCGTAAAACAATGGGCGCCGTGAAGGACGCCTCACAGTCAAGGCCGACACTCGGAGCCTCGTAAAGCGCCCTCGTGTCAATAAGGTTTATGATTCGTTATGAACTGTTATTTTACATCATGTATTATAAAATAAGGGTGGAATTTTCCGAAGCATACGGCGAAAAGGCTTACATGATTTAACACATAAGTTTTATCTGGATTCATTTTTAAAATTAATATTCATATTCATATTAAGATCTTATCATTATACAATCTAATATTTCTGTCAATAGCGTGTTCTTATTTTGTGTGATATTACAATGGAAAGCTTTATGTACTGATTTCTGTACTATTTTAACTGTAAAGTTATTTTTTTCCCTAATTTATGCATGAATTAGGGAATTGGGTTATATCTCGCGCACTGGAGAAATTGGATTTTGGGAGCACGTTGCCATGGCGCGTATGAGCGTGGCCAACGGCTCTCATCCACAGCAATTTGTTGATACCGTCTAATCAGCGACGACGCTGGGGGACGCGGAAGGGGCGTGTCGCGGCACTATATCACTGGGTACAGGTAGCCGTGGATGTGGATTTAGTAGCTTAACACATTCGCACACAGGATTACAGGATTTGTTCATATTTATTCATTCTTGTCATATTATACGACCTCCGTGGTCGAGCGGTCTGTACGCCGTTCTCAAGGCGCCGCCATCTCGAGAGGTCCTGGTGGTTCTGGGTTCGATCCCCAGTGGAGGCAAGTGTTTGGGTGATGAATTTTCAGATATTTGTTCTCCAGTCTTGGATGTTCATTATATATGTATAATATTATATATATTCTGAATAATTATATGTATTTATCTATTAAATATATTTGTCCGTCATCTAGTATTCGTAACACAAGCAGCATTAGTTGCTTAAAATGGGACTAGTTGATAGGTGTGAATGTCTGAGGATATTTATTTATTTATTTATTATATAATTGCGCCTCTTTCCCCGAAGAGGTAGGCTCTCCTACTTAACACCAAATGCGCTAGTGTTATTGTAAGAATATTAAGTTCATGCCCCAATTTAACGGTCGTCATACTAAGGGCATCTGTAACACTGAGGGAACTCGAAGCTTGGCAAAATGCTACTAGGCCGACTGTTTGTCAAAGTATTATAATCATTACCACGTAGAACCTAGGGTCCAAATCGCGCTAACGGCCCTGTGACCTTCCTAAGTCAATAATAATAGCGAAACCTTATCGTTTTATGAACATAAAACGTCCTGAAAGCGAAGCTGAAGCTTCATATTCGAAGTATTTCATGATAATGTCGCGGATATCTTTGATGTTCCTGAAAACAATCTTTCTTCCTTTTTGGTATTAATAAAGAAACTGTTGATTACATTTCTTAGAAAAAAGTCAAATAATTGTGCATTTTGTGAAAACTTATTTATTGGCGAGATTGAGTGACAGCCGTAAATTGGTCCAGCCGTAACTGTGACGGCAGCCTTGCTTACTGGTCAACGGAAATGGTTCTGTGCCCCATCGATGAATAAGTTATAGAATGAGATAAATGAACATATCAATCCAATTTTGAGTTTGTGGTGACGACTGTGGTCGTCGTTTTGATTATTATTCGTTTTGATAATGATAATAGGCTTATAAAACTGCCGTTTCACCCACACAACCGTCGTTAGACCAGAGTGTTAGACAACGAAAGCAACGAATGCAAGAAAAGTGCATGCGGCGGAAATGTGTAAGTTGAATGGATAATACCAAAGATGAGTATGTCAGGGCCACTTTAAATGTACTTTGTTGTGTGTTTGTGACATTTATCGCAGAATGATCAGGAGGGATAAATTTCTACAACTATAAGAGAGACTACAGCATGGAGTCCTTCAAAAAGGGCGTGAAAAGGTTTTTTAAGGGTCGGCAACGCGCTGGTGATGCCCTCGGTGTTGCAGGCGTCCATAGGCTACGGTGACCACTGCCCATCTGTGTGGGCCGTATGCTTGTTTGCCACCCTGGTAGTATATAAAAAAAAAGTTCTAGGCATAGACGTAAAATGGGAAAGAATATTATGATATATTATATAATTATAATATATTATGTCATTTTAATTCATAGAATGTAAGAAGACTGAAGAATTAAGTACTTAAAATGTGATATCACTAGAAATGAAGTGGAGAAATGAAAAAGACACGAGGTGCTGCCTACATCTAGCGTGGGACAAGGTCGAGCAGAAGTATTAGAAGTTTTACTGAGAGGTATGTTGACGAAGCTCGCGATGGTGACCAACATGCTACGGAATGGGTGTGGGAAGGACGCTCTAACATCTACTAAATTCCTGGTCGCTCTCATATCTGTGACCTTACCGTCCCAGATACTTAAGTCAGCGCTAAAGCGGTTTTTAAATATTAAGAGATAACTAGTTTAACCTGTATCATTGTGTTCTGGGAGACCATGGAGATAGAGATAGCATTTACAATGCAAATGAACTTGCATCACTGTTTTCTTCATATTACACCTACTTAGCTTTGTGTGCTTCTTAGGGTTGCGAGTTTATTGTAGAAAATGTCTTTAGATTCCAGTTCTCAAAAAATACTACGACACAACGGGACAAATAAATATAACGAATAGTATACATTAATTTCACATCTTTATTTCTTATCTTTTTTTATTTTTATCTAATTTTTTGCTTCATAATGAGATTATGCAATTTGTCTAATATGCAATTTTCTAACGGGGTCTTCCCTAACAGTACCTATTTCAAATTCAAATAGTTACTCAGTTAGTAAGGATGAATCTAAGTCAGAATCGACTTTGATTCATCCTTACTAAGCCAATTAGGTATTCTATTGAATCATATTTGTGAATAAATGATTATAGAACACGGTCTGCGAGCCAATTACAGTTCTGGAAATTAATTCGGCCTGACATATTATTTCTATCCTCCTTCGAATAAATTACTAATATCAATATCAAACGGGAGGTACGTTTCAGTTATTTTTCTCTTATTCAATCAAAACACTTCAGTAATCTCTATTGTGTCACAGTGGTACGGAATGGATTTCAGTCTCACACTATTTATTGAAAAAAATATGTGTTGTACTTCTTATCTTACATTCTCCGTTTGACAGGTTTCCTCGAGAAGGGATATATGGGATTACTTAGTGAAAGAGAAGTAACATCCTGGGTTCGGTCCCCGATGGAGGTGTGATGAATACAGTCATTTCTTATCCAGTCTTTGATGTTTATATATTATGTATTGCATATTTTCTTAATATTTATATGTATTAATTAAATATATTTATCCGTCATTAGTTACTTAAAATGGGGCTAGTTGATAGGTGTGAATGTCTGAAGAAATTTTATATATTTTATACTGTATTTATTCGTTTGTGGTGTACACATAACGAGATTTTTATTCTATTGTGCATCCAAGGCGAAACCTTGACTTTAAGCGGTTTGTTACCCTGCATTGTTTATAATTAACATTGCAATATTCAAGAACATTGACCAGAGAACATGCTCAACAAAACAGTACCAGAATTAGTTTTGCAAACATAATTAGTTGAGCGAAGTTTTAGTACCTCAGAAATTGGCTGCAAAGAAAATTGTTGAAATTACAGCGAGGTCACTGCGCTTATGAAACAACTGAAAGAACTCAAATAAAACATGAATAATTAATTGTATCCGAAGTTTTATTGTAGCCGAGATAATTTTATGGGTTTGAACAGATTCGATGCTTTTATTGGGTACTAACGGGGATGGGGCTATAAAGGCATGTCTGCGCTCGCGTTCCTCGCTGGCAGGTGAATTGTGTCTTAGTGCGTACTTATTCTAATTCACTGGTCTTGCTTTATCGTCTTTAAATCTTGTTCGATTTTCCTAACTTTTTTATTTGGTTATTCGTCGCATTCTTGTTCAATTGATATTACACTGAATAAATTGAATACTTCTATATTGTATTCTAAGAACGTCGTGAGTCATAAGGAAGCTATTGTTGGTTTTTGGAGTGTGTCAATAGAGGCATCAGTCTCAGCGGCTTATCCTGTCGGCGCAGCGCCAGACCACACTTACCACATTGCGGAGACTATGCGGAACTGATTATCTGACGAACTTACCGACGCATTTCTATTGCGATAAATGGAATGAAACTAACTAATGGGAATTCCACTTTGAATAATGGCCCGTTTGCCTTAGAAACCTACTTTTACCATATGAATGATATTTGGGCATTCCGTAACTTCAAACTATTTCACTAAAAATACTTTGAATGATAGTAATCTAGATTTTTCGCTCAGCTCTAAGGAACGACAAAACTGTTCTTCAGTGGACGACGCTGTGGTCTCTTTATTTATAATATTTTTCTTTCATACTTTCTATATAATAAAAATATAAAAAATAAACGAGATGGTGTGTGTGAACCTACCCATGGTTCTGCTGCTTGAGAGGAGTCGACTACAAAGTAATATTAACCAGCTGCTCCAGAAACCACAGTCCACATTCTCTTCTTAATAATTAAAATTTCCTAAGCATGCTAATAATTAATTTTCTTATTTTGCATTCTGATAGTCACCCGCATAATGGTGAACAGTATCACTAACATACATGGGTTGACTGGAAGATACCTCTTTCAGAGATAAGTCCGCCCTTGCAAACTGTGTATTGTAACATAAGTTTTTAACGTATTTTCAAGTGCAATAAAGAGTATAATATAATTTCCCTGGCCAAAACTTTGTCAGGTTGTGAATCATTTACAATATGTAAGACGTTAGTCATCATCAAGTTGTCAACAACAATCAAATACTTCGTTACAATAGAAAAAACATTTTATTTTGTTACCATGTCCAGCCGGATATAAATTGATTGTCCAAGATGCCAACATTGCGTTAGATAAGCTTTACTTACCGTTCACCCTTGGAGGGTTACAACGTGACAGGTTTTGTGTTTCATACGTAACCCTGTTTATGTGTGCTGTCAGGTTTTTAATCAATTATAAGGCTGAGCATATACGATATTATACAATGCAAACGAGTATACTTAAAGTTTATTATTATAAAAGATGATGATTATTTCTGCTAGATCAGACGAACTCTTACTATACCATCTTTTTGTAGTGTAAGATTGCCAGTGCTTCTTGAGAAACCCCCGTTTTTCATCATTTTCTAGCTCTCGGTTACCTCGGTTTAGCGCTTACAATCAGTCTGGCTGCACCTATGCATATTTGCAAGTTTTGCTACTCTTACTTTATAATTTAACAGTATTTATTAATAATTAATTTTGACGACCTCCGTGGTCGAGTGGTCTGTACGCCGGTCTCAAGGCGTCGCCATCTCGAGAGGTTCTGAGTACGATCCCCAGTGGAGACAAAGTGTTTGGGTGATGAATTTTCAGACATTTGTTCTCCAGTCTTCGATGTTCATTATAAATGTATTATATTATGTTTATTATAAATAATTACATGTATTTATCTGTTAAATATATTTTTCCGTCATCTAGTATCCGTCACACAAGCACCATCTAGTTGCTTAAAATGGGACTAGTTAGTAGGTGTGGATGCCTGAGGATATTTATATATTATTTTGTGTTTCGAACCATAGACATAAATTGTATTCTATATCCATGCGTCCGAACGCTGGGAAATCCCATGGGGATCTGAATGAAATACGAATTAAATATAATAATGTATTAACAAAGTTTTTTCTTGATTATGTTACTAAAATTGTTGTTTCATATGTAGCTAAATTGTGATTTCTCCAAAGGATTATTGAAATAAAAAAAAAATTATTTCAAAAAATTGCGGATTTCTTAAAATGAAATTAAACCTCGAAAAATAAGAAAACTAAGGTCTTTCTGAAATGAACGGATAAAATTATTGATATAGGAATAAATCACATCTGTACCTTCAACATGAACAACGCAACACGGGTATGTTTTAAGCCGAACAAAGAGATCAAAAGTAATATTAAAGTAATTAAACTTATATGTTTTGGAATTTCAAAACTCCACACTATAAAGTGATGTGAAGTAAATGTTGATTGTTCTTTTTTGAATAACTGAAAAAACGATATTGATTTCTGAAATACTGCAAATACGCTGATTCGTACAAGACTGCAGCCTTAATGCTTTCTCATAAAAAATGTTTTTTAAATGCATATGTCGTGTTAGTTTAAATAGCAGTGACTCAAATTCGCGAAAGTACACGGTTTTCATTACGACTGACGTAGCATGCAAAATGAACGAACGGAAAAAAACGATATAAAACAGTGCGCAAACGATTTTCTACTCTATTTTATTGTATCCGGCCCCGGGTAGTCAACATCCCGATTGTGCTTGGTATCCGTAAGTCTCTATTCAACAGAAGAGTGAGGAGCCTGCTGCCATGCATGTAATAGCGATATTTTAAACTTTTAAAGCTTTATTCAAACTCAATGATTTTTCCTTGGCTGTGATTGAACCGCTGACTTTCTCCGGAAACGCAGCATTCAATAGTAGATGGCTATAATCACAAGAATGGTTATAATCACAAGAATGGTTATAATCACAATCGCATAACGGTTTGTTTTAGGTTCATTTGAAGCAGGAGGTGATCTTAGAAAGTTCGCCCATCTGTGGAAAAGTTAAGCAATATATATACCTATTATACGAGTATAACATCATCCCTTGTACTTTAAGATCAAAGCTCACAGACAAGCCCAGCATACAGTCGGGGAGAGCGTTAATATCAATTAGAAATAACATTCAAGCGATTGTGCTGCGTACTTAATGTTGGAAATTAACTAATTGACACCGACAGATATATTTAAGTATTCTCAAGGACTTTGAATGAATGAAAATAATTTTGAGTGCTTTAGAAAATTACAAGACAGGAAAATTTTAAGTCCTTAATTTATAAACAAATTTAAATGATGGAGCTCGGTTTTCTTAGTTTTCCAAGTTACGTAATTTCGTTGATGAGGTGACGGAATTCAAAATCAAAATCAAAATCAAAAGCATTTATTCAGTTTAGATGCGTCTTAGCGCATGCTTATGAATGTCATAAACATTTTACAATATTTCGTGAAAAAGAAAAATTACGCCATCCGTTCACAAAACTACCAGGAGGCCTTGTTCTGAGAAGAACGGGCAAGAAACTCAGCAAAATTGCCTGTGGGCCTATGGCGCCACTTACTATACATGAAAATTATTAAGGATGGAGTCTATGTTTAATCCCTTTTCAGTTTATTTACCTACCACGTGTATTCTAGGCGACTCACCTACCATTCGGTGGGTTGTCTGCTTGTTCGCCAACATATTAAGTAAATAGAAAAAATAGTTGAGAAATATAAATGTGACTTGTTTAAGCGAGCCGAGCGAGCGTAGCGAGCCTAAGCGACATCTTGGAACACGCACGACTGCCGACGAATGTATAGCATTTATAACGTGACCGTTAGTAACGGTTCTAATATGGCTGGGCTTGACGACGTGGCCAGCTGATCCGTATAAAAATACGTCTTTGCACATGATTTATGACATCCCTTTCATTCAGTATTCAAGTGTGGAATACCCCGAGGGAAATAATTTAGTTAATTTGATGACCACGCGGAACTTTGGTATTTCGGCCTCTGGGCGTTTCAGTCACGGAACAAAATTAGATCGATGTTATAAAAGTTATAAAATAATAGGTAGGTCTATACTAAAAAGTGAGTCTGAAAGAATTCTGGCGTCGGCCTAAATGTTTGTTACTAATGTTTTTGGTTATAAGGTTTTCATATAGATAGAGTTCAAATAAACAAATTAAAAGTAATTCCTAACACGAGTTCATTATATTTGTTTCATTTTATTTAAACTTTACTTTTTCTATTTTGTATATTTTATTCATGATTTCTATCGTGTTTTTTATTTCCACTGGACTATCTTTGCCTCTGAAATAAACATAACAATATTAAATCTTCCTCTTCCTGTTCTTCCCTTATTATTTCCTTATTTTATTTCGGCAAAACCCGTGCGCGAAGGCTAGTTTTGTTTCCGATGCTAAATATTTTTTCTTAATTTCTCTTTGAAATATGAAGACTTCTATTGAGCGGAGGATATTGTGTTGCAAAGTTCGTTAGCTGCAAAAATAATAAGAATAATAGGTCTGCGGCGCGGGGATCGGGCTCTTAATCTCTGATGAGGGGACCACTCGCTTGGGGAGACTGGGGCTCGCCGGAACACTGCACAGCTGATACTGATTTATGTTATGACTAGATTATCAAATCAAATCATTAATTGGTTCGATATACTGCAACTAATCCTATTAAGGACGATACATAATTGATTTCCTATTGTATCCACAAACTTATAAGGTGCTACATAGAGAACTATTACTGCTCTGCTGCTCTATCAAACACACAAGGACTGTGTTTCTCTATGAGAACTACTTTACGTGCCTTTCGAAGCGCAGGATTTCAGTCACTTATTCTAGATTCAACTAATAAATAATAATAATAATATATTACACAAAAAAGTTACATTTTGAGCTCCTCTTCATATCAAATACTTCGCCTATTACTCTTATAAGCAAGCCCCATGTATATTTACATTTGCGAATAATAAAATAATTATATATTCTTAATTATATGTCAAAGTTTGAAAATGCTTATCGAATATGTTACAGTCACTCGTATCACCACAAATGCGTGTCACACCTATGAGAGACCATCTATTTGCAAGCTCAATAGATACTTAAATAACAG
Source organism: Parapoynx stratiotata (assembly GCA_910589355.1). NCBI lineage: Eukaryota > Metazoa > Arthropoda > Insecta > Lepidoptera > Crambidae > Parapoynx > Parapoynx stratiotata. The sequence goes on from OU342463.1 coordinate 300,131, forward strand.
AATAAACTTTTATTTATCATATGTGTTTCGTAACCCGCGCCTTCCCCACTGAGAGACGCTAGGCGCCTAAGCTCTCATGTACGCGGCATATGCTGGTACTTTGGACATGAGGCACCTCACAATGATATGAATGATATGTTATACAATGCTTTTTGTTGACTAAAGTTTGTCCGCATAGTGCTGTTCACTGAAGACAACTAATCATTCCTCCAACTAATTCACTTCCACTTTTGAAATGTTATAGCTATGCGATGCATTATAATAAAAATTCTATGATCTAGCCGGGTGGATTTCGTCTTTGTAAGGACGCCCTAAAATACTTGTATAATATCTATGTGAATTATATGATTGTATAATCTTTATCTCTCGAACATTATCATGAATTGAACTCGGAACCTCAGCGATGCTGAAGTCATTGGGCCGCAAAAGCCGCAAAAGCCGCAATCATAATGTTTAGTTTTTTTTTGGTGAAAACCTAACGTATTTACGTCGGTTAGATTTCGATCGACAGTCAGTTTTAACAACAAATTGAAGAAGGAATAAGAGTAAAACCGAAATAATCTTAGTATGAAGCCTATGGGTGGTTTCATAGCTACGCTGGCCACCAGCGCCTATGAATCGTCCCTTACGAACTTAAAAAGAATTCCTAGTTCATTCTTCTCAGAATACGGCCATTGTGGTCGCGTTACAAATCGATGGCTTAGAAATCTTAAAATATCCTATTGAAGTTCCTCGGGCTCTTGATAGAAATAATAAGAAAAAAAGGCTATTATACTTTTTTATATTTATTATCTAGTCTGATTATAAAATCACTGTTCTTTGTTACAAAAATTGCATTGTTTGAAAAATTCTAACGTTACTTTTACCTTTTTCACCCACTAATCCATAACCGGTATGTTTGGGCTTGTTTGGCCTGTCTCATGTACTCCTTTCAGGCATGCATGCCCACCTGTGTCGAAACAATAATAAAGTAACTAAATGGGAGAAAAAAAATATTTGAAATAATTTAAGTTATTTGAATGTACTTAGAGAAAAGGCGATTTAATGATTAGTAGGTATGGTGGCTTACGGGTTAGCCTTTATAGGGGCAAACTTGCTTTTTATTAACGATTCTATTTCGAGAATCTTTTTTTTGTTCAACCCGTGAATGTTACTTAATAATTTTACAAAACTTTTTTCTTCATAGCGTGGGTTACCTAAAGAGGAAGTTTATTCGGGCCCTTCTATTTGCGACACCGCACTTAAATACGGTTTATTTCAAATAAATTACGCACTGAACGATCGTCGCGCGTCGCGTGATCCGGGAGTGTGTGTTTGTGTATGTTCGAGTCAAAACTCTCCGAACAAACATCAGGCTTAACTGAGTGGGTAAACATGAAGGAAATTACGCAAGCAAACGGGAACACACGAAATATTACCTTGAAATGGAGCCCTTCGTACGCAATGAGCGATCCTCCAATGCTTATAGGAACAGGCGGAGGAGAGGACGGCGCCTACAATGTATAAATGACAACTGAAGTTTTTGACTAAAATAAGTTAATGACATAAGCGAGATTGATGTGGACTGTATATATTAATATATGGGAAGGCAGTTTAATGTGAACAATCTATAATATATAAGAGAAACACAATGATAATATACATTAACACTAGTTTTAGGTTCATAACACACACACACACACACACACGCGCGCACACACACACACATTATGACTTGAAGTAATAAACAATAAGGAATAGGCAGATGAATATATATACATTTTAAAAATTCAGTATCAAAAGGTTGTCAGGACTTATATTTACGCAACAATAACATTTTTTATATTCTACTTCATCATATTTGACAACCTCCGTGGTCGAGTGGTCTGTTCGCCAGTCTCAAGGCGTCGCCATCTCGAGAGTTTCTGGGTTCGATCCCCGGTGGGGGCAAATGTTTGTGTGAACAGGCATTTGTTCTCCAGTCTTGGATGTTTATATATGTATAATATATTCTGAATATTTATATGTATTTATCTATTAAATATATTTGTCCGTCATCTGGTATCCATAACACAGGGAATGTCTGAAGATATTTATTTTATTTATTTATTATAGTACCACTCTGGTCTTATTGTGATCGCCCCTCTTCTGCAAACCGTCTTCTACTTACTTCAACTAGGGTCGGCACAACATGTCTTCCTCTGATATTCTCCTCTGACATTCGTTAGTTTAACATCCACATCGTTTCATATCACTGTTACAACGTGATGATTTATTTGTCGCACTTTCCCCAAGTGAAATTAGCTTTCAGCACACCTGACCAGGGATGCAGGCGGATTCGTGCATAATCCATCTAATTTCTTCACTTCTTTATTATGCAGCGGGCACAGAACGAGACACAGTAGATGCATCTGTTCTTTGCGAACACTGGTGTTCGCGATGCCCGCCAAGGGGTTAATTAAAATAGAGGTTTTATCCGGAGCCTTATATAAAAAAATATAAAATATATTAAAAAATATATTACATCCTCATTTTAGCTTAAATGTTAGTTACCACTATTTTGATGCACAGGACTGGCGGCCCGTTGAGATCCGAGAGAACAGTTGGTTGGGCCTTAAACCGTTCACAGATTGAATAAACAGCGTGGTTAAGTCAAGATCCGTGTTCTTCGATGCGGATAGAATGGAGGTAGGTAAGCTGCAAGTGTGTGTAAGAACAATAAATATCGTCAGAAATTCACACGTTCGAAGTGCCTAATTTATTGTTTGTCATAAGTATATCTATTCATAAAATGAAATAATTAAAATGTATAGGTAAATAATTAAATATACATAAAAGTTAACATATTGTTTTGTATATTGAGTCTATGCACGTGCAAATTTATTTAATAATAATTTATTAGATATTTAAAAAGCTGTTTCTATTTGTGAAAATCCCATTGACGAGCTGGTGCACCTGACACGCGCTAACGGGACGCTCGTCTTGTTACTTTGATGACTGATGTGGGATTTACTCAAAAAGAGAATGGGTTAACTAAAAATATTTGATATAATTTATGGGTTTGTATTGTTACTAGTAATAAATATAAGGAGTGATAGGTCCAGCTAATCCTTGGAGCAAAGGCTTAGAGAGGATTACATACAACCGTAACACGCGGCGTAGACACGTTATTTCCCACACGAGTTGGCTGATATTACGTGGATTAGAATATTTTATTATAACAAAACAATATTATCGTTACGCCTATACTCAGCGGCATTTACAACATCACTTCGTCTTATTTTCAGTGACCTTGTAGTTTGTGGCCAATTCATTATAAACTGCAGGTACTTATGAATTACCAAATGCAGTGGAACACGCGAGGATTAACCTGGCGACCTCTGGCTTGACGACGTTCGCCCCACTGGGTTATCTGTGGTTATTGCTGCCCCCCGCAGCTTGCAGCTTATATTTTATATATTTAGCATAAAGAGTGAATGCGCGCGGGAGAGATGGAATAACAAAAGGTACTATAAAGCCAACAGCGTAAAGTTAAAAGGGTTGTAAAGTTTATAATAGGAGATAAAGAATTTTTACATTTTCTTCGTTGGCCGAAAGAGATTCCTAATAATATACTCGTTAAGATATAGATAGCGGACGGCTTCCGCAACTCGACGGCCAATTTAGTGGGTCAGGTGTAATTTTAAGGTTTATTTTTGGGTCATGTCTCAGCAGTTTTTACACAATTGTCTGCACTAGCAGCCATTAATATTGCGGGCATGATTACTTATTTTGCCGTTATCACATTATAAACATTCATTCTGTCTACTCTCACAGCTGCACTGAAAGTTAACTACCGCTCTTTTGAAAATCAATAATTAAACTACCCATATTAAAAAAAATGCTAACAATCCAATGTAATCAACAGTTTTATTTAACATGAAGATCGTTCAAACGCACCCAACAAAGCCATAATTTAACAAAATTATTATGCGTGTCCTTTTCCAATGCATGTTGTCAGAAAGAGACGTTGCCGAATGAAATGAGAGACACACCTGTTTCTATAGTTTTCCTTACACAGAAGGTGTCTGATGGCGACGCCTATTACGCCATAATCCAGTGTACAGTTATAACTTTAATCGCTAAGGCATAAAGTGGAAAGTTGATTAAGGAAATTTTACAGCTAGTGGTAGAGTGACTTGCTGATGACTGTACGAGGATTAAGAGTTTAGCTCGCATTGTATGTTTGTCAAAACACAATTAACAGGTAACCGTATCCTTCGCTAACGATCATGTCTCCTTAATTATGTACGCATGAACAACATATGTAAACAGTCTATATGGGGTTCGTTTGTTTACATGTTTAATTCGAAAATATCTGCCCCGAATAGAAAGTAATTATATTACGAAATGTTATTTTTGTTCGTTTAGAACCTCAGCTGGTAATTTTATACCTGGCAAGGTATTTAATATTATTCGTAACCTTTTTAAGTGTACTCTTCAAGTTCAAGTACTACTCAAAGTGGGAGAAAAGCTTGTTACATGAAAGTTATTTCGTAAACTTTTGTAATTTATGAACACTCTTCTAACTGTTGAGAACTTAAGAATATAGCTTATGGCTATTAATAGATCAACCTGTTTAGACTTAACGTTATTGTGACAATACGGTAAACTATTCTTGGAGTTTATTTTTTAACTAGTCAATGGCCACAAAACGACATACAATAGAAACATTTATTGTTTGCGAGCACCGGAGTTCGCAGTGCCGCTAAGTAAGGTAGGTTTTCTTCTTTATAACTTAAAGAATACGCTAGTTTGACCTTTGACCAGTTACAAAAATTACCATTGAAGCATTTTCTAATTTATTGACAGTCTTCAAACCTTGTTTTGCAGAGTGTGAGTCGGAATAGCACAATCTAATTCCATCCGCGACATAATATTAACATCAATTACATTACCAGAATTTACTAATACGCATAATTACGTTTTTTTGTACTAAAAAATTCAATTTTGCGTATGTATTTATGTATAACAGGGCATGCTCGCGGCTGTTTTTAGAAAATGTTATATAAAATCTATAGTTGAACTTTTGTCATTTATTTTTTCTTCTATAGCCAGTTATTTACTAATTTTTAATTCAATTAATTACTTTTTCCTGTTTTAGATCTATTTGTGCATAAATGACTACCGAAAAGGTAGTCATTTCTACTTCTTGTCTTCTATGCTGCCGTATCTCAAATAGATCTCCAATTAAACCGAGGAATAGCCAATAAAAATGTTGTTTCCCTCTAGCTTTAAAGCTGAAACTCAGCCAAAGTGAGGTTTTAAATCCGCTCACCGCAGGCACACGGTTAAAATTAACGGTCCTTTATCTTTGGTTTAATTATCTCTGAACAATGAAATCGACGTTGGCTACGGCAATTCAGCTGCATCGATTGGCTATGATGGTGATGATTTTGGAAAATTCTATGTGGTCACCGCATCAGACTACTGCAGACGTTCATTTGAGCTAATCTTGTTATTGGTTTATTGTAAATATAACTTCTTGCATTCACACTAAAGTTTACAGCTCAAGGGCTTAAACTCTCTTTTCAACCGAAAATAACCCCGGCTTCCGAGATATGTAAACTTGTATTTATTATTTTTCTTTATTGACGAGAAAGATTGATTTTTGTTGAAAATACGACTTAAGTCTTAGGTTACTAAACTCAGTACAGGCACATTAACAGGAATCTTCTTTAACGAGTAGCGCCGCTTATTCTACTTTGTTATCCCCTGAATTCCTCTTATCTCTTGAAGAAGACGTTGTATTGTTAAATTCAATATGAGTCATTATTAATGATTCGTCGATCTGCCGGGCGGCAGTGGAAGCACGTACGAGCTGCAGCCGGGCAGTAAAGTGCACTCTCACGCGCCGGTATTAAGGACGCACTACACTGCACCGTGCAGTATAACTCGTGGAGAACATGGAATTAGTCTTTGCTCAGCACGCACTGCTATTAAGCCCATGCGGTTTATGGAAAGCTGAAAATGCAAAACCGCGTAATAACACGCACGCGCCTGGCGCTTTGGATAGTAGATTATACATTAAGGGGATAAAGCAGTGTTTTATGACAAGGGCAAAAAAATTTAATCCGAAGCGAGGGGTTTTAATAACTCTGAAAGTCGCGAGGGATTCAACGGCTGAAGATCTAGCGATGATCGTAGAACGACTATTATTCAAATCCGGTCGTGAAGGCCTATGTCCCACAATAATAATAATCGGGCTGATATATTAATGATTAAAAATGTAAAAAAAAAATTGTTCTTCATATTTTCTTGTCCTGACGTTGTTAGTGTATAGCAATACTGAATCCCGTAAAATTTGTCATCATTGTCTGTAGATATATTGACTCCGATTTTGCGCGTGGTCGTATGTTATTATATAATTCGTAATCTTTTCAAGTACTCTTCAAGTACAAGTACTACTCGTACTTAAAGCTTGGCCCCAACGCTCCCCACAAATTCGTAGAATAACCTACGCTCAAAGTGATATAAAAGCTTGTTACATGAAAGTTATTCGTAAAATCTATTGAGAACGTTAGACTTATGGCTATCATTCAATATGTTTAGACTAACTAACAAACTAACTTAAAAGTAGTTATAACAATACGTCAGGGTGTCTTTATTTAACTTTAAATAGACTTGCTTCTTTATAACTTATACAATACGCTACCGATCCGACCGATCTCAAAGGTTACGTACCTTACAGGTGAAATATATTTTAAACCTATTCTTGATATTTAAACTCTCTTTTATTATTTTGTTATTTGTCTTGTTCTGAGCGGAGTGGTGTTACGGCCCATACTCCTCCACAAAGAAGGGCTGTACCCAGCAGTGGGATGTACATAGGTTAAGAACAATCTTATTCTGAGCCAATGTTTCATTCAAAGCGCGATCAGTCCTTTACGATGTAAAAGACAGTATTTTATAATATTATTGCCGGCATAGCTTGCAAAGCATTCTCAATTGTAGCCAATCTATTAAAAATATATGTTAAATTAATGATATTGATAAATTACTGTTGCATTTTATTTTTAACTAAGACCAAATAGCCTTAGAGACGCCTCCGGCCCGGCTGCGTGTAACCCGCCCTTAGCTCGCGTGCGCCGGACAAGCGACAGTGCTGTCGCGGACGTGTCGTGTCGCAAGACAGCTCTGCTATGGACATTCCGCTGGGAAGGCTCAATTTAACTACTACTAGCTTTCATCGTTGGTTTAGATCTACCTTAGAATTGAACATAGCTTGCTTCTTTATAACAGTGCTATTGCACTAATCTCAGTTGAACCAGAGCAGTGATGTTATGAGCCATACTGATCATACCACATATATGATCATATGTACGCCCGCGCCCTGCCTCGATCCTCGACCGATCTCATCCAGCCCACTCCAGACAACCTATAGTATATTGTCGAAGTTGTAAGTCTAATCTGAACAGAAAAAATAATCAGAATCAGTGGCTCAAATACAAGGGAATCCAAATTTAGTTAACCATTCAGGGTTTGAACATGGAAAAGTTAAATTTTTATTCAAATATCAACCATATTAACTGAACTCCATAGCATCAGTGACATCATCCTAGGAAACTGAGGACAAAGTATGTAAGGAGTGAAGACGAACCTTCGCCTGAGCAAAACTGCCGTATAAAACGCGATCAGTGCAGCGTGTACACTAAATTGTAAACCGATTCGATTTGCAGAATGAGCATCCGTCAGCTGGTGTTACGGACTTTATGATGATTGAAACTGAAACAGTCCTTGTTTACGTGATGCCAGGAACAGATCACAACGTTTAGTGCAGCGCGATATTGCGAGCGCGCGACATGCACTTCAATATTTGCCGGAATATTGTAAGCGTTTCATCATCGAGACGGAGTTGAACGAAATTAATCTTTTAGACGCATTTTGTTTCAGGAAGGATTTTAATATGCTGTCTAGAGTATGGGTAGAGAAGGATATTAATATACTGCCTTGCACATTTTAAGAACGGAGAATGTATTAGAAGCGGATATTATTGCTGGCACAGTGCATGTATTGTAATAAAACCTGACGAGATGGACTGTGCGTGAAACACTTGAGTAGAGGGCAGGAACGACGATTAGGGATCAATGCCGTTTACAATGAAAGGAGTAACGAAGGCCAGTGAGCAGATCACCGGCACCGACCGGATGTCCGGATGACATTGTAACATAGCGCTGTCTATTTTGAGTACGGTTTTTCATACAAAGTAAGGTACTAAGTACAATACTATTACAAAAGGTGTCTTATTAATAGATTCAACAAAATAAAAAAGTCTTCTCAATCCGTCGCCATCATACAAGCGATATATTTGCAACTCAAAAATGGTTTCAATATTTTAAGTCTTCATGAACATTTCATCTACAGATATTCAGTGATCTGATTCTACATAATTAATATATCTATATCGACTATCTAGGTTAATTTACATTAACAGGTCTCATGATTATATTTCTTGGAAGTATAATTATATTTTGGAACCCTAATTACAATGTTATTAAGCAAGCTAACATGTCGGTATACTCCAGTAAGCCGGGTAATTTACGAGTGTTTGCGAGATGCCAGTTGTGGACCAGTTTGCAAAGTTCCTCTCGGGATTGTCGGGTTGTCAGGTCCTTAGGGCTTGTTGGCCGTGCCGCCAGCACGACAAACTATTAATGCCATCATTATTATAGAGCAAGAGCGGGCCATGCCTAGACTGGTTTCACGTTAAGCTTCTTGTTTTGTTTGTAGGTATTTAGGAACTGTGTTGGTCTTGGTAGCTTAATACTAAACTCTAACAAGTAAGTCGACATAATATATTTATCTCATACCAACTTTATTTATTTATTGCTTGGTTGAGATATACAAAATTCAAATACGTTTATTCAATTGAGATGCGTCTTGGCGCATGCTTATGAATGTCAAAAGCATTTTACAAAATTTCGTTAAAAAGAAAAACTACGCTATTCGTTCACAAAACCACCAGGAGGCTTTGTTCTGTAAAGAACGGGCAAGAAACTTAGCAAGTTTCTACCTTCCCTTTACATCAAGATGGTTTTTAAAAAAATGTCATACACTACGACGTCATTGAAGTTTTAGAAGTAAAAAAAATATATAATCTATGTGGTACATTTTCCTTTACAAACATAAACAATTAAACGTTATCAAAAATTAAGGTTTCGTTGACTAGCTGAAGAACTATCCTTTAATACAAATAGGTATCTTCACCACTTGCCGTGCTATACAGTCGCCAAAAAAATTTATTGACTATGCTATTTCTACAAATCAGACAAGCATGAATTGATCAGACACCGACAGAGGCACCTGTTCACAGGCATGGCGCATAAATCAGCCATCGCTTCGCTCAACCATATTTCAGCAGAGTCATTTAGGTGAGCATAACTCACTCATGTTCTCTAATTATTAAACAAAATATACACTTATACATTTTATATTCACGACCATTGAATTTGCAAAGAGGAGTCTCATGATATTTTTTATTATCATTAGAGTTGTAAACATGGGTGTTTATCTTTTTCTTTGTATAGGTACTGTGGTGAACTCCTTCGTAGCACATAGATTAGCTTGGTGTGTGGTTTGCGAAAGAAATATAATTTATGACTTGAATTGTCAGTGATTAGAATCTTCAAGAGGGAGTCCGCGACAGACCGCAGTGTTAAACAAATAGTTTTTGAAGCGTAATTTATATATAGTATGTAACAGGCGGCAGGCCTGTTGCTATCACCGAGCATAGCTTAAAGGCAAATTATATTAACCCCTTAGCGGGCACCGCGAACACCGGTCTTCACAAACATAAATGTTTCTACTGTGTCTAGTTTTGTGCCCGTTGACTAGGTCAAAATCAACTGTACCTAAGTCTTACTAAATTCAGTAGTCCAGCGGGAAACCAAGACCCCTTCGGGCAGTGTGTTACGTCGCTGCGTCCATAAACCAAAGATACTTTATGGATAAAAAAACGTAATCACTCAGGCGGTTCTAATATTCTCAGAAGCACTACTCATTTCGTATGTTTACGTCTCTTTAATAATATAGAGGTAAAATATATGATAAATTATTTTAATAATATTCCCCGTAGAATTCTTTGTCTGGCAATATTAAGTTTATGAGGCCTTGCTCATTGGAATCTCTTAAATGAAGGTCAATTTCTGTGTTCTTTCCTTAGCTGTTATTAAATTTCCTTCCTTATTGAACAAATTTAAAAACCTTTGTCCCCCGAGCCCCGGGATTGATGAGCGGTGCTCGTCCCACTCTACGAGTATTACTCCTGTGACTACGAATTTGCCGCTGTGGCTTTCAATTTAAGGACTGTCTTCGCTGATGCAGTTCCGATGGTATATGTGTTGGTAAGCGAGCGATTAATGGTAAATAAAAATAAACCCAAACAGCCCAAAGTAAGCAAAGTAAAGCCCAAAGTTTCCGCCATGAATCAATGGAATTATTTTCTTAACAAACATTAGGCCGTAGTTAAAATGTCATAGATCTTTAGTTTTATTTCGCAACAATATTTAAAATATGAATTAATATTTTTAAAGAAAGAAATAGTCATTTCACGTGAACGGATCACCCGAAATACAAAATTAACCCAATAAAAAAGTACATTATTAAGTATAATATTAACCCACTACTTAAAATTTAGTTTTGAAAATAGAATTTTTTGTACTAATTAAACAAACAAACTTTTGGAAGGCGTAGCGTTTTCTGTCATGACCGTTGAACTCTCCACATCAAACCGACATGTTCAATTCTCTCAATGAAAACTTTAGCTACACTCAAACTAGCCTAACCTCTAGTATTTGAAACTATCCAAAGTAGTTTAATAAGATTGAATCAATAACAAAAGTAGTCCCAACATTTACTTTGAGTGGGAATTTTATCAAAATAATCAATCAACTTGAAAGTTTCCAATGACTTTCAAATGTATCCGGGGAACAATTTTAGTTGAGAAGTTGTGGGTTTTACACAAGCATGCCGTGGAGCTGGCCGGGACCCCGGCGCGGGGGGAAGGGTACACAGGCTATATTGTTTACGCACATGTAAAATGAACCATGTGTGAATGAAATAGAATCTACATTTACGCAAGCTGATAGATGTAGAAACTTTTATCTGTAAAATAAAAAAGTACAGTATTTTTGTTTTCAATGGAGTCCAAATGAAAGACCAAAGTAATTTGATATTCTAAAAGTAGCTTAAAGTACTTTTGTAACGCATTATTCCCGGCTGTAAGGTGTTACAGAAGTACTACTTAAATAATTAGAAGGACATTTGGAGCTTTGACTTTCCTTAAATTAGGATAAATAATAGTTACTGTGAAGGTTGCGATGTTCAGACGTTCATGTTATTGAGTACAGACAGAACATTAACAACAGATTCTGATTGGATATCACTATTCAAGTTGACAAAAATGTTATCCCAGAATATTCCATGTTTTCAATTTGTATTTTTAATACTTTAATTCTTTCATAAAATATTGAATCGTTTTTCTATTTAAATTTCCTCCAATATAAAGTGCGACGACAAACTCCTCGTGGCTCGAGCACCGGAATGGAAAAATAACATTTAATCCTACTATATTCAGTCAGAAATAGGAAAAAAATTAATGAATAATAGGTATTCGGCAGAGGCTGAATGAAAAAGTTTGTTTTAGGTTTAGGTGTATTGTAGCTATTTCTCGATTATACAAAATCATACCATTTAGAAGATTTCTATTTTCACTAATTTAATTTTTGATTTTTTTCTGTTTTTCAAATACAGGCCTCATACTTTTTCTTAATGATGGGAGATACAAAAATATGTATACACATTTTAGAGGTTAAAATATATATTTCCTTCTAATAAGAGTCATTTACTGTCGAAAGTGGTTACATATTTTTGGAGTTTACTGTACCTTCCACTTGGTATGAGCCTGAAAAACACCTTTCGTATCTTCTTTTTTCATTTAAATGTTCATTTCTGAATTATTAGAGGTTGATTTGACCTGGCCTCTAATTTAGGACGTCCCCGATTTCATCAATCTTACGTTATTTGTCTATGTTGTCCACCAACTTTTCCACACCAATCTGCCGATTAGAACTTAGTAACTCTTTGTCGAAAATATGTACCTTATATATACTTACACGTGACTTTAGGTATTTTACTCTGATTTCCATGTGGATTTATGAGAGGTACCATACCTCATATGGAAATCTGCGTCTGGAGACTATGGAGAGCTATAAAAACTGGAGAGCTATAAATTCTGCCCATCGATAAAAAAGCGTTATTATTTATTTATTTATTTATTTAAGCTTTTGTGCATTACAGAAAATGTACACATGGCGGACTTAACGACTAATGTCGCTCTCTAACAGTCAACCATCAGGCAAAGCAGAGATCTGGTGGCGGCTTAATTAACATTAACACATATATAAATTTAATAATAAATTAGATTGTATAACAAACATACATATGCAATATAAAATTACATAAATAATTATACATAATATATAAATAAATATATAATAAGATGATGATTCATGACGTAGGAACAGACAAACTAGCGTTATACATGTTTGAGAAGTATTCTCGAACTTTAGATTTAAACACAACCTTAGAGGGAGCAGTTCTAATGTTCAAAGGTAAAGAATTCCAAAGTTCAATCGCCAGACCAGAGAATGAGTCAGCAATAAAGCCAGAGTGTTGAGAAGGCACAGAGAGAGTCAGTGATCTAGAGGATCGGAGGTTTCGGTTGCTGACCTCGGTATGAAATTGGAATTTAGACTTTAGATAGCCGGGAGAACTGGGATCAAATAAAATTGAGAAAAGGACACAAAGAATCCTAACATTTCTGCGGTATCGAATTGGAAGCCACTTAAGTCGAGCACGAAATGGAGATATGTGGTCGTACTTACGGACCCCAAATATAAACCGTATCCCATTGTTCATAAGCCGCTCCAGTTTATTTAATAAGTCCTCACGGATTCCGGAATAGCAGACATCAGCATAGTCAATATGTGGTAAGATAAGTGACTGTACCAGGAGGGTTTTGGTAGCGATGGGTAAAAAGTTTTTAAGCCGGTAAAGGGATCTCAGGGTATAAGATACTTTTCGGCTTACTTCGGCGATATGTCCCTCCCAGCTTAGAGAGCTATCCATTATGAGGCCTAAATTTTTCACCTTATCACAAAAGGTAATGGCAGTACCATCGAGCATAATCGGTGGAAGGTCGGGAACTGAAAGGTTGTGAATACGTCTTTGGCTGCCAATGACTATAGCTTGGCATTTACTGGGATTAATTGACACTCCGTAACGACGAGACCATTCTGAGATATGGACGAGATTTCTGTTAAGCAATCCAATAGCTTCATTAATATTATTGGGCGTAGCCTCAGCATACAATTGAAGGTCGTCAGCATAGAGGTGGTAGGCACAATCGAGACCAGATGTTAACCAATTTATGAACAGAGAGAACAGTAGGGGAGACAGTATACCACCCTGCGGCACACCAGTAACAATATCACACCACTCCGAGAACACTTTGTCTATCCTAACCGCCTGCCTACGTCCACGCAGGTACGAGTTAAACCATTCTACCGCAGATGAAGATACACCCAGGTGAGTCAACAGGGCCAAGAGCAGGTCATGGTCGACAGTGTTAAACGCATTAGAGAAGTCAATTAGAACTAGGACTGTCAGACATGACTTTTTCATGCCCACCCTCACATCCTCAGTAACCTTCAATAGAGCAGTAGCGGTGCTGTGCCCAGGTCGAAAACCAGATTGGTACGGGGAAAGAAGACCATTGCGGTTTACATACGTAAACAGTTGCTTATGAACTATTGCCTCGATGATCTTGGACAGAAACGGTAAAATAGAAATTGGCCTGAAATCTTTCAAACTACTCAGAAGGGCATTTTTGGGTAACGGAATTACATGAGCACTACGCCACAGATTAGGAAAACATCCAGATGAAAGTGAAAAATTTATAATGTGAGTAATAATTGGTGAGATATTATCGAGTATGAGGAAAATCATATTTCTAGTAATGCCATCGTGTCCCATAGCATTAGATTTTATCTTTTTGATCATTGTTCGCACCTCCTCGTCCGTGGCCGGTGAAAAGTTGAAAGGTGTTCCGTTAAAACTTGGAAGTAATGAAATTTCTGAAAGAGTTCGAGACTTTGCAGAGGTGTCAAGTAGGGGTTTACAGCAGAAGTGTTGGTTTAGATCATTGGGAGAGAAAGGACTGTCTAGGATTGAGGAATGAATTTTACCTATACCCAAGGTCTGCAGGAACTTCCAAATATCTGCTGGAGAAGAGTCCACCAGGTTACAGTGGATATAACGGCGTTTGGCATTTCTCACAATCCGATTACAGGTGTTTCTCTTTAATTTATAAAAGGTCCAATTCTCCTCCGATCGGTTTCTTTTAAATTTCCTAAATGACCCATCGCGACTTGCCATGGCTCTACGAACCTGCTCAGTCATCCACGGGGCAGGTGGACGCCTCAAGCGAACTTTGTGCAGTGGAGCATGCCTATCAAAGACTCGCAACACAAAGCCGTTTAGCAGGTCAAGCTTTTTGTCAACGGTTGAAGATCCCAGAAGTTCACGCCAATCAGTCCACACAGCATCACTCAGTAGTCCCTCGGTATCAATCCTCGCAAAACTGCGCAACATAAGTTCCGTCGGTTTTCTTTTAGGTGGCTTGAGCTTATAGCTCACAAAAATCAAGTCGTGTTTAGAAAAACCTGACGCAAGATGCTGGCCGTGAGATAGTACTAATTCCTGATTCGAAACATAAATATGGTCCAACCAGGTGTCTCTTGTATTTATGTTCGAATGAGTTGGGTTCAATGGAAGAAGCGATAAATTAACAGACTCGATTATAGCTTTGAGTCTCAAGCTCCGAGTACTTAGCGCAGACATGTCTGTGTTAAAATCTCCCATAAGAATTAAATGTGCATGTTGAATCGAAAGTTGTTCGAGAACAGTTTCAAGATGGGAGAAATAGTCAACTGACGGTGGACAGTACACAACGCCAAGAACAGCCTTGGTACCCTTAAGATTGATCTCAATAAAGAGATATTCCGCAGAGGCCGAAAATGGTGCAGGGGACATTAAAATGATCTTCGATGGTATATCACTTCGTAGATATATGGCGACACCACCACCACCCTTTCCAATACGGTCATTGCGAAGTAAGACATAATTAGGAAGCGCGAAGTAGGATGAGATCAGAGATGGCTTTAACCAGCTCTCTGATACTAGAATGGCGTGAATATTGTCACCAGAAAAGGAGTTTAAAAGCTCAGTATGGTGCTGAGGAATGCTTTGGGCGTTAATGTGACATACGTTAAAGCCATGCTTCAGGTTATTAAAATCCCTACTTAGTAAGTCGCCCAAGGAGACGCACTGATTGTGAGAGGAGTCCAGCGAGAGAAAAGAACAATTTGAATCTGAGTCCGATTCGAGGGAAAAAAAATCATCATCTGACATAATAACATATAAAAATAAATATAATAATCAAAAAGGATAAATAAATAAAAGATAACAGATATGATACCTATATAGAATAAAAGCAATACTAAAAAAAAATCGATTTGATAAACCTGCGTTACCTGCCGGGAAACTGTCAATTTATACACAGTTATACATCACAGGAGTTAAATACAAAGTAGTTTATAGAGAAAAACAAAATTACAATTAATGGCTGAACAGAACAAATACCTTTGTCCACAAAAAGAAACAACAAAACTTTGACATTGACATAGTGTGTTGACAGAGGCTGACAGCTATTATAGCTATATATATATTACATATCTCTCAGCTATATATATATTACATATCTCTCTAATCTGTGATTATAATAGTATGAATAAAAAGTAGATTAAGCAACTATTATTTTTGCGTTACAACATCGGCCTGTCACACACACCAGCCAAATCAAAATAAAGCGTGCCTCCATATTACAAGATTGATTATAGTATGACATGAAGTTCTGTGGCTTAAAGGCCCACGCTTCTCTCTTAATTAATCAATGTCGCGTCAATACGGCAACTTCGTCAATACTGATTGTAATAGTTCCACTTTGTTACATCAACAAATTTACACAAGTGAACCAAATTTATAATAATGTAAGATGGTTTTATTAAATAACTTAGGAATTATATTGAAACGGAGATTACTTAACGGAATGAATGAAACCACAAAAATGTGTAATGAAAACATGCACTAAAAATAATTTACAATGCAACATTTGGGAAAGAGACAGAGAGATGACAGACTTCAAACGTAAAAAAGCATAAAGAAAAATAGACAAGGTCAAGCCTACGTGAGAGCAAATTGGAGAGAGGAAAATGAACATATCGTCACACAAGTAAATAAACCGAACCTTTTACACGTTTTTCTGATTTGTTTGTCTTGAGTATACTGTAAAATAAATAACATAAATATGTTTAGGTCCTTACGTATGGTAGCCGAGTTGGGACAGACGGTGCACTACTCGTTCGAGAGGTCGCGAGAATCGCGGGTTCGATCCCATCGCCTGTACCACTCAGTTTTATAAAACATATGTAACTACAGTTGATTGTGAATATCGCTTGCTGATATTGTGTCCGATGCATTGCAACAGACTATTTACATGAGGAGTTAACATATCTGGCGAAATGTGGGTGTTTACACCTCTGCCTACCCCTTCGGGGAAAGAGGCGTGATGATATTTGTATTTATGTATTATATGTATCACTGGCAAGAGAGCACGGGCAAGCAATATTGTTATAAAAACTGATACGCGCTAGGACTGAACCGGCAACTTGTTTGTTGCACACCTACTGACGTTTTCATTCATTTGATTCACCTAATGACCTGGGTGCGTATTATGAAGTTTTTAAAATCCAGCCTGATTCCAGGCAATTCAGTTTACGCCGTAAATAGGTACAAACCTTTATATCAAAATATTAACTTGTCTCTTACGGGTTTTCATTATGAGATCTTAAGTTCTCACAAAAATGCGAACAGGCAAGTTATTCTGCTACATTGGGTTTCAATACCAAACATTGCATTGATCCCAGAAGCACGTTAATTCAGTGCATATTTTAAAATTTTGCAGCATTCACCATCTTGAACTCAAATAATTTATACACTACCTGGCTCATAATACGGACCCTGACGCACGATATGTGAGTACATTGAAGTTGTTAGCTATTAGAATTTTGAAGTGGCAAAGCTTTATTTACGTTCGTACATTAATTGATTTAGAAACTGGTTTTATAAAAAAGAAAAAAACAATCTAGTTGCAACACGAAATAAATATTCAACATTGTTGGGTAATCAGGGCTCAATATTATTGTTGTACGCGTTATAGAGATTTTATCGGCTTAGTTAATACTAGCTTGTACCAGAATTATTTAATCGGTTATCGGTGTCTTAATTATTTTTAATAATAGACACAAGTATTACGTCTGCAACTAAATACAGTTATTTGCGGTAAGAGGGGCGGAAACGCGACACGATGTTGACAACACGAATACCATTAAAGTGTACCAATTCATCTATTCTAATCCCAACACGACTCATTTGAGGTCCATAATTAATCTATAAATGTACTCCGTTGGACCGGCATTTAATAAAGAGATCTATAAATAGCTCCCTCAACATAAGAAGCCCTCTAAATGAACTGAGCGTTGAACGAATTTGTTATCCGTATATTAGCTTTTTTTAGTGTACTTGTTACAATTAGATAATGCAAGTCTTTTTTTAACGCTCTTATATAAGAATATGATAAATATGTGTATAAACAAAACATTTATACTATATTCTTAAAAATTTTTATCTACACTCATATTATAATGTTCGAATTATGAACTCAGACTCGAACTTATAATGACATACATTTTAAAAAAGATGATAAAAACGAAAATTAAAAAATGGAAACTGTAACATAATGACCATTATGCAACAGGTTGGACTCATTAAGCAACACTTATTTTTCTTAAAAACGCACAAAACTATGGCCAATGTTTTCCAGACAGCCAACAATAAATAAAATTTATATTTTTTTTTGTTTTATTTCTTTGAATAATGAGTGTAGAAAAATTAGTGTATGTAACTGCACATAACTCGGTATTAAAACCTATATTATGTGACAATTACATAAACTACTATTATGCAACAGGTCGGACTCATTATGCAACACTTATCCTTCTTAAATTTTTTGTTTTATTTCTTTGGATAATGAGTGTAGATAAAGTAGTGTATGTAACTGCACAAAACTCGGTATTGAAACACTGGCGTGAAACTATTAAAAAACTCGCCAAACGCTCGTGTTTTAATAACCTGTAATATAATGTGACAGTTACATAAACTACTATTAAGTTACACCAAATCAAATCATAATTCATTTCATAATGTAATTTAGGCATACCCAATAATTCGACCAATAATATCCGAAGTGGTTGCCGTAGAGATTATCATTAGGAGGGTAGTAGTTGTTTACTTTGTCACCAAAATTATGTATTGTAATGATGATGGTGGTGATGTAACACATAGCCTATGTTATATGTGTATTTAATACTACCAACCCAAGTCTTCCCTTGGATGTCATAAAGGCGACTTACGGTCTTAGAACTGCACAACCATCCAATAGCTTGTAACGGCGACGGGCTCACCACCTGTTAGGCTGAGTACAGTCACTGCTCGGTGAAGCGCGGACTATGATGGCGATGGACTGTTTTTGCGGTGCTTTTGCCTGATCTCTGTCTAATCTTTTGGGGATAATGGTCGTGATTATACTATGTGATATATACCTCCTTACTCTAATAAGTTTTCATTGTGCATTGACGTGACATTGTCATGATTGAGATTAAAACAGAATGTGTTACAGCACACGTTTTATTTCTATATTTTAATATACACAATAAATTGGCGACGAGATGACTGAGAATATAAAAAAACTAAAGAAAGTGCGCGCCTCTTTACGAGGGTTACTAACAAGAGCAGAAAATTATGTAAGTAAATTACATGACTTACCAAATGAAGAAATCGACTCG
Organism: Parapoynx stratiotata; assembly: GCA_910589355.1. Lineage (NCBI taxonomy): Eukaryota > Metazoa > Arthropoda > Insecta > Lepidoptera > Crambidae > Parapoynx > Parapoynx stratiotata. The sequence goes on from OU342463.1 coordinate 319,171, forward strand.
AGATTAATTTCCTTACAAGATACACTACAAAAACTACAAAATTTGCAAAAAGATATTGAACTAGACACAGACGAAGATAACTTAGAAGAAGAAATACAATATAGATTTGATTTTGAGGAAACTTATACCGTTATTAGATCGAAATATATGACATTGCGTAATTCAAATGACGTTCGACTTAGAACGTCATCATCTTTTACTGCACAAGCAAATAGCGAAAACAGTAATGAGAAATTCCCCAAACTGAATTTTCAACCACTTCAAGAAAAAGAAACCTTTCAAAATTTCAAAAAAAGACTCAACGTTTTCTTCATTATGAACAGAATCAACAATTCCGAAATGAAAGTTTACACTCTTCTCTCTACACTATCACCAGAGCTACATGAAAAACTCTGCGATTTATGCTCTCCAGAAGAACCAACTAACATGGATTACGAAACGCTTACGAAACTGTTAGATGAATATATTGATCCAAAACCGAGTACATGGTCCCTACAGCATAAATTTATTTCAAGACTTCAAAGCGAAGACGAAACCATACCAGTTTTTGCAGCAGAACTTAAGAAACTTACCACTAATTGCGAATTTCAATGTGTAAACTGCTGCAAAACAATAGCTGAAAAATTCCTTATCTTGCAATTCATAAGAGGACTTAAAGATAATGAAATTAGAATAAAACTTTTACAAAATAGACAGACATTTGAATTTTCTAAGCTCGTACAAATAGCTTCTACAATGGAAATGAGTAAAATAGAAAGTAATATAATGAATTCAGAAACAAGAAATATCGGAAATTATACCGTTCACAAAGCCTCAACTTCACAACCCACACGAACTCACAGAAAACCAGATAATAGACCTATAACAGTGAAAGATCTGAAAGGACATTGTTTCAGATGTGGCAAAGACGATCACAAGGCCAATAACTGTGGTGCCATAAACGAAATATGTTTCAAATGCCAGAAAAAGGGACATTTGGGAAGAGTTTGTTTGCAACAAAAAACAGCTACTAACCAAATCGATGAACAAACGTATGACTCAAGTACAGAACAGGACATTTGCGATATCAATATGCTTCATAATGAGTTTTCTGATAAATACTTAATAACAGTTGATATTGAGGGTACAAAGGTAAAAATGGAATTTGTTACAGATGCAACATTATCATCTATGTCTTTAAAGCAATTTAAGAAACTAAATATTACAAAGAAAATTTTTAAAACTGACATCAAAATGAAAACATACACGGGAGAAATGATTAAGCCAATAGGGATGGTGTTTGTGAAATGCACGTTCAAATCGCAATCATTTATTGGGAAACTTTACATTATAAACAAAGAAGTTGATGCCATTTTTGGAAGAAGTTGGATAAAAGAATTAAAAATAGATCTAGCAGACGTCCGAACATTAAATTCAATTGAACCTCATAAGGAACTTGATGAATTACTTCAAGATTATTCAACTACAGTTTTCAGTAACAACCTTGGAAAAATACCTAATTTCAAAGCTCATTTAAATCTTAAAGACAATGTTCAACCAATCTTCATAAAACCAAGACGTATTCCTTACGCTTTAAAAGAAAAGGTAGATAAAGAAATTGAACGACTAGTATCAGAAGATGTTATAACAAAAGTTGACCAAGCGGACTGGGGAACACCCATTGTACCTATAGTCAAACCGAACGGAAGCATTCGTCTCTGTGCTGACTATAAAATTACGCTAAACAAAGCAATCAAAGACGACAACTATCCAATACCAATTATTGAAGATATTTTTTCTGAGATGAACGGAGGGCGACTATTTTGTACACTTGACATTTGTCAAGCATATCTTAATTTAGTAATGGACGATGAAAGCGCCCTTTTACAAACTTTGAGCACTCACAAGGGTACATATAAAGTAAATCGATTAATGTTTGGAGTTAAGGTAGCACCGAGCTTATGGCAAAAGTTCATGGACAAATTATTACAGGGCATGAAAGGCGTTAAATGTTTCTTCGATGATATTATCATACAAGGTGCTACCGAAAAAGAACTATTAGAAAGACTTAAATTAGTTTTACAAAAATTAAGGGAAAATAACTTGAAAGTAAACAAAGATAAATGTCAATTCTTCAAGAAAAGCATAAATTACCTCGGGCACATAATAGATAAAGATGGTTTACACAAGAATGAAGATAAAACTAAAGCGATTTCAAATACAGAACGTCCTAATAATGTCAATGAACTGAGAACATTTTTAGGCATGTCGAACTACTACAATAAATTCATACCCAATCTAGCTTCCCTTGCAAACCCATTGAACAATCTACTTAAGAAAAATTCAAAATTCAACTGGACAGTAGAATGCGAAGACAGTTTCAAGAAAATCAAAGCTGAAATTATGAGCAACAGAGTATTGATACACTTTGACTCGAGAAAACCATTGATTCTAGCAACCGATGCATCCCCGACCGGCCTAGGGGCAGTTCTATCACATCGATTACCTGATGGTACTGAACGACCTATTGCTTTTGCTTCTAGGACGCTTAATGAAACGGAAAAAAAATATAGCCAGATTGACAAAGAAGCTACAGCAATCTACTGGGGCTTAAAGAAATTTTTTCATTACTGCTATGGCCGAAGGTTTACCTTGATTACTGACCATAAGCCCCTCACAGCCATATTTCACCCTTACAAGACGCTGCCTGCTATGAGTACTATGAGGCTTTTCCACTACGCTCACTTTTTGTCGGGATTCAACTATGACATAGAATACAAAAAGTCTATACAAAATTCAAATGCCGATTATCTTTCCAGATTTCCCATTGAAAATTCATATAAACAATCAGTAGACCAACATACTGTTTTCCAGCTGGCTCAAATCAATATATTGGAAATCAATCCCAACAATATAGAAGAAGAAACAAGAAAAGACCCCGAACTTAAAAAAATCTTATGTGCTTTGAAAACTGGGCAAACCGTTAAAGTATTTGGTTACAACGATAATGAATTAACCTTACAGGGTGACTGCATATTGAAAGGAACACGGGTCATGATACCACGGACTCTACGCTCACACGTACTTAAGGAGTTGCATGCTGGCCACATTGGCATGGTTAAAATGAAATCTCTGGCCCGTAGTTTCATTTATTGGAAAGGTATGGATCGAGATATAGAAAACAAGGTCAAAGAATGTAGATCCTGTAGACTTCAACAAAACGAACCCAAGAAATCTCCACCTCACCATTGGGAAGAAGTGTCAGAACCTTGGGAAAGAATCCACCTTGATTTTGCAGGGCCGATTTTTGGCACATACTTGTTGATTATAGTGGACGCTTATAGTAAGTGGGTAGAGATAATACCTACTAAGACCATAACTAGTTCCTGGTGCATATCTAAATTAAAAGATATATTTTGTACTTTTGGTATTCCATACATACTAGTTTCGGACAACGGCAGACAATTTACATCCCAAGCATTCGAAAGTTTCCTGTCAGATCAAGGTGTAGTACACAGAACATCCGCACCATACCATCCAGCCACCAATGGACAAGCAGAAAGGTACGTCCAAACTGTCAAACGAGCTCTGCGCAGTATGGCGGGGGAGAGAGGTGATCTGACTGATAAACTTATCCAAATTAAGCACAGCCTACGCCGTACACCCAGTAAACAGGATAAATCTCCCTATCAGTTGATATTTGGAAGAGAGGTACGGACGAGATTCCAAGCCATGGTCAAGAAACCTATTTATAACCGGCCAGAAGCTCATCCGGATGTTGCTGCCGGGAGACAATTCAGTCCTGAAGACAGAGTACAAGCGCGAGACTATACTGGACCCAATAAGTGGGCGTTTGGTCGGATATTCCGACAGCTCGGCCGGCTTCACTACGAGGTGCTGATGGACTCGGGCGAGATGTGGAGGCGGCACGTCGATCAGCTGCTACCGGCGCCCTTGGTGGCCTGAACCCAATTGCGGTCGAGGGCTGATATATACCTCCTTACTCTAATAAGTTTTCATTGTGCATTGACGTGACATTGTCATGATTGAGATTAAAACAGAATGTGTTACAGCACACGTTTTATTTCTATATTTTAATATACACAATACTATGCATTGTTTATTTGAAATAGACGAAGAAGACAACTGTCACCTAAACATTGCAAGTTAAAAATATTAGGTCCTTACCTATGAATTTGGTGTTTTGTATTGGAGATTTTGGGGAATTCTCCATTTTCCATACTATTTTTTCAATTTTCTTCACAACGAAAAATCCAAAGATAATAATATTTGGCATCTATCATTAGACAAGCTTTAGTAATATGTGTAATATCACACTTCATAAAAATTATATATCGTTTTTAAGTGAATGCAAATGAAATGATGTATACGGGAGGCACTTAAAATGAGTTGTCTCCGTGTCCAATTTTAACACAATTAAACTTACAACAAATTATGAAAACAAATCAAAAGAGCTCAAAAATATAGTCTATTTTTGCACGAGGTAATTATTTTTTGGAATACTCTGAATCTTAATAGTTACAGACAAAATACTAAGAGAGAAAAAAAAACACCAATTTCATAGGTAAGGACCCAATATTTACTTACCTCTCGATTTTATTTAAAAAAAGTAGTTACTACCTACCCATTTTCATGTTTGACTTTCCCCCAGTGTTCTTGGGAGTCGTCTATAACTTCATGTTCAGCGCCCTGCAAGTGAACAGTCTTTATAATAGTTGTTCACTGCGATAATATGAAGAGATATGTATGGATAATTGACTAGAGATTTTAATATCTGATCTTAAATCTAAACTGTTTAAAGCCCTATAAAAACCAATTATATAATATAACAACTACATACCTTTTCTAAAGTGAGATCTCCACTTTCAATTGGTTTAAATGGGCAGAGTGCCATAACCACCTTTGTTCGTTTCTCTTAAAATTTTAAGAAATAAAATCATTCATTTTCTCTACGTCTCATATTATTCTTAGTATAATCCTACTCATATATTATTTCGACAATCAATCGCACAAGAGAATAGTATGCATGAGATATGCCTTAGCGAGGAAAACTTCAGCGGGCCTGAGCCCTTTGTAGGATTACCTAGATGTACCAAAAAACTGGCACTGAAGGAGTATTGTCAAAGAACACAACAAACCTATTGGGAATCTATATAAAAAATTACACACTCGAGGAAAAACTTAGGGTCTTCACACACAGGCTACCTTAAAAACTTTGCGAAAATCAACAGACGTTAAATCTGCTGCCTTAAAGGTGCCCCTACTAGCCATTTTAACACAAGGAAGCATCTTTACACTATAGGCAAAGCTGACGAGTCCCATCTGTTATATATTATTTGAAAAAAAAAAACTGACTAACGCTTGGGAGCCGGGGGTAATCAAATCGGTCTTGTCAGTTGTTGTTAGCATGCAAAATTCCTCCACCGTCTAATTCAAAGCTTTCATAATGAATTTCATTTAAGCGAATACAGAGATTTTCCCCCCAAAATCTATATGGATTCTTTATATTTCTAAGAAATTGTTAGGAAATTAATATTCAGTTTGGTTTAAATTAGATTTAGTTAGTTTCGCTCACTGCTTTATATAAGGCATTCATAGTCAAGGTATGGTAATGTTATTTTAGTTTTTTTTTTCAAGATTGTGGATGAGTGCGCTATATATGCATATGTATAAGCGGATAATGTCTTGAACCAGGGAGGCCTTAGGCGGCTGGTGAGTAGAACATTTTGCTACAGACAAGAATTGACATATCCAAATTTTAATCACTTTACTCTTCAAGTCGGGATACAGTAATTTAAATGTTGCTATTTAGTTGAATACACAAATAACTACAAGGTACACACACAACTCACTTCATATTTTCCCGTAAGCCCTGATAAAATAAATGAAGAACCAACCTTAAACATTTTCCGTCAATTGCTCACTCAGCTCTTCTATTCACGATAATTGGTGGGCTACGTATATTATATTTGCTAGGACCGCTAATTAGTGGATGATCAATCGCACACTCAATTACAGGGAGATGACCCGTTAGGACATCGCTGCTCTCGAAAGGGACGGCTGATTGACTCTTTACCATCTGTTGGTTATTATAGCCCTATTACGTTGGTTATCTCATTAAAATTAACAAAGGTCGTGTTCCTCATTCCTGAGGGTCGTGGTTCCGCGAGCACAATGCTTTTGATGATACCGCCTCTACTATCTTTAAAGGCATAGTGGAGTAAGGTGAATTAAGATCTGATTACACCAACAAAAGGGTCGTAGGACCATCCCTTTATAAAGTGACCATCAATTTTCTTAACAAAAGGCGGACAAATGAGTCCATCTGGTCAGGAAGCTATTACAGACTCTCTCAATAAGATAAAATCAAATCAAATCAAAATACTTTAAATACGGTACTCTTACGAGTATGTTTTTATAATAACAGCAATTCGTTATTCCTCGTCAGTTACACCGCGCTCGTAGCTCCCCTGATGCAAGAAGCCGCACGCGCGTAGGCTACGATTACGTCAATCATGGCTACGTCGATTGTAGCATTATTACGCACGGCTACGGCCACCGATTGTTTATTACGGGAGCTCGCTGTCGTAGCTACGAATGCTACGGACGTATTACATTGTATGTAATAATTTGTATTTTTATTATGTTGTTATGTACTGGTATAATTTAATTTCATTCAAAAAATCCAAGTGTTTCAAAATAAAATAATGGAGTATCAGAAATTATACGGTAGCAACAAGAACGCATTAGGACTCTTAAATTGTTGTAATTATATAAAACTGTTTCTAGTTAATTAAATATTGACGCGTAGTAAAAATATTTTATGAATTTTTAAAACCTGTTTGACGTTCATAATGCCAATGTATTTTAAAATATGAATTTGATATTTTTGTCTGTAAGTGAAAGACTGATGTCTCATCTCAATAATGCCTGATGCCGTCACATTTTCAGCAACCATTCTTCCATTTGCCGAAACTTAGTTTACAGCTAAGAAACTAATAAAGCGGGGTGTTTTATATTTATGAATGGTAATAAAGACTGCGCGAAATATGTGGGGAGTGGCAAATGTTTGGCGGATGTTGAGCTTAACGGCCGCAGACAGACCGCGCAGTGCACTCGCGACAGCGTCGTATCTGAGCATAAGGAAAAAATAAAAGATGTTGCTTCTGTAATATTCAATGGACGTCATGGATGGACGTCAAGTAAACACCATGTTCTAGTAACAACTGCTTTATTCAATTAACATCCATCTACCCACATAATAATATAAGATATTATTTCAATATACCTACAGCTTCTTTTTGTTATTCTTTTATTGTTTTTTATAAATAAGTAATATAAAATATATATTATAGTAATGTAACATTTTAAATAAATAAAAAAAAAATCTTTGAAAGATAGGTACTTGGTTTTTTATGTTTTTCATGTATTCAATGGATTTCGAATCACGTGCATAGATTTTGCAATATCGTAATGTTAATTTATTTCTTTAACAGTTTTTCCGTTAAAATAACATGATAATAGATAACGCTCACTGCATAAAACTCTGCGGACAATGTTGTGGTTAAAAAAAATCCTTTTTTATCTAAGCTAACACTCGAAAAGTCCTTATGTCTATGACATTTACTCTATGTGTATAATAGAATATTCAATAACATAAAGATATAAAAAATAATATGGAGTTATATAATATGGTAAATAACTTAAAAGGAAAAACAAAATATCTCAAAGAGTCAATGCTCTGAGTGGGCTTAGACCTATCAAAAGATAAATGAAAATAACATTTTTAAAATTTTTTGTCTGAAATTGAATACAGTTCACCGATGTATACGCAGAATATGGGATTCATTGTATTTATAATTTAATAATAATTTAAAATTTTGTAGAGAGAATTTGAAAGATGTCCATCTAGCTATTTCTTTAACTATGAAAGTTTTCTTAACAATGTTTCTCAAGAAATATGCACTTTAAAAAATATTTTTAATCTAAGTACAACCAAGTCCGAAACTTTTGGTAACATCAAAAGGGAGCAGAGCTCCAGACATTCATCTGAATAAATGCTCGATGGGCATTCTGTGCTGTAAAGTCTACATGAGTACTTTTAGCTCTGGTGGACGAGATTCTGTAAGGATTCGTCTGCATGAGTGGTGAATACTCTATCTTTATCGCTTGCCTCACCATGTGACTGGTTCCTGGCGGTAGGCTCGCTTTGTTACACCGAGACTTCAACATATAAGGGTAAATGGGGGTGTTTACATGTCTGCCCACCTCTTCGGGGTGATAATATGTTCCGGTCTGATGCCAGCATCCCAATGAAACAAAGTTATAATGTTAAATATGTACACCGACATCCCTGTACGAGTTTCCAGACTGTACCCATCTTACGTATACCACAGGTGCTTATAAGTTATGGTTATACAGATCAGCTTGCAACCCTAGCGGTAAAGCTTCACGACGCGGTATTTAAAGTGATTAGTGCTGAAGCCTTAAAGCTTTTGGCTTGAGCGCTTTAAGTGCTGCAAGCTGTTATTATTCCTGTATCGGTGCCTCATTATAATGTGTCAAACGAAGTAGTATTTACGACGAAGAATAGCAAACTAAAATCATTTTAATCTAAGACCCATGCTTCTGGACTTCATTCTATAATTGACGAGTTAGGTGACATAGGTTAGAAACGCTTTGAAAGCTTTGGTTTTCGATATTGAAAACAAAGCTACCTTCTCCATCGTCAGGCCGTGGATGGGTGACCATAAAATCTGGAACTCCTAAGTGTTTCGGAAGGCACGTTAAGACGTTGGTCCTAGTCACTATTTCAACCGTTTCTACCTACTTACACGGATTGGGCCAGCGTGGTGGGGTTACGGCCCATTCTCCACATGTGTTTCTCCATGAGGAAGGCCTGTGCCCAGAAGTGGGACTTATATAGGCTGAGGACGATTTCACAATACACTCGTGAACGTTAAAATCAATGCCAGCCGGTTATTAGCTACCGGGAGGCTTATTTCTGAGACGGACAAGAACGTGAGCAAGTTAATCTTCCTCATAGTTATTAAATTGTCTTTAAAAATATAATTTATCATCACTCCATAGCGGAAGGGGCCTGGAGTGCTCACACCCGTATTTCACCTGTTATGTTGTAAGTAAATGATACCTGGTGCCAAATGTAAGATTGGCCAAAATGATGACACGATTTTCTCTGGTAATAGCTTGGGGAAGCTAACTTTGTATTGAATACAATACCCTCACATTGAATGACTATGTAAAACCATTCTAAAACCTCCCAGAATATCTATATTCCTTTAAGGGCGAATTCGATCAAATTTCGATCAGTTACTACACCAGTGTACCTAATCAAAAATGCTTCAGCTGTCAAATGCGTACACGGTCAAAAATCGGCCGAGTTCGCAGGACTTATTCATTATTCAACCAATGTTTATGTACTTATTGGTGTCCATACCCCCGTGTAGTTACACGGAATTTGGTCGAATCCGCCCTAAGTAATGTATCATATTTGATTCTGGGAAATCACTTTTCTGCTGTCTTATTACAGAAGTAATTCCATTACCGAACCTATTCGGTACAGAGCCGCAAGAAGGGGCTACTCTCAATGCTTTTGGTCGTATTATAGTACGAAAAGGAATGGATATTATTGAAACATAATATTTTTTTATTTTATGATATCTTTCCTTACGATGTTCATATACGTATAAACCTTGAGTTTATGATGTTTAAATAAATTTATCCGTTATCTAGTATCCTAGGCTAGTTGATTGGTAGATATTTAGGTGGATAGGTATCTGAAGATATTTATTTTATGCATTAATATTTTTATTTATTTATTGTGCCCGCTGTTTTCAGCCATATTTTGGTGGTATTTTGGTGATTGGTTTTTTACTACTATTATGCTTGCTATATGTTAATGTAAACCGTAAGATACCACCCTTATAAAATAAAATAAAATAAATAAATAAATAACCTATCGCTAGCAACATGTTAGGACTGGCAACATGCTAATTGGTGTGAAAATAAAGAAAGCGCAAAACTGACAAAGACAGAATAAAGTCTGATAAGAAATAAGTTCCCAGGTTGTCACAGAAGCCATTGAAGTCGTCTAGACGCGCGCCGTGAAGGTGCGAAACAACACACATTTGAATACAGGGGGCGTAATGCAATTTAAGTTTAAGGCATTGAGATTGGATGAGCTGTGAAAGATAATAATACTCTTTATTGCACACGGAAAAAAAACACAATACATAAAAGAAACAATAGTTGGCAAAGGCGAACTTATCCCCTAGAGAGATATCTTCCAGTCAACCCAACAACCAGTCCAAGAGTAGGCGTTAGTGGGATTACACAAGAATTGCACAAACACAAAGATCTTTTAACAAAATACAATTTAAATTAAACAAACAATCAAAAAATAATGGTAGGATCATAAAACTAAAATAATACCTATACATTTAAAATGCAATAATATAGACATATGTAGATAGACAGCATATAATACATAAATCATTAACTAAACATAATAATATTTTTTTTTATATTACTGGGGTGGCAAACAAGCATACGGCCCACACAGATGGACAGTGGTCACCGTAGCCTGTGGACGCCTGCAACACCGAGGGCATCACCAGCGCGTTGCCGACCCTTAAAAAACCTATTCACGCCATTTTTGAAGGACTCCATGCTGTAGTCTCCTGGGAAAGCCTCACCAGGGAGTTCATTCCACAGCCTAAGCGTACGAGGAAGGAAATTCCTCCTAAAACGCACGGTACGCGACCATTTATAACTATATATAAAAATAAATAAACAACGAGAATCTAAACTAACACGATGAATAAGAATTTAAGTATTGATTCATTATTTTGAATTTGAAAGATCGATAGAAGGACTCTTCTAATTTTCAGTGGGTAGGTTATTCCACAACTGGACCGCTCGAAAAGAGAAAGACTTACAGAAAAAAACAGTATTGGCCTTGGGCAGCTTGAACATTTTTGTGTAGCGCGAACGCCTCGGGCGAGTCGGTGTAGGAGTAAGATGGATACGGAACCGGAGGTAGGAAGGGGAATTCGGATTATGAAGGATCCTATAGCGAGCAGAGAGGATGCGCACATTACGGCGATCTAGATAAATATCTTAATAACTTTCATAAATAGATGACTGAAAAGTCATCTAGACCATCATCATCGTTTAGAACAAGAAACACCCAAAAAGTGTATTTAAAAGATAAATTCAAATTCAAAATCGAGTTTTAATGTGTTTCAATACAAAAATTTATTCAAGAAACAAAACTAGCTTTTTATCGGTCTTGTGTCGTATAAATTTAAAACCTCCGCACTTAATCACGGCGAATGAATCTCCGTAACCATTCTACCAACAAAATGTCAGCTATTTTTAACCATTTATTATACTTTTAGTAGTTATAAGGATTGGCAGTTACAAGACTTATTTTCCAAGGGTTATTAATCTGGAACATCTCAAGAACTCCGGGGAATTCTTCTCGACTTTTTGAGCTTAAAATAGAGAATATCTTAAATGCTTTTTTAAAATATCTTATGAGTCAGCAAGGTGGAGGTGGCTAGGCTAGGTTTTTTAATACTGTTGCTCGCTTCCTTCGCATATGGACTTATCTAACTGCTTACCTCACATCAGACAATTGCGATACTAAATAAAGCTATAAGATAGTATTTTCTGATGACAATTGTTAATCGATTTCAAATCCCAGCGAATTAGGAATAAAATTAATATCAATATATTGTCATCACACCTGTACCAGAGAGAGAGAAAATGGCCAGAGAAGAGCGCAATACGAGTAGCAGCAAAAAGTCGCTAATAATGATATAGCGCCTCGTTACAACTGTACTTAACATCTGACTTTAGTCCACTTTTAGATTAGGGCGTTCTCTATTGTGTGCTGACATTTTGAATTGTAGCTGTACAATACTGTACAATTAAAAAGCTGGTGAATGTCTTTGAAGAATAATCGAGTTCTCCAACAAAAGTGTTTGATGAAGCGGAAAAAGCGCTTTCTTTCCCATGTGAAGCGCTGTTGACGCTGCTGAGATGAATATGGCGATGACATCAATCACAGGGCGATGCGAGCCACTGATACTCTTAAAGGATGAGACTCTATCAATAACGTTCACTTTTGTTGTAAATATAGATTTGTAGGGGCATACGAGGCATTAATATTTGGTGTCATACAAGTGGTAAATGGTGGCATGGTGAACCTGATAGAAAATAATAAATGTCACTCATAGACGTCACCAACACTCAGGGATCAAAGGCGGCTACGTTATTTGAGAAAGGAGTACGCTGTTTTGAAGAATTAAATCAAATCTGTAATTTATGTAACTCTGGCGACAACTTACACAACTTACAACTTACTCGTACACACTGTACACTGTGGTTTGAAGGTGCACACGTAATCACCTAGAATTTTAGACTCTAGTTATCTTACAATTGTCCGCAAAATCCATGAGTGGGCTGTGAATCTGCTGAATTTTTTATTAATACAAATATTGGGTCCTTACCTATGAAATTGGTGTTTTTTTTCTCTCTTAGTATTTTGTTTGTAACTATTAAGATTCAGAGTATTCCTAAAAAATAATTACCTCGTCTAAAATAGACTATAGTTTTGAGTTCTTTTGATTTGTTTTGATAATTGGTTGTAAGTTTAATAGTGTTACAATTAGACACGGAGACAACTCTTTTTAAGTGCCTCCCGAATACGTCATTTTATTTGCATTCACTTAAAAACGATAAATAATTTTTATGAAGTGTGATATTACACATCTTTGGATTTGTCGTTGTGAAGAAAGCTGAAAAATTTTAGTATGGAAAATGCAGAATTCCCTAAAATCTCCATACAAAACACCAATTTTATAGGTAAGGACCTAATATTTGCATCACGTGGAGTTCAGTGTTTCGAATCTTTGGTTTCGACTGAGGTCCATGTGACCGCCGCCACCACCATGAACAGTTGAACAATGCGATCTCGAGTTACATTTGCTTCAGAAGTCACGTTAAGTTGACAACGAACGATTAAGTACAAACAAGCACAGAACAAAATTATCACTTTAAACTGAATTTCAATTTCCAGCTGCGCCATCTTCGGACCCATTCTCTATATAACCGGTTATATTAGTTAAATACAACAATGGTAAGACCGTGGCACAAGCTTACGAAGCCTGCCGCGTGCGGCCCCACTGCCGCCGGATCTCGTTACTACAACTTCTCTAGAACAACTAAGAGAAATACAATACTTTTACTATGGTATTTACTCGTCGAGTATATTCATTTAGCCTTGACTCGTTTGAGTTCAAGGTTTTTAGTCTAAGTAAATAATCTACCTTTCTCATTACGTAATTTCAAATGCGTTTTTTTTGCCTGCACACGTATTCAAGTACTTTATGTAGTTTTATTTTTAGCCAGTCAATAGTCAGTGGCTACCATGGGGTATTTATAATAAATTATCTAAAATTATACGTTTCATTTAAGTTTTGGCCAGGTACTGCAACTTTTACCCGATACCGAGTTCTCTCCATCAGTGAATGCTGACTTGAGTAAAAGTTCAGTTGCAATATCAACTGGAAACAATGGCTTGTTGTGCCTTGCGAACCATTGAGCAACTCGAGATCACAATGTTTTGGACCCACATCCAAGGCTCGCCCCAGCCATGGTGAAAATTCTTTGCTTTCAAATCCGAAATTATATCAAAATGTACGCACTATTATCGAACGTTTTTCCATAAACGTTACATAACATATTATTATAATCACGCATCTATCCCTGAAGGGGTAGGCAGAGGTGTTAACACCCACTTTGACCTGATGTTTAAGTCTATTATTATAGCAAAGGGCGAGCCTGTTTGTACAACTTGAATGCCCGCTCGCAGTGAGAGCACGCCCTCAGTCGCATCTCAGCGCGACGCGCGACAGGTGCATTGTCGCTCGCTTCGTGTGCTGCTGTCGCGGGCAGTAATAGAATCAATTGTTTGCGAGAGAACTATGACAAATATATTACTGTTAAATTCGTTAAAGAATTGATAAAAATGTCTTTTAGAAGAGAATTTCCGACTGTTTAAATATTTTCACATGAAAATGAAGGTAATATCTTCCTTTACAACAATAAATTGGTTGTACTGCCACTCAGTATGATGATGGATACCTTTGACATGTTCTTATGCCAATAAAAGGAACCATGGCAGTGTGCCTGCATTATATGTAATAAATTTTAACACTTTCTTAAATTACTCTTAATTGTTTCTACCACAAAACCGCAGAGCTTGCATTGCTGTGTTCAAGCAAACAAAGAGTGAAATTTTATGTTGCAAGTTGACAATTTTGATAATTATGTAACACACTGTGGTCCTTCTGTAATTGTACACTGATAAAAATCATTTAGGTGATTGTATTTTAGAGACTGTGATTAGGAGAACAGCCGGCATGTGTAACAACTTCAAATAGGAGGGAAAAAATATAACGTAGCGACTATTAGACGTCATTTATGCCATAATTATTGTTTTAAATAATGCTTCTTGTGTTGAGATTCTTGAGATTGAGATTCTTGTGTTGTGTTGTTTCTCCATGGCGTATTATCCTGAGGCCAACGGTAGAATACCATTAAAACTATGAAAAGTATGAATCTAAATAAATATAGTATTTTTTACAGTTGGCTTGAGTTCAAACTCCCGCAATATAATGTCAAAGGTTTACGATAAACAAATATTTTTTACAAAAGCCGAGAGTTTTATAAACGTATTTATCTTTATTTAACGTTGTGTGCCGATCCATCGAAATATTGGTGTGATTGCAGAAGCCAAACGGTCGTAGCCATTTTTTATTCGGCGTATTTCATTTGGAAAGCGGCGATATACGGAGGTGGCATGATTGCGTTGCGTGGGCGTTGTCGTTTTATGGAACTGTAAATGTATGGTTATTTATCCAATGTTGGTGGAATGACTAAATGCAAAGGGACACTCCTTTTAAAACAAATGGAAACTCCTTTTTAAAATAGAAGTTATAAGAAAGTTATAGGTCGGTCGGACAACGAAAACTTTTTGATCTCGATTTCCTCTACGCTTCGAAGACATTACCTTGAGTACTATTGCAGAGTTTCTACACTTCAATTCGCATTAGTCTAATTTTGTGAGGATGCGGCGTAACCTCTCATATGCGTCTACATACACGGGCACAGGGGACGTATAGATGGTGGTGACGTGACGAAACCAACTAAATGTATAACCGCCGCCTCTCTGGTTTAGTGGTTCACACCACCGGGTGTTGATCCGGAGGTCTGGGTTCGATTCCCCATGGCGGCAGAAGTTTTTATGCTCTGTTTTGGTTGGTGGTAGGGCTTCCAAGCCCGCCTGGCTAGCTACCACCATCTTACCTGAATTTCTAGCCATAATAAGTTCCTCAGTTGTTGAGGATTTACAGGTGCAGCTTGCTTCCACCTTCAGCCTTATCGTCACTTACCATCAGGTGTTATATGTAAAACAAAATGATAACAGTTTTTATCAAATGTCCTGCTAGATACATCTATCTTTTAATAAATGACATCTATCTTTCAAAGAGGTTCCTCAAATAAAAATAGCAATATAAATGCAAAATGAAATTGAAACAGCACGCAGACAATTGGGCCTTACAGACTTATCTTGTAAAGCAGAATACGGCGTTAACAGAAGACGGAAATTTAAACGTAAAGCAGTCAGCCTCCAGCGAGGTGACGCGCCATTTTGCGAAGACGCGTCGAAGTAACACAATAAACATCCGTCTAGCAGATTGGATTTATTTACGAAATTAAACTGTATTCGTGCGAGTTAGGTGTGGGCGGGGTTATGATGGAGCGCTTATGTTTGTGTTGTAGGTACGCTAAGGTTTTTTTTACAAATAAACAAAAAAAACGCTAAAGCTGTTAAGAAGTTTGACACACTCTGAACGACTGTTGCCACTATTCTTTTGATTGATAGCCATCAGTTATAGAAAACCTTTTAAAATACTTATGCAGTACTAAAAAGGAGGAAATCATATTCCAGATCAGAAAAGAAATATATCTGCATTGTTATCAATCTATAAAAGAGTGCTTGGAAGTTTAGTTGAAATACTTATTTCATAGCAAGGCTTTCGTCTTGTTCATAAAAGTTTCGCTTCGGCTAACCTAATCTTATTTATTTTCTAACGCGAGGTCAGGACAAGATCGTAAGGAAAAGACCTAAGATAATATGACACAAGTGCATGTCGCACGGGCGGCGCCGGCGGGCGGTAGACACCCGTCTATAAAACGTAATATGGTTCCCAGCTGAGATTGCAAGGTGAAGGGCTTTCTACGCCGGTACTTTGCAGATTTCAGTGTTTCTATCCGTATATAGTACAGCAAAGAGATATTACGATTTTAATACCTAGTCACATTATCATATCAACAGAATCTAGTCCGCAAAACAAATAATTTACTTTATACCTTAGAATGACAATGTACTAAAATCGTCTTATATTTTTGCCGGTGATTGTACATACAGTTCAAATGTAAACTAGTTCATAGACCAATAATGTTTCCACCAATAATAAAGGACGAGGTCATTCATAAGTGCTGCGTAAGCATTTTAATAAATGTAGCGTTTTATGTTTTTTTTTTGTAAAATTCTCCCATGTAGGGAAGGCAAAGGGAACGAAGCCCATAAAGCCAAGTCTTCAGTATTTAATTTCTTCAGTAGTTTGTATTGAAATGCTAGTGTAATGCATTTCAATGCATCTTGGGAGAGTTTGACGTCAAAGGATTGATTCGAAGGCTACTTGGATGAGGTGGATTACCACGATAAAAAACTCATCGCTTTTCACACCACTTAACGCTTATTTCGATAATCCTCCACATTGCACATCATCACAGACACTTATTACACAAAACTACACTGAATTTACGTCACAATATCCACTCCGAAACTATATTACAACTATCGAAATAAAAATCACGTCCGCCATTAGTCAAATGCCGCCAAACTCTCTTTATGTTTTTATTAATTATTGTCTTACAGAGATCAAGAAAACAAAGAACAAGAATCCATTTAACAACAGTGACAGATAGTGTAACTGGCTCAATTGTTTAGACAAACATTAAAACGTTGTCGAGTGCACTAATTGTGTTCCAGTCGAGTGATCCGTCCGCGTCCGCCGCCGGCCATTACTTGCAGCGCCAGTGGCTGTTTTTGTTCACCGACGATTTTACTTTCGCGTCTTAACTAGCAACGGGCACAAAGCGAGAAACAATAGAAACATCTATTGTTTACAGAATGTTTATCAACTATTAGTATTATTATACGCAACGAAAGAGTTATCAATATCAGTGAACGCTACACAATTTAAGCAAGTGAAGCCCGGTCCGCACCTCTCATGATGAGCGAGCAACATTACAGGGAACTTTACTTTTAAACGCTCTTAATTTGCAAATCTCTAATACAAAAACTATCGTCACATAAAAAATTTAAATCATAAATGAGACGAAACAGCGAAATTCCCTCATTTCGCGAGTGTAAATGGAGTTTCCGGTTAAACTTTTAATGAAAATAGTAATTATTATTCATAGGTAAGAGGCGAGCGCTTTCGCAATTACTATTTATTTTGGGTGACGCGTCATGACGTACGGAAACAATTTTCAGCTGTTTATTTTATACCTACACATAATCCAAATTGGACAGGTCTTATAAGGCCTTAGTAAAGTGCAGTTTGGGTATTTTTCCGATTATGAAAACAAGCAAAGTTGTCCATGGTTGAACCCTTAATAGGCGACCAAAACTTTTTACTTAAAGAATAATTTTGACACTTGTCTTAACTGCAATATAAAGGTTTGACATAATAATATGTGAAAACAAGAACAATAATAATAATAACCCAATAGATAAATCGCTTGAAGGCAAAATTAGCCGAAGTGAGGCAATGAGCAAGTTCCTCCTTTTTGGGCGATTCTAGCATGATGCTATTGTATGTATGTGCAATAGAGTATATACATTTATGTTATAATTATGTAGACAATACGATATCCTGTCGCTCAGTGCCTTTCCCCCACTTTAAACCAGTGTATGCGCCTGTGAGTTGTTACGGAAAAAACATATTTTGCAGTCAGCGTCGCTTGTCAGTGTAAAGGAAATTCTGCATGAGTCAAAAATATTTGAAACGAAAAAAGGACGCTGCATCTGATAGGGCAATTAGCTGCGCTGAATAATATTGTTTGTTTCCCGATGGGGTTGAGGCAAAAGGAGGAGTGGGGTTATTTCTGGACGTTAAATGGGTAATGATAGCCAAGTTTAAGATGGTTCCATAAATCTTTTTTTATAAATCTTTGCGGTTAGTCAAGGAACTTCAGATTTGATACAAAGTTCACGGCTTCATGGATATTTATATTGTATCCCTGTAACCGATTTTAACAAAAACATTTGTAAATTGTTCTTTACCCTTCTTTGTTCTTGTGAAACACTTTTACGTGTGCTTACTTGTCGGCGCTAGGAATACCCGTCAAACTTCAAAATGGAAACAATTCAGTCAGGTAACCGCGGCTTTAATAGCCATGGACCATTCAACAAATACTTATTCAATGTAGGTCTAACTGACAGCCCCATGTGCAGGGCTTCCATGGAGTCCGAGGAAACGGCTGCACGGATCATGGAGTGTCCAGGCGTGTACTGCCGGGTAAGACATCTCGGGGAGCGGGGTCACTACCAGGGGTCTTCAGAAAGTTGAAAAACCTGCTGAAATTCCTGAACGAGCTGAGCTAGCGAGAATAAGAACAACATTCCCACATACGCAAAAAAGGCGCTTAATCGTCGAGTTGCGGAAAATTGCCCGATCACCATATACCCGTCAAACTCATCCGATCCGTCCCTAAATCCGTCCCTGCTATTCTTTAGGCCGTTCCCATTGCGCCCGGGCTCCTTAAAATTTAATTTTTCAGATAACAATATTTATTGTGAAGTTAAGGTAATGTCATTTGTTCTACAATCCATTTCTTGGCCTTCTATCATTTAATTTGTTTTAAAAGTATTTTCAGCTTAAAAATCACATTAATGAAATAAGTGTTAGCTTCAAGTACCGCACCAGAGCTGCCAACTCCTTCAGCATCCACGAAACAATTCTCCCAATAACAGATACGGAGTGTAATTTCCTGTCTTACGTGTGTGTGGACTTTAAAAGCCAGCCAACACACTGCTACAATCTAACACTGCTCTAGTAATTAGTACCTATTGGTACAGTCAGCGTCAAATAGTCAGTTACACTCAGGGTGTTCAAGTAAATAGATATACCAACATGTCAATAATGGAACAAATAAAGTGACCATATTGTTGACAACACAGAGGAGCTTCCATATTGTTGATAACAATAATAAAACTTTATTTGTACCGATATTATTGTCATTTGGTTGAATCAATTTACTTGAACACTATTTGACGTACTTCTGGCTCTGCCACGCCACTGCCCTAAAACCGGAAACGTTTCTTTGTTACAAGCTAAAATTACACATAAGTACGTTTTTATTTTCATCATGTTTTTATTAAACGACAAACAAGACAATGAATACTTGTTTTATTATCTTAGTTATTATTCAAAAGTTATTTACTCCGTGGCCGATTGCTAGCACGCTGCTGTCAAGCACACTCACACACGCATCATCTCTGAGCTTCTGGTTAGACTCCTGATGGGGACCGACGATTGTGTGATAATATTTTATTTATTTATTTATTTTATTATTTATTTATTATATTATTTATTAAAAGGAACTAAGGCACAAATTGTGCCTTTGGTAAGCTTATAAAACTTTAACATCAATACTTGAATTATAACGTTACTTTTTTTTATTATTTCAATATTATCACCTTTATAGTTATTAAAATATTTATAATTATTTACGTGGAGCCAACAGCTCTAGACCCTGACTCTGATAGGAATTATATTCGAGAACAAAACAACGAAAAAAAACCGACAGACGGTAAATTTAAAAACAGAAACAAAGAGAAAGTGGCCAGAAAAGAGCACAGTGACAGCAAAGAGCAGCTCCTGCTGCTTATCATCAGGTAGTGTGGACTTATTTACTGAGCATTTTATAAAAAAAAAGAGTTTCGTTACATAGTGTTTAGCGGATATTTATTTCAATATCTTTATCGAATTTCGATGGATGTATCTGATTTCTTTTATTATATGATATTCTTTTAATTTTCCCTTAAATACTTTTAAAACAGAATAGTAAACAATAAACAACTACTGACATGCGTAGTCAGTAATAGTTGATCCCCTCGTCTGTGTGGTGGCTGAAAATTCCCGAGACTTAATTGATTTCCTATTGTGTCCATAAACGTCACACGTGATGATTAATGTTTACTTTTTGTGTTTACTTTTGTTTACTAACACAAATAAAAAAAAAATTAAATCCATTTCTAACATCTCTATGAAAACAATTATATTATTTGCTTATTAACATACGGCTAAGTATAAACCACGCAAAGGCCTTTTCCCTTTTATACATACCTTCCGGTACGAATATAGACGACTAAAGAATTTCACAAAAAGTCATGGAAATTTTGTACTTAAACACATACATATAATCATGACTATCCCCTAAGGTTTAGTCAGAGACTATGCAAAAGCACTGCAGAAGCAGTCCACTGCCACAGTCCCTGCTTCACCGAGCAGTGACTGCACGTGCTCAGCATAACCGCTATAAGCTATTGGATGTAATAATAAGTTCCATTGCAATAGCACCCGTATTCTCCCCAAATGTCCCCGAACAAGGCGTTAGCGTTAGCTTGCGCACCTGTGAGCTGTTTACGGGACCATTAGATGATATCTCGGTGACGAAAGCTTAGGGGGCGTTTACATCGGACGATTTTAGTCGTGCGGAATTTACCTCGCTTGTGAAATAGAATCGCTATCAACCTAATGTACTCAGATTGATAAAAATCACGGGTTGCTTGTTCATGTTGATATAAAATATCAAACAGAAATATTCGCTAGTAAAGCGAACTGTTTACAGTAATTGATCGCCTGCGACTTAATATTTAAATACTTAGTATACATATACGAATAAGTATAGTCTGACCGCGGTCCTCAAGCTCATCTGGTGATGGAAGATATTTCTTCTTTGCTGATGCGGTATATCTTTCGCATCCCAACACTACTCACATTGGACCTTGCGATTTCAACCTCTTATGGTTAAGCTGAATCGTATAGTCGTGTCGTCGTGTGACCAAAATCGTACGGCTATAGTCACCCGTGTAAACCTCTCTTACGCCGCGAAAGCTCCCGGCGAGATACAAACATTGCGAAGGATTTTATTTTATTTTTGATAACGCAATTTAGGGTACTTTGCTTAATCTCACTTATTTAGGAGTTTACGGGGATATTTTTATCGCAATCTGGTTTGGAAACAAGAAGTAATTGTAGCTACATTAGGATACACATTGGCATATATTATTAAAGACTACGATAGCCGAGTTCGGACGGATGGAGCACCACTCGTTCGAGAGGCCGCGGGAATCGCGGGTTCGATCCCACCGCATGTACTACTGAGTTTGAATAAAACTTATGTACAGTTCATTGTGAATATCGCTCGCCTCACATTGTGCGCGGCTCACATTGTAACAGGCTCGCCACCTGATATGGGGATATAAAATATCTGGCGAAATATGGGTGTTTCACACCTCTACCTACCCCTTCGGGGAAAGAGGCGTGATGATATGTTATTATTTTATGTATTATGCGTGATGATAATAACAACTTTATTAAAATGGGGAAGGCAATGTTGTTAGCGTCCTCATGTGACTTGTGTGTGACAGAGAGCGAGATATTGTGATCCAATCGGCGCTACATTGCCATTTAAATTATTATAAAAATAAATTCGAAAAATGTTCCTTACTATAAATCCTAGCAAAAGTTTTAAGTGTCCAACATACGATACTTACCAAAAACAGCTATGTTGTGATGAAAGTAATTGATATTTAAACGGACCAATTGTCTGTTTTGACACTTTCATAAATACCGTATCATTTTATGGCATGTGGTAATATTCCCGCTGTATTGTGAGGTCTTGTATCACGAGTAGTAAATCTAGAAATTACTTTTGGTCGATATTCTATTTATTGTGTAATATAAAATGGAGCTCCGCGTCGAGCTTGTCAATATGCGATGTATTGATCCCATTATTCGTGATCCATATCACACTCTGGTGACGATAATTGTACGGGTTTTCTAACGAGATTTCTCTCTCTCTTGTAAAAATACAAAATACAAAGCAAGTTTTACCGTGCTTGTTGATTGAATAGGTGACGTTAGATCTCTGTCTTTTCGTGTTCCTCTGTAAAGAAAAGCAGTATCTAACGTTTAACAAAAAAAAAGATAATTATATAATATTCTCGAATTTAACCGCCTCTCTGTGCTAGTGGTTCACACCACCGGGTGTTGATCCTCCCGATCCGGGTTCTATTCCCAATGGGGGCAGAAGTTTTCCTCCTCGGTTTGGTAGGACTTCTAAGCCCGCTGGCTAGCTACCACCATCTTAGTCGCCATAATAACAATGTTATAAGCATTATTGTGTTCTGGCAAATGTAAGATAGCCAGTAGAGACAGGTCAAGCTCGCTTCCACCTTCTGAGGTGAAGGCCAAGAGTTTACCTGTCATATGTTAAAAAAACAAAAGAAAGACGTACAGAACACCCCGAAGCTTGAACCGACCACTCTTGCCCAGTTTTCTTTAATTAACGGGAGGTATTCTATTTGCTACAACATACCCGTACGTCATGTTTTTAATTAACTCAGCACGTTGCGTGTCTCTCTGTGTTGCACTCCGAAGTTTAAACAACTTTCCATCAAGATGTTACTAATGAGAAAATTTTGACAACTCCACTATCTTGTCTAGTCATCGGTGATGTGACTATAATTTATTTGTCAATGAATACAGAAATAAAATATACTAAAGGTGACATATTGATCGATTGTGTCTACTTCAGTGGCTGGGTTGTACCTTTGACTGCATCTTTGACTTTATACAAAATAGGTATATACTCATCCCTTTTGCGAAAACTAAATATGCAATGAACTTCTTAGTTTAAGATCTTGTAGAGACTATAATTCATTTGTTGAACTACAAATTTTTAATTATAATTTACATCAATATAAATTACAAATTAGGAATTTAATTAATTATGTAATTAAGGCTTAGGTTAATCTTGTATTATTTTTGTGTATTTAATATTAATTTTAATACTATTATTATTATATTATATAATTTATTAATATTACTATTACATTATTATTTTTTACTACTACACCGAGACTTCGTACGCGGTTACTAAGGTTTTTTAACTATCCCACGGGAACCCTTTAATTTTCCGGAATAAAGATTATCTAAGATGTTGACCAGGGATATGAGGTATCAACATCCAATATGTCATTGAAATCGGTTCAGCCATTTTGGAGATTAGTCTGTACAAACAGACAGAGGAATAAAAAATGTAAAAAAAACTTTTTTTGGTATTTTTGTTTTTAAATCCCCCTGACTAGGTTTTAGGCTTTTTTTTCACAGACATTCGACGTCAACAGTTTTATTATATGTATCATGTATGTATAGATTACTATTATTTATTTGTCTTTTGCTTAATTTGTAGTATTTATTTTACTTGAGACTAAGATTTATGTATGTATCTGTGAAAACTTCACTGATTTATGTATCTGTCTACATAAACAGAAAAGAATAAAGCACAAGTTTTATTCTACACGTAATGTTAAAATTAATTAGTTAAATAAATAAAACATCACGTTTCTCAGGAAAAATATTTAAACGAAATTTAAATAGCCATGTTTCGATTGAAATTTACTTTTCTTTGTGTTATATTGTGAGGCAAACTACAAAAGTACATTATTGGGCTGTAATAATATGGCTACAATAAGTCGCCTGAAAGTTTACGCATTAAACAATTTACGAACCCTATAAAGATGTGTGTTGGCAGCGACGGAGGCTGCGCCCCCCGCCGCCAATATAATCTGAACTTTATTAGCTTTATTCCACTTCCAATGTAAAAGAACACAAAAGTTTTTAACTGCAAAGCTTACAAAATGCTGAGCTTTAACGTCTTGCCAAAAAACATATTAAAAATAAATGTGGTGATTAAATTATTAGCTATAATTAGAACCCAGTTTCAGTGTTCTTATGAAGAGTTTTTTAGTAAATATTCCATTCTCCATCGCTCGAAGCTGTTCTTGGTCTTGTAATAAAGCGTGTCTGCGTGACATGTCCCGATGAGGCTCGTTTAGTTTAGAGTATACAACAATACGTCGAAAACTCTCTTCATCGATTAAAATACCGCTGATTGTTTTTTCTATGGGATCGTTCCTGAAAGTCTGCCACGAAATTGCGTATGATCCAAAAATGGACCTTGGTCAAACATCGTCGTGCATATTTGATAAAATCATAATAATTGCTTACAATAAGCAGTTTTTTTAAAATAAAAAATATAACTATGTCATTTTAATATTAATAATAAAAAAGAGAGTATATCTTACACACTCCACTGCAAATCCTAGTCCAATTTTCACATCAATAGCGCGCTAAGTTCCGGAGATACATTAAGAAAAAAACTTTAAACGCGTTTTTGTCAAAGTTGTAAAAATGTAGATAATGCGTTTTCGCAAGCGTGGCAGTATTAAAAAGACGCAATTGCGTGTATGAGATGTACAACGCGGTACGGTTTTTGTTATGTTACTAAAAAAGGACAAGAAACCACGTACTTAAGCTTATATTGAAAAAAACATTAAAAAAAACATCTAAAGGAATCGGCTAAAGATGTTTCGGCATGTCGATAATCTTGTGTACTTACCTTCCTTCACTAGGAAAATGCCTCGAGACACATTCAAAGCTTCGATGTAAATTACAGCGAGCAACTTTAGCGATATACGCGAAATTATTAATGAGAATATAATGTGTGTATTAGTAGACATGGCGGCGACAGCGGTGCTTAGATGAAGACTATATTAAGTTATAAAATATCATATCATATACCTAAACGATTTTAATCACAAAATTTTGGGATTTTTACATACATATAATAATGGTTAGGTGTTAACACCTCTGCCTAACCCTTCGGGAAAAGAGTTACAATAATATCATGCCATTACCCCCAACGGGAAAGACAGAGGTGCACTACACGCCTATACTTTGTCAATAATTTCTTAGTCTTTTTTGGCGCACCTTTTATTGTGAGGCATGATAAAAGCCTCATTCTTTGTTACATAGAGACCTTTTTATGAAAAACCATAAAAAATAATTTGGCAACAACGGAGATAGCAGGTTAGGGCAGCAAAAGCCAACTGGCCACCTTCACTTTGTTGGCTGAGGTTGTTGACGATCTTTTACTGTCTCTTGGAACCGATGATTTAAAATAAACGATTTAAAATAATTTACAATAAACTATTTATTTGTAAAATACATGTAAAATGTTAAATGTTGACGATTTTAAGTGCCGAACTTGGCCTATGAAATAAAATTATTTTTGATTTTCATTTTGATTTTGATGTTGAACCGAGGACCTGGGAACTGAGGACAGACGGAAAGACATCCGAATAAGACATTACTCGTACGAGTAATTATTTGTGTCCTTCTGCTCGACTTAAATGGCTTTGAAGATATAGTCATGGTGGGATATATTATCTAATATAATGGCTGCGTAATCCGTGCTTATTCCAGAAATTTTATCTTAAAACGTGTGTAATGGAATGTGGTTATACCACCACATCCGTTCTCCTAAATCTTAAAAGATTTATTTATACGCCGGCTTACCAAATCCAGCCCTTCACGCACAAACGCTGAGCGTCGCTTATCATTTTAATTTACCCGTGCTAACTTCTGAAAACAGCAAACTTCTAAATAAGTCTCTCATTAAGACGGGAACACTCTTAATTCAATATTGACTTCGTAAGCTGAAAGTTTAATTAACTGCTCAGATCGTATGCTTGTAAATTCTGGTTTGTTTTTCTAGACGCATATAGTGGAAAATCAATAATAATGAATAATAGGTGTGATTTTTTGTTGTTTTTCTGGTTGTGAGTAACACAACGAGCGTACGCTTGTCTGCCATCTAATAAAATTACGAATTAATCTTACATAGCCCTTAACAACAAATATGTGTGAAAATCTGAATAAAATTATTATATTTTATTTTTACCATTACATTTAAGTTACGTGTGCGGTTAGCACGGCACGTCCTACTCTAACCTACGACCACTTATCCCTGACTCTAAGTTAACTGTCCCGGCCGCATCGTCCGCCAGATCCGCCTGATAACACTGCCTCTTACAAACAAACATTAATACTACAGCGCATACCGTTTTATTAACATTGTATGCAGTTCAGTTACATGCCAGTTATAGCTGGCGATCTTGCTACGAGATATTGCGAGATGATCAAGATGATCTTATGCGGTTCGTAGACTATAGAGGTTGTAGCAACATTTTCAAATGGGGGATGTAACCCTTTGATACAGTCACGAGCATAAACATGTATATAATTTTGAACAATACTCTTCTTTATTCCTTGTCATACAAGGCATTTACTATAGAAACTGTGTACATATTCATACTCGTGACTGACTAAGCCCTACCAATTTATCCCAACTCGTGTAAGTGTACTATTTTAAAGACCCATTTCTACAGGTACAGGTAGGTGCCTACAACATAGCATAATAATATTAACAGAAAGTTGCGACAAGTTTAGAATGGACGTATATTTCACTACTATGAATATGATTTGGAACATTGGGATCACGCAACACTCATATGTTCTTTCCCACGATTGCTTTGTAGCAAAATGTAAGCGAAATATATTTATTCTGCGTCAGAATTAAGATATTTTTACATATCGTAACATTACCTAGATTATGGTTTATGAGGCTTGTGTTTATAATGCTACATATAAGTGATTGAATGGTTCTGTACTTATACAAATTGTATGGTTCTGTACTTACACAAATTGTATAGAAAGGTTACGTTTATGAGTTTGGACATAGATAAATTAAGTAGTATAGATTGCTATTCCCATACATGGGTTTTTAGTTCGTCTAAAACTTATTATTGTCGCTTGTACCCTTTCGTTTGACTTAGTACGTTAGGTGGCGCTACTATACTAGCGGAATTACTTAATTTATCTATGATTCTACTAGTATAATAGCGCCACCTAACGTAATAAGACGAACGAAAGGGTACAAGCAACAGTAATAAGATTTAGACGACCCATGTATGGGAATAGTGATCAATATATCCAGATAAAAAATAGAATCCAACGAAATCTCAAAAGAAGCTTTAGTAAATTATACACGAACTATCAGTAAGGACAGGGTTATTAGTAGGGTCCTAACTGACCATTTTGTGAATCTATTGTTGTATCACTTAATATTCATTGTATCCAGTGTCTTCCTTTGTTTCTTCTCTTTTTATGTTGTGTTTGTTAAATGGTCAATAAATATTTTTCTTTATTCTTTCTTTCTCCATTTTGTTTCCAAAATATATTTTATAATTTGAATTTCTACACAAGATAGTCACAGCAAATCTCTCTTGTTGTCATGAAGGGTGACGTAGGAAATATGTTTGCTTTAGTAATAATAGCAGAAACTAACAGCTCGTATGT
The DNA here is from genome assembly GCA_910589355.1 of Parapoynx stratiotata. Taxonomy (NCBI): domain Eukaryota; kingdom Metazoa; phylum Arthropoda; class Insecta; order Lepidoptera; family Crambidae; genus Parapoynx; species Parapoynx stratiotata. The sequence goes on from OU342463.1 coordinate 346,827, forward strand.
TATGACACAAATAAAAGTGGCGGCGATTGCACATCGATTATGAGTTTTATGGGGTCAGTGCTGGACTGTTATTACTTGAGCATTTTATGGTTGTAAGAAAGTTCAGGTTTCCGGCGCTTACAGGTACTTCATGAGAATTATACGGTTTAGGTTCACCAGACCTTCTTATGTTCCTGAATCACCACGATAGTTTAAATCACGCAAAGAGGATTTGCGTGGTTTTGTTTACCGTATTGAAAAACTGCTTGAAAAGGAAAAAATAGAAGTTTTTATAGATACGTTCAAACCTAGTTCAGAAGTAATTTAGCTTTCCGTAATATGGTTCTTGAGAGCAGCTCCAGCGCTTACTAAAGCTTTATTACTAGATATAATAAAACAGACATCAATAGATTGCGCTTGTGGTGAGGTCCTTCAGAAAATTGAAACTGCACCGATGCGACAAATTGTTCGCAAGCAAGAAAAGCAATTACTGCAATAACAGCGGATCGTGAAAACTGAAATCTATCTAAGTCACGGCTTCTCTGTGCTCGGGGTCTGGTGAACTGGTGAGTTTCTAAGTAGGAGGAGTAGTACGAGAATTAGCTGTTAATATTTATTTACTAGGTGTTATTATCTTTTATTAATTTGCTGATTTTAATTGGAAAAACAACAACGAAGAGTTATCAATCTATCTTTACTAAATATATAAAGAAATTCAGCCATACATTTATTTTACCAACGTGTTGTAGATTTTCAATAGCTAAGTGGATATTCTCATAAGGATAAGGATAACGTCAGAAATATGGACCTAAACCCAGAAATAAACTAATTCGTCCATTTTTATTTACTATCGGACATGTATAGCATTCCGTCTTTGTTGCACTCATAATAATATCCATTATCCGTCTCACGCGTCACACCGAGATGGAAAATTGTGCAGTGACCTACATCTCTTATTTCACATCGCTATGACTCTAATGTATGATTACAAAACATTTCAAGGGGGGGTTTTATTTATGAATTCGAGGGTTCCATTCTTCGGATGAAATGAGAAATCAAAAAGCTTCCCAATAAAAAAAGAAATATACCTGTAAAGAGTCGAGAGCCCTCGGAGCAGTGTTGATACGGAACGTAGACCGTTGAATCAACTCTGGCGTTTTTATACGAAAATGCACTCTTTGTGGATAGAATATTGGTAAAAATGCGCCGTGTGTGTAACCCGTTAATTTTCATTGTCTGCCTTCGGTTCGATGGTATCCATGGCGTCAGAATGTGTACACTTTGTCAAGAGCTATAGTGTTTTTGGCGGAGTTGAATTCGAGTCGCTGAATGTTTAATAATGACATCAGTAGACGGATGCTTGTAAAATCTATTCGGGTATATTTTGTTTACCAACACAACAAAATCATTATCCATCTCGTCTGGATGAGATGGATAATAATAATTGATTTTGTTGTATTTAAGCTGCTGTGACCACTGTTTGAGAAAAAACCGCACTTTTATTAATAGGTAGGTATTGTTTTCGGCGGAGTCGGATTCAAGTCGCTAAATGTTTTTTTAAGTTTTGTTCTGTATACAGTAGCGAACACAGGAGATAATTGAATTCCTAGTATTTATGGTCGTTGCGATGACTGAGAAAAACGGTACTTTTTATCCAGTAGTTATACTGGTCAGATTCAATTAAACTTTAGTACCTATTACAAACATAAAATCAAATATTTTTTAGAATTGTATTGCATTGAATTGTTTGGGTGTGTGTGTTCGTGTGTGTGTGTAATTATGCTCGAGATAAGGTTTTATTGTTGCGGAAACAATCCCTCTATGTCTGCAGGTTTAGGGTATTCAAATCAAATCAAATCAAAAATAATTTTATTTCATAGGCCAAGTTCGGCACTTAAAATCGTCAACATTTTACATTATTATGCATTTTACAAATAAATAGTTTATTATGAATTATTTTAAAATTACAGTATTAAATTAAACCATAGTATTAAACTTCATTACCGTGAGCGCTTGTAACAAGTACATCCACAGGACAAGTACTTCGTTGACTGTGGTTGTAATCGATACAAGCGGCCGGATTCCGAGAGTAAGGCTTTTCATGAGAAGAACTCGGCAGGAAACTCATGAGCCACTTTTTTAAATATCCAATCATGAAAAATGTTGTCACTTTTAAATATGTTTTTACATTATTTCTTAATTCCTATACGTCCATCAAAATAACATGCATAAGATAACAGTAGTACATAACTATTCCCACACCATTTTATCTTCAAGATAATCTTGAATTTTGTAATAGCCTTTTTTCATTAAAGTTTTTTTAATATAAGGTTTAAATTTATGAAAAGGCAGTTCTGTTATATTTGGTGGGATATATTATAAAACTGTATACATTTCCCCATAAATGACCGATTTGTTTTACGCAGTCTGAAAACAGGCACAGCGAGTTTATTTCTGTTTCTAGTATTTACATTATGATAGTCGTTATTTTTCATGAACGTGTGGTTATGTTTATAAACGTATACAATATTTTCATTAATGTATTGGGAGGCAACAGTCAATATATCAATTTCCTTGAATAATTCTCTAAGTGAGTCCCGTGGCTTATGTCTGTAGATGGCTCGTATTGTTTCTTTTTTGTAAAATAAAGATAGTCTCAATATCAGCTGCTGACCCCCACAATAACAAGCCGTATGAAATTACGCTATGAAAATAGCTAAAATAGACAAGTCTTGCCATTTCAACATCAGATAAGAGTCTGATTTTTTTAACTGCAAAGGCAGCAGAGCTTACTCTTTCTGCTAAGGTCAGTATGTGCGGATTCCACTGGAGGCGTGAATCTAGCGTAATTCCTAAAAATAGTGTGGAATCAACACACTCTAACACTTGTTCGTTAATTTTTATTATTGTATCGACTTATCTTACATTTGGTAATGAAAACTTTATGCATTTTGATTTCCTCGCGTTTAAACATAGGTTGTTATTATTAAACCAAGTGATCACTTTACTAACGGTGCTATTAACATCGTCACAATTTTTTACATATCTATTAATGTCAAAGATTTGTGAAGTATCATATGCAAATAGTACCGTTTTACAGATATATCTTTAGTATAATACGCCAAATCATTTATTTATATTAAGAATAACAGAGGTCCTAGTATTGAACCTTGAGGTACGCCCATCAACATCGGGGTCCCCGAAGACTTAGCTTTATTAATAACAACTGTTTGACTTCGGTCGCTCAGATATGACTCTATTAATTTTAGTGAATTTACTGAAACACCATAATGTTTTAATTTAGATAATAAAGTTTTATGGTCAACACAGTCATTTTTAATATTGTGATTGTTTTATCTGTACACTGATTTACTTTTACTTCGCTAAAGTCCTAAATATTTTTTACGGCTTCACAGTGATAGATGAAACTTATATTTTACTTCCAATACCCCCACTGTTACTTCAGTTGACAGGAGTACCTGTGTACGGAAACTAGGAAAGTAACATTATTCTAAACTGCAAAGTTAGTTTTCCTTTTCACAAAGCAAGCTAAATACCTAAGTAAGTCATAGCTCAAACGCCTTTGTCAAGATTAAAGTGCGGACTTGCCTCGCAGCACGTCGTCTGCTAACTTTGGACCTAACTTAGTCCCGTCTAAAAATCTTGTTAAGGTGACGTTAGAGTGGCACAGCCGAGTTGGCTAATAGGTTAATACAAGTCTGCAGTCCGTGTCTTTATACTAACAAAATGATCTACAAAAAAATGTGTTATGTTTCTTCGTCGCACCTGTTTTCTCAAAGAGCTGTTAAGCCACAAGTAAATATATGTTATTGTTTGAGTAGAAAAAAAAGGAAAGAAAAAAAAGCAATAAAGAAATAAGAAGATAAAGAACATTAAAAATAAAGATTAATAAAGAAAGAAAAGAATAAAGATTTCATTTCATTGGTGTTGATTGAAACAGGGACCTCTTCGCGGGCGTGTAGTGTCCATTTCAGAACTATCATATCTTCTTCTTCTATTCGGACTTCTACAGTCACAACTATATCACAAATATATAATCAGCCTAAAATAGAAGCTTACTATGTTGTGGACCTGCGTGTAATGTTAGACACCTTCGTCTAGTAACTTTTCATTACTTTCTGGCACTTCATATCACACAAGGCTTTTTTTTCATTTGAACCACAAAACGTAATCCACAACTTGGATAGATGTTGTATTTCAAGAACTCTCTGCAGATGGGCAAATAACACATACACTGACATTTCAAAGACAGGTAAACTGGGAATGACAAGGACTCGACTACAACTGAAAATATCCGAAATCGTCGATGTTTTTTCTAAAACCAAACTATTTTCTTAGCTACCTGAATTCAACAGATGATTTGCATTAGTATTTAGTCATAATATTAATCCAAAATCCACGTCCTCTTTATGTGCAAGAGTAAAGTAAGATTAAATTTAACAGTAGGGTAATTGATGTGGTACTAAGTAATTGAACACGCAGGATACCTCAAGTCAGCTCAATGGACTTATTAGCTGTTTGTGATGCAAACATTCGAGATGTGCCGTCCGAACGCCTCGAATCAAGGCTGGATTGAGTGCAGCCCCTCGGGACTAGCATCGCGCATAACCACCCACACATCACACGTAACACTTTACACACAACTTCCACCTTTACTACTACTAATATAAGTCTGATAATTCTGCAACAAATGAGTACTACATGTTGCTAACTTTACAATGGATATCCAAGTGAATCAAGATTTGCAAGCAAACGTATCCATGTTCTAATTAGTTGTAAGTCTGGTGTGTGGGCGAGTTTGTGGAGCGCAATCACGTTGAGATGACAAATAGATCGGAACCAATGTGTGAAATTGTTGGAAAATTAATTATTCAATAAAGAGCTCCCTTTTGAACTAAAAATACATTTCCCAATACAATCAACAAGTACAATTCGACCAGTTCGGAAGCACTACAACGGCGGAACCGTACAACTTTATGAATACTCAACAAAACAATTTTAATTGATGTTATATTTCAATTTCTTCATTTCTATGATGTAATTTTTATTTTTAACTGTCTAAAAACAAAACATGATACCGTTATTGACTCCTTTAATAAATATCCAAATATTTTGTAACTGAATAAACGTTATCATTTTAGCCAATTCACTGCAAGTATGTGTTTCATAACGATAACGCTAGAGCACACACTTCATTACCTAGTTAACAAAAATTTACAAAGTTATATTGAGGGTATCAATGAACCCGCTTTCAGGTTTCCACTTGTTTCGGACTACTTAGTCAGAAATATTTCAGCATTCGAAGGTGGAACCCGTAACTGAAAGTCGTAACTTAATAAGCCTAGTGTAAACATTATGCATATAATACAACATTAATCCTACACATGTAGCCATAATGATACCTACAATACTTACCACTTCCTTCCGCTGCCACTTAATATTTATTCAGTGATTAGTTACTACTAAATTAATTGTATTTATTTATAAGAATTAATTTTATAAACAAAATGTGATTTTAATTATTTTAGAAATTATTTTCTTAAGATTGTAATGTCAATTGATTTTAAAGTAGTAAAACGGCCGCCATCTTGTCACGTAAAACTGTTATAAAAACCCGGCGGCCGTTGTACAAGGTTCAGTTGGATTCCGGATTTCATAAAGTTTAAAAGTGTACCTGTTGTGAAATTGTGATTACAAGTAAAGAAAATTGCTTTGAAGGCGAAGCCCTGGTCGTTTTATTTACGCTCCAATATCTCAGAAGTGGGATTCACGAAATCTATCGAGATTTTGTACCAACGTCCGCAAAAACGTAAGTACATTTTTTTTCTTGTGTCATTGGATATCTTTAAAATTTATTAGTAAATTTTTTTTATTAGTAAAAAAAAATAATAATAGTGTAATGCATGTGTAATAAAAGCTGACGCACAGACAGTCCGTTACAGTCAACAGTACTCTGGAGATCGTAACGGATTGTGCTTAAGCGAGGGTATGATTAGTTTCGATTATGCCGGGGCTACTCTTCGGAATCGCGATGGATTCGACGCGACATTCGGTTGTAGCGGGTCCATCCACGTGCGTTATGTGTTACAATCAAGCCAGAGCTACTCTCTGGGGATCGTAATGGATACAGCGCAGGCCTAAAGATTGTGATTCGTTTCAATTATGCCGGGGCTACTCTCCGGAATCGCTGCGAATCTCATCTTGCCCTTGTGGGATCCTGCGAGCTGATTGATCTAGCTCAACGCCGGGACTGGGTCGAAGAGAGCTCTTTTGATGTGAATTTTTCGAGTTCGCTCTTCGGAGTCGCAACGGATTCGATCGTAACCCTGTTTCTTGGCGGTTCCGCGTTGTTGTCTGTTAAGATCGAGCCAGAGCTACTCTCTGGGGATCGTAACGGATAGGCAAGAAGGTGTAAAGAATTTTAATCATGCATCCCCGGCATTATAAGTTCACAATTTATAAGTTTATATTGAGTCTTGTCAGATTAATGCAGAGTGAAACGAATTTGAATTGTCTTATAGCACTTTATTACTAAAAGTGTTGTGACACTGCTGTCACTAGTACCGATTGCTAGTAAGTATACTTATTTTCAAACACTCAGACACGATTTGTAAGTTTCAGATGCCAAGAGACTCTGATGCAAGCCGGCCTAAAAGAGTGTGTCGACGCAGTACGAGTCGACAAAAGTCGGGCACCAGGGAGCGGAACAGGAGGGCGGACTCCAGGCTCCGTGATCGATCGCGTTCGAGATCAAGGCGCACTCGGCGACAGCGCTCAGTTAGCAAGACGCCCCCACCACGGCGTGAGGAACGCGAGCCTTCACGGAGCCGCGCCGAGCCTTCGCTTGAAGTAAGGTTATTTGAAAAATTATTAGACGTTATGAAAGACCAAAAGGGTAGCTCCGATAAGGGCGAGAAATTTCCAACGCTTAATGTGATCCCTGATTTTGACCCCATGTCGAAGGAACAGACGGTAAACTCCTGGTTACACAAAGTAGAAGAATGTGCTCAAATATATGAATGGAGTGATAAACAAACAATTCACTATGCGTTACCAAAACTTTGCGGCATCGCTAAAACTTGGTACCAGGGTTTGCCGTCGGTTCTTTTTACCTGGGATGAATGGAAACAAAAATTATTAGAATCATTTCCTTCGAGAGAAAATTATGCAGAATTGCTTACAGAAATGTTAAACAAAAGAGTAAAGTTTGGGGAGCCGCTAGAAATTTACTATTTTTCTAAATTAAATTTATTAAATCGTTGCGACATTTTCGGCAAGAAGGCAGTGGACTGCATAATTTTCGGCATCGAAGATCGCGCTATTAGACTTAGTGCACAGGCCGCTCAATTCACTGAGCCTGAACAATTGTTATCATTTTTTAAAACTGTAAAAATTGGTCAAGTAAGAGATTCTGATAGTAAGAGCAGGGATAAGAGAACACAACACCCTAAGCCTTTAGAAATTGGGAAGGCAGGCAAACCAGACTCGAATGTTACCTGTTATAATTGTAATGAAACTGGTCACACGTTTTACCGATGCTCAAAACCATTGGTTAGATGCACTCGCTGTAGGTGGCGAGGCCATACAGCAGAAAATTGCACCAGAAACATTGGCACTATTGATAATAACGCAAAGAAAGGAAACGAAAGTTCTCATTCTGTCATGGAAGTGCGAATTTCAGAAAAAGTTAATGCCAAGTATATAATTCCTGTTAAAGTTAACGGTAGCGTAATTTTGTCGCATATCGACCTAGGAAGTGATTGCACGTTAATGCGCCAGAGTGATGCAGAAAACTTAAATATAAAGTGGCAAATCGTCAATACTCCCGTTCTGAAGGGTTTGGGTGGTGTTCCTTATTACCCGGTTGGGCTTGCTTATGTCACATTAGATGTACAAGGCGTCGTAGAAAACGATATTAAAGTTTTAATTGTTCAAGATCACATGATAAATCATCCGATATTAATTGTACATTCTTATACCGAACGTCCAACCATAGAAATTGTAAAAACCACCACGGACCTAATTGTAAAGCGTTGTAAAGTTCAGCCAGAGGAATCTAGACTTCCTCTGCGGTCAGTGGGTAATTACACTATAAAACCTGAGGGATTATCAGTAGTAGGTGTACAGTGCAGCTCTAATTACTCAGGATATATATATGTTCATGGTACAATCAGAGGACCCCCAGGTCAGGAACATTTTTTATTACCGGGTGAATATAAACTCGCTAATGGTAGGGGTGATCTATTAGTTCAAAATTTATGCACTCAAAACTTACAAGTCAAAGTCGATACATTAGTAACACGTGCAAGGATAGTTAAAGAAAACAACAGAGATTTTTTATCGGTTTTTAATGTTAACTTGGAATATGAATCAGAATTTGTATGTGGCAAAGTCACTCCCAAACAAAAAAGCGAAATTATTGCTTTACTACAAAAATATAACCGCTGTTTTTCTACAAATTTGAAAGATTTGGGTTTTACGTCAGCTGCAGAAATGGTGATTCATCTCAAAGATTTAAACCCCGTAGTATACAGGCCTTATAGACTGTCCTACTCAGATAGGGAACTTGTTCGTAATATGACTCAAGAAATGCTCGACTGTGGAATTATTCGGGAATCAGGATCGCAGTACGCCAGCCCAATAGTCCTGGTCCAAAAGAAGACCGATGAGAAGCGCTTATGCGTGGATTACCGGGCTCTTAACAACAAAACAATCAAAGAGCATTACCCTCTTCCACGCATAGAGGATCAGTTAGATCTATTGGCGGGCAATAAAGTATTCATAAGCTTGGACTTGGCATCTGGCTATTACCAGATCCCAATCGCGGAGGAGTCTCGTGATAAGACTGCCTTTGTTACCCCAGATGGGCAGTTCGAATACAACCGAATGCCCTTTGGTTTGGTAAACGCTCCATCGGTTTTCCAAAGAGCGATTAATAAAATTCTTAACAAAGCTAAATTAAAATACGCCTTAATCTATATGGACGATATTCTTATTCCGGCTCAGTCTTTTGAAGAAGGTTTGGCACGTCTGGAAGATGTTTTAGAACTTTTGAAGGCAGGGGGCCTCACCTTAAAATTGAATAAGTGTAAATTTTTCTTTGACAAAATAAATTACCTTGGTTTCGAGATTGATAAAGAAGGGGTTCGTCCGGGCTCTCTGAAAACCGATGCCGTGTCCAAGTTTCCCACGCCTAAAAACCAGCACGATGTGAGAAGGTTCATAGGACTGGCTAGCTACTTTCGTCGCTTTATAAGAGGGTTTGCACTCATTGCAAAGCCACTGACTGCTTTACTAAAAAAAGAATCTCCATGGCGTTGGGGCGCTGAGGAACAAGAATCGTTCGTCACACTCAAGACAAAACTAATACAAAGACCCGTGCTTGCACTATATAATCCCAAATCGGAGACACAGTTACATACCGACGCAAGTAAACTAGGTATAGCAGGAATTCTGATGCAAAGGAATGAAGCTGGTTCGTTTCAGCCGGTAGCATATTACAGTCGTCAAACTAATACTGACGAACAGAAGCTCCATTCATTTGAATTAGAAACGTTAGCGGTAGTAGCTTCGCTTAACAAATATCGCGTATACCTTTTAGGAATCAAGTTTAAAATATTTACCGACTGTAATGCGCTCCGTACGACTCTCACAAAACGGGACTTGATTCCGAGAATTACGCGTTGGTGGATACAGTTCCAAGAATTCGACTGTACCATTGAACATAGGCCTGGGGACAAAATGATGCACGTCGATGCTTTGAGTAGGTATGCGTTGCCCGATAATGTATCCGATGACCGCGCTCTAGACATATTAGTGATTGGTACAGACGATTGGATAGCCACCATCCAAGATAACGATGAAGAAATAAAACGTATAAAAGAAACCTTATCAGACCCTAAATCTGAAAAGATTATGGATATCGTCAAGAATTATAAATTAAAAAACGGTAGGGTCTATCGCGTTATAGAGCCCGACACACTTAGGTGGGTCGTACCAAGTGGAGCTAGATGGCAGATTTTAAAAGCCAATCACGACAATATTGGTCATTTCGGGTTTGATAAAACTTTGGACCGTATTAAGTCGACTTACTGGTTCCCCAAAATGCGTAGATTTGTTAAGAAGTACGTCGAAGCTTGTTTGGAGTGTGCCCACCATAAAAATCCGGGTGGGGCCAAGTCTGGGCTGCTACATCCAATCCCCAAAGTAGACGTCCCATTTCACACTATCCACGCCGATCATCTTGGGCCGTTCAATAAAAGCAAACGTCGAAATACTTACATTCTTGTCATAGTAGACTCATTCACGAAATACGTGAACTTGTTCCCTGTACCTAATACAAAGTCTACGACTAGCATAAAGGTGTTCAGGGAGCATTTCAGTTATTTCGGTACCCCTTCACGACTCATCACCGACCAAGGAACGAGCTTTACCAGCAAAAAGTTCAATGATTATATAGGTTCCAATGGTATAAAGCACATATTTAACGCTGTAGCCACTCCACGAGCCAACGGGCAAGTGGAGAGATACAACCGTACAATTCTGGCTGCTCTTGGTGCGATGACACACGATAAACCCAAAAATGTTTGGGATGACTACTTACCCGATATTCAATTAGGCATAAACACAACTATTCACGCGACAACAAAGAAAAGTCCGTCTGAATTATTGTTTGGGCATAGAGTAAGCAATCCATCAGAAGGTATACTCCGCGAGATCATTGACGATGTAGACGAAAACTTAGTCAACTCTAATTTAAAAGAAATTAGACAAGCCGCAAACGAACGCATTGACATTCAACAGAGTAAAGATAAACAGCGCTATGATTTGTCAAAAAAACATAAACAATACAACGTTGGTGATCTTGTGAGAGTACTGAGAGCTATTCCTAGTCAAGACGGACAATCCAGAAAGTTAGAACCTAAATATCGCGGTCCGTATAGGATAAAAAAGGTTCTACCGAATGATAGGTATGTGATTGAAGACACGCCACTTACAAAGAAGGGTAGATTATATGAGGGTATCGTGTCCGTAGACAAACTTCATCCCTGGCTGAGCTTTAAAAGTCCGTATGATGATAGTGATGATATATCAGGTGAAGATACCGACAATAATGAATGTAAATAGGTATTAAATTTAAATTTTAAAGTAAAATTAAGATGATGATGTTGATTCCTATTTTTATATAACACGAAAATGACTATCGATAATGTCCTTAATTGGGTAATGTTACTATCTGCAGCTAATTATGTACCTAAATTACTTATGTTATATTTAATTATGTAAATAATTGATTATGTGAATTCAACAATGTATAATAGTCTTATTGTTTACTCATGATATTCAGGATGAGTACAAATGATTTTCAATGGCACAGTAACTTGTGTAGTGTACTCATGATATTCAGGGTGAGTACACATTATTTTGAATGACAAGGTAACTTGTGTAGTGTACTCGTGATGTTCAGGGTGAGTACACAGCCCGGTCATCAGTCTGCATGGTGGAACGGGATGCACAAGTTGTGGGGTTACTAGTCAACCAGGTCACCAACTTGGCATTCCCACCATGTTGACTGTTGGGTATGACACAAACCAAATTACCGATTGTGATTGCGTAAATTCTACTTTAGGTAGTATGATAACCTAAAACATGATCATTTATGAGAAAAGTATTGCTTATGATGAATGTATTCTATTACTTAGATATGTAAGAACTGATTACTATTGTTTCATATTATACTGGACTTTTTTTTAAATTTATAATTACTTAAAAATTAAAAATATGCTATGTAACAAACACTTTAAGTTGTAAGATAAGTACTTAACTTCAGAATTTATCTGCCTATGATTCTATGTTCTTAGTATATGGTCAAAAAAGAAAATTAAAAAATTCATGTCGTCACTTATCGTTATCTTTTTCCAAGTTACAGACAGAATAGGTCATCAACGAACGGAGTCGTTGTATTGTAGGGATGGCCGAGTTGTAAACATTATGCATATAATACAACATTAATCCTACACATGTAGCCATAATGATACCTACAATACTTACCACTTCCTTCCGCTGCCACTTAATATTTATTCAGTGATTAGTTACTACTAAATTAATTGTATTTATTTATAAGAATTAATTTTATAAACAAAATGTGATTTTAATTATTTTAGAAATTATTTTCTTAAGATTGTAATGTCAATTGATTTTAAAGTAGTAAAACGGCCGCCATCTTGTCACGTAAAACTGTTATAAAAACCCGGTGGCCGTTGTACAAGGTTCAGTTGGATTCCGGATTTCATAAAGTTTAAAAGTGTACCTGTTGTGAAATTGTGATTACAAGTAAAGAAAATTGCTTTGAAGGCGAAGCCCTGGTCGTTTTATTTACGCTCCAATACTAGTGGAACACTTATGTCGTTAAAATGGTACCAATATTTTTTATACATCAATAAATACACAAAATATAAACGGATATAACAGGGACACTCGATTAACTCTTGTCTTGCTGTGTGTACAGTAATGAATCTGATTCTGAGTGTTGCTAGTTCCGATGCTTCTCGAAACTACATTTAGTTTTCATTCATGCAGTTTATTTTACATCATCATATTTATCTCAAGTCTCAACTTCATAACAGTATCTATAAACAGTCTTACAGTGCTCCATGATAAGAACAAACAAGTGTAGATTTCATTTCAATTTAAGCGCACAGCTACTAAAAGCACTCCGAGAGAATCGAGCAAACTTAACACTCACCCCACTTGAAATGTAAACATAATATCTCGTGATGGCCGTCTCGCTAATTGCAGATAAACAAGCTGCAAGCGCGGCCAAATTGAAAGACACAGCATAACCTGCACCTGCGACAACTTCACGGGGCAACTATGGAAAACAACTGCGAATCGATTCTGGGTCACGTGTGCGGGCGATAATGATCTTTATTACTTTAGTGGTAACATCGGAATTCCAGAGAAAAATTATTCAGCTTGCACCGATGTGCATTAACATTTATGTGAAGTTTAAAACGAAAGGTATGTAAGCTGCATATATTTTAAACCCCCGAGTCCCCCAACGCTTATGCATTGACGAGAAGTTCAAATCAAGCGCGGATGATAGTTTTTATCTAGTACTTTATAATAAATTGATAAAATAAATCCTTACATGTGTAGAAAGTCGAGTATATCGTGTTTAATCTACGTTTCAGATCCACTTGAAGGATGATAAAGAAGTATTTTATTGAAATCCTACGAGTGTTTCATCATATCTGAATGTCAAGGAGATCACGCTTGTAGATTACGCAGGCCTTATTCTTGGATGAAAACTCCTGCTGTCCTTGTCTTATTTATTTTAAAGAAAGCAACACTTTATATAAATACACTGGGCGTCAAAAGTTAGTACTATACTTTCAAAATGCAATAAATTTTAAAGTACACTATATATGAGTTTAAAGTAAAAAGTATATAGAAAGGTAATTGAATTTTGTGTATTAAAATTATTTGAGGATTAAGGCCATAAAAAAGGCGCTTAGACTGGGGAAAGATATGCTCAAGACATCTTTAGTGAACATTATTAGTAAATATGTGTGAAAGATCGATGTAGATGCAAGATAACGCCCGACACACAAGTCCGTACAAGAACACATTGAGGAGATCGGTATCAAGAAGTCCCGACCTCAAGCCGATAGAGCTCGTCTGAAATGAGCTCGGGAGACTGGTCAGAAGTCGTGGACCACCTTCTACTTCCCTCAGGGGCCTTAAATCCTCTACTGCTGAAAGAATAGGATAATTTATTAACGTCAGCTCCGAAACCTCATTTTCAGTATACCGAACCAGTTATTTAAATCGATTTCAGCACGTATCCTACTCACAAATTGCTTTCGTGGTGGCCAGCCTGAGAAGGTCCGAAAAGTAAAGACCATTCTCCGAGCAACGCCGTTTAACACAGGAGACTCCCCGTTCGTCCTAATGTTTGAAAGGGCAGTTAGGACGAACCTGATGGTCAAGGTTCGAGCTCCTCCGCAACCAAGATTTCGTGACTTCTATCTCTGTCGCACATCTAGAGCGTGGAATTCCTTACACGGCACACTCCTTCTTACTATTATGGGTTCGTTCAAAAGAGGCGTGTAAAAGCATTTTTTGGGCCGGCAAGGTGAGGGTGGCTAGGGCTAGTATGTCAGCATGCTGCACTAGCTATCTTCCCATATGGACTCCTCTACTGCTTATCATCAGGTAGTGTGGAGTCATTTGCTGATCTTTTTATTAAAAAAAAACCTGTCCGTCGCCCTCGAACAGCTCATATAAGGTCGCTTGAACATGGATGCCGTGTTCAGGCTCGCAATTATTCACCGACCGGACATAAGTGGGTATTTGGCAAGATCACACGTCGTCTCGGTAGCGGACACTATGAGATAGAGACCGGTGACAGCCGGCTATGGATTAGACACCTGAACCAACTACTCCCGGCTTCAAGGATTCCCTGGAATCGCGGCAGAGGTGTGCCATAGCTATAGTTGCCTAGCAACCTTTGTTATTTTTCACTTGTGAAAATATGCATGTTTCCACGGTTTGAACTCGACGATTCGTGTCTTGTTCATCTATTGTGTAAGCTTTTATTAATCACTCGAAGCACTAGATGCAGATGAGAATAAGTGTCGACGAAACTCGCCTACACGGGCCATTGTTTGATCAGAGCGATTCGGTCCATTGTTCGTGTGAATTTCGTAAGACAAAGCGAAGTTACAGAAGTTGATCGCATGATTGGAGCCGCGACATTGATACAATATTGTTGGCAATACCGAAGTTTGCCCGGAATCACTTCTGCTGATAATATCTGAATGTCCGCGTCGATTGCTTCCTAATGACGCGTTGGCGTACGACCGTACGTGACCTGACGAATAATGGAACAGCTCTCACGATGAATTTGTTTTTCTATGCGTCCATGGCTGGCTTACAAGGCTCAGTTCAACACTGATCCGAATCGAAACAGCAATAGACGAGACGCGCTCTTTATGTATAATGTAAGGTATTAGGTCCTTACCTATGAAATTGGTGTTTTGTCTGTAGATTTTGGGGATGTCTGCATTTTACATACTAACATTTTATCAGTTTTCTTCACAACGACAAATCCAGAGATCATAATATTTGGCGTGTATCATTAGACAAGTTTTAGCAATATGTGTGTGAACACGCTTGATAAAAATTATTTATCGTTTTTATGTTAATGCAAATCAAATGATGTATTCGGGAGGCAGTTAAAAATAATTGTCTTTGTGTCTAATTTTAACACAATTAAACTTACAAAAAATTATCAAATTAAATAATACGAGCTCAAATATATGGTCTATTTTTAGAAGAGGCAATTATTTTATAAGAATGTTCTGAAACTTAATAGTTACGGACAAATTGCTAAGACAGAATAAAAACACCAATTTCATAGGTAAGGACCCAATATACTATTTTAAATATTGAGCGGAGTGACGGCAACGTGCACCTTCAGTTTGCAGCTACGACAGACATGTTCAGATCGTAGTATATTATTCTTATAAGATACATGGAAACAAGTGTAGTAAGAGCTTTCAAAATAATTAATATTGCGCTGGTGGTACCTCCTCCGCTCTGCACACTAATTACAAACATTCTTAGCGTGGACTATTTACGACAAAATTTCATATTTGTTACATACATATTTAAAGTCACGCCTTTTTCCCACAGGGGTAGGCAGAGATCATCTTTTCAATTGCTACGATCCTTGCATATTTCTTTCGCTGCATCAACTAAAATTATAGTTCTCAAACATGCTCTGCGATTTCGGGTACTCTTGACCTGGCCCTTCTCAAGAACGTATTTGTTCCGTGACTTTACATAAAATTCGCATCACAAATAAAAAAAAATCAAGGAATGAATTGTGTCCCTTAGTTAACTCAGTAAATATATTCTTGAAAAAATAAAATGGATATGTAATGTTTTTAGACTTGGTAGTTCGGTAGTGAGTCCTCTATGAGCCCTCATTGAGGCATCGGTGCCTCAATTTTACCAATTCTGCCACAAAGCAGCGAAAAATGCATTCCAGTATTCCTGTTTGAACGTGTGAAATGAATCTTTATTCCCAATTTTTGTTCCCACTCAGGCTGTAATTGGAACAGCAACCTCATGCGAGGTCGTAATAGTGAGCTGCTTGAAAGTAGAACGAAGCACAAAAAGTTAAATGCTCGGCTTACGAGCTGCAGCGGGTCGGCACGCGTCCAGAACACATCGGCGCAACCTGCTCGCCTCCGCGGGCCCGGGTTCGGAGTTAAGCCGATATTGAACATAAAAATATATGAAAATGATCACCAATCGCATAGCTGCATGCGATCGGTATATTCGAAATAAGGAAATTAGATTAACACCTGATATCAAACGATTCAAATTCTCGTAGTGAAAATTTTACGTATGTGTACTAAGTATTGAAAATGATATTTGAAGTTATAAATGTTAATGTTCTCAGTTAGGTATTTTGCAGAGATGAATCCCTTCGGGGAAAGAGGCGTAATAAAATATTATGTATGTTAAGATTCGTTTATAAAAAATACAGGAATATCGATTATCGAAGGTAACTTGTATAAACGGCCAAACAAAGGATTCTATCTTACCTGCTGGCGTTATATATGAATCTTATCCAAACACACTCTTATATTTACTTAAAATACTGGCTCTATTTAATAAAATTATTATTAATTCGACACGTACAAAATAACGCGCACTATCTACTACAAGCGGCTGGTATAGAGGTATACTAAAACGCCACTATCAGTCTATGGTGCTGCTGCAATGGATGTAGAATTACATAGTTTGTCACTCAAGATAACTGGTTCGGATTAGAACACATTGCATTGTAGCAAAGGTGTCTCGCCCTCGTGCTACGAACAATGATGTGACATTGTGCTACGAAATCGTAGCAGTAAACCGTAGCCGTAGTATGGATTGATTAGAGAAACTTTATGTTATTACTAACGACTACCGTTGGAAATTACTAGTTGTATTTTTAGTAACTTACCATTAGAATTGATAATTACTGCAAGTCACCACACATTTCTTTATAGAATAGGGGGCAAACCGGCTGATGGATCACCTGAAGGTAAGTGGTTACCGCCACCCGTACGCACCTGCAGTGGTGCAGTATGCCACTGAGCTCGCAGTCGCTTTAAATATCGAAAACAAAGCTACCTCCGCCATGGTCAGGCCGTAGATGGGTGACCAAAACTTAGTGATATCGGACTCCTCCGTGCTTCGAAAGCCACGTTAAGCCGTTGGTCCCGATCGCTATTGCAACCGTTTCTACCCAATGCGGGTTGGGCCATAGTGGTGGTGTTACAGCCACACTCCTTTATGTGTCCACGAAGAAACCCTATGAGGAAGGTCTGTACCCAGCAGTGGGACTTTATAGGCTGAGGACGAATTAGCGCAGAAGACAGACTTCGTTTTAGCGCCACTAGTCCACTATCAAATATAACCTCTCCTTTTGGCAAAAATACGCACAATTTTTTTATTTAACACTTTATTGTACACAGAAAAATTATACAGAACATATTAATTAAATAAAAAGTACAAAGGGTTTCGCTTATTCCTAAAGAAATCGCTACCAGCCCACCTGCGATGGGAAATAATATGGCATGAACCATAATTGTCGCGTGTATACTATAATTACATGTAATTACTATATAAACTTTACATATTATCTTTCTTCTTTTTCCTGCCCTGTTCCCAATTCTATTTGGGGTCGGCGCAACATGTCTTCCTCTTCCACTCTCCTCTATCACTCGTCAAGTCAACACTTACTCCTATCCTCATCACATCATCATTCACACAATCCATCCATCTTTTCTTTGGTCTTCCTCTCCCCACACGCCCATCCACTTTCAAGTCCATAACTTTCCTGGTGACATGATCATTCTCCCTCCTCATTACATGTCCATACCAAGAAAGTCGTTTTTCTCTCAGTTTATCAGCAATCGGGGCAACTTTCAGACTTCCCCTAATATATTCATTCCTCACTCTATCCATTCTCGTCACACCATACATCCACCTCAACATTAGCATTTCAGCTACATACAATCTTTGTTCATCCATCCGCTTTACAGGCCAACATTCCGATCCATACATGATGACAGGTCTTATTATAGATTTATATTTATAAACTTTTTTCACAACAGTCACAAAAGTCTTAGGGAAATTCGGGGGTCACACGCGGTTCCCGTAACCTGCCGCCATTTCATCCATCCTGAGCTAATCCATCGCTTGACGTCTCGGTCAACATCTCCATCCTGCTGAAGTAGAGACCCCAGGTAACGAAACTCCGAACAGACTGGAAGATTCTCTCCATCGAGCGCAACGGGCCAAGGATTAAGGATACTTTACATATTATATTAATATATAATATGTATGCCTATATAAAAATACACTAAGTGGATGAGCCACAAGGATACAACTCTGATTTTTTAACACAGTGATTTGTGAGTACAGACGATAATAATGGCGCTAGTTATATACATCCGTGCGATCGAGCGGCCCGGCAGCAGCTGGACCACGAAATTACAAGCAACTGTATGCAAAACCAAGTAGCGGCTCCGCTGTTTTCAAATACATCGTTGACCAACCATACCAGGTGTACTCAAGGCCAAGGTTACTTGGCTTCCAATATCGAATTTGATCTAATTAATTATTAATACATAATTCAAAAATTGTTTTTGTAAATAACAATAATATCATTATTTCTTGTCTTGTATTATGTAGATCCTCTGTTAGTTAGCAAGATGCTTCAATAATTACCTTAAAGTTCCTAAATCATCAAATTAACTATCGGCGCGTGCGCTCATTATTTTCTTAATAAAGGTCGTGCTATATCAACGCGTGCCGGCGACTAATCAGACGTTGTGATTATGAATGCAAATTTAATCGCTTCGGCCGTCTGCCGCCCGGCACCTCTTACAATTGGCTGGGTGATAGCACTGATACATCGATATCGATGTAGTGAATGTAGACACAGAGACATGTACACGACGATACATGTGTAATAACATGTATCGTCGTGCTAATTATTTGGAAAAAAATTGAGTAGAGGTTTATAAAGCATTTGGTGATAGTCAAAAACAAAATTTAATTTATGGAGTTATTGCCAAACATACCGCACACTGTGTGCGTCGAATACAACTGTTGTTTTTTTATTATTCTAATTTATTCTAATTGCTGCATACAACCTTCTTCAGGGATCTTGAATTGAAGGCGTTCCCAGTTGCCAACATTTAGCAGATTCCCATGACCTTTGTGCCCAATTAGGTGGCCGCTAGGCAAGCGAGGATATTCACATTCAACTGAACTTAAGTTTTTATTCACTTAGTGGTTCAGGTGGTGGGATCGAACCCGCGACTTCTTGAGCGAGTATTGCAATCTTTCCCAACTCGGCTTCTGTTTACACCTAATATGTCATTATAGTATATTGCCTGTTTTAAATTTTAAAGATTTATCAAAGGATTCGCTTGCTATATTTTTTTGCGTTCTACTTTTATAGGCTTATATTTCATGCTCCAATTCATATCAGTTTTTGCATGCTGTTCCGCCATAAACACCGCGTAAACTCTTCGACATCAATTCGTCAGTTATCGCTGACATAAACCGAGGACAATCTCGTCAAGCGTCGTGCAACATTTTATCGACCACTAAAATATCGATAGCCGTTGACAGAGTCGCGCGCTTCACTATTTATCGACCATTAACCGTAGACGTGTCGGCCGCGTCTCGCTGCAGCGAATGGCTAAAACATGCACATCTTTACATGACGATCTGAACTTTCATATGCAGTCTAGTAGAATAGTGATGTGCAACGGTTATTGTATGCTTAAAATTGTACGTGAGCTTCGGATACATAAGCTACGTGCCATATAGTGTTCAATTTAGTGTAGACTAGATGTCGTAGAGAGTAAAATTTGCAAGCACATCAGCTATCAGCAAACGGTACCTAAGCGGTGGTGTGATTAAGAATTTGTATTCACCCGCGATTTGAAGAGCCACATATTGAATTCATCAGAACACTATTGCCCGAGTGAGTTCCACTCCTAGGCAGTGCGAATGATAACATTGTACCTGCTGGTTGACTGTAGATAGCACGTAAGAAAATAACGAGACGAATGACTTTCATCTCTTGTTATACACTAGAATAGTAGGTACAATAAACGATGACAAACCAAGGTTTAGTATTATTATAATTTGCACACCGAAAGGTAATACATGGAGGTTCGCTATATCTATCTCAAGACCACAAAATAATAATTTGTACCCATATTCATGCAATATATTGTTTTGATTTGATTTAAAGGTATTCTTCAATGACAGACAGAGGAGAATGGAACTGGAGGACACATAAAGGAACGTAGAGGAACAATCACACACACACACACACTCTATCACTAGGTACCATATCAACAATATTCAATAAATTATTTGTTTTACCTTTTCATTTATAGTGTCGTGTGCATTCGTTCAAATAATTTAATAAATTGTGTCTCAATCAGACTGTGAATACGCGCCGAGTGGAACGAACGCCGAAGTTGAGGTAAACAGCCGGTGATCAATGCTCGTATTAATGAACCAACAACCACATATGCTGAATGTGTGTAGATATTTATTCATTATTAATAAATACAGGTAGACTCAGATGTGGAGCCGATAATTGATGCCAATCAGTCTACAGACGGTCGCGATTGTTATGGGACATACCATAATAATCGAGTACTTTACTCAGTATTTAGATTTTTGAGTCAATTTTTTATTTAAACCCATGGTTTTATTTATTTTTAGTTTTATTGAATACCACAATTCTAGCTTATATCGTTATGCATATTATTGTACATTACTATCCTCCTGCTTTTTTCTATTTCCATAAAATTTAAAGGCCTGTCATTACCGTTTATACTGGTTTATACCATAGCATACATATCATCACGCCTCTTTCCCCGAAGTGGTAGGCAGAGGTGTTACCCACATTTCGCCAGATATGTCTAGTCTCCATGTGAATAGGTGGGCATGGGTGGCGAGCCTGTTGCCATGCACCGGGCACAATGTGAGGCAAGCGATATTTAAAATTACCGTATATTATGTAGCTACATGTTCGAAGTAACTAACATCTCTATCTTTCTCTTGGCCTGTTTCCAATTTCATGTAGCAAAGGTTACTAACATGATCGAGTAAATTAAGTAAATCAATAAATACCATGAAATTGGATCGTAACCCATTAAAATGAGAGCCGCAAATGCTTAGGCGCAGCAATGTGGTTGTACGTCTACGAGACTATATGATTTGGGAGCGGCTGTGGGGAGCCGTCTGATGCAGGCAGCTGGACCAAACGGTGCGGAGATTCTGAGATGTTGATGTCTTCTTTGTCATTCGTCATTTGAACGCTCGCTCCTTCCTCCTTCCTCGATTCCTCATTGCATCATCACGCAAACTATATTTTTTTATTAATTCGTGTCATAGCTTTTTGTTGTTGTTTAACATCTTCATGTTAATAAAGATAGTTGACTCTTCTATGTTAGTGTTGTTTTCAGCTTCGATCCGCTCTTGTCACTCCACGCACAACTTCAATTTACGCCTTAAAGCAAATACCTAGGTTAAACAATACAGCTTTGATCTCAAATTAGTTTTCAGAATATATTAGTTACACTCTGAGATTATTAAGTAATCCGCCACTATATCTATGCCTACAGATAATTGGTACCTAAATAAGTTATAAGGCTCAATATTCCTCGAACATTTTCAAATTAAACAGCAAATTAATAGAATTAAATAAGAGTCAATAATAATTGTGAATTTTTCTCATTAAATTATTTTCCCAGTGGAAAAATTATAAAAGAATAAAGACAGCTGTTCCTTTAGGGAAACTGAAATATTTGATAATTCGTTTTATAGCTTAGCATAGATTTGAAAGATCGTGTGATAATATTCATACAAAAATTACTATTAAATAATATCAAGAAACAGCCCTATAACGTGTTGAGCGCAGCGTAAAAATAGCGAGTAAATGCCTTAAAAAATTCATTATTAAGCAAAGAGCTAGAAAAAGGTTCAGATACTTCAATTGTACGTACAGCGGCACGGTTTGAAATGTTTTTTAAATGCAAATACGCTAGCAATTGCGCACTTTGTGCATTAGCTTTAATTAAAAGAAAACAATAAAAATGGAATAAATTACTATAAGAAACGAAACCGTTTGCTTTTCAACAAGCATTTCTTTCAAAAATAAATTATTTTTGCAACGAACGCAACCAATACACTCTGGACGCAGCAAATGATACAAATATGTATCAAAGCAATAACTTGAAATTGAAATTTCGATCATTTCAAATCACTTAACGGTGAATTGGCAAATTTTATACGGCACTATAATTTTTAGATTTAAAACAGATGTTTTACAAATATTTAATGCCATTCTCTCGGACATATTTTCCTGTATTTTTAAGGAGAAAATATATTTTGCGAAAAACGTGTGAGTTTCTTTATCCTGACAGCCATGGTGTATTTGTGCCGCGCTGGTTCTGGGAAAATTGTAAGTAAAGCCCACTGCTGGGCAGAGGCCTTCCTCATATCGAAACACCAAGACGATGGGCCGGGTTGGTAAGCAGAAATGGTTGCAATAACGACCGGGACCAAAGACTTAACGTGCCTTCCGAAGCTCGGGGGAGTTAAGCCTGCCCACTCTTCTTCTTAACAATATGACGCTCCTCCTCCTAACCCTTTTATGATGCATAAAATATTAAGTTTTACGATATAAACGGAACCGCTTATGTTACTAAAAGATTTTAATGTAAAGCGGTAATTTCGCGGGCGGAGGCTGACGTGACCCGCTTGCCGATTGAGCGCCCTTCGAAGGTGTAGGGTGACCGTGAGTGAGGCGGGCATTTCGTACCCAAACAATAAAGCCTGATTAAGTCATAAGCAACATTTTTAAATAGCGTTTATGATATGAATAAGAGTCTATTACTCTAATTACTCTCTCTATACATTGAAAACAATTTGAGAGAACAGACCGATTCATGTCTGTATGTTTGAACCCTCAGGGTCTCCCTTCACTTTTTGACGCGGAATCGGCTTAAGCTGAGCTATCACCACACCTCTCGGCTTAACGCTGATTAGCTGTTGCGACGGTGACATGCGATCGGCAGATCAGCTAATTAACAAACGGCTCGTTTGACCGTCGGCCGACGTCGCGTTGCGTCGTCCGAGCAGAGCCGATGCGAATGTTGGCATTATCACCCTTATTTCATAGAAATAAAGGCTTTTTTGACGGGCTAAGCCGATTCCGCGTCGATAAGAACCTTATGCAATAACTTCATAGAATTTACAGTAGTTTTCTGCGATATTTTGACAAAGATACATAAAACTCAATTCCACAGTTACTAAGTCGCAGGTAAATTGTTACAAGTTAAATATTACAAACTAGATAGGTGGTACCTATTTATTTAACTATAAAAAATAATTGAGGTAATATTAGAAATCAAAATTTTTGTCTTCATTAAATACAATAAAATAAAGTGAAATATGTAATTACTAAACGTATAAACAATTAAGTTATGATATTTACACCTCTGTTGAAATAGCCTAGCCATTCTAATTTTAAGCTAGTGTGAATGCAAGCTTCTGACCTCACCACGATTCAAGTTAGGGATCATGATGACAATGCCAAGCTTTGTCCACGAAGGACGTTTAAAAAAGATATTAGATATCTTACAAAAAATGTTGCAAGGCTGGTTACTACTCATTTTTTGGCTAAATTGATTATGTTAGAACAATATATTATGTTCATGATTGTTATTAATATCCCAGAACGTATCGCTCTTGTGCACGCCCCACAGTTTGATGTGCGCGTCGTAATACCGGCGATAAACATGATTGAGTCGATAAAGCGCGAGTGTCGTGTGTACACAGCCTTATAGATCGACACAATACTCTAACGAGGGTTACTAGGGCATGTCCACATTCATCTGTCGGTCACGCGATTTATCCCACAATATGTCAAAGCTGTGTAAAGAAATAAAAGAGATTGAAATTAGAGTGTGTTCAGGCATCATCGTTATAGAAGCTTTTTACTAAACAAATAATTCCTAACATCCTTTCTCGAAATGAGTTTTTTAGGTATAAAAATTCATAATGTTTTTTCTTACAGTTTGTCGGTTGCCCAATCTATTTATTACTTTTGCCTCTTTTTCTACCTAAACACTTCACCCCTCTTATATTAATCATAATTATCATTGTTAAAATTAATTTTTAGGTAAAGTTGTAAGACCGTCAAAGAACAAAAACACATACATATTGATTTACTTTGACAATTTTAATGTCATTAATCATATTATAGAATTATTGGATGACTGTTTCACTTATGAAGTAAATATTATTGATCCCTTTTTTAAATAGATACAGTTGGTTTTAAGCGCTCCATGATTGATGGCAGAAACTTGTCTCTAAACGACAAAGAAAATATAACTCAATAATCAGTTACTGTTGAATTGTTTAAATAAAAGAAACCAATCAATTTTTGAACTTAACTGCAGCACTCAATTATATTAAAGTAGCTGTTGCCCGCGACTTCGTCCGCGGTCACTATGGTTTTTTAAGTATCCCACGGGAACCCTTTAATTACGGAATAAAAGTTTGTAACATGTTGACCAAAGATATAAGGTATCACCATGCAAAATTTCATTGAAATCGGTCCACCCATTTTGGAGATTAGGTAGTCCGTACAAACAGACGAAGAAAAAAAAAACATTGTGTGTGTACAGACATTCGACCTCCACAGTTTTATTATGTGTATAGATAACAAAGGAGGGTGGCACTTTATTCTACGATTTTTTCTTTCCTTACGATGTTCCCTACCAGAAGTTTTTGTTTACAGATCATGTGACAAAGTCTATGTTAGCTTAATATTCGATAACAAATATATTATGGCGCGCCCTGACGAGTAATGTTATTTGGCTTTAGCTTGCCAGCGCACGCGACGCCTCTGCCAAATTGATCGGAGCTGCAGCTATCACTTATCTGCCAAACTGGTGCGATGAAAGCCAAAAAACCTCTCGTATCGTACAGTCAGTGGGGTAATTAGGTTTGACAACAAAAAGTTCTCAATTTCAAATTGTTCGCTACAGTTGTTATAACAATCAATCATTTAAATTTGTCACATAAACATAATTAATATTTCCAAATGGCTTGTAAATACGTGTAAATCCGTACACTTTGAATAGAATGTAAACAACACTGTACCTACCAGTCTGTCCGCCCTGGTTACTACGAGTATATGTATGAAACACACGAGTAGATACAATAATACATATATATACACTTGATGGTAATTGGAAATCGTTGTTTTAGTTGTGTGTATTTAAATCAAACAACAGCGTTTTTTTATATTGAAGATGTTGGCCCACAAGAAACTTATTTAAAATAACAATTACATATGATCACGCCCTTATCCCCAAAGGGGTACGCAGAGGTGATAAACACCCACATTTCGCAAAATATTTTATTTTAATTTATTATTTGAACCAATCCGCGATTCCCGCCGCGAACTTTTGTTCTCAGCCTATATATACGACCCACTGCCTGGCTGGGCACAGGCCTTCTTCATGGAGACATACATGAGGCCGTAATACCACCACGCTGGCCCAATGCGGGTTGGTGGGTAGAAACAGTCGCAATAGCCACCGGGACCAACGGCTTAACGTGCCCTCCGAAGCACGGAGGAGCTCGAGATCACAAAGTTTAGGTCACCCATCCACGGCCTGACCATAGCGAAGGAAGCTATGTTTTCGATCGAAAGCCAAAGAGTACCACTACGCCACCGAGCTCCTTTACTTGAAACTTACGCGGCGCACTTTACTTGAAACTTATTTGCTGGCTACATTCTCCTAGAATACATGATATATGTAATTTTTAAGATTACATCTGCTCACAATACCATTAACACTACCTATATTAGGTTCATGTTTATTGTTGTAAGATTTTGTTAGATTTTTGACACATCTGAATGACAAATTTTTTTATAAACTTTTTTTTCATACATACATGTACACATAATCACGACTATTATTCCCTAAGGGTTAATCAGATACTAGGCAAAGGCACTGCAAAAGCAGTTTATCGCCATAGACCGTGCTTCACCAAGCAGTGACTGCACTCAGCGTGAGCTTCTCATCGCGTTTTTCATATTGTAATTTAAACAAAATTAGCAGTAACTTATCTTTAAAAATTAGCAGTAACTTATCTTTAAAAATTTATATTTTAATATGTAGTTGATGTTGTTGGTGTCGTAATTATATTTTTTATTGTGTATTTATAAGTGTGAAATAATGTAAGATTGTGTACACTGTTTATTGACCCAAATAAATAGAAAAAAAGGTTATTAATGACCATTATTTAGTCAATAGGAATGTTATTGACCTTGAGTAAACAAATAACAAAAAGGGTTCAATATAAAAAAATTACAATGACCTTATTAAATAAAAGTAGAACTTACAGCAACTCCGGTTGCCGACTGTACGATACAGTGGGGTCAATTGAGCGGGCGACACAAAGGCCCAGTCCATTACAGGGCCATTGGGATAAAGGACATCTAAAAACCGAACGTGGTGTACATTTATTAGGTTACCTGTAATTTGTTCGGGGTTTTTTAGCACTAAGGTGGCTGAAATTGGCATTTTTTTACCATTAATAAGGCAATACTGGATACAATCAATCTAATTGTGGTGGCGTGCCAAATAGCTACATATAGCTGCTATAGCGTAGCTATAATATTGGCAGACAATGCACTTCATTAGGTAAATAAATATAAATAAAAGATTGAAATAATTTGTCACTTAATTTATCAGGAGCTTGATCAGAGGGGGTAAAACCGTCCTTTAATACTGTTCAATTTTAAAAGCTTAGAAAACGTTATTCAAGGCACGTATATTAAATATGATGGCGGTATGCGTAGGTAGGGCATCGGGGTCTAACAGTTGTCGATGAAGCATATTGGGAATGTCATCATATGACCGAAGCTTGGTGTTCTTGAACTCCTCCGTATATTGGATGGCACGTTAAGGCGTTGTTCCTGAGCGTTATTGCAACAGTTTCTACCCGCCAATCCGCATTAGGCCAGCGTGGTAGTGTTATGGCCCATACTGATCATTTGTTACTTCACGAAGAAGGCCCAGCTGTGGGACGTATATAGTCTGATGACGAAAATAAAAATTTGTGGTTGGGCCATTCAAACAGTAAAACGAACGTGCATCAAGAAAAAGACCGTTTATGTAGTAAAATGTTTAGGACACAAATGATGTAATTAAGAAGCTTCTTTTATCCTCGGCACCATT
This sequence comes from Parapoynx stratiotata, assembly GCA_910589355.1. NCBI lineage: Eukaryota > Metazoa > Arthropoda > Insecta > Lepidoptera > Crambidae > Parapoynx > Parapoynx stratiotata. The sequence continues at coordinate 374,189 of OU342463.1, forward strand.
CCAAAACACTTGTTTTACACGGATTTTTCTTGTGCCGACTCTAGTTTATGTTATGAAAAATTGCACGGACGACATAAAAGTATTCGAGATAGGGTTGGAGTTTTTCTTATAAAGAACAAACGGCATCATAATAGGCTAGTTGACTTATATCAAAAGTAATGAAAATAATGTTTAATTCACATAGTATTTAGTACAAGGGTCCGAAATATACCAAGTTCAATAAATATAAATAAGGAATTTCTGTAGAAATTCAATTTAACATTTTTACTTTTTATTTCATCTGCCTAAAACGCTATCTACCAATTTCGTGAAATTAGTGTAGTAACGTGTCATGTAAACAATAACTACTCATGGTCAAAATCCGTCAAGCACCAGCCGCAACCAATCAAGCTTGTTTGTCAGTCTGTGTCACATTATTGCATTGTTACCAAAATCGTGACCTTCCGGCACACATAATTCATAAACTATCAAAACCGAAGGTGTTTTTGACAGTTAAGCAAAAACGTTATCTAAAATTTAAAATTCATTGTGTTAAAGGCCTCAAAAAAATTATATTATTTTTTATGGTAATGGCTAACAGTTATGTATCATATGGGGCCCAATAAAAAATGGGTCAACTAGCCTATTGTCGCCTATATATGAACACGTCCACTTCGATTCATAGGCCTGTCCTAATGCACGTCATTGCCAATATTGATACACTAAAAGTTATTTGTATACGAATAGAAAAAACAATCACACAAAAAGATACGGGCACGTAATCCGTCCAACCTACATTATCTATTATTGGGTCCTTACCTATGAAATGAAATGAAATGAAATCATTTATTCTGCAATTAGATTTACATGAAATACTTTTGCACGTCAATATTTTTTTTTCCTACTAGCACTTCGACGTGAATGGCCTGTTGAGAAGAAGTGCCGCAAGAAACTCAACAGTTAGCCTTTTTTAAACAGCCATAATAACAAAAGGAATATGGAACATTTTAAATATTGTAAAATAAGTATGTGCAGAGGAGCAAATTATAGTAGCCACGAATTTTTATCTGTAAAATAATCTTCTATCTTATAATACCCCTTTTTCATTAAACAGCTTTTAACAGTTGATTTAAATTTATGCAGGGGCAAGTCAATAAAACTTTGTGGCAGCCTATTATACATTCTTATGCTGATTCCTATAAAACATTTAACAGTCTTGTGAAGTCTGAGGCTTGGAACGGCGAGCTTATGCTTATTTCTGGTGTTGAGGCTATGGCAGTCAGAATTTTTAAGGAAAGTATCATAGTGTTTACGTACATACATAATACAATCAAAGATGTATTGAGACGCCACAGTTAATATATCTATTTCCTTAAATAATTCCTTGAGCGAGTCACGTGGTCTAAGGTTGTATATGGCACGAATGGCTCTCTTTTGAAGTACAAAGATAGTCTGAATGTCAGCAGCGGAGCCCCACAACAGTAGACCATACGACATTACGCTGTGAAAATAGCTAAAATAAACTAATCTCGCCGTTTCAACATCAGTGAGCTGCCTTATTTTTCTAACTGCATGCGCAGCTGAACTTAGTCTTCCTGCTAGAGCCGTAATATGTGGACCCCATTGCAGTTTAGAGTCCACAGTAATTCCAAGAAAAGTGGTAGACTTAATTATTTCTATCCGTTCCTCCTTTATACAAATTTGAGTATCGATCTGCTTTACGTTAGGCATACAAAATTTAATACATTTTGTTTTCTGAGAATTAAGTGCAAGGTTATTTATATTGAACCAATGCAAGACTTGCGAGAGAGCATTGTTTACTTCGTCAGATACGTTATTGCGTCTGTCAGTTTTGAAAATCAAAGAAGTGTCATCAGCAAACAAAACTATCTCACAAAGGTCTTTAGCAAAGTAAGGCAAGTCATTAATATATATTAAGAATAATAAGGGGCCCAATATAGAGCCCTGGGGCACTCCCATATGCAGAGGCGCGCCGGAAGAATTAGTACCATTTATGTTAACTTTTTGTATTCGATCCGTAAGATATGATTGTATAAGGCGTATAGCAGTTTCCGAAGCTCCACAATGTTTCAATTTTACTAACAAAATTTGGTGATCCACACAATCAAACGCTTTTGAAAGATCGCAGAAAATACCTATTGCATCTTGCTTGTTCTCCCATGCGTCAAATATATGTTTGATGAGTGCGACGCCCGCATCCGTAGTACATCTATTTTTAGTGAAACCAAATTGCTTTTCATGTAATAATTTGCTTACGTTAAAATGTAATAGCAACTGATTAAATATAATTTTTTCAAAGATTTTACTAAGTGCAGGTAGAATAGAAATTGGTCGGAAGTTTGATGGATCACTCTTATCGCCTGCTTTAAATAGTGGAATGATTTTACTATGTTTCATCAAATCAGGGAACTGTCCTTCATCAATACATTTATTGAATATATATGCTAAATGAGGTGATATTTCATTTATTATTATTTTTAAAAGGTCTGTTGATATATCCCATAGATCTTTTGTTTTTTTAATATTAAGTTCTTTAAAGGTTTTGCAAATATCAAGTGGAGTTACGTAATTAAAGTTAAAAGTATTTTCACATATTTTAATACTTGACTCAAGTAATGATTTAGCATGATCAGTACTAGAATTTAAGAGTTTTGTGGTTGTGACTGCTATATTAGAAAAGAAAGATTCAAACACGTCGGCTACATCTTTATTTGTGGTAGCAATACAATCATTGAATCTTAAACAGAACTTTTTATCTTCTGATTTATGTTTACAGGTCTCTTTATTAATTATATTCCAAGTTGCTTTTATTTTACTTTTAGAATTATTAATTTTACTACGCAAGAAAATACATTTTGCAGTATTACAGACCTTCTTAAAAATTTTTGAATAATTTTTAACATACTCAAGGCATTTCGGATCATTAGTGTTTGATTTAAGATCGTATAAGTCATAAAGTTTATTTCTACTTTTAAAAATGCCGGGTGTGGCCCAATCACTGAATTTACTTTTAAATTGATCTATTGTTACTGTTTTCTCAGTGAAAACGGAGTCGAATTCATCTTTTATTAATTCAAAAAGATTTCCGTACAGGTAATCGATATTGTTATCCTCACCAAATGGTAAATTTACGATTTTTTGGGTAATTTTACATTTAAATTTTTTTGTGCGACTTTTAGTTACCGGCCTACAATTAATAATAAATTTTTTTGTAACATAATGGTGTTCAAAACTCACTAACTGCCCAGTATGGTCCGATTGTAACCGATTAATTATAGACTTACTTAAAAAGTTAACATTTTCACAGAATATGTTATCGTCGTTGGTTCAGAGAAAAGAGGAGCTAAATTAAAACATTTAAAGAGATTTAGAAACCTATGAGTATTTTGTGAATCAACTAATATATCGATATTAAAGTCGCCACAAACAATTACCTTCTTATTAGAGTTATAAAGTTTCCTAAGTACCTCTTCCATAGCCTTTTCAAATAAAATATAATCAGATGATGGAGGTCTATACACGCACACAATTATAAAATGCTCCAACTCTGCACATGATAATTCGATTGTTCGTTCAATAGATAGTGCCATTATATCCTTGCGTTCTTTCGATTTAAATTTGTTATGTAAAAGTATGAGTGATCCACCACGAATAGCCCCCTTTCTTATGAACGAACTAACCACACTAAAATTATCGAATGATATTAGACATTCGTGTTGTCTTAACCAATGTTCAGTCAAACATAAAACATGTATGTTCATGGAATCTAAGAATAAACCTACTTCTAGTTCCTATGAAATTGGTGTTTTTCTTCTCTCTTAGTATTTTGTTCGTAACTATTAAGTTTTAGAGTATTCTTAAAAAATAATTACCTCCTCTAAAAATAGACCATATTTTCGAACTCTTGATTTGTTTTGATAATTCGTTGTAAGTTTTATTGTGTTAAAATTGGACACGGAGACAACTCCTTTTCAGTGCCTTCCGAATACATAATTTGATTTGCATTCACATAAAAAAGATAAATATTTTTTTAAGAAGTGTGATATCACACATATATCTAAAGCTTGTCTAATGATACATGCCAAATATTATTATCTTTGGATTTGTCGTTGTGAAGAAAACTGAAAAAATATTAGTATGGAAAATGCCGTGTTCCCCAAAATCTCCATACAAAACGCCAATTTCATATGTAAGGACCTAATATTAGGAAATAGTTGGTAAGACTCCATAGCCAGCAAGGAGTCTTGCGTAACCGATCTTTGCGTTTGAGCTATCTTTACAATCAGACTCATCTACTGCTTACCGTCAGATGGAGACGAATCGTGTGCTCGTGTTAGAAACGAGCAGACAAATGATTAAGTAGGCAGAGGTATTAAACACCCGCATTTTGCCAGACAGGTACGTGGGACGATCTTACTAAGCTCTAATAAACTAGAAAAATATCAATAAACGTGATCAGTAAATGTATGGAATCCAAATCAGAGCAGAATCGCCGTAGGAGCATTAAAATAGAACCCTTTTTATATTGGGTCGTAAAACATTTAAGAGCTTCAGGCGCGGAATATCATCCGCACATAAACATTCAACGGTTCAATAATATCTCTTCTTGATAAGTGAATTTAGGCCCCACTCGCTCGGACCCATCGCCGAATGGCTTAAAAGCATTTAAATTTACAATAAAAATTAAAGCTTGTTGTATTGTTATTGAATGCTTAGATTTGGATCATGGAAATACTTGAAAATTCCTTTATATCTGCTCTGATAGCAAATTCCATGAATGGTGCACTGAAGACACAAACTGAATTTAATATGTGCATGAAATAGATGGACATAGTGAAACGGTGACAACGAAGACTGGTCGTATGAGGAAAAGAAAAAGTGGATGAAGAAAAGCTTTCTGTCAGTAATAAAGATCTTGTTTATGCAACGGTGGTCACAGTTACACTCAAACTAACTTCAGGAGTTAATAAGATTAAAATTTTCAACTATCGTTAAATATTTTCTTGGGCTTAACACCAAGACTTTGCTTTAAAGTTACAGTTAAGGTACATGAAATTTTAAGCAAATGTGCATGTAGAAATGTAGTCTACAGCTTTATGATTGTACATTCAGATAGAGTATTTGTATTGCGAGTGAAATTCAATGAAATATTTTACAAGGAGAATATTTTCTCAAAATTTTTTTCCTTAAATAATTTCAAGTGAATTTTCTTCTCCCTTTAATTAAGAGTACAAAAACGTGTAAAGTGTATAATTAAACGCAATTTAACGGACTTGTTAGCAGCTCAATTTTTTTGTTGTTAACTTGATTCCTCAAAATCTGTATTTTCTACAAACCATGGTTCTTAATTTTAACAATAAATGACGGAATGAGTGAACTTGGACAATTAGTTTGTAATTAATGCCTCATAACTTTGTTACCAGCTCCAATTCACGGGTTTGGTCTTCGCAAGTAACTTTACAGTTATCATTAAATTTTCCCATAAGATTTTACTCAAGACAGACAACTTAAGGTAATTTGAGTCGAGTCATTTTAATACTGTTAGAGAAATTCATTAATGTCCAAGTTACGGCGCTTTCTTTATAGCCTCTTCCATAATCTTGATCCTTGATTAGTAATTCAATAACTTTGATAATTACATTTCTTGATTTGAATTTTTATATGCCACAGGCGAGTGCTTATCCATATCTATTAGTCTGTAAACTATAGGGGTCAAAATTCAATTATGATTAATTTGAAACAACAATATATATTGCCAACAACTTGCATTGGGCCAGTGTGGTGGTTTTATGGCCCATACTCCTCATGTGTTTCTCCATGGGCTGTGGGACGTATATGCTGACGACGTTAATAGGTATTTCACTTGCATTGCATTAATATTATTATCTTAATAGCTGTTGCTCGCGACTTCGTCCGCGGCTACTATGGTTTTTTTAACTACCCTACGAGAACCCTTTAATTTTCCGAAATGAAAAATATATGAGATGTTGACCGGGGATATAAGGTATCACCATGCAAAATTTTATTGAAATCCAGCCATTTCGGAGATTAGCCCGTACAAACAGACAGAGAAACAAAAAACTAACTGACTTTATTTATCTGTGTACAGACATTCAACCTCTACAGTTTTATTATATGTATAGGTATTTATATTATGATCGATGAATTCATAGTTCTTGTATGTAAACGGAGAAATGGAACCTTTTTTCTTTTGAACGTAAGCGAAGCCGCATTATGTATCGATGTAACTTATTCTAAGAGGAGTTCGGCATGATTTATCATCTTTTCTTCGTAATCATCTACACTTGCTACTTTTGTGAATATACTTTATAAAACTGTATCTTATAGCTACATCTTCAAACATGTGCCACAAAACAAAAAAAAATCAGAACTGTTAGTGGCAACTCCCACAAAATGGCCGTTCTAATCTGACAGATTTAATTACAGCTCTCGCAGCAAGACCCTAAAATTGTAAAAGGCTGCGTTACTCTTCAATATCAGATGTTATGAGCTTAAAAGCATCTAAAATCTTACATCGAGTTGGCTGTGCATTAGCGGCGCACGCCACCAACAAAGGTAATAAGCTGTACCTTTTCAGCGTGTTCCCAAAAACCTCAGACAGCTGCGAATGTTGCCAGTGCGCTTAATGAACATTGAGAGCACAGCTAGCACGCGGCGCTCATGCCCCTAAACTCGCCAGGGCTGGATTAGTCCAAGGTTTGCATAAACACCGATTTGAATTCTGAAATCGTTTCGAGCGGTCAGTTCTATTAATATAGTTGGAAGACATTGCTTGAGTTTGTTGTGTTTGTCAATTCAGTTAGGGCTAGCTACTCGGAGCTTTAAGCCGATTATTGGGAGAGGTTTATAATTAAATTAAAATGAAATTAATAAAAAACTTACAAGATACTTACAAGATGTATCAAAATCAAAAACCTTAAGACTCAAATGCTAAATGAAATAAGAAAAGAGCCTGTTACGTTAAGAGAAGAACCCTGTCTGAATTTTTGCCCATAGTGATTTGACCAGTATAGCAGTACCAATAACACATACATTTATAAGTGCTTCAAAAACAGTAATAACAGTAAATATCTTCAGTCTATCTTAAATAGTTATTCAATTGAACTTCCATTAAAACAAATTAATGTAACTATAATATTACCAGTATTAGGTACTGGGCTATTAGCCGTGCTCCATTTCGCCCGATGCTGATTTGTGAACACTGTTGCAATAACAATTAGACCCAAGGGCTTAATGTGCCTTCTGGATGACTTTAGAATACAAATGGTGGAGGCCTGATTATACTTATATTAATATAAAGTGTAAATTCATTGTCGTTATATTAAAAGGAAACAAATCAATTGGTCTCAATTACAACATCAGAAGGCAAAACTTCATTTCCATGAAGTATTTTTAGCAGTAAATTAGTATTGCTAGAGGCCTAATATAAATAGTCATCCTTACCTCTTGGTTCACAATTTGTGATGCAGCCGTAATGCAAGTAATAACTAAAATTACAGATAAAATATTGATGGCCAGCGCAGCCAACCCTGCCATGGAACACACGTCCAACTGCGAGCGGCGCACGGCCCCCGCCGAAGTTGCGCGCGTTAATTAAACCTGCTTTGGTTATCGCTGCACATTGCTTCCCGGAATTACAACTGTACAAGACATCAACAAATTAAAACCGTAATGAGAAATAAACAAAACTACGTCGCAGTGCCAATAGGAGAATTGCTATCCGGTTATTGGTTTTAGTTTTGTCGCCAGTGTAACCATCGCCCGCGCAGTTTGAATAAAACTTAAGTGCAGTTCATTATTAGTTTTGGTTCCTGAGACTTTCATATTAGGCGAATTGTGGCTTGTTACGACTTCTGTCTAACCCTTCGGAGCCCCTTCGGAGCTACAGGCTTATATTGTGTACACTACTGGTCTAGGCTTGGCTATTAATAATGTGTCTATCTACCATACAAAAAGTAGACAGCTGGTGAATAGTTCTTCAAATACACAGACAAATAAAAAAAAAGAAAATTAAAATAATGAATCTGCATCATGTCTGCGAGCACCCGATATTGCAATTTAAAATATACATTGCCTTTTTGATCGAATTATAAAAATAAATTAAAAACCAGTGACCGTCCCATGGTGTTCATCATAACATCTTAGCCTCGTAGTTCAATTTCGACAGCGCAAAGAATTCGATTACGATTCCTTTATAAGCTCTCATGTGGCACGATCAAAAGGCTCGTTCTTGAAGAAAATTAAAGAGATCGCGGTTAGAACTAATCTATCCTGTGACTGGCGGCAATAACGGAATAACTCAGGTCGCCGGACTCATCAACAAACAGCGATAATGTTGTATGTCATGAGCCGCGTCTGGACTGGACTTGATTGGATTTAAGGTGCCACCTTGAGGGCGTTGGCATTAGTGAGAAAATAGATATTTGTATATTAATATAAGCAAGTTAATATGTGCTGTTTTACCCCTAAAAAGAAATCCATATGACATAACGCTGTGAAAATAACTAAACTTTTCTGGCAGTTTCCTCATCTGTGACTTCCCTCATTTTTATAACAGTACCTATATTCCGCAGATCTAAAGTTGTCAGAAAATTTATTGATATGATGATTCCGTTAAAGCTTCACTGTACTCGTAATACCCAGAAATACAGTGGACTCGGTTAAAATTATTATTACGTTGTTAAGTTTTAACTCTCTTATTGTTTTTCTTACTTTGGGTAGTGTGAAGTTTATGCATTTTGTTTTTTTGGTATTTAATTGTAGATTATTCGCAAAAAAAAACCCGGATATTATTTTCGAAAGTGCATGGTTTACATCGTCAAAATTTGTCTTATTTCCATGTACATACAATAAATTTTAAGCATGGAATATTTTTAATATCTTGTCTTACGCTAAATGAATTTAGAAATATTATAAATGATAGTCAGTTATAATATTTCTTGATGAATTTAAATATGAATAGCATAAATGTGAATCAATTTTATTTCATAAAGTTCTATCAGTCTATAATTTTTACTTTGTATGCTGCAACGCCTTATACATTATGGTTTCAATAAAAATACTGAGTAGGCAATCTAAAGAATTGAAATATGAACTAATGAGATGTCGATTGAAATAAAGAGAAAAAGTTATGAATACCAATGTAGTCAAGAACTACCAACATTATGTCTCACAGATCTGAAAAAATCTGAGAAAAAAATACATATTATTTTTCAGTACCTATAGGCCCGAATTATGAGCTCTTTCAGTAAATATAAGATCATAACAAGGCTCGACATAAACAAATCCTCTTTTCGCTGATCATGCTTTGTACCCAACATTCACTCCCATACATTCGCGTGCTGGTGCCACACGCCATCGTGCAATGCTAATCGGATCTTAAGAAAAATTATAATGATGAAAATACAGGTTAATTTCAAACAGAAATACAATGCGACGCTCACAACAATATAATGTGTGTGAGTGGAGCTCATGTGAAAATTGATAATTATTATGTTAATCGAGCTTATTTGTTTAGGACTCACGTCGTTTATGAAAATGAAGGTACGAAACAAAAAGGTTGTGCGCTTGGCAGTTGCTATAATATTTTTTTAAAAGATACTTGTTGGACATATTAGGTTAAATTAATTAATTCTGTCAAGTGGAAGGAGGTTTATTATAATCGCTAACGAGTTCGGTTTATTTACGGTTAACGTGGGGTAGATGTTACTACGCATTTCTCGTATTCTGTTTATGTTTATGCTTAGGTTCGTATGTAACAGGGTCTTGTGTGTGGGTCCTTACCTATGAAATTGGTGTTTTTATTCTGTCTTAGCAATTTGTCCGTAACTATTAGGTTTCAGAACATTCCTATAAAATAATTGCCTCTTCTAAAAATAGACCATATATTTGAGCTCGTATTATTTAATTTGATAATTTTTTGTAAGTTTAATTGTGTTAAAATTAGACACAAAGACAATTATTTTTAACTGCCTCCCGAATACATCATTTGATTTGCATTAACATAAAAACTATGAATAATTTTTATCAAGCGTGTTTACACACATATTGCTAAAGCTTGTCTAATGATACATGCCAAATATTATTATCATTGGAATTGTCGTTGTGAAGAAAACTCAAAAAATGTTAGTATGTAAAATGCAGACATCCCCAAAATCTCCATACAAAACACCAATTTCATAGGTAAGGACCTAATATAATACTTACGTTCAACACTAATTCCCTGATGGCATCTCGAGGTGCCAAGACTGAACAAGGATTAAACTGGCGATCTCTTGGCCATCGGTGGGCAAGAGTCTTAGTGTCGTTTGCCCAATTTGGTATAGTAACAGTTCTTGATCTATTTTAAAACTAGCCATATGATTATATCAATGTTGATTTCCATGGCGGAGAGATTCGGATAGCAACATATGAAAACTGGTTTACGAGTTTTCAGGTGTTGCGGTATGAATTCAAGGTTTTATAATAATATACTAATCAAAAACATTCTTAACTATGTGTCATAATTTGTAAGATATTTATTCACTATCGAAGATTCTATAAAACAAACTTCAGTGCTTACTTTGTGCTGGTGTGAATGTTGCTACGTTAGGGGGGTTTCTGGATAAATAAGAACACCAACCCTCAGTAGACAATTTTATTAAAAAAAAGGTTCAGGGTCGTAAGTCTACCACCGGTTGTTTCGTTTGCCCTCCGAGCTTCCGGAATCGTCGTTAGGTACGGAATAGTACTGCCCTTTGTTATGATGGTGGTCAGGAAGAGGGAATCCTGGAGCCTGGGACTCCTGGCGATGGTGGGCGTTTGTTCCGCGTCCTGAGCTTCGAACCTCCCGTGGCAATAGCGGAAGAATGTCACAGGAAGTCAAGCCGGAACTTAAAACCCTGGAATTTACGTCCAGAAAATTAGGACACAAATCCAGTGTAACTCCTCTGATTGTGATCATCACGTATGCGTAGGCAGGCTTATGTACATAGAGGTGATGGTGCGTGATTACACAATCAGATCGGAGTTAACAATGGCAAGATTAAAAAAAACATTGAAAGAGAACAAGCGACTCATACTTTATGTACTAAGTTACTAATAAATTAGATTTAATAACTACATGAAGACAATGATTATGAAATTACTTTATTGGCTAATATTTGCTACACATTACATGGATTCTAGAATTTAAAATTATAAGGCGGTGATGCTAAGTCTACCTGTAATTAAAATATTGATCAAGACTCACCGAAATCGGGCTGGATAAAGGTATGATATGCAAAATGTCACTTTCAAATGATGTGCAAACCATATGTTTGAAATTGTTACGATAGATTAATTTATATTAAAGTGCGCATGAAACCACGTATGAAGACATCTATCAGAAAATGAATGTGCTTCTTGCGTACTAGCAGCCTCCGCTATGGATGCGTGGACGTTCTCAAGCCGCGGGCGGCGCAGATGGAGAACGAGGTGCGGGACGGAGGGGCAATCGATGACGACCGCACCGCGATGGCTTAGTGGACGTAGACGTAATCATTGATACAGGCAGCTTGTTTGATTCCGTCTGTGTTTTGTAACCGATTTAAAAATTATATTTTAATTCTTTTTGTAATATTAATTAGTGTTTTAGTTTTAGTATTTAAGTTGTAAATAGAAGATTTATGTTTAATTTAGTAGCTATTTTCTTATTTTAATAAGTTGTAACGAATTTACGTTACAATGTTAGATATTATTTTTTTAAGTTTATATCACCTAAAAATAAATTAAGCATTAATATACATTTCATATAAATAATACGCCACGCCTACCAGTTATGATGAAATTGATTTTCAAGATATCATTTCATGTGAATTGTAAATGCGAAATTGACACATAAACTACTATACGTACATCACATTATTTGTAGTAATACAAATGTTTATGGCGGTATAACACTAAAATTTACTGTTATGAATAATGGTATCCATACACTTTACAAATAAATTAGAATTAGCTTAAGATAAATGGTGAAGCCGTGACTGCCGAACCTGAAAAGGGTATGAATAGTGCTTTATAATAAAATGCAAATGAGTTCAAAATAGACGCGTGAGAAAAGCATTGGGTTTGACTCGGGTTAAGCCATGATTTTAACTAGGGATGCTCCGAATTTTCTTTCTATTTCGGTATTCAGTATTTGTCAGGATTTTTTTTTATATCAATATATTAAAAATAATTATGATCAGCCTTGGAATAAGTTCGTTGCTTTAGTTCACCACAGTAGTGAAGTGTGTAGGCACTGCTGCTTGCACTGCGGTGAGAGTTTTCTTCTATTTAACTTTTATTCATATAGCGCGAATTACGTATATAAAATTGTCTTACCCACGTTATAATGTAATAGTGTATGATATGTACGCCGTAATTGTGTTATCTCCTCGTCTGTGAGGTGGCTGAAATGATTCGAGACACAATTAATTTCCTATAGTGTCTATAAACGTCACAGATGATGAGTATAATTACCAGATACATTTATTTACGAAAGAGTTATTATAAAATCTTCAATGTGTGAAAAATACGCAAGTACTTAGTAGATAAATAAATAAAGCGCTGCAAGAAACTCAACACCGCGTGTTGGCGGGCAGGTAGCCCAGTCTGTATGTGGCGAGAAGGCCACATAGAAAACAAAAGGCCAATTCAACTACAATTTGTTGGCCCATTAGATGTTTCTTCACATCTCTTATAAAGGAACCAATGTTTTTTATAGAACTAAGGGCTTTACGCTAAAGGCAGCCGAGCCAACATACCTTAAATTAAATATCCCTTTTTATATTTCACTTAATTACAATGTAAATAGTTTCAATGCTAAATGTTTAACGTACGATTCATCCGTAATTTGAGATACATAATATTGCCCATGGATAATCTGGGGATTAACAAGACAGACCCTGTGAACGGAAGAACCCGACACGGATTATCAAAGTTGCCAATTCAACTTCATTAAGCAAGATCTCGATGTGGTGTCAGTCAAAAGTCGTCCTTTCTGTAAATAAATGAACACTGAAACGTTCAGTTATTTAAACATGGGTCCCAGAAGCATTCGTATTATTGTTCCGTAAATATAAATTAATCTTGAATTTTGTTTTGAAAATGTCTGAATTATTTGAAAAGAAAATAACGAAGCGAACAAAGTAATGATGATTAAAAGGTACACAATTGAATATTAAATTGCGTCGCTCATTATGATTTGATTTTTTGTGTACAATTTAATGTTTGACAATGAAATATTGTTTTGCCCGTTAAAAATATTAAATGTTTGCAAGTTCTTCGGAAGTCTGTCCCCGGCATTCGCCAGGCGCAATCAATCATCGGCGGAATACTCTGAATTTAAATTGGGCTAATAACATAATTCTTTTGCAGCGAGATGATTTTAGTTCTAGCACTCTAGTAATAACTTAAACATCGGGAATGTAGGCGTGATTATGTGGTATTTTTTATGATATAATATTAAATTAGCATAATAATATTGGGTCCTTACCTATGAAATTGGTGTTTTTTTTTCTCTCCTAGTATTTTGTCTGTAACTATTAAGATTCAGAGTATTCCTAAAAAATAATTACCTCGTCTAAAATAGACTATATTTTTGAGCTCTTTTGATTTGTTTTGATAATTTGTTGTAAGTTTAATTGTGTTAAAATTGGACACGGAGACAACTCCTTTTAAGTGCCTCCCGAATACATCATTTTATTTGCATTCACTTAAAAACGATAAATAATTTTTATGAAGTGTGATATTACAAACTGAAAAAATTTTAGTATGGAAAATGCAGAATTCTCCAAAATCTCCATACAAAACACCAATTTCATAGGTAAGGACCTCATATTTAATTGTATTCATGACACAAATATCTGCCCCACAGGTACTCCAACCCAGAACGTCAGAGATGGTGCCTTCTAAAAACGGGCGAAGAAGTACTCGGCCTCGGAACGTCATCCAAAGTGAATACCTACAACACTATATTAAAATTGGCCAGTAACCAAAAGTCACCTTGTGTTGCGATTTCGGTTTATTTTCTGTATTCTGAAATTCGGCGTAGACTGCTTAATGTTATTAGAAAATCCTTTGAAGACAATGTTTCTTGGAAACTTAAAGCAAAGACTTATAATATGTCTTGTTTGGAAGATTGCGAAGTAATTATTTCTAGAATTCTAGAAGTTTCATAAGTCCCCAGCCTATGAGGCCAGCGAAACACATGAGGAGTATGGGCCTTAACGCCACCACGCTGGTTCAATGCGGCTTGGTGGGTAGAAACAGTCGCAATAGTGACCGGGACCAACGGCTTAACGTGCCTTCCGAAGCACGGAGGAGGTCGAGATCACAAAGTTTTGGTCACCCATCCACGGCCTGACCATGGCGCAGGTAGCTTTGTTTTCAATCGAAAGCCAAAGCGTACTAACCACTACGCCACCGAGCTCCCTCACAAACACTGTATAAATTTTATTGTATTGTATCACTGTATCAATGTATCAGACATTGTGTTGTCATACGTTGCGTTGCGAACTTATCGATTGCACTTTTTAAATTTTACATTTTGAAATTGCAACTTTGATTTGTCTGGCTGGACCTGGGCCTCATCTAAGGATTGATTCTCTGGGGAGGTTTGTCTACCACCACGCTGTCCCAATGCGGGTTGGTAATGTCTATGTCTATGTCTTTTTTTTAAATATTAGGTCCTTACCTATGAAATTGGTGTTTTGTATGGAGATTTTGGAGAATTCTGCATTTTCCATACTAAAATTTTTTCAGTTTTCTTCACAACGACAAATCCAAAGATAATAATATTTGGCATCTATCATTAGACAAGTTTTAGAAATATGTGTAATATAACACTTCATAAAAAATATTTATCGTTTTTAAGTGAATGCAAATAAAATGATGTATTCGGGAGGCACTTAAAAAGAGTTGTCTCCGTGTCCAATTTTAACCCAATAAAACTTACAACAAATTATCAAAACAAATCAAAAGAGCTCAAAAATATAGTCTATTTTTAGACGAGGTAATTATTTTTTAGGAATACTCTGAATCTTAATAGTTACGGACAAATTGCTAAGGCAGAATAAAAACACCAATTTCATAGGTAAGGACCCAATATTAACTATATACAAAAAGCAAGTATTCTTTGTCAATTAATACGCTCTGATCTTAATTACTGAGAAACAAATCTAGGCCTGTTTACTCATTCCCCTGTAGTCTTATTTCAATCAATACGACGCCTTTTATGCCGAATTTCTTGCCACAGTCTCAAGACGAAGCATAAACTAAAATAAAAGTCCCACTTCTTTACTTCAGATACCAACTTCTGAAGTAAAGAAGTGGGACTTTTATTTTTAAGCAAAGAAAATAAGTTTGATTGAGACAAGTAAACTAACAGCAACCATTTATTTGACCACTTTTTTATCAGTTTTTGGTATATTTTATGCTTAATGTCTATGTACGGTGTACACTTAATTACGTGTTCAGATGGGATTCAGTTGAAGTCGGAGTGCAGAGAGAATCACCCGAAGTTAAACTTGACGTATATTGAAGAGTTAAAGTTATAATAAAGTAAACAGTTAGTTGGCTAGTGCTTCCTCTGTGGCTGTTAATCACACTCCAATGTGATTAAGTATTTTAATTATATAGAAAATTATCATAAACGAAGGTTGCAAACGAAGCTAAAATTATGTGACACAGTTAAAGGATAAACAGTACTTAAATTATAACATTGCATAGTAAAATATCGCTCAGTATGTAAAAAAAATGATATGTACAGCATGAGACTGAACAATCTAGTTGTTGTTTACTTTAGTAATTGTTTTTATACTGAATTTTATGTTTTTTTTTCGTGGTCAATAAATTATTTACCTAACCTCCTGAGGGGCAAGCGTACGCCGGCGTTCGCGAACTAAATGTCTGTATTGTGTCACGTTTTGTGACCATTGAGTTACAAAAACAGCCATATTTTATGTAACTAATAACAATCATTATAAAAAAAAACGGTCTAAAAATCCTGCGCGTATGATCGAGCAAATATCTTTGTTACCGAGTAACACACAACTGCTCAATTCGCCCACCCGCAGCCAAGAAAAATTGATTTGTCACTTGAAAGTTTTAATGGTTACCAATTTAGCATGTAATTTGGGGTTAAATAACCCATGTGTTATAATGTTCAATATATTAATATAGTTTTGTTGGATAGTAGTTGCATCTAAATCAACTTAAAAATTTAATTTTCGAGAAAAAATGGATCTTGTGACTTACATTGTCGTCTTTTATAAACCAATTTAGGTCTTTGAACAGTATTTTTGCAAATACTGAACATCGCAACAATAATAAATTTTAATTTTAATAATAAATTCGAGGAATTCATGATTTAAATATCTCGTTCCTACCCGCGTCCCGTCAACAATAGACGCCAAGAGACAATAGAAAAATCATGGCCGACTGCTTTGGACGGCCAAATTACAATGTATATCCGTAAATTAGATGAAGACAGCGATTATCTCGCTGTAACTATATTCTGAGCTCGAGGACTGAATTACGTTGAGCTTGGGATAAAATCGTTATAGAGAGAGTTATGGTTGCTCAACTTCAAGAGGGCAATGACTTGATGTAATTTTTTAAAATATAAAGCTCAGCTAAATAGGGAATAGTTAAGAGTTAATTCGATTGAAGGTAGAAGTTGCGAGCCCAAAACTGTTCGAATTAACTGGTTGAGGGTAGTGTTTTGGGTTGTTAATTCTGTGTCACTAATAAATTATTTTCTTTCTTTTCTTCTTTCTTTTCTAATAAATTTGAGGTCTAAGCTACTCAACGAAAATAATTTATGAAAAAATGGGGAATATAACTGGACAGCTTTAAATCAAATCAAAAAGAAAAAAAGGGAGAAACTGGTACAAAATAGGTCTTTGAAAAGGTAAAATTATTCTCACATTGCCATCTTATTTTCTCCTTTAAATTATTCTCATTCTCTTTGCCGATAAAGGTTTATATTCAATATATTGCATATTAAATAGATACCCAAACTATCTTAAAAATTTGGCTGTTGATTCAGTCATAGGACCTATTTTCTTCAAACGAAAACACAAACAGGTGCCTCCCCCATTAACATAAAAGGCACACAAACACTTTCACGACTTTCCTACTCCTTTCATGAATTTAAAAAAACATCAATCACTTTATTCAAATGTAATTACATTTCTCATCATGTAACTAGTTGCCTCCGCGGCTTCGCCCGCGTAGGATTGATCACGTTATGTCTGTCTGAAACCCTGTGTATGAAGCCCTATGTAAAAACACAAAAATAAAATTTTTGTACTAGAAAATTACACCGCGACAGCACTGAAACGCCTGTAAAATATAATCATCGTGACGCCTCTTTCTCCGCAGGGGTGGACAGAGGTACAAAACGCCCTCATTTCGCCAGATATGTTAACTCCCCATCTAACGAGCTTATTACTATGCATCGGGCACAATATCAGGCAAGTGATATTCACAAACAACTGCAGATAAGTTTTATTCAAACCCAGTGGTGGCGACGGGCCTCGGCGGTGGGATCCAACCCGTGAATCTGGCCTCTCGAACGAGTAGTGCCTTGTCCGTCCAACTGGGCTACCGGCTACCTCTATAGAATGGTATTGATAAGATCAGCGCAAAATTTTAACATTTTATAATTTTAGTGTCATCACACCGCCGAACTTTGGGGTAGTGGGTGATTCCACATGGGACTATCTGGCTGACCTACAAATTTTCATGTATTAAAGCAGAAATAATTTACTTGCATGGGCAAGGTTACAAAATAAAATTACAAAAACTTTCAACGTTTTACAAATTGTACCTAATTGTATGTTGCTGCAACTTGTACTTCTGAAGGCAACCTTCACGATCATCCGAAGGCATATAACACGATTTATCGCCATTCATAAACGCTATTTAAGTTTTAGGCGATTCTTACGCTGAGACGCATGACGCGACGTCGCGCGTGAATATAGAAAACACGCTCTGGATGAGTCGCATACGCAACGCTGCGTCGTGCGTGGTAGTGTGAGTATTACCTTAAGCAAGTCTTTTATTATTATTAAATACTTGCTTAAATCCTATATAGTTTTTACATAAACGTGTATTACGTTTTAAGTCAAACTCTATATTATCATGAGTTGAATTTGCGACCTCTAACAATATCATAATCATATTTCCTGATCGGTTACTGTGGTGCCATTTTGGACATACAAAATAGCCATATTTTTCAACTGTATTCACGGCCTGCATAATTTAAACATTGGTCGAATCATAATTATTCAGCAATACAATATTAATTTTAATTTAACGATATATAAACCTCAAATACACTAATGAGTTAAGTATAACTGCCGCATTCCCAATAATATGTGCCTGTGCATAATCACCGGCCCACGCTTCACTATTGGGAGCTTGCTTATAAGCAATCTGCTCGCTGAGAACAAATGAATAACAATTAGCACTATTTTTGAAGAACACACACATACCAATAGTCTAGATGGTATGTTCATCTAAAGGAATTGTGAATGACAAATAATATTTGTTTTAAATATGAGTCTTATAAAAATATTATGAGTATCTATTTAAAAAAATGCACAGTAGTCTAATCACTAACTGTACTCAATCATTATGAAAATCGATGACCACTTCAATACCCATTAAAAATTACTTCGCTTGTAGACAGACAGTCGATCGGCAGGACGGCTAGAATAAAAATGGCAAGTCAGAACAAGATTCGAGAGGAATTTGGAATATTCAAATTGTTCTATCCGTTTTCAATGAACTTCGCAGCGACGTCCACCAACGCTTGCCTTCATAAGTCGGCATTGTATCGCTGCTTTGTTGTTATTATTTTTATATTTAATTCCCAGCTTTCTATGAGTATTTTGCATTCGTGGGCCCATATTATATTCTTTAACACAATCGTTTGGCCAGTGTATAACACCTCTACGAGGCACTTCTATATGTGGTTAACATACACCGTGGCATGTGTTAACAGCTTCTACTTATCACGCAAAGATAAAATGAAGAAACTCATTGAAACCATTGAGGACTTGGATCGAGTACTGCTTTACAACGACGTGGATATTAATAAGTTTAGAGAGTATATTCAAATACTTATTTTAGTCTCATGCCATATGCTTTACATAGCCAGAGCTATGATGTTATCTACCACCGTTATTAAGATAGTATCCATAACCACCATGGACCTCACAAGAGACATCCAAGTAATTTTGTACAACACAATCGTTAGAATGCTATGTTCAAGAATCGGTCATTTAAATGCGTACTTAACTGCTTTGTTGAATGAAAACCAGTTGAATGGGGAAGAAATTGATATTTTTAAATGTTACAAGAAAATCCTGCACGTTCTGAAGAAGATAAACACGATATTTCAGTTTCAGGTATGATTTATAATTCTTTTTATCAGGTATGAGGATAGGAGTTGCAAATCGTAACAGGTACAGTTGAGTACAAAAAAATGCTTACACATTTTAGTGGTGACAATCCGTATTTAAAAGTTGACCGTGGATTCATGTATAATTCTCCTTAAACGAAAACAAGGTGTTCCTCGTAAATAAAATGAAACGTGAAAGACACGGAAGTAATTCGATGATTTATCATTCATGAATATAAAAAACATCAATCACCTTATTCAAATGTCCCATGTAACATTCCTGATGAGTAACTAATTGTCTCCGCGGTATCCCGCGTATGGAATTGAAGACTATGCTTTATCTATAGGAAGCACAACAACAAACACATCAGCACTCCTATCTCCCCGATGGGGTAGGCATTGTGTAACATAGAATTTTTTTATTTAAAATAAATTAAGATAAAATATATTGTTAGAAAATAAATTAAATAAATATATTTTTAAATAAATTCGACCTCTTTTACGGCTCGTGAAAAACTAAAAAACAAGATGAAGAACGATCGGCGCGGCCAGACGAGGACGAGAGTAAGATCGAGTTGGTGATGCAAATTTTTAGAAGGGATTCAGAAGTTGTGTTTATGTTACATACACGTAATATTTATTATTTTTTTAAATTACCTAAAATTGAAACGTATAAAAGATGAGAGAATTTATAATTACTCGTATAATATTGCACATTTCCTTATGGGTATGTATTGTTTATTTTGACGACCTCCATGGTCGAGTGGTCTGTATGCCGGTCTCAAGGCGTCGCCATCTCGAGAGGTTCTGGGTTTGATCCCCAGTGGTGGCAAATGTTTGGTTGATGAATTTTCAGTCATTGTTCTCCAGTCTTGAATGTTTATATATTTATATTTCTATATATTCAGGTTATTTATATGTATTTACCTATTAAATATATTTATCCGTCATCTAGTGTCCGTAACACAAGCAGCATTAGTTGCTTAAAATGGGGCTAGTTGATAGGTGTGAATGTTTGAGGATATTATTATTACTAAACAGTTCATGTTACAATGTTTTGTTGCGTCTGTCTCAGCCGGGCCAGGAAGGGTTAGGAAGGGAAAAAAAATACCAGAAACTGCTAGAACAAAAACCAATAATATACAACCTAGTATTTTTCGAGTCAGTTCTTGCACATCCAAACTATGGACCTAAATATAGATGCCAGCAGTCTTTCCAGACCGATGAGACTTTCGATGAACTATCGAGAGATTAATATTGGCATATTTTTCTAACCCAAAAGCAATGTACACGTTCAGTGGTTTAGTTAATTTTCTAAAATAATTTACGCACCAATATAAGAATTGTTTTCTAAAAATATATTTATAAAATAACTACAATATTACTTCTTAATAACTACAATACAACAGTTATAAAATAACTGTACTTTGTTGATAAAAAATAGATTACCACGTTCAATAAGTCATAAGCATAAATTACTTTTGGTTCGTGTCGGCAGTCGATCGGAACGACCGAAAGAAAAAGGATGGCAAGTCCGAACAAGATTCGAGAGGAATTTGGAGTATTCAAAATGTACTATCCATTTTCAATGAACTTCGCAGCGACGTCCACCAACGCTCGCCTTCATAAGTCGGCATTGTATCGCTGCTTTATTGTCATTATTATTATATTTAATTCCCAGTATTCTATGAAAATATTGCGTTCGTGGCTAGAATTATCTGTTAACACAGTAGTTTGGCCCGTGTTTCACTTCTATATGAGGTACTTCAACACATGGTTGTGTTATGCCCTGTCGTGTGTTCACAACTTATACATATCGCACAAAGGTAAAATGAAGAAACTCATTGAAACAATTGAGGAGTTGGATCAAGAACTGCGTTACAACAAGGTGGACATCAATAAGTTTAAAGAGTACATTCGGCTTATTATATTACTGTTATGCCATGTGTCTATGCTCGCCACCGTGATGCTATCGAACACCGTTATTAACGTACTCGTCTTAAGCTTAATCTTCACCAATATCTCAAGAGACATTGGAATTATTTTATTCTACACAATCGTCAGAATGGTATGTTCAAGAATTGATCACCTAAATACATACTTAACTGCGTTGTTGAATGAGGAGCAGTTGAATGTGGAAGAAATTAATATTTTCAAGTGTTTCAAGAAGATGCTACATGTTCTGAAGAAGATAAACACGATATTTGAGTTTGAGGTATGATTTGTGAGCACATTTACGATATATGAGTCCATGTGCTTATCTCCTAAACTCATAAACGCGCCGGATCGCGAAGCTATCTTTATACGGTGGCCTCTTCGCGATCCGGCGCGTGTACTCGTTGGGATGGAGAGGGTGGGACAAGATGAAACAAGTTCATTAGAGCACGCTCCTTGGTATATCCGAATATAAGCTTGACTTCGCAATCTCGCGCCCTAGACGAAGTGTTTTTTGTCATTTACTATAAAAGGCAATAATACTCTTCACACTCCTAGTAGGTACTAGGATATCTAGGATGATTACCATCATCCTAGCCGAGAATTTAGGAGGTAAGGTCATTCCGATAGATAATGTTTTATCATGTCTGGCGTCAACTTTCTGCCTTTCTTGGACACATGTGTATACATATATCAGGCAGTACAGATTATACTTATGGTATTTAGTGCGGTCACTAACACTGGATAAAATAATCTATTTGTAGCACCACTAAGCCTTTAGAACAAATTAAGTAAATTTATATTGTTTCAGATTTTCATGTCGTTACTGATAACATTTTACAAGCTAACGAACGAACTGGGAGTTTTATTTCTATACACTCATGGCATTGTTGAGGTATGTAAAAGTTACTTTACTTAAAATCTGAGCCATAGACACCCGATCGTCATAATTGACCTTCTCTACGTTCAGTCAGGGGTCAACATACCATTCCTACCTTTCTAGTTAACTCGCTTGCACAATTGCACGCTATGTATGTGTGAGTGCGTCTGACACAATTGCATTAACGCACAGCATTAGGGATTTCGGCATGCCACTTGGTATCTTGCGCAATTGAAAGTGGAGCTAAAATATTAAAGGGTGTTGGAGTTATGTGATATACGTCGAATGGGTGAGGACACCATAACTCTCACTCGTGCAATTGTACTCCAATTGTATCTCTTAAAAGTCTTAAAGCACGGGTGGAGTGGGGTTTATTATGTTCAACATTCTTAAAATGTTGAGGAAGTGTCCAGCAGGGTAGTCACAGTAAGCATAGGACCACTGCCACTAAAAACACGCAAATGTTTGAGCCATGTCGATGATCTTAGTTAGGTTACTAAATTTAATATACCTTAATTCAAAATCGCTAATTGCGAAATACCAAGTTCAAAATCCTTAAATACCTAATGGACGTAATGCCTATAACGTTTAGAATAATTTTCTAATAATTAATGGCTTTTTACGCCTTACTCGCGTAATGGCATTTATTCTTTTGAAAATAAACTCAAATAATTTCTGATGATATTTTTTTTTATGTAATGGTGGTCCGATGGCTACGTATTGAAATCCCTAAATTAAAAAAAATCGGATATGGCGCTTGGCCGACCGCTGCCGCGGCACGCTCACTTGCTCTCGCGCTCCCTTGGCTCTCGCGTTGAGACCGCAGTTCTACCTAACACTCATCTTCGTTCAATCGTCGTCGTACCTAACGGAGACTTTCGTTTCCTTCTACTCCATCACTAACTCTCAATTATTTTTATAGTCACCTTACCTTAAAAATAATTATAAACAGAATTAGTATAAAGCAGATGTTTGATTATTGACATTATGAATTTCAATAAAGCCAATAAATAACCCTTAAATTTAAGTAGTACCTTCAATCAACTAACTCATTGATTTTAGGGATTTTGGACTTTTTGGGGATTTGGTCAATAATGGATTTTGACCGTAGGTATTTTGAACTTAGGGATTTTGATACGTAACCTCTTAGTTAACCTGTATATTTCAGATGACGCAGAGAAACATTCAGCGTAGCCCTTTCTATTGATCTCTTTCTTTTACGATAGCAGCTTATCTGTGGTACGCGTTTAGAAATCTGGTTGATCACCTTTTGCAGGTTTGCATCATTATAACCCACCTGTCGTACTCCCTAATTACGATATTCATATACGGATATATCGGACACAAACTGATGCTGCAAATGAACCGACTGGTGCAACTTAGCATCGCCATACGAGACTCAGACTCATACAGTAAGTTTTGTTTGTCACGATCCATGGACACTTGACTCCCATAGCTCTATCCGCAGGAGTACTTGCAGTGGATGCTTGGGTTGATGACCCTTGAGAAATTCTTTGGTAGAGGCTCACTTACGAAATTCTCGTTATCTTTCAAGATATGAAATTTCGTAACTGAATCAATAAGCAAAACATAGCACTCTGGCTTAAAACTTGACATTTCATCTAGGATAGCCACTATCCAACAGACAATTATAAAAATGCAACATCGATTATCAGCCTTATCATTAGCAAAGTACTCAATCTTTTAACGATTAAAATGTGCTGTCCTTATTTAAAGTGACCTTAGCGATGGCAATAACTTTGTGGTGAAACGTTTTGCTCTCTTTATTGGCGCTACAGAAGATTGATACCTTCTGGATTATTTCAGGCAAATTTGTCTAAGAGTTGGTTAACTTTGATTGATGGTACCATATAAGGGTAAAGTTGCAGAGGCCGTCCGTGAAGATGCAGCTAAGATGGTGTCGCTGGGCGCAGTGAGCGAGCGTCGCTTGCGCGCGATCGTCACTTCAGTTGACGGCCTGCTGCCGCTGCGGGCGCTGCTGGCTGTCGTCACCAGCATTGTGCTGGCCTTGCAGCTCGGCTTTAGGATCGACTAGAACTGACTCTATCAAGAAGGATATACCTCTACACACCGCACATGTAGCCAAATTTTCGCGATTATTTCAGCAACTCTTAGTAGAATTAAGGATCAGAGTGAATATATAATTTACGGTGGCGCCGAAAGCTGTTTAATTAATTTAGCTGTACCTATCTATAAAGCATATAAGTTAAACCATTGAAAATAAAACAAACTGTAAAATAAATTTTACATAGAGACCTACAACAATATTTATCTTAGGGCCTTCACTGCATTAGCGGGCGCACGGCGCGTGCGTCCGCTCCGCATGCTTGTTTCATGTCATTTCATAGAGCAGCGCTGTGTGAGGCGGATAGCCGGATAGCCGGGCGACGCGTCGTGTGCAGGCGCGACGGAGCACGCGAGCGGAGCTTTTTGAACAAAATCATTGAGCACCACTACGTTATCCGTGTCGCACGCGCCATAGTTTTACTGTCTGCAAAATTTTATAACTATTAGTTTTATTGACGCGAAACGTGTTATTTTGGAAGTACAGTGTCGCCCGGTTTTACGGGATATATCTAATGACTTATACAAAGACAGGGATGCACGTCAAGCTGCATGGCTTGAATTTTGTGAGGTATATGAACATATTTTCCATTGTCTCTTAATAACGATAACTTGGTTACAAATTCTCCACACAAGAATCTACATGTGACATATTATGGGCTGATTGGCTGAGGCTTTTGTTCAAGTCGCTGTCTTTCGGCTAAGTAATAATTATTAATAAATAACCCATAGTTATCGAGTGCGTATGGCTCGGACATCCGCGTCGGACATCCGCGACGGGCCCCTGCTTAACGCAGCGAAGGCCCTTGTATTACATATACATAAATAGCTAAATACCGAGTCAAAGACGATCCAGTCAAAACAGAAATCAAAATATTTTGGTATTCAGCACGGTCTATTACTATCACACCTTTACGCTTATAATAGACGTAGCAAATAGACATATTGTAAAAAATGACATCTAATGAATAAGCAACAGTATTTGTTGAAATCCTCGTACAGAGGTATATACTAAAGCAGCTCACATTACCAATGCTAATGAATAAATTGATTTTACATTAAATAAAAAGGAATTAATTCTGGCTATTAACACAAATTAAAATCTGCCTGATTTGAATGTATTGGTAAAATATTTTTACGTCTAATTTTAGGTCTCATAAATACAGAAGGGGAATTCAAGGTTGCAAATTAGAACCCTTTTCGCGTAGCGTTCATCTCTCTAATGAGGTCTTCTAAAGGTAAAAATTTGACAAATAAATGAAATTTTGTATGGAATTTTACAAAATAATTTTTGGTATGGAGTCGTATTCATGGGTAGCTCTATCTTACCTATTCCTCATTCAACCATCGTATTTCTCTTTTTCGAATAAAATAACTCTTTTTATAAAAAAACACAGTCTGTATGCTGTAGGGACATGTAAATTACTTGTCCCTACAGCATACAGACTAGTTGATGGTTCCATACGCTAATGTTTCAGGTAAATGACGATGAGAGGTAAATATTGGGTCCTTACCTATGAAATTGGTGTTTTTTTTCTCTCTTAGTATTTTGTCTGTAACTATTAAGATTCAGAGTATTCCTAAAAAATAATTACTTCGTCTAAAAATAGACTATATTGTTTTGCTTTTTTGATTTGTTTTGATAATTTGTTGTAAGTTTAATTGTGTTAAAATTGGACACGGAGACAACTCTTTTTAAGTGCCTCCCGAATACATCATTTTATTTGCATTCACTTAAAAACAATAAATAATTTTTATGAAGTGTGATCTTACACATATTACTAAAGCTTGTCTAATGATAGATGCCAAATATTATTATCTTTGGATTTGTCGTTGTGAAGAAAACTGAAAAAATTTTAGTATGGAAAATGCAGAATTCCCCAAAATCTCCATACAAAACACCTATTTCATAGGTAAGGACCTAATACTAAGAATAAAATGTCCCCAGAGGTAGGAAGAGGTGATAACACGCACATTGATAATGAATTACTCTCATTATCAATGTGTGTGTTCCTCTTCCTACCTCTGGGGACAAAAGTGCGGTAACATTCAACCTACGTTAATATTTGCTTCATAAGTAAAATTTATTCTGATAAACTTATGACCAATCATAACTTTCCGCGTAATAACGATGCGTGTAAGACAAGATATTCAAAGAAAGTTACTATTAGGAAAATCAAATGATAGTCTACTTTGCCACATTCGTTCTACGTGGTTCTAAAGTAAAAATAGCAATTCAATCCCGAAATAGCCCTTTAGGAATATATGTATCGGTTTCCAGATCAATCTTAATATTTCCTATGCAAAGACAATTTTGTGTTGACGGTACCAAGGTAACAGCACAAACAAATCATAAAATGAGCAGTACAGTCTCCGCGTAACATCGGATGTGCTTTCACCTTTTGTATTATGGTATGGTATTGAAAGGACGTGTCACTTTCAATGTGTGGCTTTCAGTACACCCATAGGAACCATACGCAAGTTTGTCAAAGGCCCACCCTCGATATCTGTTGGTATGACCCTTTTTTACATTGATTGTTGACACAGTTCTAACAGGCCAGCAAACATTACGACGATCGCTCAAACATATTAGGGTTCGAGCAGATTTGTAATGAGCCTCGAATTGGATAAATATTGGGAGTATGTAGCATTTTATTTTTGTCGTCATGTCTGTGACCTAGAAGCTGTTTACCAGAAGGAGGCTCTGTAGAATAGAATAGAATAGGCTAGTTGACTCATATCAAAAGAATTGAAAACAATGTGTCATTCACATAGTATTTAGTACAAGGATCCGAAATATACCAAGTTCGATAAATATAAATAAGGGTGCTGTAGAAATTCAATTTAAATATGTTTTATTTTTACTTTTTTTTCATCTGCGAAAAACGCTATCTACCATGTTCGTGAAATTTGTTAAGTAACGATTCATGTAAACAATTACTACGCATGGTCAAAATCCGTTAAACGCCAGTCGCAACCAATCAAGCATAACTGTCGGCTATGACACGCATGCGTATTGAATTGTTTACAATAATCGTGACGCTACGGCACAAAGAATTAATAGACCATCAGGACCGAAGGCGTTTTTGACATTTAAGCAAAAACGTAATTTATAATTTAAATTTAATTGTGTTATAGGCTTCAGAAAAAAAATGTAATATTTTATATGGCGATGGCTATGAGTAATTAATCATTTGGGGCCAAATAAAAAAAGGGTCAACTAGCCTATTGTCCATATTCATCTCGATAAAACCTTTTTGTTTCCAGCAAAGAGAATACTTTTTATTCTTCTTTTGTTTTCTTGCTCTGTATTCTAGATTGATCCACTTTTTTGCGTTTTAAATAGTAACTGAAATAGCTACCCTTCTATCTTACTGGTTTCCCCGCAAAGCGAAAATACTTACAATGTCTTCCGGTTTAAAGAAAAGGCAGTCCGTAAAGGTACTGGGTCCTGTGATTTCACACTTTATTGTCAAAAAGTTTACATTTTTTATTGAACACTTGTGGTCCTAGCAGACAAACGGATCTTTTAAAATGCAACAACAACAACAACGGCAACAACAGGTATCTAGGAGCTCGATGTCGTAGTGATTAGTACGTTTTAGCTTTCGAACTGCTCCGTGCTTCGGAAGGCACGATAAGCCGTTGGTCCCTGTCGCGATTGCAACCCGCATTGGGTCAGTGTTGTGTCAGTTTATCCATGAGGTAGGCCTTTGCCCAGCAGTGGGACGTATATAGGCCCAGGACAACAGGTAACAAATGTATTCTAGGCGATGTAGCTACTGAGTAATCATCATCACGATTGCGTTCAATGTATATCCAGGCGGTAGATGTTGCAACTGTCATTGGCTTAAGTTTAGGTATCTAACAACGATTGGATTTTGTGCATCGTCGCGCTATCACCACCCTGCCGGGAGATATGATCCGCAGCCGGAAGGTGCAGCATAGGGGCAGTGTAGGTTGAATCGATTTACACATTTTACGGAGAAGCCCTATCTACCAGTGGTCTGTTCAATGTTCGCAGCTCGCTCACTAATCTTTCAGCACCTTGTTCCTTACATTTAGCTCGTCCACGTATTATACTAACAATTTGTAAGCCTTCGTCCGTCTCAGCTCGTTTAATTAGCGGAACAAACCGACTGTGCCTTGGAGGTGGTCGAGGCTTTATGCGCTATCTGTTAGCGGATTTGAGGGCGAGAACATCCCTGTCAAGTCTAAATTTTACATAGTGATATTAATTTGAAATTGCCCTAAGGGTTATGGGCAAATGGGACAGAGTAAATATGTTAAGACGCTTGATGTTAGGCAGTGTTTTGCAAGTGAGTCTGGTTTACCTTACTTTCATTGGTTATGTCCAATTGAAATACATTTAGGAGCTGGTTGGCGTGAAGGAGTAGTTGGAACGTTTTGATTTTAATATTTGAAACTAAACAATTTCCCCCATGGTAACTGAGCCACTGGCATACATTTGCTTGCGACTCTTACGCACTGTGATATCATTTAAGCCGTTAAGTCATGTTACCAAGTGCGCTTGGCGGATGATACTGGCCAACTGATTCTCCTCCAGGTAGGTATTTACCACCACCTCTCGGTAAAGAGTCTCCGCTTAGTAAGCCCTTTCTTTGCAAATAGATTTCTCATTCTCATAACGTAACATTTTCGAGCGCAACTGTGATATTCATTTCCGTTTACATAGAACTCGAGAACATATTGAATCGATCATTTTTCCCGTGAGCTAACCAGCTCGCGAGAACGTTCACTAAATCGGTCGTGAGCGGAGCGCGCGCAGCGAGCCGTCCAATTGGACCATTTGTCAGCGCGGCGCCGATGCACCCGGGAATTGAGAACTGGGAACAGCTGATAAGTTGGCCATGTCAGATGGAAGTAACTAACAGTTTGTCATATTCTTGGTAGTTGTAGTTGTATGTGGTAAGATAAAACCTTTAATAATAAAGAAATAACAATCTTTTGACTCTGCCCTCGACCTGTATTATGGAGGGGTTGAATGCGGCAACACCGAGATCTGTTGCCGTAGACGAGTACTGGCATCATATAATTTGAGCCACTGACACCAAGAAGAAGAAGATTAACTTCGGGGATAGAGACGTGATTATATGTTATGTTATGTCAAAATATTAATATTGACGTGATCACTGCTCTACTCTGACTTGTGGAGGTTAAGTTTTGCATGAGCGAGTAGTGTCGTTGGTGGTACGAGCGTATATATGCCATGGACAGGACCACGACCGGGCGGTCGTCTGCTTCAATCCATCCATCCTGCGCCGCCCGCGTCCGCAACTTCCTGCGACCTGCGCCAGATTGTCGGTCCACCTCGTTTTGGGCCTTCCTACGTCGACTTCCTTCTTTCCACGCCTGATAAATGAAAATAAAATAATATATTTTCGTCTATTATAGTAACAATCAATGTTATAATCGTGTTAGAATTGGAAGACCAGAAAATCTCATCAAATACAGGCTACCCCAACTGCATCGCGTATGCTATTACTACGGTTAACACATCATTACTATTCCGAGAACATTGGCCTGTTATGCCCAATTTCTCGTTAAACTCCAAAATGCAAATTCGCCAAATCTAAACACGTATCACACAATGGTTTGGCGCCAGATCTGATTGCGCGCGAAGTGGAGCTCTCACAACAGCTGTATCTGAGAATTCATGTGAATATAAATAATACTATACAAAGCCCCCGCTTATTAGCTTATTTCCCGCATTTTCTCATCCAAAACACTGTAAATGTAGTTCATAAAATTTGCTTTCTAACATTTGCAAACTTCCAAATGTAGGGATAAGGTAAAGCCCGCACGTGTGGCTGTGGAACAATGTTAGGTATCTCTTGCGCTCGCCAAGCGCGCGCGCGTGGCCAGCGCCAGCCCACGTATGAAACCACCTTTAGGCAGAATATTGTTGTAACATGTTTATCAACAGTCCTTCGCCGCATTCTTCCTTACGCAAATTGTGCAAAAAAGAATTCTAATTGTGATTCCGCATGCAAGTCTTTGTAAGGCAAAAGTTTCATCCCCCTTTGCTATGGGACGTCAAGCAAAACTATTAATAACTTGATAAGAAAAGCAATGTTACATCTGAGCTAAGAAAGTAATCAGACTACGCCTTATTCTAAAATAATTGTGCCCGTGGGAGGCACACACAGAGCCTTAAGTCAACATTTTTCTTTCGGCCTTTTTGGGGTCTAATGTAAAAGTTAACCGTTTGAACAAAGTGAAAAGGGTTTTGAATCGGCAGACAACGGAGTGACAGACAGACCGACGTGCTGTGAGCGTGGAGAGATATTCGCGACACGAGCCAATATGATACGTGAGTGCTTGTGTGCAAGGGGTCAGGGCTGTAACCGTTGGAAAAAGGATACTTTAGTTAAATACTGAAACGATACTTTAGTTATTTCAACAGCGTTATGTCGTATGGTATCATTTTATGGGGTAAAGCAGCAGAGATAATAGTTATTTATTATACAAGAGTGGAAAGTTCCTTTTTAACCGCGTGCTCGATTTGGATGACCGAGCAAGCGAAGGATTCTTAAGTTGAATCACGAGCGCAGCGAGTGATTCTAAATTAGAATCCTGAGCGTCAGCGAGGGAAACAAACGAGCACAAGGTGAAAAATCTTTCCACTCGAGTGCAATACGTAACTTTTCATCCCACCTCAGCGAGGAAATGACAAAATGAAAAAGAAAACAATTTATAATGACAAAATATTTTTCACAATTTAAAAAGTTCTAATCATAAATTTGGCACCATAGAGGTTACATTAAATAGGTTTAATGACGTTTTGAATTTACAATTATATTGAGTACTCATTATATGTGATGTTCTAAATTCAAATCTACTTTGCCGCTCAAGCGAATAAAATAGAATTTTCCAGCCAGATTTCGAAGCGCAAAATTACACTTTCCGAGGTGGTGGGATGAAAAATCTATTTTCATTCTGCAAAAACGAGCATTAAGGTCAATTTATTTTTAAAAATCAGGTAACTTCACTTAGAAATATATTCAAAAAAATTGTATTCTGACTGTTCCTTCCCAGTATATTTACAACTGCATCCTTTTTGTGAGAAGTAATATTAATTCTCTTTTAAAGAACAGTGACATTCACAATAGGAATACACGAAATAAGGGAATGTTTCTTCTGCCGTCCTACAGGCTGCAGAAAATCAAGAGTTCATTTGTGGGCCTTAGTATACGCTACTTTAACAAGATCTCTAGTAAAATACTCGTAGTAGAACTGCCTTTGTTCAGATTCAAGACATATATTAAAACAAAATTAATGTCTAAAGGTTACTATACCGTCAATCAGGAACCGTTACCTAGAAGACAAAAATGCGTGGCAATAGTTCTCATTTTGTTTTCCTATTATAATGTAGATACTATTTTTTAGATTATTATTAAGACTGCAAAATAATGAAAAATTTGATAAACTGCAGAATATTACTCAAATTAGATAGATATCTATCTTTTTCATTTTTAATCTTTAATGACGTTGTAGTTTATGACATTTTTTTTAAATGTTGCTATGTAAAGGGAGGGTTGAAACTTGCTGAGTTTCTTGCCCGTTCTTCTCAGAACAAGGCCTCCTGGTAGTTTTGTGAACGGATGGCGTAGTTTTTCTTTTTCACGAAATATTGTAAAATGTTTATGACATTCATAAGCATGCGCTAAGACCTCAGAGTAAACAGAACTGGAGTAGCCATTGGTCAATTTCTCAAACATTTTTTTCTGCCATTTCTTGCGGGGGGTGAGGTTACCACCGTTTTTACAAATGCACACATGCATAATTCGACACACAAATTTAAATTTCACGCACACACACGCTTAAAATAGTCACGTGGGGTGTGCGTTTTGACAACGTCACAGCCGCACTCCCCACGAGACTAGCGTTCGAAATTTGAAATCGTTGAATTCTAAAACATGAAATAATAAAGTAAATAATCATGAAATCTTAAAAATTATAATTACAAATAAAAGGTGACACCATCTTTTAGCATACTCGATGTTTTCTATTTATTTTTACAACAAAAAACAGCACAGACAGGCATTTTTGCGGGAGCTCTTTACAAGTTCGCCGCAACGTTTACAATTTTATGGCTGTCAAAATGGCGGCTCAACTAGTTTTATTAAACGTGCAAGCATCCGATGCTTGTGCATTTGGCAGAGGGGAATGTTAGACAAAGGCTACTCCAGTTCTGTTTACTCTGAGGCTAAGACGCATCTAAACTAGATAAATGCTTTTGTTTTTCATTTTGATATAAAACACCGATAGCACTTGTGCCACCATTGTCATGAATTTTGTTGTCATTTTATATTAAATTCAACTTGACAATACTGCTCTTTATTGTTACTGTCACCTAGAATCATGTGATACAATCTGATATGCCCCTGACTGCAACTTATTTGAATACATCACACAAAAGTCTGCATCTCGAGATCTTCCGTGCTTGTTAGTACCACTAGTTACAATTAAAATATTTATACCAAACAAACCCTTTATAAGATGTCATACTATCTAAGACATCACCATTTTGCTTGCCTTTTTTCCAATTTCATTAGGAGTGTGTTCCTCTTCCATTCTCATCTATAACACGCCATAATACATTCATTCCCGTCCTAGCCATGTGCTCATTTACAAAATCTATCCATATTTTCTTCGGTCTCCCTACAATACCACCCACTCCTCTATTCTTAACTCTTCTCGTTGCTTGCCCATTCTCTCTTCTTAAAAAATGCCATACCACGATAGCGGCTTTTCTCTCACCTTCTCTATCACTGGAGCGACTTTCAGACATCTCCTGATATACTCATATTTTCTATGTATGACATGTTATAAAAAATTTGCTGACTGAGATATACGCAAATTGGTTGTACTCCTAATCATTTAAAATTCTGCCAATATTTAAAGGCCAAATTCTTGTTTCAAACTCAGCAATTTATTCGTTGACAAGACACTTTTGCTCACGCGCGTATTTTTTATAGCCTTAAAAATAACAGGTACTATACAACGCATAATGGCAACGACATGAACATTTTCACAGTCAGCCAGGGTAGGATTGTGTTTAAAATAAAAATTGCTTTACTAGCGACTATATAGGTATGCTGTTTAGTTGTTTTTATGCAACATTTTGGCAAACAAGCTGACTGCCTCACATATACTAAATGGTCGTATGTGGTACGTACACACAGAACACAATAATGAAATTATTATAGTAGTAAGATACTCTTGTAAATAAATAAATACAACCAAAGGTTCATAGTAATGCAAGGAAGCTAAATGTCAAAGTATTTCATTCATAAACAGTATTCAAAAATGCATAGAGATGATACATTAAGTAATGTTACAATTTTGTTACAATACGATAAAACATGTTTCTCAGATTTAATATCAAACAACTACATCAAAATAACTGTAATTAGTATTTTTGAAGCACATTTATTTCATTTTTAAATTAGAAAATGTTTTATGTTAGTATTTAAAATGCTGTAGATAGACTCATTTTTGTTATGCATTTGATATTTTTCTGCCAAGCCAATTAAAAGAGTTATAATTATTTGAATAAGCAATTTCCATCGTACCTTTTTAATGACGGGGACAAAATCTAGGCGGTAGGCGTGTGTGGTACTCGCTCATCGCACCGCTGAGAAGACCTGAAAAACTCCTCCATCCAAGCCCTACCACGGGAACGACTCGGGTCTGTGTATATTTATTCGACTGTGTGACATCCTTGTGCAAATCGTTTGCCTATACTTAGTACAAGGAGCGACCTTTACAGCAGTAAGGTTGACATTCAAATTGATGCGATTGTTTAAGGAACGTCGACTCGGGCACGTAAATACTGAAATTACACGACTGGGTACATTGACCCGATTTTTATATTATTTTAATATGAGCCCAAGTGCAGGTACTGTTCAGCTCGTGAGACCATCAAATTTTCCTAGTCATTTTTGAACTTTATAGTGATGGTTTTAAGGTTGATAACCTGTTGAATTTTGTCAATTTTGTCTGACATTTTTGTTCAAGTCTGAGATGTGGTCGACAGTACCTAAGTTGTCGTGAAGTTGAAGTAGCTGGTTGAATACCAAATACGATGGAAAGGTTTAAAGTTAACCGTGAAAGAACTCTTTATTAAAACCTTTCAGAAGAATAGAAACAGATGTTACGTTGTAGAATAAGATGCAAATAAAATTGTTCTCCATGCATAATTATATTGCAGCGAGACTGAATTCCTTCGATGTTAAGAAAACAAGATCCATTCAACAGGTGAAAGACACGCGTTATCGTTAAGAGTTCTTTTACATTTAGTTTTCTTCGCTGAGTGTACAGTACCTACAATGCTACATTAGATTAAAAGCACAGGTTTTCGATTTAGACTACTATGATTCGAATGACACCTGAATAATTCTCCTCCTATATTTTTGTGTTTAGCAATAAGATATATTACCCTAGCTAAAAAAAATTTGCTAGAAAGTCTTTATAAAGTTCTACTTTTCAGAAATTTTTTCATATTTTTAAACTTTTGGCTCAAAAGTTATGTGTTCACTAGACTTAGGACCAGATTCATCACCTTCAGTCAGATTGCCACCATCCAACAAATAAATTCAAAAATTGTAAAGATTTCTCATAGAATTCTGAATCTGTCAATTAAGATTTTAACCAGAGGTGGTGAAAGAATGTTACCAATAAATATATTTGCTGGTATTTGAATGACGATGTCTTTTTCCAGAAAATCATAGGCGTTTTTAAACCAAAAGAGCCGTATGGGCGGCTAAATCCCAAGTGGTGTAGTGAAAAAATATTTACTTAATAAAATAATAATTTTAGTAAACCCGTATTAATTTTTAAATAGCTATCCAAAAAAATATCACACTAACGTAGAAATGAAAAAAAAAATTACTCCACTTTACGTGTAAAAAAATGTTTTATTAGGGTACCTCCACCCTAATAAAACATTTTTTTCCACTTTGTCGGCGTGGTTGGTACGTATGTGGAGAATGAGAAAGCTTTGATTCTATTGACACCAGCTGTCCTACTCTGTAACGTAATACGAGTAATTGACAAATCAATATTGATGTGATGTTACGTCAAATGTCATGTCCTTTGATAAATAAAAAAAGTGTTCGAAATGACATTTTATGGTGATAAATCTAAGGGTTGAGATGTCTGACGTTGCCAGTTTAAACGTTGTAGTCAAGGTTGTAATCCAGAATGGGCGGACCGAGTTTGTCCTCCTGCGCCGTGGGGAGAGGCAGGGGGGTGTTATGTTACCAAAACTCTTCCACTGCCATGCAGAGTATGTTCGGAACGCTCAACAGGAAAAGACTTCGCCTCAATATAAATAACGAGTACATCTCACCTACAATTCGGGAACGATACCATTGGCCGACGATACAAACCCTGCAAGGCGTACTAGAGATGGTAACTGTTGTGTATTAGAGTACCTGCGGGCTGCGCCCCGCACCCTTGCCCCCTGTGATCTATCGAGATTAAACCAGTGCGTTACGAACCACCAGTTGTTTCAGTTGTCCGTCCGCATACTTAACAGTAACAAACAACATATCTGAATATTCTCAGCTCATCAGTCTCCTAATGAACTTGGATAAAACCAATATCATGTCCAGCGAGCACGTCGATGTTGTTGACGCGACAAGATAATGATACTCGTAGGTGAACTGGAATGAACTGGATAAGGATGGCCGAAGATCGCGAGCGGTGACCTGGATTAGGACCTGGACCTATGTCCAGAAGTGGGCGAACACGGGTCGATAATGATAAAGAAAGGCTTTTTTTTTTACATACGACAGGTAAGCTCTTGACCTTCATCTCACCTGATGGTAAGTGACGATAAGGCCGATGGTGGAAGCGAGCTTCACCTGTAATCCTCAACAACTGAGGAACTGGCTATCTTACCTCTGATTGCCGGAACACAACAATGCTTAAAACATTGTTATTATGGCGACAAATTTAGGTAAGACGGTGGTAGCTAGCCAGGCGGGCTTAGAAGCCCTACCACCAACCAAAGGCTTAAATTTGTCCCTATTGATGAGATTAACATATTTTCAAATTTTAACATTTCTTTTTATCATTTATAATTCATGTTGTCGTATAGGGTAAAGATAATATTTTCCTAATAAATACTGTTTCGTTTCATGGATTTTTGAATGATCACCTATGTGGATTCCTTGCAATAAAAGTGTTTCACGTTTCATTTACCAAAAAAATACGTATTGATTATTGATTCTTTTTACGCAGTTCTTATATGGAATCACTGATCAGCGACTTACGCAGGATAACATTTGTAATATGTAACCACGGAAGTAGGTAATTGTAACTTACTGAAAGTTCCATTAACATTCGCTAAAGTGCCACGTATTTCATTCGAAAATCCATGAAATAAAATAGATTAGTTAGTTGGTTATAGATTTCGATTTAAAGTATGTAGTTTAAATTTATCAACCATTGGACCAGCGTGGTGTTACGGCCCATACTCCTTATGTGTTTCTCCATGAGGAAGGCCTGTGCCCAGCAGTGGGACGTATATATCCTGAGGACGAGTTTAAATTTCAAATTTATATTGAATGCAGGAAAATAGAAAGATAGAAAGAGAAACTAAGTCTAAAGTTACCAAATTGGCGCTTTGGCGATTTTATAATTTCTACCGTCGATATGATTTTCAAGTTATTCCCCACCCTAAATTTCATTCACCTCAAAAACATCAAATAGTGAGACAATTATAACGTCGCAAAATTGCCGCTTTAAAGGTCAAGCAAAACTTGTTAACAAAGAGCTAAAAATATAACTAAAGGTTATTTTTATTTGCTAAACTCAAGTAAGCGTAGCTATTATGGTACTCCCACACTGGACTTAAAAATGTTTAATTAACAGTATTTTTTTTTATGAAATGCCCAGCATCTGGCGTAACATCATCGAATAATAATTGTGCAAATATAATTAGTATAATTATAAATAATAATTGGCGTGCAAATATAATTAGTTTAAGCTTTGGCTTACACACCTTGAATTTACTGTCGTGACATAACGGTTACTCTGCATGCTAATAGACAATTTCGTAGTGTCTGTTTGTCCCAGCCATTTCAGAGGCGTGTTAGATGTAGTTATCTAATTGTTTTATTGTTAATTAGATTACAAGATGTCGGAGAGACATGTCCACACTACGAGAAACTCAGCGCCTTTAAAATAAATCTTACCCTTAGGGCGTCTTGCAGGAAATTTAAATCGAGATTTAAAACACGATTTAGTAATTTTCTGACATTTAGTTATAGTAGAAATTTCCTAAATCTAGTTTTAAATCTCGAATTAAATTTCCTGCAAGACGCCCTTAATTATTATTTTAAGACAACTTAATTTTTCTCAACGTGAGGTCTTAATTCTATTTCGTAACAGCGGTGCAAGGTTTACTTTTGCACATATTCAACAGTATTACACTCGTCAATACTACACTAATTACACATGCGGGTGTAAACACTTCTGGCTGTCCCTTCGGGGAAAGAGGCGTTATGACATGTGATGTTATACACTTATCTCGCCAAAAATACGCATGGAATTTAATGCAATTTTCACTGATAGTATTGTTGTATTGTACAGGTCAAAATTTATACTTTAAAAAAATATTCACTTAACTGCTTGACTTTATCACGCGAAAGAATTCATACAAAAGAGTCCATACGAGTAAGTTATTAGTGATAGGCAAAACCTTGTTCCATGTAAAAATCATAATGATTCCACTATTTTCACGTAGCCAACAATAAAGTGGACCTTTGACCTATTGAACCCACTAATTATTATGTACTTTAAACCAAATTTACGAATTCACAGCCATATAACATATACCTAATATGCGTAGCGTGCTACGACATGCTACGAAACGTTCGTAGCCTACAAGAAAAGTACTTACAGACAGACATACTAATTGCCCCGAGTACCATAGCGAAGGCGCCGGTAACGGAGTTGGAAGACTGGGAAACACACACTGAGTTTTATTTAAAACATAAATACAGTTGAATGTGAATATCGCTTGCCTCTCATTGTGTCCGGTGCATAGCAACATACCGACTTAACATATCAGGAGAAAAGTGGGTGTCCAACAACTTTGCCTACCCCGTTCGGATTGTGCGTGGGCGTGATTATGTTACTACGTATGTTGCAATTGCGCATTCGTTTTGATTCAATTCAGTAATTTTAATTGCGACGAGCAATTTTATGAAATTAGTTTCACACTGTCAATCATTTGCATAAAAAAAATATTATTTTATTTAAAGACTACGAGAAATTCAGCAAGCGTTTCCGAACCTCACGATGCGATTGATAATTGTTGATTTTGGTTATAATTTGTAAAATACTCGCAATATTTGCACATCGAAAACTCCCGTTCACAGCACTCATCGGAGCATTCTTTTTCTGATCGGCATCACATTCGGATGTTATAAATAGAACAGTTTAACCTTTCCGGCACGCGTGTTGCTGATTGATGCGCCCACGCTTGCGAGTCTTGTGGACGTGTAAATTTCTCAGGGTTGACATCTGATTTTGATTGGAAAGTGAATAAGCTTATGGCTTTCGAATTACCATCACACAATGTCAGAATCAATGAGAATGGGAGAAAGCATAAAATAATAATATTCGACCATTTTTTTGTATAGTACGTCTCAATCCAAGTTGCCAAAAAGGTAAACAAAAAAGCCGACTTACCGAATTTCTTATTCAATAATCACACTTTTTACATGGACGTTGGCACGTAAATATAATTAACGGTAACATTTGTTGTCCGTTTCTATTGATTTCAATTACCTACAGACCACAAAAAAATTTAGAGATGAAACATTACCTTTGTTTTGTTTACCTTTTTGGCAACTTGGATTGAGACATACTATAAATGCATTTATAGCAATTGAAATTCGGTCTCTACACCATGAAACGTATTTAATATATTTATTGTTTAAACGACTAGCAAATACGTCCACCTCAGGCTGATTGAAGTTGCTTACTAGCTCTTGAAAGGCCCAATCAGCCACCCATTCTATATCCAGGTGATCTCTTCGAGACTCTACATCTGCGAGTACGTTGTCACGAGATCTGATCTAAGAAGCAAATATTAGGTCCTCACCTATGACATTGGTGTTTTGTATGGAGATTTTGGGGATGTCTGCATTTTACATACTAACATTTTATCAGTTTTCTTCACAACGACAAATCCAGAGATAATAATATTTGGCATGTATCATTAGACAAGCTTTAGCAATATGTGTGTGAACACGCTTGATAAAAATTATTCATCGTTTTTATGTTAATGCAAATCAAATGATGTATTCGGGAGGCAGTTAAAAATTATTGTCTTTGTGTCTAATTTTAACACAATCAAACTAACAAATAATTATCACATTAAGATTTTTCTGGATTCACATCATTGCCAGATTTCTCTAGTATTTGTGATAAATGGGAGAATCGAATGCCACCCATGCGGTTGATGTAAGATAGGAATTCGTTCAAGTGCGGAGCACTAAAATGCTAATAATGAATAAAAGCGCAGCAGCAACAAGTTGGATGCGGTAGCGATACTACCTCAAAAAAAAAAAAGACGAGGCAAAGGAAGTTTGTCAACCATATTGTAAAGCGGTGACACTTATGCGTTACTACAAGTTATTTATTATTATAATTAATACTAATCTCTTCGGACGAAGAGCTTCGTATAATTATGGAAGAACTTCATTCAGGTAAGTTCGTTTAATCATTAATATTAGGTCCTTACCTATAAAATTGGTGTTTTGTATGGAGATTTTGGGGAATTCTGCATTTTCCATACTAACATTTTATCTGTTTTCTTCACAACGACAAATCCAGAGATAATAATATTTGGCATGTATCATTAGACAAGCTTTAGTAATATGTGTAATATCACACTTCATAAAATTTATTTATCGGTTTTAAATTAATGCAAATAAAATGATGTATTCGGGAGGTACTTAAAAAGAGTTGTCTCCATGTCCAATTTTAACACAATTAAACTTACAACCAATTATAAAAACAAATCAAAAGAGCTCAAAAATATAGTCTATTTTTAGACGAGGTTATTATTTTTTAGGAATACTCTGAATCTTAATAGTTACAGAGAAAATACTAAGAGTGGAAAAAAACACAAATTTCATCGGTAAGGACCCAATAATTGTTTTTTTAAATTATTTGCTCGTCCCGAAGGGGTAGGTAGAGGTGCTAACACCCACATTTCATCTGATATGTTTAAGTCCCTATGGGACATGGGGCGAGCCAGTTGCACTCGGCACATAACTTAATGTAGTACAAGTAAACTGTTCCTACTTGACGAACGGCCCTAAATGTTCATTTCAAAGGGTTCTTAACGTTCACCACGTAACAATACGGACAGTTTCCACAACTCGACGTCTAGTTTGCGTCTGTTTTGCGTGAATGTAAATTGAGTATACCGAAAAGAATTAAAGTAAATAGTTGCGTTGATTGCAAGAAAGCGATAGATTTGTCTACGTAATTTTAGTTATTTTTTGTGTTGTATATGTGGCATAATGTAAAATTATAATATAATTGAAAATATTTTGGAAGTTCTTATCCGTTGTTAGTTTTTATATAAGTACGTACATTGCTCTTCCGGCTGACGTAGGTGTTGTCGAGTCATAGATGCTTCGGCAGCTACCTCCATAGAATCGCCGGTCGTGAGCCAACGCCGTGCTGCCACCATTGCCAGAGCGATGTGGACGACGTGCAGCGCACTCTGCAAGTTTGCCCAGCATGGGCAACTCTACACGTCGTCCTCCTGCAGAGATAGGGGAGGACCTCTCACTCGCGGCCGTTGTTAAAGCAGTGAGAGTTCCTGGATTGCGGTGGCAACATTCTGTGACGAGGTAGTCTCGCAGAAGGAAAGAGCGGAGCGGGAGCAGCAACCCGGCGCTGACCCAACCCGAAGGAGGAGGGGTGGCCAGAGGCGGAGGCGCCACGCCAACCTACAGCCACCATAAAGAGGGTGCGGGTGATGGAGTAGGGCTTCATCACTCGCTTCACATGCTCTCGCGCTTGGAGTCTGTCATCCGTGGACACTCTCCTATCCCCTAGAGAGCCTGAAAGAGGGCACTTGTCGCCAAACCGGTGCGGACGATCGTGTGCGATGAGCTCCCTATACCGCACCCGATGTTGCGACAAAACGGAACCGGTGGTTTTTAGTGGGTAGGTCCCGCTTATCGGGAGAGATTCCCACGTAACCCAGGCCGGCCCCACTAAGGCCTGAATGGGTATAAAACCATTTCCATCAAAAAAAAATATACGTACATTGCTGATCTAATTATGAGACCAGCGCATAGCAGAACTGTTAAAAATAATAATTTCGGTTTCTATTTTACAACATGATTGCAATAAATAAATAAAGAAAGAAAAAAAAATTGAGTTTTTTTGTGTAATGTACCTGCTATAATTTTTTTCTAGTACATTACACAAAAAAACAAAATTAATTGTATTTGTTGTAAAATAATAAATGTATTTGTTAAATATATGAAAATATTCTCAATAATATCTGAAAATATCCAAAACCAAAACAAAACCGGAATCGAACCCAGAACTTTTAGAACAGCCGGCCTTCAACCACAACCACAGCGAACGATCGATGTGTTGTGATTACTTTATTATTTTACTCACCTTAGAGTATCAGGTTTATTATGAGTTATTTACGTAAATAAATTGGTTTCAACAACCTTCAGTTATCTTAAAACACCAAAATTTGCATGTATTGGAAAAATTGTAAAATAAAATAAACAAAACAACGTTGCGAAAAATCTTTAAATTAAAAAGCAAAATTAATAGCCGTGGCCTGATTGG
This sequence comes from Parapoynx stratiotata, assembly GCA_910589355.1. Classification (NCBI taxonomy): domain Eukaryota; kingdom Metazoa; phylum Arthropoda; class Insecta; order Lepidoptera; family Crambidae; genus Parapoynx; species Parapoynx stratiotata. The sequence goes on from OU342463.1 coordinate 416,395, forward strand.
GCGCTACTCGAACAAAGGATCGCTGGTTCATCAGCCTGTGCCATTGTGCTTGAAGACTTAGTACCTGTCCTTAGCCTATATACGTCCCACTGCCTTGCACATTCCTTCCTCATGGAGAAACACATGAGGAGTATGGGCCGTAACACCACCAAGCTGGCTTAATGCGGGTTGGTGGGTAGAAACAGTAGCAAAAGCGACCGGGACCAACGTGCCTTCCGAAGCACGGAGGACCTCGAGATCACAAAGTTTTGGTCGCCCATCCACGGCTTGACCATGGCGAAGGTAGTTTTGATTTCAATTAAAAGCCAAAGCGTACTAACCACTACGCCACCGAGCTCTTCGCCACATACTCCCAATAAATGACTTCTAATTCATGAGTGAGTAGGATACGATGTGCCTTACATTTGTTAAAAAGCCCCCAAAGAATTAATATAAAGAAAACTTTTGCCTTTTAAAACCATTGTTTAATAATTAAACTTTTAGATGTTGCGAGTTCGAGTATTAAGTAAAGTAGAAGTTCTCATAGTTTCAAATTCCAATAACTGATTGGCAGTGAGTTACAGTGTTCATTGTCAAGTTGTCTAGTCACCGTCGTCGCCTCGGAAGCGACTTCAAGTAACTTTCAAAGATTCGTAATTAACATCAAATTACGGCAAAATCAAAAACTTCAGTTTAGATACAATGTAACGAATATAGTTTGTTTATTACCGGTGTAGTATTAAAATCAAGACAAAATCCTAATAATCAATCATTCCTCAAACCATTGACGCTTATTATTTTTAATCATTGCAAATTATACATATGGTAACCAGTTATATGACTCCTTAAGCGAAGGAAGCTAGGGCGAAAAAATGAACAACAATGAACAAGGCTTGGTTGGATAATTTTTGTTGACGAGAATGAATTTATATACGTCGAAGAAAGGCCACGCCATCTCTAACTGGTCCACAAAACGCTTTTTAACATCCCTTGCAAAGGAACCCGTGCGTAGCACTAAGTCATAAGTCGTGCGTAACAATAAAAAAATCCAGACAAAGTAAAATATTATTACTTAGCTTAGAATGTATATTCATGTACTTATAATTTTATTATGATTAGTATCAAAGATAGACAAAAACTTTCATAAGACTGAAAATATAATGGAGGTGAAATGGAATGGAGGCTAATATGGAAGACATCGAAGCTTAAAAAAACTGAAAGATATTAAAAACACACAAAATAAATAAATAAAAATTACTTTTCCTTACCAGACTGTAAGAGAACTCTTGTCGTAGGTCTCTGCAAGGTCTCTACAAGCCTTGTTCCTAACCTACCTTACACGAGTCGACAGGCCCGAGTGAGGGCTCTTTATATTTAAAACATTCAACAGTCGGATGCTTAGGCTGGAAATTTTGAAGACGACATTAGGTTGAGAAGTACGTAGCCATAAATTAAAATCAAACATGTGTAACTTATTTGCTTCCTGGCAGCATTAACCGAGCTAGTAAAGATACACTACTCGTTCAAGAGATCGCGGGTTCGATCTCACCGTACCACTGAGTTTAAATATAACTTAAGTAGGTACAGTTATTTGTGAATATCGTTTACCTCACACTACGCCCGGCGTATAGCAACAGGTTCGCCACCTGTTACATGAAGACTTAGACATGTCAGGTGAAATGTGAGTGTCAACACCTCTGTCTACCCCCTCGGGGATAGAGGTGTGATGATATGTATGTAATGTATTTTCCCTCATATAACATCGCCTCCTTCATCTCATCTCTTATTTCGGAGATACTCGTGAGCTGACATGTTGCATTGTGTATATAAATTGGAAATACCTAGTTCTTTACAAACATCTACTCCAGGAATATTGTGATTCTGCGCTGATTTCTAGAAGTCTGGCAAAACTTATCAAGTGATAAAATTATAAATTTTTCCAGGTATTATTTTGTAACACGACTAACAATATTACCTTCATTTTATTCTAACCTTTACTAATTGACAGTAATCAAAATTCCGTACTTTCTAAATTACCGCTCCAAGGAAAAACTAATTCTAATAACTGGGAACTGAAATTGAGAAGTAATTCCTTACGTTCGACGCGAAACTTTGAATAATCAGTTAGATGTCCAAAACTTTGGATTCCAGTGAAGTTGCTGAATGCCCGCCGAGCTCCCGCTTGCTCTAATAGAATTATATCGGCTTCCCTCCGATCCTTCTCAGAAGTACTCTTTATGAATTGATCCATTTTAAACCTCATTCTATGCAGAAAATAAAAGGCCGTAATTGATTCCCTCGATGATTATAATGAGGTTTATAAATAAAATGAATGGAAAAGGATTTATTTTAAAGTATTTCTAAAATTTTTTGGTACTTACAATATGGTTACAAAAGGTTTGATTTTCGTATTGAAACAAAGCGTTTTCGCTATGGTTGAACGAGAGATGAGAGAGATCCAACATTCGCAAATTCGCGTTACTTCGTGAAGGCATGTTCAAAGGGGCAGAAGGCATGCAAAGATGGTGGGTGGAATGGTTGCAACCAATCTGCATTGAGATGAGTAAACGTAGTGTGGGACGCCCTGTGACAAGATGGGATGACGATAGCAGTAGGTTCGCTGGAGTGGGGTGGATGAGAAAAAATAATATTAAAATAAAATTAAATTAAGAGCAGTGAAGAACACTGATGGACACAGGGGAGGCCTATGTCCATCAGTGTACAAGAATAAGTTGACGGTTATGATGACATACGTCTGATGTGTATAGGAAAGACTGCGCTGCAGAGAGATGTTTTTTTCCGTAGAGAGATCACGTACCCCTGTGATTGTGTTTTAGTGGTAAAGTCATGCTAAGGCTACTGAATTCCATTTTTTCCATAAATGAATATTAAGAATATCATTCGTTGATCTCGATAATTAAGAAATTGGTAATGTACAAACTTTAATTTTTATGCAAAATATAATGTTGCTAACATGTAATCTCGACTTAAACTTAACATAGGTTTACCATCGTGACCTACACCGGTCCCTTTACATGGCAACGTTCTCACCCTCCTTTACTTTGGGGCCTAAACAAGCGGAATGAGAAACCATGTTCTTCGTTGTTTGTTAACACCTCTGCCCACACAAGCGCATAATCTGCGTGTTTTGAAAACTTACCACTTTGGATTGGTGTAAAGTTGATGTTGCAGTCAAAACTCTTTAGCAAAATCAGTCAAGATCACTTTTGACCAATCTGTTCAGTCAAAAGTATTTTTGACTGATTTTGCTTGTCAAAAGTACTTTTGACTGGTTTAAGGGTTTTGACTGCAACATATATAAATGGTTGATTGGACAATCATTGTTGATACTTTGAATAATAATTTGCCTAAGCAAATTTTTCTTCAATCCCCTTTATGCAAAATAGGACTTAATTATTGTTCCGCTAAAGGTTACATTATTGCCATTCCATATGTTATTAAGGTGAATAAATATCGCTCTTGTGTGCGGCCCTTAATGCCAATATGATTCAAATTACTGATATCAATAATAAGAAATCGATACCGTTGTATGTACCTGTGTGCCTGGGGGAATCAAATTAGTCCACGTGACGGGTTGTGTATCAGATGCCTTAGTTTGACATTTACATAGGGTTGGCTCAAATCTAATTCAACAATGGTTTAGAGGACACCACCGGGTGTAGATCGGGAGGTCCCACGGCAGAGGTTTTTCTGCTCTTTTTGGTTGGCTGTGGGGCTTCGAAGCCCGCTTGTTTAGCTACCGCCGTATAACCTAAAATCTCCATAATAACAATGTATTGTTGTGTCCGGCAATTAGAGGTAAGATAGCCAGTTCCTCAGTTGTGGAATACAGGTGAAGCTTCCACCTTCGGCCTTTCCATCAGGTAAGATGTAGATCGAGAGTTTGCTTGTCATAAATATGTAAAAAAGCGGCTCACCAGATGAATAGTAATCAGCGCTTCCTATCTAGACATCCACCATACCAATACCTAATCACAAAACATTTACTTCTTTTTGATAACCTTTCGTGTAACTTTGCCTTAAAATAAATTAAATGATAATTCTCTATTTCAAGTACATTTCTTCGCGCGTCAACTTTTATCTTACCAGCACTGCGACGTGACATAATGTATCACTGAGAAGAAGTGTCGCAAGAAACTCAGCTATTTTTAAAAACAATTTTATTTAAGTTACTCCGTATGCGCGATGCGTTGCTGGCTGTTATGAATTAAAAGGCTCTCTTCCGCTTCTCTTTTTTAAGTTGATATAAAGTATATAATAGTTTTAAAAATGTACTCAAGGTTTTGTACGCCAAGGATAGCAAACAAGCCGTCTGGTTTTGTAAACAGTTACCGTAACCTAGACCATCGTAACACTTTGAGAACTACAAAAAATTTTGTGTACTGGTAAAAAAAGAGAAAGCTTTGAAAATAGACAAGAAAAACAATAACAACTCTTTAATATTATCGGACGCTTAAGAAAAACAATTCTGCGATGCTCATAGAAAATAAACGATTTTGCGTGTAAAATTTTGTTAAATATTTTAATTATACTGGTCGTTCATTTATTAATATTTGAGCTGTGCGTACCTAAAAACATTGAGTTTTATTCTAAAAAAGGGTATTTTTTAAAGAAAAGAAAGAAGTCTTTCGTTTTGTACGCTTTGATTCCGATTATCCCCTGAACTGACATTAATCCTCTAAGGTACTCGTAAGAACGAGACACAATTGACTTCCTATTGCGACTACAAACGTATCAGATGATGAGTTATTGAAAATAAGCGACCTTCACTATTTGGGTTGGAGACCTAAGGGTGTTTTCAGAGCTACACCAGCGGCCCGCGCCTGCTTATAATTACACTAGATAGTAACATCGTTTCACTGTCAGTGCCGGCGCGCGTGCTTGTACGTCAAATTGTATCAAAAGTTTTGACGTGGAAGCTGACGCGGCTATCGGCGTTACTCTAAATCGCCCCAACTCGGAGGCCTCGAGTACCTGCGTGCTCCGGGTGCACGTTAATTTATTGATCCTTTTTGCTTTTGCAACAGTTTTATATGTTTGATAATATGGTATCACAATTTATTAAGGTTATGATCAAAATAAAATGTATGTTATCTGAATTTAAGAATAATAAAAAACTTAACAACAAAAACAGCTTATCTCCTCGCGAAAATAAAAAAAAACCTAAATCTAACAGTAAATTTAAATAAAGCAAAAAAAAGATATTATTAGAAAAAATCGTCTGCACGTATATCCATCGCTGGAAATGTACCAAAAAGGCTGGCTGAATTGTGGTACTCATATGCGTATGATGTTTCGTGTGGTGGCTCATTAAAAGAATACTACCAACCCATCTCTTCCCTTGGGTGTCGTATGGCGACTAATGGACTTAGAAGTGCACAACCATCCAATTGTTATAGCGGTGACGGGCTCACCACCACCACGCTGAGTGCAGTCACTGCTTGGTGAAGCGTGGACTATGGCAATGGACTGCTTTTGCGATGCTTTTTTCTCTCAACCTTAACCTAATATCAATCACAACACCATTTCCTAGGAATTGATCCTTGATCCATCATAATAAAATATTTGTTTGCTGTCCAATTGGTTTTCCGGCAGACTTTTTTGTTGTTGAACAAATAATTAAATATCCCAATTAATTACTTCCCACCCCTTTTTACTTATTGCCGCAAGTTCTATAATTGTGACACGTTTGATATCTGGTATTCTAGAAACTTTACCTGTTGTGATTACAATCTTACTTCCAACTTGAGACGATGCTTCGCATGTTTTAATTTTTAACAAATTTTCAAACAAAACGGTGCGCGTGCATCTTCATCATTAACTTCAAATACCATTATTTCTCACAAATTATAGTAATAATATGTTTCAACTACTCCATTACCTATATAGCACTTAGTTTAAGCACTATATTACAATCAACGATCAACACGGTATTCCTCGCCATAGCAAACGCACACTAAACTTATAGACAATAAGGTACAAATAACATTGCAAATATCCAAAAGAATGTTGTCTAAAGTACATTAGTCGCTGAGAAATTCTGAAAACATCGCAATAACACTCCAAATATAATGTCAATACGCACGATTAGTTCCGACGACTATCAAAGTGGGTACGAACGAGTTAAGTTATTGGATCGAAAGCGGTAAGTAATGTAGAAAGTTGTTTCTTACAATGGCTTAGTTTAGTAATCCATTAGGCTGTAATACTGTTTGTTGCTAGTAAAGGGGTCACGGGAGTTGTTAGTATCCGTAATACGATGATAATGGCAAGCTAATAACTTTACCGTGTTTAAAAGTTAAGCGATTAGTACTTTACAGTTGCGCCAGAGAGCCTTCCATCGCTAATACCATAGCGAGTTGTTTCATTTATCCCACCATCTTCTTTCCAAAGAGTTATGAATATTGCTTGCCTCACTTTGTGAGTAGGCAACAGGCTTCTTTTTTATTATCATATTTTATTTATCTATTGCAATAAGATATAAGCGCGTCATAATTCGTGAGCGATCGTGTCAGCCGTCGGGTGCGCGTCGGGCCGACGCAGCACAGACGCAGGTGCCACTCGCAATGGCCACCTCACAAATCTAACGGCTGTCAAGTGCAAGCTTACTACTCGTCAATTATAGATGTTTGTGAAATAGCTGAAGATATTTACATTTAAGTGAACAGATTATTATATAATTAAGTAAAAAACACGGTCTGCTCGCTATCTGTCGTCGTACTGCTCGACAGTGACAGCTAGTTTATTCTCTGGACCCAAAATGGTTGGATGATCTCGGTGGTGGAGTGGTTAGATCGTTAGATCGCCATGTTCAGACGATGGATGGGTGACCTAAACTTTGTGATCTCGAACTCCTCCGAGCTCCAGAAGGCACGTTAAGCCGTTTGTCCCGGTTGCTATTGCAGCCGATTCTAGCTACCAACCAGCCGTGAGATAGCGTGGTGGTGTTACGGTCCACACTCCTCATGTTTTTGTTTCCACGAGGAAGGCCTTTTTTTACATACATGTAAGCTCTTGACCTTCATCTCACCTGATGGTAAGTGAAGATAAGGCTGAAGGTGGAAGCGAGCTTCACCTGTTAATCCTCAACAACTGAGGAACTGGCTATCTGATTGCCGGAACACAACAATGCGTAAAACATTGTTATTATGGCGACAAATTTAGGTAAGACGGTGGTAGCTAGCCAAACCGAGCAGAAAAACTTCTGCCCCCATGGGGAATCGAACCCGGACCTCCCGATCAACACCAAATGGTGTGAACCGCTAGACCAGATAGTCGGTTAAAAACTGTGCCCAGCAGTGGGACGTATATAGTCTGAGGACGGCGAGAAAAAGTTTCCGAAGGGTCCGCAACATGTTCGTGTCCTCAGTATTGCAAGTGACCATAGGCTCCAGTAATCACTTACCAACGGTAGACCGTATATTCATGGAATCCCATTCAAGGAGCATAAAAAATCAGTTTTCCAATAGGAGCCAAAAATACCTAAATATGTTTAACCTTATACATACTCAAAACACACTCGATCCTCCAGTTTCAAAGAAAAGTAATTTGTTTGAAATCGGATTGTGAGCGACAACAGGTGGATGATGACGGAGGTTCGTTTGCAGACGCATAATATTTACGTATTGATTTACAATTCGTTTGTGGCGCAAAAGTATATCGTCAATTGAAACGCTTGACACCCACATTTCGCCAGATATGCTAGATCCTCATGGAACAGGTAGCGAGCCTGTTGCCATGCGCCGGCACAATGTGAGGCGAGCGATATTCACAATGAACTGTACATAAGTTTTATTCGAACTAAGTGGCACGGGCGGTGGGATCGAACCCGCGAGTCGCGCGGCCTCTCGAAAAAGTGGAGCCCCGCCCGTTCCAACTCGGCTACCGCTGCCTTTTTTGTTCTAATTAAGTAATTTCAGACATTTAGACATAATAATAATTGATTATGACTTCACACATTCAATCTATCGCTTTTTTGGTTCTCGCATTCTGAGGCGATCCACGTCAACTGGATTACCGTACTAATCGAGGAAACAACATTGTATGCTCCACAGAGCGCACTGAACAAGAATATTGCTCGACATGAAATACATAAAGGCCTAAGAGTTCATACTCTAAATGAACTTTTGTTTTATTTGTCCAAACAGAAAGTTATCTAAAAATCTCGATAATGTTTAATTCGCATCTTTAGTTTATGTTTTGTTCAACAAGATTCTAAAAATTAACTTAATAATTAACAACACCAACTTATAAATCAAAATTCACCTTCACATTTATTATATAAGCATGGTTAAACAATATCCGATAACAATATAGAGCAGCCGAGGTGGGACGGACAGGGCACTACTCGTTGGAGAGGCCGCGGGAATCGCGGGTTCGATCCCACCGCCTGCACCACTGAGTTTGAATCAAACTTATGTACAGTTCATTGTGAATATCGCTTGCCTCGCATTGTGCCCGGCCAAGCGGCCAATTAACATTTAACATATTCGGCAAAATATGGGTGCTAACACCTCTGTCTACCCCTTCGGGGAAAAACGCGTGACGTTATGTTATGTTAAACAATATGAAAAAGAAATGGGTGTACAAATATATAATACATTCCAAAAGTTGATGGAAAACTTCCATCAACTTTTGTGTTATAGCGAACAGGTTATTCGTCTGTTTGTCTAAATACCAGTCCGAGCTCGTCACTCCGTCAAAATGAACCAATAAAAACATAAGAATTCGTTGTTTTCACAGAGAACATTCTCTCGTGTTTTTTATCCTAAATAACGTTCTATTTCTATCTGTATACCTTAATGTTTGCGCAAGATTAATGTTTATGTGTTTAACAATATTTGGGTTTTGAAAATTTCGCGAGCGATCGACGGCTATCATCAATGGAGCGGGTTTATTAAAAAGATGGAACGTTTTCTATACAATGTAATATAATTGACGAGCTTAACGCTGACGTAGTGGTTCGTACGGTTTCGTATTGGTATTGAAAACTTTAGATGGTGTTGCAAAATTAGCATAACCTAATATGCATACAACAATGAATGGTCAAAAGTATATGACATTAAGATTTTACGTGTTTCAGAACATATTAAACATTTAATTTTATATGTCTATCTAACTACCAATAATATAATAATTAGTCCCGCATAATGAAGAAGCTCACGAAATTACGTAATCACGTAATTACGTGAGCTTCTAGAAATCTTTATAAATAAATAAATAAATCAAGGCCAGTAATTTACTTTTATACAATTGCTTATAGACAAACGTCCTGATGGTAACGTCGGGATCGATTAATAAAATACCTACCGAGAATACGTGAGATTTTTATAAATAAACAGAAAAATTCTAATTTTTATAACATCACTCTAGGAATTACATTTGTTATCCCCTAAAAACAAAAGGCAAGCATGGCCTACTCGATTAACAATATTCTTTTTCATTTTAATATGGCCATCATTAAGGCCGAATCACTTCATAATGATGGTAAGCTGAGATGAAATATAGAATGGAGCACACTTGCCTAAAAGATACTAAAAGATAAAGATACACTTACTTACTTTAAAGACCCCAAGATTATTGTCACCAGGCAACATTGATTCAGGCAAGGAGTTCCACTCACTGGCGGTATATGTAATAAAAGTAGACGCGAGCCGCTTGGTCCGTGTGTGTGTTAAGAATATCTACCATGCAATAATTGTAGTTGTAGTACAAGTTATTCGTTTTATACAAAAAGGAAACGGGCAGATGATTCATCTGTTTTTTTTTATTTATTTATTTAATAATTTATTGTACACAATAAAGAAAGAAATATACAATGAAGAAATAAAATTACAATAGGTAGGGCTTATATCTATAAGATATCTTTTCCAACCCACCTGCGACAGGAGAAGTGGACAAAGAGAAAAACAAGTTGCGTGTACCTACTTAAAATTATTATAAGCATATTAAATTATATTATAATAAATAGCCTACTTATATTAAATGAATTTACTTATTTATATATATAATAACTAAAATATATACATATTTACGTAATAATAGGTTGGGGAAAAAGTTACATCGCATTTTTTAAGAAAATTCAAAACATTTTTTAATATATTTTATTTACATTTAACTAATGTAGGTACCATTTTGTTCGATGACTTTTTGCCATCTTGTAGCTACCTACAAGATGGCAAAAAGTCATCGAACAAAACATGACATGATCCCATTGCTATAGAAATTTTGGGATTTCTGGTCAAAATACCGCGACAAGTGGTTTTGGCAGTCCTCTCGTGATGTTAACCTGACACTGCCTAAAGAATTCTGAAGAGACCGAAACAGGTGGAAATCTGAAGGTGCAAGGTCAGGACTATACGGCGGATGCATTAACACCTCCCAGCCAAACTCTCTTAATTTTTGCTGAGTGGCTAAAGATGTGTGAGGTCTAGCATTATCATGATGAAAAACCACACCCCTTCTGTTGATTAATTAGGCCGCATTCTCTCAACTTCTTGCTTTAATTTCATCAGTTGTTCGCAGTAGAGTTCAGAATCGATGGTCCTGCCTGGTGGTAACAGCTCATAATGAATAATGCCCTTCCAATCCCACCACACACACAGCATCACCTTGTTGCGAGTTAACCCGGGTTTCGCCACAGTCTGTGAAGCCTGACCGGCCTTTGACCACGACCTTTTTCGCACGTTCTTGTCGTACGTGATCCACTTTTCATCACCAGTTATCAGCTTCTTCAAAAATGGTTCGGTTTCATTACGTCGTAATAAAGAATCACAAATGAGTACACGGTTCATTAGGTTTCTTTCAGTGAGCTCGTGAGGTACCCAAATGTCGAGCTTTTTTGTGTACCCAGTTTTTTTCAAATGCGCCAAAACTGTTTTGTGGTCAATTCCCAGTTCTTCAGCTACGTCGTAACTACTGACATGCCGATCTTGCTCCACTTTTTCAAAAATGGCATCCATTTTATCTGTTATAGGGCGACCAGAGCGACGTGCATCTTTGACATCAAAATTTCCGGATTGAAAACGCTTAAACCAAATTTGTGCTACTTTCACAGACACTGCACTAGGTCCATAAACATCGCAAATTTTTTTCGCGGCTTGCGTTGCATTTTTTTTTTGTAGTAAAATTTTAAAATATATCGAATTTCTTCATTAGATTCACTCATCTTGGCGGTACGAAAAACAAATGAAAATCACACATTTTCCTAATTTGAATTTGGCATTATGTTCTTTGAAATTTAATCTTTCAATGATACCAAAACCAGCCAGATACAAATAGTATAGCCAAAGAGATTTTATTACAAGTTTATACATACTATAATGCGAAAAGACTTTTTCCCCAACCTAATATATACTTGCAACTAATATACATATACTTACATACCTACCAACAAAGTACTATATATAGGTGATGAATATAACAGAAAGTTAGTCTTAATGAAAAAAACATAAATAAATATTTAAAAATGTTCATATAATTTGAGCGTTTTGTGCAAGTTCATAGTTGACTTTTCAACTAAAGACTGCCTTACAAAATTTTTTATAAAATTCCATAATAAAATACTATAATAAACAAAAAGAAAATCTAACCATAAGCATTCAATAAATACTTTTAAACAATATTATTCTCGAAACAATTTTATGTAAGTCATTTACAAACAACAAAATCCCGTAACAAAACATGACTAAATTACATGTCTGAAAGATACTGTTATCAGTGAGGCTCGTAGGCGTGCTACGACGCTACAACGCTACGGCGCTACCGCCGTAGTCGCGGACCCGACGCGGACGAGCCAGTCGCTTTGGCGTGCTCGGTGTGGTCGGACGTGCGTCACTTTGAGCCGGATTCCGAAACTTTTCTCGACTTCAGCGAAGCATGTTGACGGAAACTCTGTGAGATTATGCGTTTGGTTTAGTTACAGTTTGTTTTGTGTTTTTCCTGTTTTTCAAGATTGGAAGACCTTGTTTTCTTCCTTCTGTGTAAGTATTAAATGATTTGTAAACTTTGTATTTTTGTTAGCGGTTTTTTTTTTGGAAAAAAGTAACGAATCGTAAAGAATGTAAAAATAAACAGTACAAGTCACACCTGATTATTTTACATTGGTAGGTGTGCTGTGTAGAGGTGTAATTATTATTGATAAACCTACAAACTACATTTATAAATTATTGTTTTTTTTCCGTCTCGTTTGTCAATTTTGTTTAATGTTTGACAGACTGTATTTTTTTATAAGATGATTGCTTATTTAACCATACTCATATTATAAATGCGAGAGTAACTCTGTCTCCCTTTCACGTTAAAAGTACTACAGCGCTCTAATAGAATTTTGGTACTCAGATAGTCTAGAGTCATTTGTTGAGCTTTTTATAAAAAAAATGCTACATAAATATTTCCATGGGCAAAGGTACCGCGCGGGTGAAACCACGGGAAGCTACTAATATGATTGTTAAAACTCCTACTTAAAAACATATATGCGCGATTTTAGTAAAATATATTTATTAAAAGTTTAATAATTACTCTGATATTCCATCCACCCAAATATGGCAAATACCAAATTGGTCAGGGCTTCAGTAATTATCGTTCGTGAGGTTTTATCGCGAAATCTGATATTTTCAATCAGAGCCCACATAATAATTTATACATATTATATATCCGCCACGTGGAGGTTATAACGCTTATCAGAGTGTGATTACCGCGGCGAGTGCCGACGCTCATTCGCTGTTAGCTTTACGATTAAAGCTTCAACTGTTCTCCTAATTACATATTACACGTTACTACAGCCAAGTTAATAAAGGAAGGTAATTTTTGTCTCTAGCGCCTGACGATTTTACCTATACTAATAGTGACGATGATGATCTAAACCATATGTGATCAAAAAAAATTATGTAATTCATTCAGAACATTTTCAGTGATGGCAGGGAGGGGTGGATAGGATCGAACACTAAAGAACCCAAGAGAGGAGGTCAATGGTGTAGTAGTTAGCACGCTTTGGCTTTCGATATCAAAAACTAAGCTACCATCGCCATGGTCAAGACTTGGATGGGTGACCAAAACTTATTGATGGCTAACTCCTCCGTGCTTCGGAAAGCACGTTAAGCCGTTTGTCTCGGTTGCTATTCGCCGATTCTACCTACCAACCCGCCGTGAGCCAGCGTGGTGGTGTTACGTCCCATACTCCTCATGTGTTTGTTTCCACGAGGAAGGCCTGTGTCCAGCAGTGGGACGTAATATAGGCTGAGGACGAAATACCCCAAAAGGCTGAGGTGCCTAAGTCTCAGCCCGGAAGAATTGAAGAATAATTATTACTGACGAATTATCACCTACTGCCTCTTTTCCAATTTCGTTTTGCTTTCGCCGCAACGTGTCTTCTTCGTCTACTCCGATCTCTCGCTAATGTCAGCACTCGCTCCCTGAACTTATTATCATTAACACAATTCATCTGTAATGGTGGACAAGGAAGACAGGTTGTGGCGACCCCAAACGATATTAAAAGAAAGAAATAATATGTATAATCTTTAATCTAACCAGTACGTCACAATGTCAAAACAAAGCGTGCTTTGTTCCGTTTTAATAATAATAATAATAATATTTTCCGGACACCGAAGGCTTCATGCTAGCAATACAGGACCAAATCATAGAAACTAAAAACTATCAAAAGCATATCACTAAAACCTTAAATTCCGACACATGCAGAAAATGTTACAGTTGCCCAGAAACAATCCAACATATAACAAGCGCATGCAAAGCAATAGCACAGACTGACTATAAACACCGACATGACCAAGTAGCAAATATTATTCACCAGAAATTGGCTTACCGAGAGAAACTTATTAATTCGATGCAGCCGTATTACAAATATAACCCGGAAACTGTTCTAGAGAATGTTTCAGCAAAATTATATTTTGATAGAGCTATCCTCACTGATCGTACAGTTCATTGCAATAGACCAGATATCACCTTGATAAACAAAACGAACAAAACCGGATTTCTCATAGACATAGCAGTACCTAACACACATAATCTACAGTCCACAATAGCTGAGAAACTTTCAAAATACACCGAGCTAAAGGATGAAATAACCCGTATCTGGCATCTTCAAAAAGTAATTATTGTCCCGATCGTTCTTTCTGCCACCGGAGTAATCCCTAAACAGCTTCACCAATCCCTGAATTCACTAGACCTACCAGCTCATTCCTACAAATTATTACAGAAAGCGGTTATACTCAATACATGTAGAATAGTTAGAAAATTTCTGAAAAACGAGCAAGATTTAACACCTGTACAAAACACACAGACACACACAAATCCTGAACCTGATGTTCACTTGGCTTAGGCCCGTGTACATTAGTAAACCGGCAAGTGCCGAGGAAAAAAAAAGAAATAAAAATAATAATAATTTTATTGCATAGTTATTACAGTGTTACTTGTATACAGTTAAAATAATACATAGTGCAGTAATAACCGCAATCGGCAGTAGCTCAGCATGTGCTGACCTAGGTAACGAGACCTGGTCTCAGCTGTTTTTCAGCCACTCCCGCTTCTCTTGGTTGTTAAGAGAGAGTTTAAGTCACGAGGGCTGGGAGTCTTGTTAGTTGCTTTAGAAAAAAAAAAAAAGTAAATTCCGTTAGGTACACGGGGAAAAAAATAACACTATTATTATGTCAGCTCATTTGGGCCACATGAGGAGCAATCATGGCAAATGTTGCTTCGTACGTTAATTATTGAAAGGAATTTAATAAAAGACGTTAATTGCACATATTATTTATGGAATACCATATCCTTACGCTTCCATCCCCGAAGGGGTAGGAAGAGGTTAAACATCCATATTTTTTCATTTCATATAAATCAATAACGATTTTATAGGTGGGCCGGCCGAGATTTTCATACATTTTGACGTAAGCGCGCACGCGTGGCTATGTAACGATGTTCGGTATCTGAATTAAATAATAATTCAAATGTTTGGTACATAGGGCTGGATGAAATAATTAATTTTAATCGTTTGTGTGTAAAGTCTGCCTATCTATTATTATTGTACAAACAAATGCCTAAAAGATAAAATATGAGTGCAACCATCTCTTTAGAAACTTGTTAAACAACTAATAAGAAAATTTATTAGCGCTAATTCTGTATTTATAAACAATTATGGGGATTATATATATTAGGTGAAATGTTTAAGACCTCTGCCTACCCCTTCGGGGATAGAGGTATGATGATATTTTATGAGGTGGCCATTACAAGTCACGCTTCGGCAATATATGCATACCCACACAGATACACACTGCCAGTAATTGACCAAAAATATCACGTTACAGGGGGCAAGCGTAATACGGCGTTGCCTGCCATTTTATAGAATCACCACAACCACTGTATAATGCAAATCAAAAATCCAACGGCCAGGAACAGACACACACCACTAAATAGAATCTGTGCAGCCCGAGCACAGGTAGTTTTTTGTTGTATTTACTTTATTTCTTAAGTCACGTTCTCGTGTGTGTTCTAAATACTAGATAACGTTTTCATGAATACTAAAACCCCGTAGTTAAGAGCGCTTAAATGGTATTAGGTATCTTTTGTTTGAATACTACTCAAATTAACGTTAGATTAAAACCACTAATTACGGTGTTCTTTAAATAAAGATAACATTTTACATTGCAAATAAATTATTATTATTATTAGAACGAAATAAACAACAATTGACCTGGTAAAAATATAAGATTGTTAATTTTAAAACTATTTCACTTTTTGAAATAATAATAATTTTGAACTCCTAATCTTACGAAAACATCAACAATAGTTATTTAATTTTTAACAGTTTTAAGTTGCATGCAGTCTTTTGACTGTTTTTAAATTAGCTGGCAAAGCAAATATAAGAATTTTATGAATTCGAATTAGCAGTAGGAAAACAAGTACATCATGGTTAAACTGAATGTACTATAAATTTTTGTCATAATAAACTTCTTACCAATACCATGACTTCTACAAATATTGGGTCCTTACCTATGAAATTGGTGTTTTTATTCTGTCTTAGCAATTTGTCCGTAACTATTAAGTTTCAGAACATTCTTATAGAATAATTGCCTATTCTAAAAATAGACCATATATTTGAGCTCGTATTATTTAATTTGATAATTTTTTGTAAGTTTAATTGTGTTAAAATTAGACACAAAGACAATTATTTTTAACTGCCTCCCGAATACATCATTTGATTTGCATTAACATAAAATCGATGAATAATTTTTATCAAGCGTGTTAACACACATATTGCTAAAGCTTGTCTAATAATACATGCCAAATATTATTATCTCTGGATTTGTCGTTGTGAAGAAAACTGATAAAATGTTAGTATGTAAAATGCAGACATCCCCAAAATCTCCATACAAAACACCAATTTCATAGGTAAGGACCTAATATTTAAAGCTAAACAGGTCCAACCGTTTTTGTGTTTGAATATGTCTAGAAAATGTGATTAAAATTAAATTCTGTTGTCCAAGAACGTGGGCACGTTATTTACGAAAATCAAATAAAATTACATTAATCTTCTGTTTGACGGTGGTTTGATGATGACGCTAGCGATTATCATTATCATCAGTAAATGCATACGTTACTAAATTAATTCGGACGTCTTTACTACAACAGTTTTTTTTGTTTTTTTTATCTACATATAGCAAAATCTATCAGCTCATCATTCTTTGGAAGTACCTATTAGGAAATTTGCAACACTCATACACTGTTTCTCCACACTAGTTTACTGAAACACGATGACAATTGCGTTTACATAAAAAACCCTGTTAGTGAGACTTGCCAGTGGCACTCGCTAGTTGCCAACAAGTGCGCTGCTTACACGTAATTGTATTATAAATTCACTGATACTGGAGCACAATTTGGCATGGATTTATAATTTGTTTAACAGCTCCAATGACGAACACGTATCTTTGTTCTCCTTATTGCTGTAGTACTGCCAATAAACAGTTAATATGCTATGTTATAATTACAATAACATGTGCATTTTCATTATTGATCTGACTTTTTACGTACGGTACTTACTATTTATCACATTTATTCGTCTTCCCGATTACAGTTATTACAAATAAAACTGTTTTTTAGGAATCAAAACTGTCCGTAACAGTTTTGTAGCTTACTCGGTAGCTAAAGATTTTTAATAAATACCTACATTAGACAATCTTATTTAACCCACTTTTTTTTCATTCTACCGCCTTCCCTTTGGAAATAGAGTATGATATTGAATGGATATTCTTTTTGATTGAAATAAAATTTATTATAATCACTATGCTATTGATAATTTTTTTTTTGTATCAAGGCCTCGCATCTGAGTTCTTGTATTTGATTTCCGATGGGGCGGGTGCCTGTGTTATGAATACTAACGTTTGTGTCCCAATAATGGATGCTGTTTATATTATCTTTATTTTAAGTTACCCGACTTTGAAAAATATTACACTGACTAATTCGACCCGTGTAAGTTTACTATATACTTCGTCGTACCACGAGTGACAGCTTCGAATCGAAACAGCTTGTTATATTTTTGGCTAGTTGATAGATTTAAGGCAGCGGTAGCCGAGTTGGAACAGACGGAGCAAACGCGGGTGTGATCCCACCGCCTCTACCACTGAGGTTAAATAAAATTTATATGTACATAAAATTTATATGTCATGTATGTGTTCATTGTGAATATCGCTTGCCTCTCATTGTGCCCGGTGCATGGCAACAGGCTCGCCACCTGTTACATGGGGACCTAACATATCTGGCGAAATGTGGGTGTTTAATACCTCTGCCTACCCCTTCGGGGAAAGAGGCGTGATGATATATGTTATGATAGATTTTTTTAATAAAGAGAAACATTATATTGGGTCCTTACCTATGAAATTGGTGTTTTTATTTTGTCTTAGTATTTTGTCTGTAACTATTAAGATTCAGAGTATTCCTAAAAAATAATTTCCTCGTCTAAAAATAGACTATATTTTTGAGCTCTTTTGATTTATTTTGATAATTTGTTGTAAGTTTAATTGTGTTAAAATTTGACACGGAGACAACTCTTTTTAAGTGCCTCCGGAATACATCATTTTATTTGCTTTCACTTAAAAACGACAAATAATTTTTATGAAGTGTGATATTACACATATTGCTTAAGCTTGTCTTATGATACACGCCAAATATTATTAACTTTGGATTTGTCGCTGTGAACAAACTGAAAAAATGTTAGTATGGACAATGCAGAATATCGCTTGCCTCACATTGTGCCCGGTGCATGGCAACAGGCTCGCCACCTGTTACATAGAGACTTAACATATCTGGAGAAATGTGGGTGTTTAATATCTCTGCCTACCCCTTCGGGGAAAGAGGCGTGATGGTATATGTTATGATAGATTTTTTTTTTATAAAGAGAAACATAATACAATTATCTTCTCAAATGTGGCTCTTGTCTATATTATAGCTATCTTTTATTTTTTAATTAATTTTTTGGGGGTTCCTAAAGTCTCACCAAAAAGCCACAGGTATTCCGAGCATGGTGTAACAACCCCACGGCCCAGAGGCACACTGAACCGGATACGATCAATATGCTAACTCGGTTGTGTAGAAAATGACGCCCTCAATGAATAACTGATCGCATATTTACATACAATAACAGGAGTAATTTCGGGAATAACATAATGTATAGCTATGTCAATATTATAGCTTCAACATAAGTTTATTCTTGCATATTCCATTGCACGTGGATGATGAGCACATGCAAATATAATTAACTATTACAATTATAGTGGCATTGTCTTTCTCTTCCACTAATTTTGGAAAACTTTTTGATATTTTATTTTACATGCATGCGCTAAGAAGCAACTCATCTTATAAATGATTTATAAATACTTGCCGAAACGCTACGCTAACACGTTTTCAGTCGGTATAATATATGAAGGGGAAGAAGGAAAAACACACACACACATATTTTTCTAATACTTTGTTAATTTTATGTTTTGACTCGTCATAAGTGTTTATACCTTTATAATTATGAACAAATGATATTTGAGTTTGAGTTAAAACATCCCACTATTGACCATAGACCATTTTTCATGGACCTGAAGAGCGTGGGTCATTTCACCACCTCTCTAGCTCAATGCGGATGGCGTGCTCTCGAAGCAGCAATTCGATATTACAAATTTTTGGTCACCCATCCAAAGCCAAAGTATGGCGAAATTCTTTTGTTTTGATTTTTTATCCTGGCTCCTACATTTCTACAAAAGATAGTTTGAAAATTGCAGTTCTATTATCTAAATAGACCCCAGATTACGTGATTTTCTCAGAATTTCTCACAGTGTTTTCCAATAGGAAATTTGGGTGGAGTGAAATGTTATTTTCGTATAGACGCTTTGTGTTTATTCGCGCCCAAAATGGTTCGCAATGAGCACACGCGGTGTCTCGGGCCTCACAGAAGGGTTGCTGACGTCAGGGTCCATGCTTCATATGCTTAAGGATTATATTCGGCTTTCAAAAATAAATGTTATTTAATTACGACCTTTTTACCGCGCGTTACATCGTTAAATCTTTTATTTTTATATTCCGGAAAAATGGGGGTGTACTCACTTCTGTCTTTCGAAGACTAAAAGCAGGAAATGCTGTTGAGATTGTAACCAAGTCTTAGCGTAAGAATTTGTCCTTAACAAGCTCCAAACAATACATTTAAGAGTCAGGTCAAACAAACAGTAACACGTGCGTTTAATCACCGCACTTGAGAGATGGAGATAGGACAAGGGTGACCCACTTCTGCGTCAGGCCAAGTACCCGGCAGACATGACGCTACAGTGACAAGGGATTTTGGTGTTGGTCTCGGACATGTATGTTCCACTGTCTGTTCAGAGATAAAACCGCTTCAATCTCGTAATATTGAAAATGTCGGGGTTAAGAAACAAGCTTTTATATATTTGTGACGTTAATGCTAGCTTTTTCCTAGGATAATCTATTATTTCAGCGAACCCATCCATAATTCAAATATTTAAACTTTACTCAACAACAAACAACATCATAGTCCTCTACAATCACGGTGTAAAAATTTTGAAAAATATTTATGCTATTCTATAATTATTTTAGAAAACAAGCATTAGTAAGTTTTAAACATCACGCAAGTGATAATAATAAGTTATATGCAAACATACAATATTTTATCTACACGAGTAAATTCTATCTTAGCCACGACAATAATACCTCATTTTCATCACACATCTAGTATATGTATCCAAGTAACCGCAAAGGTTAATAACCATCCCTTGAGCCCTTACCAATTTGGGGTGTTTTACCGGCGCATATTACCATTTATATTAGTCCTTAGTCCATAAGTGAATAGTCACCCTACACCATAATCCAAGAGCCGCCATAACGCTCAGTTTCCAGTATAATGTTTAATTTCCTTAAAGCTATATAGGCGATTTAGCGCACAATCGCTTTCCTGCGGCCGGAGAAATAAAGGAGTCTTTTCAGAACCACCTCTGGCGATCATCGTCGGGATATATGGGTATCTTTATGGGCTTTACGAATGACTTTGACGAATATTCTTTTTACTATCAGTAATAGAATAATACTGTTATCGAATTTAAAATAATTTTGCATTTCTACTTTTCTTTATTTATATAAACGTATTGGGAGGCAACTGTGATAGGCCTCTACGAGCGGGACTAACAAACTCTTGGAAATAACTGAGAAAATAATCACAATGGGCACTGCAAGATTTATGTTTGAGATGTAAACAAATGTACATGTGACACCATAATAGAGAATACAAAAAAACAATGTCAAATCAAAAACTGTCGGGGTGTTATATTATAATAGAAAAGAGTTTGGTTGAACACAAACCGCCAAAAGTTGCTGATCTATACCTATAGAGATCCTTAGGGGAGGTATAGGTCCTATGACCAGCAGTGAGGAGGCTCATACTGAGCTGAAAAAAGATAATGACTGCCAAGAGTAGTACTTCTTGTCTGTATCTATAATATTTTAGGCCAGCGTGGTTCTTTCTAGGTTTCATTTTCGAAAATAGTTTAACACTATCACTTTGCTTCTTATCATAATAACGTCCTTTTAGTATAATATCCAAAGCATACATTTAGTTATGAAGTTGAACTATAAAACCCGCTAACTAACCAATTACGTCGTATATTTTGGAGGCCAATCATATAAAAATGCTCTTAAAAGGCAACAAGGAGTACCATGAAAGGATTTTGAGACTTACGCATGAAGAAACCTCAGGTCTAATTTGATATATTACTGTAAATCTTTTTACTGCTTCATTCTAAATGACGCGTCGATACGTCTTCATGAGTACCTCGGTCTTAAATTTTTTCTGCTCCAGCCAAAGCAGAAGTGCTTGCATTGCAAAGTTTCGGTTTGAAATTACTGCACATAGTGACTGTACCATCATGTTCAAGTTTGTTCAACGTCTAACAAGGTTACCTTGTACATTCCATACATTGTACCTAGTGTGACTCATTGAAAAAAATATTGCTCGCCACCCTTATCCGAAACTTCGGCATGTAACGGTACATTAACACTCCATTACACTCGCTCTATATAGTTACACGATTCCACGTGCGGAGCTCAAATTTTTTTTTTAAACACACATACATAATAATCATGTTAGTCAGACTAGGCAAAAGCACCATTGCCATAGCCCGCGCTTCAGCAAGCAGTAACTGCACTCAGCGTGTCAGGTGGTGAGTCCGTTGCAGCTACAAACTTTGGTTGTGTTGTGGCTGTGGCTGGTTCTAAGTCCATTAGTCGCCTTTTACGACACCCAAGGGCAGGGATGGGTTGCTAGTATTCTTTTTATGAGCAGCGGAAAAAGGAGCCGTGTGGTATCCTTTTTTACTCACAAAGGAATAAAAATAAAATTATTTTGTTATTTACTTATAATCAGTCTTTATTTATTTACTAGCTGTGCCCGCAACTCCGCGTGGCTAATGCGTGTGAGCTCGCACAAAGACTGTAGATCCCATTATGTATTTATATTGACCTAATTGGTCTGAAAGGTTCTTTATTTTTAATTTATTCGTGATAATTCAATTAATGAGGGTTTCCTACCTCGGCGACCGGTTAGCATTCACGTTGTCATGTCATATTCACGTCACACCGCTCTTGACCCATCACTAATTGTCACGTGCTTGTTAACTTATTATTTAGATATTGCTAGTTTTCCGGACTTAACTAATCGATTTAAAATAGTTCACCCAATTTAATGTTAAATAATAATAATAATTAAGTTTGTAGTAAGTAATAAAATTAATTAATCTAGTAATGGAACTTCAAATTTCTTTGTTTCAATATCAAAATACACGAACAAATAATCATTATCACATACTCTGGACAAGGCTTCTCCAAGAATAGTATTTCCATAAAAATCGGTCTTTCTCCACCTATACACGTACCGCTCTAAATAAATAAACGCTCGTAATAGAGCATGAAACATAAATAAAAACATGCCCGTCTGTGTAATGGCCCGCAACAACCTTAATCTGTGTAAGAGTGGCCTCTGCCATTAATCTCCCAGTGACAGTGGCTCCAGGCATTGAATACTGACCCCTTTACCCGGTAGATCAGTGGCTTTACATTAGTATTTTCATATGTTGACATAAAAATCTCTTTATGATTCAATATTAACCGCCTTGCAGGAAATTTGAAACCAGATTTTGTAATTTTTAACATTTCTAATACGGCTTGAATGTCAAAAAATGGAAATTTCTAATTTAAAACTAGGTTTGAAATTGCCCTGCAAGTCGGCCTAAATTGCTCTTATTTATTCTTCTTTTATTTTGTTATTTTTTATAAGTTGGAAAGATGATCTGCCGCCCTACTCTCCAATTAAATAACATTGATTAAGAATTGGATTTCTGTAATTTCGACTTTGATTTCGAAGTGTTTTCTTTTTCGACTTTTTTTTTAATTATCAAAGGACATGACATTTGACGTGACATCAAATCAATATTGATTTGTCTACATTACGTTCAGAGTAAGACAGCTGGATCCAACTCACGCCTACTGCCCAGTCAGCAGGTAGGTCCATAAAAGGATTCCTGCTTTAACAAAAGGCTGCCAAAAATTGCGGTGAACATCCAGGAATGAGCATTTCTGGACTGAATAATGAACATAGTCAGAATATAAAATTACGCTCAAAGGCTAGGCCAGAGCTTAAATTACCATACATTTCCGTTAGCGTTTGAGATAGGTAACGATTATTCAAATGTATCGTGAGAGCCAGTGACAGTGGCTCCAGGCATTGACTAAGAAAGAAGAAGAAACTTTTCAATCAAGATTCTGATGCTTCAACGAAATCACCGGATCCAGTAGAACTCGTCACAAATGGCTGTGGCTATTAAGTTTTGCACAAAGGCAATGGGCGGGGCCGATGAGTAATTAACGATTATAATCTTGCACCGATTTCCGATATATTTCCTCTTGGAACTTGGTTCCTTCGCCTTTTTTCCGCAAAACTTATCTCTGTTACGGCCATAATGATTGAACTAAATTAAAACGTCTTCTTCTTCTTCTTCTTCTTCGTCGTGCGGGCGGTTTCCGCAACTCGACGACTTAGCGCCTTTTTTGCGTTTGAGGGTGAAGGCTGGCTACTCCAGCCAGCCCAACTCCGCCAGGAAGTCGCCCAGCGCCTTCACGTTGAGGACAGCCTCGCGGAGGTTACCCGGGTTTCCCAGGTACTTTGCCCGGTAGCTAGCTACCCCAGTGCATTCCAACAGCACGTGGGCGGCTGTTTCTTCTGCCCCCATGCACGCTCTGCAAAGGGGGCTGTCGGTGATACCTAGATTGAAAAGGTGCCTGTTAAAATAGCTATGACCTGTTATGGCTCCCGTTACTAAACGTAAGCGAGCCTTACTTAGCTGTAGGAGTTTCTTGGAGAAGCGGGGGTCTATTCGTGGTAGCGCAAGTCTAGCCTGCCTGCATTCTTCCAAGTTGTTCCAGTAGTTCATGTGTAGGTTTTGAGTATTTCTCAATACTATACCTGTAAACCAGCTTTTAGGGAGAGGTATAATAGGCTCCGGTCCCACCGGGTCTCTGCTTGAGCCACTCCTTGCTAATTCATCAGCAGCATCATTCCCTCGTGAGCCGCTGTGTCCTTTGATCCATTGTAGCGTGATCGTATTGTGCTCGCCTACCTCATTAAGAGCGTGGTGACACTCTTCTAGAAGACCTGATGTCAGTTTTGGGTTTTGTAAGGCCTGTAAAGCTGATCTGCTCTCCGAGAGGATTCTTAGGTCATGGTACATTACCTCTCTGGCTAAGATGGCTTTCGCTGCCAGTAGAATGCCCATACATTCCGCTTGGAATACAGTGTTATAGGCTCCCAGTGTTTTGGTGATGGATATGTTCAAGTCTTCGGAGAAGACACCTGTCCCAGTACCTGAGTGCGTTTTTGAACCATCCGTGAAGACGTCCAATGACCTGTGCGTTACGCCGGTATCGTCATCTTCTGCCAGATGTATTCTATACTTTTTGTCAAACCTGAAGACTGGTGTTATGCTGTCGCAGACCGCCTCCATGAGCGGCTCTCGGCTCCAGTTCTTCGTAATGTGACTGATGTGTTTTACCTCATCAAACTTAATAAGTTTGTTGTGCTTCAGTCGAATCACTGATAGTGCAGCCTCCTGTTGCACGTGGAGGTGTAGCGGTGCCATGTTTAGCATGGCCTCCATTGCTGCTGTCGGCGTGGTCCTCATGCATCCCGTGATTGCACAGCATGCAAGTCTTTGGAAGCGACGTAATGTAACACTCTTTTTTCTTATTATCACTTATTACCGTCTTAATTACACATAAAGGCATCAGAGTTAAGTAAAATCACTAATGTTTGTTTGTTTCATGTTGTTTACATCGTCATAATGACATATGTCAATTCCTTATGTCATTTTAACTTTTAATTTGTTTTTAAAATGCTAGTTTGACTCACCTTGATCGTGGTTCATAGACAAAACCATAGAGTTTAGCGTATCAAAACAGGCTAGTCAGTATATACAAAGATAGTCTCTTTATCAAACGACCGGCGTCCTTCTCGAATAAGTTTTTTTGGGCAATTTTAATGTTTCCGATGTCGGTTTCTTGTAAAATCCTCTTTAAAAAATGTAATAATAATAATGTTGACAAATTCCTCGTAAATTAATAAATTCCTCGTTGAGTATAAATGCACTTGCATGTTTATATTCAAATACAAGTTATTTTGCAATGAATCAACGTAATTTCAAATGAAAAGGGGCCCTTTCAGTATTTTTAGTAAATAATATAAACAAACAAACATTACTCATATTCTTGGATGTATGGACGAGTGTGTCTTTGCCTCGTCTATGGGAGCTACGGTCGAGACGGATTTCTCTCGAATCTGTGGATCGATATCTGAAAAGTCTCACGCGCTGGTTCTGATTTTGCGAATTTACTGAGATCTCGAAAAGAGAAGTCCTCGAATTTATTTCAGGAATATTATAATGAAGGGATCATTAAATTAAATAGCTCGAAGTTCGAGTATATTGGCTGAAGAGCGCATAAAATTATACATGCCGGCTGGTTTATAGGTTACCGGCAGCACTTTAATAAAAACCTATAAAATATTAATAAAAGCCCGAGAAAAAGGTCAGTTAAAGATAACTTTCTTATTAATTCAACCGATTGTAAAGCTTTAATACTTGTGTTTCTATAAATAATAGTCTTTCAGTAAGAATTGTCGAGATTTGTCATTGGTGGGTGGATACAAAGCTTATCCTCTCCATAACTTCAATAAACTCATACTAAAAATCCTTTATCCCTGTTAATTACATATATTTCAAGGTAATTGGTATTTGTGTAAAACAATAAATGTAGAATCATCATGTTTATGATCTAAATTAATAGTACTTGATGAAAGTTTGTCATAAGTTAGTAATTAAATTGTGTATATCTTCCACTCTCCTGAAATCATATGTTTTTATAATCTTTCTTTATTGCTTAGTTGTCAAAAGTGAATAGTATGAAGGAGAGTAATTTTAGTTAATCAAATCTTTTGTTAGCATGGGTTATACCCTTATTTAGTCCATAACAATGATAATATAGCGTTTCTTTTGACATGTAACAGGGCAAAAACTACCTGGTGGTAGTGTATGGTATAACCATACCACATACAGTACCAAAGAAGAACGATAATAAATAGTATATCAAGACATTTGAATATTGGAGAAAAGACAGAGTTAAAATTTAAAATACAGTATCCGGACCTGCAAGGTATGCAGTACTAACCAACGGGAAAGGGAGATATTAATAATAATTATAAATAATTATAAGAATTAAGAGTTACCTCTTTATTTTTGTTATACCTGTTTAGTACCTTTACATACCGAGATTGATCAAACAGGACCAGAACCAACCTGCCCTTGTATTTATTGTTGTTATATATTGTAAAGCTAGAATATTTAGTAAATGCAAAATTTGTAAATGTAATAAATAATAAGTATTTTTGGTAATTTGTTGTATTATTTGTTTTTCATAAATCTTTAGTTGGTGAGTAAAGGAGTAGTGAAATTTTAACATTACATTTGGCGCCCGAATATACAGGAGGTTCTGTGACTTTTTGGTGGCCCATTATTCTGGTCTAATGCTCAGATAATGTTGATCCATCTCGGTAGGTATTTTTTCATATAATTTTTTTTGAAGGGTTATAGTACTGTATAAGAGAAATTTGAGAGAAACAAGTGAAGTAAACATTGTCATTTATTAAGTAATTATAACATATTTATTAAGTGAGTATTTGTGGCAGGATTGGTTCAACAATATACGTGGATAGAATATCAAGATTTCTTTCTATAAATTGATATATTTTTTTTTGTTGTTATTATAAAATATAAACATAGCAATAATAGTATCTCTTGAGAAACATAACATTACATTATATTTTTGTAACAATGGAACAAAGACCAATTACTTTTAACTTGCTTAACAAGGATGAACTCGAATATGAGGTGAAAATCAGGGGTGCAAAACCCGCGGATACTGTGGTGGCTTTAAAAGCACAGATCCGTTCACTCAACAAAGACATGCCTTCAGATGAGATTCTAACATGTGATCTTGAGAGCAATATTGAATTAAAGGTAATACAAAAGAAATTAGATGAACTTGACAAACTTATCACTAGTTCTGCCAGTAAACCTTCCTCACTTAAGGTGTTAAATAGAATTCAAAATCTTGCACACCATTTATTCCATAGAATGGGTCGCTTGTCTCCTATTGAGGATGATGACAATAATCTCAATTCTTTATTACTTTCTCTTCAAAATCGACTAGAAAGCATTCTTAGTAAAATTGACAATATATTTCATAACTTTAAAAGTAGCTTAACACTTGAACAACCCATAGTAAGTACCAATTTAGCAACACAGAGTACAAATAATGATTCTTCAGTACATAAACTTAATTTACGCTTTAATGGCAAATCTTGCATTAAAGCATTCTTACAACGTCTTGAGGAACTATGTTTATCTCGTGGCCTTCCAGATTCAAAGCTGTTCTGCTCGGCAGCAGAGCTTTTTACAGATGAAGCACTTTGCTGGTATCGTGGAGTCAAGTCTGATGTTCATAATTGGGTAGAACTTAAAACATTACTTCTTGATGAATATTTGCCATCTGATTATGACCATAGGTTGTTGCAGGAGATTAGAGGTCGCACTCAGGGTACTGATGAAAGCATAGTCAATTATTTAAGCATAATGCAAAATTATTTTTCTCGATTATCAAAACCGATCTCTGAGGAAGAGAAATTGAATATTGTCATGTTTAATATCAGACCATTCTATACTACACAACTTGCTTTAAGCCCTGTGGAATCCTGGAATGACTTGAAAAGAAAATGTAGGTTTTTGGAGAATGCAAGGGAGCGGACAGTACATTTTAGTGAGCCCCCTAAGGTGACAACTTCTTCACTAGCTCCAGACTTGGGTTATAAAAATCATAAATCTCCACCTAGGGTCTGCGCTATTCAATCTACAAATGGTCTTTTCTGTGTCCGTTGTAGAGTGAATGGTCACAGTCTGAAGGTTTGCAAGGCACCATGGCTTCTAGTTTGTTATCGCTGTGGGGAGAAGGGGTTCAATGCTAATAATTGCCCTAAATGTTCATCTTCAAAGCATGTTTCAACTGAGGTTTCAAAAAACTCCAGAAAGTGAACCGGTGGCAGAGCAGGGTATATTTTAACAATAAATATAAACATATTAATAATAATGGGCTTGATAATAATGAATCAAGACCCGAAAACATTAACTTCTCTTTACATAACAAAACTTTATGCGTTTCACATATAACGCCGGTTCACTCTATTTATAACAATGATACCCGCGCTTATTTAAAAGTGACAATTTTTGATGTTGAATTTAGAGGGTTGCTAGATTCAGGTTCCCAGATTTCCATTGTGGGCGGGCAAGCATATAAATATTTTAAAGATTTTGCTACAATACATAAATCTAGGGAATTAGAATTTATAAGAACAGCAAATGATTCCACTTCGAGAGTCATCGGTTACCTATTCTTACCAGTATCATTAAAGAATAAAATTCGTGTAATAAAATTTTTTGTCGTCCCTGGGGTTGCCACAGAGTTACTATTTGGTTTGAATTTTTGGAAGGAGTTTAACATTGCACCTGAGTTTTATCATTAGTACAGGGCAATGAACATTTTTATATGAATAATCAAGTAAATTCTATTATCACGGCAAACCGTGTTATACATGATTTTGAAAGTTTATCTCACAATGAGCGAGTTAAGGCAGATGATGTAATCCGCCAGTTCGAGGAAATATCGGCAGAGAGAGTAGGATTAGGTAGGACTCATTTAGTTAGTCATACAATTGATACCGGTGACCACCCACCGATTAAACAGCGATACTATGTCGTCTCTCCCGCGAAGCTAGCAGAGTTAAATAAACACTTAGATCAGATGCTCAAGGATGACGTTGTAGAACCAAGTAATAGCCCATGGAATAACCCCGTCACCTTAGCTGTCAAATCTGATGGTACTTCACGTTTCTGCCTAGACAGCCGTAAACTCAACTCGGTATCAAAGCACGACGCCTACCCTATGCCGTATATTAGTCAGATCCTAGATCAGCTAAACAATGCTAAGTATTTGTCCTCCATTGATCTCAAGTCTTCATACTACCAGGTCCCACTAGACTCTTTAGAGTCTAGAGAGAAAACTGCGTTCACCATACCATGTAGAGGGTTATTTCATTTCAAAGTAATGTGCTTTGGCCTTACTGCGGCTCCAGCTACCCAACAGAGATTGATGGATAGACTGTTTGGACCTGAATTTGACAGTAGGGTATTTGTTTACATCGATGACCTTATCTTGATTACACCACCAGGTCCTGATGCTTTCCATGACCATTTACAGCTCTTACTAAAGGTTAAAGAAAGGCTTAGGTTCGCTAATTTGACAATAAATATGAGTAAATGTCAGTTCTTTAGGAGACAACTAAAATTCTTAGGTCATGTAATTGATGAATACGGGCTACGCACGGACCCAGACAAAGTAAGGGCCATAGTAGACTTTCCTACTCCCGCATGTAGAAAAGATGTCAAACGTTTCTTAGGTACTGCATCGTATTATAGGCGGTTTATAAAAAATTTTAGTCACAGGGCAAGTTCCCTGAATGCTCTTACATCTACTCGTAAAGGCGCGCCCCCTTTTAAATGGACAATAGAAGCAGATCAAGCGTTCAATGACCTTAAAATTGCGCTATCTACGTCTCCTGTTCTTGTATGTCCAGATTTTTCTAAGGACTTTGCCGTTCACTGTGATGCCTCGGATTTTGGCATTGGTGGTACACTAACACAAGTGTTAGACGGAGAAGAACATCCCGTCGCTTACTGTAGCCGTTCACTAACACCAGCAGAGCGCAACTATTCCGCCACAGAACGCGAGGCCTTAGCTGTGGTACACGTTGTTGAACATTTTCGTCCTTACCTCGAGGGTGGTCGACCGTTTCGTGTTATAACTGATCACGCGAGTTTAAAGTGGTTCTTAAATCTAAAAAACCCAACAGGTAGACTGGCACGTTGGGGTTGTAGGTTGTCTGCGTATAATTTTGTAGTCGAGCACCGTAGCGGATCGCAGAATGTCGTTCCGGATGCACTGTCCCGTTCTGTACCAGTGGCAGCCGTAAACACTGATGCATCTGGCGATGCGTGGTATAATAACATACTAAAACGTTGTACCGAACGCCCACGAGCGTGTCCAAATTTTCAAATTATTAATGGCAGACTTTTCAGATTTACTAAAAACAGTAACAAACTCTGTGGTGACTACCAGTGGAAGGAAGTTGTTCCTATTGAGCATAGAGAAGACATTATTAAAAATAACCATTCTGTACCTCTAGCTGCACATCTAGGTGTTGCTAAAACATATAAAAAATTAAAATTAAGATATTTTTGGCCCGGTATGTATAAAGATACTGCGGATTTTATTAAAAATTGTAATACGTGTAATTCATATAAGCATAGCTCACTAGCGCCGCCAGGCTTTATGGGGGAACCCAAAGTTTGTTGTCGACCATTCCAGTGCATCAGCATTGATTTAGTTGGTCCACTGCCCATGTCTCGTCAGCAAAATACTTATTTACTAGTGGTTGTGTGTTGCTTTACTAAGTATTGCTTATTGTTTCCATTACGTCGTGCGACGGGCAAAGTGATAGCACAAAGATTGGAGGATCATGTGTTCCTCGTTCACGGGATTCCACAAACAGTAATTTCAGATAATGGTCCACAATTTATAAGCCACGAAGTTCAGGCGCTTTACGAAAAATACAATATCCCACAGGTACACATGGGCCCCGTTTACTGTCCACAAGTTAATACCGTGGAAAGATATAATCGAACAATAATCACAGCTGTTTCCTCTTTCGTTGAGGACGACCATAGGACGTGGGATGTGAATATCCATAAAATCCAATTCGCCATGAACACTGCGGTGAACGAATCCACATCTTACACCCCTTTCATGTTGGTACACGGTAGGGAAGCGGTTACGGATGGCAATATTTATCGAGATTTCGAAGACATCCAAGAGTTGGTTATAGTACCACGCGATACTCATGCTTCTAACCTTGGTCATCTAGCTGACATTTTTGTTAAAGTTAGAGAATCTTTACGGAAGGCTCACGAAAGAAACGTAAAATATTACAACAACAAGCGTAGGGATATATCTTTTAACGTTGGTGATTATGTGTGGAGACGTACGTATAAGCAGAGTGCTGCTCACAAATATTTTTCAGCAAAGCTTGCTCCCAAATATGAACGTTGTAAAATAATACGTAAAATTTCCCGTTTAGTCTATGAGCTCGAAGACGAAAACGGCAAATATATAGGCAAATGGCATATAAAAGATTTTAAAAACTTAGACACCTCTGGTGATTAAATTAATTTACATTATTTAAAATAAAATAACCTCTTATTAAAAAAAAAAAAAAAAAATTTACCTACATATTTAGTAAGCATTTACATAAGCATTTAATTTGACCGTGGGTGTGGCGGTTCACGAATACCTACCCCGCCTTTCTTCCTGGCGTCTCGTAGAAGTCGAGTGTGGGATAGGCACTATTAAAAAAAAACTTTTAGGTGCCATTGCTGTTGCATGTACATGTTCCTTCTCATCATTTGTTGTTCATTAATTTTCCCCTGATACTTATGTCCCATTTTGATAACATCTTATCCTTTAAATTGTATTGTTGGTCAGTTATGACAGTACATAAAGATCAAAAACACAAAATTAAACGTGTCTTTGTTCATTATATTGTGTATTTAATAACGTTTCCTTTTACAGTGCAATGAGGTTGAAACTCTCCCAGGAGCGGTTTGCAACTCTCAAAATAAGCCTTTGCTATATTCATATGTAAAAAAAGAGAGAGAGAGAGAGAGAGAGAAAAAAAAAAAAACATCTAGAAATGTAAGGTAAATTAATGACAATTGATGGGGGGCGCAGGTACATGCAACACAATAGAAGGGTTGATATGTCTTATGCACCCAACACCTCGCGAAGACATCATCAACACCTTAGCATTTAGAGTTATTTTTTTTTTTTGTTCTTTATTATAGGCTCTTGGGTGTGGTTCCCAACGTCCTATTATTATTTTCCTTTAATTTTCTTTGGTTATGGGTGTTTTCCCGTTGCGGAGAGAACAAAATGTTCTGGCTCATACAGCCATATATTTTTTAGTTTATTTTTTTCTTTACATACTAAGAATTACCATGGTTTCTTAGTAAGCATTTTTTGTTGTGTTTTCATTGGTGAGAAGACACCAATTATAATAGTATTTATTCTTTTCACGTGATATTTTTCAGAATATCTGTTTAGATTAGTGTGCATGCATGCATAATAGTTCTATGGTATTGTGTAGGACATTATCTTATTGTTTTTTTATTTTAAATCTTAGCATGTACAAGTGTACTCTTTTACATGTTAATGTGTTATAATCATTACTGGACGATAGCGTCTTTTCACTTTGGTAAATTTTCCTTTAGCAAAGTTTCAAAATAGATATATTATATTTGTTAAATTGTTGTAAGACTGTCGAGGACGACAGACGAATTCTCTACGTGAATTCTATCGTGGTTGGGGGGATACTGTAACACTCTTTTTTCTTATTATCACTTATTACCGTCTTAATTACACATAAAGGCATCAGAGTTAAGTAAAATCACTAATGTTTGTTTGTTTCATGTTGTTTACATCGTCATAATGACATATGTCAATTCCTTATGTCATTTTAACTTTTAATTTGTTTTTAAAATGCTAGTTTGACTCACCTTGATCGTGGTTCATAGACAAAACCATAGAGTTTAGCGTATCAAAACAGGCTAGTCAGTATATACAAAGATAGTCTCTTTATCAAACGACCGGCGTCCTTCTCGAATAAGTTTTTTTGGGCAATTTTAATGTTTCCGATGTCGGTTTCTTGTAAAATCCTCTTTAAAAAATGTAATAATAATAATGTTGACAAATTCCTCGTAAATTAATAAATTCCTCGTTGAGTATAAATGCACTTGCATGTTTATATTCAAATACAAGTTATTTTGCAATGAATCAACGTAATTTCAAATGAAAAGGGGCCCTTTAAGTATTTTTAGTAAATAATATAAACAAACAAACATTACTCATATTCTTGGATGTATGGACGAGTGTGTCTTTGCCTCGTCTATGGGAGCTACGGTCGAGACGGATTTCTCTCGAATCTGTGGATCGATATCTGAAAAGTCTCACGCGCTGGTTCTGATTTTGCGAATTTACTGAGATCTCGAAAAGAGAAGTCCTCGAATTTATTTCAGGAATATTATAATGAAGGGATCATTAAATTAAATAGCTCGAAGTTCGAGTATATTGGCTGAAGAGCGCATAAAATTATACATGCCGGCTGGTTTATAGGTTACCGGCAGCACTTTAATAAAAACCTATAAAATATTAATAAAAGCCCGAGAAAAAGGTCAGTTAAAGATAACTTTCTTATTAATTCAACCGATTGTAAAGCTTTAATACTTGTGTTTCTATAAATAATAGTCTTTCAGTAAGAATTGTCGAGATTTGTCATTGGTGGGTGGATACAAAGCTTATCCTCTCCATAACTTCAATAAACTCATACTAAAAATCCTTTATCCCTGTTAATTACATATATTTCAAGGTAATTGGTATTTGTGTAAAACAATAAATGTAGAATCATCATGTTTATGATCTAAATTAATAGTACTTGATGAAAGTTTGTCATAAGTTAGTAATTAAATTGTGTATATCTTCCACTCTCCTGAAATCATATGTTTTTATAATCTTTCTTTATTGCTTAGTTGTCAAAAGTGAATAGTATGAAGGAGAGTAATTTTAGTTAATCAAATCTTTTGTTAGCATGGGTTATACCCTTATTTAGTCCATAACAATGATAATATAGCGTTTCTTTTGACATGTAACAGGGCAAAAACTACCTGGTGGTAGTGTATGGTATAACCATACTACATACAGTACCAAAGAAGAACGATAATAAATAGTATATCAAGACATTTGAATATTGGAGAAAAGACAGAGTTAAAATTTAAAATACAGTATCCGGACCTGCAAGGTATGCAGTACTAACCAACGGGAAAGGGAGATATTAATAATAATTATAAATAATTATAAGAATTAAGAGTTACCTCTTTATTTTTGTTATACCTGTTTAGTACCTTTACATACCGAGATTGATCAAACAGGACCAGAACCAACCTGCCCTTGTATTTATTGTTGTTATATATTGTAAAGCTAGAATATTTAGTAAATGCAAAATTTGTAAATGTAATAAATAATAAGTATTTTTGGTAATTTGTTGTATTATTTGTTTTTCATAAATCTTTAGTTGGTGAGTAAAGGAGTAGTGAAATTTTAACATTACAGTAATTTGTTGGCACAAGTCGCCGTGTTCGTCTTGGGCCACCAAACTAGCGCTCCGTAACTTACCATTGGTCTAATAACCACAGTGTAAAGCCATTTAAAGATATTTGGAGCAAGTCCCCAGCGTTTTCCTACCATACGCCTACATTGCCATAAGACAATACCTGCTGTCTTCGTCTTTTGGTCTATATGGTTGTTCCAAGTCAACTTGCTGTCCAGTACGACACCCAGATACTTAACTTCTTTGGAAAGGGTGAGTGCCGTACCAAACAGGCGAGGGAGTCTGTGTTCTCCTAAGTTGCGTTTGTTGGTGAACATTACTAGTTCAGTTTTGGTAGGATTGACTGTTAGTTCATGCTTACCACACCACCTCTCCACCGCCTTCAGTGCCGTGCGCATGACATCACAGACCACGCCTGACTGTCGTCCAGTGATTAGAATCGTGATATCATCCGCGTAGCCCACGGTGTAGAAGTGTCTGTCGTTCAGGTTTGTTATGAGGTCGTTTACTACCAGGTTCCATAATAGAGGGGAGAGTACGCCACCTTGTGGGCACCCTCTCATAACCCTTGCCCCTCGGCTGCAGTCTCCACCTATTTTTACAAACCTGTTGCGGAGCATGTTTACGATCCAGGCTATGAGGGTACTAGGGGTTTCATGTTCCCTTAGTGCCGCTTCAATGCTGGAGAAGTTAGTTTTATCAAAGGCACCCTCGATGTCGATGAAGCATCCCAGACAAATTAGTTTGTTGTGAATGGCATATTCAATCTTACCTACTACTTGATGTAGTGCCGATTCAGTTGACTTGCCTGTACTGTAGGCGTGCTGGTTTTTGTGGATTGGGATACTCTTGAGTGCACCATTCCGTAGGTAGTTGTCGCACATCCTTTCCAGTGTTTTCAATAAGAAGGATGAGAGACTGATGGGCCTAAAAGCTTTAGGGTTTGTGTAGTCTGTTTTACCTGCCTTTGGTACGAAAATTACCTTCACCTCCCTCCACAGCAATGGTGTGTATCGGTGGGCTAGACAGGCTCGAAACAGCCAAGTGAGTATGATGACTAGCTTGTTACCTCCCCACTGTAGCAGCGCCGGAAAGATACCATCCGTCCCAGCTGTCTTGAAGGGTGAGAAGCTGTTGATCGCCCATTCGGTTTTATTAGGTGTTACCACTTCATCCGCTAGGCTCCAACAGCTTTCTGTTGGGTGCATGACCTGGTCGTTCCAACTTGGTGGTTCACACGAGGTTATGCAATTTGGAAAATGGGTTTTTAGGAGAATATCTTGGGATTCTTCAACGTCCAGAGACAGTGAGCCATCAGTCCGGCGGATTACTCCTATTTCAGTAGGACCCTGCTTCGCGAGAATTTTCCTTACCCTGTTCGCTTGTTGGTTAGTAGCAATTTCCGTACTGAAATTCCTCCATGAGGAGGACTTCCAGTACCTTATGCGCTTTTTATACCTAGCTTTAATGGCCTTGTAGTTGTCCCAGTCCACTTCATTGTTGGTGTTCATCGCCCTGTTAAGCCCCTTCCTGACAGCTCTACGAATCCTTTCGAGCTCCGGCCCCCACCAATCATTCTTACCAGAGCGCGACAGACCCGAGACACTGACAGGGCAGGCTAGACAGAAGCATTTGTTTAGACAGTCTGTGAGTTTCGAGACTTGTTCGTCAATTTGTGTCATACTTACAATCCTGGTGCCGATATTGTCGGCATCAAGGTTGCTTTGAAGCAGCCTGGTATAAAGGCTCTTGTTGGTTTTCCTCGGGATTCTCCTAGGTTCAGGATGTGTCGAAGTTACCTGAATGTCGAAACGAATCCATCTGTGGTCGGAACATGAGGCCTCGCTCGAGACATGCCAGTTCTGGATGAGATTCGCCGCCCGAGGTGTTGCTAAAGTCAGGTCGATGATGGTGCGGCACCCCCTACCAATGAAGGTTGGTTCGTTACCTGTGTTTATGATCTCGAGGTTGGTGGAGTGTAGAAATTCAACAAGTAGATTACCTCTGTTGTTGTTGTTTTCCATTCCCCACAGCGGATGGTGAGCATTGGAGTCAGTACAGATGATCAGCTCGAGCCCGCTCGTATCACAGAAGCGTGTGAGACGGACTACCTCCTCTGGCGGCACATCTCCCCCGTCCGGCATGTAAGCTGAAGCGATGACCACGTCAAGGTCGTCACTATCTTGGTTAGGAATCAGCCTTACAGTGCTGAGGTCTCTGGAACAGAAATCCATTAGTGGCTGTGTTTTAATGTCTTTCGAGATGTATATACAGGTCCTTACGTCATTTTGGGAGGCGTACACAAGCTTACCTCCGATACCGGAAAGTCCCCTTATGTCGCCTCCCCTGATCCACGGCTCCTGGATCAGGGCGACTGCTGTGTTAGTAACCTCCAACCACCGACGTAATTGAGCCGTTGCTGTGATACTGTGGTGGAGGTTAATTTGGAGGAGCTGGGCTTTAGAGGGGGACGCCATCTTGGCTTTCCTCCCCTCCTAGCAGCAGCTCGCCGAGGCCAAGAAGCTCATCCTCGCTGTCAATTGGAGCGGCTTCTTGGCTGGGTCCCGCCGTGATTGGCACAGGTGCACTGCACGGAACCCCCTCGGTGTTGCGGGGACCAGGTGTTGCCGTGGTGTTGGCGTTGGGACGTGTGGGTGGAGTGTTGGTGAACTTCCCCTTGGCGTCCTGGAACCGCAGGTACACCGAACCTAGCAAAAAGCTAAGTCGGCGCCCCTTGGCCACCAGCGTGGGGATGATGTCCTCCGGAACACTCACCACGACGAAAGTCGTGCCAGTCTTCTCCTGCTTGTGCACGGCATGCAGGAGCCATCTCTCCGCTTGTGCCCAGGGGTTGGACATGCGGATGCTTGCCCCTAGCGTCGCGTGGTCTTCCTCCCAGAGCTCAGGCAGCATGATCCCGCAGCGGACCCTCCTTGGGACGTCTTCTGGCTTCGCCACCACTAGGCCTCTGAGCTCCGGTGTATCCGCCTGTGCCAATGTGTCTCTCACCCACGTGACCGTCTCGGCATCCAGGCAGATGAGGCGCAGACTACCATCGGTGTAGGTTGGCCTCCCATGAAAGGCCGGTCCCTGAGATCCCAGTTCCCCAGTTATGGATCTCTGGATGAGCCGCTTCCTCAGGTACGCCTGAATCGCATCTCCCGTATCTCGGGTGATGTGGCCAGTTGTCGCAGATGTTATTGCGATCTTAAGTTCTGCCGAGGAAGCAGCTGCGGCCGCATAGGAGGTGTGTCGGGGAGTCTGGGGGGGCGCCATCTTCAGCTTCTTGGGATCACCCCTCGGCGACTGCGACTCGTTGAGTCTCGCTCTCTTCGCCGTGGCGGCCACCCCTCCCTTCCTCTCGCAGGATGATCCCGGGACACGGTTAGGCCCTGGCGTCCCCTTGGGCGGCAGTTTACCCTGTCGTTCCGCCCTTGGTCCCCTAGGAGGTCCCTGCCCCACTTTGGGTTTCTCGAGCGGCACGTTTCCGTGTTGTTCCGCCCTTGGCCCCCTCTGTGGTTTAGTCGCCTCTTTCGGTTTCTCGGGCGGCAGAGCAACCTGCTGCCCAGCAGACGCCAGCATCTCCCCCTGTCTCGAGGTCGTAGGTTGCGGTGAGGAGCTAGCGGCAGGCTTACTCTGCCGCTGTCTCCTCTTTGCCGCAAGTCTCTCAAGACGCTTCCTGCGCTTCCTGGTCTTGGCATCCCCTTCGCTGTGCTTGCTGGCCTCCGGATTCGGTTGCCTGCTCGCCCGGCTTGTGGGCACCTTGAGCCAGTTGTGCTCAATTTGGCGTCGTAGGTCCTCTTCGCTGTTGGACATCTGAGGAGTAAGCAGATTGTTTGGAAGTGCTGCTTTAGGTCGCCCTAAAGTAGCCTCCAAGTTAGTGTTCAGCTGAGCTGAAGTAATGGTGCCCTCCGGTTTCCCTTTGGGCGTAAGTGGATCGGTAGGTACTAAAATTGTATCCATTTAAGTATGTTAAAAAAAGTATTCGTCAGCCTGATTTCCCACCCTCCACGGAGCCCGCACATTTGGAAGTGCCCGCAAGCGGTGCACTAGGATTATCAGGTAGATATAGGAGCAGAGAGTTGGTGTGACGGCGCGACATCAGGAGCTCGGTATGTGTGAATGATCAGTCCACACCTCCTTGCCCCGTCAGCATGGCTTACACCTGCCCAGAAGGGGCACTCCCCACACCTCGCCAGCGACCCTCTGACGGGCCACTTGAACCATTTCCCCTCAACTGGCTAGGTTGGGAGGCTACCGTTTTAAGGGAAATCCAGACCAAAGAGGAGTGTTGCGTAGCGAGAGTACTACCGCCGACTCTCGCTTCACTCAGCCACCAGGACTCCTTCATCCCCTCGCACGGCGCTCAACTGCGTAGGTCCTACCGCAGGAGAGGTTGATTAATCTAACGGGCCACCTCCCAAATTCCGTTAGATTCGAGGGCCTTTATAAAGGATCAGCACCTAAGGAGTGAAAGGATAAGGAGATGGAGGGATTATGGGTGTATAGGTGATGTGATAGGGTTTCGTCTGAAGGTTTCAGTTGCGTCTGTTTCAGAGGGAATCAGACCAATAACAGGCAGTAACCACGTGAAGGATAACAATCAGACTTGCCTTAGGGATCAACACGACCTGCACTCTCCCCTAAGGCCATTCACCAATTACTCTACCGGGACAGATAGACGTAATTAGGCAAGAGGTTTTGTTAGCACGTCTTAGGATGCGTATTCATAACAAAACCTGTAACCCGCCCAACGTCTTTTTCAGTAATGAAATATTAACTCGCCCTTCGATTTTATTAATCATTACTTCTTCTGAAAACACTTTAGGGTAAATTTGACTTGACTGGTCTATAAAAACAGTTTTAACAAATTTTGGAGATGGATATCAAGTAGCCTTTTATTACGTTTTTAAGATATTGCTGTAACACAGTGGGTTTTGTATTCGTGTCATAAAATTCATATCGTTTTCGTAAGTTCATAAAAAGTATGTGTATAACCAGACATAAAAATTCATTCTGTCAGTTTTATACAAAATTTGCATGGCCACTAGCGAGTTGCTTCACAACGCAACCTGTGTTGTAGAATTATTATAGTATTTGTCATAAAAAAGAAAGCTTTAAGCTCGCAGTTGGTCATCCAACACAAATAAATCGAACTTAAGAGTGCATCGTGCCTCTGACGCTGGGCTCTAACTAAGATACACGGTCCGCGCGCTAATTTAGGCATTTCTTTCGTATCATTAAAATAAATACACATTTCGACAATATAGGCAAAATAAGCTACAGAAAACATGTAGTTTTGTTATTAATCTTCGTAAAGCAATTATGCCGTACTTAGGGTTGATATATTTATTTAGAGGTATTTTTAGTATTTTATTCATCGAGCCAATAATTATAGATTTAGGAATAACAATACAGCAAGGGAACCAAGGATCGCAAATAATAATAATTATAATGTTTATTGTTCCTCTTTCACATTATAGTAATTACAATTACAATGCTTATTACTAACAAGTAGTACATACAAATATCTGTAATGACCATATTGTGAGAGACTGTACTAGGAACACCTGTGTTACAGGAAACCAGGCCCTCACCACCTCATAAGCTTACAATTTTTTAAATGAAATCTACAGAGTACTTAGAATTATTAGTAAGCATAGGAGATAATATCAGGATATTTTAGTGTAACCATTAGAATTTAAGCTTATATATTATTATTATTATTTTATTGTAATATAGCGCTTAAACCCCGGTGCACTCTTAAGATAGTCCGAAATCTGGAGTCGTGTCGAACTTATGCATGCAAACAGGACGTTAAGGT
Organism: Parapoynx stratiotata; assembly: GCA_910589355.1. Classification (NCBI taxonomy): domain Eukaryota; kingdom Metazoa; phylum Arthropoda; class Insecta; order Lepidoptera; family Crambidae; genus Parapoynx; species Parapoynx stratiotata. Next base: position 456,639 of record OU342463.1, read on the forward strand.
TCAAATGCAATACTTTCGGTAATATTACAATTGCATTTGCATTTAATGTTTACTGTTTTATGAAGCTATTAAAAATAAACTTTGTTGCCTAATTATAATTTCATGCAGCTTGTTTTTAATTTTCTATTATTATTTAGTTAAGTAAATTGCTTGTTTGATAATTTAGTAGCACGGTTGTTGAAGGTGCCTTATTAAATTTTAAGGGTTGTTAAAAACTAAAATAGAATTAGAATGTTTCCAAGGCTTAGAATACTGTTCTTTTTTGCCCACAACATACAATCCTATGTACGTGTATAATTTACAATACTATTTTATGTTAGATGAGTACCTACCTATACATTCATTATCTTCGATTCCATGGAGTATTTTTGCGTGTGTGCTGTGTGAGACACCTATAGCTAGGCATAGTTCTTTCCTGAGCATGTCTTTAGGGATATTTCATGTGTAGTCAATTTCACAGTAAGATCGTTAGGTAGGTATTGTGTACTGTGGTCCTTACAAAATTGTTGTTGTTGTCTGGGTGTTAGATAACTTGGTCGAATAAAAAATACACAATGATATTTCAAGGGTGTTTCAAATTGAATTCAATACCTTTTAGATACCAACCCGCATGGGGCCAGCATTTAAAATGCTTTGTTTTCATATAAATTTGTATCAATTTATATGAAAATAGTACTGACTCTTGAACAAAATTCTTGTACTAAAAACAAACAAGAAAAAATATCTTTGTATAAGTAATATTTTAGTCAAACTTCAAATGTCTAGTCAATACTGGTGTATCGGCCCATTCGTTTGTTTCCATGAGGAAGGCCTATGCCCAGCAGTGGGATCTATATATGATGTGGACGTATATTTTAGTTTAATTCATTTGAATGATTGACGGAAGCATGCAAAACATATGAAGTGGAGGCCGTACCGTCAACACGCTGACCTAATGCAGATTGGTTGGTGACTAATAACTGCCATATAAATATATTCCGCCTCTATCCTAACAAAACCTAACTCAAACATTAATATTTATTACGTAAACAGACGAACAAATAGCTGAATATAATTATTGTACTAGTGGTCCGTTGTCACGAAGGCACCAGTTTGATAATGCACCGTATAAATAGTTTCACGCATGGAATACGCTAGTTAGCGATATTTATTAAGTTTTTTTAGTGGCATTTTTTATAAAAGGCCAGCTAATCCGCATGCGCCACCTTACCTTTGTGCCTTTTCACGCCTCTTCTTTTAAGAACCTGAGAAAACATGTGCCGGTGGGCTGGTGGTTCAAATTCCTTTGTTTTTAGTTTACCTTTTGACTACTCAAACAAAAGAAACAGACATATTGTCAATCCTCTTTCGCAGCAGCATACTTCCATGAACTTTCATTAGAAACGTTTAAATGTTATATTAAATTGAATTCATTTTTTATTGTCTTCTATTTTTAATCTATTTCACAAAAAATAGTAATATAACAGTGTAATGAATAAATATAATTTTGTATAGTGGAAAAATTAGTAAGTTTTTATTAAGGAAGCTGACTTCGATAGAAGTCTTATTAATTTTCTTGACGTGATTGTAAGATATTTTGTAAGCACGCTTAATAAAGTCGTCAAAAATGCTGTTTCTACGGTTTATCATAATACAAGAGCGTAAGTTTTCTTTCATCATAAACCACTCAAAAAATACTACTAACATATCCCCTTGGTGTCCTTCCCTTGAGTATCGTAAAAGACGACTAATTGACTTGGAACTGCACAACCATCCAATAGCTTATAGCAATAAGCCTATAAGCGCTATAAGCCTCGTATACGACGCACGACTGCTTTTCGTTCATACGATATACGAATATTTCGTTCTCAATTTGGTTTTGCTGCCAGTATACGTTAGAAAAACTTCCACTCTCATTATAAACTCAACATAACACCCGAACATTAAAAAAATTATGTATTTTATTGCACAATCATCCAATAGCTTATATCGGCGACGGGCTCACCACCTGTCACGCTGAGTGCAGTCACTGCTTGGTGAAGCGCGGACTATAGCAATGGACTGCTTCTGCGGTGCTTTTGCCTAGTCTGACTAACTCCATGGGATAATAGTCGTGATTATATATATGAATGTATGTATGAACCACTAAGCATTTTATTATGTATGACCCACCTTTTTAGAGGTAAGTTACGTTTAATTGGACTGTATTGTTCTTTAACCCTTTTACGCGACTTTTCATGTCTATTCTAAACTCCTTATGGACAATGAAAACATACGAGTATAACTGTTGAAACCGTTATAAGTATAAACAATAAAATAAATCATTTATTTGCTGGAATTTAATGATATCGTTATAGTTATTAGTAATAATTGTCTGTCATTTTACAATTGAGACCTAAAATTAATAAAAGAAATTTGAAAATTCAAAACTTAATCACAAACAAGCAATGAAATTTCCTACTTAATTTATCGTCACTGTTTTAGTAAAAAATATTTTTCATCTTTTTTGAAGTTATTTGAATTTCTTATTGTGTCCAATAAAAAATTAGGCACAGAATAATTATTTACGAACATAATGAAAAAATTCAATGTTAAAAACCTAATATTCATATTAAGGCCGTAATGAAATCCGTCTCGGAAAACGTGATTGTTTTTACTCTAAATTGTATTTCCATTATTATGGGCCAAAAAATAATCCAGTTTATCCTAATCTGAACCTGATATTCGTTGGTAAGCGTATGATTTGTTGTGTTGTAGAATAAACCTTACATCAATTAATAACGAAATAGAAATATATAAAGAACACCATTTCAAATCAACTCACTTATCCTTAACCAATTGAGGGTCAGGGCGAACACCGGTATTCGCACACAATAGATGTTTCGTAAAGTGACTTATTACTTCTCTTTTCCCAATCCATCAGCACAAAATGTCCTCTTCCATTCTCCTCTGTCACCCGTCAGCTCAACGTCCACTTCTTTTATTTTCATAGCAAGATTCCCAGAATGCATACACATGCATATCTAATTATAGCTGCATTTTCCGATGAAAATTTATATTTAAAACGTTTATTGGGCACCAATAAATATAAATGACACCTTCACTAGCGCTATAATTCTATTTAAATATTCATGTGAGTTCATAAAGTTCTAGAATAATTTTGCTTGGTGTAGAGCTATAACAAATAGAGCTTTGATTTCGCACACGAGGGCACGTGGCCCCGGAGCTCTGGTTCGCGAAACAGTTAAATTTCAAAACTGCTGGCTGCGGTGTTGTTAAACTATAATTGGTAGATGTTTTATAGCTTATATGTAATTTTGGGTTTCTATTTTAACTTTAAAAGCAAACTGAAATATATTAAAACTGAAAAATAAACTATCACGACTCTTAGGGTCGAAAATATAGAGATCTCTGTAGCAGTTAAACTCGTCTTTGAGATTTGTGATGTTTTCATTTTGTTGTGTGGGCAAAATAGTAACTGTAGTAGTTGTATAACAAAACAAGGTTTAAATTTTTTTATTGGTTTTGATCAATAAATTCTTAACGTCATAGCGCGTTACGATATCAAGTAACCGAGAAATGGTTGATCAGCGAAAAGTACGATAGTGAATAATAACATTAGAGTCAAATTGATACTAGACGTACTGGCTACAGCAATAAGAAATATAGAAGACTAGCAAGCCTAAATCACGGTGGCAGAGTTTCAAGATAGATCAATATATATACATATTCCGACGAATAACATTCGGACCGCGGTCCCGGAGCGTACACTTGGCTCGGCGGAAAATCTTCCCTTTCTGCTGAGGGTGCGCCATACCTTTCCACACCGTAGGGTGTACTGGTGACCATCGACAATGGACAGCAACAGCCTTGGTCCTGAGGCAGCAAGTGTACGGATGGAACACACTGGCTGGGGCAGCCCACGGGTTGGAGATGAATATGGGGACACATTCCGGCATAAAGTGATGAAGAATATGCTCGTCGAGATATGGCACTGCTGGAGCGTCATAAAGATTTCAAATAAGGGGACCAGTGGAATAATGGCGGAATAAGTGGTCTTGATAAATCACAATAATTCATATAGTGCGCACGGAACACTATTTATTTGATCAACGGTATTGATAAATTCGGTTGAATAATGCTCGTGCACGGGCGACTCGGCAATTGTGTAAGTTACATCTAACAAGGACCCGGGATGGGGACCCTGATTATAGTATGAAGGTATGGGCCACCACTAACAACATACTAATAGATAAGTTTGCTTTAATGCTTGATTGTATTCATGAGTTTGCCACCGGACCGTCTGATAGATTATGGCTAATGAGCAGAATACACGTGATACAACAATTGCATCTTCTTGCGGTTCCTACAGGGATGTCCAGTGTACCTACGATGCTATAAGAATGGCAGGTGGCCTACTCTTGAACGCAATCTCAATTAAAACTCGATAATAACAACATCGAATCCATGATCTTAAAATACCGCGACGAGAGAGACGGCATGCGAGTACTGATTTTAGCAAAACTCTACGTCATGTAAGTAATTTTTGACATTGCTATTTTCCAATCACCAGTTTGTCATTGGAACTCACGTAACCTATCAAATCACCGCTTTTAACTAAAGCATTGCGTTCTCGACATCATCTCTCAATGCTCAGTCACTTAAACATGTTTTTTTAATCATACATGAATTAGAAAAAAAGCTTGCATTGAAAAATATTTTTAAACATAACTGTATTCCCCTAATAAAAATAAAAAAAGGAGTAACAACTGTATATGGGTCGGCTAATGAATTTAATTAACGAGTTACTGCGTGATGTTCATTTAATTTTAATATGACTTCCTAATTAGCGAGAGGGTTGAAGCAGCCGGACGATTTTTATCATCGTTGTCATATTTCTGAAAGAAATATTATAAACATAAAAACCTGGGAGTAAAAAAGGTTTAAAACTGTAGACAATGAAACAAATAATATCAAAAAAATGTTAACTGAAAAAGGTATTTTAGGTACGCCAATTAATGTAAAACAATCGTCTGGACGCCACGGACGCATAAACTAGAAAATTAAAACGCCCAGTTAAGCAAACCCTTCATTAGAAAGTTTTAATTATAACGTGATTAAATCATAAAATTTTATAATAAGGAAACGTCTCAGCTGCCTGTGCATAGAATTTTTATTTAATTACTTAACTGCGAAGGATTTTTTCGAGCACTTTGGCCTTTAGGGGTGATAATTATCATCTATGGTTATGATGTATCTTTTTACTATATAAACTAAGAGTTTTACCATCACTGCAATGACAAAGTAGCACTCAAATCAAAACCGTTTAGGTCGGAGCAAGCAGAATTTTTGCATTTATTACAACTTTGAATAAAAAACTAAAAGTTTAGGAAATTCTGCAAAATCTTCACCGTTTTAAGAAATATATTGTTCTAAAAAGAACTTACAAGAAAGTCAGTAAGTTTCCCTTTATTTCCAATTAAGGCTGGTGCGGAAAAGAAATGAATAACAACTTCTTTAAGCTCGCTAATCGTGACGATCCTCAGTCCTTCAAGAAAGCATACTCCCATATTTTAGTTTAGGTTGTACAGGATCGTGGAGGGGGAACTGGTCGCGCCAATATGTTATAGAATCTTCGATGGGTAAAAAAGTGGACTGTATTTTTGCGTGGTACATACAATTGATACAACTGTAAGAAAAATGTTAACGCACGCACTGACCTGCTGGAGTCTTGGTCCAAGCTCGCTAATCTTCTTTAACAACGAAGTATCGGCGGGCCCGCCTCTTCTCCAAGCAATGTCTTCGGAGATGACGTGATGATGAAATTCTCTCTTCAATTGTATTTGCGGATGGCACGACGCATTTTTGGATTTACAAAGACTCAATGTCTGATTGATGCGATTGCGGGTTATTAAATTAATATATATATATTTTTTTTATACCACCAGGGTGGCAAACAAGCATACGGCCCACACAGATGGGCAGTGGTCACCGTAGCCTATGGACGCCTGCAACACCGAGGACATCATCAGCGCGTTGCCGACCCTTAAAAAACCTATTCACGCCATTTTATAAGAGCGAGCAAAGTACTCGTAATTTTCAACTCACGCGGGGCGGGAATCTTTTTTTTTTAATGGCAATGCGTGCAAGGTGGGCGAAAAGAAGTATGTACCAGATTTATATATTTTTAATTTAGATAATTTAATTAATTGACGCAACCATTTCCACCCGCCCTTAAAGGGTCACCTTTAAAAGACAACCATAAAAAAGATTGGACTCAAGCGCCATAATGGCGCAGCGTAAATAATTATCCTAGAACTAAACTAAATTATACGCGGAACACGAATAAAAAATAAGAGATGCCTACAATCTATACATAGAAAATTAATATAATAAAATTAATTAATGTTTGCGAAACAAAATAAATAATCATTGCCTCGGTAGAGGACACAAGCGGACAACAGGTCGAAGCTAAGTTCCCTTGGCGGTTAGAACAGTCACCACACGCACTACAGTTTTTCGATAAGTGTTTCTCCTACGATTGTATCGTCGTCTGTCACTGTTTTTAGCTTATAGTTCCCACTACTGGGCATAGGAATTCCTACATGGAGAAACACATGAGGAGTATGGGCTGTAACACCACCACGCTGGCCACCACCACCGCCAGAAACGGTTGCAATCGTGACCTGGACAACGGCTTAACTTGCCTTCTGCAGCACGGACACGGAGTTAGTTAAGGCCTGACCATGGCGAAGGTAGCTTTGTTTTCAATATCAAAAGCCAATGCGTACGAACCACAATGCCACCAATTATATGTACTCCACACGATTATATGTACATATATATTCCATAGAGTTGTAACTACATATACTACAGACTTCCTAAAATATATCTTAGCAACGTTTGATGTCTGATTGTCTAGTTAGGTGATTTTGTGTTCCTCGTTCTGTGTGTTTTCCCCAGTAGTAGGTATGTAACTATTACCATTTTTTGCCAAACAACTGAATATTCTTCAGAGATCAAAGTTTGTACCTCACTATGGCTTTCCGATATATTTACGCAACACCTAATTCAACGATGCCAGAAAACCTTTTGTTCGAAAACGTTAGCACGTTGTTCATTAATTAACATAAGCACTCAGTGTTTAATTGGTAACTATTATATGCTGTAAATGTCGCTAATTGGATTATTTGTATGGAGCTTTCGAGGATGAGGGATGAATGATAATGAAATCATGGCATCTTGATAAGTTTACTACCAAAAAAATGCTGATACCTACCATTCGCAGAATAATGCAGAATCCAAATACAGCATACGCGCTCAAAAGTACGCCACGGCAAAGATTTTCCCTTTTCGTTATGGGTACAGACTACTGCAAATTGCCGTAGTTGTTGAATTGTCATTTAGTCAATGGCCGAAATGAAAAGAAATCTTTGTTTGCTTCGAATAAAGTACATTCTGGTGGTAGTTATTAACAAGATAATTAGCTTATTCAGCTATTACATTTTAACATGCAAAAGATATATTCTCCGTAATCCAGTTGTAAAGCATTTTTAAATCCAGAATAAGGCAACTCTTTTATTATTTCAGGCAATGAGTTAAATATTGTTATGCACATGCAAAAAAAATTTTTCTGAAAGCGTTTACTGTTATAGTACGTAACGTAGAACAGATTTAACAAAATAATATGCAAAGTACGCTGTATGAGCAGTACTTGTTGTCGCAAGTATTTTTACTATACAAAATTACTATTTATTTTCTTTTTAGGCTGGGATATAATTTTTTCCAGAAGTTATTAATAAAAGATCCTTTTTATAATAATTATAACAAAGATTTATTTTTCTAATATAGCTCTATTTAATCCCCTTCGACGTCCAAAGTAAATTCTTTCTTGAAGTTTTTTTAATTTTCCTAATTGGGAGCAGAGCTTATAAATTAAGCAAACCCACTCGGGGAACTTATCAAAATATGTACTCTTGTAATTACTTAATTGATAAAAGGCATTATTATTTCATTTTAAAATAATAATGCCGTTTATCAATTTTGTCCAAAAGTGTGCACGTCGTGATGCGCGTGAGCGTTCATTTGCACCCAGTGCGCTCTGTAAAAATATGACTCAATGCTCTATTTGGTTTGCTCTGTAATCGGAGCTACCAGTAAAAGAAGGGTGTCTCATCACCTGTCGTCAACTTGTCTTCAAAATCTAAATTACTTCTACTGAATTTTTGAATGAACGTCAATTAATTTTACTCAATATTACAAATATTGAGTAAAAATAATTGATATTTATTAATAGTTCGCTAATGATAAACGTGTTGGTATTACAAATGCAACCCATAAATATTATTTTTCTTAGATTAGAGCTTTCTTTCAGTCTTAGGGCTTAAGTTGACCAATCGTGGTTATTACAAGCAGCCAAATATATCCATCATAATTTTAACAAAGTAATAACGTAATTGTTTGAATGCTTTTAAGATCTTAACATGTACCTATATATGTACGACACAATCCAGTTTTTATGTATTGCTTTGAACTATAAAAACCATATAATTTTGCTTTTATTTGCACAACACCTTCTCAGACTAAAATACGAAGGCGGTGTGTTATTCATAATACGCAATTTAATAAATCAAAAGCATTTTTAATTATACGCTTGATGTTACCATGACAAATGATACCCCAACACGCAACTTTATTTCTAAACTTTTGTTAGGGCTCTCATTTGTATAATAACAGGCCAAAGTGACGAGATGGTACAAGCTTCAAGTTGAATTTTAGCTCTTATGGCAAAGAAATAACACCCAATGCTTAACCGAGTATTGTACAAGACTAAAGAAAACTTCTAACTGATTCAGAGTTAAGAAAGTTGCAAAACAAACTGAAATGAATTAATTAAGTCTATACTCTCAATTAAGGCACTACAATTAACTTCAAACAATAACCTTGCTTATTAGAATATGGTTTGGAGCACTTTCGTTCGTGTGGTAGCGGCTCATTAAAAGAATACTACCAACCCATCTCTTTCCTCAGGTGTCGTCAGACATGTTTCATTAACGCCATTCCGGCATCTGTTGTATTTCTACCTTAAGTAAATCCAAACTGTGAATTATGAAATGAATTGTTTACTCTAAAGTGAGCCAATAGCTGATTAAGCATAATTTTCTCAAATATTTTACTAAGGGATGGCAAATTGGAATAGGTCGAAAGTTTGTTGGGTCACTCCTACTTCCTGTTTTATAGAGTGGTTAGAGTGGTGGTAGAGTGGTAGACTCCCTCATCAATGCAGTTATTAAATATAAGGGACAAGAGCGGCGCTGTAACATGTATTATAGAGTTAATAATTGTGACAGAAAGTCCCCACAGGTCTTCTGTTTTTTTCATATTAAGTGATTTGTGCGCTTTTATTACAGTATTAGCATGTATTTTTCGGAAATTAAAAAATTCATATCATTTCTTAACACACATCACTGCTTGGTGAAGCGCGGACTATGGCAGTGCGCACTGGCTAAGGCTTTTGCGGTATTTTGCCTAGACTCTGAGGAACCCATAAGGGGATAATAGTCGTGATTATATATACAGGGCGTCCCACGGCCATGCCACATGGAGGGAAAGTATATTAAATATTGAAGATATGATGTTTTACTTAAAGAAGACATCATTTTATTTTTTATTTAATGTGGAACTGCATTCATAGATTTATTCAAAGTCGCCTGCCTCTACCGGGAATTGAACTCGCGAAATGTGAAAAAAAAAACTCCATGTATTTTATGATAATCGTCGAAAGGGTTAATCACAAGGATTATTTTTTCTTAAGGAACATAGCATCTTCAATGAATGGAAAAAAATTTTCGTCAGGAAAATTTCGTCTGACTCTGCCGTATTTCTTATAACTAACAAGATCATTTCAAAGTATTTACTACATACTCACTTAAAATACGAGATTTCCTTGTTATAAGTATGTCATAAAAATAACAAAACGATACACATACCGTTTGTAATATTTGAATCCTTTTTTTTTTACTAATTTCAGCCAGCCACATTGCAATTGCGTGCTCATAATGTTATAGGAAACACGGCAAAGTCAGACGAAATTTTCCTAACGAAAATTTTAATAAAATTTTAAATTTCATGATCTTCCTTTCATTGCAGATGCTATGTTCCTTAGGAAAAAATAATCCATATGATTAACCCATTCGACGGTTATCATAAAATGCATGGTGATTTTTTTTCACATTTCGCGAGTTCGATTCCCGGTAGAGGCAGGCGATTTTGAATAAATCTATGAATGCAGTTCCACTTCTTATAAAAAATAAAATGATGTCCTCTTTCAGTAAAATATCCTACCTTCAATATTTAATATACTTTCCCTCCATGTGGCATGGCCGTGGGACACACTGTATGTATGTGTGGACAATATACTTTACAATATATAAACAAAAATTTACAAATGATTTATTCCTGTATTCACTCACTTCCTTACTAGCCATGTCCTCGTTCATCGTTCAAGAATATCACATAACGTAATACATATTGTTTTTATAGAGATGCATAATTTTTAACCCCGTATGGTGTTTAATTATTAGTTAGACTGAATCATCGCAACAAGATTCGAAGTTCTGATCAAAAAAATATTTGTTAGTCTGTCAATGTAAGTTATCGACTCGATAATATGTCAAGCTGAGCTGGTAACTACTTAGAATTTGTGGAGCGTTGTGCGTCTAAACAGCTTATATGCAAAATTCAGCGCAACTTGAACTCGAGTTAGAAATTTGCTGTTCGCAAACGATCGAACTACTTATTCAATACTTTGTGTGTTATCCAGAGTTTTATACATGCTTTACTAGACTGCTAAAGGGACAGAAACTTAACTTCCTTAAAATTTTAAATTGGTTAGTTTAATATACAAATTACTGGGTACTGTGAGTTGGCATTTAATGCGATCAGGCCAAAGGGAGTAGTATAAATAATTCTTTTAATATTATATATTACACTCCATTGTATCTTGACCTGTCCAAAGGTAATAGTCTATTTTGTTTGGCTAATTGGGGGGACTCAATTTACTGGGACCTTACTCACCCAGGTACCTACATAACATAACATATATTATCATCATGCTTCTTTCCCCGAATGGGTTGGCTAATAATATGTTAAGTTTCCCTGTAACAGGTGGCGAGCCTGCTGCTCTGCCCGGGTACAATGTGAGGAAAGCGATATTCACAATCAAGTTTATGAGTTTTATTCTTAGCTTAGTGGTACAGGTGGTGGGATCGAAGTATCGACCCCCGCCGTCCCAACGAATTTTGACAAGATGAGATTCTATTACAATTAAAGATTTTTCTTAATAAAATATAGGCTGGTCTATCAAATGTGCGTGGGGCGAATAATAATTTTATTTTAAGAACATAATCAAATATTACAGTAACTTGACCTATTATCCTCCAGGGTGGCAGAAATATTTGACAGGACACTTCTCTTTGTCGTATCTGGCCATATCTGGCAGATCGTCACGTGACAAATGCAAAAGACAATTTGTCTTTTTTTTCGTATTTTTTATTCTACGCGTAGGTTGGATATGAAATTAGAACCACCCAGCCAGCCAGTTCCATTTTTAAATAAATATGGAACTTTTATTATGAATGGATTTCTCTTCGCATCTCGGTTCTTAAGCAAGTCCCAAGTCTTTAGCTGACAATGGCTTACCAGAAAAATATAATTAAAACACCACAACAGTTTCTTTCTGCTATTAGCAAAAAATGCGAAAAATAAATAATTTGGTCGCCTTCAAAAACAAAACAACGTTAAAGCGGCGTCCATAATTAAATATATGTAAATGAGGCCAAACCGACGTACGTATTTTGTCCTGTTGGAAACATCGCGCAGAATTATGATCACGTAGAACCGACGTTGTTTCGGAAAATAAGAATGTCCAAATTGTATAAAGCCCTGGCTCTTTTGATTGCTAATGAAGTTCAGCTTAGCAGTAAAATACAGGGACTGTCCGCAACAGCCCAAACGTAGCACCGTCGTGGACACGTCGATTCTTCTGTTCTTTAGAATAAGGGTCAAACTGAAAAGAACATTTTTAATTTTGCTAAAATAGATTTCTTTGAAATTACTTATTAAATTTATTTTTCTGATATACAGAATTTTAGATAAGGTATTATTATTAGATATTAGATGAATTTTATTAGATGAATTTTTAGCCGGTATTCAATAGAGGATGATTTAGAATCTTGCTTAATTTTTTGTTAATTAAATTGACGGTCTCGGGCTTTTAAGCTTGGACTGTGGAGATTCATTAAAGTGATAATTATACTCGTTTATACAACTGATAGGTTTGATTTTGGTTTGGATTACAGAGGGGTTGTGGATTTTCAATAGTGTTCGGCAACGGCAATACGCTTGCTTCCTACTACATGACCAACTAAATTACAAAAAAAAACCCGAAAAGTGTGGGTGTAGCATAGGCGTGATGATTTGTATGTACAGTCTCGAGTATTAATATGCACAATCTCATTTAAATATGGACCTTATTCACATTCAACAAGAGTTTACATTTTATTGCAGGCCACTGTACACGGCTATTATCATATCAGCGATTAAATTTAGATAAGTAGATAGATAGATAGATTAACACTTTATTGCACAAAAACAAAGTACATAAAAGTAAATATAAACCTCTGTGTGTTGTACAAAGGGCGGCCTTATCGTATAGAACGATCTCTCCCAGGCAACCTTAATATAATACGGTTTTAAAAACTTTAAATGAAAAACCTGATTTTTGAGAGGAATACACAAAATATTGCGGCTAATAGAGTGATTATTAGTGTATGTTTTGGTCTGACCTTCTATTCCACGTGATCAAGATTGGTTATTCCTGAAAGTTGCTGAAAAGACCATTCTGGAGACATTGTGGACGCAAAGCTTAATTAGATCGTTAGTCCCAGTAGAGGCCGGTATCCGGATGTTAACACGTCCCGCGTAAGGTACGGCCCATAATTGGGGACGCCTTGCAGGCGTGCGGCGCTAATGAACGAACACGATCCCTACCCTCGAACGCCGAACGCTGGACATGTTCCTAAAGCCTGCCACTTTGGAAACTTTGCCTAATGAGATGTGTCGGCTGAATGTTTAATTAACTTGAACGTTTTAAGGTCACAGGTAATTTGTAGCGAGCAATTTGTGGTTTCTCTACCTTCACCACGTTCAGGCCGTCGTCGATGGGTGACCAAAACTTTGTGATCTAGAACTCCTCCGTGCTTCTGAAGGGACGTTAAGCCGTTGGTCCCGGTCGCTGATGCAACCGTTTCAACCCTCCAACCCGCATTGGGCCAGCGTGGTGGTTTTACGGTCCAAGACCTGTGCCCAGCCGTGGAACGTGTACAGGCAGTGGGCGAATTTGCCATTTTGTGGTTTTAGATATTATTAAACAGATTATCGTTTGCGAGATAAAGGACTAAATCAGAAAGGTCGAGAAATGGCGACGAAATAAATTCACCGACGTTGCACATAGAATCAGCAAGCTGAAGTACCAGTGCTGGTCGCATTACTCGTAGAACAGATGCCCACTGGAACCGTAAAATTCTAGAGAGGAGACCGAGACTCTGAAGATGTGTCCAGGGGGGATGACGATATATCTAGGTAGGCTGGATAGGAGCCACAAAAACAAGGTTAGTGGCGTGCATTAAGATAGCCAGACGTTCCCAGACTTATTTTTCTCTTAGACCACTTTCAAAATTTATCTGGTTCCGGTGGACCCCCTGCAGCTACATTTCTACCATATTCCCAAAAATCGACAAAAATGTGAAGATGTGAAGACAACAAGACCCCCGTCGAGTCTCCCGTAGACCCCTAGGGGTCTTTGGGAACTAATGGGGCAGACCCATATCTAGCTAAAGCCGATAATGTATAGAAATCTATGCATTATGTACCTACTTGCACCATCATCAATCCATATCTCTAAAAAAAAATGTTTTTATTAGAGCTGCATACGCAACTGACACTTCGCATAAAAAAAATTTAAGTAAATATCGGAAACAATTCAAGATGTCAGATTGTCAAAGTAGATAAATATCAGTTTCCAGAATGTGGCCTCGACCCTCGTCTGGCGTTCAAGAAAAATGACTGCGGCATTAGGCGCGCGGCCGAGCGATGTGGACTTACGGAGAATAATGCGAATTTGTAAATTATATAAGTATATTCGAATTGTTTACGACAATGTGTATAGCCGTAAAACTGCTTTACCACCTTTAGAGTGAATTTTGTTGGCATGTCACGCAACAACAAGATCTATTTTTGCCTCAGATTTTTGCATATGATCAGATTTTAGTTTTTTGTGGTCTTCTACGGAGATTTTTATTCAGTATAGAAACTCCGTAGGTTTTAGTGATATCTGTAATATGTTCATAAATTAAGGATGTACAAGATACAGATAGGCTTGGAGACATGATCGAAAACATTTAAGTGTCATTTGCTGGTAAATGTCAAATTTGTTCGTCTCTTAGAACAAACGGGGACGCTATGGCCTCTAACTACTCGCAAAAACCTGACATGACTGTCATTCATTCGCTTTCTCAGTTTCTCTCGCGCGGTTTGAACTTGTTTAGGATTTCTCGCTCCCACGCTTCATGTATCTTTTTACCTAAATCTATGGTTATGTTAGTAGAAATTACCTATTTTTTATTGATTGTTGCACTTTTAACCCATTCACTGATTGGATTACGGTCCACCAATCATGTTCATCACATACAAACATTAATAATGAGTCTTGGTGAAATTCAATTTGGTTGTCAAAAGTGGTGAAGCAATTTTATGGTTGCCTTTACATCGTCACCAGCATGACGAACTATACAAATTTGCCAAAAATCCCTAATATGTTAAATGTTCTTTATTTAAAGGATCAAAATCTTGGCTTTCGTTTTCTTAACATTTGTTATGTCCTTCAGTTTGGTGCCTCTCAATCACCTGAATTCAATAGCTATTCATAATACTCGATAAAAGTCTTTTATTAAGTAAGAAAGTCGGAAATATACAATTACGACCTTTTACTTCTAAAGATGGTTCGTTCGTCTTTCTACGACCATCCTTCTTGTAAACCATTTTATAATTATGAGTTAAAAAAAAACAAATTTTATGATAATATAATAGTCGACCGAAAGCGGAAAAATCATGGAATTGAATGGATATTCAAATAGAAACTCATTATAAAAATCTGAAGAAAATAAGCAGGTACACTACACTGTAATAATGCGTTGTTTACTCTCTTGTTTACTATGAAGCTTCTAAGACAGATTACAAAAATAATTTACCCGGAGGCCTATTTTACATTTTTTTCGGAATTATTAAAAATAATTGGATCAACATACTCTCAAGGATATTTTAAATTCAATATGACGTCGTTTCTAGTTGATATTACAAATGTTTCTATCCCATAATCTAATGGTGGGAAATATTTCACTACTATGTGTGTCGTGTATCCCAATAATAATAGGCTTTACGATTTTTGTTATATACAAATGTACCGTAGTCCCAACTGCTTTTCTTGCCTAGCATGTCGTAAAAGGCGACTAGGGGCGTATTGGGTATTGGGTGTGTGATCGTGCAGGCGATGAGCTAGCCACTTGTTACTACTCGTTCACGATTTTTCATCTGACCAAACCCAATTTTTGTATTGCTAAATGTGGACTTAATTAACACAGTGCTCCTCGGACTCTGCCAATCCCTTCGGGGATAACGGGCGTGATTGTATGTATGTATGTATCAAATGTACTGATACAACCAATTGCACATTTTTTCTATGATGTTCTACTGAAAAATTTAATAGAACAAATTAATCAGCAATAGTTCGCCTAGTCACTACTAGCTTCCTCATCAATTCACACTATCCAATTATGTAAAACAATACAAGCAAAACGTATACGTCCCACAGTTGGGTATAGGCCTTGTTACAAGGAGAAACGAATGAGGAGTACGGGCCGTAACACCACCCCGCTGGCCCAATGCAGTTTCGTGGGCCGCGTAGGTTGCAATAGCCACCAGTATCAACGTCTTAACGTGCCTTCCAAAGCTCGAAGGAACTCGAGATCTTAAAGTTGGTCACCGACCGTGGCTACAGTGGCTTTGTTTTCAATATTGAAAGCCAAGCCGTACGCGCTTCTACGCCACGGAGTTCATCGAATTATGGGTACATTGTGCTCAACCACTTGTTTTCTTCGAGCCTCCACAGGCTGCGCTTCCCTAATTGGCAGGCAGCGTTCCGGCAGTCTGCCCAACAAACAACGCAAGCGTGATATCAGATAATTATTCCCTGCTGCTCGTCCGGAGCTGATTAGCGTACGCATTAGCCGCCATTAACGGCCCATAGTAAACTGCTAATTAATATTGCCGTAATGTTTGGATTACCATTAGCCACAATGCAACCTCGTAAACCAAAGCATCGATATAATTCACAGTCACTTGTGATGCAAGAATTTTGAGCTAATTATTAAGTATTGTTGGTTGTAATATAAAATGGCGTCCACAATAAAATCATTTTCCATTCATTTTTTATTCGAAACAATAGTCCACTCAAATTTCATCAAATCCATTGTTAAATTTCAGTTAATTTAAACATACAAGACTATTCAGTGCAAGATAAGTTTTCCTTTGTTTAACATCAAACAATGTTCCTACGAGATTACAGAACACATTGTATGAACACCTATTTGAAGTAAGTAGGGTTGTATCGCATCGGTTATGGAAGTTCCGAAGCGAGTTGCATAGTGGAGTCCGGAATTAGGAGCGCGCGGACATCTGGGGACTCAGATAACATCCCTAAAGACTCGGGGTGTATCGGAAACTCGTAAAGAGAATGGCGAACGCCTTGGCGTTTTGCCGATGCAGACTTGAATGCCTATTGCTAATATGAGTGGGTCTGACTCTATTGAAAATTCAACGTCATATAAACAAGTATTTTAAAACAAACAACATGTGTAAGCTGAAGAAAGATGATAGACATACAAGAAATAGCGAAATCTTGGTACGATAAACTAATGTAGGCGCGCTGGTGACAAAGATTTGGTGGAATTGTGTTAATACGAGTCACTGTAACAGTTTAATATTTAAACGAGTGACTGTTTAATTTACGTTTTAGTATTACTAAGTGAGCAACTGACTGTGAAAGACAGAACAGCAACTTATAAACATTAATTTAAGTTACTTTAAATACAAAATGAGAAGCTTCATAATATATTATATATTTCACAGACATTATATTTGTTGGAGTGTCGACGCTACGTCCTGCATATTTTTCAATATATGGCAAAGGTTTTTCTTATACTGAGCGGCATTTTATCTTAAATGAAGTGTTTCGTATACAAAATTATGAAGTTTACTCGATTAAGACAAAGTGGTTACTAACACAGATATTGTTATCATATTAAATTATATCAATGCAAATATATTAAATGCATCACTTAATAAGGGTATTATAACAATTTGCAATAATATATAACGTTTCCAAAAATACGGGAATGTTCCCTGAGAATTTCGAATATTCCCAAGGAACATTCCTTTGTTTCTGGGAACGTACCGGCGACTAGACACGTCTTTGCAATCATCCTATAAAAAAACCTAATTTATTTATGAATATTTATTTATGAATGACCCGTATACAATGTGTGTAAAAATATAACAGTTTATCTTGTTGAAAACTAGCAAATTTATTTATTTTTTATTCTTAGATGGGAACGTTCCCCGACATCTGTAACATTTCCGGGAATATTCCCGTAAACGGAAATGGATGGGAATGTTCTCTGGGAATGGAAATTTGGGAACTGCACATCACTAGTCATCATCAATCGCTAAGTTTTTATTTCTTCGATCATTTTATAGTTACACTTAGTAACATAGGTTCCAGTCCATCTATCTTCACCATAAAACTGGCATAGGTTTTGTTCCCGAAATCAACTGTGTTGACAATTACTTTTATATTCCTTCGAACCCCAACTGAGAGCATTTATCAACTCAATTACGACAAAATATCTCCAGCTCGTAAAGTTCCATAATGATCATATTATTGCAGTTCCACGGGTGAAAGAAACTATAATTTACTCGCGTTCGCCACGTTATATCTTTGCCATTTTTCCTGTAATTAATTATTAGCGGAACTTTTGTTTTTTGTAGTGATCATTTGTGATCTGTTATTGTTAATTTATTGGAACTTATATTAAATTTCTGCAACAGTCTAGAAAAATTATGATCTGTCGCTTGTTATCAGAAGCACACGTGAGGATAAAATGCAGCTAAAGCAACTTTATGAATGCTTGTTTTCATATCAAATTGAAATAATTAGTTGTAAAAAACAATTGGCAAATTTATTTGACTGTTGGACTTTTGTTTTGTGTGTTCTTGTTTGGTTCGACATCAGTGAAGTCATATTATTTCCTTAAACATTGTTTAAAGTCTTGCTTAAAACTTTGATAGCGTTTATGAATAAGGAAGTTAATTATGCAGAGAGAGCGAGTCTGTACTAAGTAATAAGGGTGTTTATATCCCAAGTCGTCAAAGGCTGAAAATCTACAAGGAATATTGTATGAAATAATGAAATCATTCTTTTCAAATACATTATACTTGAATCAACATTTTGACACTCTTTATTCTGAAAACATACGTCTTCGCTGTCAATAAAATGTCATTCCCACGCAAACCAATATCAGTAAGAAATTCTATTCTTCAAACAGCAGTCACACAAGTCACAAATATAAGCATCACGCTTTTATTTGTGACTTGTGCAGGAAAATCACCAAATAAAATAAATACAAAGAAACATCTTTCACACTACTTTTTTCCACTTTGTTATATTTTCATCAGCTTCTGTCTTCACTCTTATACTCAAAATACCTAAATAAAACTTGGTGAAAATTAGTGTCGTTTTTCTCTACCGCGGGTAGGGACGATTCTTGAGTTATTCGGACATATTGAGATTAATGTAAAATTTGCTGTAAGATATAATTGTGTATTTTAATTGTTGATTGAGCGCCTCTTTCTAATTGTTGCTTGCCCGAAGAGTTACATAATACAATAAATATTTGAATTCGACATACAAATTAAGGGTCTATGACTTTACATCTTATATCACAGATTGCCAACGTGTAGCGGCTACGTCATAGCGCGCTACGATATCAAGTAAACGAGAAATGGTTGATCAGCGAAAAGTACGATAGTGAATATTAACTTTGGAGTCAAGATAATACTAGACCTACTGTATACAACAATAAGGCGCATACAAGATTGGCGAGCCTGAATCACAATTGCAGAGTTTCCAAGATAGATTAATATATATACAAGTTCCGATGAATAACAGTCGGACCGCGGTCCCCGAGCGTACACCTGGCTCGGCGGAAGATGATCTTCCCTTTTCGCTGAGGGTGCGGTATTCCTTTGTGTACCCCACACAACGCATACTGTGATTGCTGTTACAGTTGCAAGCAGGAGGAAGTCTTTTATCCCCTTGTCTGTGAGACCTAGCTGAAATCAGACAATTGATTGTGTCTACAAACGTCATAGTTGACGAATAAATGGGTTTACTCGCGGCTTTTAAATAGGTCCTAAAGTCGGCTGCTACTCTACACACTAAGAATCGTAACGATGTGCCTACACACACCGCGATCTATTTAGGGCACTCCCCTCCACTGCCCCGATGTTGCCCCGACATTGCCTACACACGAGGCCGCTATGTGTCTGATTTAAGAGATGTTAGTTTGACACTTTATGTGTCATACGTATTCTGAAAATCGCTTCGGTAGAACCCGAGACATACCGCCAGGGTTTGAACAGTGGGTAGTGCTGCCGCCTAGCTAGCAGTTGGTACGGTTCCTAAACAGGATTTAGACCCTTTAAAAAAATTTAAGGTAGTTTTGCCATCAATCTTCTTATTCGTTAACACATTCTTTAATTCAGATATTATCCAGTCTAAAGTTAAAAAAATAATATAAAGTTGGTCCTTCGAACCTGATATCGAACATAACATTATATGGCTTTTCTGTGATTTTTGTCATTTATTTTGAACAAAAGTTTTACTGATAAACCACAACATAAATAGCAATTTATTCTAAGTAATTTAATAACACAAAATTGCTAACTCAGCAGACAGGTATTATTGCTGCCGTAACGAGTGGGGATACCGTTCTCAACCAAAGGTATCTAAGCGATATGCCGACCCATTAAACATTAGGTTTTGTTTAAATACAAGGGGCTGTTATACTATTGATTAAGAGGTCCCTTTTATGATGATTTAAAGCAACAGTGACCTCATGATAATAATTCTAATAATAATACACACCCTACAAAGCCTGATATACGACTTTTGATTGTAAATAGTAGTATTTATGTGTTGTCAGGAGATCGATGAGTGAATCACATGCTTTTGTTTTGATATTATCGACAAATTTTCGCAACCATTGGCCTCTGTATCAGTGACGTCATTCATTCGTATTAGTTCGTCAAATTGTAATACCTACTACTCACCCACTGCATTTTTGTTTCTTCGCTTATTTAAAATGCAAATTTCATTACTATCGCTATAAATATTTTTCAATTTCAATTTCAACAATATTTTCTTGGTGGAGCCGTAAAGGTCGCTCACTCTCTATTTTACGAGGGACAAGAAATATATCTCATAGTTTTATATTCCACTGCGCTTGATTGCTTTAGATCTTTTTTGATGTTTTTTTAATGTTATTTCAAGGTTGACTTCATTAATTTAATGAAAAATAAAGCTCCACATCAACTGGATGCCACGAAGAAGATTTTAGAGAAAAATATTTTTGAATGTAGCTAGTAAATATAAGGTTCAATGGATAGAGTTGTGATAAATAAGAGTAACAAAGTAATAATGGGTATTTTTAAGAGGTTTTTTTTTTAAATTTACCCCACTGTTTCTTATGATTTGAACGTTGGTGGTGTAGGGTAATTCTAGGGTAGATGGTCATAGAGAACAGATAACCAAGCGAATTAATTAAAACAGTTATTGAAGAAGACCTATGTCTAGCCGTGGCACGAATAGGCGGGAGACGTTGCTGCAGTGTAAGAGTTAAAATTACCAACCAAAAAAGATTCTCAATAGTGCGACAATACACGAGCTTTAGCATTAGGGATCAACGACCTGATATTGATGACCAGAGCTTAAGTACCAGATATAGCTTAAAGAAGGATTTTTAAATCCAACAACCAGAAATTATTTAATAATAATTTATGTAACTTTCACATAATATAGGTTATTAAAACAAGAGCGTGGTTTTAAAAAACGAGCCTTAGCGAATTTTATAATAGTATCACGCGAGTGTTTTAATACCGAGTTATTTGCAGTTACATACACTACTTTATCTCCACTCATTATTAAAAGATATAAAGCAAGAACAAAATTAATTTTATTTATTGTTGGCTGTCTGGAAAACATTTGCCATCATTTTTGCGTTTTTAAGAAAAATAAAGAGTTGCATAACGAGTCCAACCTGTTGCATAATGCTCATTATGTTACAGTTTCCATTTTCGAATTTTCGTTTTTATCATCTGTATTAAAAAGTATGTCATTATGAGTTCCAGTCTGAGTTCATAATTCGAACATTATAACATGAGTGTATATAAAAATAATTTCAGGAAGCAAGTATGATTTTTGCCCAGTCTAAAAGGCCATGTTTCCGAAAAACGTAATTATGTTTAGTCACGTAGAAGCAATTGGTTCGTTTATGCTGGTAGCAATAAGCCTGCTGGGTATGAGCGGCCGAGAGCGGCTTTCGCTGGCCCGCCGCCAGCCGCTCGCAGATAGGCTCTGGCCATTGCTGCTGTACTAATTAACCACAGCTTAACTCAACCGTGTTTAGCTTAACTCTAAGACAATATCTGGCTCTTCCTTCTTTGTTCTATGTAATTAATGTTAATTTAATAGTTGTTTTAACGTTATGGAATTCAACCCGTGCCCGCTAAGACACTAAATTGACATTTGTCGTCCAAGACAAGAAATAAGCTGACTTCATCTACGTGTGTACACGTAGATAAAGTTGGTATTCAATAAAATAAAATGTGAATATGGCTTGCCTCATATAACCACGATTAAACATTACATGGCGACGTAAGCATCACCAGATGCTGAAATTTACATACAATACAAAGAAGAACATAATAGTATATAATATTATGATACATGTGTGTTAAGTTGGTGATCTCCGCTGAGGCGACATTGAGGACGGTAATCTACAATATACGCGAGTATCATACGACGTTTTCAACACACTTGCGTGGAATATAATACTACCTTCTATTCAAAAAGGAATGAAATGTATGAAAGTTCATAAAAATATATGTAGAGAACTACTTGCTAAAGCAACCATACTTTTTTTTTCTCTTTAATAAGCCTTACACCATAATGGTTAAAGCAACCATACTTATTGAAATTGAAAATTTGAATGGTTTCAAAATACCTAAATTAATAATTGATATTTCATTGTATATCAATGAAACTAACTTAATAGGTATCTTTACAAACAATCGACATACTTTCAATAGCTAAGCGCTATCATTGAGCAGCGAAGACAGGTCCAATCAATGTTTTCGAATGTGATACCTCACTTATTTTCAAGGTTATCCAACAGACAATGTTCTTCAAAGTGATCACTTAAGCTAAAGAAATGTTTAATTAAAACAACTTTGGAATACAAAGAAATAAATGGAATATTTAACTAAGAGCTAAGTTAATATTCTGTTTTGGTATTAATGGCTAGGGCCGTGAACGGGTATTAAAATTATATTAGATAAGCCTGAAAAGTTTAAAGTAAGCAAATATTTACTTTTAAACGTTTTATGTTAAAAAAGTTTTTATTTCTGTGCTTTAGTATATTGTTTCAATTTCATCAAAGTTTTTAAGATTGTAATACAAGTTTAGAACAACTGAATAAATTGAATACGCTGTCGATCAGTTATTTAATATTTATATAAAAACAAGAATAAAATAAAATATCCATCAGAGACTTTTATTTATTCTATAATAGATATTTATCTATCTCTGTATATAACATTCGATATTTGTTCTTTTTGATATTTGTTTTGTTCTTAATGGAAAAATAATATTGAAGAGAGTAACTTCTTTTTTTTTGCTTTTAGACACAAGAAATAATTTTATACAGGTAAAAGTAATTATTGCCTAGTAAGTAAAAATCTCTAGTGCTCTACTTATAAAGCGCGGCCGCTACTTATAGAATGCCGACAAATAACAACTGTCTCTATACAAAGACATATAAATTTGTAAATTGTAGCAGTAGTTCCAATAATTTTATTTTTTTGCTTTTGGAATGATAACGACATTTTTAATTCTCGCCCTTGCCGGCCCCGCAAGTATGAAAACAACATATATCCTTAGGTATTATGAAAACTAATTTAGGAAGTTTTACTACTCTCACGCAAAAACATACATACATATAATCACCCCCTTAAAGTTAGTCTGAGATTAAACAAAAGCACCGCAAAAGCAGTCCATTGCCATAGTCCGTGCTTCACCAAGCAGTTTCTGCACTCAGCGTGACGGGCGGTGAGCCCGTCGCCGCTATAAGCTATTGGACAGTTGTGCAGTTCTATGTCCTTTAGTCGCCTTTTACGACACCCAAGGGAAGGGATGGGTTGGTAGTATTCTTCTAATGAGCCGTCATCACACGGCACGCAAAAACTTACATGAGATATGAAAAAAAATTTTAATAAATTGAGGCCATTACGCTCCAGTAATAGTAGTTTATGTACCTGACACACAATATAGTTCATTAAAACACGAGCGTGGTTTTAAAAAACGAGCTTTGGCGAGTTTTTTAATAGTATCACGCGATGTCCAGTTACATACATTACTTTTTCTACACTCATTATCCTAACAAAAAAAAATATATTAATTTTATATTTTGTTGGCTGTCTGGAAAACATTTGCCATAGTCTTGAGCGTTGTTAAGAAAAATAAGTGTTGTTGCATAATGGTCATTATGTTACAGTTTCCATTTTTAAATTTTCGTTTTTATCATCTGTGTTAAAAAGTATGTCATTATGAGTTCGACACTGAGTTCATAATTCGAACATTATAACATGAGTGTTAATAAAATATTTTATTCTAAACTAACATTTCGTTTAATTTGGTGACAATTCACACCGAGAAAGTATTTATTCTGTGAAGATTATATACGATTTCTCTCTTTTTCACGGGCAAAGCCAGCATACACATAAAAGTAACATCAGTTTTATGTACTCAATCTGTGCAGTATCTTGTATTCATTAAACCCAGTATTGCTCAGTCATTTCTGGCGGAGCGCCAACAAGATACTCTCTGTGCCCGAGGTGCAGTCTCTTTTTCTGATGACATATATTTTTATATGAAGAGCTCGGTGACGTAGTGGTCAGTACGCTTTGACTTTCGATTGAAAACAATGCTACCTTCGCCATGGTCCAGCCGTGGATGGGTGACCAAAACTTTCTGATCTCGAGCTCTACGTGCTTCGGAAGGCACGTTAAGCCGTTGGTCCCAGTCGCTATTGCGGCTGTTTCAACCCATCAACCCACAGGGCTAGCGTGGTGGTGTTACGGCCCATACTCCTTATGTGTTTCTCCATAAAGAAGGCCTTTGCCCAGCAGTGGGACTTATATGGCTGAGGACAATATATTTATGAAATTAGGAATTAGGAATTATTATATTAAAAATATATAATTATGAACGCATTTGAAGTATGAAAGCTGATTTAATGCCATAAAGATGTATCGCAGGCGGCGACTAACATATTTTTACTATTTTACCAGTATTGTCTCACTCTCTCTTTATTATTAAGCGCGAAAGAGACGAAAATCAATATCCCTCTGCGAGAAGTTAGTATTTACGCCTCTACATAGAGGCGTGATGATATGAGGCGCTATGTTTTTTATAATCTCCAATTTTATTCCTAACTTCATCATCATTATGTTTTCTAACCCTGATCAAAAAGACTTGTTTTACGTCTATCTCTTTTGTTAAATAGATTTTGTGAAATATTGTTAGTCTATGTGTTATGTAACATTACAAAACTGTGGAATTTTTTTGTGTGGCAATACTGGAAAGCAGAGTACAGAGCTAAAACAACGTCGCAATTAAAGTTGGACACGCGTGCCGCATCGCGGAACCGTGGATTTACGGCGGCCTCTGTAGTAAAAAATCAAATTCTATTTAAACATGACTTATTATCTTCTTGGAGCCGTTAATCTCGCTCGCACTCTCTATTTTCGCACAAAAATATCTCATATTTAGATCTTCACGCTCGTTAATGTTCTTGAAATAATTTGATGGATTAATTTAATGAGAAATAAAGCAAGTTTGACAAAAGTTAGACGCACTGAAGGGTAGTAGTGAAAAATATCTTTGATAGTCTGCAAAGGTAAGGTTCAATGAATAATGTCTTAAAGACAAAATCAACGGAGTAAACAAATATAATTTTATATCATATTATTATATTATTGATGGTTTTGGTTTAGATGTTGAATACAGCTAACTATATTCACCATGGTTTGACCTTAAACGACGTCCAAAATATGATGATCCCGACTTTTACTCCGTTCTTTTAAAGGCACCTTACGGTCCAATTGATATCGCAATTGTGTCTACCCTCCAATCCGTATTATAAATAATCCAACACTCTGCTTCCGCAACAGCTGTATCATGGAACCAATTTAAATTGATTCAGAAGAGCCTGAAAACTCGTCAATCAAACGCGATGAATCATATCAACTCAGGTGGCTGAGGTCTTAATCCGGACAGCAGTAGGTATCGTGTTTATAATAGGTCTTTACCTATGAAATTGCCGTTTTGTATGGAGATTTTGGGGAACTGTGCATTTTCCATACTAATTTTTTTTCAGTTTTCTTCACAACGACACATCCAATGATTTGGCATGTATTATAAGACAAGCTTTAGCAATATGTTTGATATCACATTTCATAAAAACTATTTATCGTTTTTAAGTGAATGCAAATCAAATGATGTATTCGGGAGGCACTTAAAAGGAGTTGACTCCGTGTCCAATTTTAACACAATTAAACTTATAATAAATTATCAAAACGAATAAAAATACCTTAAAAATATGGTCTATTTTTAGAGGAGGTAATTATTTTTTAAGAATACTCTGAAACTTAATAGTTACAGACAAAATACTAACAGAGAAAAACGGCAATTTCATAGGAAAGGACCTATTATTAAACTCAAGAATGTATTGAAATGTGAATAGATTTACCAATTGCTTTATTTTTACGTTTGATTTTAACCAGGATAAGCTACATATTTTATGCGATTAGATATATTAAGCACATACAAACACTAGCTACAAACATTAAAAATGAAGTTAAAACACTAATTTCCAACCACTACAATGTGTGATGACACAGCAGCCAGTAAGACGTTATCAGATAATTTTAAAATCCCACATAATTATTAGTTTTGAAGTAATTTGAGTTACAAAGGCGAAAAACCACAGAGTCTCCATAAAATAAACTAATAAATCGTCATTGAATTCCTTCCGTTTGTTCCAGGGAAAACATCGGAAGCTGTAAGGGTGCCCGGCCGACACCCCCGGCCAATATTTGTCCAGGCTCGCCCGAGGTAAGTGGTCCGTCCGATAGTTTTTTTATAGTGTACGTTTTTTTAAGTTTTTATCGCTTTTCTGGCAAGCCAAAGTCGACTGGATTTTTTAAGGTCCGTTTACATAGACAGATTTAGATCGAAAAGGTACTGTCATAGAAAGTTTGCTTGTGCAGAGTACACAGTAATATAATAAAAAATACTTTATTACAATATACTTGAAAACTCAGTTATTTCACGCAGTTAATAAATCACTGGTGGAGTACAGTTCGTAGATTAATGGACAGACAATCTTATTATCATATTATGTATAACGTACTGAGGCCGAATCCAAGAGAAACTCCGATACCGATTTGGTCGGTACCAACAAAAAATACAATAAAACAGTGAAATAAAAACTTATATATAAACTTGTTCAACTAATACATTATTACTGACTAAACTAAGGGTTGATTTTTTTACCGCAGTCAAGTTGACCAAGTGGTTAAAATGTTGACTAATAGCGAAAACATTTGATGTCGTGACATGTCAGCTTGAGCTTAAATTTTCAGATATTACCATAGTTAAATAATCATAGAACATTTACTAGAACACGATGCTGCTTTTGGTAAAATGTCGGCAGGCGCACAGCAGCAGCAATTTTCATCGCAAAAGTCATTGGTCAAGCTACATACATATATAATAATCACGACTATTATCCTCTAAGGGTTAGTCGGAGACTAGGCAGAAGCACCACAAAAGCAGTCCATTGCCATGGTCCGCGCTTCACCAAGCAGTGACTGCATGCAGTGAGCCCGTCGCCGCTAAAAGCTAATGAACTGCACAACAGTTCTAAGACTATTAGTCGCATTTTACGACACCCAAGGTAAGAGATCTTTTGATGAGCCGCTACCATGCGGCTCGGTCAAGCTTGACTTGGTCAAGCTGACGGCACATTTTGGTCTTTCCATTGTCGCCATTTGTCCATTGAGTTAACTATTAGTACGACTCAAAAAACTGGCCCTAAGTAAATGTTTAGTTGAGACTGATATTTTCTGTAGTTTTCAAAATGACTACATGCCGAAATTGTTGGTTGTGTTTAAAAACGAAAGAAGTATTACATAAATTAAATGTAATTGTTATCGTTTAATCTCATTTCGTTCATTGTTATTGTGTTTGTTTGGTTCAGGATTAATAATAAAAATATATTAAAGCTTTTAATCTTATTACTTAAACATTATCTCTGAAAATTGTTCACAACAACATAATAATACTAATTCTTTATAGCATTTTGTTCGGAACAAAAACGTTATTTTGAATTCAAGTTATCCTTTATGTAACAAGAAAACTCTCATAAAAATAAGCTTAAAACTTTTTGTTGACAAATACAAAACAAGCAGGGACAACATCATTTTTAGTCATTGTATTTTCCAAGGTTTGTAATTAATATTAAGTTTCCATCACCTTAAATCCATACTAATATTTTCAATGCGAAAGTAACTCTGTCTGTCGGTCTGTCTCGCTTTCACGTCAAAACTACTGAACCAATTTAACCGCAATTTGGTACACAGATAGTCTAGAGCCTCAAAAATAACAAAGGTTACTTGTTATCCCACTATTCCCATAGGAACGGATGCCACGCGGGTGTAACCGTGGTTATCAATATTTGCTCGACCGAGTATGCTATGTGAAGATGTAATTTCATTTCGATTTTTTTTCTTAGCTTCATTCATTTTTCTGCCAAAACTCCTAAGTGCCTTTTGAATACAAAATAAAATTCTAAGCCTTGAAGTGGCTCATCAGTGTTCACAAAATTTTTCGTGGACCAATCAACATAGCCTTACATCTTTTTATGTAACAAAAGGGACAATCTAGCTTATCGTTTTGTACAGTTACGTTCAAAAACATATACACTTTGGACAGTGTAAATGACTCCTATTGGAAGGGAAGGAAAGGCTGTCAAATATACATACGAGTACATGTTTTTGAACGTGACTGTACAGGCAGTCGCCCATAGAGGTTACATTTTATAGATAATGTTTTCAAATTTTCCTTGTTTTAAAAACCTGGGAAATATATGAGCTGATGTGGAATGCATATTATAAATCATTCATGGAGTCAGACAAAGCATCTGAATATTATTATATGTTAATTTGTTTTCATTGACTAATTTCTGATCTAGAAGCTAGTTCTGATCTGATCTAGAGCCATGAATGCGACCAAAAATAATACGTAATTACAGCCCATAACAAATGAATCGACCGATCAGTTGCTTCGAAACAATGCGACGTTTATCGTTACCGATTTTAAAACCAATATTTTCCTAAAACGAATGGTCTCACGCGTCCTTTCCTGAGCTCGTCCCGTTGGGTCCGGTGCTCGCTGTGCAAATAGTTTTTTGCATATCCCATTGGGTCACTTCACGTTCTCAAAGGGAATTTAAACATTCATTCGCATCCGGCTGTTGCGGCTTTAGTGCGCTAACTTTGTTCTGCGGGTAGTCGAGAATTTATTATGGGACTGAACGAGTACACAATGTTCTGAATGGCGGATTATAATCATAGCCACTCTCTATAATGTAGGTACAATAGAGTACAAAAACATGCATACACATTTTAGAGGTGACAATCATTATTTCCTTCCAATAAGAGTCATTTCCTATCGAAAGTGGTTACTCACTTTTGGAGGTGAATGTACATACCTACTGTTGATGATATATTAAATATTTCACATTAGAAATTATTGTACGTGTGACAGTACATTAAAAACTCCAAAATATTTTTAACTGAAAAAACAAAAAAGTTATAGTTTCGCGATTCAGTGAGTTTTTTGTGCGGGCCGCGGGCAGAGCTGGACCGATCACTTGAGAATTCGGGAAAACATTGAAAATTCAATGCAGACTACTAACAGTGGGCGTCGCTCGACTGAAAATAAATCGTAATGATTATTTAATTAAATACAGTTAACAACTATCTCGCGTTATGGTAGGCAAAGTTGAGATCAAGAATGTGGGACACTTGCTTAGAAAATACATACATATAACCACCACTATTACTTCTAAGGGTTAGTCAGAGACTAGGCAAAAGCACCGCAAAAGCAGTCCATTGCCATAGTCTGCGTTTCACCAAGCAGCGACTTCACTCTCTTGCCTAGAAGATGCTTATTTACATTCTATTTAAAGATCCACGTATTATATCTACAAGGGAACACTGACTCGGTAACGGAGTATATTTTTGGGAAGTAATTAATTGGGCAGCCATTTAATTTTTTGGTCAGCAACAAAAAGGTCAACAAAATAATTATTTGGTCAGCAAAATAATTATTAGAGCAGCAATATATATGTTACCGAGAAATTTATAAAATCTAGAGAGGATCAATGAAGGATCAAGGATCAATTCATAGGAAGTGTATTCTGATAGATATTAGGTTAAGGTTATTTTTATTTATGACCCATAAAAACAATATTTGTGTCATCAAAACATAATAATAATATATTAAACAATTTGGCAGCAGAGAAAACATTTAAGTTGCGGCCCAATTAGCTATTTTGCTGACAAATTAGAAATATATGCTACCCATAAGTTGCTGACCAATTAGTTATTTTAGCTGACCAATTGTATTTTTCGCTGACTAAAATTCGAATATTTTGCTGACCGATTAAATAACATCCTATATATTTGTAGCTAACAAACGCGTCAACGTCTATAAGCGCACGTACGTAGTGATTTCAAAATAAAATGAAGTCAACGCGAACACCGGTGTTCGCAAACAATAGATGTTCCTATTGTGTCTGGTTTTCTGACCATTGACAGGTTAAAAGAAAGGGATCATCTTTTGTTTTTTACCCGCGCTCTCGTGCAGGTAAAGCTCCAATCCCGCTGTCTGCTTATATGCAAATTATAATCTTTATTAATTTCTTGTTTGTTGTCGTAAGTTGTTGAGTGTTGTTTGTAAACGAAGCTCACTTCAGTGTTATTGTTTTCTCTTTGATCTTATTTCGTCCATTAACTGTTATCTTGTTTGTCTTGATCAAGATTACAACTTTTAATCTTGTTCTACGCAACATTTACATCGAAAGTTGTTCGCAACAACCTGATATTACAATAAAGAATTGTTCTTTACAACTCTTGTTAGAAAACCAATCATACTCGTTTTCCGTCGTTGTCATCAATCTATACGTCCGCTGCTAGACGTAGATACAGTCAACTTTAAAAATATGTAACCAGTCCGACCTCAAGCCTTATACGTCCTACGGCTGGGCACAGGCCTTCCTCATACGGAAACATGAAAGGGTTGGTATTCCCAATGCGGGTTGGTGGGTAGAAACAACCGGGAACAAGCTGGAGATCACAAATATTTGGTCACCCATCCGCGGCCTGATCATGGCGAAACCAGCTCTGCTTTCAATCGAAAGCCAAAGCGTGCGCACCTCTACGACACCGAGCTCCTCAGTTGTATGTTACCAGTATTGACATTAAATGACTTTTCTTACATGGAAATAAAGAATGTGTATACATATTTTTGTTCTCGACTGTCCGCGTTCATCCATGACACTCCTGCTACGCGCTCGCGCAGATTTGGTAGAAGCGTGTACAATACGATTGCGAAACTTAAGCTTACAGCCGCATTTAGAAATGGCTTGATAAATGTTTCTTAATTGTTGCTTTTATTTATCGTAAAGGGAATGTTGCCTAAATATCCAGCGATTAGCATTTGTCGACATAAAGCCTGGATCCGTCGTTTAATGTAACGCCAATAAAATATCAGAGTAAATAAACGTTTTGGTAGACAACGCCAAGTATCAATAAAATTTGCCATCCTAATTTCGAGCCTTTACAGAGTAGACATAAAACTCAGAATAGCCAATGAAATAAAGAGGTCGCGTTACAATAGCGGAGATTTCGTCCCTTTCAAATTGTAAATACATTGAAACCGCGCGGAAAGATAACAGACTCAATTTGAATTACAATAAAGGAAATAGATCATCTTGGTTGTTTGCGACGCATGTGTCGGTAGAGACGCGACATTGTACCCATTTTTATGTTTCTTACTATCCAACTTTGACTAACCAATCTGTAGATAACTTACAAAATAACTCTAGTTCGATTATTCATTGTTATATATTTTGCGCATTTTTGTATTATATCATACTAGTGGCTTTCCGCGGTTTCATCCACGCGGTGCTCGTTCCCATTGGAATATCGGGATAAAAAGTAGTCTATGTCCTTTCTCATGCTCTAGACTATCTGTGTACCGAATTTCAATTGACGTGAAAGACAGACAAACATACAGATAGACACACAATTACTTTCGCATTTATAAAATCTGTATTGATATTTTGTGGGGCAAAAACAGATTAGCTCTATGTTTAAAATACTTAACCCCTGGCCTGACACTAATCCTGTTTTGGACGAGACACAATTGATTTCCTATTGCGTCTACAAACGTATCAGGTGATGAGTTAATTGCTAGTTTTTCTTACCAGAAGGAAATAATACTGAGTTGTCTGCATGTTACCTTTGTCTTACCCTTATATGCCGCAAAGAGCTTGCATTGCTGTATTGTAATTGTAATAAGTAATTAATTATCACGGAACTAAGATCTTTTGTCATTTGAGTAAGCAATGTATTGTCATATTTTGCCTATAGATTTTCCGATTGACAAATAGCTATATGGGAGTTGAACAAAAATTGTACGTACATAAAATTTTTAACAATAAATTGCACCAAAAATTTTCGATGAACATTATATGTAGGGTTCCGTCATCGGGGCAGAGCTCTTTCAGCGTTCCATTAAGCTGATGTGATTACGATCGACATACACTTTTAACCGAGTTAGTGCGGCGGGGATTTTAATACTAACCGTATTTTGAACCCGTACATTTTCTTCACGAGCTGAAGCTCTTGTGTCAGAATTGAATTAAAAATATACGGTATATTTTTAAAGGTTGAGAAATATTGTCTTGTAGCTTTTTACTCAGCTAAAACCTGACGTTTTTATTTCATAGAAATGTACGTCTAAGTCTGTTAGACTTTTATGCATTATACTTATTCTAGACGAGAGAGGAAGTCGCTACTCAGTCGCCTGCTTTAGTAACTCAATCTTACTTATTTCTGCCGGTAAGCAGAAGTGCTTCCAGCGCATTTAAATTACAGAGACTTGACAATATTTTCAACAACAATGATATCATTGTATTTCAACGCAATTGCAGTCATTCGCTATCAGGTAAAAGAAAAACAAATTACTAGTTACAATTGCATGTCACGTGGATACGTTGGAATTATATTTCCAAGTTGGCTAGCACATATTATACTTTTAGCGCGTGACACTATAAGCACAAAACGACGGGCATGGAACGAGAAGAGTTATGAATATAAGAGTAGATCGTAATGCAGGGAGAGGAAGACCGAAGAAGAGGTGGATAGATTGTGTGAATGAGGACATGGCTAGAATGGGAGTGAATGTTGAGGTGGAGTGTGATAGGATAGTGGAGGAGAAAGACTCGTTGCGCCGACCCCAAATGAAATTGGGAAAAGGGCAGGCTAATGATGATGATGACTGTAGGGACAAAAGAGTCACGTACTAAAGTGTGTGCGACATGTAAAACACCGGTTTACCCATTGGAAAAGCCGTTATTATTTAAATTTAGAACTCAGTACTCAGTTTTTCTTAACTGCAATTCAACACCCAGCTCTACTGTTGTATTTAAATAAGGCGACAGTCACAATAGACTGTGGAATGAATATACTCAATGCCGTGGGCGTGTTTGTTTAATGAAATGTATTCATAGATTCGGAGGACGCCTAGAATACTGAGGCTGCATAACGTGAAAGTGTTCGCGTGTTTACAAATAGGATGTGTGCATGCTGTACACACCTTTTAGTCACAGAGGAGTTCTCTTAAATCGTCCATTTGTGACCTAGATTTGCAAATTCGGAGTTGCTGATACTACAAAAGACAATAAAACTAAAGAAAAGAAAGAAAGAAAGGAAAAAATATAGAGTTGATTTATATTAAGTGTTCATATTAAGAAGCAATTGCTGTTTCAACATAATATAACGCCTGAATACCAGAAGGGCTAACCCCTTATACGATTAACAGCTCATTTCACCTAATACACAAGTGCGAGTTTACCTAAGCGTATATAACATAGTAAGAGATTCGATTGTAACAGGTCGACATCTTATCGTCCGCATTATTAAACGTTTACCACTCAAACGATCTCCTCTGATTGTAAACACTTCACTTCTTCACTTCACTTCAGAGTCTTCAGATGTAAGAAGTCGTAGAAAAAATGTTTTAATTTTAACGCTGTTATAGGTAATAATAATAGTGTGTTTATGCAGCTTCTTTCTTTTTTCCAGATACTGGGATGATCTGGTACTGAAGAATCTTCGTTTCGAAAAGGTAAGATCGAAGTATCGGTCTATGTGAGGGACCTTTTGCCATCGCCATCTGACAATGAATTTTGCCAAATGCATCGAATTTTGTAGCACGTGGCTTGCAGACGCTCTCAAGCAAAAGGCAGCCGGGGCGGCTCGTGGGTTCTGTGGAGCAACGTTATTAAAATAATAATTCTCAACATTATCAGCCAAAACCAGTAACGAGTAAATAGACCCAGGCTTAGTATCAATTGATTGTAAAGGACTCATATGCAATATGAAAAGTAAATACAAGTCAGTATTCAATATTCTGTTACCGCTAGTTTGGCTCACCCTTGTCGGATTTATATTTGTGTTCTACAACAGGTGATCAATCCAAATGGGTCAGTGGCGAGAAATCTGAGAGATAGCGAAATCTGTTCATGGGTGCCATGACTTCGATTTTGGATATATTAATAAGGGCATTTTTTTCAACTCTCATAACTAACTGGGAATCGATCTTATTCGAAATTTAAGAAAAAAGTAAGATATCAACTCGACGCGGCCGCACAAGCCCCATGTCGGTGGTTAAAGGTTAAAGCCGTTAGCTTATTTTTAGCTAGATATAAAGAAGCCGTTAGTATTCTTTACATCCTGAAATGTTCACGTTCGCACTTCTCCAAGTAAATATAATAAAATAGCATACCCACTTTATTAACGCAATTTTAAGACAAAACATCGCGAATCCAACTGCCACCCACAGAACTTTATCCATGAATAAGTTATAGCATAATCTGGAGGAAACCTGGGAGTTTTGGATTGTTGGGAGCACGTTTGACATCTCAACTTATAACACACACGTGTACAAAACAAATTCAATTATTTATCCAGTTTTGCTTGCGATAGCAGAACCAGCCACTTAAGAATTGAACAATTTGCTGCAATAAACTCAAACATGACGCTTATTCTCTTTCCCCTGACCAGTTCCCATTTAAGTAGGGGGCTGGGGAGGAGGGGCAACTTGTCTTCCAATACCACTCTTTCCTTATCATTCGCCATGCCACCACTTACTCCCTTCCTCGCCATACCATCAAGGGTAGTTGATGCAGCAAATAATCCTGGCTAATTATACGCTGACGATAATGAAATAACTAATTGGAAGAATCTCTCAGATGCAATTACTATTTCAAATGTACTTATGACACAAAACGATAA
Organism: Parapoynx stratiotata; assembly: GCA_910589355.1. Taxonomy (NCBI): domain Eukaryota; kingdom Metazoa; phylum Arthropoda; class Insecta; order Lepidoptera; family Crambidae; genus Parapoynx; species Parapoynx stratiotata. Next base: position 491,778 of record OU342463.1, read on the forward strand.
CACAGTTATCTCTGTGTTGACTCGGTGCAAATTTACATTGCATAATACCTCTGTTATCACTAGCAACCTTACAACACTATCTCTTGAATGCAGCTTCCTGGTTTCGTTGCAGATTCCCACGTAATGCTGCAACTACGTTGTATTTTCGCTATTTTAGTTTTATCTTGATTTCTTCAAAATTTACTTACTTAATATCTAATTGTGACAATTGAACTATTTGTTCAATAATCTCCAACATTATTTTAAAATAAAGGTCATTGGGCTTTTTACCCACTTTATGAAGAGTGGCAAATATTAACCAGAATGGTTTTAAACTAGGGGGAATAATATGACCTTCCATCCCATATAATTATTATTTTTAATCTATGGAGAAACGTATACAGGACCGTTTAAAAAATCAATTGAATTGGTCAATACTAATTAGCATTTTATATCTTCCAGACATGGGCATTATGGCTGTCCCGTGGCTGACATTAATGTGACTAATGCATTATGCCATATTTTTTTTTTATGTTCGCCGTAGGTATAGTTTTCATTATAAAGTGCCTTTACCTTTTTTTAATAACGAGCCTGTGGATGAAGCTGAGGTGAGGCTCTTAACAACGTTTTCTTCGTCACTGAAGTTTCAACAAACACTTCGTGACTTCATTTAAGTTGTAATACTGATGTTCTGACTAACGAGACTAGATGTACAAAGTTTTGAGCATTCAATTCATGTAAACAAACAATTTTAGCAACTTAGTTAACTGTTAGATTTTGACTGCAACATTCAACACCAAACACAGGTGAAGTAGATTTCAACGATCCGGTAATTTTCCAGTTGGATGATAAATAATTACTGGGAGACTAGTGTTTGTAACGCGAGCTGCGACCGCGGATATACGAATATCCGCGGATATCGCACGGATACGGACGTTGGACACTACATCAGGCGTGATACTTTAACGAGATCCGCTCGCGATCGAGGAACAAAGGATGCTGGATTACGAAATAGAGGTATATTTTGGATGTTGGTGATAATATTAGAGGAATTCGATTGCGTGGTTATATTTCAGCCCCTAATAGGCTGCATTTGTTTAAGGCGTTATAGGTAAATACGCACAAAATTTCGTAAAAATTAATTATTATGCAGTACCTACTTTTAAAAAAATACGCTTTTTTACATGTTAAGACTAAAACAAATAGATTAATTTTGACATGTTCGTGTAATTGATTAATTAATTAATAATTTAATTGAATTAAGAACTGTCATCATCATCATCAGCCTATGCTCGTCCACTGCTGGACATAAGCCTCTCCTAATGCACGCCTGCTCGCGTTTTGCGGCCGTTCTCATTAAGCCTACTCCAGTCATCCACTGTATTTAGATAGAATTCAAAAAACCTTGTTATAGGTATTATTCTATACATAATTTCATTTCAAGCCAATTTTATGTAATCGATAACAAAATTAAATAGAAAGCATTTTTGTCATAAATTCAAAATTAGGCCTTCTTCGTTGCATTTGGACTATAAAGGTAGCTATTATATTAATACTGTGACAAAATCCCTTTCAGTCAACAGCTGTAGGTAACATTTTTGGTTCAATTTCAGATTCGTCGTCGTAGTCCGAAAATTAATTAGCGAGGTTTTTCAAAGGCAATTAGTCCAAATTTATTGCAAGCGCTGGACTTTGTCTCCCTTTGCTTTATCTAACGGATATCCGGACGGGATCTACAACACTAGATTCCTAGTTTTATAGCTACTTAATGTTTTTTGTGGTTTTTCAGACCATTGTAATCACTGATTGTTCTGGAATGATGCAGATACTTTTTTACCGTCTTCAGAAAAAGGAGGAGATTCTGAATTCGTCGGAATGTTTTTTTACGTATGTTCCCTGATTACTCGAAGACGCTTGAACCGATTCCGAAAAATCTTTTTTTTTAAACGGATTTTTTTCACGGTATATACTTCACAGGTGGTCTCATATTCATCCGGTCATGGTCTGATGATGAAATCCAGGGTACTCTTCAAATTTAGAGGATTTGGATATTTTTTTATATAACTCATACATTCGGATTCGAAAGCATAATTGGGGAAGTAAGGAAGGCGGTTTTTTATGTTGATGAATAAGACATTTACGGACCGTACCTACGGCTATGCGGGACTTCAGCTGTGATGCACACCAAAACTCCAGAATATTCTCTTACGAACCCTACCGCGGGAAAGTTAAACACCAATTAATAATTCAGTTTAGGCATTTACATACTCTTATGAATGTCAAATTATGCCAATCGTGTTCACAGAATAGGAGTCCTCTCTTTTTATTTCCTTTTTTTTTCCTCAATAAGCTCTGACGTTTATTACCATTGAAACTTTAGCTGCGATTTCTGTAAGATGGACGCATTACCCCAGTTGGGTGCTCAAGATTTTAAGTCCTTTATCAGTCGCAGCATGTCTTTTCCTTGGTCTTCCATAAACAAAGAAAAATTACGGGTTCCCTCCTTTGGGACGAGTAACAAACACGTAAAATGTCATTATCAAGGTCGTAGTAGCAAGAATATAAGTTAAAGTAACATTGTTATGGCTACCGTAAATAATTCCGCCCGACGTTTTCATAATAACAAGCAAGTGCCGCCCGATTTATGATAACGGTTAAAAAGATATATTTCCTAATAATCTGATCGTTTGGGAAATTCTCTTGTTTTTGGGGCGTTAACTTTATTGCCTTTACATCAATGGCTAGAATTCTGGAGGAATTCTAGATCTGGAACCTTATTTATTTATGAAACAGTGTTTTTTTTTACCTTTTGTAAGCTACGACAGGTTAAGAAGCCTTTAACGTATAAAAATTACAGAAACTGCTACTTCTACTTGGTGAAAAGTACCAGTAAATCCTCAATATCACAGCATAATTCAAAAAGTAACAGCCATACTCATTGTTGTTGAAATTCCTATAGCCATACGTTTCTTCACCCTTCAAAACGGCCAACAAGGTGAAGGAGTCTGCAGAATTCAATTGCCATTGCTATCTTTCCATACGGACTAGCATACTGTTTACCATTAAGACATGACGAGTAATTTTGTAGTGCCTTTCGTTGGTTTTGTACTGGACATTTATTTTCTTTCAACTTCCCAAGTCTAGATCCAACCTTCAATGTATTGACACCATAAAACCTGTTGATTGACTGCTAATGCGTCAGCGCACGCGATGCTATTGTCTGAACGAATGATTAAACTCTTCCACTAACTTGAAAAGGAAACCATTTATTTTCTACTTAGTAATAATTATTTTAAGACAATGTCTTTGTTAGTGCAATTTGTGTACAGGTTGTTAGAAAACCAAAATGTAAATATATCAATAAAATATATCTCAAAGGCCATCCAGACTCACGGCGAGAAGTGTCCGCGCGCTGCAAAGTGCATCATCACTTTGCAGTTGGTTCAAGCTACACAGACGCGAAACAAATGATGCATAGTGCAATTTTAAAGTTTAGGAACAAACTCTATATAAACAATGAAAAATCCTCTTTTGCTTATCATTGAAACTTTAAATATTAAAAAAAATAAGCGGGACAACTGCCCTTCAAATCATAACCGCCTTGTCTACCTACAAACAATTACCTATTCATTTTGTTTTCATATTTCATTATGTTGATAAAGGTTCATCACAAGTTTATGTGACCAAATTGGTATTTACCAAAAATGTATTTTAGTCTTGAATAAATTATCTAATTTCGCTGCAACCCCATGGATAACATCGGCTTTTCCGACTGGATCCAAGGCTGCTATTAAAAGTTCCTTAAAACTCCCACAAATCTTCTCCATACGGCCGTTTATATTCTATACTAAATTCACTAGATAAATTATCTATTGCTGATAAAATGAAGAAGCGATAAATGTATGTAATTATAGTTTGCAATAAAAAAATGTGTATAATAGAAAGACTAGAAGGTATGATGTTAGTAACAAGTACTAGAGCAAGTAAAATATGTGCCTTCCGCATCGGGAAAAGGTCATAATTTTATGTATTCGGAGAAGATTCGTTTTGAGATCATTCTATAACAATTAAAATGTCGCAATGAAATCAAATGTATTAAAATTTTTGAAAAGGTTCCCATTTCTTTTCCCTCTCGAACGCAATGCAAATAACTTTAGAAACGTTTAAAAAGCATTATTTTAATTAGCGTTTCCGTCTTAATTTAATATTTATTACTGCCTTGTAATAAATACAAGGCAGCTATTCCTGCCTGTATTTTAAAGTTAATGTAAGTAAAAGTCATCATCATCCATCCATCAGCCTATAGACGTCCACTGCTGGACATAGGCCTTCCCCAATGATCTCCACAACGACTGGCCTTGCGCCACTCGCATCCAGCGACTTCCTGCGATTCTCACCAGATCGTCAGTCCACCTTATGTACATCTTGTTAGGGTTCTACCCACGTTGCGCTTCCCAGTACGTTATATGCCACTCGAGAACCTTTCCACTCCAACGGGCGCCAGTTCTACGACTAATGTGCCGTGCCTTTGTCATCTTTAAATGTGTCAGAGTTCCAGTGCCAGGAAACTTGTCGATCGAAAACAAAAATCACTAACCACTTAACTCTCAACTATTGTAAAATAGGGATGTGTTTACAGTAAAGTGCTGCCAACATAACTTTCTTTTTTCCGAATGAAAGATATTTCTATCGCTTCCAACATTAGATGTTATGCCGGCCAAATGTCGGAGTTAATCTCAATCTTAGGGAGTTTACGCGGGCGTCCGCCAACACTCGATTTCAATTTAACCTTACAAAGGCACTCGTGTACATCGATTTATTAAGGCTGGGCCTACAATGGCGGACCCCAACTTACCCTAATTTATTACTAATAAATTAAAGTGTTTTATACACAATCCCTACTGGGGTGCAAATAAAAGCTGTTTGTAGTGCTATTAAAATTGAACGAAGGAAACATAACATAACATAATCATCAGGCCTCATTCCCCGAAGGAGTAGGCAGAGGTGCTAACACCAACATTTCACTAGATATGTTAGGTCCCAATGTAACAGGTGGCGGGCCTGTTGCCATGCACTGGGCACAATGCACGAAGTGGGCCAGCGGTTTACGCTTTTAAGGTGTCGAATATTTCTGTGGATTCGCGTACGTGTTCGCATTTATTATCTATAATTATTAATCTATAATTTTATAATACGCCTATGTACATAAATATTGTTATATTATCATAGCAAAACCTACAATCTGGAACCGATAGTTTATAGCAATATGACGGTGCGTGACGTCGATAGCCTGAGACCGTCGTAAATCGGTCGCGAACGATGTTATGAGACATCTACTGTACTGCTTTCTAGATTCTGCCTACTATTTAGAGACACTTAAGGAAGCTATAAAGCTCTGGTAGGCTTTACTGCCCGAACCATCGGCATGAAATTTTCGATATTTCTGTAATATGTGACCGAAGGGAAATATTGAGTTTAAGGCCTAAAACTGCTTCAGATTTTACATCCTTATTAGCGTTTTAGAACCTATATTAACGGTCCTCAAAATGCAACAAATATGTAGGTCTCGTGTTGGTCCGGGAGACAAAAAGAATGTGCCAACTGCTTTTCTTGCCTAGCATGTCGTAAAAGGCGACTGGGCCTGTGATTTCGTAGGCGATGAGCTATCCACTTGTTACTACTCTTTCACGATTTTCCATCTGACAAAGCCCAATTGTTGAATGGCCAAATGTTTTCTTAAGGAACACATTGCTCCTTGGACTCTGCCAGCCCCTTCGGGAATTACAGGCGTGATTGTGTGTGTGTGTGTGTGTGTGTGTGTGTATATGTAGACTTTTTAATATTATGCAGATTTTCAATCTACGGTTGATAACGATGATAGTGTATTTTATGTTAAGTTTTGATTGATATAATATTGACTTTTATTATTGTTATGCTCTTGTATAACTAATCCAAAATACGAGCAGTAGTACAACCCGGAGTGGTCTCACGAATCCAATGCGCGCGCTGCTCGTGTGCCGCCTTTGTGCCGCCTACTCGGCTCATGTTCATTTTTCTCCGATAATATAATTAATTATTCATGAATGAAGTTCTTCTGCTGATGGGAGAAGTTTGGATTCACGATGTTTTGGTCAAGTAGTTTAGTAAACATGCAAAGTGGCTGTTTTATCTTTGAAATATCAGGAAAGACTTGGATGAAATAAAAGACAACCATTTGTTTTGGTCGTGTTGGAAAATTTATCTTGAACACTGTTTGAAGTTTTATTGATTAACGTTGAATGTTTATTGATTAATGGTAGCGATCGAAAACTCTTTTGTGGGTCTATAAAATAAACACTATTAGCTTAAAGGCTGACCGCACATTTGCAGTTGTTCCAGTGCTGCAGATATCTATCGGGCTTCGGCCATCGATCACTATCCATCAAGTGAACCGACTACCCGTTTGCCTCCTCTTATAAAAATACTAACATACGGTCTGTATAAATAATAACGTTGTGTATTTACGTACAAAATAACAATGTGTATTTACTGTGACTGACGTTGATAATCCTTAAAAATAAATAAACGAGACCTTCCAATGGGCTATAAGCATGTACGAGGTAGAGGTACGCGAGTAGTTAAGCGGTAAAAATAGATCAAGAAGATTATAGCTTTCTACCCAGTGGAGGTGCACCCTTATGCTCGTTGAGTTCCTTGTCCAATTTTCTGCAGGCAACGCTTCCTGGTAGCTTGTGAATAGTTGCCATAACGTAGCAGCATTCTGTAATGCCTATTGAATAAGTGATGGGAGTATTGAGTATGTCTTATAAATAAATAGTGAGTCAGTGCATTGAATTCACCTTCAGTCACTGCACGCATTCTTAGAATCAGTCAGTTAATGCAAATCGTTAGGTATTCATTACAATTTCTTGTCATTAGTAAGCCCAGTAATAAAGCGTATTTATTTTAATAGCCAATGATAATGTCATTGGATAGTTTTATAGGTTTTTGTGAGCTTATAGATAAAATACATACATAAATAAGTCACGCCTTTTCCCCACAGAGGTAGGCAGAGATTATATCCTTCCACTTGCTACGATTAAACATAAACTGTTATAAACTTATGCCGCGCGTGTCTCGCTCGTGTTTTATTTCTCTCGAGCATCGCAGTAAGCGCCGGGTCAGCGAGGCATACTTTAAAAATATTAGAAGGTACACAACCTCTTTGCATGCTGGCCGCTAAGACGTCGCGAAAAAAAAAAAGATTTTGTTAGTATGGTGATCTTAACCCAATTCAAGTCGAATGAAATAAATTTTAGATACAGAATATTTATTTTTTATCATAAACAAGGACGGACTCACGACCAAAAAAATCATTATTCGTGACCTCGTAAATACCTAAGTAACTTTGATGTTGGTACAAATCATTAAAATAAAATCGAGAAAAATACATATTTAAATTTAACAATTTATGAAGTCGGTGCCCAAGCAATAAGAATACAATAATATCTACTTACTAGTGATATTTAAAGAATTATAGCTGTACTCCTAAGTGTTGAGGAGTTATACCTTCCATCATCAGCTCAGCACTATAATTTGATGAATATCAGACACAAATACTTGAATAACATTAGAAAATATATAAAATGTGCCATACGTGCCTATAAACTTTGAAGGATGACCTCGATTTGTCCAGGATCGCATCATCAGATCTTGACCTCATGACAATGGGACCAACAAGAGGTTATATCTTTTCAAATAAAGGATTTTTTTTAAATCGATGAAGGCGTCTTCGAGTAATCTGGAAACATATAAAAAAAAACAATTTTTTTTCGTCGAATTGATAACCTCCACGTATTTTTGAAGTCGGTTAAAAAGTTTTTATCATGATATTCTACCATCAAAGAAGTAAAATTTATTGGAAGACCCATTCTTCCAATAGATGTTTGATTGGCAAATAAAAGAGGCCTTGAAATATAACAAATGCTATTAGTTCCAAAAGGCTCGTCGTTTATAGCCTACAAAGACGGAGTTCGGGCCGTAATAATATTATAATCACATTTAAGTCCTGTTCAGACCAGAAAACTCACTTAGTATTCCCGGGATGGTCAATTGTTATAATAAAATTTTATGTTCGATGAGGGTTCCATGTGGGTACTGTAGACACTAGATTTTACTTATCATAACTTCGTAGACCATACTTTAAAAATCTTTTTATATTGTGAGTTTCTTTTAAAAGCAGCCGCTTGAGATTTGCCCACAGAATCGTTGCCAGAATACATTTAAAAAAATCCTGGGGTGTTAATACCCCGTTCCGAATTTTATTTGTCAGTTAAACAGAAAATATTATTTGTTAACTATTGTAAGCGAATTGGTATATCATTGTTAAATGTTGAAGACTTTAATTTAGGCAATGACCGTTTAATCAGCTACTTTCAGATAATACCTCTTCCTACCCCTTCACTAGATTAGATATGTTTTTTCTTTTGTTTCTGCCTGTACAATATTTGAGATTAACCCTTTAAAATACAGACAGCCGATCCGTTTGCCCGTTTCAAACAAGTCGTTTATTCATAAAGATCTAGTCCAGTTCCAGTTTTATTAAAAATGAGTCTTGTAAGAAGCTCTTCCGTGTGTGCTGTTCAAGTGACTGGCCTCTCGTGACCTTTGCGAGCACGGGTCAGGTCGATGCACCCCGCGAGTAGGTCAAGGTCGAGTGCAACGGACTGTTTAAGATACTGGGTGAGACTTTTCAAACTATTTGGAGGATTTTTTTGGAATTTGATTTTTGATCTGAATCGATCTTTTACAATCAGTATCACAGTTTACATTTGATAACAAAACAAATCACTGAAAAACGATTGAAAATTATTGTAATTATTTTTTTTCCCTGGAGAGAGATTTCGCTGAATTCCATTCCCTCGTGCTTGAAGGTCGTCAGGCATCAGCCGTGCATCTGCAGCGCATGATTTGCTTTCACTGTACCTATGCAGCGCGGTTCTTATGACCATGTGGCGCTTGGAGGACGACGCGTCTTTGTTTGTTATCCTATCCACCATGCAATACTTCCACTGGATCTTCCAACAAAGCAAGAGCCACATCGGAAACTAAACTCTTCTATTCTAAAATACATAGAAAACTGCATTATGACAATAAATAAAAATATCAGAACGAAAACAAACAGTAAATTTGTTTGCAGTAGGTAGTTCCAGATAAGAATTGTAACTTGGCTCGTTAGGCTCATTAATGCAGTGTGTGTTGGCTCTCTGCATAGGAATTTACATCGAGGGCCCTGGCGTTAATTTAAAGTGCAGTAATAACTTAATTACGTCATACTACAGCAAAAGCAAAGGTATGCAAGAGGCGTGACAAATCTAATGGGCCAGTAGGGCACGACTGTTTTCTCTGGCCGAAGCTATTGCCACAAATGGACTCTCCCAGTGCCTACCATCAGGGGTTGTGTCATTTGTTGTACTTTTATATAATAAATACATATTTGACCCAGCCTTTTTGAGGCCCACTGCTAGGCACAGGGTTTCGTACATGGAGAAACAGTCATGATGAATGGACTGTAACACCGACGCTGGCCCAATTCAGATTTGTGGGTACAAACGGTTGCATTAGCAACCCAAGTCAGATTATACCTAAATATATAATTACTAATCTTTCAAACATACGTTCTATAGTTTAATTAATGCGGTACGAACCCTCGGCCTTACCGTTAGAGGGCACCAAGAATTTAGTTAAAATTCCTCGAATCTCTAATGAGTTTCAACATTAACACAAGTAAGGGTCAGACATAGTTTTAGAACGAACCACACTATTAGGATCCGGATTTATGATATGTAGCTAACGAAATATAATAAACTGGTTCTCCTTAAGGTAAATGATTTGTGAATGTATATTAAAACCTTCGTGGTGTGTTTTAACTCATATAGCGAAGATTTTATTTTACTATAATCATGAATCAACAGCTACGAAGAACAACATTGATCGTTTGCTTGACAACTCCAAAATCAAAGTTATTTAAATTACCAGATTGCAAAGCGTTTGCGAGAAAAATGTAAGAATGTGCTTGCCCACGGCGACTTTTTGTAGCGATGCAGTAGCGATACTGTTCAGGCGCGATCCAAACGGGATACTGTCGCGCTTCTGTCACGATGCAAGCGTGACTAAGTATTGGAGGAGTCACAGAACACAACATTACAATCCTCTCAGACAGCAGGTCGGTCTTGCAACTCTGTGCAGCAAGATGACAGTCTCCAGCCTCATTAAGGAATACCATGACATTCTCAACAAGGTAGGAGACAATACGATTTAAGCCTCGCATGGATCAAGGGCCACAGTGGGGATAGAGGTAATGATGCGGCAGACGAGCAAGCACGGAGGGGCTCGGCGATGCCACCCATAGGTCCGGAACCGATCATACTTACACAATGAATACTGGAACAACCTGGACGACTGCAGGCAGGCTAGACTTGCACTACCACGAGTTGAGCCACGCCTATCCAGGGAATTAGAATTAATGCGGCTGGATAAATGTAGGCTGCGCCTTGTAACAGGTGCAATCACAGGACACAGCCTTTTTAACAAACATCTTTTCAACATAGGTGTCACAGACAGTCCGCTGTGCAGGGCGTGCATGGTGGCAGAAGAAACAGCTTCCCACGTCATGGTGGAGTGTGACGAGGTAGCAGAATGGCGGGCTAAGTACCTGGGCACACCGGGTACACTCCGGGAGGCCATCGGCGACGTGAAGGCGCTGGGTGACTTCCTGGCGGAGGTTGGATGGCTGGAGTAATCCAGCATTCACCCTCCAACGAAAAAACAGGCGCAAATTAGACGTCGAGTTGCGGAAATCGCCCGTATTGATGATGAAGAAGAAGAAGATCAGTAGGTATCAGTGGCGGAGCGTCCGTATAACCCGATTCCCAACAGCCGTACCAAACGAGCGAGCATAAAAAAAATACCTAATTATAAACAAAATTTGTCTTGTTTCATTACTATAATGCAGGTACAAAACCATTTTATAAACAAAAAAAAATCAATAAAATCTTATCATGTAACAGTAAAACACGCGCGCGAAACAATACGCACAAGTTCCAATCACTCACACATCGCTCCCGCTCTCTAGATTCCTTCAATTAACTCGTAAGATCTCGAGTTATGGACGCCTGCGATACAACACGCACACAGACAAGCGTTCTCTTGTCACGCTGTGTAGGTCTCTCATAGGCGCACGCAATAGAGAAATAGTACCTAAAGATTGCCTAACATGCCGGCTTTTCGCGGCCTACGAGCCTATCCATCGATACACTACGACACACGCACACATTAGTAATAAACTCTCACATACGTTTCGAATGCAAATTTAAGAAGTAAATATTTTTTATCTTATGACAATAGCCATAAGTGCGGAATTTCTTTCGTGAAACTCATTAAATATCGCGACCGTTCGCCGCCTGAAAGGCTGCCACCGACCGGCTTGTATCGCCCTTCTCTTTCTAACTCAGCCAGTTTTATAATGATCACTCTTTCTAGCCTCGCTATGAAATTGCGGTTTATACCGATGCCGTGCCGAGTTGTAGATATTCTGTCTTACTTAGCCGGTATATTACCGTCTCATTCTGGCAACATTAGTTTATTTTGTTTTGAAATTCGCTTGCACTCACATAAACTTAACGTAATTAATTAGTTTTATTGTATTTTTAGCAGTAATTCAGTGAAATAGTAAAATTTAACTAGCCTGTGTGTTGTTGTTTTAAAGGTGTATTGTGAATTGTGTCGCTCCGCAGGGATTAATTTGGTAGGTTTTAGTTTTTAATTAATTTTGGTTTATTCTCTCTCGGCACAATAATGGCCGCTTCGATGCACAATGCACATAGATTGTTGTCTTACCGATTTCTTGGTAAGTGAAGGAAAGCAGTTTTCAAAGTTGTCCTTTGAAAATAAAAAATATGTCATACAGTTAGGTCGAGCTCGTCCAAACATGTCAATAGATTACAAGCGTAGGGACGGTTTTTTCAAGCATTTCCACATTTCTCTTTATGATAAATAAGTTGGCTTGCAGACAGTCGTTTATTAAAAAAATGTTTTGTTTTCCGTGTCTTTTGTTTTCTGATTCAAGCAACGTTTGGAATCGAAGGGATTTTTTGATGTTAATAATTTATCAAACTGCTAAAAAAACATGTTCAAAGTGAGAAACATACGTAGTTGTTTATCGTTGCATGAATTTGGAAATAGTATAATAGAAAACTATTTTAACAATAATTTTGAGGCTCATAACCGCAAAGTCGAACGTAATCGAAATCTGTTATTAACGCTTCGACACAGTTGTTCTATTAGGTAAACTAGAATTAGCGTTTCGCGGGCACGACGAAAGTGTAAATTCGAATAATCGTAGTATTGTTAAAGTATTGTAAATGGTATGTGTTTTCTTTGTTTATCGCACACTGTAGACCCGTCCACACACACAAACACATGCACTACATACACAGACCAAATTACCCATTTTTTGTGGGTCCTAATTTTTACTGCGGCTTGCCTAACTTTTTTTTTCACGCCACGCCACTGGTAGGTATTGCACCTGCTCGATTCTCCGACAAGGTCGCGCGTTTGCATCGATTCAGTCGTGATGCAGCAGCGCGTTGGTAGTGCGTTGGCATCACTACGTTAGTGCGTTCCAAATGCGACTAACACGCGTTAGTAGGGATGTTTTCACGCGTTTGCTAAGCGCGTGTCAGCATCGTAACAAAAAGTCACTGAGTGCGAGCGCCATAACAAGTCAAAATCTCTACAAGAAACAATAGAAGCCAGAATAACAGATATTTCAACACTCATTCTCGTAATGTGAGCTTATTCCTGGGTTTTAAGGCATGTAACGCCAAAAATTATGTAACAATATTACCCTACTAGTGTTTAATATTTTATTGCCACGTAAAGATAAATACGTACATTATTTTCAAATTATTATGTGTCAGGAAATTATTTTAACAATACATAAATTTCATACACCTTATGCACTTGAATGAACTTTCATACACTTTCATGCGCTTTTATGTTTTATCCACTTTTTGAATGGAAAATTATAGTCCTCGTTGAAAAATGTCGTATGATACGTGTGTATTGATCATTACCATCCTTAATGCAATGTCGTTTCAGCGATAATCACCAACTTTACACACTTTTATCATAATGTACTATTAGAAGTTTTCGCAGTACACGCATCACGTGCAAATTACTGCATAAAATTATAATAATAATATGCATGGAGTTTGCACCGATGTATGCTTTAAATAAAATAGAGGTTGGTGGCATTTTCCAAAAAAAGCGGTATTCAATAAGTACAATTATAAGTTCCACTTATTTAGTCGTTAAAGCTAATATTAAGTAAAGAAATTCGAAGTATTCAGTAGAGCTTAACTCAAGCCTTTTCATGGACTTCAAGTATTGATTTCCGTCTACACATACACCAATTAGATACCAACCTTTACTGTGCTTTAGTTCTGTAAATCATTCGTGTATCTTAAAGGAAGACGTCCTATTTCGGGCCCAATTTTAAACCAATTAACAAATTCAATAGCCCTATTAAGGCCCCAGGAGTCGCGGACTCATTTACGGGTGTAATCGGCTCCCACGAGTCCTATCCCCCCGCTTCCCCCACGCTTTATGCCCGCAACCAGTCGTGAAATTGCAATTCGAACTACGACGTAGGTATGTCAAATATAGCTCTCGCCGTCCGTATACGATAAATTCAGATTAGAAGGATTAAAATTGTAAACAAATTACCAATATGATTTTTATATTACCTACCATCTAAGTTACATAGTTTTGGTTCTAGGGGAGTTTCAGGGTATTTGTATAATTTAATGATAATATTATAATAATATCAACGTGTCGAATATGCACCAAACTAAAATTCTTTTCTGAATTAGTTTTACTTAAACGCATTTTTTTTCTTACTTCTGAAATATATGCGTACACGAAAACTATTTTCATTTTACGGTGGTTCTTTTCATTTTACAATTTAGATCTCATTATTAAAAATTGTATCATTAGTACCACAAGCACGTCCGGGTTCATGTTTTGGGGATTTCAGATATTCAAATAAACGAGGCATATATGTGAATATTTACTGGTTGCTTTCAAAGAAGTTTATTTTGTGACATTTTAGAAGGACAGTTGTGATCCGACAGAGAACTAGAGTCACTGACATAGCCTACCGTATTAGCAAACTGAAGTGGCAGTGGGCTGGTCACATTAGCCGTGGAACTGACGACCGTTGGAGTCGTAAAGTTCGAGCGATTCGGCAAACGCAGTGTGGGACGCCCTGTGACAAGATGAGATGACGATATTCGTAGGTTGGCTGGAGTGGGCTGGATGAGAACGGCCGAAGATCGAGAGCGGTGGCGTGCATAAGGTGAGACCTATGTCCAGCAGAGGACGAGCAGAGGTTGTTGATGATGTTGAGAAGGACAGTTCTCTGATCTCACAATCGAGGATCGGGATATTTCTCCACAATCGACCACAGTCCGCCACAACGGTTCAGTTCACCATCATGAGTTCTACGAGCAATGAGCCCACTACCGCTTAAGGTTCGCGATTCTGTGGACTAAGTCGGTGACCTAAGCCTCTCCCAATAAATTTATCTAATAAAAAAAATTATTAAAGTCTTATATTAGTTAAAAGACAGCAATATACATTTTGAATGGTCAAGAGCTTACCTGTCATATGTAAGAAAAATATTAAAAATAACTCTTTGAAAAAAGTCCCCTTCAATTTAAACTACCTATTCAAGATCACTAGCGCCAAAACATGTATGTATGAGTGATGAATGTATAAGAATTCTTATTAATAGCAAATGCTTTCAATATATTGGAGCAATACTTACCACCATTGGGCATTCGTGATCTTCAGAACGGAAGTAATCGCTCATATATCAAGCCCGCACATAACCAGTGCCGACACGCAACGTGTGTCAGTGATTTGTTGTGTCCACTTCCCACATATTGCATACGATCATTTGTCTCTCGCCGTCGTCGAATATAGGTGGCTAGTCAAAATACGTCCTAATAACAGAGATAAAATGAAAGCTAAGTAATACAATGATGGTAAGAAGTAACCTTTGGGAGAAAGGCGTGACCGTAACGTATGTATTTACGTGTATGAAAGTAAAGAAAACTTTAATAAATGATACAATTCATCATCACTGACGTAGATAAGGCATAAATTATCAAATAACCCAAAAAAGCAAGTTAACCAAGTTTATAATCATTTCATTCAAAATCTTACTTATATTAATAGATATTTAATATTTACAGCAATTTAAAGCCAAAGAAACCTACAACAATTTGCAGCAAAAACTTTACTTACAAATTTCATTAGAAGCCTTTAAAATTTTTTCAACTTCAACAATCACTTTCACTATATAGTTTCAACTTAGTTTAGTCTCATTATCTTTTAAACTAAAATCCAATAGTTTGTATATGACCGAGAAGCGTGCCCGCGGTGACCGGCCACGCCGACGGCCATTGTCCGCCGTCTCTTTCATTACGCAATTAATAACGGCACGTGGCACGTATTGCTAAGAAAGCGAAATAGTAATTCTTTCAAAAGACTTTTCGCCATTTTCTTCGACCTGTCGCTCTTAATGGTATTTTTCTCACAAACACAAAGGTCCAATTTGATTTAACTCAATACATTTTTAGTGATTTCTTTGAACTTGCCAACGAACTTAGGTTCAATTTACTCAAATTCGTGTTGTTTCCGAGTTTCCACTTTTTATTTTTACGATCGTTCCTTACAGTCATTATTCCGACGGGTTTCGGAAAGTAACCACTGTTGTTCTTATTATAAAAGTCATTACCAATAAAAAAATTGTAATCTTGCTTTATCATTTAAGTAGCGTGCTGGCTAAAAATAGAATAACATAAATGGCTACGAAACATCCTTCAAAATTTCCAGTCATGAAAAGTAGTTCGAAGCTCTGCGTGAGGTAAAAAAAATACTGATTCCGATCCACTCTAGAAAAATAATCTATAATATAAAAAAAGAAAGTTTAGAATACCCGAGTAGATCTGATCCAGTTTTCCATTCTCAAAACAAAGCGGACAAACGAAATCCAATACAGCTTGAACATTTTCGGAATGAAATTTTGTAGTGTTACTTTTAAATTTACCATTTAATCTACTTGGGCATTAGCGCGCAGGACAGAACGCGATGCACTAATTGAAAATTACTTAGTGATATTGCGCCTGGAACCAAATTAAACGAACTGAATGGTTCGTTCTGAATGGACTAATTAACCTAAAAACAGACTGCTCAATGAGAACTTATTGCTATGAAATGATAGCCAGCAAGTTGCGCGCTAGTTTAACTAACTACTGGTATTTTATGTGGATGACTTTATTGTCGTGTTTGTGTTTGTGCATTACCTGAATATTTGTATCTGAATCTGCTTGCAAATGAACTAAAAAACATTCGTTTCAAAAGAACTATTTTCGAAAAATATCATTTATGAAAATAGGACGTTAAAAACTTATTAATTTTGATAGATGAGTCCCTCAAGATGGTTAGAACCAGACGATACGCAAACTAATATCTGAGGGAATTTTAAATGTGATCATTGAAAATATGTTCAAATCACTTTTAATAACCCTTGAAAGTTAACCCCGTCTGCAGGTTGACACGTACGTAACAATAATAAACTTTTGAATATTAAGATTGATAAGTTCGATTGAGCCCTCAATGCAAGTTCCATAACACACAAAAGGTACAAATTTTCTGGATTTTTTTGACTAGCTTATATCAAATACAACATACAATGAAAACTCAAAATAATGGTTCTATAAATCTCACAATGTAATATGAAATAGAATCGAAGAATTCGAAATATCAGATCCACGTTCAAGCCTATTTATATTTTCAACAGCTTTCAAAGTGCAATCTTAGACGTTAACGTATCGTGAAAGCGCCGACCATAGATAGTAGAGTATTTCAAACTTAAAGTGCGGGAGTTGAGAATGTTTGTGATTTATGGGGTCTGCAGCGAAACAGTTACTTTATCATCATAATTGATGGTGATGATGCGGGGTGGGGTGCTTTGACGTAATTGATTAACGCGCCTTAGAAATCTGAATTGTTTTCTTCGTCTGTTTGGTTTGAGGACGCAATAATAAATTGTTTGCTGTTAACGAGGTGTCGAATTTAGAAATCTCAAATATATTTAAACACTTTCACTAGCTCGTATGAAAAGTCCTTGACTATGACAAAAATAAAATTGAATGTTTAGTAATATGTACAAATATTAGGTCCTTACCTATGAAATTGGTGTTTTGTATGGAGATTTTGGGAAAATCTGCATTTCACATACTAATTTTTTTTCAGTTTTCTTCACAACGACAAATACAAAGATAATAATATTTGGCATTTATCGTTAGACAAGCTTTAGCAATATGTGTGTGAACATGCTTGATAAAAATTATTCATCATTTTTAAGTGAATGCAAATAAAATGATGTATTCGGGAGTCACCTAAAAAGAGTTATCTCCGTGTCCAATTTTAACACAATTAAACTTACAACAAATTATCAAAACAAATCAAAAGAGCTCAAAATATAGTTTATTTTTAGACGAGGTAATTATTTCTTAGGAATACTCTGAATCTTAATAGTTACAGACAAAATACTAAGAGAGAGAAAAACACCAATTTCATAGCTAAGGACCCAATATAAAAAAAAACTTTAGTGATAATTTATTTTGAACTATATAGTAACTTTATAAAACGTTTTGTGGCAAGTTGATGGCAAATTTTCATTTTCCCTAAATTTTAAAATAGGAAACCACTTCCCCAGAAGCGTTGGACTAGAAAACTGGAACTGGACTGGAAAATTGGAAACTTACGTTGAATCGGCTGCAATTGCATTCGTTTTCACCTGAACATCATTGAATCAGACATTCTGTTTTGCGTTTATAACATTGCGTTTATAACATTTCTTGAAACAAGTGTTTAGACATTGCGTTTATAACATTTCTTGAAACAAGTACCTACTTGAGAAAGAATTAGTCCTATTATTTGTTAGAGTACGGTATGTTTCATTATTTAATTTATTTCTAATGCTCTTCTATTTATTCCTTCTCACTTTGCGATTTGTAGAAAACAGTCTGTATGGTATTTTTCTTTCTTTTATACAATCGTTTTTTAAAAAATGTAGGTTGTCTTTACCAACCTTTTGTTCTGGTTTACTTCATGAAATGATGAAGTAACTTTTTTATTTAAGCTCATCGCTTCTGTGCATGTGTATGTGTAGAGGAACAGCCTTGCCGCCTGTAATTCTGGTACATAGTGACTTACTAAGTGAAATGTGAGTGTTGTCACCTCAGCGGTAGGTCAGGGAATATAGGCGTGATAATAAATGTTATGTTATTCATATGAAACTGTTGTTTTAATTTTCGTCCTTTGTGAGACGAAATTAGTGTAAGTTGCATATTAGATCACGTCGAATCTAGCATGGCGCTAATATGGCCTCCCATTATATCGCAGTTATTTTCATTCAATTACTGAATTCACTTACGAATGCAAAATTAAAATTTTGTAAAATTTTCCTTTTTTTTTCTTTTTGAATATTATATAACATATTGATACTAATTAGACATGCTACAGGTGCAGATCAGTTCACAAGAGGCATAGAGTCGTGTACTTATGTGTGCGTATTACCGTGGGCTGAAAGAATTGCTAATTCAATTCAGACTCCAAGTGTCGTAATTAATTTGGATCAGGCGTAGCTAAATTGACTTAAAACGACTTAAAATAAGATTTATAAGAGAATCCCTACACAGACAGTTTATTTACATAAAAAAAGGAATGAAGCTCACTTAATAAAAAATAAAAACGGTTTACTCAGGATTAAAATCTGAGCGGTTTTTATTTCCCTCGACTAAGAAATGATATCGATTTCAAAGGACTTATAAAAAGATTTTTAACGTTCAGTTTAAATAATATCGCTCTTTTTAATTTACGTTAACTTTCCTTGTGAAAATCAAGGCCTGAATATATTAATGTATCATATTCTATTAATGTGCTTTTGATTATTAAGATTATTTAAACATTGTCCGAGTTTCTCACTTATAAGACTGCATCTATACCTACATTTAACAGTATTGTATCAGACCTATGTGTACATACATACATATGTCACGCGTTTATCCCACAGGGGTAGGCAGAGATTACATCCTTCCACTTGCTTCGATCCTTGCATATTTTTTTTTTCGCTTCATCAACTAATGAAGACCTATGTCTGTACGTTATAAATATTATCAATAAATCTAAAATGGTAGGTAACGAACGCCAAAGCATATAATCACGACTATTATCCCCTAAGGGTTAGTCAGAGATTAGGGTAAAACAGCGCAAGGGCAGTCCATTGCCATAGTCCGCGCTTCACCGAACAGTGACTGCACTCAGCGTGACAGGTGGTGAGCCCGTCGCCGCCGTGGTAATCGAGTCTGTACAAGTTTAGAAATTGATTACATTGCTCACCGTAAGTTGCTAGATGCACGATCTAACTGATGCTTTGAGCGTGCTGCGCATGGAAAAACTCCAGAAAAGTATTAAAAATAACAAGAATTGTGATTTAATTGTGTGATTTAATACTGTAATTTTATGTCCCTGTAATATTTACTACTCGATTTAAATTTACACCCCCTACGAAGTTTCGGGCGAATGCTAGTTAACGCTAAAGTGAACTTGCGACGAGTCCTGATAGTAAGAGTGTATAGCAAAAATAAATCGGATACTAAAGACCCCTGTGCTGTCTGAATTCGCTCAAATAAATAACAACTTAATGCTGATAAACAACAGGTCTATTTTAGAATAACTCCTCTGGTTAATTCTTCCCTGGCAACAAACTAAGCAGTAATAAAGTAAGTGTCGGATGTTCCGTTGGTGGAATAGACGCTAACAGCCCCACAACATCGATAGCTCGAACTTTTACCATTAAGCGGTACAACTAGTGATGTGCCGTTCAAATTCCCGGGAATGTTTCAAAATTCCCCAGAAATGGAAACGTTGACGGCAACGTTTTCGGGGAGTGTGAGGAGAAGTTGTAATTTTATTTATTAGATTTAATTATTTCAATGCAAATATAATAAATGCATCACTTGATATGTGTATAATAACACTTTTTGCAAACATTCATAACATTTCCAAAAATACGCGATTGTTCCCTGGAAATATTCCCACATTCCAAGGGAAAGTTCCATTGTTTCTGCGAAGGTCCCGGTGACTAGTTTCCATTACAAACATCTTATTAATAATAACCCGTAGACAATATTTGTAAAGATATAACAGTTTATCTTATTGAAAACTAGCGGATTAATTTACTTGAATGTTTTGTCGGTTTTTGATGCTACATCTGTACGTCACAAATTTAGGAGGTACTTAGATTAAGAATACTATACAAATTATAAGAAAAACAAACGTTCCCCAAAATCGGGACCGTTCCCGGGAATATTCCCGTAAACGGAAATGGGGAATATTCCCCGGGAACGGAAATTTGGGAACAGTACATCACTAGGTACAACTTGGGCGCATTGAGAGGTATTGCGGTATTTATTAACTTGGTTGCATCCGAAGAAACAAGTTGCAAACAGTTTTATAGGTTCTAAAAGATGTAAATCGTGAGCCAATTGGGAGACTAACGAGATTTATAGTTACTTTAAAAAGAAGCAAAATGAAGTCCCTTTTCTTCAGTTTTGATATTACAAACAAAGCAACTTTGCCGATTATTTGAACTTGGTGACCAAAACTTTGTGATTACCGTGATTGACCGTAAAATCCGGATTTTATTGTAATTGTTCAACCCACCACTCCACATTAGGTCAGCGTGGCTTGGTGGTGTTACTTCCTATATCTATTCCTCATGTATATTTATGTAGCAAGGACCTTTGCCAAGAAACGTACATCTCGTCACCTATTTTCATTCAATTTATAAAGGTGGTTCAAAAACATTTGACGATCTTGATCGTCAAAAAGAAAAGCAGATAGAAATTATTTGTCTATGTGGAAATAAGGCATTTGATTGCAAAATTCATTGTCAATACATATTCGATTCAATGGATCTGTTTAATTGATAAAACATAATTCGCATTCATATCATATATTCATTAAAACTCTTCGTGTCGTCAGGTAGCGTGGGAAACATTTATATAGTACGAAAAGTAAAAGCGATTAGATTGTATCGTTTTCCTGTTGTGTATGAGGAAAACGATACAATCAATACTTAAGTTATATCCAAGTTTTATTCAAAGCCGATGCATGTTCCCTACCTATACCATCTGGTATAGGTAGGGAACTGAAAACCCTTTGGACGAATATTACAAAATTAAAAAATCTGCCAGAAAAAGTACAGAGCTGGACATGTTACGTAGGCCTCCCTCTAAGGCCTCTGTAACATGTTGTTCGCACGCAATTGTTATTGTTATAAAATTAAATAGTCGTGTTAAATTTATTTTATTTATGATATTACAATCGTTTTTATGTTTTTATGCGTTTATAAAAAAATATGCATTTCGCATACAACTCCATAGAGGCGGACGTTTGGCATAATAAAAATCGTTAAATCCGTGAAAAATGGTCCGGTTGTATTTCAAAAAGTCTAAAGGCTCCTCTACATGATGGGCCAGCGCTTGTCCAGCAAAATGGCCATGCGATGGTTGAAAAGGATCTACACAATGGCGATGTTCAGTTGTGATCTTAGCGTTCAAAAAAATGGACGTGGAAACTTTAGCCGCAGCAGCTATATATTTATTTAGCACGTACAATTATTTTCTTAATGTGTACAAAAAAAAAGTTATTAAAAGGAAATGGCGTAGAAGAAGATGGTGGATGTTAACTATTCATCGCAACAGGACTAAGTAAGTAACTGCTTAAATTTTATTTTCTTTATACTTTGAGTTATTTTATAATTCAGTATAATTAAAACAATATTTTTTTTTCAGGCAAACTATGGATAATCAGCTAGCTGAAATGCTTGCTGAACCATCTGGTGAATTTGATAACTTCGTGAGGATGTCAAACAGCGATTTTGAGTTTTTGATACAAAAAGTATCACCTATTATTGCAAAACAGGATACAGATTGGCGGGAAGCAATACCTGTAAAAATTCGTCTCGCATTGACACTAAGATACCTAGCTACTGGCGATAGCTTTCGTAGTTTACACTACCTATTTAAAGTTTCAAGCCAACTTATTTCAAGAATTGTCCCTGAAGTATGTCTAGCCCTCAATGAAGCTTTGAAAGATTTTGTTAAGGTAATAACTTCCTATTTTAATACTATAAACGTGAAAGTTTGTAAGAATGTTTGTATGTATTTGTGTTACTCAATCACGCAAAAAGTATTGGATAAATTTTGATGAAACTTAACAGTCATCAAAAGGACACATAGGCTAAAATGTATTGTTGTGATTTGACAGTTACAAATAATACAAATTATATTTTAATATAATATCTTTAATTTCTTTTTAAAAATTACATATTTTGACTATGTATATTAGCGTTGTTTAAAGCTTGTTGCAAAATTTGTGATTGTGGATGAGATTGTAGATGAAGATTAGGCTGCTCTGGTATACTGATGACAGGAAATTCTTCATCTGGGGTAGCATTAGGACTGGGGGAGAAATAAGGAGGGGAAATAATGGATGGAGGATGGTAAGACGATGATGAATAAGTGCTCAAAGAGGATGTGGGACGACAGGAAATATTTTGTTCTTCAGAGAACAAAGGCGTAGAGGTGCAGGTGCGGCCACTCACAGGACGATTGGTAGAAATTATTATTTGGGACGGGGATTGGACCACATAATGACCGGTATTTTGTCTAGATGACAATTGACGTTTTTTCAATAATAAGCCGTCTATTTCGTACATCAACTCTTGTTTTTCCAAATCTGTAAATAGTCTTAACCTTTTAGCCAGCAGTTTTCCGTACAGATCGCAATCGTCTTCGCTATCAATCTTCTGCTGCTTACTGCTGAGTACGCTGTTCAAAGATGAAAAGGCCCTTTTCATTTCTTTACCAGCCTCTTGTAATTCAGGTGGATTTCTAGAACGACGTCGTACTACAGGAATGTTTATTTCGGAATTCACTGAAGCATTTGGGTTTTCATTTTCGATATTTTCATTTTGTGACATAATTGAATCTTCGTCATCTAACGAGGTTAAAGCCTGAAAAATTAAAATATTTTGTTATTTACTAATACATACTTGACAATATTAACTTTCATGTTTATAATATTAATAAAAAAATAAAATATCTGTAAGACAAAAAACTAATTTAATGTATTATGCTCGGTCTTGTATTTTTTACAGATCCCCACAACAACAGAAGAATGGCTTTCCAAAGCTGAACGATTCAAGTTCCCTCATTGCCTTGGTGCTATGGATGGCAAACATGTGACAATACTGCCACCTCCTCATAGCGGAACTGAATATTACAATTATAAACATTCTTTTAGCATTGTCCTCCTTGCTATAGTAGATTATGATTACTGTTTCATGTTTGCTGAAATAGGCGCCCAAGGGCGTATAAGTGACGGTGGCGTTTTTAATCAAAGTAGTATATCAAAAAAAATTTCGGAAAATAGCATCAATTTGCCGCCTCCTAGTTCACTACCAGGATATCAGATTGATTTACCCTATGTATTTTTGTGCGATGGAGCATTTAGTTTAACTAAAAATCTTATGAAACCTTTTCCTGGACGTCACGAGTTAAATTCTCAGGAAAGGGTTTTTAATCAAAAACTCTCTCAGTCACGTGTAGTTGTTGAAAACACATTTGGAATTCTTTCTAACAAATTTAGAGTTTTTAAAACAGCTATGCCTTTCCACCCTGTTAAATGTTCAATTATTACTATGACCTGTATTCTATTACATAACTTTTTACGGATAAGCCGAACATCTCGCCACTTATATGCACCTCCAGGTACATTTGATACCTATGATGACAGCGGAGAATTGATACGCGCTGGTAATTGGAGGAAATATAGTAATACAAGTTTTCTTCCCTTACAAAATCAACCCCGTAGATCAACTAATGATGCAATTCAAATAAGACAATCTTTTATGCACTATCTTTATAATAATATAGATAAATAAACTAAATATAAAATTAAATAATTAGTTTTATTTACTTACTCCGCCGTCTGTATTTATAATACTCTTGCATTCATAAACATCTTTTAAAAAACTTTCCATTACATCAAAAAAAGGCCACGACGGCATATAAATATCATCGAGTCCAGCCCCAGACCTTATAGAATCTTTTTTCTTTTTTAAATTTGTTCGGAAAGCTGTCATTAACGTTTCCTTCTTCTTTTTTAAGTCATCTACTGGAATGCCCATGTTATTACTTATGCGATTCCATGCATCCGACACCTGAAAACAATTATACAAAAATTAACTTTATTTACCCTTCACAAATCAAAATGGCGCCAACGAGATAAACAAACAAGGCGGTTTGAGTACGACTATTACGGCGAGACGACTATTAAAAACTATTGTTAAATGTGTCTTTTACTGTAGTTTTACTTACCTTGTTTTTATCCTTATGATTTTTATGTTTAGGATTCCATATAATGGTTTCGGCTCTGTAGAATTCCAAAAATTTTAGTATTTCGCTATGCGGCCAGGCAGTCGACATCTTGACACGCACGAAGTACTCTGCACGTCTGCTTTCCACCGCATTCGAGCGCGAACTGAGTAATGGCCGACGTGTAGATGCGTACCGCCATCGCTGGCCCACTACCTTTGATGTGTGGGCGAAAAACCGACACCGCGGCCATTCCGCCGGCATCGTACGCACCACAAGCCAGCCTACGCCACTACGCCCTCTATATGGTGGCCCACTACGATGGACCATCATGATGGCCCATCATGTAGAGGAGCCTTTACAAACACTGCTGGTCAATTTTTAAACCATCTGTGATCTCAACCGGTACCGTCACCCTCAAATGTTATGATGGTAGAGTAACATGAGCCACATTAAAGCTCACATTGCTAAGCCGTTGTCCGTTCGTCTAGACCGGCTCTCGCGTCGTCTGCCACATATGCCAGCGGAGCCTCTTAATCCGAACTCACGACAAAAACTATATCATTTCTCTTTTAGCAGTGTTTTGTCTGCAAACAGATGCTTGATATTTGAGCTGCATTTGTTGATTCTAATGGACGTGAGTGTTCTTTAATTTATTGTGTGTTAGCTTTTGTCTGCGGATTTTCTCGCGTAAAATCCTATGTAACTAGAACCGTACCTAGACTATGAGAACTAGCTCATAGTATTTATTACTATTTGTCTACTTATAGGTATAACTTATAAGCTTTAACATAAAATTTGCGTAATGATGAAACTACTTTGTTATTTCAAAAATCTGAGTTTATTTCACTTAAGGTCAATTTTTTGATCCGTGGTGAGGTTTTCCAGTAGGTTAAAATATGGACCAATGGCGAAAACGTATGATGTCGTTATATGACAGCTTGTCCAATAGTCGAATTGTCAAATGTAACTAAATATAAATAATCAAAGACAATTTAACCACAACACGGTGCTGGGATTAGTAACATGGCGGCTGGCCGCACAGCTGAATATATACAATATTGCTTTGAATTTTCATCGCAAATTTTACAATTTGTCAAGCTGACGTCTCACATTTTAGCGATTCCATAAACGATATTGGTCTAGAGCTTAACCATTGTGGTTGCCATGACTAAGGATCAAAAAATCACCCTGAAAGTAAAATACAAAGATTCCGTTCACTTGTATTGAGTAAAATGCCGTTAACACAACAAACTCAATCACGCCCTTGTAATAAAATCTCCTTAAATTCGAAAGCAAATCACTATTTCCAGGGACCATAAAAACCTGTCTACAAAGGGGCGAGTTCCGAACTCAATAGTAAGTAATTCGATCTTCAAATTAAAAAATCGTAAAAGGATGGCGTCCTGGTTTTAATTAAAACTTTGAGCGGAAAAACAAATTAATTTGTAGGCCAATGAGGTTACTTAACCTTTTCGCAATTCGCAAAACCTCGGCTAGTTGAGTGTAATTTCCTTCTAACTTTCATATTAGTAATTCCCGCATATTACGGCGAATCTGGTAATACTATCATTTAATATTAGCAACCATATTTAGCGCTGTTCGGGTCATAGGATCGAAGAAATTATTTATAAGCAGTGTAAATTGTAACTATATTATAGTGTTACAAGGTCTATTTTCGGGCTAACAATGTTGATGGTGATAGAGTTAATGTTTTTTTAACTTGCTCTAAATGTGAGCCTCTAATGACATTCACGCTTCCATTGAATATCGCAGAAGTATACGAGTTATATTTTTCTATAGTCTATATAGGAGAAGGTACTCGTAATCAGGGGTTTCGTACGAAATGGCTGACTTAACTGGAAATTTATTTCTTCAACTCAAAAATGCTTAACCTCAAATGCTGAATAGGAAAGAAGGAATATTTCATCTCCAACATTGCAAATTGCGTGTGAAGTCCTGCCCTATAACAATGCGAGAACCTTTTTATGGTCTGTAATAAATCTTCGTAGGTCCTCTCGACAGGTACTGCGGCAAAAGAGCGGTGCAAGGAGAAACGAAGGAACAACGCTGATTCTGAGATAACTCAAACTTTAGAGGCTTGTAGCCGGGGAGCCATGCAGTAAAACTAACAAGAATATAGATAGGCTGTAGGTAACAATAATATTTCCGACATTATATACATACATATAATCACGACTATTATCCCCTAAGGGTTATTCAGAGACAAGGCAAAAGCACCGCAAAAGCAGCCCATTGCCATAGTCCGCGCTTCACCAAGCAGCGAATGCACTCAGCGTGACATGTGATGAGCCTGTCGCCGCTATAAGCTATTGGATGGTTGTGCAGATCTAAGTCCAAAAGTCGCCTTTTACGACACGCAAGGGAAGAGATGGGTTGGTAATATTATTTGAATGTGCCTAAAGTGCCTATTAGTATTCAATATAACGATGGTACTTCAACTGTTTATTATATTAAACGAGCGCACCAAAACCCAGCCATAACTTCAAATGATTTGCCAAAGAAGTGGAAAAACTAAACATCGAAATTACGGTCCCCGTCTCCTGGCCTATAAAGCTAGGATTTCTCAACAATTTATTGTGTCGGCGGCACTATAATTATTAGCTTAGGAAAGAAAAGTACTTTCTTTATTCTCATGGGCCCATTTGAACGAGAAAATGACCTCATTTTAACCACAAACCCTTACAGCGCGGATTTGTTAGTATCCGTAAATGTCATCTTTATAGGTCATTTTGACCTTTCGCTGGGAAAACAAGCTGAAAAGCTGGGATATGAGGCTCAGGATATTTTATTAAATAATGAATTATTTGATTTTCAGCTTTTCTCTCAGAATCAGTCGCTTGAAATGTATAAAGATGATCTAGATTAGACTTACGGCGCAATCAATTTGGTCGTTATTTCTTAGGCTCTGTCGTAATTTGAGAATATTATGGTTGTGAGCGTATATATATGATAACTAATTATTTATCAATTAATTTATTTATACAGATATACACTGATCAGTTCCTAATCTTAGTAAGCACGTAATTCAAAGGGAATCAAAGGATCGCGATACAGCGCAGCAACTTTATACACAAAGTAAACTGTAGAAAATGAAAAAGCTTTTAATATGTGTGTGTGGGGGGCAACTTTTAATTGGCTTACCCTCGCTTGTTATAACAGTGACAAGTCTGCCTGACCCCCCTCACCCCACCGTAGACTGAACACGTGCCAATGACAACCATTGTCTGCAAGTCGCTCGGGTATCGCGCCAAAAAACAAATGACTGTCAATTTTGTCAGTCCCCGAGGTGGAACACACTTTTTGGCAGAGCTTTGTTCTCCAATTTTATATTTTATATATGGATGAATCAAACTGGATTGTAACTTCGCTTGTAATTTATATCGGTTCAGAAAATTTTCACGGTTTGTTACAAGCTACCTACGTAGAGAAACAAATACAACAAATTAATGTGCAGAATAAAAAAAAGGTTTATACTATGCAGCCAATTCTGGTGTCCCTCGGACCATTGATTAATGAATTAATCAAGGCACTCAAATTGCTGATATCAAGTTTTCCACGCTGACACCGGCCTGTACATAAACCCCAGTGCAAAGTAATTCATCGTATCAAAAACAAAACAAAAATGTAACAACTTTGTCAGCAACAAAATAGCGCTTAATAATTCTGCCTCAAAACCGCAAATCAGCAGGAAAAATTCGCTACCATTTATGCTAAAAAAGCAATTTCTTTTACAATCTCGTACTGGTCGCGTTGGCAACTAAATAATGGTGACGAGAGTGACGTTACAGGTCTATCCCTCGTAATGCAATGTAAAATGCTGCTGCGTACACGGCTATTTCACTTTTGTCCAGAAATACGATGTTCACGGAAACGTGAAGTCCGCTCTAATATGGGGCGCGGGTGCACAGTTAACTTACAACCAAGCGTGCTGTCAGTTAATTTATTGAAAGAACCTCATTAGTTATTGGACGACTAATATTGGGTCCTTTCCTATGAAATTGGTGTTTTTATTCTGTCTTAGCAATTTATCCGTAACTATTAAGTTTCAGAACATTCTTATAAAATAATTGCCTCTTCTAAAAATAGACCATATATTTGAGCTCGTATTATTTAATTTGATAATTTTATGTAAGTTTAATTGTGTTAAAATTAGACACAAAGACAATTATTTTTAACTGCCTCCTGAATACATCATTTGATTTGCATTAACATTAAAACGATGAATAATATTTATCAAGCGTGTTCACACACATATTGCTAAAGCTTGTCTAATGATACATGCCAAATATTATTATCTCTGGATTTGTCGTTGTAAAGAAAACTGATAAAATGTTAGTATGTAAAATGCAGACATCCCCAAAATCTCCATACAAAACACCAATTTCATAGGTAAGGACCTAATATAACAGAATAAAAAGTAAAATTTGAAATAATTCACGCTATCTAGAAAAATATACTAAAATTAAATAGAGAATAGTCAAATCAAAATCTAAACAAAAATATAAAGAACAAATAACGACAACAACTAAATAATTTTTTGTTGTCAATGATTCTATAATATTCAGTAAATTAGTCCTCCATTCCTCAACATTCTGTATAGACACAGAATGTATGAGTTTATTATAATTAAAACCATAAATTAGTTTAGCTCAACAGCATAATACCTATTTATTGACTGCGTGGTGCGAAGTTCGCCGAATCAAATAGTATGTTTATAAATGCTTATTGTAGAGACCCTTGGGAAGATCACTGTCCACAAAATGAACGCCTACAAGCTCAAATAAAGATTAATAAAAAGAACCCATCAGTCTGAAGATTAAAATCAATCTCTACACCAAAGTGATTTCATTGTAAAATGCAAACAAACGGAAAGGAAAATAATAAGGAAATCTTAACTCAATTTCACAATTATTAGAAAAGAAGGAATTTAATCACGACTCTGTAAATAGATTTATTTTTATCTTAGCGCGTAATTTCCACTTTTTTAAATAGAGTCACTTAAGAATCGTTATTACCGTAGACTAATGACCTCATCCCAAGCTTATATAGGTACGTCCTACTGCTGGGTAGGCATAAACCTAATGTACACTTTGTAAAGAAACAATGCAGTGTTAACAAACACACAAAAACATTTTATAAACTTTTGTCGGCGTTAAATCAATAGCCACTTGAACGACGTCGCGGGCACTAAAATTAAGCTCGTATTTAAGGCAGACTTCTAAAAATACATCGGCGAAAATAGTAGTTTATTTGAGATACGTATATACAGTTTGATGCCTACTCCGTCGGGGATATAGGCGTGATGATAATATGAAAATAAAACGCTCTTTTATGACAAATTTTTGCTAAGAGTTTTATTAATTGAATTAATGATTTAAAGCCTTGTTCGCGTGCGAGGGCTCCCGCGGGCCCTGTATTTCAGTTTAATTCTCAGCAGGTGTAGCCATTTTTCATGCCTGTCATAGTTTTTACGGTACTTCATTACAAATTGGAGGATACATTTTCTATTGAAAATTAAACGACTTTCGATATGGTTATACCATCATGGATAGGTGAGCAAATATTTTCATCTATTGAAACAGTTCCGTGGAAGCTCTGTTGGCCAAGGCCAAGCTTAACGACCTCCGTGATCGTGTGGTCTGTACGCCGGCGCCGGTCTCAAGGCATTGCCATCTCGAGAGGTTCTGGGTTCGATCCCTGTTGAGAGCAAATGTTTGTGTGATAAATACAGGCAATTGTTATCCAGGATTTTTATGTAAGAATTTTATATTTTCTGAATATTCATATGCATTTATCTATTTAAAATATTTATCCGACATTTAGTATCCGTAACATAAGCAGCATTCGTTGCTTAAAATGGGCTAGTTGATAGGTGTGAATGTCTAAGGATATTTAATATTATTATTTATTTACTGTTGATAGGTGTGAATTTTTAAGGTTTTTTTTTAATATTATATTTATGTGTGTAGATTGGCGAGCCGGGATACAGGCACATGATAATTATGGCGTATGTATTTCAGGCAAACAATAGATAACCTGGCAAGCCATTTGTCCTGGATTATCCGTTGGAGAGTATTTGGAGCCAAGCGTCACTAAATAGATTAAAAAAATAAAATGATATCTCCAATAAACAAATACCAGTTAGCTGGAAACTTGGATAGCGCCTCGGGCGGGATATATCAAAAACAGCTTGGTTTAGCTCGATTGACGCCGCAGTTGCATGTGACGTTGAAAAATTTGCACATACAATTCACTGTGTTCTAATCTTGACAAGTGCTTTTGATCGACGACTTCAATATTCACAAACAATTTAAATAGTACCGAAATAGGCAGTACTATTTCGACTCGTTCATTTTACTTATTATTTAATTTCTTCATATATTTCTAATACCCATTAGTTTTTCCTTAATTTAGGAACTAACAAAATGTTTGTGCTATCTTGATAATTTATTGGAGAAATGTAAGAGTTCTTAATACTGGTGCTGCTGTCCTCGTATCCTCCTTGTCCTCAGCCTATATTCGTCCCACTACTGAGCACAGACCTTTCTCATGGTAAAACACGTGCAGAGTTTGGGCCGTAACACCACCACGTGCTCAATACGGGTTGTTTGAAAGTTGTTTTCCACATTAACCATGAATTACAATTCCGTACGATTCCAGTTAACGGTTTTATTATAAAAAATGCGCAAAATACAATCACCATCTTTGCGGGCGTCAGTTTCGACATTCAAATTTCTGATGCTCATGTTTATTTAACGGCACTGGGATCTTGTATTTAAAGCAAATGATAAGCACAATGTTGCCAGTGAATAAATACTCGTGCACTGTCAATTAGAGGAGTTATTTTGTTTCTGTGGTATTTTGGTATATACGTTTCGTTTATTAAGTCTCATCTTAACAGCGCAAAGGGACATATTCGCTCAATAATCATACAATTCATACTATTGTTTCCAAGAATATTCCAAAGTCGATAAGTCGTGTTCTGTGAGCATTGAGAAGGTTGGTAGCGACATCCCTGCTGAGAAAGTACGCAGCGGTAACTTACGCTTGATACGCTCGCAGTGTTTTACTACTAGACACAGATGAAATCGTTGCCTTCGTCGTTGCGGCAAAGCTGCTTTTCGAGCGACTATTTCAACAATGTATTTAGCAAAGCAAGCGACATAGCATGCGCGGTACCCAACCGAAAGTTTAGTTTTGCGTTTCGCATGTATCCCGCTATATACAATGCTTGTTGCGTTTTGCCTTCCAAGTCTTCAATTGTAAATACAATCCATGTTCGAGATAATTCATACGTCGAAACAGCACAAGACAAAGTCACGATACTGAAGACCACGGCACATTATTTTCGGTCGCGTATTCAGGACTTCACAGACAATCATTAATTTATATTATAGCACGATACATCTCAATACTTTCCGTTACATCTTTCCATAGGAATCTTCAGGAGACCACACACGGCAGCTGTAACGTATATTTTTCCATTATCGTGTTTCTAGATGTTAAGATCAATGAAAGCAGACTTACAAGACAGGCATATAAGGCACATTTTTGAATGTGATACTGAAGACAATTGAAAGCTCATACATCTTAAGATGACTATGGCAGGGGACTTTTGTGGTTCTTGTATGTTAACTGTAACTTATGTAGAGTAGTTGATGATGTTTACCATTTTTGGATGGAATGTGTCCGGAGCATATCATTAAGAGAACAAGCAATGAGAGTGCTAAATGTTAACTGGATAGACATAGGGGTGTTCCAGAGTATTCTGTCCGTGCCAGCATCTGATGCGAGTAGGATGATCTGTCTGCACGCCCATAGGCTATTGAAGGAGAATTGAATTTTATCATTGTGTGCTATGGGACTGACATATTCGACGAACGAATTAATGTCCCGGAAAATAAATAAGAAAAAAAACCCTTAAGGGATCATAGTCGTGATTATATGTATATGATATGTGATATGTGTATGATATATATTATAGCTGCTGT
The DNA here is from genome assembly GCA_910589355.1 of Parapoynx stratiotata. Classification (NCBI taxonomy): domain Eukaryota; kingdom Metazoa; phylum Arthropoda; class Insecta; order Lepidoptera; family Crambidae; genus Parapoynx; species Parapoynx stratiotata. The sequence goes on from OU342463.1 coordinate 524,332, forward strand.
CTTTAAACCCCTTTACCAAATTCTTTTGAATCAGTCACCGAAGTGACGCTGTACTTTCGGGAGGCTGCTGCTACACTAAGTGAACACCAAAATCCCCATTATTGACTTCAAATTAAAGTTAAGTCATTTAAACTGCTCAAGTTTTTCTAAATCGAAGTTTATCAGCTAAAAGTTGTCTTGGTATGTAAATGGGGCTGAACGAACAGTTAACATGAGGCGAAAAGTAATTTGGACTTTACCAAATCGGGGTTTCAACTCCCAAATCCTTTTCTAACTTTGGAAATGAGATCGCAATCTTATTGGGAGTTTTGACAGACACGTGATCTTATACGACTTAATAAAGCTATCGCACCAATACCTTACAGACCTCATTTCTTTACTGAGCTATTCGCTTGTTTAACCAATAAACATAACATTGTCACATTAAAAAATATTGAAAAACTGTATTCCAGATATATACAGTCAGTAATACAAGTTGCAATTGAATTGGAGACTTGTTTCAAAGCCTTTATAATCCTAAAGTCGTATTTGTTCTATATTTACCCGTATTTAAGTTAACTGGAATTACTACTACAAAACGTTTTTTTTTAAATTTTACACGCGCTGGCATCTTAATTACACTATGATTCATGAAGAGGTTGCAAGCACCGATATAAATTACAAACACCTTGTAAGCAGCTACGTGTAATTCAAATTATGCAGAGACTAAATAAATCAAGTGGCCTGAGTCACCGCTAATATCATAAAACAAAAGAAGGTAGATTTAATAAATCAACTACTATCAACTAAATCTCGCCAGCAGAAGCCGCACCGATATCTCGACCGAATTTATCGGTGAAAGGGAAAACAAAAGGGAAAAGAGGATTCTGGTCTGAGCCGGCGCGCTTGATAGGGCTTTCCACCTAATCTGCATTTACTGGTAAATCATTGGCGAAAACTTATGAGCTGTACTCGCTAACAAGTCCAGTTATATGCTGTACTCGCAAACATTTTCAGAATATTATATTCCGGACTAAAATATATGAATAGGCTACTCGTCTTTGTGTGGTTTACTGGCTGCGCAGGCTATGTTTTGTGTTTGAGAAATTCTTATTTAAATTTCAAATAGTATGAATACAAAAAAATATGCCACCTATGTCCAAAACACGGCAGCGAAGTCATTAACCTATGACAGTAAAAAGGTTTTAGCAATAAAACATCTAATCTTAAAAATTATAATAATACTTAGAACTTTTCATAAAATATATATATATATATATATTTTTTTTTCTTCTTAACTGTCAATAATTTATCATAAATAATATTTATATGTTGTATTTAATATTTATCTTTAGTATTGAATATTTATTTTATGTATTTCAGTGTAGTCAATAGCGCTGAATTACATAATTGTATATATTCTCCAAAAAAAAAAAAAAAAAAAAATAGTCTCCTTATTTTATGTGGAAAAGAAAAAGTGATTAACTATAGAGAATATCATGGACTTTGCACAGAAATGAAGATGAGAAAATAAATTCTTACCTAGTTCAACAGAATGCAGAAGTCCATGCCACAGTCATAGCCCAAACATCTCTTAATATATGATAAGATATTTTGCAGTGTAGTTCCCACTAAACGGCCACTCTAAATTCTGTCTTTATGCTATGGTAATTTGAAACTTAAGATATGTAAGGAGACACTTTTCCGTTTACCTCAAGATAAAATTCGGCGGCTGTTAAAGAGGGTCCTCGTTTGTACAAATATCTTTCTTTCCCTTATTGTCCATTTTGTTCAACCCAATATTTTATTTTCCTTACACAAATTGCTGTACTCAATCATATTTCTGTGGACTGTTTTTTGTTGATTGTATTGTTTGTAAACATGAAACGTACGACCCTTATTGTGTTAGTTCAAAAGAAGAAATAAAGAAACAATTGAAAGGTAAGGGTCGGTTCTGAGACGCCTTTTTGAATAGGAAAAGGCGAGGGGCGATGTCCTGGTCTTGCAAAGAAACCAATATCTTGATAAAATATTAAGGAATCAAATGGTGTAGAAAATAAAACCACAACTGTACCCAATCACCATAACGAGGAAATCAATTGTTTTGGTAATGAAGAAGAGATAATAACATTTTGATGACGTCAAGAAGAAGTCAAAAGGGTTGCATTTAAATTTTAAGAATAATTTTAAGGTAGATGTGACATAGATTCGGTTAAAAAAAATTTCAAAGGTCTGACACGAGCGAACTGGCGCCATCAATATACATATTTAATTTTATAACTTCTTTATTAAGTCTAATCAAATTTCAACGGCGTCGACAGTTTGAATAAAATTATAACTTATAACTAATACATACATACATATAATCAAAACTATTATCCCCTAAGGGTTAAGACTAGGTAAAAGCACCGCAATAGCAGTCCATCGCCATAGTCCCCGCTTCACTAAGCAGTGACTGCAAATGTGCTCTGTGTGACAGGTGGTGAGCCCGTCGCCGCTATATGCTATTGGATATTGTGCAGTTCTAAGTCCATTAGTCGCCTTTTACGACATCCAAGGGAAGAAATGGGTTGGTCCCTAATTATTGTCGTTATTTGGATTAATCTCCTTTAAGAGTATAAGAGGAGTCATATCTATAAAAAGTAGTAAGACAACCATCAACATACAAGTGAAGACCCTAGTATTACAAGCGTCTGTAAGAGGTAACAACTTACCATCACACGGACCCTCTCCGCGATTGCTATCTTAATAAGATTGCCCGTGAGTGGGAGCGAAATTGGATGAAATTAGAACAGGATTGTGATGATTGCCCTTTAACAGAGAAGTCCCAGGGGATGTAATAATCTTGTAATTAAGGTTCACGTTAGTCACTTATCTTGATGTCTACCTACAGTCCATAAAATAAACCATGATGATGTTAGTATTTGGCGTAATGTACTGAGTTTTATCTAAACTGAAGTAGTTACAAGACATTACACTAAAAAATCTGTGAGAACTGCCCGAGGTCAAGCTTAATTTTATTGCACTGAAATCAAAAATTAGAAGTAACTACAAATTGCAATATGATTACAGTTGTACTAAGTATATATGACGACCTCCGTGGTCGAGTGGTCTGTATGCCAGTCTCAAGGCGACGCCATCTCGAGAGGTTCTGGGTTCGATCCCCGGTGGGGGCAAATGTTTGGGTGATGAATTTTCAGGCATTTGTTCTCCAGTCTTGGATGTTTATATATATTCACGATATAAACATGTATTTGTCTATTAAATATATTTATCCGTCATCTAGTGTCCGTAACACAAGCAGCAATAGTTCCTTAAAATGGGGCTAGTTGTTCGGTGTGAATGTTTAAAGATACATACATATAATCACGACTATTATCCCCTAAGGAAAAAGAAAAAAGATATAAAAGAAAAATGAAAGATAAAAGAAAATCTTTAAAGATATTTGTTTATAAAGTGTGGGAATTGTAACTAATAGAGGTAATAAACTTAATAAATAAAAGATGTGTGTTCGTTAAGATCAGTGTATTCAGACTGCCCCTGTTTACATAATTATCTCTTATTAATACTACTTAGAACTAAGGTTAACACCATACTACATTTATTTATATATGTAATACCCTGTGTCGTCCACCATTGTCCGAAAAACTCCAAACATGGTTTCCAGAAACCGTTTCTATATTATTGTCTCACTACCACTTCACTTTTTCTATCCCAGGAAGATTAATCTTAATATCCTTATAAGTACAATAAAGGCAATTGTGGTTGATGTATAAGTATAATATCAGCTATTGCCTTCACTCCAGTGAGCGTGTGCCGCAAGTAACAGACAATACCCGGACGTTGACAGCTGTCAGGCGTTATAGCCCTTCGTGATATTGATAGGTCGCTGATGCGACCACAATGGCTCTGTCTTTAATATTTACTTATTTCTTACACGAGTATCACGCGGCCTGTTGCTGGCAATATTACTAGCATACGATCTACACAATCGAAATTCTCAAATCATCTTTTCTTCTGGATGGTTTGTTCATTACTATATTTCTATTTAACTAGACACAATACAATAATAGAAAGTTAATACAATAGTACATTATGGTACAAGTGTGTAATGTTGGTGATTACCGCTGAGGCGCATTGAGGCCCGAGCCGTCAGGCGAGGGTCTTAAGGAGCCGAGGACGGTAATCATCAATACACACGTGTATCATACAACGTTTTTCAACACACTTCTGAATAATAGATATTTTTCCTTTGAGTTTTCTGGTAGTAAACTTTCCATAACGTTCTGGGCTTCACATCTTATATCGGGCGGTGTATATCATAAATCATTTTCTTCATAAATTGTATTTGCAGACATCTTAATTAATAACTAACTAAATAACTTCAAAAGAGAAAACAAGACGAGTTGTGAAAAATGTTTCGTAATGGCGGGAAAAATTAATCTGTTTTCGTATGCGCGCGCATCGGCCATAGACTAAAAAATGAGGTTTCTTTTTTTTGGACTTTTCGCGGATAGCTTTTTGGCGCAAATGTAACCGTAACTCAACCAATAATATTAAAAAAAACTATTACTCACTCGTGAATAATAGTAATGAAAAAGTCACAGTTTGATTATAGGTGTCATTATGTGCCTAATTGCCATGGGATTAGAGCCACTTTATAAGGAAGTGTGTTGAAAAAGTAATTTTTTTTACATGTAAACGTTTATAATTACTTTAATCTTTAATGTGTAACACATGGCAGTACTTATTAAATAAATTATCAATGTATGATTTAATTAATTATAAACCTGCCTATTTATTATCTTAGTATCCTTTTAAGCCAATAACTGATTTGATAGCATAATACTTATACATTTATGACTCAGTAATAAGAAATGTACCAATATATTTTTTCCTTTATTCCGAAAGTTATTACTTGGAACCTCAGGAGAAAATTATTGAGCAGCTGAATAGTCCAATACCCCAATAAGTGGATTATTATAATAATCTCTTGTACATACTTTCTGAATTTCTCAGAAAAATGGATTCTGAATAATATAACTTGGAATTGTTAATATAATGGGAATTGCTTCATACATTCCAATCGAAGAGGCTTACTTTACGGCTTAGCTTAACTTTACTCTGAAGTTACTATACAAGACGACAAATCGTTTACATCTTATAATAAGTCAACCTATAACTTGTAATAGTAATTTGAATAATCGTGGTTATTGTTCACTGTTGTTTAATTTGACGGCATCAGCGCTTGTTCCGGAATTCCTGAATACATATTTGTTTTGTTGTATTGAATGACATTTCTTAGCGTTTTGCGGTTCTCTTCAAGATTAATTCCCTCTTACTGCCCTTGTCTCACTCTTAGTGAGACACATTCTCACACTGTCTCTCGTGATTTTATTTCTGTATTTATTTTCATATCGTAAACTTCACAATTTGTTCCCGTAATTTCAGAAGTACAAAGAATATTTTTAATAATTATTATCCCAATCCAATCCCATTACCTATATCTTCTTTTGGGTGTCGTAAAAGGCGATTAATGGACTAACACCCAGTTGCAGAAACAAACTTTAAAATTTAATGTCAACATTATCTCTAATGCTCCATTAAATTTATTTATTGAAGTGTCAAAAGAACACCTTAGCGTAGTTTTACGTTGCACAAAACGACATTAGCACCCTGTCAATGCTAAAGAGCCATTAGCTAGAACTGTTTCGTATGACAACCTTAACTTTAATGAACTTTAAAGTTTTAATGTCTCATTAACAAATGTCGTCCTTAAAAATTGTTGTGCAACTGAGTGTTAGAACCGCACAACTATCCAGACGGGCTCTCCACCTGTCACGCTGAGTGCAGTCACTGCTTGGTGAAGCGCGGACTATGGCAGTGGACTGCTTTTGCCTAGTCTCTGACGAACCCTTAACCCGTGATTATATGCATGTGTGTGTATGTAATAATAATTATTTACGCAAAAATTGCGGTGACGTGTAATATATAATCTGACTAAACATATTTTATATCACTATTCAAAACCATAATTCAAAAACAACTCGAATTAATAGTTTGTCTACGTATGTCTACCGTATCTTAGTAGATAGATCATAAATCAGAAATTAATGGATACTTGCTATAAATCTTGATAACTGTTTTATAACTCAATAACATTCATAATGATTCAGCCATTTGTCGAACACTTTTTGCCAGACACCGAAAGTCTAAAGTAACCGTAATGAATATATTCTTCAAAATGATCGCATCAACAAACTCAGAATTGTCTGACCAAAAACATTGAACAGAGGTTGGCAAATTTTCTTTTTTATTTTCTTCTTACTTTCAATTTGGGACGCATCCAGTCATTACGCTCACCCAAAGACTAGATTTGGTAGCACGCAGGAGGCTGGGTAGGCTGATTTATCTCACAACGGCGTCGATTTATTATCATCGGCTGTAACTTACTCCGAATATTGGTTGTAAAAGAAAACATTCTGAATTTCTGGAGCACGGTGGCTGGGACGAGGAAAAGTTGCTTAGAATGATTGTGTTTTTTAGTTCGGGTCACATAACTCTTAGCGAAGAATAAAATTGTGGTTTTTCCTGCTTCTGAAACACTGATATACCGTACAAAGAGGGATAATACAAAGGTATTAGCGAGCGTACTTAATAGAACTGCGCTATATACATTTATGCAGCAGGAAAGAGGTTTTGTGTTGTTAGCAGCTTATGAAGAAACTAGAGGGAAAATAATTAAATTTTAAATTCTGTGAATGAGGATGATTTAGTTTTTGTACTTAACTTAATGAGTTATCCAAATCTGAATTTATCGGTCGAGCGTTAAACGTGCACCAGCAGATTAGATATTCGTTTAATTAGAATAGCACACTGAGTGCTTGCATCAAGCAGATACGCCGTGACGAGATATGTATCTATTTTTAAACCTCCGCGAATTCTGTTATACCCAATTTTTCCAGTTTATAACGAATTTGCGAAACCATTTTAGATCCCCTTATAATTAAATTATTTTTACTGTTTATAGTATATTTTCAAGAACAGACCGGTTCAGGCAATGTAACAATGAGTTTAAAATATGAGTGGATAATGTTTGAACCTAGAAGTATAGATATTGCAAATCTCAAATGCAATTAAATCATTTGACTTTAGACTCTATTTTAAGGCGTTAAGAGAGTAGCTACTTGCAGTCATAAAATGCAACAACTATAGAAGATTTAAAGAAGCAATGGATTGAGTATCCGATGTGACATGTGACAAAGCAGATAAATTTTGAGCTAACGATTGACAGAGATGAATAAAAAACAGAGACGTGTGAGACAAGGATAGGAAGAACCAGAGACAGAAGAAAAAATCATTCTGCAAAAATATATGCAAGATTAAAGGCCATTTTAAATTTGACTACTGAAAACTTTAAATAACAACATCGCTGTGTAGTTCCAGGTGGCAGCGTGCATTACGTACAAATAAGCAACTCAAACACTCCAGCCGCTGATGCTGTCTACTTCTAAATGAAATGGCTTACTCTAAAGACTTCCTCTAAGGGAAAGCCAAAGCTTTGCGAATATTAAATGTTTGCATAGTTAACATGTCTTGCTTACGAAAAAAGATAAACTTTGTTGGTTATGTATAAAAACATTAAGTCTATAAGCTTCCGGCTCGAAGGACCAAAGTAGTTTTATATACCTACTTAATTTATAGACACCCTTGAGATTTTCCCATCCAATATCTAAAGTGAACCATCTTCGAGGTATGAATAATTAATGATACCCGAATCCTTCTCGGCTTCAAAGAAATTAGCAAGTTGCACAGTTTGCACCACTATTTTATGAAATTGAGCACCCATTTACCGTATCGCCGACTCCCGCTATGAAATAAATTTCCCCGGGCAATTCCATTGGAAAAGCCTACTTAAAATTCAATCTAGTTAGGTGAAGTTGTATAAATGCTAAATGCATATAGTAAGTTTCTTCGAGAGTTCAAAATGCTTAAATGGAAAATTTAAACCTGTCTGATGATCCAAATTTTCTCGTATTATTTTACTTCTTATTAGTGAGGCAGGAGATGGACATTTAATAAGTGTTACGGTACTTTTAAATGCAGAAGTTCGATTTTATTTCAATCTGCCTACATCTTCGGGGAAGAAGGCGTGATGATATGTTTTGTTTGTTTGTAAATTGAGATAAAACCGTTCTTTATCATAGGTATTCTCCAATGATTGGTGCTGCGCTACCCACACAGATATTCTCAATCGATAAAAAGTTATATGGTCGATGAGTAAAACATTCGCTTATATGATTAATATTGTTGATTTAAAACAATATCTCCAACGCTGCAGGACCTCAATTACGTTAATTGATCTTAAAGTGTAAATTGGCTGTCAATTCAATTGTTTTCGTCTTCCATTGTCTAAACTAATTATCTTTTCTAACCAATCTAGCTAATAGCGCATTTGATGGTAAATTTGGCCATTTTTCAGTTTTAAGAACCCGATAACTTCCAAGGTAGAACCTATTAGGCAATGCGGTATCTGCTCGTCTAGATAACTCTACATCGAAGTCGGTGCTCTGAGCGAAATTTAATGTTCAGGTAGTTTTAGACTGATGATTCCCAACTCGCTCAAAGTCGCGTTAACTTGATGGGAGCATCCTAGTTTTACTATCAAAGCAGTTTGGAAACCAAATGAATTAAAAATATCTGATGTGAGTTAAGCATCACAAAGTCAAACTACTAAATGATTCGGCCAAAGTTCTCAATGAGGAATCCAGGCAATCTATATTCTTGCTGTGTAAATTTGTTAATTTGTATATTTGGAATTGAATTTAATATTGTGTAATAGGGAGGTGGACCTTTGTTGAGTTTCTTGCCAGCTTCTCAAAGCAACGCCTCTTGGTAGTGAACTGACTAAAGAAAATGGTATAAACAAAACACGAAAGTAGAATAAATGGGATCGAAATAAGAGCTTTGAGCGTGGCTGGCAGTTATACTAAGTGACAGGATATATAATGATGTGATAAGAAGGAAGTGTGTTTTGAAAGAGGACGTAGTAACAAGAATAGATAAAGAAATGCTGAGATGATTTAGTCATATGGAAAGGATGAATGAAAGTAGATTGACTAAAAAGATATATGAATCAGGTGTAAGTGGAGATACGAGACGAAGAAGACCAAATCAAAAACGTTCTTAAGAAGGTCAAAAGAACTCGACATCGCCGAGCATGTGTAAAGGAATGTGATGAGAGTTGATGAAGGGAAAGAAATATGCGAGGATAGTAGCAAGTGGAAAAATGTAATCTCTGCCTACGGGAAAAAGGCGTGAAGTTGTATAGGTATGTTACATATATACATAAAGTCACCTGTTATATATTATTTTACATAATTATTGCACTATTGTCACAAGTGTATAATTGTACTACCTAATAAAATAATTTACAATATCAGTTTGAATGTTGCTAGTGAATAGGGAATACTTTGTAAAGCTCGATGCTGCCGTAATCGAGGTTTCTATGCAACGATTGAAAAAGTTTAGCAAAGTATGGATGATCAATTTGAATTCGATTTTCCGAGCTTCGGATAATACGGTACAGTTGAAAATCGTTTAAAAGTTTTTGATTGTACGTTTAGGTTTGTTACAACTCTCTGCGCATATCATACCGGAAAATTACTATTGTTCTGGCGTTCTGCTCACAGGCGCAGGCAAACTGCGTTCTTGGAGTTATCTCACAACTTATATTGTGTTTCCGTTTTCTACTTTAGTTGTCTGCATCGACATGAGTTTAAAGTTAATTAGAGTTGGTAAGCTGTGTTTGTCCTTTTCTAAATATAATAGGTAGGGGAAAAAGTTTCTTCGCATTTTTTTAAGAAAATTCAAAACATTTTTAATATAGTTTATTTACATTTAACTAAAGTATGTAAGTACCATTTTGTTCGATAACTTTTTGCCATCTTGTAGGTAGGGACATGATCCCATTGCTATTGAAATTTTGGGACTTCTGGTCAAAATACCGCGACAAGTGGTTTTGGCAGCCCTCTCGTGATGTTAACCTGACACTGCCTAAAGAATTCTGAAGAGACCGAAACAGGTGGAAATCTGAAGGTGCAAGGTCAGGACTATACGGCGGATACATTAACACCCCCCAGCCAAACTCTCTTAATTTTTGCTGAGTGGCTAAAGATGTGTGAGGTCTAGCGTTATCATGATGAAAAACCACACCCCTTCTGTTGATTAATTCCGGCCGCTTTCTCTCAACTTCTTGCTTTAATCTCATCAGTTGTTCGCAGTAGAGTTCAGAATCGATGGTCCTGCCTGGTGGTAACAGCTCATAATGAATAATGCCCTTCCAATCCCACCACACACACAGCATCACCTTGTTGCGAGTTAACCCGGGTTTCGTCACAGTCTGTGAAGCCTGACCGGCCTTTGACCACGACCTTTTTTGCACGTTCTTGTCGTACGTGATCCACTTTTCATCACCAGTATCAGCTTCTTCAAAAATGGTTCGGTTTCATTACGTCGCAATAAAGAATCACAAATGAGTACACGGTTCATTAGGTTTCTTTCAGTGAGCTCGTGAGGTACCCAAATGTCGAGCTTTTTTGTGTACCCAGTTTTTTTCAAATGCGCCAAAACTGTTTTGAGGTCAATTCCCAGTTCTTCAGCTACGTCGTAACTACTGACATGCCGATCTTGCTCCACTTTTTCAAAAATGGCATCCATTTTATCTGTAATAGGGCGACCAGAGCGACGTGCATCTTTGACATCAAAATTTCCGGATTGAAAACGCTTAAACCAAATTTGTGCTACTCTCACAGACACTGCACTAGGTCCATAAACATCGCAAATTTTTTTCGCGGCTTGCGTTGCATTTTTACCTTCTTTGTAGTAAAATTTTAAAATGTATCGAATTTCTTCATTAGATTCACTCATCTTGGCGGTACGAAAAACAAATGAAAATCACACATTTTCCTAATTTGAATTTGGAATTATGTTCTTTAAAATTTAAACTTTCAATGATACCAAAACCAGCCAGATACAAATAGTATAGCCAAAGAGATTTTATTACAAGTTTATACATACTATAATGCGAAAAGACTTTCTCCCCAACCTAATAGTATTCCATTTCCCGAACTGAATGTTATGGCCTTTGAGGATGACAGGATTTGCTAATAATACACAAATGTAATTAAAATTTAGAGATAGTTTGGTATTTACCCTTCCCAAAGGGAACTATATCAATGTGTAATGCAAATCGTTAGTCTTGGGACAATATGCATTATTCTAAAAATAGTATATTATTAAATATCATGGTTGCTTCCCTCTAACGTTGCATTTCGAGTGAATCTACACTTTCGTCAGTCATATTCAGTCCGATGTGAATAACATAACCAAGGATTTCGGACTATGCTTAATAATAATCTACATGCTAAATGCTAATAGCTGTCAAGTCACATACGTTGGAAGACTAAACTAAATGTCGTAGTGCCTTAAGTACCGCCGCGCAGTGACCCGGGACAGGCTCAGCAAATATTATAGGCTCTCAGTATTTGTACTTCGGCAGGGAGCGGCTTATCCCCCCTAACGCACCACCCTGTTCCTTCCTCGCTGGAGTTTGACAACTGTGTTGTTCTTTTTATTTGATCTGGAACACCTATAGTTATAACCACTTGGTGAAAGTTATAAGCGGAGTGATATTAATATTTGTACCTCATTGAAACCAGTCTGAGTAGCATGAGCAGCACGATATGATAATTATCACGTTTTTATCACACCAATTGTCAAACGTGATAAAAACCCGATATATATCATAGTGCGGTGTTCATGTGAAGAGGGCTGAAAAAAGTTGTTAATTGTTTTCCGATACATTTATTTCATTAGTCCAGAATAAAGAACGTTATTTTATTGAATAACATGGTATTTCTCCTGAATTCGAAGTTTTGGGGTTATATCAAAGCCAATTATAAAATTAACCTATTTACGCTAAACGGCGCCGCTAAAACGCTATTAGCCTAATGCTATTAGCTTAATAAACGCCACAAAACGCTATAAATAAATTTTATAACACAACTTAAATTCTTAAACCGATTTAATACCAGTAATATCTTGTGGAATTGTCCAACGGGAGCGTTGCCAAGATGACCGTTGCTTACAAAATGGCGGACCTGCCAACGTAATTCATATGTACAAATTGGACCCGCAATAAGTAATCGCTACGTTTTTATTGCGCAGCTGTAGGACTTTACTCAAGTTTAGTGTTACGACGCTGTTGTGGGAACTTGCTAAATACCATTTTAATTAACGATTCCTGGAATTGATATTGGATTCTAAGAGGGTTGTTGACCGGCTATTGGTAATTCAATATTTTATTTTTAATAAATACGGAATCAGCGTGCCATTGTTCGTGTCGCCGGTAAAACAACATTTACTGTCGGTGATTGAAATAAAAACTGAAAAATGTCAAGAGACATTGAAAAGTATTGAAAAAGGGTAATGAGATCCGATATTACCAATTTAATTCTTTCATAAAATATGTTAATATTATGGAGACAATAACAATGATTTTACATTATGACAGGTAAGCTCTTGGCTTTCATCTCAACTGATAGTAAGTGACGATAAAGCTATATTCAAACTCAGTAGTACAGGCGGTGGGATCGCCGCGAGCCTGACGACAGAAGATAAATCAAGTAGCGACTGTCCTAAACGTAGTAACTAAACAAAATTCTAGTCCAAGTCTAGAACAGAATAATAAATACAAAGCTATCTGAAGCCATTTCCGAGAGCACATGTGACGGGTGAATGGACACAAAAGTGACACCATAAATATTGCTATAAAGCTAATTCCAGCCCGGAACCGTAAAAAGTAACCTCGGGTACTTCAAGCACCAGCGATGCGAGTCTGTCGTCTGTTATTTTTTGTGGTAAGAATTAAGCGAAGTTTCCAGACGGCGAATAAAACTTCATTGCTGCAAATAAAGAAAGATAATAATCCCCTGGCATGTCACGAAAAAGTCTCTTTGTAACTTTTAAGCCCCGCTACACACGTGTATTTTACACACCGTAACAATTAAGGGACGCTCCGTGAAACGCACGCACGTGGCCGGCGCTGGCGGTCAGCGTACCAATAAATCCAACCATGTACTACTAAATTATAGAAATGAATTAAAGGTGAATTCGTTGTTTCAGGTAAGCTACTCTCTACTCCGATTTTGACAAATATTTTGTCTCAACCATAGGTGAGTAAAAAATATTTGTAACACAGTAACAGTGCAAATTACAAGATATAAATGGCCTATTTCGATGTCAATACATATAATAATACTCGGTACACGAGTCCATTGCCCCAGGCTTCTTTTGTAAGTCGTTGCGTGACAATTCGAGCTAGTAACCAATATTTTGCCAGTATTATATGTGGCGTAATACAAGATGATTCCGTTTCACAGAAAATATTATTAGTATTAACACTGAACCTGTCGTTAAGCTGCGGGATATCGCTTTCAGCTGTAAAGAGTACTTAGTGACAGCTAAAATAAAGGTAGGGCTTCTGAATAAAGCTTGCCTTACTCTGTGCCCAGTGACACAGGGTCAGCAAGGGGTTTCATGGTCTCCCTCTATTCCATGGGGACTAAAATGCGAGTGCTAAAGAAATAGGCGGATCTTTATACGAGCCTACCCCACTGCTGGGCACTTCCTATAAGAAGAAGCACATGAGAAGTATGGGCCGTAACACCACCACGCTGGCCCAATGCGGGAAGCACGGAGGAGCTTGAGATCAATTTTTTGATCACCCATCCACAGCCTGACCATGGCGAAGGTAGCTTTGTTTTTGATATCGAAAGCGTACGAACCACGCCACCGATCTCCTTATCCGTGATCATTATGTTATGTTATTTTATCAGTTTTTAAAAAATTCATTTTTTCAATTCTTTGCTTTCTTAATTTTTATTACACAATCACTAAAGAATCTAGTATCTGCTTTTATTTCTCAGACAAATATGCGTTATTAAAGTCAGAGTTCACGATTTCATGAACGAATAGATTAAAATCATGGAGCGAACGGAATAAAGCCTTTACTAAAGCCATGAATATGATTGAAGAGTTCACTGGCGTCCCAGATTTTTCGAAGTTCCCAAGTTTAGTAGTAGATATTGAAAACAGAGCAGTTTAGCAATGGTTGGACCTTGGCTGGGTGAGAAAGGGACGTTAAGTCATCTGTATCGGTTGTGATGAGAATCTTTTTTACACAATCGGCATTGGGCTAGCTCGGTGGTGTGACGCCCTATACATTCAGATGGAGTTGTGCACAGAAGTGGACATTAAATACTTTTAAGCTAATGATGATATTATTAATTTTGAAAAAAAGATGGTTCAGCCTCTCTGGTCTAGTGGTTCACAGCACCGGATGTTGGCCGGGAGGTACGGGTTCGATTTCCCATGGGGGCAGAAGGCAGTTTTTTTGCTCGGTTTGGTTGGTGGTAGTGCTTCCAAACGTAAGACGATCCGACGGTCCGGACGGACCTAATTAGTCGCCATAATAACAATGCTATAAGCATTGTTGTGTTGTGTTCCATCAATCAGACGTAAGATGTCAATTTCCTCAGTAGTTGAGGATTACGGTAAAGCGATTCGGCCTTATCGTCACTTAGATAACGTGTCTAACTCGATAACTCGACATTTGGCGTCAAACATGACATGTGAGCCTTCGGGTATACAGAGACATATGTATGAGTATGATAAAAACTTAATTCCCAAATGGCTTGCTGAAAATAAGAGAAAAATTAACCCAAATATCTAAATCCAACAGATGAACCTACAAACATGTGTTAATTATCGCGTTTGGTTATGAAGCCGAGGCCGTCGCCGCCCCCCGGCGCGGGCTATCAATTTAATTACCGAGTATTTGGTGATTGTAATATGAACACATATTTGATACGGCCTGGATGGTCCCGTTATAACGTGCTATCTGAAAAATATACATTTAGGCCACGAATAATGTTCCAACTGCTTTTCTTGCCGGGCATGTCGTAAAAGGCGACTAAGGGCGTATAGGGTACTGGGTCTGTGATTGTGTAGGCGATGAGCTAGCCACTTGTTACTACTCTTTCAGGTTTTTTCATCTGAACAAACCCAATTTTTTAATGGCTTAATGTGGTCTTAAGGAACACAGTGCTTCTTGGACTCTGCTTATCCCTTCGGGGATTACAGGCGTGATTTTATGTATGTATGTATGTATAATGTTCGTAGAATATTAGGGTTGTAACGAGGCGCCATAGCTATATTAGCGCCTCGTTGCTGTCATTGCGCTATTCTCTGGCCATTTTTCTCTTGGTTTCCGATTTTAAATTTGCTGTCTGTCTCTTTTTATTTGTTTTGTTCTCGAAGCTCATTCTTACGAGAGTCAGTGCGTAGAGCGGTTGACTCCCTTCTAACAATAATTGTAAAATATTTATATAGTGAATTAATTTTTATAAGCTGAGACAAAGTTACAACAAACCAAATTATCAGTTCCTAATTTATAACAAAGACTACATGTTTCTCTAAGGCACTATTGTAAGTAGCCCTACCCTTTTTATAATATATTTAGTGTTAAATGTGAAATTATTTTGTGTTCAGTGTAATTTACCTTTTTTTATATAATCGTTTCAGTTGTGCCTTAATTCTTAAATATAACAATACCTAAGTGACGACCCAGCGTTTTTCATTATCCCCGGCTTCACCCCGTCACAGGGTAGAGTTGGTTCACGAGTATAGCCACAATCTCGTGCTGTAGAAATTATTTTTTGGAAAAAAAGGCTTTTTAGTTAATTGATCCCGCTGGTTTCTTTTTCTCCGGGATGAGTTGATCAAATTTTCCTTGTTATCGGCTATGTCGGTAACTCTTGTTAAATAAAAAAGGCGGATATGGAATATATCTAATGCGTAGTCACACGCCATCACGGAGTCATTGGTTCGGCATAGTGATATTTCATCATTACACGATAAATTAACAAGCACGTAAAAAAATTTTAAGTGATTAAATTATTTTAACAATCACCTAACACAGATCAATATACGCCCTTTCTGCACGCCGCACATAATACCTACAATACCATACCATTGTACCAGAATACCTGTAGGTATATCAACTACCGTTCTGTAAGGATAATGAAATCAATTCATTTGCATCTAAAAACAACGAACTTCAACCACTGAACTCGTTGTCTAGTACATTATTTACTTAAAGCGAGAATTGTAATAAATACAAGTATTACCAATATAAATATTTGTTGACAAGTCTCTCTGCAAGATGTTATTTAAGCATAGAAATGTTTTTTCCCTGAGTTGCCCTGGCGATGTCGTGAGCGAATGCTCGTGACATGTTTTGTAAAATCGTATTTGAAAGACTTGGGTAGTTTATTTGTTAACAATTACTAAAATAATAAAGCTTAATTTTTTCGCATAATATAATAGCTTATTAGCCCTTAGTCAAGTCGCGTTTCTACCTGAGTTATAGCTATTTATTTATTCATTGGTTCCTGGACTCAAACCTAGAGCCTTAGAGATAGCGCTACCTTAAAACCATCATAAAATCTACTCGACCCATGAAGACCTTTTTTATTTCATTTTTGTTCATACTGTAATTTTTTTATTTTGTCTCGAAATCTAAGTAATCCTTACTATCTAGTTTATACATACATACATACATATCACAACTATTATCCCCTAAGGGTTAGTCAGAGACGACGCAAAAGCACCGCGAAAACACTCCAATACCCTAGTTCGCGTTCCGCCAAGCAGTAACTGCACATGTGCTCAGCGTGGTGGTGGACCCCGTCGCCGCTATAAGCTGTGGAACATTGTGCAGTTCTAAGTCCATCTAGTATTTGTTTACTTATAAAAACAATCAAAAACTAAGCTAAAAATGTCTAGGTTAAGTGACTTCGGTAAAGTTTAGTCAATTCAAGCAAAACTTAGTCGATTAGGTTCCCGGCCCGGTCTAGACTTTTTCCAAGCGCCTGTGGACACGAATAAGCCAAATGTAATGTTACTTACATTGAGTATATGATTAGATGTATTTTGATGCCAATGTTTATTAATAAAATTAATGTTATTTCAATTAAGATTATAATTACTTATTCATTATTAAAGCGACTAAGCGCATGCTATAGAGAAGAATGAACTATTATTTTTGTAAAAACTGGCTAGTTTTGTGATAGACGTATATTTGTATTTAGATTGTTTATATTTTGATACAAATGTCGACCTTCACTTCATTCCTGTCATCCTAATAAACACCACTCTCTGCACTCCAAAACCCTGTTTTATTAGTATTTTAATTTGTTAAAGATAAAGACACGACCATTCATTCATAAAACTCCAATCAAGGAACTCAACGTTTTAAAAAAAAATACCGACAATAATTTCACGATATTGACACGAATAACTTGGTTCTATAAAACTTACGCGGTTTCCTTAGAACGGTTTCCCGATGCATGGCAACATTTGCCCTCTTTTACACAACCATCAAAACATACCCCAGAACCAGAGCTAGCGATACCAGGTCGTTCAAAATTACTTGTAAAATTATTCCCCACTTGTAAAACATCTAATTATACCACACGCCGTGACCGGCTTGCGCAAGCCCCGGCTGCGCGCACGCCGCTTATATCGCATTGTTCGCTCGTAAACCGACCCGCATGTTTGCATTGGCAGCGTCTTTCTGCATAAGTTATTGACTATCGCATTACGGGTGCCCCACATTTCAAACACTTTTGGAAACGATGATTCTGTTTTCCGGATTTTTTGGTATGAAAATTTAAGTTCGAATTTGTTAATAGGGTAGGTGCCGCCACTGTACCGCCACGCCTTTGGATAGGAACAGCAATCGGAACTATCACATTGTTGGTGCTCTATCGGTCTTCTGTGCTTCGGAAGGTTTAACAGAGGACTCAAGATCATAATTTCTTATCTTGCAAGCATAGGTGCAAGGTCCAACGAGGGCCAACTATACGAATTATTACACCACCAAGCTCCAATATCTACCAGCGTAAATATTACATAAGTGTAATGATAGCAACTGAGAAAAAAATCGTTCTAGAAAACCACTATCAGAAAAATTAAGTTTATTAAAGTTCAAAAAAATATATTTCTATAAAAATGGATTTCACTTTACTAGAATGAAATTTTGTAGTAGGTAGAGTGAGTAAATTTAATTTTAGTACGTACTTCGTAGATAAAAATAACTTACAAAAATCTATTTGATATAATTCAATTTGGCCAAGCTAGCAATAATCAAAATCCTAATTCTAGACTTAGGGTCTTTGTCCGGCTAAAACCGCCATCAAATATCGTCTGTCCCTGTATTCAGAAAATCCAGTGTCTCATTATACAAAAGCGGCTAGCAGCGCTGAAACAATAGCCGTATGCAATCGCACACACTTCGGCCGCCCAAGTCAGCTAACGCCACATTCCCATGCCACTTCAAGCAAAGCAACGTCAGCGCTGCATTCGCTGAATTGGAATATATTATCTGAAAAATCTAGTTTTTGAACAAAGCCAAATATTTGCCTCGAAGTGATGACAAGACGTCTTTTGATATTTGACGGGAAACTGCTTTCCCTGCTTCCATTCATGTCTCGAGAGGAAATTATATTTACATGTCAGAGAGGTAAAAATAGTGTCTACATCAGTCTTGTAGCTTAACATAAGAGAAATGGAATATAGGTATTTCCATTTCAACTTAATCTTACGCACTCAAGCTGCTAGTAGCCTATCAATGAGCACAAAACGAGACAAAGATAAATATGTGCGTGGCCCTTAAGGGGTGAACACACACTATAATATATATTTGATATTTATTTTTGGATCAATTCTCTGATTGGAGACGTGCTTCAACCTGACAGAGGGGGCTCTAGGCTGTACGCCGATAGGCGTCAACTGTGTACCCTAGGCACGTGAGTGCTCACACTTTTGTTCCCATAAAGCGACAATGTTGGCTATCTGCCGGATATATGGTGGATATATGAATACGTCCGGGATAAACAGCACCCAGTTATTTATAGCACGATCAACTGAATTGGTACTTGCATTTGAGATCTGTATCTTTATTGCCTCAGCAGTCGCTTTGTGGACTTTCAGGTCGATATATTTTTATAATTCAAATATTTTTTGGATGTAAAAAATTTTACTTCTGTTTATGTGTAATATAAGTTTATTTTTTCAAGAGCACAAGAGTAGCAAGAAACACTGCAAGGCCTCCTAAATTCCATTAAATTAAATTTTGTATTTACTAAGGATCAGTTTTTTTGATCCGTTGAAATATGGAACAATGACGTTTCGTCAAAGTTTAAGAATTATAGAATTTAACCACAACACGGTGCTGGGATTGGGAAGATGGCGGCTGGCGGCACAGCTGATGTATATTGCTTCGAATTTTCATCGCAAACTTAACAATTTGTCAAGCTGACGTCACACATTTTGGTGTTTCTATTGACTCTACGGATCAAAAAACTCACCCTAACTCAGCGATCTTTTGGGCTTAGTTATGTTTTGAAGTGTGTACTCGTATGTCCCAATGTGGACTTACACATGTATCAGATGTAAACTTAAGTTTAAATTATGTTTTTTAATGAAGATTAAATATTCGATACATTTGAAGTTATTATACAGCCGTGATTGTATGTAAGAACGTATGTATACAAATCACTAATATAGTGATAATCAATGCTCACGTGACGTAAATCTATATATCGACCATTTTAACGGCACTTGCTGATACAATGACCGCCATCTATCAAATATACGGGGATTTGATACCACTCACAAAATAAATGGATTGCCGAATATTTACGATTGTTTAAAACTGGATTGGTGAATGCATACTGATAGATGTCTACTCCAAATGATGCAATTTGTTAGTAGACCACAATTTTTTTTTCCTCTTTATTGGGGTAAATAAACAACAACTATACATGTTTTGAATAATAAAAATAATTTTAAGTATGTCTAGTATAGCCACCAACTACATTTACCACATATTACTAGACACACATTTTTCTAGCCTGCGTTGATACATTGCGTACTATGTAAATAGATTGTAAAAACGATTTTAACATAACCAAGAAAACATAAGTTTTACATAAACAAAGTTTTACTATGAAGGATCTCCAAGACTCGATTTTTTTATGGAATAAACGTTAATTGACATGAAGTAATTTTTTTGTTATATCTACGAGTAGCACTGTTGGAGCATAGAAACAAAAAACAAAATAGCAAGTCATACAAGTATTTACATGCCGAGGTCTTCTAAGCGACGGTAACTTAACGAGCTTGTTACCAACATCTAAACATATAATAAAACTGTAGAGGTCGAATGTTTGTACATAGAAAAAAAATGCTTAAAACCAATCAGGGGGATGTAAAAAGAGGGAAAATACCAAAAAGAAGGTTTTTTTGTTTCTCTGTCTATTTATCTGTTTGTACACGCTAATCTCCGAAATGGCTGTACCGACTTCAATGACATTTTGCATGGTGATACCTTATATCCCTAGTCAACATCTTAGATTATTTTTATTCCGGAAAATTTAAAGGTAAAGGTAATAGTTTGAATACCAAAGTAACCGCGGACGAAGGCGTGGGCAACAGCTAGTATTGAATAAAAAAATAACAGACTTTCGTACCTCGAATTATATCCGCGACGCGAAATTTATAAAAATATCTGTTTACTGAACATAATATTTTACGAAACCAAATAGTACCTAAACGTATTATTCTTTAAGCTTGTAAAAATAACGATGAAAAGATACTATTAGTTTATTTGGAGAAATAACGAAGTCTGGCATTTTTGGCTTTTCGGCGTAATCATTTCTGTGGGCTATTATTATAAATACAGTTTGTATGCATGGATTACTAATGATATACGAAAAATATAAGAATATTATCGAGATAATAAGGTTGGAAAGTTGTAATATTGTTTCTAAAAATCATGGTTATTCAGTAATTGGTATGACAAAGATAGTACAATGATAGAAGACATACTAAAAGTGTATAGCATTATACAAATAATAATGTTTTGCCGAACAATAGCGCTTGGAGATCCGAAGATCCAGCGATGAATAGAACCATTGTGGAGAGGTCAAACGACGAACGACACGTACTGGGAGTAAGTGTAATATGTTTGACCTTACGAAATGTCAGATCGCTTAGATAGATTTGATATTTGAGAAATTTGTTCGCCACATACCGCGTGTGCTTACACAGCGTCCAAAAATGGTCGAGTGTGAAATTTCCTTCCGTGTCCCCAATGGAACATAACGCACGTCATTCAAAGTAAGGTCTCAGCAATGGCTCCGATTGAGGTCAAGAGCCTTTTAATGAAAAAAGGGCGTGGAAATGGTTTTAAAGGTTCGTAAATGCGTGAACGAGGCGAGTGGTGCAAGTATCAATAGGTACCATTTACAATCAAGTGGGTCGTATACAAAATATTTCATTGATTATGGTCAAATCAGATGATTATGGTCTCTCCTCATAATAAATAATTGATTGATAGATGATAAATAATAATTAATAAAATTGTATTTCACTATATTCATTATCTGTACATATTTTAGAATTGATATTACAATTAATTAAAAATATTTGTAAAAGTCGTGTGGTCTTAAAGAACACAGTTCTCCTTGGACTCTGTCTACCCCTTCTGGCATTGCAGGCGTGATTGTATGTATGTATGTAAAAGTCATGAAAAGCAATTGATCCCGGATGCTATTGCGACCGTTTCCACTCACCCATCCTTCTTCGATAAGCAAGTGTCACATTATGGAAGGAAGGTGTCAATTGAAGGCCTGTGTCCAACAATGGAAGATATAAATACTAGTGATAAACTATTATAGCAAAAACATGATCTCAAAAATTAAACCCATGCAAAAAGAATAATTTGTGTCATGATTTACATTAGAGTATAAAATCCTGTATTTTACACAGATTTCGCATTTAAAACTTATTCAACATTTAATTTTAATAAAGAAACATTCATATCATTGGGAAAATGAACACGAATTTCATAAAAAATGTCGAAGCAGATCACTTCAATGGGCGGAAAATCTTCCGAAAACAACGTAGAGATAAGAGACGTCACTTGTTTTACGTTCACCAGTAAACATTATAAAACGAAGAAGATTTGTACAAATAAATATCTTTATTTTGACCTTTTTATGATTTCGACTCCGTGTGCTGTCAGTTCATTAGATTTTCTTCTCACCAATCCGCATTGAAATTCTCGTGTTTTTGAAATAGTATCACGAGAGTTTATAAAGTAATAAATTAATATTAGGTCTTTACCTATGAAATTGCTGTTTTGTATGGAGATTTTGGGGAACTCTGCATTTTCCTTACTAACATTTTTTCATTTTTCTTTACAACGACAAATCCAAGGATAATAAATTTAAATTAAATTTTCATCAGACAAGCTTTAGCAATATGTGTGATATCTCACTTCATAATAATTATTTTTCGTTTTTATGTGAATGCAAATCAAATGATATATTGGGAAGAAATTAAAATGAGTTGTCTCCGTGTCCAACTTTCACACAATTAAACTTATTACAAATTATAAAAACAAATCAAAAGAGCTCAGCAATATAGTCTATTTTTAGAGAAGGTAATTATTTTTTAAGAATACTCTGAAACTTAATAGTTATAGACAAAATACTAAGAGAGAAAAAAACGGTAATTTCATAGGTAAAGACCTATTATTAGAATTTAATTTCGAAGTCCGAGGCAATTGAAAATAATGTTTCTATCAAAATACATCTAAAATCTCATAATCAAATTAAAATAAAGTGTTAAGCGAATATTCATTATTTTACTCCTAAGAAAGCTAATACGCCGATACAATTAAATTTGTGTATAATACAGACATTGTTTGCTCGTTAAAGTCAGTATCAATGAACTTAGCATTGAATAAGATACTCGATGATATTGACTCGACTTTGACGCAATAAATAATATCCCATCTAAATATTTAGTGCTGCTATTTGATGAGCAAACTTTGCAAAGTGATACCAAATTGCTTCTATTGGAATAAGCTCAGTGGCAGTAGATTGAAAACAAAAAAAAACACCGCGGTCTGTTTTCGCATGGATGACCAAAACTTTGTGAACTCGATTTCCTCGTTTCTACTTGAGAAGGCACAATAAGCTCTTGGTCCTGGTCGATTGCTATTGTATAACACTTTGTTTCCTTCTTTATAAAATTAGTTCCGTGTGACGCCAAGAGATGGCGCTGCACACTCTTACATCGCGCTAACGATGTTTCTTGCATGTGAGATATAGGGTAAAGAGAGTTTGATTATTTGCTGTCAATTAAACTTATTTGTACTGTTTTTTTTTTTTGTTATTAAAGGTCCATACCTAAGTACACTCGACGTTTTGGTACCATGACGGCACGGTGGTTGTACAGCTATGGTATGTATCTATCTTTCTATACATCAATCAATGCGTATCGGACTAACTTACTTGTGGATAAGGAAGGCTTGTGGCCAGAAGTGAGTGTCGTCTGATTGATTGGCGGTAATTAATTCATATCAATGCATCTTAATTAAGGCATCTTATGAGCCAGCAGGGTGGAGGTCGCTAGGCCTGCATCCTTTGGTGCTGCCCTAGCATCCTTCGCAAATGGACTTATCTACTGCATACCATCAGATGGTGTTAAGTCATTTGCTGGGTTGACTAAAAAAATATAGTGTATTGGATGAACATTCGAGCTATTCAATACTTGAAACCTGCTGGTTTATCCTTTAACTATACATACAGGTTGATCAATCCAAATAGGTATCCGTCTGATGATGAGGCGGTTCGTTTAAGAGAAAGTGAAAGAGAAAGTGTCATATTTTCACAGCTCATGAAACAATAAATTCATCATGATGAGTAACAAAAAGAGGTTTTAGTTTTCGTCCCGAATACTCGTAATAACGATAATTCTAAGAATGAACCAAACTAACAAATCCAATAATCTATAACAATACTAAACCCATAATCCTCAACATACTATGTAAACATATTAAGTAATACTGCGATGACTTTGACTAGGCCGGGTCTTTGTAACTCATAGACATCGGCGAGACAAATTGATTCGAGGCGAAGGCTCAGACAACATCAACAATATCCTATGAAATAATACATGAAATCTACTAACGCTATTTGTATACTTCAAATTTAAAAAGTTTAATGTGTCTAACGTACTGAATGTGTATAAATATTTAATCATATGATATTTTATACGTTCTTATTCCATTTTTTCAAAAATCTAAAAATAATCACTGCTCAGTAAATTTTTTAAAATATTCAGTATTACATACCCATATTATTATATAATTAACTATTTAAAAGTAAAAGTGGCTCATGAGTTTCTGGCCGGGTTGTTCTCATGAAAAGCCTTACTCTCGGAATCCGGTCGCTTGTGTCGAATACAATCGCATTCAAAGCCCTGTGGTTGTACTTGCTGCAAGCGCTTGCAGAAATGGACATTAATATTACCCCCTAATGATTTTTATTTACATTGTAAAATAATTATGTAAAATGGTGACTTTTTTAAGTGCCAAGTTTGGCCTATTATTTTTCTTTATTTTGATATAAATACATGAGTGTGGAGTACAAGTCTGTAACACCAGCACCAATTCCGATTAGTTGGTAGACACTTTCGCAACTAGAACCAAATGGATTGTTTTGTCTTCCGAATAGAAATTTGACATCATGCTATGATCACATATCCAAACTCTAATCATTTTACTTAGTTTAGATATTCACATAATCTTGAATATCAAATTATGCCGGTCATCAAAGTCCAATGATAGTGAAGTTTGTTTTTATGATATCGAAACTGAAGTATCCATATATCTATTCTAATTCGACGCATTTTAAAAATGTTTTCCTTCTCGAGGTGGCGAACTGCGAACTAAATAGGGAAACTTTCTTATGGTTCCGTACCGGTGCAGTTATAAATAAACCGCTCAACAAGACTGGGTATTTTTATGAAGCAAACAAAGTGGAATACAATAGAAGCACACTTTTTTATTTATAAAACCTTTGTGGATTCTCAGTAAACAAATATGCATTAATTTACATTTTATTTCTTCTTAATTTAATTTTTTTTTAATGACAGGGTAGCTTTTGGCCTTCGGCTTACCTGGTGGTAAGTGACGATAAGGCCGATGGTGGAAGCGAGCTTAATCTGTATTCCTCAACTACTAACGAACTGGCTATCTTACCTCACTGCCGTAACACAACAATTCTTTATAATATTGTTATTATGTAATAGTTTACTAAAATATATTTTTATATAAATCAAGAAAAAGAGATAGAAGATAAAAAAGAAGGTACAGGTCTAACCAAAAGGCCTTTATTGAAAGTACAGTGCTATATCGTCAATACAGTAAATACCCTTAATGGGTTTTCGCCTCGGAGTAAACAGACGTCTGACACAGGCAATATAATATTGAGCCAGGGTGTCGCCCTGTATGATTAGTATACTTTTCGAACTCAGCTGTCACTGATTTCCATATTTATCATTAATAATATTTGGTATATCTGGCGAAATGTGGGTGTCTAACACCTCTGCGTACCCTTTCGGGGAAAAAAGGCGTGATGATAATAATATGTTATGTGTTATATTATACTTTTGCCTAAAAATTGTTTTGGTACTTTTATGAAATTTTAATTAATCTTGTACTATTTATTCAGTTGCTTTATTATTTTATATATTCGTCTGCAAATACACTCAAATCTGAGCAATAAATACACAGTTGTAAGTAAGTCGGTCATATAAAAAAAATGTGTCGGAGGTGAATTGAACATACATTTAGCTGCCCGCTGTTGGCCGCGTGATATATTCGGTCGCTGGATTGCGGGCTCTCTGTGGGATGTAACTGTGAGCCTACAAAATTCCATATAACCCACTTTACCATACTTTTATCTTGCCCTCACACTCATACGATTTATTATATAAATGTACTACTTACTTATTTTTGAGTTAGAACTACACTTAGAACTACAAATGCTGTGTCTTCGATGGTCATGCGGCTACAGGAATTATTATGGCACAATAAATTAAGTTTTAGTTGTGAGAAGACAATGTGTGTGGGTGTGTGAATTCTCCCGATGTGACGACACAAATTTCTAAATGGATTGGACACATATTATGGTCTCATGATCTCTGAATTTCCAGTTGCGTTTGGGGTTGATGTTTGTGTGATAAATACATACAATAAATACATTTTATCAAAATACTATGTTCACGAATTCACGTTACATAAACTGGGCTAGGCATATTGCTGTGGGCGTCATTTTTATACGGCTGCATACTAGTTCGCGACGAGACAAAAATGTAAACATTATTTGAGATAGCGATAGGCATTTCAAAATTAATATTCCGTCAGCCTTCATCAATCACATCCATAAATTCCAATCCCAAGACTCACCGGCTAGTCCGGATACATCACGTCCTGTAAACAGAACAGACGTATTGACAATACGGGCTGTCATCCTCACTGACGCGAGACTTCAGCTGGCACACGTAAACAGTACACTAACGAATCGTTCATGAGGAAGAAGCAGTACCTTATAATGTTTACTAAATGTTAAAAATATATTTTTGTAATGTATCGTCAGCATCAGATGTACTGCATCTCCTTAGTACTGTATCACATTTTCCATGTACGACACATCATGTCATTTGCTTCGACATTCCATTCGACAAGGTATTTAATGGTCATCTACTTTTGATGCTGACCGTGCATGGTGCTACCGTTCTACCAAGGGGAGAGGTTTAAAAATTCCCTATAGAATCCGTTCACAATGTTAGAAAACCATATTAAAGAATCATGTTTTTTTTTCATTGAACGGCTAACCATCATAGTGTTTTAGCCGTGTGACCAATTTTATTTATGGTTGTCGCTTCTTCCATTTTTCTCAATCACTCACTATATCAAAACTGATTCTACCGTGCCGTTTACATGCAATGCATCCATCCATCTTTTCTTCATTCTTCCTCTGTGTAAAACCACCCACTTCCAATTTCCTCGGGCTTCGATCTTCCAGCCCTCTCGCTCTCGACTTTTTAAATCATTATCAGTTTATCTAGGTGGGTTGGATGGTTTCTATTTTGACTTTGATAATTTATTGTTCTCGAGTATTTCCGTAACACGTGGTAGAGGAGAATAACAATCCTCAATTAATTTAAGTTCTAGGTCTATTGAAATCCAATCAGCAGCAGAACCTAATGTAATATGTTTACCTGAGATTGCATGAGCCGAGGAGGACAAGAATCCAATTAAATGCAAATTAAGGACATCAATATCTCTCGGGAGACTGACACCGCTGAACAATGGACAGGGCAACTAATACATAATTGATTTAAACAATAAGGAAAACAATATAAAGGCATAGCCGTAGGCATTATTTAATAGGCGTAAATATACACAAAGCTTAAAAAACATGAGCCATGAAACTAATTAAACATTTATTTTGTCTTTTCTTAAAACGACTATGCTTGATAAATAATAAATTCATCAAAAATTAATAATTAATTATAAAAAAAAAATTTAAACGTGTAGTCCAAAATCTTACACTGAAATCACGTTAATGTTTTGTATTCATGTGCCGCGCGAGGCAGACGTATGAGATGGAAAAATGTTTACTCCCACATTTTTTATATGACAGGCAAGCTCTTAACCTTCATCTCACCTGGTGATAAGAGATGATAAGACCGAAGGTGAAAGCGAGCTTCACCTGTATTCCTCAACAACTGAAGAACTGGCTATCTTACCTTTAATTGCTGGAACACAACAATTCTGTATAACATTATTATTATGACGACAGATTAAGGTAAGTTAGTGAAAAGCTAGCCAGGTGGACTTAGAAAACCTACCACCAACACAAACCGAGCAACAAACCCCTGTCCCGTGGGGAATCGAACCCCGGACCTCCCGCTCAACAACCGATAGTGTCAACCACTTGACCAGAGAGGCGGGTCTGAGGTATACATTATGAGGTCTATGCAACAGAGAGAGAGCTCTGAACACATTGCAAGACAAGCGATATGCAAAATGAACATACATACATATAATTACGACTATTATCCCCTAAGGGTTATTCAGAGAGTAGGCAAATGCATCGCAAAAGCAGTCCATTGCCATAGTCCACGCTTCACCAAGCAGTGACTGCACTCTGTGTGACAGATCGTCGTCGTCGCTATTAGCTATTGGATGGTTGTGCAGTTCTAAGTCCATTAGTCGCCTTTTACGACACCCAAGGGAAGAGATGGGTTGGTAGTATTCTTTTAATGAGCCGCTACCACATTGCTGCAAAATGAACTTTGCAAATGTAGTAATACGGAGTATGTACCTAGTGAAAATTTTACCAGAGACCTCTCACGAGTAGTGGTGTTTCCCACTAAGTTATCATAACACTGTCTTTAATTATAGTAATGTCCCAGTTGGTCAAGACTAACGAAAGCAATCGTAGCAGCAATACATCAGGAGGCCGCCTTCAATTTGCATATAAATTGTTCTTCACTGTCCCTGGAAATTATTCCGGTATCGCGATCATCTCGACCTGCCATTATGGATGATTTAGAACATTCATTCCTTTTTATGGCGTCACCGTCACTCTGAAATTATGCGTCGTTGTCGAAATATAATTAATACACTTTCTGGCTACAAGATTCGGTAGCAAAGTTTTTTGGTGATATAAAATAGAATGGTTTGTTTTGTGAAACATAATCTTAAGTCAGCCCTAAAGGAGTAATTAGAGGTGCTAAGACATTAACAAATAGGGGCGAGCGATATTCGTAATAAACTCTACTAATGTTATTAGAGCTCATTATAAAGGTGTAGACCTTTAGGGCTCTAGTTGAGTAATATCGTTTTATAGCTTCGCTATCGCTGACATTTAAAAATAGGTCAGCGTAATAATGGTTAAATAGCCATTCCTAATTCTATGTTTAGCTGAACACCTCGGCCTACCATTTCGGGTATAGACTTAATGACCCGTATGTATCTCGGAGGAAATTACACTCTACAACAATTTATTTAAAGACTTTTCTTATAAACCATTACGCTGTGAAAATAGTTAACCGTAACACTTATATCGCACGGTGAAAGCCGTAAGAAATAGACAAAGGGATGAAATCAGGCGTGAACCAAATAAATGGGGGCGCCGTTGTAGGAATGTCAGATCTGAGTCTAGGGCCGGACTCAATCTAGAAATATCAGAAAAAGGTACCTACGCTATTTCGGTATAGTTACAACGCTTCAGTAAGTCTAGGCCTAGGCTTCGATAAACCTTTTATCTAAAATAGAGTAAGGCTAAATAATAACTCAAATTTTCAGACGTGCAGTAAAATTTACCAGAACGGAAAATAAGGTTTATCAATTCTTTTTTATGTGATGTACAGTGTTTAATAGCACATTATGCTACAAGTGTGTAATTTAGGAGATTCCGCTGAGGCGACCCGAGCCGTTGAACTAGGGTATTCGGACGGAGTCGGAGAGTCGGTGACGGTAATCATCAATCAACGATAATCATATCATACGACGACGACGAAGAAAATAATTGTACCTTCTATTTGAGAACTGTATGAAAAGTTTGAAGGGCAAAAAGGACGAAAGTGCATGAAAGTGTTATAATAATAATAATAATTTATTTGCATAAAAAGAGTACAATAAGTTGGAATAAATACACAATTTCACCACCTATTCAGCCATATACCATAGCATGCAAACATCAAGTGTAAGTATACAATTTTACAATTAAGACAATTTTTGTTATTATATTAAATCTTGAGAATTTTATTTAATTATAATTACTATAGTATTAATCATTATTAAAAGTAGTAGTAGTAGTTAGTATTAAAATTTATTTTTGGAAAGGAACAATTTCTATTTCCAAACAGTATTACAATCATTACAATAAAAAGAAATTACGTTCGCATAGACGAATGCCGCTAAAAATACTTCGATACTCTAGAAGCCACATACCCCGCAGAATAACGAAAATAATAATTTAAGACCAACCAAATGAATTTTTCAATTGATTAATCAGTAAGTTTACACTGTATGACCTCGATTGCCCTTATCAAAATTTTAACTGCTATGCATTTCAACTGAGGTATTTTTTGCGCATGAGTGGAACTCTAGAAAAAAAATTCTATATACAGAGTTATTTAACGAATCAACAACCTCGCAAAACCGTAAAGTAGCTACATCTTAAACAACAACATTCTTCTAATTCAGTAGATTAATTTAAATGATTTTACAAGCTTATAATTGTTGTCGTGAAATAAGTAAGCCCATATTCCGTTAACACACACAGAGCTTAAACCTTTAGAAATTGATTAACCCTTAGGGTTACTCAAAGACTAGACAAAAGCACCGCGTTTCACCAAGCAATGACTGCACTCAGCGTGACAGGTGGTGAGCCCGTTGCCGCTATAAGCTTTTGGATTGTTGTACAAGTACATTGGTCGCCTTTTACGACACCCAAGGGAAGAGATGGGTTGGTAGTATTCTTTCAAAGAGCCACTACCACAAGGATCACCCACCCTGTATTTATCATGTAGTTAAAGTCCGAATAGAATTGTAATTCCAATTTTACAATTTGTCAAACGATAATGAGCTCACTCAGTTTTCACAGAGGGTCTGCTGGATCTCCATGTTAATATAATTTCATAAAATTAGAGCACTAATGTTCTAGTGTTGTAAAAGCTCTCTCAGGGGTTTATAACCTTTTACCACGTAGCCAGCGGCAGATACGGGACTCCTTGACAAATAAAATTACCCTTTAATGAGCTATTTAGGCTGTCGCATAAATAAAATAATCTATTTTAGGTCCTATCTAAAATAATCTATTAAAGGTACTATAGTAGGTGATCACGCACTTGATGTACCTACAGTAATTGAAATACAAAAATTATGTTATAATTATTACGCATAAACATTTTCTGCAACACCTTTGTTGTCCAGTTGTCAAGTAGGTATCCAAATAACGAAACTACAATGGTACCCCTAGAGTAAATGTGACTTTCTACCAAAATAACGAGACGAGACCAGACGAGTCAGTTCGGGGAGAAAATGTAGTATTATATGTAAATCTTAAGATGTCCTTGTTGCGTTAAGAATGTCAATTTCAATGGGAAATGTGATAAGCGCCCCAAGCGGAAAGTAGCCGAGATAACGTTTCCCGTAGAAATTTACTTAAGAATGTCTCTTCTTCTTGCCCTTTTCGCACTCTAGGTGGGGTCGGTACAAAATGTCTTCTTCTTCTTCCGTTCTCCTCTGTCACTCGTTCGTTCAGCTCCCACTTCTTCTATTCTCATAACAATCTTCACGCATTCAATTCATCGCTTCTTTGGTCTTCCTCTCATTCATGCTGAGCATCCTTCTTGAAGTGTGACATTCATCCCTCCTCATCACATGTCCACACCACGCTAACCTATTACTTTCAAACTTCCTCTAATATACTAATTCCTGATCTGTCCATTCTTGTGACTCCACGCACCCATCGCAACATTCGCATCTCTGGTGAGTGCAGTTTTCTTTCATCCATCGCAGAAATTGACATTCTTAACGCAAAAAAAAGTGAATTTTTTACAATGATTACTTGCTCAATTAAATAATCAATACATACAGGATACAACACAAATCCCGCTGATTTGGGATGGACAGGTGACTAAGGAGTTGTGGCTTCGACGCACCCATCCGGAATTTCGGGAATCTCCGGTCGGCTTGTATTAATGTACGGAAACAGTTACCTAAAACATTCCTGTCGAAGTTGCAAGCAATAGTGTGTAATGGTAACCTGATTGCGTAGTGACTTGGTTACCAAACCTACCTACAGATAAATATATCAATACGATATTTTTATCTGTAGGTAGGTTTGGTTACCAAATTACTGTATTTTCTTCTTTATGTATGTAAATTCATACAAATATTATAAATGCGAAAGTAACTCTGCATGTCTGTCTGTCTATCTGTCCGTCTCGCTTACACGTCAAAACTACTGAACTGATTTAATCGAAATTTGGTACACAGAGAGTATAGAGCCTGAGAATGGACATAGGCTACTTTTTATTCCGATGATCCCATAGAAAAGTGAACTGCGCGGGTGTAACCACGGGAATCCACTAGTAAAAAGTATATGCGTTAGTTTTTGAAATAAATGTTTTTAAACACGGGTAAAGAAAAAATACTAATAATAATGACGCTACGGACTACTATGCGACCTATCAATTGTAAGCTCGTAGCGTACCTTCGTAGTGTCGTAGCCTACGAGACTAGCTACGAAGAACAAACATTAGGGTTAATCATACACAAACTTACTAATAGGTAATATCTAGACAGAAACAGCTCGTAGCAATTATTATCCAGCCATTTATTAATTGTATTTACTACCACTTATACGAGTATACCTAGTACCTACATACCTTTCCAATTCGCCCTCTAATTTATTTTGTATCTGGGTATTGCAAATTATAAAGAACTTTCAGTCAGTAGATTCAATAATTGATGGGTGCAAAGGAAGGATGGAACCTGCAGAGTTCCTTATTAGTTTGTGCTCCGGACAGGGTCCCACGTAGTGAATTGAGAAGAAAATTGTTACTACCTCGTGAGAGATCTGTCTCTTGTATATACCGCTTTCCGCGGTTTTACCCGCGTGGTATCCGTTCGTGTGAGAATATCGGGATATGTCCTTTCTCAGGCTCTATACTATCTCTGTACCAAATTTCGATTATACCGGTTCGTTATCAGTAGTTTTGACGACGAGACAGACATACAGAGTTACTTTCGCTTTTATAATATTATTAGTATCAATGTGACATTTCTCTGATGTTTGTAGACCTAGGATACCTACGAACTGTCATTGCATGTTTTTTTAATGACGCTTAAAATACGACTCTTGATTACACACCGATGGCAATATTTTATTTTCCACGAGCACTCGTGGGAAAATGCTAGTTTCTTCAAATAAAATGTCCAGAATTTATCAGTGACAGTTATAAACACGAGCCCAGCCATGTTTTCACAAAGAGCCCGGGCACCGGTGGCCGCAACAATCCCAGCCGGTTCCCTCGCCTCCAAATAGTTAAGCTCTTGAAAGCTGCTGAAAATAGTTCCCAAAGTGTTTGTCCTCCAAATATGTAGGATTTCTTTATTGTATTAAACAATAACGACACTAAGGAGACAATCAAATGACAATATAATAAATTAGGCTGCGTAGCGGCGATAAGGAGGGAACAAATATGGACAATTACTTTTATTATTATGTAGTGTTAACCTATGAAATTGGTGTTTTTTTATGGAGATTTTGGGGATGTCTGCATTTTCCATACCAAATTTTTTTCAGATTTCTTCACAACGACAAATCCAGAGATAATAATTGTTGGCATGTATCAATAACATAAGACAAGCTTTAGCAATATGTGTGATATCACACTTCATAAAAATTATTTATCGTGAATACAAATCAAATGAGCATCCCGAATACGTATTCGGGAGGCAATAAACAGTGATTTTGAATTTTCTATATTGTCTGGTCATGCCAATAGCCTTGCCCCTATTGAGTGGGACCAAAAAAATTACAGGATTACCTCTTCGACGGTATGGG
This sequence comes from Parapoynx stratiotata, assembly GCA_910589355.1. Classification (NCBI taxonomy): domain Eukaryota; kingdom Metazoa; phylum Arthropoda; class Insecta; order Lepidoptera; family Crambidae; genus Parapoynx; species Parapoynx stratiotata. The sequence continues at coordinate 557,943 of OU342463.1, forward strand.
CGTCATGATATGTATACAATTGTTAAGATTATTGGACTCAGAACATCAAGTGAACACGGCTATAGCATGTCCCAATATTCATTGATTGGTTGGAGATTTAACATATCTGGCGTAATTTGGGTGTTAACACCTCTACCTACCTACTCTAAAGAGGCGTGATGATAATATGTTATATTGTTGTGTTTTGGATGAAGAGTTCATAGGGTCCAAACAACTAATCACTGCTAGCCACTCAACGCACCGCTAGAAGGGTGTCTAATGTGTATTTGTACATTTATTTATAATAGGCCATATTTGTCAGTTGTCAGACTACCATTTTGCTCTCGTATATCGGCCAATGACCGAGAGGTTGGTATAGCCATGGGAGATGGATGGTAACAAGGACATTATATGAATAGGGTTGAACTTTGAGTGACATAGAATTTTTGGTGTCTGTACTAACACAGAAACTTCGCAGAGTTTTCAACACTGTCTATATTTGGATAAATATTTACAAATAAATAAGTGTTTCTCTAGAATCAGGATAATTGTCTTCATTTCTTTTTATTATTGGAATTGTCTGTCTTGTCTTTTTTTGTCTTTACTAAGTTACAAGTGTTTTATAAGCGAGCAAATTGACTTTGGTAAAGGAACGAACTTCAAGAAAATAGTAAAAATATATCCTTCAATTATTGACGCCGGAATCAAAAGGTATAACAATGAAATTGTTTTTATAGACTGTGTTGGCCTCAATATTATTACGAAAAAAATTTTTGTTTCTTTATTGAATTTTCCGACAAAGTGACTATCAATAGATATTTTGATAATTATGTTAACGATGATTTATCTTCTATAAATCGCTATAATCACCCTTAGATCACCACATCCTCCCATCCACCAAATATTTATAGTTATTTTTCGTAAATAATACAATGGCGTATTTTAGGGTTCTCTATCAATCCACAATCCATCCATCTTTTCTTTGGTGGGGGAGAGGAACTCCCCACACACTCATCGACATGTGTTTTTTGATTACTTATTGCTCATTCTCTCCCCTGCGATTTATACACATTTGATTTATAAATTCTTGTTATTTCATATAGCTTCTCAATATGGTTAACCACACTAATCCTAACAATTAACTTCACGTTGCCGTTGGTTAAAAAATGTCTTTGTAGTTTTTCATGTCAGCAAAATACCGAAGAATGTAGAAAAAATCTTCTGTAAGGTCGAGTTATGTCGCCTCCCTTAAAACCTACCGGATCGCGACAATTTTTAATTAAAAGTTAAAAATATATAAGAGCTGCGTCAACAGTCCTCTTTAAAACGAGCACTCGCGGACTTTTTATTGACGCGTGTGAATTTAGAGTGGATGTCTCATTTGGAGAGCCCGTGTCACCAAAATAAAACCCTTTGCCAATTTAAATACAGAACTTTCGTTTATTCGTCGTCGTGTCTCGATTTTCTCTCAAACAGGTTGTCTGGCAGAGATTGCTGATTAGCAATAAGACCGCCTATTGCTTTTTTGTTATAATATCATAAGTTCTTTTATTATATTTGTAATATGCAATAAAGTATATGTAAATAAATAATAAAGAAACATCCGGTATATATTTCATTTTGTTTTTAAATCGTGTATATTTTTTTTTTATTTATTATAATTAAAAAATCTTACATTTTATTTTATGTTATACTGAAACATAACATCCACGTCACACATTTATTTGCCCTAACGCTCAGTTCTGTCCAATGTAAAAGTTTAAAATATGACTATAGATAACTTTATTGTTCTAAGAATGGTCATTGAGGTATAAATATTTAATAAAATATTTTATTCCTTGTTTCAGATCCATCCCGGTTTCACAGACAGGTAAATTATTAATCGTTTTGTTTGATTAAAAAAAATTACTTCAGAGAGAACTTTGTTAAGATTTCAAGCAACCGAATTATTATATGAAATTTTCCCCAACTATTGTTTTTATCATTTTTTAAAGGCGGTTCTGGAAGATAGTCCGATATATAGATATATGTGATGCCAGCAAACGAGCTTACAATCGAGATATATATTGGGTCCTTACCTATGAAATTGGTGTTTTTATTCTGTCTTAGTAATTTGTCCGTAACTATTAAGTTTCAGAACATTCTTATAAAATAATTGCCTCTTCTAAAAATAGATCATATAGTTGAGTTTAATTGTGTTAAAATTAGACACAAAGACAATTATTTTTAACTGCCTACCGAATACATCATTTGATTTGCATTAACATAAAAACGATGAATAATTTTTTCAAGCGTGTTCACACACATATTGCTAAACCTTGTCTAATGATACATGCCAAATATTATTATCTCTGGATTTGTCGTTGTGAAGAAAACTGATAAAATGTTAGTATGTAAAATGCAGACATCCCCAAAATCTCTATACAAAACACCAATTTCATAGGTAAGGACCTAATATTCTCGTCAATTCATCTAGCATTCTGACGCATTTTGAAGAAAATTACTATAAAGCAAATGTCTTTTTTTATATTACCCAATAATATTAATATTAAAGTACTGAAACCTTCATTAGACTCGACAACGTCGACAACTAGTGAATAGTGAGTTATATAAAGTCGTTTGCATTTCGAGAAGTGGGTATAAAAACCCTCTACTTATCCGTAACGATTTAATATGTTCATCAAAAATATACTTATGTGTGTTCGATTATTTCAAAATACAACATACAAAAAATTATTTTATATTTAACTTTAAATTATCTAGAAACCTACTAAAACTTCTTCTAACTTCGTTCCAATTATCACTATTTCAACTCCTTGTTAGATCATATTCCAATAGAACAAATTGTTTATTGTCAAAATTACTTGAAACGTATTATTGGACATTCCAACTTTGATTAATAGTTCAAGCACACTCAAAGTTAGCATCATACGATCATAACTTAATACCGGAAGTACCTACTGCAAGTAAAATACACCTTATTACATTACGCTAGGGACTAACTTCGAACGAACAGTAACGTTACACTTGATGTCAAATACGACTACATAGTTGTTGTATAGTAATAAATTTAATAACAAATATGGTAAAGTTACTCTCAAATGAAATATGGCTTCAAAACTATTCAACCTTTCTGAATTCATATGAAATTGATTATCAGAACTCTGTTATAACAGTATTAAGACAAACTGTGGACTAACGCTCGTAGAGAAGCAATAAAACTATTTATATTTGTCAGTATTTTATGATACATTGCAATAAGACTCAAGAGAATTATATATTATACAAATGACTAAAATTATTATTAGTAAAATTTGAACATAGTATTACGTTTGCAAATACCTGTTTTTTTAACTAAATTTGTTAATAAAAAAATGATATTTTAAGTTATAAAATTGGAATTGACTTGATTTTATTTACATACATACATTTATTCACGCGTCTTTCCCAGAGGGGTAGGCAGAGATTACAGATCTCCACTAGCTACGATCCTGACACACATCTTTCGCTTCCTCTATTCTCATTACTATCTTCGTACATACCCTTCTGCTGTGGTGGATTTGACTTGGCCTTTTTTCAGAACGTCGGCGTCGCCGATTTGGTCAAGGTACGTTCAACCAAATCAGAGATGTCGTTTACTTAAAACATAGTCGGTATTTATTAACTATTACTAGTTTTAAAAATAGCAAAACGTCCATAAAGGGACTTGTCAAAACTTACGTACCTATACCAATAATCATAATTATACGGTAACCTTTTCGTTAAAATTGTCCACGTATTAGCCGAAAAGTAATGACATTCCTGACATTCGCGATCATGTTAGACTAAAAGCTATTTCATTTGAAATGATGAATGTTTGTTATTGTGTCCAATGGTTCCTTTCCTCAATTTTATTCGGAAGGATGCCTAATACCGTATTCATCGTCGGCCGCGAATTTCCCCGGGTGACACCCTCGTTGTTACCATCAAAAATACGTTATGTAAATACAGATTCATTCGGGTCGCCGCCTAAATTACAGATCGCAGAACATTAGCGTTCTTGAGACAGAAAATTAACGAAAGAAAATCTTTGTGGGACAACTTAGATCTGACTTTCCTAAAAATTTTATTGTAAGGACACAGACAGTTGATAAAAACTAATTCATGCACCAGATTTTAAAAAACTCGATTTTGTCAAAAAAAGACAAAATCAAGTTTTAAAACTAGATTCCTGCAATTTGACCTAGAATTCTAGACTTACTTATTTAGGTCCACATACAGGAGATTTTAAGCCTTGTTTAAATCTCGATTTTGTTAATTTTTTACGTAAAAGCCATAGTAAAATTGTCAAAAAATTACAAATTCTTGCAAGTGGGCCTTAGACTTGTGTAGTTTCTGTAGAACTGGTGTCTGAATTAAGTTGTAAAATAGAAACCTGTGCTACCGATAACGAAAACAACGACTTAAGATCCCGGAATAACAGTTCTTCTCAAAGAAGCACCAGAGACACTGCTGACATTCAAAGGACTAAAGTCCATTATTTATCGTCCTGTTTGACTCTAAGTAAGAATAATTTGTAGATTTTTGTACCAAATAAAGACTTTTTTTTCTTTCTATCAAATATACAATTATTTCTATACAAAATTTTGAATAATCTTATTGATTCTCCTTTTCTTTTAAATAATATTTTCTTGAAGTGTCCCCGATTATGTTCACGCCATCATAAATTATTTAATGTACCTTTTTCATCCACTAATTATGCAAGCAACATCTTCTTCTTGTCGTAATTATAATGAATATTTCTCTCATCTTGATGTTTTCAACTGGTCATTAGGAATATATAGAATTTTTTTTAAGAGTATAATCATTTGAGTTTTGTGGTGATATTAGTTATTTTATTTGTGCTCTAATAATATATTTATTTGTTTTAATATATTTGTTTTAATAAGGATTTGTTTTTTTTTTTCTTAAATACCTATTTATTTAAAAAAATAACCTTTATAACTACTTGCATGTTGTGATTACCTGTAACTGTAAGTGCAGTAAGATCCATTATTTTTTGAACTCACAACACCATTGTAATGCTGTATCTTATGTTGGTGATCCATTAAATAAATAATTTATGTTATTATGTTTAACATAAAATTTTGGTGGTACTCAGCTGTATAACAGTTTAACATGTAACACTTATCGGTGGAAACTTTATTAGTATATGTAATTTTTTTATTTCTTACAATAAGTATTTGTATACTGTTGGTTTCTTTAAAATAAATAAATCAATTAATAAATAATTATTGTTTATAGAGCTATTGCCAGAAATGAGTTTGAATTGAATGTTGATTGCTTTTTGTTTGAATGAGTTTGAATTTTTGTTTGATTGAATGGAGATTGAATGGTGGATTCAATCCAATTTTTGTTTTTTGTTTTTTTTTTTTATTATAAAAACGATCACAAATTCTCCACTCCGTCTTTTTACGAACCTTCTAATGTATATTAAGGATCTTGTCGGGGCATAATATTTGTACTGTTTAAAAATATATTATATATAAATTCAACATCTGACTTCATTAGACACGGTTAAATGAACATCTTATTATTTTCGTCCCACAAGGAAAATTCAAAAAGAAAATTTGATTTTACGAAATTACCAGTTTAACCAGAATTTGTAGGCACCAAGGCTACAATTTATTTTTACGCACATATTCTTCGTAAATTTTTGCGTTAATAAATATTTTCCGAATAGAAAATACTTGCCGACGTATTCCCAAATGAAAACTGAATACGTCACCAAGTCACGTACAATTCAAAGTAAAGAATCTAATAAGGTTTAGGTGGTGACGAAAAATTCTAGATGTATACTATGTACCGCAAATTGCATTACGAAAATTTCTTTGTTTTCTACATGATAACTTTCCTAACGATTTTTGCAACAGTGAAAAACTGTTACCAAAACTTTCACGTGAAGCTCGAGATTATAGATATAGTCACGCATTGAAATGCTTTGATGAAATACAAGTTTTACAAATTTATTTAGATAAGATACATAAAGAGTGTTCACTGAAGTATAAGCTTATCTAATTTAGGGTCTGCTCACTCGGAGACGCGACGCGGCGCGACGACGCGCGAAGAGGCCAATGATTTCGCGTTGCGACGCGACGAGACGCATCGCTACGTCGCGAGGCGCAACGTAAAATCATAGCAGCACGACGCGGCATATCCACGTTATTCCGATACGTCGCGCTACGGTGAAATTCTTATCTTTTCGTGTAGTAAATAATGTATATTTTAGGTCGCTCTATTAAAATGTTTGCGCATCGTCGTGCCGCGTCGCGTCTCTGTGTGTACCTAGCATGATATAAAAAGCAAACCCAAAGACCCAAAAGTTATTGGTAATTTGTTACTTACATCTAAAATCAACTGATTCCAAATTCTTATCAAAAATCCGCGGGTGTTTTACTACCTGAACACGAATCTGTGTCACAAATACACGGGTCATAGAAAGCAGCTGTGATAGCCAATCAAACCGATGCGACACACCATCAGTTGGGCTCAAACGCCATTAGTTGCCGTCTACCATGTCCGAGAACTAAGCTTCACTTATTTATTGAGTACGCAGTGCAATGTGCGTCAATATGCGGGGAACAGGTTTAATTGTTTACGAAACCAGAATATTCATGGCTTCTGCCTACAACTACATCAGGAATTTATGGTAAAATTCTGTTTTTTGAATTCAATGCTTATTTAACTTTCAATTATAATTAAAGTGCTGTTTTTTCGTAATCTACCCAGCGCGCAAAAACTCCTATAATAATTAGTAGAGGGGCAGGCTGGAAACAGATTTTTTAATAAAATAACGGCGCCAGAGTGAGTTGCGAAATGATGGGGCTAGGCAATTAAAGCGATCCCAGCAAAAAGTTTACTTGCGAGAAATGGTTTCAAAACAGATGATTAATTAAATCTGACTATTTTTCAGTTATATTAAAGATTTTGAATAATAAGTTTCTTCCTCGTACATGCATTGGTTTTTTATTAATGTAAGATTAAAAATAAAATGTCCTAATGTTAAAAAAAAAATCAAAAAAGGAATCAAAATTAAATTTTTTTTAGTGTTTTAAGTACATAATTATAAATGTCAACAACATTTTACAAAATTTCGTGAAAAATACACAAAACTAAAAGGAGGCCTTGTTCTGAGAAGAACGGGCAAGAAACTCAGCAAGTGGGTATAAACATTACATCAACATGGTTTAAAAAAGTGCCTAAAAAGAGCAAAATAACCCTGCGGGACCGAACGAGGAGTCGCGCAAAACATAGGGGCGATTGCAGGGGTATTTGCACTTATTAGGACGTGTGTTTTTTAATTTTTATCTTATGATTTATATTTTACTAGCGCGCGCTTGCTAGTTGCAAGTTGCATTGTTAACGAGTTATGAACTATTCCGAAAGTTTCAGCCCGATAGCTAGTCTAGATGTACCTCAAAATTGAGTTACAATAATCCAATCGGACTAACAAAGAGACCAACAAAGACGTGAGTTAAGAAGAAAAAAAAAATTATAACATTCAAAACTTTGGGCAGCCTTATTTTTCATAACATTATCAAAAATTTTACAAAAATGTTACAATCTTTATAAATTGTAGGATTATAAATCCTTATTTTCATATAAAACATGAAGAAATTGAAACAAACAAAACTTTTCGCGTTCTCTCAAGGGAAAAGTAATGTTTGAGACGTTTAAAGAAAGTTGTGTATTTTTGGGGTAACTTTCTAAGTGTGAGAAATTATTTGTAAACGTATTAAGTTCGTAAAGTCAATGTACGTACGTTCAATTATTTACTACGAACTGAATAATTGAACATACGTTTTATTAACTATTTCAATAGGAGAAAGGTATATAAACGTTCAAGACCACTAGGAACCGAACAATCCCGGCTCGAACGCCATTTATCAGTGTCATCGATGCTCAGTAAACAACCAAGTTTCACATTATATTATTTATCGAGTGCACGGTCAATTCTCAGCATGAAAGTAATAAATGCCTATAGGTTCTCAGTTGGTTCTGGTTGGTTGAACGCAGCTTACGGGACAAGAAAAGTATTTTGTTTTACTATTGACATTCTGTCAAAAAACAGTTAAATCATTTTAAATTATAAAATACTTTTGTGGAAGCTTAAGAAAACTATCAACCGACAAAACGATAGCCTATACGACACATTCGGTTCGTATCGCGATGCATTAGCCCTACTAGTTCACATTAGGAAGTACACATATTAGCTAAAACTGGTAGAATACGTAGAATATTTGCAATATACATCGGAACGAACGACTCGACATGCTGTGTTATTATTTTGTTTAACAATAAAGAACCATGGGGATTTATTGAAACCCTCCTCGAGACTGATCGATAGTCAATTTAATATCTGACAGGTCCCAATAACAAAACTGTCAAAAACGTTTTTGTAATTAACGAAGTCAAATTCTAAGAAATAATAATAGGTCTTTACCAATGAAATTGCCGATTTTTTTCTCTCTTAGTATTTTATCTGCAACTATTAAGTTTCAGAGTATTCTTAAAAAACAATTACCTCCTCCAATAATAGACCATATTTTTGAGCTCTTTTGATTTGTTTTGATAATTTGTTGTAAGTTTAATTGTGTTAAAATTGGACACGGAGACAACTCTTTTTAAGTGCCTCCCGAATACATCATTTGATTTGCATTCACTTAAAAACGATAAATAATTTTTATGAAGTGTGATATCACACATATTGCTAAAGCTTGTCTAATGATACATGCCAAATAAATGAAACCGACATTATTATCTTTGGATTTGTAGTTGTGAAGAAAACTCAAAAAATGTTAGTACGGAAAATGCTGTTTCCCAATTATACTATTTATGAATGTATCTTTGTCATATACCCCTGCGCGGTCACCACGAACACCGGTGTTCGAGAAAAAAAGATGTTTCTAGATCTCACGTTTTCCGACCATCAAAAGAAACTTCCAGACAGAAAAGTTGATCGGTCGACTTTCTTCGAGATTCTTTATTTTAAGATTTATAAGAATAAAACCTTTCGAACTATTCAAATTTAGATAAGCTATGAAGGTACGTCTGATTTGCATAAATAAATTGAATCTTTAAATAAAAGTTTATTAGTACCCATTCAATGAATAATGCAAATTGAAATTCAAAAGGAATCACGAAGGTAGTTTAACTTGTTTGAAGACATGAAAATATGCTCTTTCTATTTATATCTTTGTCATACAAGTAACAAGTCCCCATGTAACAGGTAGCGACCCTGTCACCATGCACCGGGCACAATGTGCGGCAAGCGATATTCACAATCATAATTAAAATATATACTTTAAGGGTACGGTAGAGCCAAACCTTTTTAAAACGTTCCATACATAGTTAAGGTGATTTAGGTTTAAAAATTTACCGGTTAACAAGCCCTGTAGGCCTAGACAAAGTGCCATTCTATTAACGATTTCCATAATAGAAATAGAAAGAAATGTATGGGACTGACAGTTCCGATAGATAAGTCACGTGATTCCATCAAGCGAGTAGCAAAGTGGTAGACAAGATGCTTTCTACTGTTTCTCTATTCTATCATACGTCATCATTCTATTTTGACAGTAGAATAATCCCATACAAAGTGGTAGACAAGATGCCGTTTTTGACAAAACAAATAGATAAGTTTCTATTCTACTAATCGCTAACCAAACGATTCCTCGAACCCAATAGTAAAGCGTAAACCTTTGAGTTTCTTATGGTTTTTTACTTATGCTTTGTGTATCGTGTTTTAATTATAAGTTAATATGCATACTTTATGCCTTTTGTGGGCAGCCAAAAATGAAGAAACTTGGCTTAGACGGCAGAGGAGACATGAAAACCGAAAAAGTTAACATCATGCCAGACAAGTTATTTGTTGAACATTTTCGACTTAATAAAGATTTTTTATAAACTATGTAGTGAACTTAGAAGGCGTACACACTTGAAAGGAACAAACGAGTTACCAATGGAGATAAAAGTTAAATAAAAGAAAACTTTAATTATGTAGCACTGTAATAAATAACTAAAAAAATTGTAACAAGATATTTCTTTCGTAGGTCTTGTGTGCCCTTAGTTTTTCGCCGCGGGCTCTTATTAGCGAGTAGTTAGCAGCAACACATGAATTCTACAAACGCGGCAAACTGCTGTGGGCTTGCTCTTTGTCTAGATGCCATCCTAAAAAGGAATAAACATACATTGTAAACCCTTTTCACTTTTTAACGACAACACCAGAATAATAATAAAATTACTATGTTCACGAACGTAAAAGCACTTTCTTTCTTGCACTGTTAAACATTACACCCAATTTAAATTATTTATCATTATTTAATAATTACTAAATAATTACCACATTCAGTACAACTCATTATTTTCAATATCGGATGTTATCGTCCGCGCGCCTTGATGTCAGACCCTTGCATCGGCGGCGCACGCATGCGCAGAAGCGCGGACCGTGCGACGACTACCGAAGAGAACCGAATGGAGCCGAGAGGCAGCGCGCGAAGTAAGTTTGACGTTTCTTCGATAGAAAAACCACGGACACTTTTTTTGTCTTTCTACTGTCATGATGGAAACAACGATCTTGACAGTAGAAACATCTTGTCAAGCTATCTACGATAGAAAACGTTAAGTCTATTACGATTGTAGAAATAGAATAGATAAGAAGGGAGTGGCATTTTGTCTAGGCCTGCTGATTAGGCAGGACAAACGCAAAATTTAAATTTTTACTGCCCCTGGCTTGATTTAAAGCATTTTTTTCTATGTACAGACATTCGACCTCTACAGTTTTATTATATAAAAATTCGAAATTCAAAAGCGTTTATTCAGTTTAGATGCGTCTTAGCGCATGCTTATAAATTAATATCATATACAACGTATAAATAAAAATCTTTAAAAAAAAACAAGCTTGTATTACTTCGTTAAATAAAAGCGTGTTACATTGTGATTGCAAAAGATGTTCTTCAATATTCCATCTTATTGTAACACGCTTTTTAAAAAAAAGAAAAGAAAAAAGAAAGCAAATTAAAGTAAAGAAAAAAGAGAAAAAAAGATGCAAAGTAATAAAAGATTGTTTTTTAAAAACATTTTTATTTTTAACTTTTTGGTGTTTAAGCCAAAGGACTGGCAAAATATGTACGGGCTCCGTTCCCAACACCAACAGAAATAAAACCTATCTCAACTGATAGACCTTGGCAAAATGAAAAATTTTTTCTATGGCGACGTTCGCCAAATGCATGGGTTTCTGTACAGTCAAGTTTAAAAATATGTATGCACGTTTGACAGTAAATGACTCTTATTGTTAGGGGAAAAAGACTATCACCTGTCAAATGTGCAAATATATTTTTGAACTCGACTGTACCTGTACCTTTTTTTCGGCAAAAATGTAGGTATTTATTTTTTATTGAAAATCTTTACAATTTTATTTTTTGCCTTCTCTATTATACTATCCTTACGGTGCATGACAACAGGTTCAAAATTGAGTTGCAAGATTTCACCCGAACGCACATTGCAAGTTAATTAAAAGCTTGTAAAAAAAAATCTTATAGTTTATGTTTTATATTTTTGCTTCCAAACTTTTCAAATTAATTTAAAGTATTAACAAAGCAATGGTATTGTTTATTTCGTAAATGCTCTTATTGCTTTTAAGTTTGCAATCATTTTGCGAATGCACGTTTTCGCAATTGTAAAACATGTGGATAAGAATAAGAAGGTTGTGTTTTCGGTATGTGAAGATGTACTTCAAAACCATACAATATACTACACTACATTTTTGAAAAGAAATCTTGAGGAAATGTAATTATGACAGTTTGTGGTTGTTTTACAAGCTACAAATTAGATAGCCATTTAAGCCATATTCTAGTATACAACTTAAATTCTAAAGAAATTTATAGAACACCTATTTTTTAGTATGGGTTTGAAACGAGGGAAATAATGTGACCAAGATAGTAACGGTTATGAAAATGAATGGGTGTGTAGTAAAAAAACTCAAAGCGAGTGAGGGAGGAAACGACATATTGAGATGAAAGAAAAAACATTACGACGATCCTTAATGTAGTAAGAATAACTTATTAATAACAAATGTCTAATACCACAGTCGCAAAGAAATATTATGTTACGGGAATAGAACGTAATATTTGTAAAAACAGTCTCTAAACAGAATAAATTATGACGTAGGACCCTGAATTAGTAATGAATGAAAAAAACGTGCTTAGTCGCTATGGCAACTAATATATCAGAGATTAGCATCGAGCGAGCTTCACTATGAAAAGTTACATTTGGTATATGGAGCGGTTTTGTCACATATAGCCTTTAAGGGCCACGTGGTTAGCACTCTATTTGAATTGAAACAAAGTTGTTTCTAATGCTTTTATATTACTAAGTTTGAACTTTATTAGTATTTTTTACAATATCTTCGGAGCCACTTGATTTGGAATAGATTCTCTTAGAAAAAAGCCACATCCATTGTAGCCACACCCATTTACTTGTGTGCATTAATAATTGTGACCAATCAGCGATTTGCGCAAGGTTCTATTATTAATAGGATAAGAATCTTAAACCAGCGTACGACCCGCCTGATAGAATGCGGTTACCAAAACCTTATGACGCTCATAACATTTTAGTCACTAGAAAAAAATTCAATAAATCGTGCACGCAGCGGAGATGCGAATGTTGAGATGATTCGACCAGAATAGATGAGAACTGAATATGTCAGATGGTTTTAATAGTAATTAGAAGGTAGCCGTGGTATGGAATAGTATGCTTAGTATCGTGGATGGACCTAGAACGAGAGATCAAGAACGAGAACGAGACCAAGTAAGGGTAAGCGTTATGTTGTAATAGAGCTCTCGCAATTAGCTCTAGAGACGTTTCTCACCGCAGGAAGCCAACATTACTAAGTAGTCTTATTTAACTACGATGAATATGATATAGAATTTTACTGTTTCCCTGAAATGTTATTAAATTTAGCATCTATTAAACTTTATAACTCATTCGTACATGAGCTCAGTGCCTTAAGTTTGAAAACTCCTAAGAGAGAGTATATTCAGATGACAGTTTATTTATTTCGGGAATAAATTCTTCGAAAAATGGATCTTTGATAATGTCGTCCCTTTTGACATTAATGTGTTTTTGAATTAATTTGTAAGTACTTGTTACAATGTGTACACAAATAAATTCAACGTGACATTTATATAATAATGCTATTAGCAGCCCTCAGATAAAGAACCTCCATAAAAAGCATACCAGCCGTAAACAAAAATTCTGAAAGAATAATCACCTTGACAGGCCTTGACTATTGTGTACATTAATTCTGTTTTAAACAAAATACCCCTTTCTAAAATGAACTGACAGGATAGACCCAGTGCCAATGGGGTCAAATTATCAAAAATCGTTTGACTATTTTGTTTCCTTTTGATAAATAATACCCGACTCTTCCCTTGGATGTCGTAAAAAGCGACTAAGGGACTTAGAACTGCACAACCATCCATAGCTTAGCTTGCATAGCATAGCTTGTAGCTGCGACGCGCACGGGCTAACCATCTGTCACGCTCAGTGCAGTCACTGCTTGATGAAGCGTGGACTATGGCAATGGAGTGCTTCTGCGGTGCTTTTGTCTAGTCTCTGACTAACCCTTGGGGGATAAAATAGTCGTGATTATATGTATGTAAATAATACCAATTTAAAAATATTTTGATCTGTTATTCACTTTGGGAATTCGTAGTATAATAAATTGCTTGTATCATGTCCTTAACACATAAGTACAAAATGGAATGCTCCTCTGTAATAACGACAAATTTAAAACGTTCACACGCTAAAGGCAACAGTAGTTTGATTCCTTCGATTCAATTTCCGTAGAGAGGGCGTCTCGCTCCCAAATAGTTGAGCACCGCAAACTCGACGCGACGAGAGCCTCCGACAGAGATAATTGTTGAGAATTGAACAACGGCACCCTTAACATCTGGATGCAAATTGAACATAATGGGTGTACCCTGAATATCAAGCTGCAATGTCGTAATTTCTAATACCACCGAGGCAAACATGCATACGACCCACTTATCGTTTTCAGACTATATTAATAAAAAAACAAAATGATTTCAGTGCTTCTAATAATAATTGCATATTGTTTTGATAGTGAACTGTACGACAATCACAGCCGTTTTTTCTCCTTTTGCTTCAGTTCTGTAGACGAGTAGTTTCCAACACAAGTTTTTTACATAGGTACCTCAGGCAAGCTTTTGGTCTTCATCTCACCTGATGGTAAGTGACGAAGGTGTAAGCGAGCTTCACCTGTATTATTACTTAACTGAGACTGGCTATCTTACCTCTCATTGCCAGAATACAATATTTTACATCATTGTTATTATTTACAAATTAGATATGACGGTGGTAGCTAGCCAGCCGGGCTTAGAAGCCCTACCAACAACCAAACCGAGCAGAAACAGCCCGATGGAAATCGAGCCCCGGACCTTCCGATCAACCCCCGGTGGTATCAACCTCAGACCAGAAAGGCGGTTAAAGGTGCTTGTAGTAATAACTTATACCACTTATATTCACTGAACGGTACTCGCGACGTTTTTGTCAAGTGCCTTAGAACACTTTCCATGGTTAATCTGAAAAAAGATCTTAGCGACGCAATATCGCGACGAGGTTGCAAAGACCCGGGGGTGCTAGTGCTCTCTGGTATAGTAACCTTTTTTTCTTCTTTTTTCAATATGACAGGTAAGCTCTTGGCCTTCATCTCGCCTGATGGTAAGTGACGATAAGGCCGAAGGTTGAAGCGAGCCTCACCTGTATTTCTCAACTACTGAGGAACTGGCTATCTTACCTCTGATTGCCGGAACACAACAATGCTTATAACATTGTTATTATGGCGACAATTTCAGGTAAAACGGTGGTAGTTAGCCAGGCGGGCTTTGAAGCCCTACCACCAACCAAACCAAGCAGAAAAACCCCTGCCCCATGGGGAATCGAACCCAGAACCTCCCGATCTACACCTACAGTCAACCACTAGACCAGATAGGCGGTTAAACCTGCAATAAAATGTATACACTTGTGTTATTATAACGATGCAAATAGGTTCGTATTTGAATAAGATTGAATACATATTAGTGCTAGAACTCTCTGGTACGCATAATATACGAACAGAACGTCGGTCGCTGAAGTGCGAGCAACATTCCACGCAAGACCGAACCTAGATTTTATACAAAAGGCATAATTGACGTTGCGTGAAAAACGTCGCACCTTGTTCAGAACACCGAAAACACAAACAATCCAAACAAAGAAACGATAAAGAAAAACTACGAACAAACAATACACCTTTTTTATATTAGACTAGCTTTTTCCCGCGTTTTCGTCCACGTAGAATAGTTACTTTGAGATAGTGTAATGGTATGTAGCCTATAGCCTTCCTCAATAAATAGGCTATTCAACACTAAAAGATTTTTTCAAATTGGAACAGGAGCCCCAATTGGTGAAATTGAAAATTTACTCCTACTCTATTATTAGAAGTTCTTAGTGGCGTTCCTATGGGAATATCGGGGCAAAAGGTAGCCTATGTCTTTCCTCAGGCTCTGTATACCAAATTCTGTGTACCGAAATTGGTTCAGTAGTTTTGACGTGAAAGCGAGACAGACAGACGAACGGAGTTACTTTCGCATTTATAATATTATGGATAAGGTGTTTGACATGTTATCGAAATTGGTCATAATATTCAATGGTGTTAAATGAAAGCATCATTTACGTATCGTAGACTTATTTATCGGGAGTTCGATTGACTAGCTTCGTTGACAATTCAACGTATCGGCTAGGCGACGTTTGATTTTATTGACCATAATACAATGTCTAGACTGTGCATATTCTTGGTATTGCTTATCATGTAATCTAGTAATGTAACTTAGAAGACTATGAAAGGAGATATGATGTTCAACCCTTCGGTGTATGATGTTCAAAACTTCGTTCATAATTTTAATATTTTTCTTAAACGAAACAAAGTAGTTTGAATTACTTGAGCAGTAATAAAGCGTAGCTACAACTATTTTCATACAAGATTAAAAATCATTCTACAAAAACAGCGAGAAAAGAACATAGTTTTATCCAACTTTATCATCCATCATTAAGGATCATTCGTACATTCCGTCATTGTCCTTTAGTTAGAGCATTGAACCTTTTTTTTTAATGTCTTTAAAATTCTGCCAATTCCAGCGGGGAGGGAGGAAACACGCACACAAATAAACACTAATGCAATTTGAAAACACGTCGCTACGCACGCACACTACAAACTTTATGCAGACGGGTATATTCCTACACAGAGAAATTTTTATGCGTTGACGTTCGATGATCATATTTTATAATTCGAAGATCATAATTATTTTGGCGAGAGTAGAAACGCCTTACATCACTATCACATTTGGACTCCACTTCTACTTAATCTCAGATTTGCAGACATCTTTCTAGCTTTCTATAAATAACTAGTACAGTGAGCTTTATTATTTGGAATTGATTTTGAACAATTGTTTACATGCGGCCGACTCTTATTTTAATTTCGCTGTTTCTTATTTCAAGCGAAATTTTAATTTTTTCGCTTTTTAACTATACATCATTAGTGTAGTTAAATAGCGAAAAAAATTTTATTGTAAAAAATATATTTATTTATTGCGTTTATTGTCCGAAATGTCTAGACCGCTTTCAATGAAATTTTGCATGGTGATACCTTGTATCCCTGGTCAACATCTTAGATGCTTTTTATTCCGGATAGTTAAAGGGTTCCCGTGGGATAGTTAAAAAACCAGTAACCGCGGACGAAGTCGCAACAGCTAGTTATAAATAAACTTATTTTAGTATCTGATCTACAACAGACTAGTGTTCATGTGTTTGTTTTGCATAAAAAAATTTCATTAACATTGGCTTTGTTGTTTGAGGGATTTGGTTCCAAATTAAAGACTAAGAAACTTTTCGTATTATGTATATTTTATTCCTTATCTACCTAATATCTACAATGAAATTATATGAGCTGTTTATTTTCTTTGGACTAGTGTTATTAGCTATCTATTTTGTAACCATACAGATAATGATTGTAGTCGCATCTAACAAGAAACGAACCTAAATATCAAATTGAACACAGAGAGAAATTAAAACTTTGCTTCTAAATTTTGTGTGGATCTAGAGAAAACTTCACAAAATTAGTATCAAACACACCACTTGCAATAACACAAATATTTGCTAGTTAACATTGCTATTCTTTTACGTGGCTTTCATTAGTTACCGAGCAAAAGTTTCTCCGCTGTTTACTCTGAACCCAAATAAAGAACATCCATTTTCAATAATAGTGTGTATATCGACAAGAGCCAAACGCTTGGACCGCGGCCAATCGTGCGAGGAGATGAAATAGCTGATGTACATACTCATCATTCAATTACTCATAAAAATGTTCAATATTACAATGGAATTCTAATTAATTGCAAAATTTTGTGTTGATAAGAAAAAAAATTAGATGTTTTTAATGGTATCTACTTGTGCAAACAACAACAAACGCATAGAAATAAATCTTATATGTATTCCACCAACTAAGAAGATCCCTGTAGGTCATAGCGAAAGCCATTGGTCGTAAAATAACTTCACTGCCTGACCTTCCCTTCAAAACTGTACACAGTGCTGCTTTGAGACAAAAAGAAAGTAAAAACAGTGAACCAGTTCCGAATATTTTAGATGAAATGGCGACAGGTTACGGACGGAAACTACTTGCTACCCCTTATTTCATTAAGATTCAAGGAAAAAAATTATAATTCTGTAATTAGACCTGTCGCCATGTTTGGATCGGAATGTCGGCTTGTAAAGCGGAATGATGAACAAAGATTGCATGTAGCTGGAATTCGTATGTTTAGGTGGGTGTGTGATGTGACGGGAATGGATAGAGTGAAGAATGAATATATGAGGGGAAGTCTGCAAGTTGTCCCGATCGCTGATAAACTGAGAGAAAAGCGAATTTCCTGGTAAAGACATGTATATATATTTTATGTACATATATATGGAGAGAGATCCTAAATTCTTTGACATTTCCGGACATACTTGTACATACTTAAGTAGCCCTCATACACGCAGCCATTCGTCAGAAGTCAAATCGCATTGAATATTGGGAATTGTTGAAGTGCGATGAAGCGGTAGTATTGTCGGGTTATTATCCAATTTCGACGTATGCTTCCACGAAGCCGTATTTTTCGGGTTGAGCGAGTATTGGATGCATTCCACAGGAAAGTACCGCTTAAGACATTCCTGTTCGAATCGTCTTTCAAGCATTTCCTAGTTGTATCCAATATAAGTTTTCTTATCAAACTTCCAAGTCATAACTCTATTCTGATTTCTTGGAAATAGTATGCTCATTTTGTTAATGTCAGTCTTTGTCATTGTTAGTAGAGCAGATATTAACATTGGTATTCTTTTGAAATGAAAAAAAAACTCATAAGCGAATTATCTTGTTAACAACTACCACAAGGATGCACCTTAACAAAGCAAATAAAGATTTCATTTCAAATGAACTTTCAATGATTATCTAAATCTACATGAAATAAAATTAAACAAGTATAAATTACATAAAGTATCACTTACACAGTGCCTATTTTTACCCGGGAACACATAGAATGTAACTTTTTATTAATTTAATAAAACAGTTCTGAGATCTCCTATTTATAGAATTTCCAACATAATTTTAGTTTATTTTTATTCAACCACTCAACAAATTTCAAGTTGGTCAATGATAAAACCCACCGGCAGTATTTCTGTTCGATACAATTTCACTGACAAATGCTTAATAGGAGCGTGCGTCCCAAATGAGATATTTCCAATTGGGCCATCAATCTATCGCGGACACAACACGCGTCGAATAAAACAGCTTCTAATTTACTAAACAATTCGGTTGGCAGAGGCGTAGTGTTCAATTGGGGGTAGGTGTCAGTTTGCGGTCGGTTGGAGCTCGGCCGCCGCTCGGCCACATCCACGCGGTCGCGGCAATTGAAACGATCGTGTTTTCGCTATATTGCAGTCATACAATCAGTTTTTGTTTAATGCATTATTAAAATATTGCACTGCACCTTTATATACAACAAGAATCTATCCAAACAATGGTAAAACTAAAGGAACGAGGTCTCTTCAGCAAGATACCGACCCCACACATAGGCGCGCTCAAAGTTGCGTCGAACGAACTTCCACTGGTGGAAGTACCAAACGACGGAATGCACGTTCAATACATTTCGACAAAAAATACAAAATCCAGCTCCAGTACGATAGTAAAGAAGGTCTTAACCTAAAACATCTGAGAACCAAATGGTTCAAAAACAGAGCTGGGAACAGGATGTGGAGTATTCTCTTACGACCTTAACATGAAAATGTACCCCTGGGTATCCACACCGTAATTCTTGCAGAATGTCTGGAAATCACCACTGCCATGAAGGAAATACTTAGAAGGGAAATCAAGGACAACACATGAAAATCCTATCTGACAGCAAATCTGTACTACGAGCACTAAAAAACGACCAGTGAAACTCAACACTGATCTACGAATGTCACCATGCACTGACGACGGCAGGCGATGACAATTACATCAGCTTACAATGGATTAATAGACACAGCAACTCGTGCGATAATGATAAAGTGGACAAACTAACCAAAAGAGGGTCGAATGTGGAAGCCCAAGGATCAGAACCGAAAATACCGATTATTTTTAATAAAAAGCTCAGCAAATGACTCCAAACTACCATACCGTACCGTATAAGCAGTAGAGGAGTCCATATGTGACTAAAAATTAAGTTAGGCAAATGAAGCCTGGAACACTACAGAAGACTACAAGCAGGCAAGAGCCTCCTTGCCAAACATCAAGATCCGATTTTCTGAAAACATCCTCAAGTTAAACAGGAAACAAGTCAGGCAACCGCGGCCTTAACAGGCCACGGTCCGGTTAACAAACACTTATTTAATTTAGGTTCAAGAGACAGCCCTGACCAGGTCTAGCGAATTACCTGGTAAGACATCTCGGACAGCCGGGCTCACTGCCGGGAGTCTTCAGTGGATTAAAAAATCCTGCTGAGATTCATGGACGAGCTGGGCTGGCGAGAATAGGAACAATTTTCCCGCACACGCAAAATAGGCGCTACGACGTCGAGTTGCGGAAAACTGTCCATTTTACTTTATACCTTAACGTATTTTGTCATGCAAAAAGGATCTGGAATGACATCTTTGGGGGTCTAATTATATGCGTCCGCGTGACCGAGCGGCCCAGTGGCTGCACCGCGAAATTACACGCTACCGTATACAAAACTATGTAGTGGCTGCGCCGCTTTCAAATATATCGTTACATACAGTTGTTTGTAATTTCGCGGTGCAGCCGCTGGGCCGCTCGATCGTGCAGACGCGTATAACTAAAGCCTCTAACTAAACTAAACTAAACCTCAGAGAGTGATACTTAAAATTCGTTCTTATGTTTTAGTATTTCCTTCTTACGTTATTACTAGTGCTACACAAATAGGTAAAATATTATTAATTACCCAAAAAAGACCGTATTCCTACTTAAAATGCCGGCAATGCACTCGTGACAGTAAATAAATGAATTTTTAAATAATTAAAATTGAATACAAAATTTAAAAAACGAGACTATATTTAAACAATGTTACTGCAGTGCAGCTGAACGATAATTTTTCAGGCGGGCCATCCTTTTTAATTTTTAATGGAGCTATAGAATGATTAACTATTATTGCTTCATCATCGCCTCTTCGTAATCCAATTTTGGATCTTTTTGGACCTTTTCCCCTCATCATTCCTAGTATTCTGAAAAAACCTCTCGTTGAGTCATGGCCAGATATGTTTTAATCAGATTATGATATCATCGATATATTTTAATCAGACTGGGCTAGGGCCCGTTCCCACGATGTTAGCTCCAAGTTCGCTTACATGACAAAAATGGCATTTTCATTAAAGACAACTTAAATTTAATATTCTAACACCCAGTTTTCGAAAGGCTGATCAACGCTAAAATTAACTAATCGGCTGTTAAATCTCTTGTCAAGTAGCAATTGGGTTGCTAGAATGGCATGCATGGTTAAATAGTTTGATTAGATCATCGTGTCAGTTAACATAGTTGTCAAATTTAACTCGAGAATCGTATGTCAACTTTATGTCAATCGCCATTTTGGGTTTCCGAAATGCTTGTCAAGCCGTGATCATAGATTAATATTCGTGTCAAAGCTTGGTCAACTAATCGGTGCGTGAAGGTGAATTAATTTTTTTACGTGGATGTACATTTTCTCTTCAAATCTACGTTATAAAGGTATGTCAAAACATATTTATAATGCAGGTTTATTTGTAAAAATTGTATATTTCGGACATCTTACTAAGCTTATAATGTTTCTTGTTTTAGATTACAATCATGACATTTATTTATTTATTTAAACTTTAATGTCCTAAACATGGTACATATGGCAGATTTAACGACAAATATTGTTCTCGACCAGTCAACCATAGGGTCATTCTTGGGCCTCATTTTTCTTAATAGTAGATACAGCATTTGCACATTTATTTTCAATTATATTTTTGTGTCTGGAATAAAAAAGTAATCAATCTTAGCTACAGCTCTGGATTAGTAATGTAAACAAACAATGATATTAATCAATAAAGATTTTATAGAACGCAGGTGTATAAAGTTCATGTACTTCTGAACTAATTCTAAAAGTTTATACTTATCCCTTTCGGTGAAATTCTTTCCTCGTGAGGTCATTTTAAACACAAAAATTTAATATGTAACTTGAGATTTTAAATTCTCCCTCGGAATATTGTGTCAACGATGGCAGCCCGTAGCTTTTTTCATTCGCTTTGGAACCAGGCATATTGGCATTTGTGACTAATAAGAATGAACTAATGAACCACAATGAGCAGTGTGGCTATAATTAAAAACAAAACCGCATGTCAAAGCAAAATAATCATAGATCAGTTAATTTTGGCCTGATCAAATATTCTGAAACTTAAATTGATTTAACATTAATGTTAAATTAATACTCGTAGTCGTAGTATTAATACTCGTCGTCGTCGTCGTTAGTTGATTAATCATTTGACAGGCCTTTAAGAATCCGGCTGTAACTGCCGCACTCAAGAGTCCTTTAATAACTTGAATGGTTACTTAGAACAAAAATTAAAAACATATTTCAATACCCATAAAGAAGATTTTCTTTATTCCATGAAATAAGTTTAGTGATTCTTTTTTCAGTGTTACGGCTGTGTAATAACTTTTGGAATTCTGTAGACTCAAACAAAGACACAAAATTATACCTACAAAAATATTTTTTTTTCTACAAAAGATATTTTTAGTTTCATTTCATAATTTATGGTCATGATAGTATTAAAATACAATTTCTCCTACCTTTTATTTTACTGATTTATTTGTGTTTTTTTAACACTTCGCTAATTTGACGACCTCCGTGGCCGAGTGGTCTGAACGCCGGTCTCAAGGCGTCGCCATCTCGGGAGGTCCTGGGTTCAATCCCCAGTAGAGGCAAGTGTTAGGGTGATGAATTTTTAGACCGTTGTTCTCCAGTCTTGGATGTTCATGTAGTATATTATGTATATTCTCAATAATTATATGTATTTATCTATTAAATATATTTGTCCGTCATCTAGTATCCGTAACACAAGCAACATTAAGTTGCTAAATAGGGACTAGTTGATAGGTGTGAAAGTATGAGGATATTTATATAGAATAGAAAGTCTTCTAAATTCATATTTAAGACACGCAACGATCCGAAGCACGCGACTAAGTCCTTTGCGAGATATCCCAAACATTTATAGGCTCTTTTGTATCTATTCTTATAAGCTAACCTCAGACATAATATCTAACAAAGCTGAATACTCAATAATATTATTATATAGTAAGAAATACACATAGACGTGTCTGTTATCGTTCAAGAATATTTGTGGCCAAAAATAATTTGTCTGTTACTCCATTAATAGAAATGGAATTTAAAGACGATGAAAGGTTATTATCATCTTATCCGAGAGATTCTGAGGTTACAAGATCTTGTCAAACAGTGGCTTATCCCTATTTAATATTTCCCGTTTAAAGCCATCGAACCCATCAATTCTAGAAATTATTTCCGTACGCAATTGGGGAGATGGAAGAATTTGCTTCAGTAATATTTGCGATTCGACGAATTTCAGTAAGACTAATAATGCGAAGTTTTAAATAACTTTGATCGTTTCATTTCGATGCTCAAAGGAACGAAGCGTGGAGACCTGATCCCATAATTTATTGCGTAACTGTGAAGGGACGGGTTTACTCTGTTGAAATACCCTTGTTATGACGTGTGGCGGAGTGTGTGTATTATGTGGATATAAAGCAAGCACAAGTAAAAATAGACAGCACTGTTTTTTGTTTCATGATCTTCTATTACCGCATTACCACATTTCTTACCGCTTTACTGTTGAATTATTTTGTCTATATCTATAAAAGTACCAATCTATAAAGCGATTTAAATTCAGATTCCTGTCTCTTCTTTGTTATTTTGCGTTAACCATCGGCGTCTGCATCGTACTGCCAGGTCACGTGATTGTATTAACACAAATACAACAATTTTCTTTATAATGTGTACTTACTTTATTTTATAGAACGTATGATCTAAAATCAAACGTTCTTTTTCTTTATTGAACAAATCACCATCCAACTTTGTTCTACCGCCATTTTCTTAATCAATCTTCATCCTAAATTTCATTCCAAGATATCGCCCGATATTTATAATAATAAGCATGCTAATGCTGATAATTATAAGCATATTTTAATTGTGTCAGTAACCTCGAATTAAAGCTAGGATGATTTGGGTGAG
The DNA here is from genome assembly GCA_910589355.1 of Parapoynx stratiotata. Taxonomy (NCBI): domain Eukaryota; kingdom Metazoa; phylum Arthropoda; class Insecta; order Lepidoptera; family Crambidae; genus Parapoynx; species Parapoynx stratiotata. Next base: position 581,804 of record OU342463.1, read on the forward strand.
TGCAGCGCTAGTCCAGCTGTGGCGGACTTGCCGGAACTGCGCCGGCGGCGGGCCTAAATTGAAACATAATCGGAGTCCAGATCTGAGGCTCCATTTGCAGCATGGCTAGGTCGGATTGCCACCAAATTGTTTACTGATTTTGAAATAGAACGTGCTCAGTTTCATGTTATAGCAGAATGTAGTCAGCTTTAGAGAGGGACTACTTTTGTTGAATCATATTCGGGTAATCAATACTTATATGAAAAATCGGAAGTGTTTGTTTATTTGGAAACTCTTACTGATTGACCAGTGGTACAATATAGATCAAAGTCGTAGCGTTATGTGCGGCATAAAAAATAAGACAGAAATTGAAATTACTGAGTACCTACTGTAAGTTTACGTCACAGGTTTGCAGGAATATACTTAAGGAGTTGTATCCAATAACTTCTGAGATAGTGATAGGCCACTTGAGTTTTTATAGGTCGATAACTTTTTAATATTTTAAGAAGTCACTGAAAAACTTTATCTGTCCATAATAACATCGTGATTTTGCTAAGGTTGCAATTCACAGAGTGTTACAAAAATAAAGCTATTGAAAGAAACTGTTCTATAGTGTCTTTATTTTGTTTTCCTGCTCTCAAAATACTCCTTGAGATTCCTTGCGATTGTAGAAAGACTGGTCTTCAAAGTTTATACGAGTACACAAAGAAAGTAACAACTGAAGACAGTAATTTTAAGATTGTGATTGTCAAAAGCCAATGAAATTCTTAGCACTGATTTTGCTGTTTCAATAATCTAGGCGAATGTTCTGAAAAACATGAAGTGTCATTTTTTGTGTACGGCTTATGCGATACATCTAGAAGACGCCCTTTCTAATCGGTAATCGAATCCGAACAGTAATGCACATCGTAGAATTTTTGAGTTAAATTAAAATTAACATAATTTTAAAAGGACGAGGTTGAAATTTTGTTTCATGACCTTGAAACGTCTGGACCGTCTGAACAGACCTCTCAGAAAAATTGCGTTAAGGAGCTACGGGGCTTTAGATAGACGCATGCTTACATTTGATATATACAATGCTATACAATAAACTGAAATGGTAAAACAATATAAGGGAGATATCTTATTTCCTGTCCTGGCAGATTCTTTAACTCTCGGGAGTATGGTAAAAAAAAACAATAAAGATATTTAGATAACTGAAAAATAAATGAGGGGGTTAGACCTAGACCTATGTGTGTACGGATGATACCCTTAAAATAATAAATACACTATAATTAGTACACAATGATCCCATTTAAACAAAATGCTCCATTTCTTAATAGTAAAATAATTTCCTGAATAGTCACGCGGACAAACTATTTATTATTAATACACAATACTTCCAAGCAATAAATTTATGCGAGTCTAGAACAGCACATTATTAAGCGTTTAAGGAATTCTATGCTAACAGCATCAAACAAGCAGCACTTGCCGCATATAGTGCCAAAATTACCCAATGTTTGGCTTCCATTTAATATTCATCATAGAGGCGTTTGTTATGGCGCTATGCCGACACTGGGCGGTGTTTATGCGGGATGTCACCACTCCTGTCATCGCTGGACAGCTGTTCAAACACTCTACACCAGCTCCAAGCCCCTAAGCCAGTCTCTTTGTGCGCCATTCAAAGCGCACAATAATACCCGAGCAAAACGTCACAATGACAGAATAATTTCGAATTAAGGAAAAACTCGAAATGAAATATTACTGAAAGATCACAGAAAAAGTTATATTTGAGAAATGGGATGGAAGTCAAGATATAATGTTCGTAAACAAAAGAGCCTAATGCAGCGTACCCTTCAAGTTGAAAATGTAATATTTACGCCATGAAAAGTGAAGCAAAATTGACGTAATGGTTTGTCGGCCCGATAAATGATTTATAACAAAGTCGCTTTGATGTCTGCGCCGCTTTTACGTATCAAACAACGTACTAAGTCTACTTACGTACGAGTAACGAGTAACTCTTAATATAAAAATACGAGAGAAGGCATTGAAAATACAAAATGGATGATCAAAGCGAGCTCAGTCAAGTGACGTTTTTATATGTCGACGAATTATTATGTCTGACTCTTATTTACATGACATCTCCGAATGAGCTTCCTCGTGGAGTTGAAATGAAGGGCGAAGCGTCAGAGTGATGATAATGCAGTGTTTACACCTGTCGGGCCGCATTGAGCCTGTTAGCTTGGAGGGACAGTTTTGAAGGCAAAAAACGTTTGAACACAAAATTACCTTCAAGACAACATTCGGTAAAATATATTTTAAAAGCCAACTTTTTATTGTAACATTGCCAAAATAATATCAGAAAAAAGTGGTAATATAGAATCTAACGACGCCGACGTGGTGTTTCATGCCATACAACAGTGCTAATACAGGAAGGTGAAAAATTGCTAAATATATGCTTGCTTGCTTGTACTGTTCAAAAAATAAACTGCCGGTAGATTTGTGAACATTAGGTGTAATTTCTTTCATCATAACGTCTTGATTATTATATTTTTATTTCAGAAAAAAATGTATAAAGTCTAGAATAATTTGGGATATCGACTTACTTTTTCAATATAATTCATTCTAACCATTCGTACTATATTGAGTAATCCCTTGAGAGGATTTACAAAATCTTTCAATATCTAAGGCACAAAATCTAAATCCTAAGAAATGAAAATTATCGGACACATATGAATAAAAAAAATTCGAGATAACACTGAATTCAGTCGGTTTCTACTAAAATACGAGAATATTCTAAAGGTCGAGCGGACCTACCTTAACGTACTTACAAAGATCCTTTTTAGGATTACTTTAGGGGAAAACCCTTTTGCTTTACTTACTGCTAGCGGGGCAGTAGGCCTATTTGGGGCTCGCTCAGGGCTTGTGGTAGTGCTGAAAATAAAAATTTGTAGCAACTGTTCGTTGAACGACAAGGAGGTCTAAGGATGTCTTCCATGATCTGGATTAAAGTAATTTTTATACTAAGCATTACTTAAAAAGGAAGCTACCTGGCTTATAACTTGAAAGGTAACTGTAATCCCAGAATAAGGTATGCTTGTGATATGTAATAAAAATATTTTTATTCTCATTTAATCACGCCATCATTTATTCACGCCTGCGGCCAGCGCCGGCCACACGCGCGCGCTTATGTCCTATTTGAATGGATCTCGCGCCGGGGCAGCAGTAGCCGAGTTGGGACGGACGGGGCTCTATTTTTTTTTTTTTTTACATGTGACAGGTAAGCTCTTGGCCGTCATCTCACCTGATGGTAAGTGACGATAAGGCCGAAGATGCAAGCGAGCTTCACCTGTAATCCTCAACAACTGAGGAACTGGCTATCTTACGTCTGATTGCCGGAACACAACAATGCTTATAACATTGTTATTCTAAAAATTCGTTTGAGAGACTGCGGGAAACGCGGCTTCGATCCCACCACCTGTTGTGGATGATATGAGTTTGAATAAAACTTATCTAAAGTTCATTGTGTATATCGCTCGCCTCACATTGTGCCCGGTGCATGGCAACAGGCTCGCCACCTGTTACGTGAGGACCTAACATATCTGGCGAAATGTGGGTGTTTAACACCTCTGCCTATCCTTTCGGAGAAAGAGGCGTGATGATATGTATGTATAAATCTCGCCGGAGCCTGCGTGACAGCGCGACACCACCTTTATACTTTATTCAAAACCGATATGTCCAAAAATTAAAGTGATACCAATAGTTTTTAAACTTAGACTCATCAAAGTTAGGGTTTTGTACTCGTTGTAAGGTAGAGCTAATCCTTTCTTCAGGTACATTATTGTAAATTGCTAATCAATACCTCGGCAAGAAATTTTAAACAACTTTTTTAACACAATAAATAAGCTGAGCAAGTACCTATAAATCACTTCAATAGCGCTAATAGTCACAAGCCAACAATTGCCAGGTAATATAAATATAAATCAGGCCACTAATGGGCGCCGCTGACACCTGATATATAGATCACACATTATTAGAGTTATTGTGATACTCTGGCATGCATTAACTGCGATTTATGGAAATTGAGTTTCTGTTCCGGCTTATGTATTTGATGTGGGCTAAACCAATATCGGAGCTTGCTTACAAACGAGCCGTATCAGCCGTGCATTGTCGTACCGAATCACAACATGATTAATTTTGCGGTGATTGATGATATTATGAAGAAACCTACACACAACAAAAGTTTATTGATCGCAGGTGATATGGAGAAGGATTTGCCAAGTCACTCAAAATTTTGTTTCAGTTAGTAATTTAGTTTGAGGCGAGGCAGTTATATAAGATGTTAATGGGAAAGTTAGAAGGGGACGGCCTAGGCGAAAGTACCTTGATCAAATCGGCGACTTTCTAAAAAATGTTCAGGTCAAATGCACCGCAATCCGAAGGACATGTATAATAAGAGTATAGAAAGCGAAAAATTTGTGCCAGGTAGAAAGTGGGGATCTTTAATCTCTGCCTACCCCACTGGGAATGTATGTATGTATAGTGATGAGGCTGTATGTCGGGTAGCTCCTGTGCCTAGATTAAGTCTATAGCCTCTTATGAGGTAAACTGTCACCTGCAAATTATGGCGGGCTTGCTGGTGGTGGAGCTGTTAAGATGAAAACTGGAAAACAGATGAGTTTCTCTAAGATTCTATGGTTAGAATACAAATTTGATAATTATGTTGGATGCCGATTAGGTATTTATTGCGAGATAGCTAGAGACTATAACGAGGAACCTCCTGTTGATTGGAAAGAGAGAGTTCGGTGGTTGTCGAGGCGGCACGCATTATGGGAAATGGGGATGGGGGCTTCTGGTTTCCTTGTTTCATTTAATGATGTTATAATTCATTGGAATGACATCTGTCGGTATGGTATAAATCCTAACTAAGATCCTGACGTAAGTATAGCTGATTGACTTAGCAAGGATCTGGTTCGTATAACTATTCGAATTATTTATTTTATTTATTTAGTTTATTTAATACTTCTATCATTACAGGCATGCCTAATACGATAGTGTATCCATATATAAAAATACATATTTTAATAAACTATTATATAAATTGAACATTACCAATTGAATTACATAATCTTAAACAATTTAATTAGATGATAAATACATTTCATATTCAATTAATAATATTTAAAATAACAATTAATAAGCAAACAATACTATTTCCATTCCAAATTTCCATTCCATGCAATTATTTTAAATTTACAATTTAATTTTAATAATGATCATTCTATTTATATGCGATTATATTTAAAGCCGCCTTAGTGAATTCACTCAGAGAACATGAAAATACATCGACTCGTTCAGCTATTACGTTAATGGCGCGAAGGGCGCGCGCCAGCGGCGACTGCGCCAGCAACTTGGTGCGCGCGTGCGGGAGCGCCAGCAGCGGCGGAGCGCGCCGCCGCTCAGCGTACCGATCTGGCACACTGAACCTCACATGCTTGAGGAACTCCGCGTCTTGTATTTTACCCACTAATATTTTGTGTATGTAACATACTAATTGAAAGTCCCTCCTGACCTTTAGCTCACTGTAGCCTACCATCCCCAGAACGAACAAATTAGGATATTTCAGTGGGTAAAATGGATAGACCCCATACAGCTTCATATATAGATACCTAATGAACTTGTTTTGCACCCTCTCCAACATGAGAATATACTTGGTCTCTTGAGGCGCCCACACGACCGCACTGCTCTCCAGCTGGCTCCTGACCAGGGCGTTATACAGAGCTGTAATGGCCGTGATGTTGGTAAACCCTCGAGCCGTGCGAAGAACGAACCCCAAATTTCGATAAGCTTTTCTACAGATCCCATTAATATGCTCACCAAATGATAGTCCCGTAGTAAGTCGCACCCCCAAATCTCTAACCTCTGTCACTCTCTGCATATCCACCCCCCCAACCACATAGGTATGTTGAATCACATTACGCGCGCGCGATAAAGTTATTGTTACACATTTAGCTGTATTAAATTGCAATCGGTTACACTCACTCCAAGCCATTACTCGGTCTATATCATTTTGTAACCTCTCGCAGTCACCCAGCGTTTCCACAGGTAGATAAAGCTTTAGGTCATCCGCAAACAAAAGGCACTTAGCCTCCTTTACCACGCTTGGCAAATCATTAATCATCAATAAAAACTCCAAAGGACCAAGATTGCTGCCCTGACTCACCCCACATCTCGTAAAATACGGCTCCGACACACACCCCGCGTACTCCACGTACTGCTGCCTATCTTCCATGTAACTTGCAAATAGTTGCAAAAGATGTGGGGTAAAACCGACATTCGCTAACTTTTTAAGTAGGATATCATTATCGACTAGATCGAATGCTTTTTTAAAGTCAAAATAAGCTGCGTCTACCTGCACCCCCCTGTCCACTGCTGGTATCACGTCCGCCATGTAGTTGAGGAGGTTGGTGGCGGTGCTGCGCGCCGCGCGGAACCCGTGCTGCGAGTCCGCCAGCTGCGCGCTCACCTGTCGGTATAGACTCCTATGTATAGCAGACTCCAGCACCTTTGCCGGCGTCGAAAGAACCGCCACAGGTCTGTACCCTTCTACACTACTCGACGCCCGACCCTTCGGTACCGGTACCACGCGTGTCAACTTCCATCTTTCTGGAAACACAGCTGACCCAAGACATAAATTAAATATGTAAAGTAGGGGCGCGGCCAGCACCGCGCGACAGTCTCTGAAAACGAAAGGTGGTATACTATCTGGGCCCGAGGAAGTCTTCGGCTTGAGCTGGCGCAGCGCAGCAGCTACCTCATCCAACCCCAGGTGGTCGAGGTGAACGCGCGCGCTCGCGTTGCTGCCGCCCGCCTGCATCACACTAGCGCTAACATCCAATTGCGCTTTATCTGGGTTGTATACCGACTGAAAATACCTAGCGAATTCAAAAGCACATTTATCTGCACTAAGTACTGCCCCATCCCTAACGATTCTCTGTGGACTCCTACTGCCTCTTTTATCCTTTATATAGTTCCAGAATACCTTAGGTTCCTCGAGTAAACGACTCTGGATACTATGCTTATATTGACTATGAGCAAGTTTTATCATAGTTTTAACTTTTGCCCTATATTCTGAAAACGCTCGATAATCTGCTTCCGTTCCGCTCGATTTATATTTTTTGTGAAACGAAGCTTTTAATCTAATATTGTATATAATCTCACCATTAAACCACGTTGGATATGTAAACTTCATTGAACCGCTAGTTTGTTTCTTCTTTGGTACCCATGTATCGATAACAGAATTTAATGTATCATAAAAATAATTTAAGCTAGCCTCTAAATCTAAGAGAACAATTGGAGACCAATCTATATCCCCAATAGCATAATACAACATTGTAAAATCGGCTTTACGAAAGTTCCATCGAGTCGTCGTCGGTGCGAGCGACGGGGGCGAGCCGTCGACAGGGAGCGAGCGCGGGACGTCGCCGCCGCCGCCGCCAGCCGCGAGCCGCGCGCGCACGCACAGCGCTGGATGGTATGGGTCAAGGCGCACGATAGGTACCGCCGCGGATACGCACACGTCCCCATCGCTCCATGTACTCAATACCAAATCTAAACAACGTCCATTACAATTTTCTACTTGGTTCCCCTGAGTGAATCCACAATACGCCAGAAAATATTCAAAATAATTATTCACTGCCACAGAACTAGAATATAAATTGAAATCACCTAATACTAATACGGTACTATAATTATTACAATATTCTTCTATAATTCTAAACATTATCATGTAATCACTCTCACTACTATTCGGTGGAATATAAATCACGCAACACAAGAACAAAAATCTTTGTCGTAAATAAACAGTTGCACTTACTAATTCGAACACCTGATTGTCCAAGCTTACGTCACCCGGCATCCCCACCGACCGCAGTTCGAAGCGGGGTGTGGCCACTAAACACGCGCCACCCTGTTTTCTTCCATCTGAGCGATCGCATCGGATTATTGTATATCCCGTGGGTATTAATTCAGCATCTTTGATTGATTCGTTGCAACCTGTTTCAGTAATGCAAAATAAATCTGCTTCTGATAATAACACACCCTCATAAAAATTCTCTAATTTAGTACGAAGTCCCCTAACATTCTGGTAAAAAACCTCGACAGACGTATTATTAACTTTTAGATGTTTTGTTGGTTGTCTTCCGAAACCACACCCACTCTCAAAATTCTACATTTATAGGCCATACTTCTGGTTGACACAATGATTCGTAAAGCATTTCTGGGACTCCAATAATAAAAGAGGAATAATCTCTTTCCGTTTTATGCTTTATCTTATTTACATTCAGAGATACTTCTTAACCACATATATTTCTCACGTGTTTTTCTACATTTTCTGTCGAAGTTTCCTTCTTAAGCCGCCAGATATGTAAATATTTTTTCCGCTCAGTGCCTTGAATTTCTGAAGACATTTTATCAACTCCTCTTTTTACTTGACTATTTGAGTACCTACGATTTCTTGTAACTGTCGTCCATTTCTCCTTTTCTTCACTGTTCTGTATACTTATATCTATCTGCTCATTATTTGTTTCTTTTGCATTTCGCTCTTTTATATTTAAGCTTGCTGGTTTTGTGGCCCCACTATGAGATGCCGGTACCGAGGTGTTGTTATGGCTCATTTTCGTTTGCTTTTGATTGCTTTTTATCACACTGGCGAAGGATTTTTCTGATGGCGATGATATTATTTGTGATTTCTCTTTCACATTTTCATTCCTTACTTGTGTTTCCATGCGTTCATTTGTGTTTTTTAGTTCCTTGACTGTTATTTCCAAAGTATCTGCCTTGCTTGCATTTTCTAGTACTACCGCCAACATTTTTCTTAATTTTAGTACCTCGGTTTCCGTAGTAATGCACCTTTTTTTAATACTTTCATACTCTTCTTTTTGCTCCTTTAACATTGCCCTTATTTCTAGCCTAAACTCTTTAATTTCCTCCAGTATGCTCACTTGATCATCCTTTGTTTGCAACTCGTTTTTGCGGCACCGACTTCCACGTTCTGTATTTACAAAGCCGCTGGGAGTAGATGTTGTCTCCACAATTGAATGTCCCCGAACTGGTGTATTTGTATTGTCACGCTTTGGAATACCCCTTGCACATTCAGGGCACATCCAATTATCCTTATATTCTTGAGAAAAAACTTCAAATATTTTTGCTTTGATTGCAAGACAATTTAGATGATACCGCTTTTTGCAATTTACTAGCGAACATTCCATAAATAAACTATCTTTTATCACCGTATCACATCCGTTACACTTGGTATCCATTTTTTTTTACAAATAATAAGAATCGTATTTATTTACAATGCTCCGTTCACTCCGCACACGTCCGCACTCGTGAGCGAATCGAACGTAAAATTAAAACAATCTCGGCCCATCTTCCCGACATTTATATAATAAATTGGATCTAAAAAGCGGAGGTAATCGACGAAACAAGTAATGTCATCTTTAAACGAGATTGAGCAAAATTTTTAAGTCAGCAGATTTTAAATGAATGCATGCTTAACACAAACACAAAAATTACGACTGCAATAGAACTGACTTCAATCGTAACTCAGGAAACCCATTTCTATTTCATAATACCTTATAAATTCTAGTCGGAAGTTATCAAACCACTGTTCGCAATGAGTTTTTCTCACAATCCCGGAGATTCGATTAAAATGCAAATCGTCGGTAAATCTATGAAACCTAAACAGCGTAAATCAAATCGAACAAACAGAACTCATCAGCGATTCATTACCGCTCGATTGTTCGAGTTGGCTGGACTGGAATTCGATTTGAATTACGATAAATATTTAAAGTCGAACCCATAATTCGATAATCTACTGCGTACTGACTTAAGGTACTATTCCATACTACTTAAAAAAAATAATAGTTTAAAAAACTAAAAAACACGCTTTTAGCGCGCACTAAAAATTACAAAAAGAAAGCGTGAAGCATTTACGTAATCTTACTTTTTCTGACAAAACGCTCCACGCTTTCTTTTTGTAATTTTTAGTGCGTGCTAAAAGCGTGTTTTTTAAGTTTTTTTTTACTTTTATTTTTATTTTATTCTTTTTAGTCTTCTTATTATTCAAACTTAATTAACTACTTGTAACGGCCGCCATATTGGATTTAGGTCACGTGATAATTTTTTTCGTATTCCATTCAGCAAACCCTTTCATTTAATACTTATATCATCGGGATGCACTTCAAATAGCCAATCCGCAATCTTCGATGTCCGCCATGTTGGATTTAAGTCATGTGACTATTTTTTTCGTATTCCTGACAGCAAACCCTTTCATTTGATATCCATATCATGGGGGTGGATTTCAAACAGCCAGTCCGCCATCTTGGAGAGGCCGCCATATTGGATTTGTAATGACGTTTCTAAGCTAGTCATGTATTGTCATCAGAACTCAGAGCGTGTGTAAAATTTTATACTAATCGAAGACCGGGAAGTGGGTCAAATTAAGATTTCAATTTTTGACACAGACATACAAACAGTGTGAGTTAAATAAAAGCGTGTAAAAATCCAATCGTCTCCAAAAATGAAAATAAGCCAAAAAATGACATTATACAAAAGGTACACCACCATAATACTTTTAAATAAAAAAAATCACCAGACCAAAACAATGACAACTCTTTTTCGAGCCTAATTTGAAATTTTTTATTTTCATCAAAACATATGTAGTGTACTTAAAAGAAGATGAACTATTAAGTATGATTGAACAGTACAGAGAAAATAATTAAATTAATAAATTGAATTGCTTGACTGAAATTATTATCAAAAAGGGGTCTGAAATTAATCTGACTATTAAAAATTATAAAATAGAGTGCTTGACTCTATTCGATTTCTATTTCGCTTGGTCAAGTGACCAAGAGAAAAGAGGAGGGTCTAGTATTCTAATAAGAAACTGTATTGATTTTACCGAGCTACACAAAGCAGAAACTCTATCAGAAAATTAAAATTTCGACTAATGTGGCATTAAAATTAAAAACATATCTCTGATTGTAGTGTGTATTTATAGAACACCAAACTTAGTATTTTTTGACAAGTAAAATTTCTTGCTCCTAATGTTGTGGAGCAGAATAAATAAACAGAATATAGTTATCTGCGGAGATTGGAATTTCGGTATGTAGGAACCCAATAAAAATACACAGACATTAATTGAAATATTAGAAAACCATAATGTAAAGATTCATATTAATTCTCCGACGAGAAAGGAAGTTTGTCTAGATTTGATTGCGAATATTAAAAAGGGTGAAGGAATTACCTATCAGAATAAATGCTAAATATTTTCATTTAAATTACAAAATTACAATAAAGATCGTTATTGATCAGAATCCAGAAGAGACTTTAGTTATGAAAGAAATGAAATTCCTGAATCCATGGTAATATTGACAAAACTGTATTTCTCAAACTGTCATTACAAAAAATTATTTATAAAAAAATGTACGAAAATGTAATAATTTAAATTCAAATACTTATTATATCCTCAGCCTATATTATTATACGTCCCACTGCTGGGCACAAGCCTTCCTCATGGAGAAACACATGAGGTGTATGGGCCGAAACACCACCATGCTGGCCCAATGCGGGTTGGTGGGTAGAAACAGTTGCAATAGTGACCGGGATCAACAGCTTAACGTGCCTTCTAAAGCACGGAGGAGCTCGAGATCACAAAGTTTTGGTTACCCATCCACGGCCATGATCATGGCGAAGGTAGCTTTGTTTTCAATCGAAAGCCAAAGCGTACTAACAACTCTACGCCACCGAGCTCCCCCTTATTATGACTTATTAATACTTCCACCATTCAATATTTGCATGACTACAATATTTAAGGCAAATACTGTTGATACTTATTGTAACAAGAACTAACAACAGTTGTATGTCCATGGAATTAGCAAATAAACGATATTATTATTATTATTCGTTACTACAATTCATCATCCTGGCAATAATTTTACCGTTCCACAAAATGTAGCTTGTACCAAAATTTTTTTTATAAAATTAATGATGTTAATCTTAGTAAACAACAGAAAAAAATACAAATGGCTGGGTAATTTGTTTTGATTTCCTAAATATTTTCGCAAAAAAATTCGATGTCTTTCTCAATAAAGCATTTTAAGAATACTAAAGAAAAAATTTCCCTATCATAATAAGATCTACATATTTAATGGAGGTTTAACTTAAATTGTTTCATGTCAATCATCGTACAAATGAGACGGTACCTTATTTACCTAATTCAGATTTTAGATAAAAAGGCGATCTTTTTAGCTTATTTCGTGGCGAGGTAAAGACCTAAGGGACTCTACAATAAAATGGTCTAGGTAGATTCCAAAATCAGAATTATTCATTAGAATTAATTAAGATTGAGCAGCGGTGGCCGAGTTGGGACGGAGACAGAGCACCACTCGTCCGTGAGGCCGCGGGAATATCCCACCGCCTGTGCTACTGAGTTTGAATAAAACTTGAGTACAGTTAAATGTTAATATCGCTTGCCTTGCTTGAACATTGTGCCCTGTTACATGGGGACTTAACATATCTGGCGAAAGGTTGGTTAAAACCAATGCCTACTCCGTCGGGGAAAAAGGTGTGATGATATGTCGTCGTTATTGATTAAATATGATGAAATTAATGATAGTAAAAATAATTCAAAATTAACAAAGGTTATTAATTTTAAATACTTTTTTAATTGGGTAACTATACAGAAACTCAATTTAATAGTTTCAGAGATCTTTCGCAAAACACATTGTGTTAACAGGCCTTATCAGATAAAAGCTGGTGTAATATCTGAAACAGCATTAACGCTTTGTTTATCAGAAACAAATACTACACTCTCTGATTAGCGGAAGAATATCGATTAGTTATTAGTGAAATCAGGCAAAAGATAATACAAATAAGCTAGGTGTACTTCGGACATTAGGTATAAGAACTCGGTGGGTCCCGTTATTTGGTCCATTCGTTTGGTATAATATCTAACATATACATAAAACAATATCTTCATGAGTACATCACCAAAGGCTGTGTTGACATCCATAAACTGAAAATCACCTCTACGTCTTGTGCTAATCTGCTGGCCAACAAATGAGAGTCCAACAACGCTAAATAAGGCAATGGACTAGCGTGTTGGGAAAGAGAAGTGAATACGATTACATATATTCCGCGATGGGCCGGCGACCTGGTGGTGTTACGACCCATACTCTCAAGTTTCTCCATGAGGAAAGCCTGTGCCCACCAGTGGGACGTATATAGATGGTGACCATTAAATACTGAATCAACATCAAGAAATCGTATCCAAAAAACAGAAAATACAGCCCTAAGAACTTATAAAAGTTTGAATATGAATCGTCAATTTGCCTAAAACATGATAATACAGTTACGAAGTGTTCAGACGAATCAGCTAATAAAATCTGAAGAACTCCCACGGTCACCAAATTTATGAAAAGCGGGAAAAGGCTTAAACACAAACTTCTATTATACACTTAAAAGTTGGAGAACGTGGCCACCTCGTTGAGGCAGAAATTTAATTTTCCAATTGGCTGAGATTTTTAGTCAAACACCAGCTTATTTGATTGTAGAATTTATTTAAAGCCCTTTGCTTTATTTGAAACAAAGTTTTGGACGATAACTGACAATTTATTGAGAACGTGGACCCTAACTAGGCCATTACTATTGCCACAAACTGTTACATTTCATTGAGAGTGTCATCCAGTGATATTTAATTATATCTGGGATAAATTTATAATTAAAACTATGGATCCCTGAAGTAGAAAAAATATCTAATATACTCGTACTCGCATCTTAAATTGAAAGTCCGATGTTTTACCGCACACGTAAATACGTTTTATAGTGTAATCAATGCACGCGTGTCTTTTATGTTACAACCATGAATCTTTTATTATTGCGCTATATTATTCTACAGACCGAAGTTGCAAACTACTCGGTACAAAATATTGAATGCTTTTAGAATGTCGAACGTCGTCATCTTGTTATTGTATTCATATAACAGCTTTAAACTTCGCAATTTATTGTTTTTGGAAATAAACGTATTTTCTTTTCAATATATACACGTAGGTATAAACAGAACTCTAGATGTCAAGGCCCATTTTATTTTCGTCAAATTTCTGCGCACATTGTCTTAAAAAAAGATTTATATTTAATCCATTCCCTAATTCCAAAATTATCTACCAAATCAGATCCATCCGAGTAGAAAATGCTGCAAACGAAATCGATTTCGTTCAGGACACAAGCTCAGAACTCCAAATTGCTCGATTTTTATCTCGAGCCGCAGCAGGAACGTATTCGATTCTCGTGAATCCTAAATGGATAGACTCTGACATCTCGTTTCGTCACAATGAAATATTGAGTGAGTGAAATGGATTGTCGGCTGGCATCAGCTTTACCTGAAACTCCGCCATAAAATGTTTGAAATGTCATATAAAAATGAGATAAAGCAACAGATCCAATAAGTTTTGTCTGACGAACGCCGCCATATTATTGTGAAGGATGCAAGATCAAGACTTATTGAAATTGTGATCTTGAGTTACGCGCCCGAGGGCTGATCGAAACTAAAACCTAACTCCGCGAGTTACGGGCTAATGTTCTAAAGTATACAAACAGAAAGAATGTAGGTATTCTATTGCGTACTTCAACAGCATAAGAATAAAGCTCAGTTTTGCTTAGTACAGCGGTGCAGTATGAGTCTTATTGACTAGTCGAAGTGAAGTATTTGAAACAAGATAGATTAGGCAGTGATAGGGGCGTCTGAGCGCTGGCAGCCGGCTGGGGTCGTCAGCCGCTTGTATCTCGACAGTAACATCAAACACACTCCAATAGCCCCTTTCTGGGCTTTACAGGGCTATCAAAAACTTATCTGAATTGTTTTTATACGTCAACATTAAAATGCCAGTGAAACCTCATTTATTTGAAAATTTTATCATTTTCCATTTCAATAAATCTTTTACAGATATATAAACGAATATACTGTGTTTAGAAATAATATGATATCTTTTTGTAATTGAGTATTTTGTTAATCTGATTACTGGCGAGACTTTCTCAGAGGAAACCAATGTGAAACGATGTTGATACCTTATTATCATAAGCCTGAACATTAATCATGATAATTATTTTCGTTCTTCTAAACTTGCTTAGAAGTTCACGTGCTAGGAGAAGGGTATTGTATTACGGTTCTCAGGGCGAATTCGACCAAACTGAGATTAGTAACACGGGAATAGTAATACCAAACTGAGTTCACACGATTGGTCGAATCTGCCCTAAGGGCGGAGCCGATTAGCTTTCCTAGTTTTTTCATGTTTGGTTACACGCGAGTAATATTATTTTAACGGAGTACGCAGTTTTTCGCGCACAAATGTGTGAATGTCTCGTTTGACACAGAGCAGATTCGACCAATCGTTTCAGCTCAGTTTGGTATAACTATTCCCGTGTTATTAATCTCAATTTGGTCGAATTCGCCCTCAGAAATTTCTTTCTTGTCAAAACCTTTCATCTCTTGAACAGGCTACGTAATTAACCTACATTAGGCTAGAATGTCTTAAAGCAATATATGAAGTGGTCTTCATAACCACCTTCTAGCGACGAAGACTCAAGTATAGTGGCACTTGCAGACATAGTTCAACTACAGATAATGTTCAATATTATGTCAACTACGAGATCAGAGTTTATTTCCCAACTATATTAATAAAGGGAGAACTAAAATATTTGGACAGATCTTACAGTTCTGGAATAAGATGAAGTTGAATATTAATATTGATATTTTCGACGATTACTAACTTCGCAGCTAGTCAGAATGCATACAAATAAAAAGTCCAAAGACCCGATTTCTATTTAGCAGATGCTTAAGAGACACCTAAGTGATTATTGACATTTCGGAACACACCACCATTCTGGCTAGAGACGCCCACTGTTGGACATAATCCTCCAACAACTTCCTAGCTCCTTTACCATATAAACGATGCCTAAAACCTAAACAAGAACCTAGATACAGATCAATCAAATAAGGATCACATTCCATCATACAGATAGTCATCTAATCACCAATTCAGATAGCCGTGTAATCAATTGACTATCGCTAATACAGAATCAAATGCTTAAACCCTATCTCATTTGTCAATGATTGTACGCATGCTGTTTGCATGTCATCATCAATAACATCCTATTTACGCTGATTTGCAATTCCAGTATTAACAACATCGAATGAGGTCCACATCCATCAGCGGGACATGTTACTTTTAACGCTATTACCGCTGTCACGGTTATCGGGTGACAAACTCCCGAGTGACGCGCGCCACGTTATATTTCCTCCAGCGGAATCAGGTTATACCTGTTATGAAGAGTGAATTCCCAGCATTAACTTTATTACAATACTGGCATGTTCAGCGCTCGGATTTATGCGTGTTTTCGTATATTGCAGTGGGTAAGGGAAAAAAATATAATGTGGATTTGGAGAATGAAACTAATGAACAATCGCGTTGATGGTGTAAATGAAAATGTTGTAGCTGGATTCATGTGTTACGGTACGCCACTGCTATGGGCAAAAAACGTTGTTTAGCGACATAGATAAAAAGTCTAAACTGATCGAGTGCTTGTTAGAGATTTATTTATTTAGAAAACCAACAGCGATTACATAAGTATCTTGTCCACCATTTGTACAATTTTATGTGCAATAAAGATTTTTTTTTTTTTTTTTAATAGATGGTATATGAGTTAAATAAACAGAATAACAATTAAAAGTTCACCAAAACGTAGGCAACTTGTTGAGCAACGCATTGAATAAAATATTTGCAATGAAAGAATAGGTTAGAGTCGAAGACATGATTACATTTTGTGTATTATCGTTGATTAGTATTTAAGTTGAGATGCTCACTTGTACCTACACCCTTACCTTATAGGTTATGCTCATTGCTCACTATTATGCCTGATACATAATATAAATTAGGACATTAATGGCATAGTATAATATTAGCATTGAAATCACAGCATTGAAATCTCTACGTGATATAAATATTATACGAATATTAATGGAACTTGCTTTGAACTATAAGGAATATTCCCCATGTCTGAGATCGGATAACTCGTCTTAGATTGGTTAACTCCCACGCATGAGAATAAAAAGGGCTTCGCACTTTGATGCGAAATCCCTGAACGGTGAATGCTCTGAAGGAATATTTGACCTTATTTCTCCCTCTCCTTTCCTGCAAAGGAGTACGCGTGCCGGATTGCGGAGTCATAAATTTACAGTGACCTCTCTGTTGTCACGGACAAAGAGATTTAGAAACTCTTTCTTCGTGCGCACATCTCGTGCATGGAATTCGCTTCCGGCACACGTATTCCCTCCATCGTACAACATGGGTTCCTTCAAGAGAGGTATGAAAAAGCACCTCATGGGCCAGCGAGGTGGAGGTAGCTATTTCCGCACATGGACTCTCCTATTGATTGCCATCGCGTGGTGTTGAGTCAAGCCGTTGCTGAGTCAGGCCGACAATGTGCCTCCCGAAGCACGAAAGACCTTGATATCATAATGTTTTGTCAGCCATACCAGGACTGACCATAAGGAAAGTAGCTCTGTCTTCAAGATCGAAAGTTAAAACGCCCTTTATTACAATTATTCAATAAATTTTAATTTGTTTAATATTTTTTTTCTTATTATTACTAATTGTAAATAACAACATTTGTTTTACGAGTTTTACCATAACTCAATAATAAAAAAAAAATATTTTACAAGCTTATATCTTATGTGCTATCGTGACATTAGTACGTCTATGTTCCGTTCATACATAAAGACGACATGCGCGACTTGTGCTCGCTCAATGTTCACAGATCTAAGAACATTCAGAAATTGATGTTTATTATTGTATGAAAGTAAATGGTGTCAAATAATTTAAATTCATAGAACAAACGTTGTTATTTATGATGTGAGCTACCTAGTCTTGCGAGGTTGTTGATTCATTAAAAATAACCCTGATTAAAAATAATAAAAAGAAATATAATCGCCGTTCGCCTATAAAGATAAGCGCGAGCTCCGCATTTGTTGAGTTAGATGCTGCGATCATGTTTTACAACGTTTACTCTGTGAGCAGTAATTAAGGCTCAAATTGAAGTTACGAGCGAAGCTAAGCTCAGATGACTTTGCATGATCATTAATACAAACGCGGCGAACAATTTTGGACCGTCAGCTCAATTGATGTGGTCTAATTGGTAACGCTGTATTAATAACGGAAAATAAAGCATCATCGTAAATACATACACATAATAGTAGATAAATACACATAATTATTCCGAATATACATAATATACTTAGCTATTATCTTTAAAAAATGTATAGAGGACGGCGTTTTCCCCAACTTAATGAAATGTAGTAAAATCATACCTTTATTTAAAAGCGGAGATAAAAGCGACCCTACAAACTTTCGACCTATCTCAATATTACCGGCATTTAGTAAAGTATTTGAGAAAATGATCCTAAATCAGTTATCATCCCATTTTAATTTAAATATATTATTACACGATAAACAATTTGGATTTAGGAAAAGCAGGAATACTACAGATGCAGGATTTACGCTTATCAAACACATATTTGACGCATGGGAAAAGCGGCAGGAGGCTTTGGGTATTTTCTGTGACCTATCCAAGGCGTTCGATTGTGTTCACCACAAGACATCATTGGGTAAATTGAAACATTATGGTGTGTCAGGTAGTGCGCTTAAGCTCATAGAATCATACCTTTGCAATAGAACGCAAAAAGTTGTTATAAATAGAACCGAGTCTTCTGGTGCACCTATGTCGAAGGGTGTACCACAGATGTCATATACTACTATGTTTACTATGGTAGGCTACTATGGTTTTTTAACTATCCTACGGGAACTCTTTAATTTTGTGGAATTAAAAGTATCTAAGAATTTCATTGAAATCGGTCCAGCCATTTCGGAGATTAGCCCGTACAAACAGACAGAGAAACAAAAAAAAAATCCCTCTTTTTACATCCCCCTGACCTGGTTTTCAGGTTTTAAGATTTTTTTTTCTATGTACTCACACATTCGACCACTATAGTTTTATTATAAGTAGGTATAGATACTTTTTTGTACTCTTGCTTTCTCGAATAAAAAGTATTAATATTAATATTTTATATTTATTACGCTCGAGTAATCGTTCATTGCTTGTTTTTATTATGGATTTCATTATTTAAAAAAAGCAATGTTGCCGCCGTAGTGTTGCGATGCCCACGCCTTTGTAATTTTTTTCTCGGATGACTTGTCCAATAGTGGGACGTATATCTGATGATGAACTTTATCAACAGAAATATTTGTTTCCTTTCAGGTCTGGCCGTGATGCGCCTTTGGCCACAGTTATATATTAGGTAAGGAAATCAACATAAATTTTATTTATCAGCACGCAAATCTGTACAGTTTGAAATTATTATATTTTTTACATAAAAACCCGTTTAGTCCCACTCTGGCAAGTGACAGTTAGCAGATCATTTCAAATAAGATCAACATAAAAAAATCCATGAATTAACAATGTTAACCACTTTGTTAAAACTTAATACCTATAATGTCAAAAGGAATAAACTTTAATGTATTTACCTTTTCTAATATTATTGAATTCCCGATCAAATAGCTGGCGCTATTGAGGTGTTTATAGTCATTCAAATATTTGGTCCTTCCCTGTGAAATTGGTGTTTTGTATGGAGATTTTGGGGAATTCTGCATTTTCCATACTAAATTTTTTTCAGTTTTCTTCACAACGACAAATCCAAAGATAATAATATTTGGCATGTATCATAAGACAAGCTTTAGTAATATGTGTAATATCACACTTCATAAAAATTATTTATCGTTTTTAAGTGAATGCAAATAAAATGATGTATTCGGGAGGCACTTAAAAAGAGTTGTCTCCGTGTCCAATTTTAACACAATTAAACTTACAAAAAATTATCAACACAAATCAAAAGAGCTCAAAAATATAGTCTATTTTTAGACGAGGTAATTATTTTTTAGGAATACTCTGAATCTTAATAGTTACAGACAAAATACTAAGAGGGAAAAAAAACACCAATTTCATAGGTAAGGACCCAATATTTCCTATAAAAGGAAAAGAGCATTAAATTAAAATTCGATGGTTGCAGTTATCCGAAAATACTTTCCTGGAAATAACTCAGTGAACATTTTGGAATTATCTGCGCTGAACTATGTTTATATTGCGCCGAGTACGCTCTCGGCTATTGTTTGGGAGCGCGCAAAGTTTAAATATACCAGCGTAATGTTGTAAATAAATAGACATGCGGTCAACACTCCGCGAACCGCTTCCAAAAACCCGTGTAAAAGTTTATTTTATATGGACATTCACTCGTGCGCTACATTCTTTATTTTAACTGAATTATGGCGTATCAAGGCCACTGGCCGCGCTATTAGGGAATATGAGAAAACTTCTAGGAACTCCTAAAGAAATTGCCTTTTTTTCTCATATGTCAGTTTCCGCCGCAAGATTCTTACAATTCTTTTGGTACTTTATCACTCGCGTTGCGTGGGATTCTAGTGATTTGTTTAACTAACACGATTACGGAAATACTGGGCCATGATACTAATGCGAATAATGCAACCTGAAATGTGGTACCACAGCCACCTTGTCTTCACATTTCTCCGCAAGAGACATTATAAAAAAAAGACAAGAAGAAAAAGAGACAAACGAACAAGCCCAGACAAAGATTAAAAACTAAAATTGCGACATTGCATTGCGCTTCGTATATGAGAAAACTATTCATAACATGAAACAGTAATAAATCATTATAAGAATTCCAGAAGTAATTTTCAAAGTCAAAATGAAAGAAGTTTATTCGTAACGTAAAAAGTCGATCGTAAAAAATTATACGATGAACTAATAATTTCCGAAAAAATTTACTACTGCGCTACTCTGATGTAATCTTTTAAGCATCATTCAATAAATATTAGAAGGCCTCGTATCATGGCCATGGCCAAACAAACCAAGGATCATATTACTACCATCAACATCATAATATTAATTATATACCTCTCACAATTTTATTTAACGAGGGCGCAACAAATCTTTTAACGTACATCTTCTTCTACCACTCGCAAAATCAACCCTTTCTAGCCGTGGACCACTGGAACACATTTATCAAATGCATGTACTGCGCGTGTTCGAAAACCCCGATCAAATGCCCGGCTTGGTCGAAGCTAACTAGCCTGCGAGCGGCAAAAATTAAAAAAAATGCTTCGTTGTGTGATAATTGGCAGGGCATCGGCGGCATCGGTATCTTACAATCAGTTTGGATCTCCCGTCTCCAAATTACGGCTGTGACAGTAGAAGGTAAAACGTGGACACGCTTGGTTTCAATACAAATCGTTATACTTGCATAATCTATGTAAATGTATATCTGTGCCGTGGACTCATTCACACAATCAGTCATCTGTTCTTAAGTTTTGCTCTCCCTGCAAAATTGACCACTCTCATGTTCATAAGATTTCTGACCACATGACCACTCGGTCTTCTCTGGAAAAAGAAGAACGAAGAATTTTTTTTTAGCGGAAACGGCAATATCTGCCGTTTCAGCGTATAGGAACGTATGAGAGCAGCTCGGCAGCGTAGTATGCTTTGGCTTTCGATATCGAAAACTAAGCTGCCTTTGCCCTGGTCAGTCCTTGGATGGCTAACAAAAATTTTATGATTTGGAACTCCTCCGTGCTAAAAAGGCACATTAAGCTATAAGTCCCGGTCGCTATTGCAACTATTTCTAACCACAAACTTGCATTGAGTCAGCGCGGTGGTGTTACGGCCCATACTCCTCATGTGTTTGTCAATGAAGGAGGCCTATGCCCAGCAGTGGTATATAGGCTGAGGACGACATTGCACGGTCATGGTACGCTCCGGTGTAATGGTAAGAAACCTTAAACCGCGTTATAGAAAGACACTTAGACCATCGAAATAGATCGACATACGTGAAAACATAATAGAGTGATTTAAATGCATATAACGCCATCTGGTGAAATAACCAAAAACTAAAGTACACTAATACATTCTGGTATAGTTGTTGCTTTTTATGATGGCGAGTGGCTACGCTCTTAACTCCTTATGATAGAGTCTAAACTCTAATGATAGTCGCCTTCGTGAATTGAAGTATCTATGATAATGCATCAAAATACCCTTGCAGCGTTCCAACGTAAACAGCCGCCTAGATTCACGTAAACAATTTGTTTTTAAATATTCGTTATTGTGTGTATTTTGGATTCTTCTCGATTGGCAGTCGATTCGATTCCTGTTTTCTCGTATGGAGTAATTACAGGTTATATTTATCCCTCGGTAAGTGCCACTAAGTGACTTCTATATCCAGACTCTTTTTGTGCAACTGTGTACGATGTCGTGTTTTGTTTGTCAGTTCATATTATAATGTCGGTAAAGTTTTTTGTGGCAGTTTAGTCGAGTTGGGAAAGCTGGTGGAAAAGTCGCTGGGTCAAACTACACCTGTATAAATAAAAAATATCTTTATTTCACAGGCCAGCTTGGCAACAGCTCCGGCGAGATTTCCATACATTTTGACGTATAACGTTGTGGCTGTGAAACGATTATAGGTATCTCTTGTAATTATAAGCGCGCGCGTGGCCAGCGCTGGCAGCCAGCTCATCTATGAAACCACCCTTAAAATCGTCAATATTTTACAAGTCTTAGATACAAAATGAATAGAAGAAACCAATGATTAAATTTTATTAGCGCGAGCGCTTATAGCAAGAACATCCACAGCGCTTTGACTGTGGTTGTAATTGATGCAAGCGGCTGGATTCTGAGAATAAGGTTTTTAATGAGGGGAATCCGGCAAGAAACTCATGAATTACTTTTTTTAATAGCTTATCAAATAATTATATATATATTCTCAACCACGCGGCCTTCTGAATGGACACAAATTACAGTGCAGTAGATTCAGAACAGTACAACCATGAGTTCCTTGAATGTAACTTGATCCATCTGTCGCTACAGGGTGATTCTTTCATTGTACACAGTGGCAAATTATTAAGTCTACCGGTATTATATCACAGATAGATTGTTTTCCGCGAAAGGATAGGCAGAGGTGTTAAACACCCACATTTCGCCAGATTTGGAAGATCCCCAATCCCCATGTAACAGGTGGCGAGCCTTTTGCTATGCACCGGGCACAATGAGAGGCAAGCGACTTTCACAATGAACTGTACATAAGTTTTATTCAAACTCAGTGGTGGCGGCGCTGGGATCGAACACGCGTTTCCCGCGGCCTCTCGAACGATCAGTGCCCCATCCGTTCCAACTCGGCTACAGCTGCCTCCTTCGTCCTTTAATCTACATATTAGGTCCTTACCTATGAAATTGGTGTTTTTTTTTTCTCTAAGTATTTTGTCTGTAACTATTAAGATTCAGAGTATTCCTAAAAAGTAATTACCTCGTCTAAAAATAGACAATATTTTTGAGCTCTTTTGATTTGTTTTGATAATTTGTTGTAAGTTTAATTGTGTTAAAATTGGACACGAAGACAACTCTTTTTAAGTGCCTCCCGAATACATCATTTTATTTGCATTCACTTAAAAACGATAAATAATTTTTATGAAGTGTGATATTACACATATTACTAAAGCTTGTCTAATGATAGATGCCAAATTTTATTATCTTTGGATTTGTCGTTGTGAAGAAAACTGAAAAAATGTTAGTATGGAAAATGCAGAATTCCCCAAAATCTCCATACAAAACACCAATTTCATAGGTGAGGACCTAATATTTTGCCAAAACCACTCAAAACATCGTAAGAACAGGAAGAACATTAGGAATTCTTAAATAGATTCTAAATATAACTCCGTAAACGAAGTCCAAAGCTGCATTAACGTCGATGATATCCCCTGTTACGTACCCGTCATTGACACCATTACTCACATCCAGGTCTGACATCCGTCATCTGATAAATGACGACTGACGTGGAATTTCTGAAAATCGTTCCAAGTATTTCTGAACCAAAACTGTTAAGCTTTATTCCCTTATTTCGCTACGCCAAATAAACCCATCTCACATCATACATCCTAAATCTATCTACTACACGGTCCACTGAACCGGGAGTAGATCTCTATTAAAATTGGGAGTTATTTAAAGGGTCAGCAAAATAAAATATCAGTTAAAATAAATAATTGGTATGCAAAATAACTTATTGGGCAGCAACTTATGGGCAGCAGATATGACTAATTTGTCAGCAAAATAACTAATCGGGCAGGAACTCAAATGTTTTATCTGCTGCCAAATTGTTTAATATTATGGTTGACTGGTAGAAAATGCTTTTGGCATTAAGTCCGCCATGTACACCGAATGCACTAAAGTTTTAAATAAATAATAATGTTTTGATGGCACAAATATTGTTTTGGTCATAAAAAAAAAACAATATTAACCTAATATCTATCAGAATACATTTCCTAGGAATTGAACCCGTTCTATTTTTTTTTTACATTTCCAGTAACATGTACATTGCTGCCTAAATAATGATTTTGCGACTTAGCTTATAATTATCCTGTCCAATTAATTATTTTGCTGCCCAATTAATTATTCTGCTTACCAAACAATGATTTTGCTGCACAAATATTTTTTTTGACGCCCATATAATTATATTACTAACAAAATAACTAACTTTCAAGGCAAGAGTGAATAGGCACTTTTATAGTTTGCGTGTTCCACCTTAGACCACTTCGGCGCTTTCCATCAGGCGAGATTGTGGTCAAACGCACTCAAATTTATCATTAAAAAAAAATGATAAATTTGATCGCTGCCCAATTATTTTTCGGCTGACCTTTTTGTTGCTGACCAAATAATTAAACGAATGCTCAATTAATTACTTCCCTTAAAAAATTGCATTAGGTGCAAAAAATAATTAATACTCATGAATTACAAAAAGTAGCCTGGTCTACAATTTCTAAGGTCCCCGGTAAAATTTACGTTGAAAACTTCAAGATGGTTGTGTTGTATCAAGTATTCCTCGAATGTTTTTTTCCTAAGGAAAACCTAGTTGATGAAGATAAAATGTTAAACTCTTTATTGCACATAAACAAAAAAAAAAGTTTTCTGTTAAGGAGTATATAATGCTGATTGTGATCATAATGTTTTATGACTAGTTCTAGTATCCATCCGGCAGACGACCGAAATCGCATACCTACTTATAATAAAGCGGCGATTTCTAAACTGTGGTTTTTTGATAGTATTCGTCATAATGGTTTTAGAAAATAGTAGTAAATTCCAAGGCTGAATTAGGACTCAATGTCTTGTTTCAGGCGGATAACTAGTAGTCCCAAAAGGGTAAACTGAATAGTTAACACACCAACTCAGAACATTTAACAAGGTGAACAAACAGTCGGTCCCATTTCCTAAATGGAAAATTAAACTTTAACGTTGTGCAATAAATCTCTTCGAAATATTTCGTTCAATTATGTTTTCTACGAAAGAATATTAGTTGATGGTGTAGTGGAGTATCAATACAATATGTTTTAGTGTTAAGTGTATTAGTATTAAAACTCATGTATCGCAAATTAAGGGCAGTAATAAACAATATTTACTCGGGCCACGACGTCTTTCCTTGTATTAACAACACCCACCGTATAATGGAAATCATTTTGTGCTAGAAACCATTACGAGCTCAGACGAGATTGGCGCTGGCGTTAAATCTAATTCCCTAGTATTTTCCAAAGAGATTTCCACAAATTAAAAATAGATTTAAAAATTAACTAAAAATATCACAATTTATGGCATAATAATCAGTATTTAAGAGCTATAATTGTGTTTTGATAGGCATCTGTAAAAAGTCTGAAGTTACATTTCAATAATGATAATATCTGTTGTTACAGGTCCGCCGCTGTCTGCTCCGGGATCTGAAGAAATGATTCATTTATACAAAATGTAAGTAAACATTCATAGCAGGCAGAATTAATATTTATTTAACATGACATATCCAAATAACACTCACTAAACATTGTCTGTCATAAATAATATATTGGTAAATATTTGTCGTTATATCGTTTGCATATGGTTTACTTTTCTCTCGTATGTTTGAATGTTACTTGATGTTACTTTATTTACTTAGGAAAATAAGATATTCATAGAGTATTGTATAGGCTCGTCTACTGTCACGTATCAGACCGACACGTACCGAAAAAAAATCTCTTTCGTCAGCCTTGAGATAAAAAGAAATTCACTATATGAGGGCACCGATAGGGACCGATAGGTGTGGAGATCCTAGAGTATTTTCGTGGACGTCTCTCGGCTAAGAAAGTGATATGACGAATAATTATTCGATGCGATCTGTTATAAAATAGATAATGTATTTGTCTATTTAATAATGATCTATTTAACATGAACATAGACAATTTAAATTATAATTATTAGCAGCTTACATTATTTTTGCATTGTTACAGGTAATATAGATTTCAACAGACATCTCTCTTCTTCAGTAAAAGTTACCCAGCATGGAGCTCGAAGACGTGGAGATGTACGGCAGTGGGAACCTGTCGTACGACTATAACTCGTCGTACGGCAACGGCACGCTAGAGAACTGCCCCAACATCAACCTGCCCGTGGTGTACGTGGTCACGCAGGTGCTGTACGCGCTCGTCTGCGTCGTGGGTCTGCTCGGCAACACCCTCGTCATCTACGTCGTCCTCCGCTACTCCAAGATGCAAACAGTCACCAACATGTACATCGTCAATCTCGCCATCGCCGACGAATGCTTTCTCATCGGTATTCCGTTCCTCATCATCACGATGTCGCTTCGCTCTTGGCCTTTCGGACGCTTCATGTGCAAGGCGTACATGATCTCAACAGGCATCAACCAGTTCACCAGCAGTATATTCCTCTGCATCATGAGCGCCGATAGATACATAGCTGTGTGCCATCCGATAGCTGCTCCGCGCTTAAGAACACCATTTGTATCCAGAGTAGTGTCGGCCGCAGCTTGGACGGCTTCAGCGCTCGTCATGACACCAATATTCATGTATACTACATTAATCCCGACGGAGAACGGACTTTCATGCAACATCGTCTGGCCTGAACAAGAGTTCAGCAAGGGACAGGCTTCCTTCACGTTGTACTCCTTCGCGTTGGGATTTGCAGCTCCACTAACTCTAATTTTTGTCTTCTACTGCCTG
This sequence comes from Parapoynx stratiotata, assembly GCA_910589355.1. NCBI lineage: Eukaryota > Metazoa > Arthropoda > Insecta > Lepidoptera > Crambidae > Parapoynx > Parapoynx stratiotata. The sequence goes on from OU342463.1 coordinate 608,968, forward strand.
GTTATTAGGAAATTAAAGACTGTCGGCCCAAAGAACAAGTCTAAAGAAAAGAAGCGCTCGCACAGGAAAGTGACTAAGCTGGTACTGACCGTGATAGCGGTGTACGTGTTGTGCTGGCTGCCGTACTGGGCATTCCAGGTAGCTCTGATCTACTCCCCGCCGAGGGAGTGCGCCAGTCGGATCACGATCACAGTCTTCCTCGTCGCAGCGTGTTTCAGCTACAGCAATTCCGCGATGAATCCAATCCTCTACGCCTTTCTATCCGATAACTTTAAGAAGAGTTTCCTAAAAGCCTGTACGTGCGCAGCTGGAAAGGACGTGAATGCAACTCTGCACGTTGAGAACAGCGTGATCCCGAAGAAGAGGGGAGGCGGTCCGGCACGCGCACAAGCCAGAGCAGTTGAGCAGGCGCGGGCGCTGGCCGTGACCGGGGGAGCTGGGGTCGGATCCCGGTCTGAAGCCTCCACAGCTCTGACATCGCGGTCGCTGGTGGCCAGCGAAGCCATGCCGCTGGAGGCGCGGCCGGCCACGCTGGCGCCCCTCATAGCGCCCAACGGGCTGTCGCACACGCGCCTCTGAGTGCGGGCGCCGCGCCCCCGCGGCGAGGCGACCACGGCTCTGCTCGAGGAAGACGCGCTGATCGTCTCCGTCGACTAGAGCGTTAGGCTCGAGCCCGACGGCGCCGGAGACATTGAGCCCGGTCTGCGCGCGCCGTCGCTTCGGCCTGCAGGGTCCACTTACACCTTAGGTTGGCCATTCGGGGGTGGACCTGAGTCCGTGTGTGTGTTGAGTTTGCCCTTCGAGTTCTGTACAAAATTGTGAAACTGAAACGATTGATTCGGCCTAGGGTTGTAACGATGAATTTATTACGTATAATTTTTTTTTATCGCATAGCGACTCTTAAGGTTTACTGTTTGTATACCATATAATTAATTGCTCTGTAAAATTGTACATATCGTGTAAATATTCATAAGAATAATTGTCACAATGTCACAGTTGTAATAAAATTACGTTCGTGAATTGTTGTTATTTTTTTTAATCTTTTTATAATTACAGCCACGGTCATCCTAAACAAAAAAAATGTTCTTATGGTGGGGCCTACATGATGGAGCATTAGCTAATGCGCGTATATGCCTTCCATCCGAATAGACTCCATTTGTAATCCATTCTTTACGTCTGTGAGCAAACACGGAGTCATGATGACCAGTCATTTTTCAGCATTATGCGGCTGTCACTGGCGAAGCAACCAATCTGAAGCTTTTAGTGCTAATGAAGCGACATCAGACAGCAAGTCTCTTGGAGTTAGCCCTTAGTGACTTCACATCACCAATGGTTCCATTAGTGATAACCGTTTAGTGAGATGACTAACCTAACCTAACCAATAGCGAATGAGTATACGTTAACGTTGATGACCACATTACTTGACAACAAACACACACCAACTCATCTAGCTATAAGTAAGAGCATACTCGTAAAGCTTATGTTATGGAGTCTAGAGGGACGAAAAGACACACCTACAAATACATAGATTTTTAAAAGAATTATGTTTCTTAGAACAGCCATAATAGGATAGTAGGAAACGATTGTTGAATTGAGAAAACGACGAAATGCCATCGCCGCTGGTTTGATTCCTGCACTGGATTAAACTTAAACATATGAGCCGAATAGGGGGTGATAACACCTCGAACTTCTCGTGTTCCATTCTGGGATAGAGTGCAAGCAAAACAGGCATTTTGTTTGAATAAAAACTAATATTAGGTCCTTACCTATGAAATTGGTGTTTTGTATGGAGATTTTGGGGAATTCTGCATTTTCCATACTAAATTTTTTTCAGTTTTCTTCACAACGACAAATCCAAATAATATTTGGCATCTATCATCAGACAAGCTTTAGTAATATGTGTAATATCACACTTCATATAAATTATTTATCGTTTTTAAGTGAATGCGATTAAAGTGATGTATTCGGGAGGCACTTAAAAAGAGTTGTCTCCGTGTCCAATTTTAACACAAGTAAACTTACAACAAATTTTCCAAACAAATCAAAAGAGCTCAAAAATATAGTCTATTTTTAGACGAGGTAATTATTTTTTAGGAATACTCTGAATCTTAATAGGTAAGGACCCAATATGTATACCTACGAGTGAGGGCATGGTTAAACAAAGCCTGGATTATTACGTTTATTAATAGCGGCCATAAATTACGATCGTCAAAGTATGAATGATTTATTTGGCTTCCTGACGAGGGATACCGAGATATTTATCATCATCTTACTTGGCTGAATTCGTGAATGATTGCTTAGGTTTGATTTTTCTTTTGGTATTATTTTCGTACAAAAATGTTTTGTATACAGGCGGCATCGTCAGTCACGACACAAGAGTAATATTAATCATAGTAACTAGTTGCACCTTAATAAATACTATACACATATTTCCTTAAATAAAAAAAGTCATTTTTGAAAATAACTACAGCATTGAAAGAAAGAAAGAAAAACATTTATGAGAAAACATTTGTTAGAGTTCTTAGATTCCGTAAGCGTAAACGAAAATATATCATAAGCAGTGTACAATAAATGTTAAAATCAAAACAAAGCTACCTCTAAAATTATTAAATGATGTCCAAATTAAATGGAGCTCAGTTTAACAAAACACCTGTTTTTAAACGGCGGCGGTTAATAATGCCACAATTCCATTGTTTCGGCGAACGTTCAGGATTGAACAAAGGAGGAAAATATGCGCTATGTTCGAAATTCGAAATGAAGAATGGCAACAGGCCACCAGGCGTGGGTGGGGTAGGGCTGCCCCAACAACCTTTTTTTTTTAACATGTAGGCTTAGGGACGTTTCACAGGTACGGTATATATTTTGACGTAAAAGCGCGTGCGCGTGCACATATTTGGCGAAATGTGGGTGTTGCCTCTGCCTACCCCTTCCGGGAAAGAGGCGTGATGATATGTTATGTTATTATGTTAAGCGCGAGCGTGTGGCTGTGAAGCGATGTTAGTAGCTCCTTGAAGTTGTAAGAGCGCGCGCGTGGCCGGGGCAGTCAGCGTAGCTATGAAACCACACTAAGCTCTCAGCGGCCACAAAACGAGACATTATAAAAACATACATTGTTTGAGAACACCGGCATTCGCAGGGTATAAAATAAACTTTGAATTAAGCTTTCTAAACTATTTCATAGTAGTAAAATTTAATCATTACACATCCTTGTTAAATAAGGAAGGATGTAAATTTTGGTATTCTACAAGCGACAACCCTATCTTTGGCCGCGGTGAATACCGCCGGAAACAGCGCAGACCGGCCCGCCCGATCGCTGATAACCCTGATTGATAAACCGCGCCGACAATGGCTCTGTGGCAGCCCTGGCTTCATTTGAATTTTTCTGTGGCCAACTTCATATTGTTCAATCAAACTGTTTTGAACATTGTATGTATCGATGAGATATTGTTGGTTTCGTCAGTAAACTTTGATCGAGAATTTTGTTTTTTATATATAGAAACTCTAACGATTATCCGGACCTCAGTAATACGGATTCGCGATTATTCGGGAACCGCAACCAATATATTAAATAGCTACAAACTACAAGTCGAATGTGTGCAAGAATGAACGTCTTGTTATTAAGCTGTTATTTAAATATCGTGAATGAACTCATAATAATTTCTTAATAAACTTTGATTTTTGTTATAATCGAATATTTATTAGTAATTTTTAATAAATACAAACCATTATGCACATCTATACATATAATAAAACTGTAGAGGTAATTTTGTACTTTATGATGGATGCCAAACTCCCATACAATAGCATGAGGCAATGTTCTGTCTCGATCAGTAGGTGTTCCTTTCATTCTATAACTTTAATGAATGAGTTTGTCATTTCGTAGTAAAGCTTTCTATTACTACTAATGACGTCACACAAAAATACACACAAATTTTTCAAACAAATACTCTCATTTAATATATGATTTTTGACTCACCTGTGAAATGATAAGGTACATCCAGGATATCACTCACATACACAACATAAAACAACGCACGTAATCACCAGTTTTATAATTTTTTATTTTAAATATTGAATTACAAACATTTGTAACCATTTTCAGTCTAGGTGTCAAAATGGCGTAAATATGACAGGTGAGACAGAAACTATGGATAGAAAGAGAGGAAAAGGATATCTCATGGATAGCCTTCATTCATAAATAGTGATAGAATGAGAGGGAACACCTACTGATCGAGACAGAACCTTACCTCATGCTATTGTATGGGAGTTTGGCATCCATATAGAGTACAAACTTCTTGGTAGAGGTCGAATCTCTGTACATAGAAATAAAATACTTGAAACCATGTTAGTGGGATGTAAAAAGAGAGAAAATACCAAAAAAAAAAATTTTAATGTTTTGTTTATCTGTTTGTATGGGTTGATCTCCGAAACGGCTGGACCGATTTTAATGAAATTTTGCATGATCTAAGATGTTGACCAGGGATATAAGGTATCACCTTATATCCCTGGTCAACATCTTATATACTTCCTATTCCGGAAAATTAACAGATTCCCGTGGGATAGTGAAAAAGCGATAGTAACCGTGGACTAAGTCGCGGGCAACAGCTAGTACTATATACGCACAAAGTCCGTTTTTCACCATACATTGGATTATCCAGATTCTCATATATCCGGATGCTTATCAACAACAATTAGTCCGGTTTATCGAGTTTCTACTATAACTATGATAATTGCTAATACTATTTTAATTTGAATGAAGGATTTCTCCAATATTGACAAAGAATAATTTTTTTTTGTTGTCTGCATATCGTTATCAGCTGACTAATATTTATGCAGGTTTCAAAGTTATATGATAAATACTTGAGGAGTATGAGCCATAACACCACCCACCAAGCGTAATATGTTAAGCTACGGTCAACGAATTAGGGATGATAGGTACGGCGTACTACGAAGTCTGTTTTGTGCTACGGAGCCGGCGTTTAGCTATGCTACGGGGTCTCTATTTTGCTACGAGTCTACGGCATGCTACGACCTGCTACTCAACAAGCTTAGCCTGTGAACATAGGATCTATTCTTATTTTGTCATTCATCCGAAAACTATCGACGATCTATCGACTCTAAAATCCCAGAAATGTTATGAAGTACACAAATTTTAATGATAATTTTATTCAAATGCATCCTGGTCCTCAGCCTATATTTGTCCCTCTGTTGGGCATAGGCCTTCCTCATGGAGATACATATAAGGAGTATGGGCCGTAACACAACCACGCTGGCCCAATGCGGGTTGTACGCATGTACGCACTTTTGTAGCGTGGCTGTTTTTGTCAGATTGGTCAATTCTGGTAGAAGCAAACGCGCGGCGGGCCATCTGGCAGCTCTAGCAAGTGCTGAGCGGGTCAACCTTTCTGGCACACTTATTTTTATTTTTACTTGCTTTTTTGTATTTTTATTTTTAATTGTTGTGTACTTTAGACACATGTTTCATGTATGTCATATAAATGCCTTTGTTTCTTTCTTTCAAATCAAAATAAGGTAAGTTATTCAAATGCAAGAACATCGACTAGATAATTGGCAAGAGTTTGGTTCAGTATACGAGTATTCAGGACCTGTCTGGTTCGACTTAGTTCTTCCGGAACCCCTTCAACTTCATTATTTTTTTCAATGAGGGTCTTTTCAATGCGAGCTCAATATTTTGTTATGAACGCTTAACTCGTGCTGTTTACAGTAGCTTTAAATGCTAATTGTCCCGTTCTGTATTCAGTCGGCCTCATCCGTGACCATCAACGGATGTCTCCTTTGTAGTGGTCCAGCGTGTTTGCTCACGGATGTTTATTTGTGTTTTCGGCTCTTTACCAAATTGTAGTGACACAGAGTAGTAATTACAGAAGGTCTATTGAAGATACGTTGGAAGAGCATGATGATTTCCTGCTCTGCGGTGGTTAATACAATTTTTGTTTTGGGCGCAAGAGAAAATAAATTCATACGTACATAAAATCACGCCTGTAATCCCCGAAGGGGTAGGCAGAGTCCAAGGAGCACTATGCTCCTTAAGACCACATTTAGCCATACAAAAATTGATCTTGGTCAGATGAAAAATCGTGAAAGAGTAGTAGCAAGTGGCTAGCTCATCGCCTACCCAATCACAGACCCAGTACCCAATACGCCAATAGTCGCCTTTAATGACATGCTAGACAAGAAAAGCAGTTGGTACATTCTTTTTGTGTCAATAAGAAATGTCAAAAAGAATAAATAAAATATAAATAACGGGTAAAGTACTCATAACCCATAGAAGTATAATGATGAATTATTATTATAAAAGGTATGGCTACTTACAATAGTGCCTTAAAGAAACTTATAAACTTATAGAATCTTGTGGTTTTTGTAACTTTTTAGGATAAACTTATAACTTGATTAGCACATTATAAATACATTAAAATAATATTAATAATTTTATTAATATTATTAAAAATAATAATTTTTCAGTCTTTACAATGACTCGCTTGACACAAAACAAAATAAAGATTACCTAAATAGTGTTTAGACCACTTCTTTTGTTTTAAGAACTCATCTGATATTTGAATAATGCAACATATACTTTTAGACAACCACAAATATCTCAGCTTTCAGATTACAAAATTTTGTGACATTTTCTGTGAGAGTTCTATATGTTTGAACATTTTTATTGGCACCATTTTCATTTGTTTACTCAAGTTTGTATGAGAGCGTTTCAATCTCCTTTTCTGAATATTATTATTATTATTATGTGAGGCTAATTAAGTGTGGTAGCAAGATACATTGTTAAATGAAAGTAGAAAAAAGAAGACTGAATATTAAGCAAACGTGTTGAGAAATAATAATAACAAATCTATGTTGTTTGGATAAGGATACTTAAATTATCTGGATTTTTTATTGCTTTTACAAATGCATTGGTACTCTGGAAAAATATATTTAGTCCTTTACATAACAAATTATATTGTCTACAGAAGCGCCAGAGGATTTTAAGCGAAACCTTATTTTTTGCAGAAAGAACTACAAACATGTGTTGCTTTCTAAGACCTAACAGTAACCTTTAGTGAAACAAGGCTTAAACAGAGTTATCAATTTAGAGTTAACGAATTTGTAACCATTAAAAGGACACTAGTAATCTTAAACGACGACGGGACGTATTTCATCATATTTTATCATTGTAAGACTTATGTACGTCATACAAGTTAAGGCTAAAATCTATTAAATAATTTCGTCAGACATCGCATATTGTGATGTAAGATACAAAGCCACAACCCACAACGTGTAGACAAAGTACTAGACGTTCGAATGTTTGTTATTGACTCTCGGTCTTATAGGCCCGGCCAACCGAGATGAAGGGTTATTTTGTAATCAAAGTATAATACTGTTCTTTGAATTTGTAGCATTGTAAGTTTCGTAATATCATATCAATAAGTTGAAGTTAAACCTAAACAGTGATTGGTGTAGATTGTAGACAAACATAAACAACATATAAAGCAAACACTTCTTATTTCTGTAGTAATAATACTACAGAAATAAGAAGTGTTTGTTTATACGACAAGAGTAGCAAACACTCATGCGACCCGTCTGAAGTAAAATTGCCTATAATAGTCGCTCGTTGCACCATGCGCACTCACGCGTTATTTCCCTATAAAACACAAGAGTTAACCCCCCTTCCCCCTTCTGTAAATATATTGCTCTCTCAATGGGCACTGGTAACCTTATGCACCACAGGACTTGGACAATGGAAAGGAGTGTTATTCAGCTGCCACCACCTGTAAGTACTTTAGACGGGCGCTTAACAACACTTGAGTTGCAAATGCTCTTACAAATGCCCTGCGTGGCGGTACTCTCAGAGTACTAAGGCTGCCTGTCCACTGGAGCGGGGAAGATCATGTCAGAATCAACCAAAACCAATATCGTTGTTGTTTAAAATTTCCGCCCCGCTTCGCATTGTCGCTCCGCGTTAGTAGACAGGCAGCCTTAGACTACATTTAGGAATTACAATTATGTGCTTTCAGGTATTAGGGAAGGTATTCAGCCTTGTCCGAACTAGTCCAGACGGCATTAGCATATAATTTCGATAGGTTAAGCATATTTTCCTAGTGGACTGGGCTTATGGATTCGATATTAAAATAGTTCAAACGCATTAAATTTGAATATCACAATAACTTTGTGATTTCACGTAAGCGAAACATGTATGTGTCGAAATCTATATGCATTTTTAATAACTAACATGCCGCTTAGTATCATAAATAACTAATGAATGTCTGACAGTATAGTTTATCATTTTGATGATACAACACCGAGGAAGATGTCTTAATACAATAAGACGTGATATGTTATGTGGTTTATTTGATTGATTATACGCACATATGCACAGGATCATAAACGGTCTATTTGACCCAGTTTAATTTCCTTATTCAGAGTCCACGCGCCGTGAGAGGGTTGGCTCAATGTATTCCGGAACCAATGAATACCGCGAGGGCCGAACAGTTCTAATCGTTCGAAAACTTTTAATTGATTCGATTCATTCGGCTGCCGGCCGATTTATTAACGTATTCCCATCACAGCCTTTCTGATGCAGATTAAAATCGCTCGCAAAATTTTCGCCAATCAAATCGTGAATCGGGGAGGAATGCCTTTATGGATTACATTATTATAAAAGACATTTACCCCATACAGGATAGAATTATTAAGGTTTTTTTGAACCAATCTCACCATAATATATTTATGAAGTTAAGAACATTTCAAAGCCCAGATAATCCCCCATTTATTAGAGTGGCGACATTTTAGCGCTAAGCTTGTGAAGTCAGGATTATTATGATTCGTAATAAATCAGAATGTTAACGCTGTTATGGTTCTTCAGTATTTATTCATTAAGACTTGGCAAGGATAATAAAAGGTCCATGAATTACAAGATATTTCAAAGGTTTGCGATATATGGGTGGATTCATAGGTACGACCACGCGCTCGCGCTTGCAATTACACGGAGCTACTAACATCTTTTCACAGCCACACGCGCGCGCGCTTAAACGTCAAAATGTATGGAATTCTCGCCGGCGCTGTTGGCCAGCGCTGGTAGCCAGTGTACCAGAAATATCCCGTAAACTACATTTTAAACGCTTTAAGCGCGCTCTGACCCGCAACCACGGCGAAATGTTCTGAAGAGATTTTATCCCTTACAACTTCCTGAAGAGATTTTTTCCCTTAACTCCCACCCTTTTCATTGGAGGTCGATTAGTTCCAGCCTCCGTTACTACAGTGCCAGTGGCCATAATTCCAGCACGCCGTATGGAACAATCAGCTCTAATTTGCACCACTCATAAATGGAATTGCCTCCAGCATATTTAGTGTTTGTTTTGAAAATTGGAATCGAGATTGCTCTCGATCCCCGATATAAAACGTTACATTAAAAAATAATTGCTTTATTCGTGAATAGAAGCCATGTATCAGATTGAAGGAAGCGGTAGCCAAGTTGGGACGGATTCGATCCCACCGCCGCCATCACTGAGTTTGAATAAAACCTATGTACAGTTTTTAAGAAACAAGCATTATAGTAGTAGCATTTAAATTTGTATGATGAATGTTTAATTTGTGTCAAATGTGTAAAACTGTGTAATGAATAAAAAAAAAAATAAAAAAAAATTTATAACTCTAAAAGTTAAATATAATATAATAAGTAAAACTAATAAATTAAATAAAAAAAAATTACTATAAAAATTTACTTTTAATAAATTTTTAATTTGTGTCAAATGTGTAAAACTATTGTTATTTTCATTTCATTTTGTTTATATATATTTTTTTTATTATTTGTTTTTCTTTGGCATCCACGGAAGACCAGCGCCGCGGCTAATGCCTCGACACATGCTGAGTGGAGACCAATTTGGCATACTTAATGTAAATTGAAAGTTTACTATGTACTATTGTTATTTTTTAATAATTGCCAAATAAACTTTTTTCTTTCTTTCTTTCTTTCTTTCTTTCTTTCTTTCTTTCTTTCAGTTCATTGTTAATATCGCTTGCCTCACATTGTCGCCACCTGTCACATGGGGACTTAACATATCTGGCGAAATGTGGGTGATAACACCTCTGCCTACCCTTTCGGGGAAAAAGGCGTGATGATATGTTGTATGTTTGTACCGGATTAATTAAAATGTTACATAATACACATTCAAATATGTTCGTTAATTGAGTAATTTGCACAGAGCATTGAATTAAAGGCTCTTAATTAGATCTGTCTTTCAGACGTCACTCCTTCATTTGCTTCATCAGAAATTCAGGGCTTAGATTAATTTCAATAATATTAAATTTAAATGTGCTACATACATTGTTTTTAATATTGTTTACCTGAAGGCGCGATTTCACAGCGGCGACTAGAGATCATTTTATATCACATCGTAGGCTTTTTATTATGAAGGTATTATGGTGAAGGTATTATGGTCCGTACTGCGGTACTTGTGGACTTGGAGAAGGCATACGATCGTGTCCCCCGAGAGGTTTTGTGGTGGAGTTTAAAAGAGAAAGGAGTGCCTGATAAGTATGTGGAGCTAATCCGAGCAATGTATTCGAAGACCAGTACACACTTCCGTTCAGCTGCTGAGACTACTGAGGAGTTCGGTGTGGCAGTTGGCTAACACCAGGGATCGGCGTGAAGTCCCTACCTGAAACAGGCCTACAGCCAGTGAAAACAGGCTTCTTATTCGGGCATATATGAGTGAGTAGATAGATCAGTTAGAAACGATTGCCTTTTGTGTGTACAAAACATGGCGTATGAAACGAGCCGGTGCATTGCACTATTGGCTGAAGACAGCTGACTTATGAGAGCTTCACCGGCGCCGGCGCGGGATATGGGCTGCACGCACGCGATCTCGATCTATCCTTCGCTTCAGAAGTAGTTATATGCTACGAGTAAGATTCACCTTTGAGGAAATCGTAAAGTAGGGTAAAGATATGCTAGACCTAATTTAGAGTGCGATTGAACAAAAATTTAACTATTTAGAAATTTTTTATTACTAAGATACATACATGCATTCATATAATCACGACTTTAATCCCCTAAGGATCAATCAGAGACAAGGCAAAAGCCCCAAAAAAGCACCGCAAAAGCAGTCTACTGCCATAGCCATTACGAAGATGATTACTTTAATGGGTGAGTTCATAAATATCTCAATATCGGTCCTATCCTCAATCAATTTCTTCAATAGCTCCCTCAAAAGAGATAGATGCACAACATGGTGATGAAATGAAATATAATACTCAATAATTAAACTGTGCATTCGCCTTCAAAGATATGGGTGTGATGACAAGATAATAAAACTATATGTGCCCGCGACGTCGTTCAAGTGGTTATTGATTTAACGCTGATAAAAGTTTACAAAAAGTTTTTGTGTGTTTGTTAACACTGCATTGTTTTTTTACAAAGTGCTCAACATTATATTCCTACCTCTTTATAGCAAAATGTTGATTAGTAATAGTTGAACTAAAACTTCTAATTATTAAAATAATCCTCAAAAAGGGCGTGAAAAGGTTTTTAAGGGTCGGCAACGCGCTGGTGATGCCCTCGGTGTTGCAGGCGTCCACAGGCTACGGTGACCACTGCCCATCTGTGTGGGCCGTATGCTTGTTTGCCACCCTGGTAGTATAAAAAAAATGATAATAACATTTCTTGTCAGTGTCATCTGATTAATTGTTGTCATGGTGATAAATCTGTTTTATTTTACAATGCCGAGAAATTTTTAAATTCGAAATGAAATTACATTTTGACGGAATATGTCACACAATACTCGGTCGAGCAGATATTGATAACCACAGTTACACTCGCGCGGTAACCGTTTCCACGGGAATATCGGGATAAAAAGTAGCTATGTTCGTTTTTCAGGTTTTAGACTATTTGTGTACTAAATTTCAATTGAATCGGTTCAGTAGTTTTGGCGTGAGAGCAGGACAGACAGACAGACAGAGTAGCTTTCGTATTTATAATATTAGTATGGATGGATATAACACTGTGTAGACTTAGGCAAAATTAATAAGAAAATTCTAATAGCCTATCCATACTTAGTAACGGTTTTCCCATCGACCACCTTGAAATCAAAACTCTGGGCGATTGTTTGTTCGGTGTTATGTTTGATCAACATAACCTATTACGTAAAACACTCTGCTATAAGCATTTTGTTTACAATATCGTAACTCTTGGTTGGGAGGAGCTCGGTGGCGTAGTGGTTAGTACGTTTGGCTTTCGATTAAAAACAAAGCTGCCTACGCTATGGTCAGGCCGTGGATGGTCACCAAAACTTTGTGATCTCGAACTCCTCCGTGCTTCGGAAGGCACGATAAGCCGTTGGTTCCAGTCGCTATTCCGACTGTTTCTACCCACCAACCAGCATTGGGCCAGCGTGGTGGTGTTACGGCCCATACTCCTCATGTGTTTCTCTATGAGGAAGGCCTGTGCCCAGCAGTGGGACGTATATAGGGTGAGGACAACTCTTGGTTTACATCTGGTCTTTACGATATACCGCATGTTAGGAATGACCACAATTATTTTAGAAAGTATAAAAATAAACTTTTTGATATCGATAAAGTTTTCTGCCCACCACATCGGACCTTTTTAGGCAAAAAATATTAATAATACTTAATTCTTTATTTGAAAATTTAAAACATGACGACACGAATGATGATATTGCGCGTATATTGCCTGCAAGCACACAGCATAGACATACTGGGAAGTCGAAGCTTCGGTACGATTATATATGATACCGGCCAACAGAGGATGAGACAAACGTAACACACAACATAATATAACACATTGAAGGGGACAGAGGAGTTGGCACCCACATAAACCCATTCACAAATTTACTTGGCTTGAAAAACATTAATGTCTACTACTCATCTTAGAAAATTTTCAGGAAAATAATAAATCATAATCCAAACTATATAATCCAAACTATAAAGGCGAAAGTAACCCCGTCTGTCTGTCTCCCTTTCACACACAGATAGAAAGGACATAGGCTACCTTTTTATCGTGGGAATGGGTGTCATGCGGGTGAATGATAAAAAATTTTAATAACGCCTCCCAGAAAAATTAAGCACATATTTACGCCACTATGAACTTTGCTTCTAATAATAGAGAAGGAGTATTTTTTTTAATTCCACCATTTGAGGCTACTGTTCCAATTTGAAAACATCTTTCAGTGTTGAATAGCCTATTTATTGAGGAAGACTACAATCGCGACGAAGCGCGCGCGTACGAATTAGCGGGCGAAAGCTAGTCAATAATAAAATAAAATAAATGCAATGCAATAAATATTGGGTATTGAAAATCATATAAAAAGCGTTGCACGATATTCAAGTAGTAAACAGACGACAAATGCGATTTAATTTTGGAAGGAGACTGAACAAGGTTTGTAGAAACCCCCAACCCATCCACACAGAGAAAACAACGAAATAACTTTCTAACAAATGTATTGTACTTTATTATAATAATACCACGCTTATATTATCCTTTCTATCTAATCCGATTAACTAACACAAGTACCCAACTAACAAATGAAAACATAATAATGGAGCTTATTTTAACAGGTTCACATAGAAATTATTATGCTCATTAGTAGAAAACGTCTATAGCTAACATTTATTTTGCATATTTTGTATGTAAATATTTACGTAATAAATAAACAAATTGACCTTGTCTGGTTCAGTGCTAATACACTAAACATTGCGAACATTCGAAGTGGAATTCAATAATTTAATAGCTGGAGTAATAATCTCGTGTAATTTCGAAGCGGTTCTGCGACAAATCTTGTGACAAGAAGGCTGGTCTGTATTTTGCTCAAAGAATAAGCGTTGCTATTCAGAGAGGTAATTCAGCCAGCCTTTTTTGGTCATTTCCAGCAATGGATATTCTTGCAGACGATTTTTTTATATAATATCTTTTTGTTTATTTGGTATTTTTAAATTTACTGTTAGATTTAGGTTTTTTTTGTTTTCGCTAGGAGATAAGCCGTTTTTTTGTTTAGTTTTCTTTTTTTCTTTTAGTATTAATATGTGTATATCTGTATATCATACTTAATATTGTTATCTTGAATTAAGCTCATTATATGTCCCTCTCATTATGATAAATAATCTCGTGTGTCAAATAAAAGTGCTATTCCACTGACGTGAAGCGGTTTCTAAAGCAGAGAGCGGAAAGGTATACAGACTCCAATTGCACACACATACACAAAAGAAGAGAGAGAAACTGGTCAAAATATAGTTTTGTGAGCTTGTGGGTTACTACTAATATATATCAACATTTACAACATAAAAAAATCAATAAAACGCACACTCGATAAATAAAAAAGTTATCTTCAGATATTCACACCTATCAACTAGCCCCATTTTAAGCAGCTATTGCTGCTTGTGTTACGGATACTATAGATGGCGGATATATTTAATAGATAAATACATGTAAATATTTTAAATAGTATATGCAATACATGTATAAACATCCAAGGTTGGACAACACATGCCTTTATTCATCACAACAAACATCCGGTGGGGACCGGGAATCGATCCCAGAACCTCACGAGATGACGCCTTGCGACCGGCCTACAGACCAATCGACCACGGCGGTCGTCGATAATATAATAAGAAAAAATAAACAGGCTCAGAACCTCTTTTTGATGTCTTCTTTGATATTGAAAGCCAAAGCATACTAATCACTACGCCACCGTACAATATAATCATAATACTTAATAATAATAATAATACTTTATTAAAAACTTTGTAACACTTTTTGCATTACAATCTAAACTTAGGACTAAGCAAAACCCTGTTTTTCAGGCAATATTACATACTAGACAATTTTTAGCTCACGTACTATAATGGAAGTAAAAGTAATCACTTACATGCTAACTGATATTACAACAGTATTTATTTATATTGGGTATTTGATACCATTATGTTTATTGACTAAAACTTAACACATCTGCTTCAGAACCATTATTAATTACTCTGTATCCTCGTAGTTAATATTTTTAAGGACATTCTTGACAACTTTTTGCAGGTAAAAAGATTTAATGGGTATGATGTCCACTATTGCATTTAATAATAATAATAAATAATAATAATAATAAATATCCTCAGACATTCACACCTATCAACTAGTCCCATTTTAAGCAACTCAATGCTGCTTGTGTTACGGATACTAGATGACGGACAAATATATTTAATAGATAAATACATATTTATATCCTGAATATATATACATATGGTGGAAAGGGCTATGCTCGGAGTTTCTCTTAGGGATAAAATCAGAAATGAGGTGATCCGACAGAGAACCAAAGTTGTCGACATAGCCTACCGAATAAGCAAGCTGAAGTGGCAATGGGCTGGCCACATTAGCCGCAGAACCGACAACCGTTGGGGTAAACGAGTTCTGGAGTGGAGACCGCGCCTCGGCAAGCGTAGTGTAGGGCGCCCTCAGGCCAGGTGGAGTGACGATTTGCGCAAGGTGGCTGGCAGGAGCTGGATGCGAGAAGCCGAAAATAGATCGAAGTGGCGTGAATTTGGGGAGGCCTACGTCCAGCAGTGGACTGCCATAGGCTGACGACATATATACATATATAAAAACATCCAAGACTGGAGAACAAATGTCTGAAAATTCATCACCCAAACACTTGCCTCCACTGGGGATCGAACCCAGGACCTCTCGAGATGGCGACGCCTTGAGACCGGCGTACAGACCACTCGACCACGGAGGTCGTCGAAATAATCGTAATCTAATGTATGTTGATACTTAGTTCTATTCTTATAATTATTCTGCACGCCAACAGTATTCATCAACCAGAAGACACTGTCTGCTAATCAACCACACACAGCCCACACAGGGACTCTCGTGTTTGTTTTTACCAAATCCCCCGCGCCCGAAGTTTTCTAATAATGTCTCAGAATCCACTTTTCTTTAGCAGTGAGAATTCGAAATAGACCCTTCATTTATGAGCCTATTCAATAAGTTCCGACGTGATTTTGTTGTTGTTGTGATGCTATAGGTACTTCCTAGCTTTGCTTTCTTACATGGCTTGAATGTCAATGCGCTTTGAAAACGCTGTGAATAAAATAACCTAATAAAATAAGAAATATAAGTCAAAATAACAGGAATAAAGCAAAAAAGATGTACATCATTTATATTCTATTGTCTTTACTTAAAACACTGCAGTTCTTTAGTACTTGGAATAGAAATTCAAACAAAGTAGATCTTAAGTAACAATTGAGAGAAAATAAAATATTAACAACTTATTAAATCGCCCACATCCTCAGCCTATATACGTCCCACTGCTGGGCAAGGCTGAAACACATGAGGAGTATGGGCTTTAATTCCCCTACGCTGGCTCAATGCGGGTTGGTGGGTAGATTCGGTTGTAATAGCGTAACGGGATCAACGGCGAAACGTGCCTTCCGAAGCACGGAGGAGTTCGAGATCACAAAGTTTTGGTCACCCATCAATGGCCTGGCCATCGCGAAGGTAGCTTTGTTTTCGATATTGAAAGCCAAAGCTTACTAACCACTATACTTGTCACTTATTATACCTTTAAGTTAATTAATAAATTTTTTATCTTTTAAAGAAATAATTATAACAACTTTCTGACTTTCACAACTACTACCAAAAATTCAATATGATTTTCCTTATTAACATTAGTGATCAATCGAGATAATAATATATTTTTTGGAAGAAGGTTCACAAATTGAGTTAATTATACTTATGTATGTTTCAATTACCCAAAAATCAAGCTATATCACAAGTGAGGCTGCCGTCATACAACAGACGCAAGGGCCATCGATCACGCCGCGCCCGCGCTGATTGAGAGCTATTTAGCTGGACAACCACTTTGGGGGAGTATTTCGTTTGTGGACGTAGTGTCCACTTGCTAGTACGTCACTGCCTATGCTTTTTAATTTGACATCAGCCTTTGTGAAATAAAACACGTTTATTTAGATTAGATGTGAGTTTCAGAATATTGCACGTATATAGAAGTCATATGAATTACAAGGTAGGTGATCGAGGCGATAGTAAGATCAATTTACTTGATAACAGTGTTGAAAAAAGCAATAATGAAAACTATAGTTTTTATATTGTATGTAAATAAATTACTTGTAACATTCACATTTTTCAAGTGGCCTATAAATAAGCAGTCCCCGCCGGGAATTGAACCCTAGATGAAGATGACACCTTAAATCTGACGTACAAGCTACACGAAGCACCTAATCCCCGAATCCGGCTCGAGCGCCCTGAAGCGGGACCCCCTAGTGGTGGTTCAATCCGGCTTGTGTGGGTCCACTAAAGATCTCGCCTTCTTTAAAAAAATCCGGTGATATCTTAGAAGCCGTCAGTTTAAGTCAATTCAAAAAAAGCACCTAATTATGAAAGCCTAATTATGACACCTTAACAATTAATAGAAGAATTTCTGTTAGGGTCAATCAAAATTTACATACATTTATATCACACGAAACGAATTTTAAAACGCAAACTGTGATCAATTTTTATTTTAACACAAAATTGACTTGTAACAATGGAACTAAACAAGACTAAAGTTCGAAGGCGAAGTTTCCTAATTTTCATTATTTAAATCAATATTAACACAATTTGTTAAGTCGGGCTCGAAGGGCTCTTAGCGTTACGACCAACTTTCTTCGCGTACACTTTACTGAGTCAACAAAAATTCCTACGAATCGAAGAAAATTTTTCGATAAATGAAAAATGTGTTTGGAAAACTTGGTGCCTTCCAAGAAGGAATAACGAGAAAGATACCTAATGGGCTTGATGGTAATTAAGTGGATCGGTTTGCTGGAAGGTATACCCCAAATAGAATTAAGGCCCAAATAGAAAAAGCAGAGCAGGAGAAAGATTCTAAATCCTATAAAAGAGCCCATGAGCAGTGTCTCCCTGACACAGGCCAATATACGCTTAAAAGGATTCTTGTTTAAGACTTCCTATTTGTTAATACCAATTAACATTTTTTTTATAAAGTAGCCAATGTTACTTATAACGTTATAACTTGCATTGCTTGGCTCTTTAATTACTTTCTTCATTATTGGAGATGTGTGTCGCCACCAATGGGGCTTCGACTACACAGCACAGCTTAGACGTCTAGAATGATAACTGTCTAGTAATTACCTATGTAATCACCCCTAGGGACGTTAAAAGAGAGGCCGTCAGCTGAGACGATGAGAGGATGAGTTAATAAGAACTCTAGGTCATCTTTGGACAAGAGTGGCCAGAGACACTTGAAAGAGATAGAGGAGGCCTTTGCCAATAGGCACTCTGAAATCAGATATATCATTTAAAAAAAAAGTAATTGAATGTTTTTACATAATAAAGGCTTAATTTACTTCGTCTTCAGCCTATATACGTCCCACTGCTGGGACAGGCCTTCCTCATGGAGAAACACATGAGGAGTATGGGCCGTAACACCACCACGCTGGCCCAATGCGGGTTACTTACTTGCAATGTAATGTTAAAATTCCTCTACTCCTATACTCACCAACTAACGATTTATAAAAAAACAAATAATACAACAAAATACCAAAAATACTTATTATTAGGTCCTTACCTATGAAATTGGTGTTTTGTATGGAGATTTGCGGGATGTCTGCATTTTACATACTAACATTTTATCAGTTTTCTTCACAACGACAAATCCAGAGATAATAATATTTGGCATAGCAATATGTGTGTGAACACGCTTGATAAAAAATATTCATCGTTTTTATGTTAATGCAAATCAATTGATGTATTCGGGAGGCAGTTAAAAATAATTGTCTTTGTGTCTAATTTTAACACAATTAAACTTACAAAAAAATATCAAATTAAATAATACGAGCTCAAATATATGGTCTATTTTTAGAAGAGGCAATTATTTTATAAGAATGTTCTGAAACTTAATAGTTACGGACAAATTGCTAAGACAGAATAAAAACACCAATTTCATAGGTAAGGACCCAATATTTATTACACTTACAAATGTTGAGGATATTTAAGCTAAACAATTTCTA
The DNA here is from genome assembly GCA_910589355.1 of Parapoynx stratiotata. NCBI lineage: Eukaryota > Metazoa > Arthropoda > Insecta > Lepidoptera > Crambidae > Parapoynx > Parapoynx stratiotata. The sequence goes on from OU342463.1 coordinate 628,003, forward strand.
TAATGTATAAATATATATCTTACTGTTTATAATAAAAACAAGGGCAGGTTGGTTCTGGTTCTGTTTGATCAATCTCGGTATAATATATATGTATATATAGGTACTAAACAGGTATAACAAAATAAATAGGTAACTCTTAGTTCTTATAATGATGTATAATTAATATTAATCTCTCCCTTTCCCGGTGGTTAGTACTGCATACCTTGCAGGTCCGGATACTGTATTTATATGTTAACTCGTCCCGTTGGTCTTTTCTCAAATATCTTGATATACTTCAATATATACTTTGTTATTTGTGCTTAATAGACTTCTTAGGTATTGTATATAATATGGTTATACCATATACTACCACCAGGTAGTTTATGCCCTGTTATATGTCAGAAAAAACGCTATATTATCATTGTTATGGACTAAATAAAGGTATAACCTTTTTTTTTTTTTTCTCGAGGACAAAATCCATTTACGGACCTACCAACCGCTGGCGAGGCGGAAGGCGTGTGTGGGACTCGCTCGGCGGCGGCCGAGAATACCCACTAAAACTCCCCGATATACCTCCTTGCCCTTCCGTGGGAGCGACCCGGGGTCTGCCGAAGCAATTCTCCGAGTCGGTCCCAGGGCTTCCCGACCTAGTCAGACACTAGGTCGGGGTTTGCGCCAATGGGGGATTCCCGGGTATATTCGGGAGATCCCCAGACGTGGCAGCCGGTGGAATGCGTGCGTGGAAGCCATCCAACGCACGCGGCCGCTCGCGGGGCAGTTAGAAGGAGGGGCTTATGGCGCCCGCCTTCTCCTGCCCACCCGTCTACGCCGGAGAGGAGCGGCTAGAGCATCCTCCTTCCGCTCCCTCTCCGCTGCCTCCTTCTGCAAGAGCACGTTCTCGCAGAAGGAGGCGGCAGCCTCCCATACTCTCTTGCTGCCCACCATGGCCGTGACCAGGGTAGGCAGCGAGAGGTATCCCCATGTTAACTGAAGATTTGACTAACTAAAGATTACTCTCCTTCATACTATTAACATTGACAGCTAAGCAATAAAGAATAATTATAAAACCCTAATGATTTCAGGAGAGTTGATTTACATAATTTAAATACTAACTTATATATTACAAACTTTCATCAAGTACTATTAATTTAGATCATAAACATGATGATTGTACATTTATTGTTTTACACAAACACCAATTACCTTGAAATATATATAATTAACAGGGATAAAGGAATTTTAGTATGAGTTTATTGAAGTTATGGAGAGGATAAGCTTTGTATCCACCCACCATTGACAAATCTCGACAATTCTTACTGAAAGACTATTATTTATAGAAACACAAGTATTAAAGCTTTACATCGGTTGAATTAATAAAAAAATTATCTTTAACTGACCTTTTTCTCGGGCTTTCATTAGTATTTTATAGTTAAAAAGTTCCGCCGGTAACCTATAAACCAGCCGGCATGTACAATTTCTACACGCTCTTCAGTCAATAGACTCGAACTTCGAGCTATTTAATAATCCCTTGATTATAATATTCCTGAAATAAATTCGAGGACTTCTCTTTTCGAGAATTCAGTAAATTAGAAAAATCAAACTTTTTTTTTAATGGCTAGCTCGGTTTGTGCAACACCCAAAGCAAAAGGTAGGGAAACGAGTTAGGAAAAGGAATTTTTGAAAATACGGAAGATCAGGAAAGTAGGTGTATAGGAAGAACAAGGCATGAAGGAAAAATATAATAAAATATAAATTATAGTTTTATATTGTTTGCAATAATAAACATAAAATTAAATATATTTGTATATTATTAGTATGTAACAGGACCGGAATGGAAGTAGGGAGAGGAACTCTAGCTGTACAAAGGGAATGGAATAAAGAGGAGGAATCATTAAAGGCACAAGCATATGAGAAGAAGGAATAGAATGACTGATGAGAAGGGCTACCCCACCATATCCGTCAGATCTTTCTTCTCTATAACAAATAAATCCAGATATTTTGAAATTGCTATTAGGCTTTTACCACGCCCCTTGAAGAGAAATGGCAAAAGGAGAAAACTTATGAATTAAAATAAAATCTGATTTTCTTATATTCACACTTACGACAGTTCCACTGAATGGCTATTGAGAGATCCACTGTGGGGGATTGAGATACTATTATTAATTACCTTATCAAGAGCAACGTTGGACGGTAAAATCACAACTTGCGCGTGAGGCCTTTTAGACATAGATCCACAGAGTAGCGAGCAATCCGTCTTGACCGTACGGTAGCTCCCTTAGACGAGGCAAAGACCTAAATCCAAGTAAATCCAAGAATATGAGTAATGTTTGTTCGTTTATATTATATTAATTGCTAATAATATTTAAAGGACCCTTTTTCATTTAAATTACGTTAATTCATTGCAAAATAACCTGTATTTGAATTTAAGAATGCATGTGCATTTATACTCCACGAGAAATTTATTAATTTATTAGAAATTTAGTCAACATTATTATTATTACATTTTTTAAAGAGGATTTTACATGAAACAGACATCGGAAACATTAATTGCCCAAAAAACTTATTCGAGACGCCGGTCGATTGATAAAGAAACTATCTTTGTATATACTGACTAGCCTGTTTTGATACGCTAAACTCTATGGTTTTGTCTATTCACCACGATCAAGATGAGTCAAACTAGTATTTTATAAACAAATTAAAAGTTAAAATGACGTAAGAATACATAATAATATGCTATTATTTTCCTCCAGAAGGAAGAATGCACCAAAAAAAATTTCATATTATTATGCCATTATAACGATGTAAACAACATGAAACAAACAAACATTAGTGATATTACTTAACTCTGATGCTTTTATGTGTAATTAAGACGGTAATAAGTGATAATAAGAAAAAAGAGTGTTACAGCAATAAAATTACACATACAGACATACATAATAATATAATCACGATTATCATCTAAGGGTTAGTCAGAGACTAGGCAAAAGCACCGCTAAGCAGTCCATTGCCTTAGTCCGCGCTGCACCCGACAGTGGCTGCACTCAGCGTGACAGGTTGTGCAATAAAATTACCAATTTTTTTAATGTTCGAGTCGCATGATGAGTTTATAATTAATTCGTATATCGTATGAACTGAAAGCAGTCGTCCGTCGTATACGAGGCCACAAGCGTAAACTTCTCATACAAGTAAACATTTCTTTCAAATTCTTGATGAATAACAACGAGTAGAAATAAATATGTGAAATCATAACTATCAGCCAACATACGTCCCAGTGATGGGAATATGCCTTGCGCCCTTTTTAATTGATTCCTACCTGAGTGTAGGAGTCAGTCGCCTTAACAACACATCGTTGAACAAAGAAAACACAATTATCATTCACTGGATAGCAATATATCAGACCCGTACACCTCAAATATCACACTCGCGGGACCAAAATACTTTCTTTGATATAATTTGATTCAACAAAAAGATTTTTGGGTACCGCACGCAGAAAAAAACAAAGAAATGCTTCATGCCTAACATTCCATCCCAGAAAACATACCACAAGGGCTTCCGTATTTATGGTGAATTTTCCGAGGCATCAATAGTATTTGAAATTATTCAATTGTCCATATGTTGAGAAATAAATAACAATTATGATTTCTAATACGACACTATACTCGTATTTCGTTGAGATTGGTTTCTAATTGGTATTAATGAAACATTTTAGATTTATTTACCTTTATGCACATTTATGATTAGAAAGCCATAAGATACGCCTTCTTAGGAAGTTTGTAAGTTATGACGTGACTAACATTATAACGACAACATCCATGGTCGAGTGATTTGTACACTAATTTCAAGGCATCGTCATCAGAAGAGACTCTGGGTTCAATTCACAGTGGGTCAAATGTTCGTGCGATGAATACAGACATTTGTTCTCATGATTAATCAAAATTATGTATTGAGTTTACTCTGAATGTTAGGTTACACACACATACATACATATAATCACGACTATTATCCCTTAAGGGTTAGACAGAGACTAGGCAAAAGCACCGCAAAAACAGTCCATTGTCATACGCTGCGCTTCACCAGCAGCGACTGCACTCAGCGTGACAGGTGGTAAGCCCTTCGCCGCTATAAGCTATTGAATGGTTGCGCAGTTGATTAGTGGCCTTTTACGACACCCAAGGGAAGCGATCGGTTGGTAGTATTATTTTAATGAGGCGCTACTACACAACGACAAATATTAGGTTAAATTTTAGGCTGCTTAATGTGTTGGTATGAGTGTCAGAATATAATGTATTTATTTAAAATTTTTACTTTCAATGAATTTTGTCAGTCTAAAGTGATGCTCAGTGGGCTCATTTAAAGACTACTGTCAACCCATCTCTTCCCTTGGGTGTCGTAAAAGGTGACTAATGTACTTAGAACTGCACAACCATGCAATAGCTTATAGCAAAGCCAAATAATTTATTCAGTTTAGGTATTTACATATAATACATAATATAGCGGCGACGGGCTCACCACCCGTCACGCTGAGAGCAGTCACTGCTTCGTGAAGCGCAGACTATGGCAGTGGACTGCTTTTGCGGTGCTTTTGCCTAGTCTCTGACTAACCTTTATGGGATAATAGTCGTGATCAAATGTGTGTATGTATGTATAGTGATGAATCTGTATAACATTTTTTGCCGTTCTAAGCTGTCATTGATGTGCTACGTATTATATAAATTTAAATCAGATATATGCCTATATATTAAAAGCAGAAAACGATATCTAAGAAAATAAATTACATAGAGACTCGTAGAAGTAATAAACAGCTCGAAGCCGAGATTTTAACTAATACAGTGGGTTAGATTCCCCAGGTAGATATATCATTTACTAGGGCAAAACTAACTTAGAGAATAGTACTTACATTACAGGCTTATTCGTTTGTTTCGTTTAAATAATCGCTAAGGTTTAAACTTCATGATTTATTAAATTAAAGTGTTTGAGATTTGTTAGCGGTTGTTACTGAATTTTTATTAATAAGTGTATTATAGGTAATTTAGATCATCGTAATTTCAACTCGAATATTTGATTCACATTTTCGGAATTGACTTGGGATTTGAAAGAGTACTTTTATTAATAGAAATAATAAAATAATCCTAAAAAAAATATGAGGAAAAATTATGAATTTCCAGACATAAAGTATAAGTTTAAGTATGCGAACAGTTTTTCGTATTTATAATAGATGAATAAACCATGAACTACCCAAGGTACTTAATGGGGCTAATTATTCTTTACGAAATAAAAGGCCAAATTAGGTGACAAAATGACCCTAAAAGTATATATATCGCCTGCGAGACATCACAATAGCGAGATTCAGGTTTGTTTGCATTTTACTCTATTTATACTACGATTGTTAACAGCGCCATCCAGTGGCGGACTCACGAACTAATCATTCTATACAAAGAGTTATACAATAGTAAGCCTCTAAAAACATGTGAATTTAACCACCCACTTAAAGTTTTGATTCTATGTCACATTAACTTGCATGGTATTTCCCTATGCGAATGGAATTATTTTTATGACAAAGTATTTTAAAAAAATACTTTAAGGCAATCTTTGTAGCTGATCAAACTTCATCATACTGCCCTCCCTTAAAATGTCATAGTCAACACCACACTTATAACCATATCTGCAAAATGCAAAAAAGGAAATCAACACAGCAGGTGGTTCCTATAAATATGAACGTCTAATATTGTTATAATTATTTATTCACTAGCTGTTGCTCACGATGTAACTTCCGGAGTTACTATCGTTTTTTAACTATCCCACGAGAACCCTTAAATTTTCCGGAATGAAAAGTATCTAAGATGTTGACCAGAGATATAAGAAATCTCCATGCAAAATTTCATTAAAATCGGTCCAGCCATTTCGGAGATTAGCCCGTACACACAGATAAACAGACGAACAGACAGAGAAACAAAAATTTTAAAATAAAAATATTTTAGTATTTTCCCTCATTTTATTTATTTATTTATTCTTTATGTACGACGTACAAAGGCGGACTTAATGCCTTGAGGCATTCTCTACCAGTCAACCGGAAAGCGGACATACACACACATCCCACTGACTTGATTTTAAGCATTTTAATCTATGTACATATGAATGCACAGAGGACATTCGACCTGTACAGTTTTATTATATGTACAGATTTACGGTATACTCGTACAGTCAATAATACATAATTATAAACATAATTTCAACAATAGTGACTGAACTGTAGTCCAATTATGTGGACACACGGCATGAGTTTTACAAAAATAACATAAAGAATGCAAAGAGTATGAGTATGAGTAATAATTAAAAACGTCAGTGGTCGACGTGGCTATTATTGGTTCACGATCGTCTAAGGATGCAATTAATTCGCGACAGCGAGGACAAATAGTACTTCATTGGAAGGCAGCGCTTCCGTCCGGTTGGTTCACAGCACACACTGGGTTATATAAACGCGATTGTTTTATCTGAGAACTTGTATAGTAAATTACAATTTTTTTTCTTGAATTCAATCTAAATCCGTTTCTTAACGCCATGTAGCGTAACAGATGCCTTTTTGAGACAGTTCAATTTTGGAAGAAATACTCTCACTCTCTGTACAACCACAAAAGTTGCTTAAAGTAAGCACTGTGTGAAACTAAATGCCACAAAAGTTACACAATAAAATTACATTTCGGCACAAAGAAAGTTTAGTTAGATTATTTATTTATAAAGGCTGTACAAAGTTCCAAAACATGCATTTCAGCTGACCACTGGAGGGAACACAATAACATTTATATTTGATTTGTACCGAATGTTAAAAATATCGAGGATATTATCGAGGAGATCTGTTGAATCTTGACTGCCCGATTGGGGCCCTCAATCACCTTCTCTTTCACCTTTATGAAATAACATTTGTAGTGATGTGTATGTGTTATCAAGCAAGGTCGCCAAGGTCACAGAGAAAGATTGATGTCATGAGGAAGGGGAGTTGTCTTTTATGCTGTCAAAATATCGCTTTCTCTTGATTATTACAAGGTAGGCAATGCGGTATGCAACGGGCTCACCACTTATCACGCGGAGCAATTGGCAGTCCCTTCTTGGTGAAGCGCGGACTATTGTAATGGACTGCTTTTGTAGTGCTTATGCCTAGACTCTGACTAACTCTTAGGGGATAATAGTCGTGATTTACGTTTTTCGTCGTGTAGGTAACGCGAGATCAGTTCAATTCAATTCAAGTCAAATTTATTGAATCATGTAGGTATAAGTTACACTAAATTGTGACGCGTCAAAACATAAAATTTACAAACATATACAATTATCTTTGTTCACCTCTATATTTTTTCTTCCTGTGCACTACCGGGAGGCCTTGTCAAGAGAAGATGCAGGCAAGAAACTCTGCAAGGGTTCCATCCTCCGTATCCATGATGCTAGGAACGTCCATAAACTAAGTAGTCGCTTGTCATTGCCAGGCCGTTTGTTAGCTTGCCCGTCTCATTATCAAAATCAGCATCTTATCAACAACGATGTCCACTGCTGGATAAACAAAAACAACAGTATTTTTTAGAGTCCGTAGCGATAGATTTGTTTTAAGTATTGTTTCAATGGTCAGCTTAATGCTACAGTCTGAATAATTTAATAGGTGCATTTTGACAATTATTTGTAAATGTTCCTTAAAGCCCATCGGTCAAAATGCACCTATAAAATTATTCAGACTGTAGATAGGTAATATAACTGTCGCGTTTTTTATTTTCAGTGAGTATAAGAGGACAAAGAGAAGCAAAAACCTCATTTCCCTATATATCATTATTAACCTCCGCGACCTATTGAAACCACAGGCACGAGAACGGCGCTATATAATTATTTTATGACCTCATATCCGTTTGCACTTATGTGATAGCAGGAACCACGATATTGGGTCTCAGGAATAAGGATTAATTTAAGCAGACGTAAGTCCACAAAGGAGAATGCGCAAAAATTTGAGTTTAGAATATTAGTGATATATATATAAAATTTATTGTTTAAAATTTCACTCAAATTCCATGGCTAAATATGTGATATTGTTATTTAAACTTAGTAGGGGTGATTTTTTCGAGTATTGAAAATATCGTCTGTTTCGGCTCAGGAAGACATCTAAGTACATAATATATTTAATCATTTTACTTGCTACCTCGAGTGAAAAACAAAGAATGTGAAAAAAAAAATCATAAAGAGATTTTATTATATTTTGGAGCCAGTCCCAGTAGGACTACCAATTGCGCAGCACTAGCACGGTACTCGCGTGCTCACCAACAATACCAGTATAAATCACCCCCATTGAAAATATAAAAAGGCATTTTCATTATGCAAGTATCTGTACCCCAAAATATTTGTTAGTCGTCGGTGCTGAGGCAAGCCGAGCTAGTGTTGCACAAAATATTAGATTGTTTTAGTTCCGTTTTTTACTTTTTCTACTGAGCCGAAATAAACGATATTTTAAATATTCTAAAAAAACTCTCCCACAAAAAACAAATAGCAATAATAAAACAAACAGCAATTCTTGCTTTGTTTTCTTCAACAATGCAAATACGTTAACGTTCTCACGTTTACCTCCACCGAAGATAGAAATTATATCAATCAGCCGAGAGTTTAGTGTTAGATTACGGTCGCCAGTACCCATTGAGCGAGTGGTATGTCAGTAGCAAGAGGAAAGAAGATCAACAATGGTAAAAAAAAGATGTACGCAAAACCCAAGAAGTTGGGAATATAGTTTTCTTGACGCATTTGAATGTTAAGAATGTGAATGTTCTCATACATTTTTTAATTATTGTACGCCTGAAAATGGTAATCTGTTTTGATCTGTTAATTTCTTGTAAGACCTTTTGTACACAGAATTACAATAAATGATATCTTATCATATCTTATCTTATCTTTGCCTTATTTCGCCATTAACGATTCAACATATAATTATTTGATGACGAGGTATCAGAATACAATAGAATATTTGTATTTTTAGAAACGAAATGTTCCTGCCTTCTCAATAGAGCCAAGTCGTAGCTACAGACTCCTCATAAATTGCGTCGTCATTGACAATGAGAACATCGACAATTACACATCACTATTTACCTTTTCCACTTGACAGATCGCACAAAGCGCTTACAAAGATTGAGAGCAAATTAATTCGCAGGCGCGAAACTCTCACTAAACTCGCTCCACCAATTAGAAGTGGAGTCACGATAATGTCTGTAATTAGGAAATTTATACAATCCCAGCCAGGTATCTATGGCGTTACAAAGATAGCGACATTCATTACTAAACTTTTTCTTCCGTTGGTTCAGTTTATTAGGATTTTGAAGTCAAATTTCGTTCACAGAAATTTGTAGGTATATACTAGTAAGAATTTCTGTCTTGATTAAGGTTTAAAGGTTAATACTGATAATAATTGCCTAGTAGACGATAAATGCATGGCAATAGTTTTCATTGGAAATGAGGATTCCATTTACGGGTACCTACCGCTGGAACAGTCACTTCTAACTAAATATAAATACTTGTGTATTTTTTTTAATAAATAGAAAACATGGGCGTGTCATGCACTCTTAAATGACTCAGCTGCTGGTGTGATGCTCTCTTAAATGACTCTGCTGTGGTGTCGTGTGCGTCGGTAGCTGTGTTTCCTAAAATATGGTTGAACGGAGTGATAGCTGATTCATGCGTCATGCCTGTGAATCAAAGGAGCCACTGTTGGGCTCCGGTCTGCTCATGCTTGTCTGGCTTGTAGAAATAGCATAACCAAGGATCGGAGAGTGTATGGCACGGCAAGTGGTGTAGATACCTATTTGAGTAATGTAGATACTACTTTCTTAAATTATATTTTAGACTATATGTGTACATGTTTGTAATGGAAATTGTGGTAAACTGCAGAATATTGGGTAGGTATTTTCTTTTTATCTTTTTGCTTCTAAAACTTAAATAACGTTGTAGTTTATGACATTTTAAACGATGTCGATGTGGGGTGGGGCAGAAACTTGAGTTTCTTGCCCGTTCTTCTCAGAACAGAACAAGGCCTCCTGGTAGTTTTGTAAACGGATGAGGTAAGAAAGAAAGAAAGAAAGAAGGAAAGAAAAACATTAATTGACCACAGGCACAAGCAAGACGCAAAATACACAAACAATCACATATAAGGTCAACTAGGACCCGACCTCAGTTTTTCTCTTTCATGAAATTTTGTAAATGCTTTTGACATTCTTAAGTATGCGCTAAGACGCATCTAATCTTTGACAGAAAATTAAATTCAACTTTTTCTAAAGAAAAATAATCATATTTTGAATAACATTAATTAGGATTGCTCTTGACCTTAATCTGAGTTTTTACTGAGATGATGTCACGACAAAGCTGTTCTATTACTATAAGGACTATCGTTAGGGGAAAATAGTCGTAATTATATATATGTATTAGATCCTTACCTATGAAATTGGTGTTTTGTATGGAGATTTTGGGGATGTCTGCATTTTACATACTAACATTTTATCAGTTTTCTTCACAACGACAAATCCAGAGATAATAATATTTGGCATGTATCATTAGACAAGCTTTAGCAATATGTGTGTGAACACGCTTGATAAAAATTCTTCATCGTTTTATGTCAATGCAAATCAAATGATGTATTCGGGAGGCAGTTAAAAATAATTGTCTTTGTGTCTAATTTTAACACAATTAAACTTACAAAAAATTATCAAATTAAATAATACGAGCTCAAATAAATGGTCTATTTTTAGAAGGGGCAATTATTTTATAAGAATGTTCTGAAACTTAATAGTTACGGACAAATTGCTAAGACAGAATAAAAACACCAATTTCATAGGTAAGGACCCAATATGTGAACTATTCGTTCAACAGAACTAAAGGTATTTCTTCTATATCTAAACATGCCATGAAATCAATTCTTTAATGGTTACACATATAATCATGACTATTATTCCTTAAGGGTTAGTCAGAGACTAGGCAAAAGCACCGAAAAGCAGCCCACTGACATAGTCCGCGCTTCACCGAGCAGTGACTGCACATGTGTTCAGCGTGACAGGTGGTGAGCCCGTCGCCGCTATAAGCTATTGGATGGTTGTGCAGTTCTAAGTCCATTAGTCACCTAGTACGACACCTATGGAAAGAGATAGTATTCTTTTAATGAGCCGCTACCACACGATCCAATTCCTATTTAACTTGAAACAATATTTTAATATTCCTTTTGTACCCAATTTTGTATTATAAGAAATATTCATATGAGGTATAAGTATAAGGTATAAGGTTGATCGGGCCATTTCCGCAACTCGACGTCCAAGAGTCTTTTTTGCGTGTGTGGGAATGATGTTCCTATTCTCACCAGCCCAGCTCATCCAGATACTTCAGCACGTTCTTCAAATTACCGAAAACCTCCGGTAGTGAGCTCGGCTGTTCGAGATGCCTTACCTGGTAGTTCGCTACACCTGGACACTCCATGATCACGTGTGCAGCCGTTTCTTCTGCCTCCATGCACGCCCTGCATGGCTGTCGGTTATACCTACGTTGAAAAGGTGTTTGTTAAATGGTCCGTGGCCTATCATGGCCGCGGTTACCTGACGGAGTTGCATCCTATTTAGTTTGAGGATGTTCTTTGAGAGGCGTGTGTCAATTTTTGGCAGGGAACCCTTTGATTGTTTGCAGTCCTCTGTGTTCTTCCAGATCTCGCTGTGAAGTTGTTTGGTTTTTTGCTTGATCTGGTTTTTAGACCAATGTTTGGGGAGAGGCACTATCGGTTCTGGTCCGTAGACTTTCGTTTCTGACCCTTTTCTAGCTAACTCGTCTGCTTTATCATTGCCGCACGAGTTGCTGTGTCCTTTTATCCATTGTAGGGTAATATGGTTATCCTTCCCCGCCATCTTCAAGAGAAGGCATTCGTGGATTAGTGTTGAGTGACGGTTATTGTTTTTAAGTGCTTGCAAAACGGATTTGCTGTCTGTTAGAATTCTTATGTGTTGACCTTGTATGTTCCTTCTTATTATTTCTTTGGTGGCGGTAATGATTCCCAAGCTTTCCGCCTGAAATAGTGTTGTGATTTCCCATAGGCATATAGATGTTCATGTTTAGGTCGTACGAGAAAACTTCACAACCTGTCCCTAGTTCGGTTTTCAAGCCATCTGTGAAGATTCTCAGATCTTTTATGTTAAGACCTTCTTTCCCGTCGTCTTGGAGCTGGATTTTGTAATTTTTGTCAAAGCAGTATCGGACGTACATTCCGTCGTTTGGGGCCTCCATCAGTGGGAGTTCTATCATGGCCTCCTTTAAGGAAGACGTGTGTGGGGGGGGGGGTCTTGCTAAGAAGACCTAGTTCTTTCAGCCTACACATTGTTAGGGTGGCTTCTTGTTGTATGAAAAGATGAAGTGGCGTAAGGTTAAGTATAGCTTCCAGAGCTATACTTATAAGAAATATTCATTAATCATCATTAAATTATTTATACCGTAAATCATACTGGGCATGGTTATTAATTTTGGTCACCCATCCGTTAACTTGTCATTAAAGGAGTGGCTTTACGTACACAAAACATTGACATTTCCATTGTATTTCTTCAACCACGCTTGTTTGAGACAGAAATCAAAGCGATAATATTTCGAATTAAATGGGACCAACAATATACCCGAACACAATCTGGTTAGTTAGTTGTATTTTGTGAAGTAGAGCGTATTTAATTTATGTCTCTAAATATAATATCGTACATAATTATATCGTCTTTTCAAAGATACTCGTAACAGTCTAGCAATAATCACGTCACATCACCTACGAGAAACAATGGCGAAAGTAACTTTGTTTTGACAACAAATCAGAACAAATCTGCTTCTTTTGATAGATCAATCAAATTATGTGTTACCATTTTTGTGAAGGATTCTTAACGCTTCCTAAAAACTACCGACAGGCATTTCCCTTACACAACATTTCCGTACACGCAAACACGAATTTGGTATAAATCGTCTCGTTAATTATCAGTAGACTTTCACGAGTAATATTTGATTGCGCCAACGAATAACTTCCCTTCACTAACAGATAGAGCAACTTCGTAACTTTTGCTTATATTTCCATAAATCTTGCAAAAGTACCTACGCCGCTGGATCTGACGAGCCCTTATAAAGTTACTTATATCGGACTAGCTTTGGCCCGCGACTTCGTAGGCGTAGAATAGTTACTTTGAGATATTGTGATGGTATGTAGCCTATAGCCTTCCTCAATAAATAGGCTATTTAACACTAAAGATTTTTTCAAATTGGAACAGTAGCCTCAATTGGTGGAATTGAAAATTTACTCTATTATTAGAAGCAAAGATCGTAGTGGCGGAAATTTACCTTTTGTTTTTCTAGGAGGCATTATTTATTTTTTTTTATTTTTACCCGCATGGGACCTGTTCCCATGGGAATATCGGGACAAAAGGTAGCTATGTCCTTTCTTAGGCTCGGTTTCGGTTAAATTGGTTCAGTAGTTTTGACGTGAAAGTGAGACAGACAGACAGTTACTTTCGCATTTATAATATTAGTATAGTCTGACGTTTACAAATTAACTGAAATCCAATCAGATTTGATTAATGAAGTGTCCATTTATTTGGCTTTGTACAGCAAATTGGTTTTCCTTCCGTGACATGTAATTAAAAAATAACATCAACTAAAAGAACTCGCTCAGTCAAAAAGCCCCTGGAAGTTTTTTTGTGCCAAGAGAGAGAGAAACCCTAAAATATGTTTTTATTAAAATAGTTTTGGGACTGTACGGAATATTTTCAAATATTCTCTAGTGAATATTTTCCAATAAGGTGGCATTCACAATCTAAAAAAATAATTTTCAAATTTTTTGGCAAACGAACAGACTGCCCAGCAGTGGGCTACAGCCGCCTAAAATATCTACATACATACATACATACATACATAAAATCACGCCTGTAATCCCCGAAGGGGTAGAACACATTTAGCCATACAAAAATTGGGTTTGGTGAGATGAAAAATCGTGAAAGAGTAGTAACAAGTGGCTAGCTCATCGCCTACACAATCACAGAACCAGTACCCAATACGCCCTTAGTCGCCTTTTACGACATGCTAGGCAAGCAAAGCCGTTTTCTTTTTCTTTTAATATATCTGCCAACATGATACTTGATATAAGACACAGTACAAAGTAATTTCACTAGTCTTAAGTTTTACGTTTAAGACATAAATAAATAAAAAGAATCTGAAAAACTACTGCTTACTATAAGGTGCTAATTTCCTATCTTTCTCATAGAAAAAATCACTTAGGAGAGAGCAAGGCTTATAAGAAATACCGCCTTACAAGTCTATATAAAATCTACAGCACAATTCAGAGACTATCGAACCAAGTCTTTTTATCGTACAGACAGACAAGTAACTCTGACGCATCTGCCACCAAGAGCATGTTAATGACGAACGGCCGCCTCCTCCGTCATGTGACTATTGAACACTATCGCAGCCCCTGACTGTTGCTAACATTGCTTACAATCTCTTTTCTGAAAGTACTTAACCTTCTCAGAAATGAGCATAGGGATGTGTCGAGTAATTTATTAGATTTTTATCGATGAAATAAAATTATGTTTTTTTTTATTGATGCGTTGAATATGGTGTTATTTAAACGGGAAGCAAAATATATCAGCAAAATAACTAACTGGGCAGCTCCTCATGCGCATTAAATATTTATTTATATAATTTTTGCTGCCTTGTTGTATAATATTGCTGCCCAAATAATTATATCGTCCTCAGCCTATTTACGTCCCACTGCTGGACACAAGCCTTCCTCATGGAGAAACATGATGAGGAGTATGAGCCGGAACACCACTACGCTTGCCCGCTGCGGGTTGGTAGGTAGAAACGATTGCAATACCGACCTGGACCAACGGCTTTACATGCCTTCCGAAGCCCAAAGTTTTGGTCACCCATCCAAGGCGTGACCACGGTGAAGATAGTTTTATTTTCGATATCGAAAGCCAAAGTAACTACTACACCACCGAGCTCCTCTTGATAATTATATCGCTGCCTAAATAATAATTTTGCTGGCCAAAAAATAATTATATTGCTGAAAAAATCTATGTTTGCTGCCCTAATGATTATTCGGCAGACTTCTTTTTCCTGGCTTTACGCGCGTCTACGCGCGTGAAACATGAAATAAAAAATTCTCACACTCGCGCTATTACTAAGAGCTTATTTGTTTTAAAGTTTTTCATTTAATATGATGCCAATACAACGTCATCTCATAATATTTACGTCAGAATGTCACTTAACAATTCATTCATTTTCATGCCACGCTCGCGAGCGCAGCGCTGTATTTTCGAATGTTACAGAATACCAATGAGTTTTTTTTTTGCAAAATCACGTTCGCCATGTCTATCGGAAAGCATGCAAAACATGCATGACGATCTGATGATACAAACTAGTTCCAGGTGGTGCAAAATGCTTTTGAAGGCCAGAGAACCCTAGGAAGTTAACCCTGGTAATTCAATCCTCCAACGACTACACAAAATTCAATAATGTTATTTGAAACTCCATATTTTAATATCCCATCTACGGAAAACTTAAGAGTAATAATTATACAGTCATGTGTGTGTCCTCAGCCTATAAACGTACCACTACTGGGCACAGGCCTTCCTCATGGAAAAACACAGGAGGCGTATGGGCCGTCACGCCACCACGCCCAATGCGGGTGGGTCACTGGCCCAATGCGGGTTGGTATACACTCACTAGAATGTTATTATATATACTTGACACATAACAATTTTCTATAGATTTTTAGTCTGTACTTCCAAGGAACGAAAACTTAACTGCAGTGAAAGTAATATTCATAATTTAATACAGCTAATATTTTAAGTTATAATATTATTATTTTTTGTAGGTTACCTCTGCCGTCCCCTTCGGGGAAAGAGGTTTGATGATCATTATTTATGTAATATTTTAAGTACGTCACTAACATTACCCTGGGTACCTTTAAAAAGGTACATATTTATTTAATTTAAGGAAACATACAGTATTGTTAGAAAAAAAAATTGTACATAGACCAATGAAGCTTCCACTGATAAATATTACATGATAAACTGTTATAGATCTGAGCACGAGCATGAATTTACATTATACATACAATAATAATGTACTTACTTTCTTTATGTAAACTCATTGTAATAAAAAGCAAGCATAGTAAGTACATATTGTGTTTAATTCAGACAAAATGATAAAGGCTGCTTATTTTTCAATTATCTGATTAAATACATTAATTAAAACATAGTGCTACGACAAAATAGCACAACAATGGTAATTCCTGAAGATCATGTATTTGTATACGTTTTAATAACAATAACAGTACTTAAGAGTTACAGTACCTATGTTCTATTGAGACGCTATTGGTCACTTTTTAGTAGAATTTTGTTGATTTAAGCATTCAAAACAATACAAGCTGAATTGATCTTTAACAACTCGATGAACTGAAACGTGACCACCCCCATCACTAGCACGGCGTGTGGAGAAATTAATGAGATGAATGAAATTAATGCGTGCGTGGGGATAGGGGTGTTTACTGTCGTTAGGGCCTTGCTCTGGATGCTGGCGAAGAGGACGGGGACTTGCTGATACTTGCTGATGTATAGAAGAAGGGAAGGATATGTATGATGTATGATACAAGGCATAACAATAGACTAATTCTAAACTTTCCCCGCGACTTCGTTGCTGTGGGATTCTGAATCAAGCAGTAAAATACCTACACAATAATATTGCGATGCGTATTTACAAGTAAAAAGGAAATGTAAAAGAAATTCTAAGAATTGTTTTTCTTCTGTTCCTGTAATTTATTTTATTTGTATATTTCAATTTGTATAATGTATATACAGACATTAGCTTGCTATGATTTTTATATAATAATATGTT
Organism: Parapoynx stratiotata; assembly: GCA_910589355.1. Lineage (NCBI taxonomy): Eukaryota > Metazoa > Arthropoda > Insecta > Lepidoptera > Crambidae > Parapoynx > Parapoynx stratiotata. The sequence goes on from OU342463.1 coordinate 644,890, forward strand.
TACTTAATCTTTCAGATATGCTTTTGTCCAAAGGAGCGATGGATTTAATGTGCGATTAATGAAATTAGAATAAAAGGAGTGGATGCTGAGATATTAAGTAACAGAGGAGAATAAAAGAAGACATGTTATGTGGACAAGAGTGGGAAAAGGGCAAGAAGAAGACTTGCAACTGGACTCCACTTTTATGGTACAGTCAAGTGCATAAATATGTATCTAAACAAATGTGTCAAAAGTATATATCAGTGAATGTTTATTAAGAAAGTATCCAATCTAACTGTCGTAAATATGTTTGCAGAAATTGATCAAAAACATGTATTCATTAAAGGACAAATTGTTTTGTATCGAGTTTTTTCGTTTGTTCGAGAAATTTTGCAGTATTTACTTTGGTTATGTAGCTCAATGCTTTATCCTCTGCTCCATAGCAAGAAACAATTGTCAACATTTAATAGAAAATAAATTCAAAATTTAAATTAATGTCAATAGTGTCAAAAATACATAGAATATTTACTTTTATTTTTATTGGCTCATCCATCGATACAAACCTTTTTTAGCGCCATATTATTGCTCACTTAGTTTACATATTTTTGGAACAAAACCGAAGGCGTAATACCAACATAATACGAAGAGAAAAGTGTCACATATATTATGGATACCATAAATACATGTTATTGCAATGGTTTTAAAAAACCATATTTATGCACTTGGCGATAGATATATATTATTGCTCACTTAGTTACTTACATATTTATGGAACAAAAGCGAAGACATAATAACGATGAGAAAAGTGTCACATATTTCGTGAATCCTTAAATACATACATGATATTGTAATGGTTTTCAAGATACATATTTATGCACTTGACTGTACATCAGGCAAGATGGAGTCATTCGTTGCCTATTAAAAAAATACGAAAAAATACGCAATAGGTATGTACTTTTTTCATAATTTTTGCAAGGATTTTTTATCCTACCAGATACATAAAAAACTGATGTTGGAGCTGAACCAAGTGTTAACAGATACAATACGGGCCGTAGGCATTGATAAATCTACGTCATTGTTCGCTCTGAGTGGATTTTTTTCTTGAGCAATGATATTTCAGGCGCAACCGTGAAAGGCTTGTAAGTGATTGATCGATCACGTGTAGAACTAAGGCTGCTAACTTGTTAGTCAATTTAGTTTTGACATATTGTAGAGCTTCGGCTCTTGGGCGTTGTCAGATATCAGACCCGGGTTATTATGTTAACTCTGTATTATTTTGTTTATATCTATTCTAGCCCAAAGTTATCGAATTCATTACCCTTTACTTTAAAAGTTAAAATTCTTTTTTTTCTCTTGTGTTGTCTTTCTCTTTCATTTTCCTATCTCACTCATCGGCTTCATACACTTGATTTTTTGTCAAAACATAGTTTAGATAATAGGTCCTTACATATGAAATTGGCGTTTTGTATGGAGATTTTGGGGAACCCTGCATTTTCCATACTAACATTTTTTCAGTTTTCTTCTCAACGACAAATCCAAAGATAATAATATTTGGCATGTATCATTAGACAAGCTTTAGCTATATGTGTGATATCACACTTCTTAAAAATTATTTATCTTTTTCATGTGAATACAAATCAAATTAGAGGAAATTCAAGATTTTTTAAGAATACTCTGAAACTTAATAGTTACGAACAAAATACTAAGAGAGAAGAAAAACACCAATTTCATAAGTAAGGACCCAATATTACATCCTTCGTATTTTTAGGTTTTCTTTATCTAGTGTCATCCATACACATTTCTTGGTGGCAATAACGTCTTCATAAAATTTCACGTTATTTAATTTATCTGTAGAACATTTATAACATGACAAAACACTATCAATTTGAGCTGGTAACAACATCATAATCTCACTTTCACTGATCTAGCGACCCACTCGTTAATGATCATTAAATAAAACATACTTATGAATAAAGCTCTCTAGTAGTTTCATTACTACGAATAATTTCTACATTGCTATAAATTGTTGCTACGACGTAGGCTACGCAAGCTCCAGCAATCCTAGCAATCTAATGCTAGCTACGCATTACACATGCCTGCTATCGCGATTAACAAATGCGCTTGCAGGCATTGACCTCAAGCAAACTTATTAGAATCCACAGCTTAGTGAATGTAATCTGATGTGAGTAACAGGAAATGACTCAAAATAGAAGGAAGTGTCGTAATGAGAATATCGAAGCTACCCAATGTCGCCCACGCCTCGCTGTTGGCGGCAAATATAAGCACAGAATAAAATTCGTCACAAGCCTTGTTTTTGCAACGCCGAGGATTCAGTCCCAGGGTCCCGCAGGTGCGCCAGTGATCGATGGTTCCGTATAAAACCTCTATTTGTTACACACCCGGCGTTTACAAGGAATAAAGTTCGCTTCACCCTCGGAAATTTTGCCAATTCCTTTTCATGTTGCGTTGCTTTACGACAATTTGTTATGTGTCTCTTTATTGGACGGCGCGAGAGTTTGACAGTTATACAGCGTTAAATAATACTTTAACGAATTTTTATACGACCAATCTGGCAACGTTGCCGTCCAACAATCCAAAGTGTAATTCTTGTGATTTAGATGTAGATACTCCATGTGAATCGTTTCATAAGACTTAAATACAGAATGATTCATTGCGGATTGCGGACAAATCTAAGTTGAGAATTTATGAATATATAAATTATAATTATTGAGACCTGTTGGGTTATTCTGTGAGCCAATTGGTTTTAAAGTAATTCATTGAATAAATAAAAAGTTAGGAATTCCGATATAAATAAGCCTTCTGGCCTTATTGGCCACGCTCAAAATAAATTGGACTGTTCTCAAAATAAACATACATTATTATTTCTACCAGTCTAAATATAGAAAATAGCTGTAACCTATAAACTTAAAAATAAATTTTTCTAAACAAAATAAAATAATGTATGTATACTTAATGTAAGTGTATGTATATTGTACATGTGTGTGTCACCTAGTGTGTTAGAATAGAATAGAATTCATTTATTAAATTGATTAGGGACCAAAATAAATAAAATAATAAACTTATCGCTTTTTTAATCAGTGTGAGTTATAATTATTTTGTAACATTATTACTCTTGAATTCGTTCACGAGTTATCTGCCCCTACCGAGTTTGGACCCCGGGCTCTCTAAAACAAAAGTCCAGTAAAAAGCAAACCATGATTTAGAGCACAAAAAAGATCCAATAACACGCGACCGATTGAACTGACGGAGAAAAATGAAGTAAAAACGTATCCACATTTGCGAAACTCAAATCGCAACGCGAAAATTGTTTCAACTACATGAGAAATCGGGTGAATTATGTAAATGTTCCCAGAAACAAAACGTCTCGTTGTCACCGCGACAGGACGCAACACATTCTGTCGCCAACTCATTTTTCATATACCCTAGCAGTGCTACCTTGGCGTATTCATATTTCCATAGGGGATGTGTTAAGAGACTTAAGATCGTTATTATAAGTAGGTAACTTATTTGATATTTTTATGTGGTAGTTAGTTTTTTTATCTTGAGAAGGGTCTATGTCCAGCTGTAGGCTGCAGATGGAAGGAGTTTATAGGCAAAAATGATGATGAGTTACATGAAGGATTACATACACATATATACATACAATCACGCCTGTAATCCCCGAAGAGGTAGGCAGAGTCCAAGGAGCACTGTGTTCCTTAAGACCACATTTAGCCATACAAAAACTGGGTTTGGTCAGATGTAAAATCGTGAAAGAGTAGTAACAAGTGGCTAGCTCATCGCCTACACAATCACAGACCCAGTACCCGATACGCCCTTAGTCGCCTTTTATGACATGCTAGGCATGAAAAGCAGTTGGTACATTCTTTTTGTGTCCCGGACCAACACGGGACACTAATAGATATAATAGGACACAAATAGGACCAACACGGGCATAGATAGAGAATCGCTATCTACATTCCCCGTATCGCTTTCAGGAGAACAAAAACTATGCTGAATAAACACAATATAATTTCCATTTGGACTCTTCATGGAAAAAGTTTACAGTATGAAAGCCTCCGTCTCCGTCCGTTTGACAACGTCCCCAATTGTTCGAGAGAAAGAAATAAGAAAGAAAGAAAACATTTATTGACCACGCACACATGCAAAACAAAAAGGGAAAAAAAGACTGGGTACAATGAAAAATAAACAACAGAACTAATACACAAAAATGATCAATAAACTTAATTACCGCAGGGATACCATACGAAACCGATAATGTTGTTTCGCTCTAATCTTCTGGGCTGATTATTATATCAGGTATTCGTCGTTGGAGATTAAATGTATGTAATTAAAATTTATTTAAAGACATATCAGACGAGACGTTGGTGTTTAACAAATATGTAATACTGACAATAAATACGTGATTAACTATTTTAAAAAGGGGATCATGAGTTTCTTGCCAGATTCTTCCCATAATTTTTAATCAATTGTCAATCAATATTGTTTTAGTATTACTGCTGTGATGTTACCCTTAACTAACCCAATTAAAAACAAAGAGGCCTTAATTCACACATTTATACTATCGAAACGACACCAAATACTAAAAAAAATTCCTACGGAACCAAACCCTGGATAGCATGGTGCCATGCTACTGCCAACAGAAAAATTATTTTCACCGGCTTCAAATTAAGCCATTGTCAAATAGAACTATATCTTTGTAAAGTTTAACGGGTATTTGCGGAGCGGAATATTTTGAGATCTCTTTAGAGTTTTTTTATTATTTCAAATAGTGCAGGTTAGTCGGGTTCCAATTAAAAAAAAAATTCAAAATTCCAAAGCATTTATTCAGTTTAGATGCGTCTTAGCAGGTCTTAGCGCATGCTTATGAATTTCATAAAAATTTTACAATATTTCGTGAAAGAGAAAAAACTACGCCATATATCTGCTTGTGATCTTTGTCTAGGAAATCAGCACAATAGTTCGCGAATATGTTTCTTGATATAATACTCTTTAAACAAAATGTGGTAAATGGAAAACACGAGCAATGAAGGTCGAAAGAAAAATCTTTCAACATCGTGCATGTTGAAAGATTTTTCTTTCGACCTTCATCAATTTTTCATCAATTTTTTTGTTCGTTAATAAAATAAGTTCTCATGACAGCTATTTCAGTCTAACTCAAAGAAGTGTTTAATAATAATTGCCAAAAACTATCTATGAAACAGAGAATATAATCCATATTCTCTGCATACACGTAGGTATTTGTTTGCACTTTGCTGTGATAGAACGAGTCATCAATCGAGGATCTGGTCACGCAAACCACAACAAACTATATCAATTATTATTTGCTACCAACATTAATTATTTTCTAAAGTATACAATATTGTTTAAAGTTAATTTCGCAAATAAAATTTCAAAGACAGCCCGTGTCACCGTGAGACTTTGCCCCGCAGCCGCTTCCTCTCATAAACCTTCCAAAATGAGCGTTTTACGATTAAATTGGATGCCGTAACGTGCACAATGCATCGAGGTCCTTTTTACTGCCTCGTAAACAGGGACAGGGTAAATAATACCCTGGCTCGAGGTAATTGGGTTTAAATTGCCTATTGTACTTCAGTGGGACTCCACCCCAGGGCTTAACTTTGAAAAGCTTTGCTTACTCTATCGACCTCATATGACGTGTTATAATCGCTAGCTATAGAGCAATGAGCCAAATCTGTAAGCAGAAACTAAGCTAAGCTAAACTAAATTGTGTGTCTAGCCTACGCTAACTATATGGAGAAGACAAGGCCTCTATATCCTATAGTGAAGTCTGATGATAGCATAATTAAAACTCTTGTCTTCCACAATATAGGATAGTGATTTCTTAACAAGGAGATGGGATGGAAGCCTTGAAGTTATATTTGATTACGTAAAAAGTGGAAGTGAGGTGAATTAAGACAAGAAAAACGAGGCTAAGCAATTGTGTACGCATAAATATAGTGTTCAAAGAAAAAATAATAATACTTAAAATCTAGACTTCTTTAAATTTGTCTGGAATGACAAAGTTAATTACTAACGTGACCTGAGCTCTGACTTTAGTGTCCATAAAAAAGCAATAAAACCTTTTATACAGAGACTAACTATACAGAGGTAGCGGCACTAGCCGCCTGATTTTAGAACTGTCTGAATTTACAGCGTCCACCAAGGCGACATTAAAACGTTATAGCGAAATAAAACAACAGAATAAAAAATTACAATATGTGCGTGCAAGTTTCGCTATGGAATTCTTCAGGAGTCAAATAAACGTTCTCAATGGTCAGAAAACCAGGCAGGCAACGTGAACGCCAGTGTTCGCACTGACTATAAAAACCCTACCCCCACGAATGACCTCACGTATCAACATTTATTATTCGAGCTTCCACTTCCTTCATTCCACTTATGATAGGAATACTCGATCCTATCAATCCCTCCTCCTTACTTGTCCTAGCAATCCCTTTACAGTCCACGCCATTCGTCTCTGGAACAACCTTCCAGTACCAATCAAACAATCCCAATCCTTAGCATCCTTTAATAATCTAGTCCATTCCCATTTCCTTCATCATTGCCCCTACATCACACATTACAGTTTTCGTTTTTTCTTTCATTCTATCTCTGCCCAAAGGTTGCCTGGAAGATATTGCTATTAGCTACAAGGCCGCCTGTCTATATTTCTGTGTTTTTATTAGTTGCAATCTATTGTTCTTTCTTTCTCTTCATTATTTAAGACAAGTTGGGCATTTACCGTTTCTGTGATATTTACCACATGAACCTGAAGCGCCCAATACAGCGGTAGGTAAATCCTCCGCATTTCAGCAATCATACTAACCAACACTTTGCCTGACTTTTTTTACTCCTCGGAATTCTAGATCTGTGGCTAAACAAGGTGTTTCAAAAACAAAAAAAGGCTGAAAGGGGTTGTATTCCCTTATAGATAACTCATTGCCAAAATATTAATATATTGTGACATTGATATGTTCAACTAACGATGGGTGCGTAAAAACAGGCTTTGTGTGATATGGCTGCCAAATCCTAGCCACTTTTCAATAGTTTTTATTTCATTTAAAACTCTACAAACTTTCTCATTAATCATGATTCTAGAATTTAGTTATATTGTCTAATTTTAGTTTTTGTGTAATTTGTGTAATTTTTTTATTTAATCGTAAATTTTCTATCAAGTGTTCTCATTAATTTATTAAATTATTAAGTGGAGACTTTATTGGTGCATGAAATAGTTTTTAATTTAGAAAATAAGTATTGTCAACTGTTTGTAAATAAATAAAAAAAAATATAGCTCAATATTTTTAACAGCACAATTTTTTTTATATTTTGTTAAAAATTTAAAACTATCGACATTAAAGCGTAACTCTATTAAAGGCTTAGTTAAGTTTATCAGCAGAAATTACTTCCTAAATTTTCAACTCTGTTCCTACTCCTGGCAGCTAGTACTAGGCGGTACTAACATTGATTTTTAGGGGTGAGTTTTGAAACACTGTATAAGGATGATTATTGTCTAGTTTCAAAAATAAACTTTTCAAAATATACATTCACTAGCTGTGCCCTCGACGTCGTTGGTGTGACTATTGATTTAATTTCAATTGAATCCGACAGAGAGTTACTTTCGCATTTATAATATTAGTATGGATAAATAAACATATGAGTTGGACAATAAAATTATTAACTGGCCTACTCTTGAGCTAGAATTATAAAGATTATGGGTAGTTTCACAGCCACCGACAGCCGGTGTTGTCAGCCAGCGGGGCTCAGAAACCGCCTTAAAACATGACAAATTTAGATACTTTGGCAAATAATTATAATAAAAACAACGCGTATTATCCAATGCGCAAACCTTTAACTACCCTCAATTTCGAAGAAATAATTATAGCGAGACTGACTGTTTATTATTATTATTAGCTTTTTAAATAATTGGTGCTTGAAAGGAGATCATAAAATTACCTCCAATTAATAAGAAGTTTAGACAAGGTATTATTTTACCAGCAAAATTTATTTTTAATATAAAACAAATATCCTGCAAGTTATTTAATTATTAATAGGTTACGACAGTATTTGGGAATGAAATCGACTTCAATGCTATAGTTTATGTATGTGTTTTTAATATGTTCCAGTGATGATTTGGAGCAAAAATAATGAAACGTTTTCAAATAAAAGTCTTTTCTAAATATTTCCGAGATCTATTTACAATGAAACATTTTTGTGTACACGTAACGAACCACTTTACCAGTGCGATTTAAATGTATCTACAAACCTCCTAAATTATTCGATAGAAAGAGATCATCCATTACACAGCCATTCCATTTAATTAATTTCAATTATATCTCAACCTTCAATGCCATTTGCGCTATCGAGTGATTTAGCTGGCTCTCAGCTAATAGATGTCTGATTCATCTTGTTTTTCTACCCTTCCACGGCCTTGAACCCGCTACCCCACGCAATATTTTCATTAGTGTCACCAGTATTCAAAACAAACGAGGACTATTCATGATTCTTAATTACATCACCCTATAGGCTTCGCTCCACTATAAGGATGCCATGGAAATTGGAGACATAAATTTTATGTTATACACAGTAAAACATGACACAGGTGAAAATTTGTGTCTAAGGGTGAGTTTTTTGATCCGTAGTAATAGTTACCTCAATAGTTAAAATCTAGACCAAGAGAGTCAACGGGTCAGCATGACAAATTGTTAAATTTGCGATGAAAATGAAGCAATGTACATCAGCTGTGCAGCCAGCCGCCATTTTACTTCGCTTGAAATTCGACTATTGGACAAGCTGTCATATCACGACGTCATACATTTTCGTCATTGGTCCACATTTTGACCTACTGGTCAATCTGACCATGGATCAAAAAACTGACCCTTATATAATATATAATGATTAGACATGTTTTAAACATTACTGTACCTAAGAGATTCAATAATGATTCTCTATATTTTTTATGTATATGGTGCAATAGAAGGAAGGTGATCACGAACTCCTCCGTGCTTTGGAAGGCACGTTAAGCCATCCGTTAAGGTCCCAGTCGCTATTGCAACCGTTTCTACCCACCAACCCACATTGGGCCAGCGTGGTGGTGTTACAGCCCATACTCCTCATGTGCTTCTCAATGAGGAAGGCTTGTGCCCAGCAGTGGGATGTATATAGACAGAGGACGATAATAACTTTTATTTCGCCAATCTTTATAACACCTAACGATATTATTAAACCTTATGCAAGGAAACATTCCACGTCACGATTCAGAGCGATAATTATTCGCGTATAACTGACATAATTAGAAAATCTTCCGAGCAGTCAATTTGCAAGATCCAAGTCAAACGGATCTGGAGTACAAAAGTGGAAATTGGAACATTACTCCTTGTAAACAAATTACAACCTTACTCTCAGGCAATACGGACCTAATTAGGACAACTTCGACATAGCTTCGTGTAAATACTGGTTCGAACTAGTCTGCTGGATCGAGGATCATGGGAGTTCGAGCTTTAATTGTATACGTGTTGAGTTGGGATTTAATATGACTGTAATTAACGCTAACCCTAATGGTAATCGTAGTTACCGAGTGATCTGACTTACTTTTCTAAGCTGATAGATATTCAAATGAATTGACAAAGTGAGCTTTCCATCAAGCATAGCACACACTCAAATTATTATTTAAAATCATTATTATTTAAATTTATTATTCACATTATTATTTAACAGCTACGTTTTAACTAAATCATGCACTGAACTTCAGTTTCTACGTGCTTTGGAAGACATGATCGGCTGTTAGTGACGTTTACTGTTTTTTATATTCCTACCCTCTTATTTATAAACGCTATAAAATTTTTAAGCAAGACTTCAAACAATGCTAGCAATATGACTTCAAAATACCCTATATATCGGTAAATTTTAAAATGTGACATAATACTATATCTGTCAAATTAAACAACCTCAGGAAAAGTATGCTAAATAACCATAAATGTAATAAATGCTTCGTTACAAAATGGGGGACAATAAATATTGGGTCCTTACCTATGAAATTGGTGTTTTTATTCTGTCTTAGTATTTTGTCTGTAACTATTAAGATTCAGAGTATTCCTAAAAAATAATTACCTCGTCTAAAAATAGACTATATTTTTGAGCTCTTTTGATTTGTTTTGATAATTTGTTGTAAGTTTAATTGTGTTAAAATTGGACACGGAGACAACTCTTTTTAAGTGCCTCCCGAATACATCATTTTATTTGCATTCACTTAAAAACGATAAATAATTTTTATGAAGTGTGATATTACACATATTACTAAAGCTTGTCTAATGATAGATGCCAAATATAATAATATCTTTGGATTTGTCGTTGTGAAGAAAACTGAAAAAATTTTAGTATGGAAAATGCAGAATTCCCCAAAATCTCCATACAAAACATCAATTTCATAGGTAAGGACCTAATATCTGTTATTTTTTGGCTGCACAACCACCCAATTGCTTATAGCGGCGATGGACTCACCACGCTGAGTGCAGTCACTGTTTGGTGAAGCGTGGGCTATGGCAATTGACTGCTTTTGCCAAGTCTGTGACTAACCCTTAGGGGATAATAGTCTTAATTATATATATGTGTGTGTATTTTTTGACACAATTTCTACCAAACGGGCTGTCAAAGTAAAAGATAAATAATCCATACAAATATTATAAATGCGGAAGTAACTCTGTCTGTTTGTCTCGCTTTCACGTTAAAACTACTGAACTAATTCATCCGAACCTTTCATCCCGATATTCTCATGGAAACGGGTGCCATGCGGGTGAATGTTAAAATTTTTTAATAACGCCTCCCAGAAAAATGAAGGACAGCAAATTTCCGCCACTATGAACTTTGCTTCTAATAAGCCAATTGAGGCTACTGTTCCAATTTGAAACAAATCTTTCAGTGTTGAATTTAACCTATTTATTGAGAAAGGCTGTAGGCTACATACCATCACACTGTTTCAAAGTAACTATTCTACGCGGACGAAGTCGCGGGCAAAAGCTAGTACAAAATAAAATTGTTTTATGAATATGGAAATCTTAAGCATAGCTTAAAACTTCATTAGTTGATTCGCAAAATAATGATTAAGTAGTTGATTAACGTGATTTTATGAATAAGCGCGCTAGTGTATTTCTTCTTGAACTATATGGGCTGGACCTTACCAAATAACTAGTATCTCCTAATCTATTCATGGACATTTTATTTAATTACATACTAAGTGAAACAGCTCAAAGTTCCAAAATAAAGTCACTCAATTATTTAGTTAATACAGAAACAATCAGAGAGGGAGGCTCGGCTCACCGTTGTCCAGTGGCGCCTGATCCGCTGTTAACTTGATTTCCTTCAAATCCAGTTAATCCTATGATTGAACACTTCCGGCAAACTTTTTGAGAGTTCCCACTCAATCGCCAAAAGCGCTTATCGATTTCCCGGATTTCCTGATGTTTTTTGTTGCTCTACCTATACAGCCCTGTTGAAGTCAGCGACTTATTAAGTTTCTATTTTTTTTTGTGAGTAAAATATGAAAACAAATGCATTTCTTCAAGGACCAGTGTAACACATTAGCCTTTTTATGAAATTGTATAGGAAAAAAAAACTAGCAAATCTGCAGTTAAAAAAAAAATTAAAAAAAATGCAAACTAAGTAGTGTGTTGCACTACTCGTACCTAAGCAAAGTTTCATAAACTTTGGTGTTATCGTCTTAAAATTATTCCAAATTTAAACATTGCGAGCCGCTCCTGTAAACTTGTGATTTTTCACATTCGCACTTATACATAGGTCCCATCGATATGTTTTTAATGTGCGTAGCTGCGGTACAGGCTAGGATTGAACGGTACGAGTATATCACCTATTGCTGCAAGGATACATCATCTCGAACCTTACAGTAAACAAAAACAATCTATCTATACCTATTGTATTGCGCGTTTCCCGGTAAATGTTTCCGCGCCATCGAGCCGCGCCCGCCCGGAATCGTTTGATAACACCTTTTTGTTCGATATCGACTTAAACATCTAGTATATTGTATTCGATACGTAGCGATTCAAATAAATCTTTGTTTACAAAGTTATTATATCTTATTCATACTAATATTATAGCGGAAGTAACTCGGACTGTCTGTCTGTCTTGCTTTCACGTCAAAACTACTGAACCAATTCAATTGAAATTTGGTACACAGATAGTGTAGAGTTTAAGAAAGAACATAGGCTACTTTTTATTCCGATAATCCCATGGGTACCCGTTCCCACGCGCCGGTGTAACGTGGTTATATCTGCTCGACAGACTATTCAGACCGTCAAAATGTAATTTCATTTTAAATTTCAACATTTCTCGGCATTGTTAAATAATGACACGACGATTTATCACCATGACAACAATTAATCAGATGACACTCGACAAAAAAATTTATTTTCATTATCATAATAATTAGAGGTTTTAGTTCAACTTGCGGTTCAACTATTATCAATCAACATATTGGTAATAATAGGTAGGAATGTAATGTTGTGCTTTTAGTAAAAAAACAATGTAGTTAATAAACACACAAAAACTTTTTGTAAACTTTTATCGGCGGTAAATCGATAGTCACGCGTACGACGTCACGGGCACAACTAGTAAATAATTTAAGCAACTGAATAATGATTGTCGTTAAAATTGTCCGCAATTACGTAGTACGGACTAGAATTTGTTGGATTTAGAATTTGAACCTATTCAATGCAACCACTAATATATAACAAATTTTAGTCAACAATTTACAATCGGATTAGGTACATTGCTACTGGAATATAGAACTATCGATACGCTTTTATCCATCAAATATGGCGACTGTCGAAGTTCTATGCTAGCACTGCCAAGAATTTGGTACTCTACATGGATGCCAAACTCCCATATAATAGCATGAGGCAATGTTCTGTCTCGATCAGTAGATGTTCCCTCTCATTCTATCAATATTTATGAATGAAGGCTATCCCCGGGATATCCTCTTCCTTTCTTTCTATCCATAGTTTCTGTCTCACCTGTCATATTTACGCCATTTTGACGCCTAGACTGAAAATTGTAAAAAAAATTTGTAATTTAATATTTAAATAAAAAATTATAAAAATGGTGATGACTTGCATTGTTTTATGTTGTGTAAGTGAGTGTTATCCTGGATGTACCTTATAATTTCACAGGTGAGTCAATAATCACATATAAAATGAGAGTATTTGTTTGAGAAATTTGTGTGTATTTTTGTGTTACGTCGTTAGTAGTAATAGAAAGCTTTACTACGAAACATCAAACTCATTCATTAAAGTAGAATTCATAGAATGAGAAGGAACACCTACTGATTGAGACAGAACATTGCCTCATGCTATTGTATGGGAGTTTGGCATCCATATAGAGTACAAAATTCTTGGGCACTGCAGCTTAGACTTCCACAGATATACTTTAACGTAGATAACGCAACAATAATGATTTGTATTTAAACCTTGACAACTTTTTATCGTCTTCTGTGACGTCACAATTGTAATTTTCAGACGGGAAAATCCCAATCTGATTGAAAAATATCGATGCCGCCGATGCTCCTCAGCCAATTACCACTTAACAAGGCATTTTTTAGTTTTTGCAGCCATTTTCTTGCGCAAATATTAGTTAGCAGCGGTCAACCTCGACGTTTGGTCGGGGTTTTCGAACACGCGCGTTTGCGTCATCTGTGTAGACAACGTACTTTCCGAAGCATGAGATCAAAAAGAATTTTCCTATCAAATTTTAAACCATAGCGAATGTTGCTTTATTTTTAATACTAAGCCTAAATGTATCCTCTTTTGCATAGGTTTTTCGATAGTTACCCATCTACAATAAATTAAATTTTATTGACTTATTAACGACTTAAAAAAGAATGACTCTTAAGCATCTGAATGTTTGCCTTAATACAATAAAGGTCGGTCTACACCTCAACGGCACCGGTCATTAGTCAAGGAGGACTAATGAAGGTATTTGTGTTAGTAATGGAAGCGCCGCCGCGACTGACCGAATCATTTGCCCGCACTAACCGCTCGCTCGGCTCAATATTTTACTTGGTATAAAAAAAAACCCAAAAACAAATCGTAGCAATACAAAATAACATCACGCCTTTGTCCAGCGTATGTCCATATAAAACAGTTTCGTCCGGGGCCTGTTCAGCTTTCCGCGTCTGTTCAACCGCGTAAGCATCTATACATATAATTAAACGGTCGAATGTCTGTACATACGAAAAAAATGCTGAAAAACAAGTCAGGGGGAAAATACCAAAAATAAAATTTTTTTTTTGTTTCTCTATGTGTCAGTTTGTACGGGCTAATCTCCGAAATGTCTGAACCGATATTAATAAAATTTTGCATGCAATTTTGCAATAAAATCTTGCACCTTATATCACTGGTCAACATCTCAGATACTTTTTATTCCGGAAAATTAAGGGATTCCCGTGGGATAGTTTAAAAACCATAGTAACCCCGGATAAAGTCGCTGGCAACAGCTAGTCTCATATAAAATCGTCATTTTACGTAAAACGCTTTTTAGAGCTGAATAAGTGTGAGTAGTCCCTTAACAGCCACATGTCGCCTATATTTAGGTCTCGGGTCCCCGTGTAACAGGGGACGAGCCCGGCACAGGAGTGATATTTTTAATACAGACTGGGATCAAACCGACGACGTCCTCTTTCACGAATAGTAAGTAGTAGTTGTAGTCAGGGAGCAAAAAGTTGTAGAACTAATACTCGTAAAAAATAGATTATTAAGTTTTTTTTTATTATAACCTGACCAAGAAAATAATGAACCTGAGTCTGAGTCTGCGCGCGCCGACATTTGTTTATTAAACACGAAAAATACTTTAAAAAATAAGTGCACAAAATCATCGAAAATGTAGTGAATTATGTTGAATTGTATGACGATTAGACTACATTACCCAACAAAATACGTGACAGTTGACATTTCAATATGAATGACGAATAAAATTACTGTCGCAAAATAAATAAGTTCCAACAATAGGCTAGTTGACCCTTTTATAAATTACTGATAGCCATCACCATAAAAAATAATACATTTTTTTTCTGAAGCCTATAGCACAATAATTTACGTTTTTTCTCAAATGTCTAAAACTCCTTTGGATCTGAAGGTCTATTAATTATCTGTGCCGTAGCATCACGATTATAGTAAACAATTCAATACGCATGCGTGACATAAGTAGTAGACAGTTATGCTTGATTGGTTGCGACTGGCGTTTAACTAAATACTATGTGAATGTCACATTATTTTCGTTACTTTACTAGCCAATTGTTCGAAATACGGCGTGATTTTTTATTTTCCTGGTCAGGCTATAATTTCATATCTCTGCCTCTCAATTACAAGACAGAGATGTGATAATACGTAATTGTAGATGTAATCTGGTAGTTCGAACCACGGAATATGTAAAGAATAAATAAATCTATTCCGTGGTTTCTTCCTACAAAAAATTCTACAAAGGTTTTAATTTGAAATTGAAATCACAAGTACTGTCTAGCCAGAAGTGTTCTAAGTAGTTTTACTTAGAATTCGTAGTGAAATTAAGTTCAGGAGGTCTAGAATGTTCGCTAAGTGTTTGATTGTACTAAGTCTATATCTGTTTAATTAATTTTCAAACTAAAATATTTGACATTGGCGGGTCGAATTACTAAAATAAATTTTTGTGTATTCCGGTAAAGAACCCTCGTCCGGTAAAGAGCCCTCGTATTTTAAACTGAATTTGACAGTTGAAGAACTTTTAAGAGGCCGCAAGTAGAATATAAACAAGTCCCCATAAACTTATTATGTATTCTACACAATTACAATTTTGTAATAAATCCCACCAAATTTAACAGAACTGCCTTTTTATAAATTTAATCCTATCCTAAAAAGGCTATTACAAAATCCAAGATTATCTACTGGTAATAAAATGGTGTGGAAATAGTTATTATAAATGAATAAAATACAAAAATAAATAAATATCTTCAGACATTCAAACTTATCAACTAGCCCCCTTTTAAGTTACTAATGCTAATTGTGTTACGAATGCTAGATGAGGTATATTAGTAGTTTATGTAACTGTCACATAATATAGGTTATTTAAACAAGATCTTAGATAAATCTGCCGCCATAATAACAATGTTATAAAGCCTTGTTGTGCTCCGGCGCTTAGAGGTAAGATAGCCAGTTCCTCAGTTGATGAGGAATACAGGTGAAGCTCGCCTCCACCTTCGGCCTTCTCGTCACGTCACAAAAAGTTACGGAGATGTGTATTTCAGTTGCCTTAAACTATGTTTTATCAACATTAATTCTAGCTTGTTTTACATTTAATTATAAACAATGAAGATACAGGTGGAAATAGGTTCTAATTTTTCCTTGATGAAAATATGGTCATTCTAAAGAGTCATAATAGAGATGCATTGACTTTGTTTTGACTTTCTGTACCGGCTCGTTTTTGGGGCTGTGTACACCATGTGTACACCTTCCTCCTATACTAAATATATACTTCCTATTTCGATGCTATTTCTACAAAATATCTTTTATTTCGTACAAATCCAGGAAGTCTCCAGAAAGCAAACAATGTCAAATTTTTGGTAATGTTTTGTAACGTTCAAAGTTTTTGAATTAATTTTGCTATTTTGCTTTTTAAGGAAACACATAAATCAGAGTATAAAAAGAATTAAAAATTAATTGTTTTAAAAGTATAAAGCTATAAAGCTAGTATAGGGTTCCGTAGTAAACTAGGATCCCTTATAGTTTCGCCATGTCTTTCTGTCTGTCTGTCCGTCCGCGGATAATCTCAGTGACCGTTAGCACTAGAGAGCTGGAATTTGAAAAAAAAAAAAAAATCTGAAATAATCGCTCCGAAAGTTAAAAAAATGTGTCCCCTAACTTTTTAACCATAAGTTCAAAAAATATGAAAAAATTCTCAAAAGTAGAACTTTATAGCACTTTCTAGGCAAATTATTTTGAACTTGATGGGTTAAACAGTTTTTGATAAATTAAACAAAAAAAATTTTTAACTAAATTTGTGATTTAACTATATAATATGCTTTTTTTTTATCTCATCTTACGTATTTTATCATATAGAACATATCAAAGTCAAAGTCAAATAATTTATTCAGTTTAGGTATTTTCATACTCTTATGAATGTCAAATTATGCCAACCGTTCACTAGCTACCAGGAGGCCTTGTTCTGAGAAGAACGGGCAAGAAACTCAGCAAGTTGTTTCCTCCCTTTACAATATAATAATTGTTTTTGAAAGATTTTACAGTATGCATTGTCAAGAAAACAAAGAAATTGTTAATTTCAACATCATACACAGACCTTTCCAGACTGTAACATCTTCCATTACAAAACTGAGTAAAAACAAAAAAAATATATAAATATTTAAAACCAAACAGATTCATCTTCTATCGTCTTTCAAATAAAAAAAGAATTATTAAAATCGGTTCACGCAACCTAAATTACGGAACCCTATACTGAGCGTGGCCCGACACGCTCTTGGCCGGTATACGTTCCACTGCTGGGCACATGAGTGGTATAGACCGTAACACCTCCACGCGTAGGTCGAATGCGTGTTGGTGGGTAGGAAAGCTTAGCTTAACGTGCCTCCGAAGCACGGAGGACTTCGAGATCCAATGTTTTGGTCACCCATCCAAGGCCTGACCATAGCGAAGATAGCTTTGGCTCCCAACATTATAGGCAAAAATTAATACTTCCGCCATCCTGAAATATTTTTTATTGATTGTAACGGCCCTTAAATCATTCTTTATAACTAAGTTTGTCTGAATTTTATAAGCATTTTGTTTTCACCATAAAAACACGAAAACCAAACATCGTCAGTTGTTTGTTTCATGTAAGATCGACGTGTAATTAAGCGAGGGATTTATGTATTCTCGTTATTACTCACGTACAACATACATACAGGTTGATTCTTTCTGTTTTCGGTACAATGTATTTTCTTTGTAATTACTTATTTCACATCATAATAAATAATATGTGTGAGAGGGTGGTCTCGTTTAACTAAGCTATACCCTGTAGGAGGATCTGATGCTTTCTACCTCCTAGAGACGTGCCGAATATTCGTTTTGTATTCGGTTATTCGGCGAAACCACTATACGGCGCATCTCTACTTCCTCCGAACCCACATATGACGATGTGGTAGAACTGATCTTTAGGTCTTTGCTCCTTAGAGCGTTTAATGAAAGAGCGTTAAGTTGGGAGTACGGTTTATCTCCAATAACTACTTTCATTTAACGCTTTTTAATCGTATTTTTTGGCCAATCACGCGTCTCACCCCTTGGCAAGTAACAAAAAAAAAAAAAACAAAATTACTGACAAAGAGGTAGTGGTGTTCTCATCCTATCTGCGTCCCACTACTAGGCTCAGGCCTTCCTCACGGAGAAAAGAAATTTTTTTTTTGTTTAATAAACAATAATCTTACAAAAAAAAGACATATCTCAAGTGTAATATCATATATACATATCTCAAGTGTAATATCATCATATGTAGGTGGTTGTGAAAAAGTAAACAAGTAATTGAAAGTGCTCCATCATATTAAATCAAGAAGTTTATATTTACTGTGAAAAATAGCTCTTTTTGCGTACCAAAACATTCCGTAATAAAAGTACTATATTTGGATGTATTCAAGATAACTCGAAGTGATGTGCAACAGTGTTTAAAATCAACTTAAAAATTACGTCTCGAACACTGTGTTTCTATGTTGGTCACTATTCAATAGAACGTGACCTTGAGTTACACCGGAGCGCCAATACGTAACAGTCTGTACTACTATTTCGTTACTTTCAATGTTGGCTGGCTGGCGTAGTGCTTCACGCATCGGTATAGAGTGAGCGACCGCCGCTGTGGAATTGGGTTCGATACTCACAACTGATGAACAAATTTTTTTGTTTTTTTTTTTGCTATTATTTTTATTTTCATTTGTGATTACTAAGACAGTTGAAAATCACAAACACATCATGTCTCCTATAGATATTAGAACATGCGCTGGATGTCGAGATACAATTGATAAAAAGGAATTCTTAGAGTGCCGACACTGCAAAAAGAATTATGATTTGGTGTGTTCCGGAATTACACCTAATCGGTTTAGTGCTATGAGTGCCCCGTGCAAGATGAACTGGAGGTGCCCGGAATGCCTTGCAAAACAGCCGAAAAAGGACAACAAGAACACACCGGTACAACAACGAACAGCTTCTACGTTGGGTCATCAATCAAAGGCATCGTCTTCTAGTTCCAGCACTGATACCCGCGAATCGCAAGATCCTAATGTTACATTGAGATCGTCACGGCGACCATGCAGTGGTGAAAAGGAACGTCTTGTACTGGAGACAGATAGCCCGGATAAGCACTCTGGTGGCAAGACTGCACTTGAACCTATTATGGGTGGTGATATATCTGAGATCGTTAGGAGAGAGGTGTCTGCGGCAATAAGTTCTCAACTGCCGTCATTGTTGGAGACGTTGTTTGAGAGAAACTTCAATCCTATCAAAGCTCAACTGGAAGCTTTCGGAGACTCTGTAAAGTTTATGAGCGCCCAATACGAAGATTTCAAGCACAGTCTGCAGAATATTGTCAGTGAAAACAAGGCACTGAAGACTGAATGTAGCCAGCTTCGTGAGACGGTGACCAACCTCACTGATCGGCTGAACATGATGGAACAATATATGAGAGATTCAAATTTGGAAATTCAAGGAGTTCCTGAATTTAAGACTGAGAATGTTGTGAATATAATTAAACAAGTTGCCAAAGTTGTTTCAGCCAAATTACATGACGAAGATATACTAAGTTGCGCTCGCGTTGCTGCTATGAATAAAAACGGACAAAGACCTCGTGCAATTGTTGTTAAGCTAAAAAGTAGCCGTTGTCGTGATGAAGTGTATTCCGCCGTTCAGCGGTTTAACAGGGCTCATCCTAACGAGAAACTTAATTCATCGAACGTAGGAATTGCGGGCGAAAAAACTAGTATCTATGTATGTGAACACTTGTCCCCCGCAAATAAAGCCTTACATGCTGCTGCTCGCATAAAGTCGCGCGAACTTGGTTACAAATTTGTATGGGTCAGAAATGGCCATATATTTGTACGGAAAGACGAAAACTCACGATTCATACATATAAAAAATCAGCAGACTGTGTCTTCCCTGGAATAGTGTAGTGTACCACTAAATTGTACACAGTTTGGTAATATTCTAGTGACATTTAAACTATCACATACGCGTCTTTAAATTCTTTGTCGATTTATTATCAAAATGTCCGTGGAATAAAATCCAAATTACTAAATTTATATAAATCTATACTTAATTGTAATTATGATATTGTATGCCTTTGCGAAACATGGCTTGATGAAACAATCAATAGTGCAGAGTTTGCAGATGAACGTTACTTGGTTTACCGTAGGGACCGTCCTGTTAGTTTTTTAACGAAATATAAAAAAAATCATGGGGGTGGTGTTTTGATGGCGATAAAGGCTGAATTTCTATCTGAGCACAAGCCTGACTGGGAAACCGTTGTGGAGGACTTATGGGTACGTCTAAGGTTGCAAAGCGGTTGGATGAATATTTGCACTGTTTATCTACCGTCTTATTTAACAATGGAAGACTATTCGAATTTCTTGAATAATTGTGATAATGTGATTTCCTGGCGTCCTAACGATAAACACCTTATTCTGGGTGACTTTAATTTGGGACATTTAGACTGGGATATTTCTACAGGCTTACCGCATTATTCGCTTGATGCAAAATCGGCATCTTTAAGTGAATTTATAACAAATGAGAATCTGTCTCAACAAAATTATATAACTAACCAAAATACTAGAATTTTAGACTTGGTATTTGCAAGCGCAGGCCTGTCATGCTCTGTCAGCAGGTGCACTGAAATCAGCCGTATTGACGAGCATCACCCAGCCCTAGAGGTAACAATTTTACATCAAAAGAAAAAGCATATTCTTAAGCAGATTGCGGCATCTAGGTATTTGTTCCACAAAACTGATTATGAATCATGCACAGCCGAGCTGCTTCATATTGACTGGGATAGTTTTGGTGACTTAACATGTGATGATTTTCTACAACAATTTTACAACATACTTTGGGAGGCTATCGATAAACATACACCTAAGAGTAAATTAAATAAATCTAAATATCCAATATGGTTCAGTATTAGCTTGATCAACATGTTGAAAGAAAAAGATCGTTATCATCAAAAGTATAAAAGGTATGGAAATCCACGCGACTTTGATGTTTTCAGTATGTTGCGTAAGAGATGCAAGGTATCATTGGATAATTGCTTTAACATATATATATCACGTCTTGAGAAAAGCATGACTGTGGATATTAAAGCTTTTTGGAGATACACAAAGGCAAAAAGATTAACCAATGATCTTCCCAGACAGATGTACTATAGCGAGCATACTGGTGAATGTGGTCAGGATATTGCAAACCTATTTGCAAAATTCTTTTCATCTGTATACAGACGTACTAAACCATCAACATATACACCTGACTTTGAGCAATCAAATATGACTCTATCCACAATACGCATTGATGACAAATCCATTAAAACCTGTCTAGAATCAATTAATATCGGGAAGGGAGCTGGGCTTGACGGGATCCCTCCAATCTTTGTGAATCTTTGTTCTTCTGCTTTAATTAAACCGTTGGGCATTCTTTTCAACAAGTCCTTAAGCAGTGGTTATTTTCCTGAGATGTGGAGGGTTGCTAAGATAGTTCCCATACACAAAGCAGGAGACAAAAAATGTGTTACAAATTATAGACCAATAAGCATACTTAATTGCTTTGCAAAAGTTTTCGAATGTTTGGTTTATGATCATATTTACTCACACCTAAAGAACGATATAAGTCCCCGCCAACATGGATTTGTCAAACATAGATCAACTACTACTAATCTTCTAAACTATATGCACTACCTTAGTACCGCCTTTGATGGGTCAGGGCAAGTAGACTCTGTTTACACCGACTTCGCCAAGGCGTTTGATCGTGTAGATCATAATATTCTCTGCATTAAAGCTGAGCATATGGGAATTAATGGCTCGCTTTTGAGATGGCTGCATTCATATTTGCTGAATCGCACACAACTTGTGACAGTCAGTGGTTATGAGTCTTTTCCATTTATTGCAGATTCTGGCGTTCCTCAGGGATCTAATCTAGGTCCATTACTCTTTCTGATGTTCATAAATGACCTCCTGAATAAACTCAAGTGCGAATGCCTGGCCTTTGCGGATGACATCAAAATTTTTCGTAGAATTTATTCTACCGATGATTGTATTGTTCTGCAATCCGACGTCGATACAATTACTCGCTGGTGTGAAGTAAATAATATGAGCCTCAATGTTAAAAAATGTCAAGTTATCACTTTCACAAAAAAGAAGAATTTTGTCCCGTCGTCGTATATGATACAGGGAGTTCACCTGAATCGTGTTGACGTAGTGCGTGATTTGGGCGTTTGGTTTGACTCAAAACTTTCATTTAGAATGCATTTTGATACAATAATCCTAAAGGCAAAGCGAATGTTGGGTTTTATATATAGAACTGCTAAGCCATTTAAACAGTCTCGAAGTGTGGTTACCTTGTATACTAGTTTGGTAAGAAGTACACTTGAATACGCCAGTGTTATATGGTCACCGTTCTATGCAAACCATATCAACAGGATAGAAGCGATACAAAAACGATTTGTAAGAAGACTGGCCTCAAAATTAGGGTTACGAAGAGCATTGTTGAGTTATTCGGACAGGCTGGAGCGTTTTAATTTGGATACTCTATACGTAAGACGCCAAATTAGTGACCTTTTAATGTTTTACAAAATAGTAAATTCTAAAATTGACACCTCTATTTTAAGCCATGTATCGCTAAAGGTTGCTAGTAGGTCTAACCGAAAACAGCATCTGTTTGTTGTGCCCTCCGCAAGAAATAAGGTTTCGCTTAACAATCCGCTGGTGCGCTTTTGCAGGCAATATAATTTGCTATGTAAAGAGCTAGATATTTTCTTTCAGAGTCCCTATGCATTTATAAAAGCGATAAAGGATCCAGATAATTTAAGTGTCCTGGCTAACAATATATACTTGTAATCTTTATTGTTTCTCAACAGTTTTGTTAATATTTAGTTGACTAATATGTACTTCTTTTTTTTTTACTTTAACAATGTGTCTTGCTTTTATATAGGCCACACATATTTTCCAAAAATTTCATTTGCATGTTGTGCATAGTTGTTAAAGGGATATAAATTTATTTATGTATTTACACCTAAGAAGTATTTTGTAACAAATGTCATGATTTGTATCTTGTAACTGTGCCAAATAAATAAATAAATAAATAAATAAATAAATAAATATAAACCAGAGGTGGTTTTATCGACCACAGCTGTTCGCCGTTAAACACCCAGCATTTTTAAGTCAGGATATTACATGATAACATAATTTTAGGTACATTTATAATAAACCACTGTGCCAGTAGTTACTTACATTGATGCATTATTTAAAACATATTTTTTTTTGGTTTTACTTATTTTGACTAATGAACGGCTTCTTCCTCATCGCAGCGAGAAACCGGTTTTGCTGAACATGAAAACACACGGGACAACACACGGGACAACACTTGAGGAGTATGGGCCGAAACACCACCACGCTGGCTCAATGCAGGTTGGTGGGTAGGAGCGATTGCAATAGCGGCCGGTACCAACGGCTTAACGTGCCTTCCGAAGCACGGAAGAGTTCCCACCTGACCATGACCCACCCGACCATGGCGAAGGAAGCTTTGTTTTCGATTTCGAAAGCCAAAGCATACTAACCTTTACGCCGCCAAGCTCTTATGAGGTAGTATTCGTATCAAAGAACAAATGAAAAAGTTTAAAAATGAATAATCAAAATAAAATTAAACACCTAATGGAAGGCCAGAAGACAAATAAAATATATGGCATGGAAAATTTTGCCGCTCTTTTAACCGCCTCTCTGGTCTAGTGGTTCACACCACCGGGTGTTGATCGGGAGGTCCGGGTTCGATTCCCCATGGGGGCAGAAGCTTTTCTGCTCGGTTTGCTTGGTGGTAGGGCTTCTAAGCCCACCTGGCTAGCTACCACCGTCTTACCTAAATTTGTCGCCATAATAACAATGTTTTAAGCATTGTTGTGTTCCGACAATCAGTGGTAAGATAGCCAGTTCCTCAGTTGTTGAGGATTTTACAGGTGAAGCTCGCTTCCACCTTTGGCCTTATCGTCACTTACCATCAGGTGAGATGAAGGTCAAAGGCTTACCAGCTTACTTACCTGTTGTATGAAAAAAAATAAAAAAAAATAAGAAACATAACCACCTGTATACATATAAACGGTATCGTAAAGTTTAGTCCATTATAGATGTTTTACTTCAAAAAGAAAATGATTGGGTGTCTCTGTTCCCCTCAGTGTATCGAGGAAGTTGCCAAAACAACTTAACGAATGAATTAAAGTTTCTCGCGAGTCAGGCTACTTATCGCTCATCAATTTTGTGGGTGTATTACCTAAAAATGAGTACAAAACATACCTATTCGTTTACTTTATAATGAACTGCCCGACTGACTTGTTGGGTTCAGATTTGTCGATATTTCTGTGGTCCCGGGTTCTGGTTCGGTGGGGACAGGTGTTTTGTTGAATACTATCATTGTTTTCCAGTCATATATGTTGATAAGGAGGAGGAAGAGCTCGGTGGCGCTTTGACTTTCGATTGAAAATAAAGCTACCTTCGCCATGGTCAGGCCGTGGATGGGTGACCAAATCTTTGTGATCTCGAGCTCCACCGTGCTTCGGAAGGCACGTTAAGCCGTTGGTCCCGGTCGCTATTGCGACTGTTTCTACCCACCAACCCGCATTGGGTCAGCGTGGTGGTGTTACTCCTCACGTATTTCTCCATTAAGAAAGCCTGTGCACAGTAGTGGGACGTTTATGTATATTTATATAAAAATCTTTCAGTTCCACATAACACAAGTGCAAATGTTGCTTACAATAGCTTAGATAATTGTTTAAAAGACAGATGTTACTCATTAAAAATGCCAATCATTTCAACAGACAACGATGCCAGAAGCTGGCATATAAAAACAAATTAACTCCCCGTGGATTAAGTTCAAATTTAATTATTCGTCGAGTGTCCATCACTCAGAGAAATCCGAGTTTTACGACGGCGATAAAACGAATGTAATCGTCTATAAAATATGATACCTCCCCCGCGATTCCATCGACGTAAAAGTGGGTTAAGTTCTTGACAATGGGAAGAAATACTTAATATTTTGGTTACGTTTCATGTTAGAGCTCGCGATATTAACATGAAGGTATAATCAAGGTCTTATCTAATTTACCGGAATAAATGAAACCCTGAGCTTATTACAATTTGCGTCTGAATACTTAATGTTTGCGTTGATTGGAATTGAGCCTGTCGCGTTACTATGACTACGTGTCCTCTGACTTTGGGTCGTGCCCTCCTAGTGAACTAATTGTCCTATTATTATCAATTAAAGCGTTCCACGTTTTTTATTAACCGACTTCAAAAAAAAAACTACGAAAATTTTATGTCTTTCTTTATGTATGTTCCCCAATAACACGAAGACGCCTTGACCGATTAAAAAAAAAATTTTTCTGAAAGGGCTCACGTTCAAAGTTTATAGGCACGTATGACATATTTCATATATTTTCTAACGTTATTCAAGCATTTGCGCCTGATAAGCACAGGTCTGTCTGTGCCGCAAATCTTTGCGCAAAGATGTGAGCAAATCTTTGTACGCGTATCTGACGCCGACATTACAACGGCTTCCTTGGTATAGTAGCGCAATCTAGTTACATGTGGGTAAAACACAACAATAATAATGGCCTCCTTGGGCCTCCTCATAAATTTTGTACTAAGTCTCCTTGGTATGCACCTCCTTGGTTTAGTGGCACCATTCAGTTGCTTGTTAAATGTCGATAAAACAGGTTATGAATAACTGCAAGCTGTCAGTCACGTTTCGTCCCTAGAAACGAAAAGTATTACTTTACCTTTACGAAAAGGATTACCGACCTACTTTCCTAAAATTTGTGATAAAAAGTTTTTTATGTCGCCAAAAAATTGATATTATCTACAAAGCAAACAAGGACCAGATGTCTCATCAAAAAAACCGAGACATCGCTATAAACAGTTTCAAAGCGAAATATGTTTTATAAGGTCATGACACACCTGTACATGCTGCTACATTGATTGTACACTTTACCCGTTATTGAGTAACGTACTCTCCGCCACATCCTCATCACTGCTGCACCAATTTGCGAGGCGCGCCATAAAATTACCGGCCGTAACCTGGTTAGCGGCCATCAAAGCTGCAAAGAGGCAGCTCCATGTTGCTTTGAAATATCCAGCTCCAGTAATTGAGTGACCTAATATAATCGACCCGAAGTATAACCTTCGGACATGTCCGTCGAGTTGTATTGCCGTGGAACTGCTGATGTCATGCGCTATGGTTCTGGTTTGATCAGCTCTTGTGTCAATGAGTAAGGCCAGAAGGACTCCGTGAAGCAAAATCCGATACACTCAAATGCGCTCTTCGATTTGTTTGTCGGCCGATGATCGAGCTGTTTTCAGTCAGTCATACAAAATTGCGGAAGAAAAATTTCGTGGTAGACTTGCACATTAGATTATGGCCGGTTCTCATCGCACCGTGACATTTTATATTATGACATTTTATAATATTCTCCGACATTTATAATATTCTCCTAACATTTTATAATATTCTCCGAACCGATCATTGGTCAGTTTTGAACACAGTGTGAATGTCTCTCGCACACCGGACATACCGAACATCCTTTGAAAGGGATCCTCTTCAGATGGATCGGCACGCTGTAAAGTTATGTTTCTCTACTCCTCTACTCACCAACTAGTTTTATAAAAAGAAAACAATTAATACATTAAGATACCAAAAATACTTATTATTTATTAGATTTACAATTTTTGATGACAGGCCAAACAATATCTTATATAAATATATTATTATTTTTCTTAAACATTATTATTATTAAATTTTTAAAGAGGATTTTACAAAAACCGACATCGGAAACATTAAAATTGCCCATAAAACTTATTCGAGAAGGACGCCGGTCTATTGATAAAAAACTATCTTTGTATATACTGACTAGCCTGTTTTGATACGCTAAACTCTATGGTTTTGTCTATGAACCACGATTAAGATGAGTCAAAGTATATTAACAACAAATTAAAAGTTAAACTGACATAAGGGATTGACGTACTATTTTAAAGTATTTTAACGATGTAAACAACATGAAACAAACCAACATTAGTGATTTTACTTAACTCTGATGCCTTTATGTGGAACTAAGACGTTTATATAATTGATAATAAGAAAAAAGAGTGTTACACCGCGAGCAGTGACATTTGCCCGTGACAAAACGAAACACCGTCCACACTGCGACAATCAGTACGTACAATCTCACACCTCTTATAATGCCAACCTTAGAAGGCACTGTTATATCTTAATTTAAAAAATAAAGTAATAGTACATTATGATGTTATAAGTGCGCAATGTTGATCAGTACGCCACGAGGTGCTAGCAATAGAAAACAGAGTACGTAGTGATCATTGCGCACGTATATACCTGTCTCATAAGCCTGCTTTTATGTATCTTTGCATTCATAACATTCATAATAGACGAAAATGTAAAAATATTAGGTCCTTATCTAACTTTAGGTAATATACTAACATTTTATCAGTTTTCTTCACAACGACAAAACCAGAGATAATAATATTTGGCATTTATCATTAGACAAGCTTTAGTAATATGTGTAATATCACACTTCATAAAAATTATTTATCGTTTTTAAGTGAATGCAAATAAAATGATGTATTCGGGAGGCACTTAAAAAGAGTTGTCTCCGTGTCCAATTTTAACAAAATTACACTTACAACAAATTATCAAAACAAATCAAAAGAGCTCAAAAATATAGTTTATTTTTAGACGAGGTAATTATTTTTTAGGAATACTCTGAATCTTAATAGTTACAGACAAAATACTAAGACAGAATAAAAACACTAATTTCATAGGTAAGGACCCAATATATAGCTAATTATTATGTGTAGAAGTGTGTAGAAAAATATAGTTTTTGTATAGATTAACTTCTTTATGAGACGAGCGGCGCAGCGAGCAGCTATAGAGAATTATTTGAACAATCTCTATAGTAACTTCACTACGACATTGACCCAACGTAGTAGGAAAGACATTCGCTATAGCTACCAAGACAAGCTCCGTGTTCTTCACAAAGTTCAGTCCGGAATCATGGAGTTGTTTCGTCTCCAATATCGAAACCAATGGAACCACCCCGCCACTTTAATATAGCTGCTGGAAATTACGAGTCGCATCTCGGTTCTTGATTACAAGTTAATATCAAGTTCTGGGAACAGTTAACTGAAAACAGCGAACGTAGACGTTCGCTAACTGCAGTGCACATATATTAATTAGGATGAAATTCTTTTTTCTATATACATAAAGACGAAGAAAATTTCTATTGTAATTTCCTTTTTTTTTACAAACATCTCTCTGCTGCTACTTATCTCTCTGAGATTCTCTCTCAAAGAAAGTCTATTCTTTAACTAACATTGTTACAGGTCGAAGTCTTAATAGAACTTAGGAATATCTGTTTGTCTATCGCAGAATGTCTATTGTAAAAAGACATAGGTACGCGTATGTCGAATGGAAAATATACATAATGGTAGTGATTCCCTAGCAGACGACGCGACGCCGCGCCATAGTTATTTAAGTTTAAAGTCATTTAGTAAAAGTAAATTATTTTTAATACAAGCTTTTTTTAACTTACATTGTATGTATGTATATTCGAGTAAAATCTTGCAACTCAATTTTGAAGCAGATATCTAAACGATTGACCTGAAATTTTGCTTGTGCGTAAATCGGATGATAATGCACATAATTATTATGACTTGGAGCTGATCTGATGATGGAGCTGGAAAGTGGCCATAGAATAGTTTGGGCTCATTTGCATCGCCTTAACGAGTACTTTGGTTTAAATACTAAAAAGTAAAAAAAAGAATCCTAAAAAATATACCAGATTTTTTTACTTTGTTATAAATAATAGCGTGTAACACGCTGGAATTAGATGGAACATTGAAGAACATTTTCTGCAATCACAACGTAACACGCTTTTATTTATGAGAGTAAGAAAAGCTTGTTTTAATTATTATATATATTATTTATTTATTTTGTATTTTTTTACTTTCAGAATCGCGTAAAATATTTAACTTCGACAGCTAGAACAGTTAGTGAACTAAGTTTTGATTTCAATTCATATTTTAAGAGCTTGAAACGCATGAACAGACCCTAAAAAATTTTAGCTAAGAATAATCCCGCTCGATCTTGACATATAAACAAAAAAATCGCTCATTAGTACCATTAGGCCCATTAGTACAGGCGCAAAATGCCGCAGGCAACACGTCAAGACCTAAAACACCTAACTTCACCGCCGGGGAATTTAATTACAAATTAATCTCCGCTTATTTCCACAAAAGTTCCCTAGCTTTGACCCTTAGAAAATCACCCCATGATTTACAAAAGGATGTTTTCACAGGTGCGCCTAATCACATATCCTCAAATTACGGATTAGTTTTAATAGGGATAGTCAACAAGCCACTTTCAGCTCTAACACTAATAGCATAAAGTGTAAATGACATCGTCATAGCAGCAGGCTCATTCGACGGCTGGCTTAGTGTGGTTAGTTTTGTCAGGACGCTAAGTAAAGCTTAGACATGGTTACGCTTATCTGATTAAATTGGAACGGATGTATGTTAACAAACCTACATAAGTCACGCCTTTTCCCAGAGGGGTAGGCAGAGATTACATCCTTCCACTTGCTACGATCCCTGCATATTTCTTTCGCTTCATCGACCCTCATTACAGTCCTCATACATGCTCGGCGATTTCGGGACTTAACACACCTAATACATGATATACAGCATTTAGTCTGTATCCCTTAAAGAGGTAGGCCCTCATTTAGCACCCTCATTTAACTGTTTCAGTCCTTAGGTAACAGAGGCGAACCTATTGTCAAGGACTGATTACAGTTTATGGCTCGTGCAACATAAACATAAACTGTATGTACTTAAGTTTGTAACGAGACGCCATAGCTATATTAGCGCCTCGTTGCTGTCATTGCGCTCTTCTCTGGCCATTTTTCTCTTGATTTCCGATTTAAATTTGCTGTCTGTCTCTTTTTATTTGTTTTGTTATCGAAGCTCATTCTTACGAGAGTCAGTGCGTAGAGCGGTTGACTCCCTTCTAACAATAATTGTAAAATATTTATAAAGAGAATGAATTTTTATAAGCTGAGACAAAGTTACAACAAACCAAATTATCAGTTCCTAATTTATAACAAAGACTATATGTTTCTCTAAGGAACTATTGTAAGTAGCCCTACCCTTTTTATAATATATTTAGTGTTAAATGTGAAATTGTTTTGTGTTCAGTGTAATTTACCTTTTTTTATATAATTGTTTCAGTTGTGCCTTAATTCTTAAATATAACAATACCTAAGTGACGACCCAGCGTTTTTCATTATCCCCGGCTTCACCCTGTCACAAGTTTAATTCAAACTCATTAGTATATACAGGAATCAACATTTTCCAACTAGCTAATGGACCCCCATGACTTCCCCAGATGGCTATATCGATATAAGCAAACTCCACCAGGCAACCTTAGGTACTATTGCATATCTCTAAGCAATTCGTTATTGGATATTGGTATTTATTGTATAGTTCGTTGGGTCGCTATGATAATAACTCTATTAAAAAAAGGTCGGTAAGCGGCTCTGCCCATCAGAAACCTTTTGACATAAAAATTTGTCGTGAAAATTGTACTGCGGTAACTAAAGGCCCTGTCTAAATTTGCTTTTTTATAAGCACGGTTCACATTTTCATCTTTTTTAGATGATCATCAATCTGAATAGAGATTAGTCCGAATAATGATTGCTTTTATATTTTCTTTGAATCGTAAAAATAGTTTTTGGAGAATTTATTTAATATCACTATAAACTTTCATTCTCACACACTATACCAGTTTATACATACATACTTTTATTATTAAACAGTAAAGTTTAACCTATAAAATATAATATTGATGATAAAATATAATGATACCTATTCAATATTAGGCTCGATATATGAGCCACTAGCAATACCTAAAGCTATTGCTGCTAGAAATCTGGAATCTGCCCCATTATTCTAAACTGTCGGTTCACGGATTCGATTCGGAAAGTCACGGCCCATCTCGCTCTAATTCGCTGCAATAAACAGAGACAGGTATAGAGATTCCATTATTGGTTTGTTTTCCGACAGTTTAGAATAAAGGGGCTGATAGTAAGAGTTATAAGTAGAATAATATAATAGCATTCAATGAGAAGTACAACTTATACCACTCAAAGACTCCTTAAATCACTGTATACTCTTTTTTACATGGATCCCGATACAGCATCTATTTTCAGGGGAAATTGAAACCCTCTCATTGTTATGTTTAAAAGCGCGTCAATACTGTGAAAAGATGTGACGGCCCGACGCAGCCCGACCCTCCGTTGGATTATCCATCAATTGACAAGATCTTGTACGCAGTACCCTGTCAAGCGACTATAAGGAACTTAAAAGGCTGCGTATTTGGCGACAATCTGATATATCGTCACGATTTTACGAATTTGATTGATGATGTTACCGCTTGTACTTCTTGTTTTTAGGAACAGCTGCTACTATTAAATTAAGAGAAAAAGTTGTTACCTGATCCACTGAAAACTCGACAGAAAAGAGAATCTTAACGCTAGAAGTTATTGATAAAAATGTAAACAAAATGTAAAGAAATGTGCCACTGGAAGTTATACAGATACTGATACTGAAAGTTATTCAATTACTGTCATCCATCGTACTTTGACATAATAATAACCCGCGACGCTGCAACCGATCTAAAGTGCTCGGCGCTGACCATATTTCACACAGGACCGCACTTGTGTGCTACAAGAAAACACAGTTAAACGCATGAGGAAAATTGCCACACCCTGCAAGCCTCGAAACTATTTGATTTTAGGCTCTGTGTATTGTATAGTTTTATATAATTCGTACTATAAAATTTCTCATCAAGTCAACTGTCTGATGAGTGAAGAGAGATCTCGTCCTCAGCTATATACGCCCCACTGCTGAGCAATAGGCCTTCCTCATCATTTCATTTCATGGAAACAAACACATGAGGAGTATGGGCCGTTACACCACCATGCCACATAGGACCACCAACGTGGGTTGGGGCTAGAAACGATTGCAATAGCAACCGGGGCCACCGGCTTAACGTGCCCTCCGAAGCACGGAGGAATTCGAGATCATATGGTTTTTGTCACCCATCCATGGCCTGTCCATGGCGTAGCTTTGTTTGTGATATCGAAAGCCAAACATGCTAACCACTACTCCACCGAGCTTCTCGAAGAAAAGAGAACAAACTTATCTCATTACAAATTCATGTGGTATGATATCACTATTATCAGTAAACACGCTCCCTCGATAAATTCAACACAGACTCGATACTCGTTCTGATAATTGATGTTATGCGATATGCAAATTGGTATCAAACGATTCCCAGGCAAATTCATGTACACAAAAGCGAATGACTGCAAATTGGTTTGACAAAATTAATAACATGTTGACGCGTGTTACAATTATTAATAATTGGATGCAGTTTTGGTTGGTTGGATGCATACTCTATTAGCAATTGATTCACTTAGTATTGATGATGCTTGATTGCTTGTTGTTAAGTATTGATAGCTTGGAGACTATCATCAGCATACTGTGGGTGTTTAACACCTGTGACCACCCCTTCAAGGAAAGAGGCGTGATGATATATTATGTTGTGTTATCAGCATATTATTACATCCCACAAATACAAACCGTATACTTAAAGATTTTATTTGTAAATAAATGCTAGTGCCCTTAGAATTATATTGTAAATAAAGGAACAAGTGAACAAGTTACAAACATTCTAAATTAAGTTTTAGTTTTAGAATTCTTGTGAATAAATATTTGTTTGAAGTAAACTAATAGATGTTGAAACCTTTACAAAATTGAGTGTAAAATAGTCACCAATCTACAAAGTTATTTGAATTCTCCTAAAAGTTAAATTAAGTTGAAATAAAATCATAGTTTTAATGGACAGAATTGTGATGAGATAAATAAATGATACACACATTAGGATCTAAGACGATATAAAAACACCAGCAGCCTAAAACAAAATTAAACTTTCAACAAAGGTACTTCCAAACTTGGCCACACTAAAGAATAAAGTACAGAACTTAACATTTCTTAGAACAGTGGATAAGTAGCAAAAGTTGGGGCATAAATAACTGTGAGCAACAATGCGTCGCACGGTCTAGTTGGCCAGTTAATCATAACTTGGGGGAGGAAGCAGCGCTCAAATCCAAACAAGAAAACTATTGCACGCGCCTACAGATAACCTGATGGAGCTTTTGCGGTGCTTTTGCCTAGTCTCTGACTAACTCTTAGGAGATAAATGTGTACTATGTTACCCTCGTCAGTCCCCTGGTAGTCAAATTCTGAACATATCGAATATTTCACAATCTACTTTTAAAAGTGACTGGCTCGATTTGGAGCATTATATATTAATTATATTAGCCATCATATACATCTGAATTTGTATCAATTTGATTCAAGAGTTATCCAATTTTATATAATCACCCGTATAGTACGTTATAACGTTTCACATCCGCTACTAATGAATTGTAAATAGAATATAAAAGCTTTATATGCTATTTACAATGAATTTCTATTCTATAGTTAGAAACTTGTACATAGAGCACGGGGGAACTCTAAGACATAAAATTTTGGTCACCAACGGTTGTGAAAAAAATTCTTTCACTATAATAAAGCCTAAACCAAGTCTTCTCTTCCTCTTCCTGCCCTTGTCCCACTCCAGGTAAGGTCAGCACAACATGTCTTCTTCTTCCATTCTCCTCTGTCACTCGTCAGCTCAGATCCACTTCTTTTATTCTAATATCATTCTTCACGCATTCAATCCATCGCTTCTTTGGTCTTCCTCTCGTTCTAGCCCCATCCAGATCCATGTTCGGCATTCTTCTTGTTATATGGCATTCATCCTTCCTCATTACATGACCATACAATAAACAACAATGTTAAAACCAAGTATACGAACCAATATACCAAGATCCACAATTCATACCGAATGCCACTTTGTGGCCTTTAACATAACTGTCGATTCATCAAAATTCAGAATGAAAAAACGAGCCAATTTTCGTTAGTAAAAGGTAAATTTGTATAAAAAAGCTCAACGCTGCGTCTTCCGTAAACAGTTTTTCATAAAATGATTAATGGATTCCTTAAAATTAAATATTGTTTACAAAATCCCTCAGAAATAAAATGATCCGTTCAATTTAATTCCCGGACTGAAGCCGGGATCTTCAATGGGCATTTAGTATTACGTTGATGAATTGTGCGCTTAGGCTTCTACAAATAGCGTACTTAGATTGGTTTATTAATTACAGTTTATAGTTGTTTGATAAACTTCTATTGCTATTAAAGTTATTAAAGTTTGGCTTATATTGATAGACTCTTAATGATCGTTATGTTAGCAAGCACAAAATAATACAAGAAATACGGTTTTCAACAAAATTAAAACACGAGCCACGCAGCTTCCTATTTAGTGAACAATGTCCTACTCAGCTTTAATAATAAAAAGAAGACTACAGTGATATTCCTTGATATGTCTTCTGCTTTTGATCTGGTCTCGCATGAGATACTGTTAAAAAAACTGGAAAGTTACGGGGTAAGAGGCCCCGCATATAAATGGTTTTGCTCATATCTAGGGAATAGGCACCAATGTGTAGAAATTGACCACATGGACGGAAAAAATAGTGTAACAATAAGATCGGATTTTAATAAGAATCTACAGGGAAGTGCAATTTCTCCATTATTAATTTATGCAAATGACGTATCCCATGTAACTAATCACGAAACCATCCTATTCGCAGATGATATATTTAATATTTATTTAAACTTTAATGTCCATTACAAAAGGAATGTACTTATGGCGGACTTAACGGCTAACATCGCTCTCTTCCTGTCAATTCTACAATCTTGTATGTTAGTATAATATTATGGCTTTGATTTGTTTTTCTTCTTCCCTTCGATATGTTTTTTTACTCTAAAAATTATTAAGAACATAAGTTAATGCTATTGTTATAAATTAGAGAAGGGTATGTATATTTACTTCATGTTATGCTTATTTTTTATCAGTGAAAACTACTTATGCTAAGTGTTTATTTACTCCTGTTCTTATACTATAAGCAAAAGCTGTTTGATTTCCAAATATATATATATATATTTTTTTTTTTTTTTTTTTTTTTTTTTTTCATTTTTTTCTTAAAACTGATTGATAAATAAATATTGGTGTTCTATTTCTCTCTTAGTATTTTGTCTGTAACTATTAAGATTCAGAGTATTCCTAAAAAATAATTACCTCGTCAAAAATAGACTATATTTTTGAGCTCTTTTGATTTGTTCTGAAAATTTGTTGTAAGTTTAATTGTGTTCAAATTGGACTCGAAGACAACTCTTTTTAAGTGCCTCCCGAATACATCATTTTATTTGCATTCACTTAAAAACGATAAATAATTTTTATGAAGTGTGATATCACACATATTACTAAAGCTTGTCTAATGATAGATGCCAAATATTATTATCTTTGGATTTGTCGTTGTGAAGAAAACTGAAAAAACTTTTGTATGGAAAATGCAGAATTCCCCAAAATCTCCATACAAAACACCAATTTCATAGGTAAGGACCTACATTTTTTTTAAATACATACCCTTTTTTAAACTATTTGAATAGTTATGATTTAGACATTTCCAGTAGATAAACGAGAAACATAAAGAAGTTATATCACCTCTACAATCTTATTCAGCCATCTACAAGATTCATAGCAGTCGCAAAAGCAGGATTTGTAAGATTTAAAGTCACGATACCGCCATTCTTTCACAAGAACCCTTCCATATCACGGATCGGGAACATTGCCGCAAAATATATTCGTGTGCCGGAACCATCCAACGATACATTTCTAAAACGGCACCAAATCTGCGTCAGGTTATGCTTCGAGGTAATATTCTTGCGCCGCCGTTCCCGACCGCAGTGACATTTTGTCGGAAATGGAAATTCTTTGGAAAATCACAATGGAAACTCTGACTGATTCATTTACGCAGTTTATAAGCATTCAAGCAAGAAGTAGAGAATTTCTTTGTCCAAAGAATATTGAATTGTATATATTCGCGGCTTTAAGAGTTACTCGTACGTACGTACATATTTTGTGGGACAATGCAATTTTATTAAAAGCTTAGGCTAAAAGAATTTGATATTACTTCTAAGTCTACGTGTTCTTTTAACACACGGTAAACAAAGGGAAGCATATTCAGCATTTTTGATAAGTATTAATATTTAGATCTATTAATATAAAATTTTATGTTTTATATAGATTTTATATAGATAGATTATAAATATTAGGTCCTTACCTATGAAATTGGTGTTTTGTATGGAGATTTTGGGGATGTCTGCATTTTACATACTATCATTTTTTGAGTTTTCTTCACAACGACAATTCCAAAGATAATATATTTGGCATGTATCATTAGACAAGCTTTAGCAATATGTGTGTGAACGAACACGCTTGATAAAAATTATTCATCGTTTTTATGTTAATGCAAATCAAATGATGTATTCGGGAGGCAGTTAAAAATAATTGTCTTTGTGTCTAATTTTAACACAATTAAACTTACAAAAAATTATCAAATTAAATAATGCGAGCTCAAATATATGGTCTATTTTTAGACCATATATATATACCATTTAATAGTTACGGACAAATTGCTAAGACAGAATAAAAACACCAATTTCATGGGTAAGGTAACCCAATATATAGATTGATTTTGATTTGGATGAATATGTTAAATGTGATTTTATAAGCGGTAAAATTCGTTTACACGTAAGAAAATCAGTTAAGTACTAGTTCAGTGGTAATTTTAAAATCAATAAGTAGTAGATCAATATATGTTCTTTTTATCTAACCGGTCCACTATATCAGTATTACTGGATCACAAGTGGTTGGTGCTTACTAATTTTTTCTTAAAACTGATTGATTGATTGATAAATAAATATATTAATACTTAAAACTACACAAAGAGCTGGAATAAATTAAGATTAGTGGGCCTTAAAATCTACACCTACCTCCCCAGCACGGTATCCCAACCACGATTGATTTGTCTGAACGAATGAAATAATAAATCATTTCTTACCACGAATCGAACCGTGGCTTAGTAATATAGATATGGAAAGTAATTTTGCCAAACAACCAATTTAACGTCACCCTTAAGGCGAAGGGATAGGCAAATATTCATAAATGAGGTGTTTTTGGTACAGTAGTCTGGCAAAAATACAGCACAAGGGATGATCAGATTAATTGATATTATGACATATATCATAAACTTGTTCGTGACGGTCCAAAATACTAGTAATTATTTATAGCAACATATGGAGAACATTCAATTTATCATAATCTATTGAAATTTCTTTTACACTTTTTTCTTTTAACGACTTTTCTGTTTATTATCAAACTCAGGTTACATATCCGTTACATTAATACCTAGTCTCCGACGGTGAGTTTTTTTAGAAAAGACCACAAATTTATTAATTGCAATGATTTTCCTAGTAGCGCCTACTAAAATATTATAGTTGCATAATTGTACATTTGCTGGCAAAATTTCGTAGGCGCTTTTGCAAAGAAATGACATCGTTGCTAAGCAACGGTTAATTATTAAACATTCTATCTGCATCTTATTTGGCTAGAGCAAAATATTGATAATATTCTAGAGTAAGTACCACCCTCTTTAATTACCTGGCCTATCCTCGTCATAATGTAAATAATTGTACCTACAGATCTGTGTGCAACAACAATCGGGCTACCAAAAATTACTTCTCACTACTAAAATGCACAGAGTAGTGGCCGATACAGAGTCTACGCAGGAAAGATTGTTTTATTAATAGAAATGGGTTTCTCTAATGTTTTCTTTAGACGTATTCTCTGCAATCTCTGCAATTGTGAAATTTTCACATAATTTAGTTTTAAAATAAACGAAGAATGATGATACATTTTTACCACGTTTTTCTTAGCTTGCTTTCTTGTCCGTGGAGATCAAATCTGGCGATCGATTTTCGAAATTTTACATTCAGGCTTGTTTCCGGTGAAAATACAACATTAAATAAAAATATATATAAAAAAGGTTTAAATAAATACGATATAAGAAAGGCTTTTAAAAAACCACTTTTTACTAATGGATTAAAAAGGAGAGAATAAATATTTTGGTTAAAAGAATTTTCGAAAATTTTACATAATATGATAAATAATTATATCAATAGGCAAATGACTGAAAATGCGCACCACGTTTAAATTTTCGATAATTCTTTATATCACAATATTTATTTTCCCCTTTTCAATCCATTAGTAAAACGTGATTTTTTAATGTTTTTTTAAACAGTATTTTTATCCATTCAGTTGTGATTTGTGTTAGATTAATTAGCATTTGCAATCATAAATATTTGCTTATAGTGAATAAGTGAGTTTGCCAATAATGAAATTTATAATAGCTGCTAAAAATAATTACGCTAAATGTTACTTATTTCGCGAATTTATATAGTTGCGTTCTGCTGCTAATATATGAAATAAAGCTACTACGCTGTTTCACGCCGCGCTTGCTAATGCTAATGTCGTGAATGCGAAAACGAACTAACGCGATCGACACCGACTGGACCCAATCGCCCGCCGGCTGGGGTGCCGATCAACAGTTTTCGATAGCTAAACATTTTAAAATAATAATCTGATAAACAAACAAACAAACTAAAATAACTTTATTTCATACGCCAAACCTGGCACTAAAAAACTAAAATATTTAATAATTTATAAATTTAAAAAAATATGTAATTAAATAAAAAGTACATTCTAAATTATGGTTCATTACCGCGAGCGCTTGTAGAAAGTACCACCACAGAGCACTGACTGTGTGGATACAAGCGGCTGGATTCCGAGTGTAAGGCTTTTCATGAGAAGAACCAGGCAAGAAACTCATAAGCCACTTTTTTTAAATAGCCAATCATATAATTATTGTCCGTATTAAATGTTTTACATAATTTCCATAAATCCATCAAAATAACATGCCTCTATGATGACGAACGATAGCAAATAACTATTTCACACCATTTTATCCTCCAGATAATCTTGGATTTTATAAAAACCTCTTTTCATTAAAGTTTTTTAATATAAGGCTTAAATTTGTGAAATGTATATTTGGTGGGATTTTACTATAAAATTGTATACATTTCCCCATAAATGCACAGGCC
Source organism: Parapoynx stratiotata (assembly GCA_910589355.1). Classification (NCBI taxonomy): domain Eukaryota; kingdom Metazoa; phylum Arthropoda; class Insecta; order Lepidoptera; family Crambidae; genus Parapoynx; species Parapoynx stratiotata. The sequence continues at coordinate 684,377 of OU342463.1, forward strand.
CAGCAACTTTCTTTTGCTTCTAGTATTTAAATTATGGCATTCATTAGTTTTTCTTAAATGTGTGGTTATGTTTATAAACGTATACAATCTTTTCAAAGATGTATTGGGAGGCAACAGTTAATATATCAATTTTCTTGGATAACTCTCTGAGTGAGTCTCGTGGCTTAAGTTTGTAAATGGCTCATACAGCTTTTCATATTTTCAATATCAGCTGTTGACCCCCATAGCAACAAGTCATACGATATCACACTATGAAAATAACTTATGTAGACAAGTCTTGCCGTTTCAACGTCAGACAAGAGTCTGACTTTTTTACTGCAAAGGCAGCGGATCTATGTCTTTCTGACAAGGTCAGTATGTGTGGATTCCACTGTAGGCGTAAATTTATCGTTATGCCTAGAAATAATAATAATACAATAATTCATATAGTTTAGCCACAGTGACTGTTATTTAATTTAATTAGAATTTCACCGTCACAAAATGCTCTTTATTTGCTTATTGATATTAATCCTTATCAAAATAAATAACTATAATTTAGTTATGATGTTCAAGACTGGTTCGATACCTTTATATACGTTTTGAATTATTTAATTCTGACAGTCCGATCGATAGTTCTCGTGATTTTAAAAATGTACACCTATGTCCCAACCGGCCTGCGCATACATGCTGACGTCACACGATGTTTCACGCTCGGAAGCGGAACTAAGACTTTTAGATAACTCTATAATCAAAAATACTGATTCGTTTTAAATGAAACAAAACTACTATAGGCTTCAAAACTAGTATTCATACAACCTTTACTGTACAAAAATGTATTTACTTGAGACGTCATATTATTTAGGATTTTTATCAGTAAACATTTGTGTTTTTATTGACAAAAAATAAAAACAATTTCGGACAAAACATAATATAATGTTAATTTTTTTCAGTTCTGATCCGACTTGCACAAACAATTACAGTAATGACCATACAAAAAAAGAAGAGACACTAAAAATCTTTAAAAAGAAAACACATTTCAGAGACAGATCAGCAAAATACATTATCTAAAAGACAAAAAAGAGTCGCGTGGAGTTGTACATGTTTTTCTGGTTAAGACTGTATAATCAAATTTTTGTACGGATAAGCAGCACATCAGACTACCAGAAAATAATTTATCGATAGACAATGAACTCTTTTCTTTTTTAACGAAACATTGAGTTGGAAATAAATTGAGAAAACTTGATTTGATTTTGGATTGTCTGACATGCTGGAAACTGTATACATAATCTAAGGAATCCATTACTATCAGGTTATTTCATTTACGAAATATCAATCGTACATTTTAATTTTTAATAAACCTTTAGTTTTCTCTGTCGATGAAATTACTCTGTGATAAACACTAGCCGTCATCTTTGCGACGAACCTCAAGTTTTCAATAGATGTCGCTGTCGCTTAATTTCGATTACGCCAAACGGTCAAAGTCATTTGCCTTACCTTTCGCCTTAAGGCGAAAGGTAAGGCAAATGACTTTCAGCGTTTGGCGTAATCGAAATTGAGCGACAGCGACATCTATTGAAAACTTGAGGTGCGTCACAAAGCACATTGCACCGTAGCGCCATGTTTTGATAGCTATGACGGCTAGTGTTTATCACAGAGTAATTTCACCTACAGAGAAAACTAAAGGTTTGTAATAAATTAAAATGTACGATTGATAGTTCGTAAATGAAATAACCTGATAGTAATGGGATCGCCTCAGTTCATGTATCCAGTTTCCAGCATATCAGACAATCCAAAATCAAATCAAGTTTTCTCAATTGATTTCCAACTCAATGTTTTGTGTAAGAATTGAGTTCATTATCTATCGATAAATTATTTTGTGGTAGTCTGATGTGCTCTTATCCGCACAACCAGAAGAACATGTACAATTCTTTTTTGTCTTTTAGATACTGTATCTTGCTGATCTGTCTCTGAAATGTGTTTTCTTTTTAAAGAAATTCAGTGTCTCTTTTTTTGTATCATCATTACTGTAATTGTTTGTGCAAGTAGGATCAGAACTGAAAAAATTAACATTATATTATGTTTTGTCCGATTTTTTTATTTTTTGTCAATAGAAACATAATATTTACTGATAAAAATAGTAAAATAATATGACGTCTCAAGTAAATACATTTATTAATGGAAAATGTTACGATTCAATTTTTTTTACAGTATAGGTTGTTTGAATACAAGTCTACACTAGTTTTTGTTTCATTCAAAACGAATCAGTATTTTTAATTTTACACTTATCTAAATGTCTTAGTTCCGCTTCCGAGCGTGAAACATCGTGTGTCGTCATCATATACACGCAGGCCGGTTGGGACGTAGGTATACATTTTTAAAATCGCGAGAACTATCGATCGGACTGCCATTAAATAATTCAAAAGTAATATAAAGGTATCGAACCAGTCTTGAACATAAAGTTATTTATTTTGATAAGGATTAATACCAATAAGGAAATAAAGAGCATTTTGTAACCGCGAAATTTTAATTAAATTGAATAACAGTTACTGTGGCTAAACTGTATTAATTAACGTAAATGATTATTGTTTCTAGGCATTACGATATATTCACGCCTACAGTGGAATCCACACATATTGACCTTCGCTACGAGCATAGAACTTTCGATAAGCCAAATTTGACGACTAAGATTGACAATATTGTCGAAAAATTCGGTAAATTTGACAGATAACTCTTAAGAGTGAAAAGAACGGACTTTATCGATATAATATGGCGACTCACTGATGTTGAAACGGCGAGATTAGTTTATTTTAGCTATTTTCGCAGCGTAATGTCGTATAGTCTACTGTTGTGGGGCTCCGCTGCTGACATTCAGACTATCTTTGTACTTCAAAAGAGAGCCATTCGTGCCGTATACAACCTTAGACCACGTAACTCGCTCAAGGAATCATTTAAGGAAATTAATATATTAACTGTGGCGTCTCAATATTTGAAATGTTCTAAATTCCTTTTGTTATTATGACTGTATAAAAAAAGCTAACTGTTGAGTTTCTTGCGGCACTTCTTCTCAACAGGCCATTCACATCGAAGTGCTAGTAGGAAAAAAAATATTGACGTGCAAAAGTATTTCATGTAAATCTAATTGCAAAAAAAAATACATAGCTCTGCTGCCTTTGCAGTAAAGAAAATCAGACTATTATCTGACGTTGAAACGGCAAGACTTGTCTACTTTAGTTAATTTCATAGTGTGATGTCGTATGGCTTGTTGCTATGGGAGTCAGCAGCTGATATTGAGAATATTTTTATTTTACAAAAACAAGCTGTATGAGCCATTTACAAGCTTAAACCACGAGACTCACTCAGGGAAATTGATATATTTACTGTTGCCGAATACATCTATGAAAATATTTTATATGTTTATAAACATAACCACACATTTAAGATAAACAATGAATGCCATAATTAAAATACTAGAAGCAAAAATGAACTTGCTGTGCATTTATGGGGGAATGTTAACAATTTTATAATAAAATCCCACCAAACGTGTTTTATAATAAAACCACACAACCATTTTATAATAAAACCACAAATTTTGATTGCTTGAACCAATTTTAATAATTATTTTTTTATTTGAAAGACGATATGTTCTTTATCATAAAATATGTAAAATGAGATAAAAAAAATGCTTGCATATATCGTTAAGTCACAAATGTAGTTCAAAAATAATTTTGTAAAATTTATCAAAAACTGTTCAACCTATCAAGTTAAAAATAATTTTCATAGAAAGTACTTATAAAGTTCTACTTTATAGAACTTTTTTTATTTTTTTAACTTATGGTTCAAAAGTTAAAGGGGGGGGGGGGACTTTTTTTTAACTTTCGGAGCGATTATTTCATAAAATATAAATTTAATCGTAAAATGATGTTAGAACGTGGTGCGCATTTTCAGTGATTTGCCTAGTGATATAATTATTTATCATATTAAGTAAAATTTTCGAAAATGGGAAAATAAATATTTTGGTTAAAAGAAACCAAAATATTTATTTTCCCCTTTTTAGGCCATTAGTAAAACGTTTATACAGTATTTACGTAACCCTTTTTTTATATATATTTTTATTTAATATTGTATTTTCACTGGGAGCAAGCCTGTATGTAAAAATACAACTCAATCGGATGTCGGGAAGTAGTCGAAAAATCGATCGCCTGATATGATCTCCACAGACAAGAAAGCAAGCTAAGAAAAACGTAGTAAAAGTGTATCATTATTCTTCGTTTGTTATAAACACTAAATTATGTGACAATTTCACTATCAGCCAGTGATTAGAGAGCATACGTCTAAAGAAAACATTAGAGAAACCCATTTCTATTAATAATACAATCTTTCCTGCGTAGACTCTGTATCGGCCACTACTCTGTGCATTTTATTAGTGAGAAGTAATTTTTGGTAGCTCAATTGTTGTTGCACACAGATCTGTAGGTACAATTATCTACATTATGACGAGGATAGGCAAGGTAATTAAAGAGGGTGGTACTTACTCTAGAGTGTTATTAATATTTAGCTCTTGCCAAATAAGATGTAGAATTATTTAATAATTAACCGTTGCTTAGCAACGATGTCATTTCTTTGCAAAAGCGCCTACGAAATTTTGCCAGCAAATGTACAATTATGCAACTATAATATTTTAGTAGGCGCTACCAGGAAAATACATTTAATTAATAAATTTGTGGTCTTTTCTAAAAAAACTCACCGTCGGAGACTAGGTATTAATGTAATGGATATGTTAACTGAGTTTGATAATAAACAGAAACGTCGTTTAAGGAAATAAGTGTAAAAGAAATTTCGATAGATTATGTTAAATTGAAAAATTTTAAGTGCTCTCCATTTGTTGCTATAAATAATTACTAGTATTTTGGACCGTCACGAACAAGTTTATGATATATGTCATAACATAAATTAATCTGATCATCCCTTGTGCTGTATTTTTGCAAGACTAATGTACCAAAAACACCTCATTATGAACATTTGCCTATCCCTTCGCCTTAAGTCTAACCCCAATGGTAAATTAGTATTATAATCGGCATAGCAGGACATAAAACAATGAAATAATACAATTAAAATGTGATCTCCGACCACGGTTGTAACCACCGGTAGTTGCCTAAAAGACACTATTTACTCTATTAAGTATCTACCCTACAATTAAAATGTTATGACTTCCGTCCTCAGCCTACATACGACCCACTGCTAGCATAAGCCTTCCTTATGCCGTAATATGGCCTATGCACGTAGTATGGTCATAAAGTTTTGGCCACCCATCCACGACCTGACCATGGCAGAGGTAGCTTTGTTTTCGATTTCGAATGCCAAAGCGTACTAAAACACTACCCCACCGAGCTCCTCAATGTTGTGGCTTAACATTTTATAATTACAAACTGATATACATGTCGGACTATTTATAATAACTGACGTATCTATGAATCTAGGTCATTGTATTTGGTCAACGTTTTTATTTTAATCATGAAAAAACTTTAAATACATGTGTCAAGAAATACATGGTTTTAAATACTATTTAACTCTGTACTTGGAAATGTAGTAACGGAAACGTATTTCAAAAATAAAATGAAAGAAAAATAAAGGTAGATAAATTTAAAAAATCAAAATGCAAGATACGTAATTAGTAGACTTACCTGTAATTAATGAAATTTCTTGAAAATGTTCCTATAAATTATATATATCAAATAAACACGGAATCTTATAAAATCGTCAATTTGTGATACCAATGATCCATCCACTTTTATTACAGTTGAATTACGTAACCAGAATTAGAATGTTCAAATAGAAGAATGTAACGTAATTCTAATTCAATTAATTATTTATCTGAGAAACAATCACATAATATTTAATAAATAACAATTTTGAAATATGGTCCAACTGTTGACATGAAGATCTGACCTGACTATTGAATTTATTATTTTTGGGTTTGAATTTGAGAGTGTTTTCTATATTAATAGTATAAATTCTTGTATGGCAATTTTAAAAAGCTTTATATCTTCCACTCACCAATACAACTACCGCCTTCCGCGAATCACAACACTTTAAGTACACTTATTTCACTCGCGTTTATTTTTTTAATTTTGGTTATTTCCCAAAACCAAAAAAATGTAAAAGATGTGGTCTTTTGCATTTTTTTTGGTTAATTGCGCTTTGATTTCCACATTAATATGAACTATTAATAATCTTGGCCCTAAGACGGGTAGTTATTAGTTTTGTTTTAGGAACAGTTTTTTTTTGTGCATTTTCTCTGAGAGGCGGCGCACGGAGGAAATGAACAGTGAACGGTTTTGTTGCATATAAGAAAAACCGTTTTTTAATCAATTATTTCAAATAAGCAAGGAAAAGGCAAGGGAAATTAGCCCATACAGCTTTGCATAATCCAAATTTTGTTATTTCATGAACTATTTAATATTGTTATTATTAAATTTGCTTTATCGTTCTGTAATGTTTTTGTAATATACCTGTTTTGAATATTAAGTTGCTCAAAACTGTGCCTAAAATTAATAAAAATGTAATCGCATTACGTATTTATTACTATTTAATTTTTTTTTTAAATAAGTATAATTTGAAATAGTTTACCAATAAGATTTCACCATAATAGATTATACGCATTATCGCAATAGTAGTATCATAATGGGCCTAAAATTGAGGCTTCAAGGTTCACATTAAATGAGCGAGTGTGCTAAAAATTTTCTTGCTTTTCTCAAAATAACGCTTTCGGGCAGCTCAACAAACGGTTGGCAAGCCCTTCACCACATCAGTTTTTTTTTCATATACCTGGATAAGATATATTATTTGTCTATAAACCTATTGAGAATTTAATCTAGTGTGTAGATCATCAGGCGACTCTAAATTCAGACGGAAACGTCAAAGTTCGTATTGAGTCGAGTACGTTCGGTAGAACCGTCCCAGAATTTTTGCAGAAACAACGCAATAACTGTACTGAAGGCAGGTAAAGCTGTTTCTACACTGAGCGTTCTCCTAAATACAAAAACGGAAGAATTGCTTAATATTTGTGCACGAATTGGGGGCAGGTAATCAGTTTGGCTTTAGTTTTACTTTGTCAGTTGGTACTATCCAAACGAAAATCTAATTTATTTTTTTAAAACTCGTACTAATTCGTCATATTTCATAGTAATGTTAAATTCTTTCAAATCGAGTTAGCAAAGTATTTTTTTTTTATGTTGTAAAATTCTCCCATGTAGGGAAGGCAAAGGGAACGGAGCCCATACAGCCAAGTCTTCAGTATATATTTCTTCAGTAGTCTGCATTGAAATGCTAGTGTAATGCATTTTAATGCATCTTGGGAGAGTTTGGCGTCAAACGATCGATGGCAGACACTGTGATGCTACTTGGATGAGGTGGATTACCACGATAAAAAACTCATCACTTTTCACACCACTTGACGTTTATTTCGATAATCCTCCATATTGCACATCATCACAGACACTTATTACACAAAAGTACACTGATTTTACGTAATAATATCCACTCCGTACAATATTACAATCATCGAAATAAAAATCACGTCCGCCATAGTTGAATGCCGCCAAAAACCCTCCTATTTTTTTTTTATTTTCATCCACAGCTTAAAAATAAAACCAATTTATGGACTCATTGGTGCTTTCCTCTAAGATTACAATAAAAACAATAAAAAACGACGTGATTTTTATTTCAGTGATTGCATTGCAATATTGTTTCGGAGTGGACTTGTTGCGTAAAATCAGTGTAGTTTTGTGTAATAAGTGTCAATAATGATGAGCAATGTGGAGGATCATTGAAATAATCGTCAAGTGGTGTGAAAAACGATGGAATTTTTATCGTGGTAATCCACCTCCTCGAAGTAACACCACAGTGTCTGCCATCGATTGTTTGATGCCAAACTCTCCCAAGATGCATTGAAATGCATTACACTAGCATTTCAATGCAAGTACTGAAGGCAAAGATACCGAAGACATGGCTGTATGGGCTTTGTTCCCTTTTCCTTCCTTACAAGGGAGAATTTCACAAAAAAAAAACTACAATGTAAATTACACATAATAATATGGTATATGCTTAGAAAATGGATGATATAGAAGTGACATGCTTATGTCAATGTCAAGAGCGAACAAGCTAGTTAAACAATGTTTTCCTAAGTGCGGTAGAGATAGGTATACTATTTTCTGTCCTATTTAGAGTTCGTGTTTTTATTTGTCTGACACGTACCGTATGTGCCAAACAGTAATGTGTGTTTCTTTGTGTCGTCGTGAAATATTACGTTTTGGACTGTGATTACTGCTTAATCATACAAGTATTTATTGGGTTTTACTCCATTACCTTTATAAGCAATGGTACAGTGTTGTATTATCGGCTGCAAAAGTCGCAGTGAACGAAAACACGAAAACATAACGTTTCACACGTAAGTCCCATATTTCATCGTTTTATCTAAATCACTAAGTGTACTATTACTAATTACCGCTTATTTACATTAAATCGTGTACAGAATAGCGTGAAAAAATACGATAAATAGCAAATAAAAATTTCTTGCTTTATCGTATTTGCCGACTAAGAAAACATGTCAACGAAAGTCAAGGGAGGCTGCCATTTTAAGTGTTATCTGAATTTAGCCGGGTTTTATGCGTTTTAGGGATACCTGTCGAAGAAAATGTAAATTACCCATACTTAAAGGGAAATATTTAAAATTAGTTATTTTAAATATTCTTAATAGATATTTTTACAATTTACTTGATTTATACATAGTCCTTTATTATACCAATTATCGAAAATAATTGTTTAATTGGTAAATTCTGCACTAAGTCACTTTTTGAAACATGACTATCTTAGATATTAATTAGCCCCATTTAGGTTGTTTGTGAAATTGCATATTTATAAATTAATCCTGGGTGTGATAAGAACTCCTATGGATTTTTTAAGTAAGATTACATTTGGGTTATACCGGACTGTTAGAAAAGAATGTAATCTATGCTTATTATTCACTATATTTTTTAAATAACAACAAATAATTGTAGATTTTCTACGTTGCACGTTTTGCACACTAGAAACAAATCCTGGTACATTAAAAATATTTTTAAACTTTATTTTGCCACCAGGCGGGAATCGAACTATCACCGTATGCTGGACTGCACCCTAATACAAACATTATAATGCTAATATTATTTATCTATATTGAAGGTTCCCTAACGATGAGAAAGTGCGTGATGTATGGGTTAAAGCGACTGGAAGGCTAAATTGGAAGCCAACTGCAAACACGCCCATATGCTCTAAGCATTTTGAGAGCCGATTCTTTCGCAAGACTCTACGCAAAGTATTTTTGGATAAAAGTGCATTTCCAAAATTGTGGATACATGTAAGTTCTTTGATTTCAACAATTTTTTGAAAATTAGTTTAAAACAAAGAACTAAAAATGAACTGAATATATTTTGAATTCTGTCTGTTTTTTGATTTTCAGAATTATGATGATAAAGTACTTAATGAACCCCTAGATGCTACGATTCAACAAGATATTCTGATTGTGGTAAATTCATTACAATTAAAATAGCGTTATGGAATTAAAATTTTGGATATATTTTGTTTATTAAACTGCTTGTTCAAAACTGTTTTCAGAGTCCTAGTACAGCTGATAACACCAATAGTTCTGTTCAAGAAAGGGAAGCTGTAGTTATTGTAAAATCTGTAAGTATTTATTAAAATTAAAATATTCTCTTCCCTTGGGTGTCGTAAAAGGCGACTAATGGATTTAGAACTACACAAACATCTAACAGCTTACAGCGGCGACGGGCTCACCATCTGTCACGCTGAGTGTAGTCACTGCTTGGTGAAGCGCGGACTATGGCAAAGGACTGTTTTTATGGTGAAAAAGAAAAAAAAGGCAAGAAAAACAGTTGCTACATTCTTTTTGTGTCCTGGACCAACACGGGACGGGACGGGATATATACTTATATTTGTTAATAATACGTCTTTGGCATGTTTTTCAACTTAATTTGTGGAGAATGTTGTGGGTTCCACAATTACTTTTTTTCATGTGTATTTTAATCTTAAGTAATATTATTGTACTGTGATAATGTTTATTCTCCCAAGAAAAATAAAATAAAATAAATAATAACAACAATACAAAAGTGGTTTTATTTTTCCAAATATGTTACTGCTTATTTATTAACATTATGATTATTGGGAAAATGTTTATTAGCATAGCAACATAGTTTTGACACATACTTTATTTCTGTCCTTTACGGGTGTACGCGTATGTTTATTCTATATCATCCTTTTTCTAAGGGTATATGGTAACTTTTAGGTTAAGTCATAGATTTAGAGTTATGGTGGCTCTTTGGTGAGGCTTTGTCTCGCACCTGTGCGAATCGTTTTCATTCATTCATTTGATTAATTTCATCAATAATCATTTCAGCTTTTAATTTATACTAAAAATATAAATATTTTAACCTAACCTAACCTTCAAGAAGTTAAAATTTTTTTCATCCCACCACCTCGGAAAGTGTAATTTTGCGCTTCGAAATCTGGCTGGAAAATTCTATTTTATTCGCTTGAGCGGCAAAGTAGATTTGAATTTAGAACATCACATATAATGAGTACTCAATATAATTGTAAATTCAAAACGTCATTAAACCTATATAATGTAACCTCTATGGTGCCAAATTTATGATTAGAACTTTTTAAATTGTGAAAAAATTTAAATTTGGAACCTTCTTGGTTTCTTTGTTTTATTTGCGTGCTTCGCGCCATTCTAGTTTTTCACGTTTTATTGCTTAATATAATTTGTCATTATAAATTGTTTTCTTTTTCATTTTGTCATTTCCTCGCTGAGGTGGGATGAAAAGTTACGTATTGCACTCGAGTGGAAAGATTTTTCACCTTGTGCTCGTTTGTTTCCCTCGCTGACGCTCAGGATTCTAATTTAGAATCACTCGCTGCGCTCGTGATTCAACTTAAGAATCCTTCGCTTGCTCGGTCATCCAAATCGAGCACGCGGTTAAAAAGGAACTTTCCACTCTTGTATAATAAATAACTATTATTACTCAGTTGTAAATGTTGGCTGAATGATTATTTTTTATAAGGAAAAAAAAAACAGTAACATGAGCGCCAATTTTCCATGTATTCATAATCTTTGCTATTTATTTTGTTAAGTACTGTTTTATTTTTGAATAAAATATCTATTGTGCGAGATCAATGTTTAATGCAAAATTGAGAAAAAGATACAACGTTGCAAATCAAATCAAACTTATTGTTTTTTCTCCTAGTGTTGGGGCAAACATCGATAGTGCTGTACTGCCAATCTACAATACAGCAGAACCCCAACATTATCGTCGTGATTCTTACGAAAATGTTGGCTTAAATTGTGCTGAAAAATGTCGTATAACACGAGTGCGTTGTCAAAATGTACCTAACTATAAAATCAAAAAGTGAGAATTTAAAAAATGGATAATTATATGATTTGCTATTTAAAAAAAGTGGCTCATGAGTTTCTTGCCAGGTTCTTCTCAGGAAAAGCTCTCGGAATCCGGCCGCTTGTATCGATTACAATCGCAGTCAAAGCGCTGTGGCTGTACTTGCTGCAAGCGCTCGCGGTAATGAACATTAATATTATACTCCTAATGATTATTATTTATATTGTAAAATAATTATTTAAAATGTAAAATGATGACGATTTTAAGTGCCAAGTTTGGCCCAAGAAATAATAGTTATTTATTATACAAGAGTGGAAAGTTCCTTTTTAACCGCGTGCTCGATTTGGATGACCGAGCAAGCGAAGGATTCTTAAGTTGAATCACGAGCGCAGCGAGTGATTCTAAATTAGAATCCTGAGCGTCAGCGAGGGAAACAAACGAGCACAAGGTGAAAAATCTTTCCACTCGAGTGCAATACGTAACTTTTCATCCCACCTCAGCGAGGAAATGACAAAATGAAAAAGAAAACAATTTATAATGACAAAATATTTTTCACAATTTAAAAAGTTCTAATCATAAATTTGGCACCATAGAGGTTACATTAAATAGGTTTAATGACGTTTTGAATTTACAATTATATTGAGTACTCATTATATGTGATGTTCTAAATTCAAATCTACTTTGCCGCTCAAGCGAATAAAATAGAATTTTCCAGCCAGATTTCGAAGCGCAAAATTACACTTTCCGAGGTGGTGGGATGAAAAGTAATTTTTTATTTTGATTTTACATACATACATACATAAGTCACGCCTTTTTCCCACAGGGGTAGGCAGAGATTTCATCCTTCCACTTGCTACGATCCTTGCATATTTCTTTCGCTTCATCAACTGTCATTACAGTCCTCATGCATGCTCGGCGATTTCGGGTACTTTTGACCTGGCCCTTCTCTAGAACGTCTTTAGTTTGGTAATGTCACATACAGTTATATTTTCGTCTCTTTCAAATACCATAACTTTAGTCTTGTTTACGTTCACTTCATTCCTTTCTCAGTTAGAGCTTCATCCATAAGAGTTACCAGATAAGAGTTTGATTTTAACACTAAATAAAATAGTATAAGCTCACCCTTAGGCTCTCGGCGTCTGCCCGGACACTCCATTTGTCTCGAATATTGCACTCTCCAGCGCTAAAGTCGTCACACAAACGTTACGGCAGCCATAAGCTGTATTTCTTTAAAGCTTCACTTTTATTAGCACCTTGAATCGTGAATAACAATACTGGTTCAGAGAAATCTTTATGAACAGACCTCTCAAATGAATTTTATAAAGGTATCCGTGGCCCTGTGATTTGTATAAAGTAGTTAGCAGATGTTGACGTAACGAATACAAATACATTAGTCATGGCTGTTAATAATTATTTTTCGTCAAAATTTACTAATAAACGTGGTGGACCGACGATCTAGCAAAGGTTGCAAAAGTCACTTGATGCGAACGCTGCAGGTTTGTTGGAATCATTGGGGAAGACCGGTCCGGTACTGGCTGGCTCTGGGCTGAGACAATGATGAAACTTTATGTCCATTAGTTCATTTTAAACAGAGTTCTGCACACCTCAAAATTCCTTCTTTCTTTCATTCTTTCCTTCCTTTGAAGGACGGGAAGAACCGTCCTCCTTTTTACTTTCACCTGTCTCCATACAAAACACCAATTTCATAGGTAAGGACCCAATATAAGCTAAGAGGCATGTGTTCATCAGTTCCCTAGGTTTCTCACGAAACTTGTAACATTTTCTCCACATTCTTTTGTCGTGCAGTCTCCAGCCTATATCGTCCTACTCAACCAAAGCAGTGGTAATGGTACACTCCAGTACAAAAACATGTATACACACTTTAGAGGTGACAATCTTTATTCCCTTCCAAAACGAGTCATTTACTGTCAAAAGTGGTTACATATTTTTTGAGTCGACTGTAGATACTACTTACTGTATCTACATACTACATAATGTACTTCGCGTGTAGTTCCGTTAATATAAATTTTATAGTGTAAATAATGTAAGGAGCTCGGTGGAACAGTCGACTCAAAAAATGTGTAACCACTTTTGACAGTAAATTACTCGTTTTAGAAGGGAATATAGATTGTCACCTCTACGTTCTCTCGACGCTCGATGCTCGACGTTCTTTATAATGCACTAAAACAAAAAAAAAATCTACGCCTTTTATTAAAGTATTCCCCACTCAGTCAAGTATCATAAAAAAATACGCTTTGATTGTGTCAAGGAACACTGGAGAATATTTAAAGTAAAGTAGCGCCGGGGACAGAGAACTATATTTTTACGGCGAATAGCGAAGCATTTACGATGCGTAGTTTTATGATGATTGTAAGATTTTACGGTTCGAGTTAAAATATTCAGAGGTTAGTTGTATTTACTATTGATACATAGTTGAGTAGCTTCAGTTAGTTTTATTACTGTTTAGTTTTATGTTATGTCTGGTTACTTCGTGTATTTTTTTGTTAAAACCGAATAAATACTCAATTTAGCTGTAAATTTGTCGCCATAATAACAATTTTATGAGCATTGTTGTGTTCTGGCAATCAGAGGTAAGATAGTCAGTTCCTCAGCTGTTGAGAATTACAGGTGAAGCTCACTCCCACCTTCGGCCTTATCGTCACTTACCGTCAGGTGAGATGTAGGCCTAGAGCTAACGTAGTCATATTAAAAGAAAAATAGGCCGCCTACCCACAGTTAAACAAACTTGTAATAAAACTACACAATAATGTTACTCTAAGGCACTCAGAGACCCAATTATATGCTATGATATGAACTGTAAAAAAAAATTTGATGGCTGGCGGCTATATCTTACACAGGTGTCCTAGGTAATTTATTTTTATTTATTTATTTTATTCAGTCTACCAGCAATTGTTACACTGTACTTATACAAAAGTAATATCAATAAGCTTAAGATCTAAGTGTACAATTTTTTAAGGCAAACACAGCATGCATATTATAAATACAATATTTTCTTATTTCTAGGTTTTTAGTTAACATACAAAAATAGGTTACAATAAAGGTTATTTCCAAGTAGCTTATGTAATCAGTCATATTTAATATTAAGGACCCGATGCCTGAACCTTACAAGTGACGCGTTAAACAAATCAAGCCCGTCATGGTACTTGTTGTACAGGTTACAAAGTCTGGGAATGGGTGAATTTCTACCTAAAACAGTTTTTCGGAATGGAGGGTTGAGTAGGTGAACGCACTTTCTAGGGTATTTATGCGGGATTTTGAGGTTTACCTTTCGCAGGAGTTCTGGGTTGTCGATTTTGGCCTGTAGTATTTTATACAAAAATAGTAGGTCCAACGAATTCCTCCGGTCTTCTAGTGATTTAACACCAAAATGTGTAAGACGATTTTTATAACTTATAACCCGCCTGTAGACTCCTGTGACATACGCTAAATGATTAAGAAACCGTTTCTGAATCCTCTCCAGCCTCAGACTATGGGTTGCATAATGAGGTCGCCAAACAATCACACAATATTCAAGAATACCTCTAACGAGGGAATTGAAGAGAAAGATTTTTGTATTAGAGTTACGAAATGATTTAGTGTTTCTAATAATAAATCCTAATGTTTTTGAAGCCTTTCTTATAATATTATCTAGGTGAGGTGAAAATGTTAATTTTTGGTCAAAAAGTACTCCCAAATCTTTTACTACTTCCTTTTTACATAAATTTATACCGTTTACATTATAGTTGTAAACTAATGGCTTAGGTTTTCGTGTGAAAGCAATTTGACAACATTTCTGTACATTTAACTCCATGCCGTTAAGCGAACACCAATTCACCAATTTGTTAATATCGTTTTGTAGCAATTTTGCATCTGAATTGGACTCAATTACGCGAGCTATCTTTAAGTCGTCAGCAAACATGTACGGTGTGGAATTGTCAAGGGAAAATGGTAGGTCATTTATAAAGATATTAAAGAGGACAGGTCCTAGATGAGATCCTTGGGGCACACCAGATGTGATTTCAAAGGTATTGGACTTATATCCATCTGCAACAACATAGAACGATCTATCGGCTAGGTAAGACTTTAACCATTTGAGAAAAGGGCCCGTGAAACCATAAGCGGAAAGCTTCACGGCTAAGATATCATGAGATACCCTGTCGAAAGCCTTGCTGAAGTCGGTGTATACCACATCAACCTGCTTATTGCAGTCCACCGACTGTACAGTGTTTTCCAAAAAGGTCACTAAGTTACTGCACGTCGATCTGCAAGAAGTAAATCCATACTGTTGAGTTGAGATATACTTCCGAAAATGATTTTGCACCACAGGGCACACCAGAGCCTCAAAAATCTTAGCAAGAGTTGGTAGGATCGAAATAGGTCTGTAGTTACTAACAAGATCATCGCTATCGCTCTTGTGAATAGGCACAACCTTTGCTAACTTCCAGGTATCCGGAAATATACCTGAAGCAAGTGAAGTGTTGAATATATAGCATAGGGGAGTGGCTAATTGGTCGGCACATTGTACAACAAAAATAGGAGGCAATTCATCGGACCCCGGACCTTTGGAAACGTCTGTATTTTTAAGGGCTTTTACGATGTCACGCTTGCTTATATATAAGTTTGAAAGATGATCAGAGTTTGACACCATGTTGCTTAGATAAGCGTTATTAGTGAAGTGGGTCCGGGAACTTGCTGCACAGTAAACTGATGCGAAGAACGAACCAAACATGTTGCAAATGTCGACTCCTGTGTGCGCAGTTGACCTGCCATCGGACACTGATGCCGGATAATTGCTAAGCTTACCGCGTTTTGCTTTTACGTATGACCAAAAATGTTTCGGACAATTAGTTATTTTTTGTTCTATATGATTAATATAGGAATTGTAGCATTCTCTAGATATCTTTTCATAACGCTTACTGCATATTTGCAGAGAAACTTTGTCTAAGGGGTTATTGTAAATTTTATATTTTTTCATGTACTTATTTTTCTCTTGCAAACATCTAATTAGTTTTTTATTAAACCAAGGAGGTTTTGAGCTGCTTTTCTTAACAATAATCGGTACATATTGATCTATTACTTCCATAATAACTTCATAGAATGATAGGAGTAATTTATTAGGGTCTGTGATGTCTCCAAAAACAGCGTTCCAATCAATACAACTTAATTTTATGTTAATTAGATTATAATTGGCATTATGAAAATTGGGTTTTGCGGGATTGTTTCTCTTCAAGGGTTTTTTCTTATGGGAATCAATAGCAATATCGAGCGGAGGATGATAAGGATCAATCTTACTGAGTTCACTTACGGCCTCTGTCACCATACAATGCGGCAAACTTACAAACACCAAGTCCAGTATCTTGTGGCTATTGTTACGAATGTAATTACACTGTATTAGATTATTCATGTTTATAAAATCAATAAACTCGTGGCATAACCCTGAAAGAGATGCGGTATATGTCACATCGTTTAACTTAGACCAGCTTATGTTTTTCATATTGAAGTCGCCAATCAAAAGGGTATCATGGTCAGTTGCATCAGCCACCAAGTTGAAATTATCAAGAAAATGATTCAAAATTGGTTTTTGAATTGGCGGTGGCAAGTAAACAGCACAGACTGCAAGTCTAAGGTCAGATCCAGACTCTATAACCACCCACATGTCCTCGCAATTGCTCTCCCAGGTATGTTTCCTACTAGCGACCAATTGTTTAGACACTGCGATCAAAACACCCCCACCGTCTTTGCCATTATGAAATCCCGATGATTCCCTATCTCGCCTAAAAACATTATATCTATTGTCGAAAAGTTCACCATCGGTTATATTACTATTAAGCCAAGTTTCTGTTAATATTATTACATCATACTGACTACAAACTAACTTACAATAAAAGTCTTCAGTCTTTGTACGTAAGCCTCGAGTATTTTGATAATAAATTTTAAGATTCGCGTATTTTAAAATTAATTAACAATTTATAACATGCCTTATATTTTATGAAATAGTTACACTTATTAGATTATTCTGTTAACAGAATCCATATCTCTGATAAAGATGTAATCAGTTTCGTCTGTTCGTTTTCTCCTTGTTTGCAGGGCTAAGATGCTCTGTAATGAAGATGGGAGACTTGATGCCCTTAAATCCAATGTGAGCGGTATTCAATTTTTCGTCTATCGCCTTAGATCTGTTGAAGTTTATTGCTGCAGCCAGGAATGTGTCGCGGTACATAGAAGTGTTAAATTGTACTATTATCGACTTCGGACGACTACTACTGTTGCTGGTTTTCATTACTCTGGAGCATTTCGATATATGTTCATCCCTCACATCACACTTTATCACCTTCCCGAGCTCTTTTAAAATACTTAAGATATTTTCGTTGCTTTTCTGCGGAACACATTTAACCTCAATGTTGTTGCTGCGAGCATGTTGCTCAAGCGTGTTCAGGCGGGATGACGTATCATTAAGGGCTATAGACATTCTTTGATTCTGATCTTCCAACTGCTTAATTCTTTCCATACTCTCTACGTTCCTCTTCAAGATTTCATCATACTGGTCGTTAATTAAGCCTACAGAATCTCTGACATCTTTTATTTCCTCCCTAATAGATTTAAGCTCGTGATTAAGCATTGTACGCATAGTCGAGGTAAATTTCGTCAACAATGACTCCATTTGTTTTTCCATTACCTCCTGAATAATATTACGCACACCATCTTCTGTTATTGGCGAAATTGTAGGACCCGGTGGAGATTGCAATGCCTGTCGCTTAGTTGTGCGCACTACTACGTTAGCATTATTAAATCGGACTGGAGTGTTGTCATTTTTTTTTGCTTTTGGTGCTAAGGTAAGGTGACAGAGGGTGTAATCCCGTGACACATACATACATACATATAGTTACGACTATTATGCCCTAAGAGTTAGTCAGAGACTAGGCAAAAGCACCGCAAAAGCAGTCCACGGCTATAGTCCGCGCTTCACAAGTAGCCACTGCAAGAGCTCATCGTGACAGGTGATGAGCCCGTCGCCGTTATAAGCTATTGTCATATGGATGGTTGTGATAGTCCATTAGTCGCCTTTTACGACACCCGATGGATGAGATGGATTGGTAGTATTCTTGATCCAGGATGTAAAGCCACAGTTCCCGTTCGTTTGACAATGGCTTTGCTATAAACAGGAAAGATTTACACTCAGTTGCACAAAGATTTTTTAAGGACGACATTTGTTAATGAGACATTAAAACTTTAAAGTTCATTAAATTTAAGGTTGTCACACGAAACAGTTCTAGCTAATGGCTCTTTAGCATTGACAGGGTGCTAATGTCGTTTTGTGCAACGTAAAACTACGCTAAGGTGTTTTTTTGACACTTCAATAAATAAATTTAATAGAGCATTAGAGATAATGCCGACATTAAATTTTAAAGTTCGTTTCTGCAACTGGGTGTCAGTATGGAATCTCTGTGCCACTCAGTGGTGTGTAGCAATTCATTGCGTGGTGTGATCTTGTCTCTCGGCCTAGCAGTGCCGCTGCAGGCGCACCAAAATGCAAAGTGATCTGTATTTCGCAGTCTCGAGAATTTTTCTTGGTTAGCGATACACTTAGCTGTAGGGCTGACTCTTTTAAACGCGGTAGGCACTCTTAACTGCGGTAAACGGTAATCGCTTAGGATACCAGTTGTATCTGGTCATTATTTTTGTTTACCTCCGCATAAATGTCGTCAACTTATGACGTCAGATGTTACTACCCAATTATGTAATTATAATAATAAATGAATAAAGAAATATCTTCAGATATTCACACCTATCAACTAGCATTTTAAGCAAGTAATGCAGCTTGTGTTACGGATACTAGATGACGGATAAATATAAAATAAATAATAATAAATAAATAAATATCCTCAGACATTCACACCTATCAACTAGTCCCATTTTAAGCAACTAAATGCTGCTTGTGTTACGGATACTAGATGACGGACAAATATATTTAATAGATAAATACACATAATTATTCAGAATATATATAATATTATACATTTTATATAATGAACATCCAAGACTGGAGAACAAATGTGTGAAATATCATCACCCAAACACTTGCCTCCACTGGGGATCGAACCCAGGACCTCTCGAGATGGTGGCGCCTTGAGAGAGATAAATACATATAAATGTTCAGAATATATACAATAAATATCTAAACATCAAAGACTGGAGAACAAATGCCTGCATTCATCACACAAACATCTGCCCTTCTGAACCCAGAACCTCTCGAGATGGCGACGCGACGCCTAGAGACCGGGTACAGTGCAGACCACTCTACCACGGAGGTCGTCAAATTTTTAACTGCTAATTCGAAACAGCAAAGCAAGCTTTGGCTGGAATGGAAATAATCATCGCTGCTCCGCTCTGTCTTCATAGTCTTCGCAACACTGGCAGTCAGTATGTAAATTTGTAGAAAAAAACAGGCCTCTCTTAGGCCTAAAACGCATTAGCCACGAAATAAAGGAAAATTGATAGTTCATTCACCATTTGTCAGTTTTGCTGCGTGGTGTCACCCCTAAGTCATAGCAATGGAAACGCCGTAAGCAAGCACGACATATTTACGTGCAAGCACCTCCGCGCGCCGCCGAGCGACGCCGGGAATTCACTGATATTTCCTTTTCAACTTTTATTTTATTTACAGCTCACACCTGAACGTTCACTTTAGGAATCGAAGGATATTTTCATATCTTTTCAAAGAATAGAATGGAATTTGATAAAGGATTCAAAGTCCTAATAGGAGACAAAACGTACGTTCCTTTTTAGGAGGAAGGCTACATACTATAAGGAAGAAAACCTATACATAACATTACCACACTTGGAGTAGACAGAGATAATAAAACATACGTTTATATAAATCCATGTAACAGGGGTGAGCCCACAGATATACATTTAGATAGATGATGCAAGTGCATGTACTGGGCGTGTTCAAAACCCCGACCAAACGTCGAGGTTGGCTGCTGCTAACTAGTCTGCGCGCGCTCGTATGGCTGCAATAAACAAAAAAAGCTTCGTTGTGTGATCATCTGCGGAGTAGCATCGGAGGCATCGGTATCTTTCAATCAGTTTGGATCTCCCGTCTCAATATTACGGCTGTGACGTCACAGTAGACGTTAAAGTTGACACGCTTGGTTTCAATCGTATTGTGTTATCTATGTAAATGTATATCTGTAGGTGAGCCCATTGCCATACTTTAGGCATAATGAAAAGCGACTCACAAACCTTTGGGTAACAAAGGCTACTGTCGAAGTCTGAACTAAAGTGTTGCAGTGGCAAGAATTCTAGGAATCATACCAAATTCAATTTCGTAACTGCACCGTTAGGTCGAGATTGAGGAGTTGTCGAAATGTTATTAGTGCACGACAATTTACAGTACTTGCATTGTTATTTTTAGAAACAGTGTAAATATGCAGGCAGTGGAATTACTTGATAGTCGTCTTCGGCCTATATTTATCCCACTGCTGGGCACAGGAGAGAAACACGTAAGGAGTATGGACCATAACACTACCACGCTGGCCAAATGCGGGTTTGTGGGTAAAAACGGCTGCAAGACCGACCAGGACCAACGGCTTAACGTGCCTTCCGAAGCACGGAAGAGTTCGAGATCACATAGTTTTGGGCACCCATCCAAGGCCTGACCATGGCGTAATAACCGCTACGCCAGCCATCGAGTTACACGTTACGTAAGCTCGTGTGACACGTCAACAAACAACTCAAACAACTTGACAACTTTCTGAATAAGAAACGCGTCTTAAAACTACTCAGCAAGGATTTGTAAAAGTTTATAGTAAACCTAATGAAAACGATTCGTTAAGATTGTTTTTGTCAAGTGCAATATTACCCCGTTCTCTTCAAGACAACACCGACCGTCGCAACAATGCGCAGCTGTCGGCTATTGTTCGTTTTCGCTTTACCTATTTATTAAGCTCGCTTGCATTCAGCCTGAAACTTTGCAATGTAAAAAAGCACGAAAATTTTAGCATACCTAACTGAAACCTGGGGTATTATAAAACCCTTGTAACTTCAGCGGCGTTGAGTGGCGAAGAGACATATAACAAACGACTACAAAATTACGTATAAAGATGAAATTATAAAGGAATCTGCAAATTTATGATGAATATAACTTTGGCGGTTTTGTTTGATATCCATGCTTGAAAGATAATATTTTTAATTCAAAATTCTATGGAATTCCATACAGACTTCATTAATTAAATATTCTTCAGGTTTTCGTTAGTTTCAGCAGCTTCTTCTGAAATATTTCATAGATCTATGCTCTGTTCAAATTACAGAAAGATTCAACGAATTCCACTGAATATTTCATGCCAAATATTCTCCCCAGATTTTGTCTATTTCGGTAATAAATTCTAAAAACTAATAAAGGTTCTATGGGTACTTTTCAATTATCATAAATTGAGTCTAGGTGTTCAGGCAAACATAACGATGGACGTTTCGCGCCATTTTGATTAAGCCTATTACCGTGGAGCTATACGTGGAGATCCGGCAGATAATAAGGGTTTATGAGGAGCCATTCCGAAGGCTTATATCAGATTAAAACAGGTAAGCTGGCACAAACGACTGAGTCTAGATACTTCGATAACGGTCTTACAGTAGCTTTACTTAATGTATAACTTTTAATATACCTTTTCTTTCAAATTTCGTGTTGTAAAGCTATGTTGTGCCCAGTGCATCGCAATTGGCTCGCACTTACCTTCAGGAACTTCCAAATCGACCTGTTTTTGATTCAGTTTTAACAACATAACTTAGATTATCAATATCACCTCAACTTAGTACGATCCTGGCTCACATCTTTCATTTCCTGTGCTCTCATTGCTAACTTTGCTGACTTCAATACATAAAAAACAATTGGGCCAGCGAGCGTGGTGGTGTTACGGCCCATACTCCTCAAGTGTTTCTCCATGATGAAGGTAGCAGTGGGACGTATATAGGCTGAGGACAATATGTGGGTTCTTAAAACCTTTGTGGACTCCGTATGTGGCATATGCGTCATAACACGTTATATTTACTAATATTATTTGGAATTTATTTAGAATTCAACAACACCAAAGTCACCAAAGTCAGTACCCCGTTTCTCATCTCAGCTTAGATAAATATTTTTATTCGCAGAAATGCCATACGAAATGGAATTTGCTGTCTATTTCAATTTATCTATTACGGTCCTACAATAATACTGTTATTATTCCATAGTGTATTCATGAACAGAATGAAACAGGGTTGTGCGAATTATATTGACAATATGATAAGTTGTGTTATTTTGTTCTTTATTTTATTAATAAAAGCTATCAACATTTTTATCATCCACAGGGGACGCCTTTTATACGGGTCGTGCAAACATCCCTCGATCGGTTGTGGAGGACAGTCGTGAACGACTTGTGTCTGAAATCGAGAGTAGTCTAGCTAGAGTCTCTGATTGGGGACGACTAAATTTAGTCCAGTTTAACCCTACTAAGACACAAGTCTGCTCTTTCACCGCTAAAAAAACTCCATTCGTTGTGGCTCCACGGTTCCTCAATACACCTCTTCAAATCTCCAACAGTTTGGGTATCCTTGGTGTCGACATTTCCAGTGACGTCCAGTACCGCAGTCACTTAGAGGATAAGGTCAAGTTGGCATCTAAAAAGCTTGGTGTGCTCAATCGTGCGAAGCGGTACTTCTCTCCGGGGCAGCGTCTGCTTCTTTACAAGTCGCAAGAAAGGCCCCATATGGAGTACTGCTGTCATCTTTGGGCGGGTGCACCAGCATACCAACTTGGACCTCTTGACGCGGTTCAAAGACGAGCCATGAGAATTGTCGGCGATATCGAGCTCACAAGCGGTATTGAGCCCTTAAGCTTGAGGAGAGATTTTGCCTCCTTGTGTGTGTTCTACCGCTTGTACAATGGGGTCTGCTCTGAGGAATTATTTGACATGATGCCAACAGCTTCTTTTTATCACCGCACCGCTCGCCATCGCCAGGGAATTCATCCTCACACGTTAGAACCAAAATGGTCACGTACCGTGCGTTTTAGGAGGAATTTCCTTCCTCGTACGCTTAGGCTGTGGAATGAACTCCCTGGTGAGGCTTTCCCAAGAGACTACAGCAGTGAATCCTTCAAAAAGAGCGTGAAAAGGTTTTTTAAGGGTCGGTAACGCGCTGGTGATGCCCTCGGTGTTGCAGGCGTCCATAGGCTACGGTGACCACTGCCCATCTGTGTGGGCCGTATGCTTGTTTGCCGCCCTGGTAGTATAAAAAAAAATCATCAATGATATTAAAATAAAATATGTGAGTGTAAAAACATTTATAGTAAAACACCTTTTGTATTTCGACATAAAAAACAGAAATCATATTGACCTAAAAATATTCCTGTCAATCTTAGATTGGTAAAAATCGGTAAGTTTTCTCTCTTCAGATATGTATATCAATTTATATTGTATGGTTCAATATTGATGTAGTATACAATCACCTGCAATTAAATGTAAGAATACGCTATTCTGTGACGTGACTGTACTTAATATACCTGAACACAGAATTTTCTATTCTTTGATGATATAAGAACAATACTTGCGAAAAGTTATTCCAAATTATGCTGACTCTTGCACCATAGATTACCTATTCGACGTTGGATGTTTTATATGTGAATTCTAGATATTTATGTGCATTTATCTGTTAAATATATTATTGATCCATCATCGAGTATACGCACCATAAACAGCATAAGTTGCTTAAAATGGAGTAGTTGATAGGTGTGAATGTCTAGAGATATTTATTTAATTTTATTTGATATATTTTATACCTTTTCCTTCTTAATGTATTTTATTCAGCTGTCAGACCTATAGAGCCTATAGTGTATCTACCAATAATCTGGTTACGGAATCACCAACCTTTTTAGGGAGCCGTAGTAAACTAGGAACCATTATTGTTTCGCCATGTCTGTCTATCTGCCTGTCCGCGGATAATCTCAGTGACCGTAAGCACTCTAGTGCTTACGGTCTCTCTAGAGCTCCCTAGAGCTGAAATTTTGAATAAATATGTTTATTAATAACATGCAGACAAAGTGCACAAAATAAAAGTGGAATAAAAATAAAATAAAAATAAAAATAAAAATAAAATGAAATGTAGGGACTAATTTTTTTTTCCTCTGGACTCTAACGTGTGATATATCGTTGGATAGCTATTTAAAAATGAATAGGGGTTTTCTAACATTATTTTACGATAAAATTTATATTTTCTGAAATAATCGCTCCGAAAGTTAAAAAAAAATGTGTCATCCTCCCCTTTAACTTTTGAACCATAAGTTTAAAAAGATATGAAAAAATTATTTCCGAAAAAAATAAGTATTTTCTAGAAAAAATATTTTGAACATGATGGGTTGAACAGTTTTTGATAAATTTTACAAAATTATTTTTGAACTAAACTTGTGACTTAACCATTATGCAAGCATTTTTTTTTATCTCGTTTTACATATTTTATGATAAAGAACATATCGCCTTTCAAATAAAAAAGGAATTTTTAAAATCGGTTCACGCAATCAAAATTGCTAATGAAAAACCTAACAGTCTTGGATGGAAAACAACGGAACCGTATACTGAGCGTGGCCCGACACGCTCTTGGCCGGTTTTTTTTTATTTTGTGCATAGGTAAAATGCAATAAAAATACCTACCTAATTTAATATATAAAATACCTGCTTTTGACTTCAGTTAATCAAACAGTGACAAAAAAAGATGGCAAAATCGGAATTACAAAAATAAAATATGTACAATACAGAAAGTTTTATTCCTGTCATAAAATAGGCTACATTGTAGGAGTTTGCCGCTGTAAATGTGACAATCGCCTTTGTTGCGGGCGACAGGTTTACGAGGGTTCCAGTCACCGGCGACATTGTTGCCTTGTTGCCATCCATCTTTAGTGATTGCAGGAGAAGTTACATGCCGAAAGCACTAAAAGGAAAACTGTACTTAAGTCACAGATGAATAAGAAAGGGCAGATTGCTAACTCCATACAATTTGGTTTGACATAATTAATGTTTGAATTATTACAAAGAGATGGCACCACTAAAAAAAACCCTTGGTATAGTTATTGCACTTCATAGCTTCCATTGGCTACGCTGTGTGTTCGATCGAAGGCTCGTACTTGCGAGTGCGTCGATAGTATCATCAATAATATTTAATATCTTCAGATATTCACACCTATCAACCCATTTTAAGAAGCCAATGCTGTGTCACGGACACTAGATGACGGTTAAATATATTTAATAGAGAAATACATACAAATATTCTGAATATAAATATATGTAAACATGCAAGACTGGAGAACAAATACCTGAATTCATCACCCAAAACTTTGCCCCCACCACGGGGGTCGAACCCAGAACCTCTCGAGATGGCGACGCCTTAAGACCGGCGTAAAGACCACTCGACCACGGAGGTCGTCAAAGAGCCGGCTGTCATTTCATACAAACTGTTCGAAAATCACACACACACGACTCAGAGTGCCATACCATGCGTCTGACGCACTCTTCTGCGTAGATGCGTTGTTACTCCGCATGTTTTTTTTGAGTTGCCCTACACTGATGCCTCTGATGGTTACTCAGCTATCACCGGATTGTTTTAAAGAAGGCGAGAACTTTAGTGGATCCTCAAGCCTGAAGTGGCGAACTACCGCTAGAGGGTTTCTCTCTAGTAGGCATCCCCCAGGCAGGAGTCCGGCTTCTAGGAAATGCCTCCAGGGCGTTCGAGCCGGATTCGAGAATCGGCAGACGTCCTGAGGGTGCCTCTAAGGGCTCGAACCTCGGCTCAGGCGCGCCGCGTCGTGGAGGAGTTGCGAGGGAGCGCACGGAGCGCCGCGAGTGTGACCCGTGTCTTCGCACCTTTGTTCTACGAGTGCGGTGTATAACAAAAGTGTGTCTAGTGCGTATGTACTATGTGCTCTGCATGTGAAACGCATAGGCTACGTCTTCAGTGTGTTGTTCTATATGCGTTTTATTTATACAAAAGGAGATATGTACTCTCATACAACTTTAGAATATGTATCCACGAACAACGCGCCCTCGTGCGGCTTACTGTAAGAATCGCCTATCGCCTTGAAATAGAGTCTAAATTCAAATGATTGAAGCACATTCGGGAATTCCATTGCATTGCAAAAACATTAAAAAATAAGCTTTTATTACTTTGTTAAATAATTCACATTCATATTGTGATTGCAAAAGATGTTCTTCAATGTTCCATCTAATTGTTTGCTTTTATTTAACAAAGTAATAAAAGTTGGTTTTTTAAGCTTTTTTAATTTTTTATTTTTTTTTTACTTTTTAGTGTTTAAACCAAAGTACTCTTTAAGGCGATTCAAACGAGCCCAAACTTGATGGCATTGTATCATTTTAATGACAGAATTCTTATGGCCACCTTCCAGCTCCATCATCAGATCAGTTTTAAGTCATAATAATTTTGCATTTTCGTTCGATATTATACACATGCATGCAAAATTACAGCTCAATCGGTTAAAAATATCTGCTTTAAAATTGAGTTGCATTATTTTACCCGAACATACATTGCAAGTTGTAAAAAACTTGTAAAAATGACGGAATCGGGCACGGAAATAATTTCAAAGGAGAAATGCAAAACAAACAGTAATTGCTTCTCCAAATTGAAGAATGAAGAAAACCTTCGTGGCATTTACTGATATGTGCGCCATTCATTAGGTTTTTAGATTTTGGTGTAAATAAAAGCATTAAACAATAAATTAAAAACCTCATAAATTAAATGCGGTAAGTATTTAATAAATTTCAGACAAATTATTTTTCACTACCGCCAACGATACTACTGACGCCATCTAGTATGACATTTTGAAGTATATTGAAATTGTATGTAGCCTGCCCAGGAAAATTTAAAAAAAAACTAAATAGATCATTCCATGCTTTCATTTTATTGTGATAAACAGTATCTACAATTTTTCCTTACGAAATAATGAAGCGTAACAGGCAGCAGGAGTGGTGGCAGTGGAGGAAGCTAGGTCTATATGTATATGGACTTTTCAACTGCTTCTTAGCATCAGGTAGTACTGAACCATATCTGTTTCTTTTAATTATTGTTCGTTCTAACACATTTTTCAGTCTGAATAATGTAATAGATGCATTTTGACAGATAAGCTTTCAAAGACCATTTACATTGGTTAGGGGAATCGATTAATCTCACTATAAACAAGTGTCAAAATGCACTACAAAACTACAAACTTACTACAAATAACTGTCAAAATGTACCTATTAAATTATTTAGACTGAAGTTACATACATTGTCTGAAATCTCTAAAATCTGTCCAGCCGAGGCCTCTAAATTATTACTTTAAACGCCACCTAGCGATGGAAAGCTGTAGTTCTATGTGAAGTGAATCTTAGTGCTGTTTAAATTATCCACACTAGATAGCACTGCCAGGACGATCATACAAGTTCATGTTTTTACCAATTGTAACGAGATAGCGCTGTATCAAGTAATATTTGTTTGTAAATTAATGTTACTATTTTCATTATTTACTTAAACGATAAGTAATATTTTAAATTTATTTAAGTTATTTTTCTGAGAAATGATAAAATTCCTTTTTGTTGTTGTAAAATTCTCCCATGTAGGGAAGGCAAAGGAAACTAAGCTCATACAGCCAAGTCTTCGGTATTTTGCTCAGGTATTTTGATGTCTTCAGTAGTTGCATTGGAATGCAAGTGTAATACATTTCAATGCGTCTTGCGAGAGTTTGGCGTCAAACGATCGATGGCAGACACTGTGGTGTTACTTCAATGCAGTGGATTACCACGATTAAAATCCCATCGCTTTGAAACCACTAGAAGATTATTTCAATAATCCTCCATATTGCTCGTCAACACAGACACTTATTACACAAAACTACACTGATTTAACGCAACGAGATTCACTCCAAAACATATCACAATCATTGAAATAAAAATTTCGTCCGCCATTGTTGAATGGCGCCAAAAACTCCCAAAATTTTTAATTGTCGCGAACCTTCTTGCTTCGTAAAACGTGCGCTTAGTCTATGATTTTATCGAAGAAGAAAGGTAATGTCTGGGTTGCCCGGCTCTATGGTTTTATATTTGTGTCGGACAGAAATACGTCGAGAGAGCTACGCCGGTGAACAATTTATTTCAATTATAATGAATAAGCCCGTTGAAGAGGCTGTGTCTTTTCGATTATTATAGAGTGCTACATGAATATTGTTTTTCAATCGTTGTTGCTTTGTATTCGAGTGCCGTGTATCAAATAATGGTTTGGGATGAAACATTAGTGACGTCTCGCATTTCAACCTTGGATATTATGGTTACAAGAAAAAGTGTATTTTGAAAATATATCCAGTGTTTTCTGCTTGAAAAACGTCTGTGAGATATAAGTTGACTGTGTAGTGGTATTGTTCAACGTTGTGGTGTTGTTAAATCGGTGTTATGTCGGGTGGAAGGAGCCTTGACAAGGAACGAAAATCGCCGAGAGAGAGCGGAGAAGATTCCGAGGATGAAAGTGAAATCCTGGAGGAGAGTCCTTGCGGACGCTGGCTCAAACGCCGGGAAGAGGTAAGTTTCAATAATAGATCTTGTTCTTGACTCCACTGTGGCAGGAAAATGTTTGTGGTAAAACATTCGACCACTGATCGGTGGTCAGCTGATTCACAAGGTTACCAGTCTTAAAACCAAATAAGACGCAATAATTCAAGTTATTACGAAATCATTTAGCCGAATGCTTATTTTAAAGGTAATTCAAATTGGTAAACCAGTCACACTTAAATTTTCTTATAAATCTGTGCATGCTCTAAACTATGAATTATGTTTTCCAAAGAATGTACAAAAATGAGTATAATGTCATAACACTACTCTTATCTTGCAAAATCTACATATTTTGAGTTGTTAAATAGAAAAAAAAACAGTTGTCATAATCCCTTTGTTCATCAAAATATTTTGTCTGATCAAAGTATGCTGTGCCGGTACTCTGATAAGATAACTGTAATAAAAACAAATCTATGCTGTGTTGGTATTTGATAAAATATAATATAATTGATTTAAATTCTATATTTTATATGCCTTATTTCACTAAGTAGTGACTTACAGGTTAAGCCCAAAACATAATTAACTACAATACCTATTATTCTTTATTTTATCTTAACTAATATTACAAAGAGAGGGAAAGTTTGTGACATTGAAGGGGGTAATCCCTGGATCTACTGAACTAATTTGAAAAAGCCAAGTGACTAAGGCTACATATTAATTTGAAAAAGTATTTTTTTTAATACCAATCTACTTGTGCGAAGCTGGACCGGGCCGTTAGTTTTTTAATAAAACACAATACCTAGCTTAAAAGGCTTAACATTTAATATAGAATGTAACAATAACTTGGTACATTTATGTATCAAGGTAGGTTTCTAGTAAATCTAGTAGTTTATTTTTTCTATTTAATGTCATCAATTATGTTTCTTTAACAACTTTAGTTTTATTTTATTGTAAAGTCCAGTTATTCTTTGAAAATATAATTAAAGTGTTTAAATATTATGTGATAGAAGAGAATGGAAGCGCGAGACATGCCGCAGAAACACCAAATAAAATTAGAAACAAGACAGGCAATTAATTGCGGTTTCCTTAGTCTTCATCAAATTGATTGATTTCTGTTAAAAACATCAGGACATTTTATCCATTATATTTATTAATTTTTGAAGTAATAAACTACATAAAATAAAAGATATGTTCCGCAAGCTAAGTCGTTATTTAATTGTTTCAAAACAGCAACATTTCTAATTAGACTTGAGTACAAAAAGACATTAATATCCTTTTACCATGCCTGACTGCCTATTATTTTGTCAATGTTCTATCATTAACCATTGCTTCTAATATACCTACTCTGTGTCAATTACAAATGCATTGACAATTATTATTATTACTGCATCATGCATAATAAAACCATGAAAGAATATTTTTAATAAAAAAGGAATGGAAAAGGAATATGTGTGACAAAAGACATTGAACATGCATTTAAAAATACACTAAAAGAAGAACATGCTGTTCTTGGTTTTTTTACTGTATTTAGATCAAATTTTGAGTCAGTGTGGTGGTGGTCATCCATACCCCATGTGTTATGTGTATCTTCCAAGTAGAAATGTTTGTGTGCTGAAGGAGAGTATAGTTGGTAATTCATAACACAAAAATGAGTCAACAAATGCATTGTGATAAAATTTACAAAAATCACATTTGAAATCCTAGTATTTTTGAATGTGTGATTAGATTATATTAATTAGTAATGAATTTGTTATCTTATTTGTACACAAACAGAATGAACAATACCATAAATGCATTGTGCTAAGGTAATTTAGAAGGAAAAAGTGAGTTACAAGTTTAAATTTAGACTTGTAACTCATGAATTGAATTTACTTGTCATGTGCAGACAATTTATGTTTGTTCCTAATAAAGTGAAATTTTATCTGCATGACTAAATTTTATTTCTGTCCGAAATTAGTGTTACAGTCTTGTGAAAATTTATACATCCCACTGCTGGGCACCTTACATAACTATTGTTATTGTGGTAAGATTTTCTAGAAATAATTAATTGATGCAGCAAAAGGGGGTTGTAACATATTATGATAATCCATTCTCTGGCTAAAACTTTTTTATGCTGAAAGAAGTTCACTCACTGCTTATTGCAAATTTTACAACTTTAACATGAAGGTATTGGACAAAAGAGATGAAAAATGGTTCATTGTCTCTATAGTTTAAATCACCATTAATGATGTCAAAATATTGTAAACACCTTCATGATGAATAATTCTCAAACAATTTTTTAATTCTATTAACACTAATGCCAACTTATTAAAAGTAAGTAAATATTGTCTCAGTGATTAGTTGTAAAATAGAAATCAGCAGAGGATAAAATATTGATTCTTAAATGAATGTAATTAGTAGCTGTGCTACCTTATTTACCAAGAGCAAAGAGAAGAATGCAAATTAATCTAAGTTTATTTGGATTAGTCAAAATAAACATTTAGTCCATTTTCAATTTTGTGGGGAAAGCTTGTAATTATAACTCCTTGTCTTCAAAAATTTGATAGAGACCTCCTCTTTATCAAATTTTTGAAGACAATGTCGTAAAATTCAGCTATGTATTATAAATTTTTGGGGTTGACAAATAATTTCAGTGTGGAATAAGTAGGATTTGTCCATTAAATAATATTTATAAATGTTTGTAAATTTACACACCTTAAACAAAAGCATTTTATTTAAGTAGATGAATAAGACTTAAGTAGTAAATGTATAAAATCTTATTCTTGTAGCCATAGTCTTGAACTTGAAAATTTATTCTAGAATTTTAATTTAACAATTTGTTGAGGTCAAAAGCTCCACCCACTAATTTGAATTTTGATTTATTTTAATGAATTGTAATTAAAATTCTCCAAATTCCAAATTAAAAACTTATAATATAATATATTTTAATATAAATTTCATGGAATTGATTATTTGCAAAATGTTGCTGGTTGCTGATGGTTGACATATTAGGGGAGGTGGATGTCCAGTTGTGGACAGATGTATGTTGATGTTGCTGAATATAATTCCTGCTAATGGAAGATTGGAGAGATAATTTCTTAATATGTAGTTTAATTTTTGTTCTCATTAAAATGTTAGTGGCATACCTTCAGATTAGGAATTAAAATATGAGAGATTATATCAGGTTAAAAAGTCATTACTTATTTATTGAATGTAAGAGAATCAAAGGGGCACAAACAGGTAGACCTATTTTATAATTTACAGCTTGATCACGAAAATTTACAATATACAACAACAACAACACGTCATCCCCGAAGGGGTAAGCAGAGGTGCGAAACACCCACAAAAGAACTATCAAAATAAAAGAATCATTTTAATTGTTATATCCCAAAAGAATGCCTTTTAACAAAGCTTTTTTAAAAAAGCTTAAAATAAAAATAAATGTAAGGGCGCTTTTCTGTGCTGTGCGAAGTAGCTAAGCTTTGTGCGAATTATAAATCCACCAATCGGATTCATTGACTCATTTGAACTTAGGCTTGGTAGGTATATGATATAATTTCAATCAGGTAAGTACAAAAATACCGAATATCACCTTTCCACGTCGCGCCGGTCAACGTCCTCAGATTCGTCTCTTGCGCAATCTAAATCACTACCGCTTTCTAGGCCTAGACTTTCTTGTCTCGAATGATTTATATTTTATTTTTTCAGCTTAATAATGAGAGAATGTAGATGATATTAATACAAATGGAAATCAATTCTTTAAAAAATAACGAAGTTTTTTGTAAATAACTGTTAGCTTAGTTGGTTGAACCCTGACACCTGATGGTTGCGTGTTCGTGTGCCGGTTGTAGCAGATGTGTGCACAGCTAATACGTATACTTGTGCGAAATCTAGTAAACTTAATACAACCTGTTGTTAACACAGGCTTGATAATTGGTAATAGCGATGATATAGACAAACATTTATGTTTAAAAAAACTGGTGCAAAAACGGTTCCCTTTCTTGGCCTTGCAAGGACTGGCTTTGATAATTTAGAACATTAGTTCCCAAAGTGGTCCAGGTGGACCCCTAGGGGTCTACGGGAAACTCGACGGGGGTCTTGTTGTCTTCAGATCTTCACATTTTTGTTGAGTTTTGAGAATATGATAGAAATGTAGCTGCAGGAGGTCCACTGGAACCAGATGAATTTTGAAAGTGGTCTATGAGAAAAATAAGTCTGGGAACCTCTGATTTAGAATGTTAGCTAAAATCTAAGAAATAAAGGTAAATGATGATGACGATTAATTGAAGAGTAGAGAAAAGCAGTATCTCGGGTTGACTGGAATCTTGAATACTCCTGCGATCGACGTCATGTGGGTAGTGGACAACCAAACGACAATAGACCAAAAAAATATTAGGAGTAACGTCGAAACAATGTAGTGTCTATAAGGCGGCCATTTAAGCTGTTTCTCGGTACGTTAGATGTTTCTTTCATGAGATAATGCCCGTTGTGCTCATTGTGGAGAGCCTCTTTGCCATTCCTTATAAATTACCCTTCAAAGAAGTCACTCTGTAAAACAGCCCAGGAAAATATTGTATAAAATCGAGCCCAGATTTTTTTCAAATTTCCATCATAACTCCTAAAATATGTCCATTTAAACCTACTGTAGAAAACCTTACTAAGTAAAGTAATTATTATTTATGGTGTTGCAAAATTAGAGAATATTAGACATGTTACTCTTAATTATCAGGAGAATCAGTTTAAAAGAAAAATCTTGAGAACGTCATCGTGAAAGATCGTCGGTAAATTATTTTTGTAAAAAAGGGCGAACTTTCAATTCAAAGGCTTTCGAGACATTTGTTACTGTGATATGATAAGATATGAAGAAGTCTTTTAAATCATATCATTTGGCATTCTTCAATTACTAAATGTTCATTGAAATCTATTCGGCACGTGACCTTGTCATAGTTGTCAGAATCGTGACATGATATTCTCATCTCGCAGCGGGAAAAGATCTGATTTCTTAAAAAAAACATTCACCTTAACTGGAAACAGATTGAAGTAGACTTAAGGCTTATATCAAGAAATAAACACGGTTTAAAATACGTAGTTACTCTTCATTACGTCCCAAGGGTCAAGATCTAACTTGTTCATCAAAACATCCTGTAATTTTGAATCGCTTTAATAGAAAATATCCTGTAGTTGATTTAGAGTAGCTAGTAGCAGTAGCTTGAAGACTCAGTAAGCCTAGCAGTAGAATGACCGCTCAAATAGAATAAGATAATAATTCCGCATTGAATTTGGATTTAAATTTTAGAAACATTTCAAGGCCGCTATACAACATTTTACTGACAGTTATAGAAACTTATCTTGTGTTTTGCCGGTTGCATAGCATGCTATGAAGGTTGGTTTCAGAAGAATATGGAATTCCACATTCCCAAGAAGATTGTATAATGAATTCCATTTCTCGTTGTCGTAATATAGCGCACATAGCGGGGAGTTCGCCCCACAACTGGAAACGGCATTTCGATTTATGAATGCCTAACTTTCTCGTCTGAGCT
This sequence comes from Parapoynx stratiotata, assembly GCA_910589355.1. Taxonomy (NCBI): domain Eukaryota; kingdom Metazoa; phylum Arthropoda; class Insecta; order Lepidoptera; family Crambidae; genus Parapoynx; species Parapoynx stratiotata. Next base: position 718,877 of record OU342463.1, read on the forward strand.
ACGCTTCGCGAATTTTTTCTAGAATCATCTGCCAGAATATTCTCCGGTACTGAACATAAAATGTTCTGATTAGGTTTGTCTGAGAAAATGTTAGGCAGCATATTCAATTTTGCTTTATATATTTTGAGTAAAATGTTGGTCTGTGCCTAGGTCTTAAAATTTGCTATTAAATAACATAATAAAGTTATTTCCTTTGGCGCCTACAAGATGAAAAACATGATGAGCGCAAGCACTTAATAAAGCCTTCACGGTTATATCTTAGCTAAGACTTAAAGCATTTATTATATTTACCACGTTTTTTAAATATTGGGTCCTTACCTATGAAATTGGTGTTTTTATTCTGTCTTAGTATTTTGTCTGAAACTATTAAGATTCAGAGTATTCCTAAAAAATAATTACCTCGTCTAAAAATAGACTATATTTTTGAGCTCTTTTGATTTGTTTTGATAATTTGTTGTAAGTTTAATTGTGTTAAAATTGGACACGGAGACAACTCTTTTTAAGTGCCTCCCGAATACATCATTTTATTTGCATTCACTTAAAAACGATAAATAATTTTTATGAAGTGTGATATTACACACATTACTAAATCTTGTCTAATGATAGATGTCAAATATTATTATCTTTGGATTTGTCGTTGTGAAGAAAACTGAAAAAATTTTAGTATAGAAAATGTAGAATTCCCCAAAATCTCCATACAAAACACCATTTTCATAGGTAAGGACCTAATATTCATTTTATATTCAATATTGTTTAAATTTTTAATCAGTATTATAGGCAGATTTGGAAGCATCTTTTTAAAACTCGAATGTTTTTTTAAAAAAATTGTAATTTTCTAGGCAACTGAATCCCCAAACCGAAGATGTAGTATTATCTTATATTGTAACTACTCCGATATCTGACTTCATTCAAGTAAAATTTTAGCGTTAAAAATATTTCGGCAAACATATTGTCCCATGGAATACATCGCACATTAGCACCAGAACAAAGCCACCATTCACTGGATCCCCCATTGTCCTCCCGCCATGGCGGCCCCAAATAAAAGATGCAGATAATATCTCCGTGTCCTCAATTAAAATGATTAATGATTGATACATTCAGAATTGAAACTGTGTTAACAAATGTCTCGGCGAAATTATAATGAAACCGAAGTCAGAAATTGCTTAGTATGTTTGTAGAAAGAAATCTCAATTATGCCATTCTCGATGGGCCTGTGCCCAGCAGTGGGACGTATGTAGGCTGAGGACGGGGAATCTCGATTATTGTATCGATATTTTTTACTGACAATGCAAGAAATGTTGAATAGATTAGGGTCTCAGCTATCAGCTTACAGATCTTTTCATAAAATAAGAGATCCGGCGGCTTATTCCTAACTTGCTTTTTATTATATAGAACATAACATAATTATGATTGTTTATGATCACGCCATTATTCTAGAAGGCAGAGATTTAGTACAAATGGCTTGATAACGCAGGGTGAACTTATTACCACGCTAGGTATACTACGCACAGTGTATTCACAAAAAACTGTAGGTATATGTTTAAGTTTTTTCGTTGTGGACAATCATTACTTTTATATATAAAAAGTTGGCTTTTTCCCAAACAAGTAGATGTCTGGCCTGGATGACAAGTTAGCTCCATGTCTCTCAGACAGTCTGCGCAAATTAAATAGGCACATTTAGTAACAGATGTGAGAACAATACCGCAGCAGACACAATGAGTCTCATACTCCTCGTGTTACGCGTCGGGAACGTTTCAATAGTTCCAGATTCTATTCCCGTCTGACCTCGTGAAGGAGGTCGCACCGTTTCAGACTTTTTTTTATACCTGTTCAATCTATTCTTGTAAAGACCAATGGCAGAGGAATTGAGAGAAGGAAGACTCAATATGGACATGTAATGAGAAGAGAATAACGTTAAACTACGAAAGCTATTATGAATGACTATGCCGGGGAAGGAAGACCGATGATGTAATAGATTGATTGCGTGACCCAGTGACAGGACATGTTTAGGAAGAGAGTGAATTTTGATATGGCTATAAGAAAAGAAAGAGATGATGCGCTGACTATCAATAATTAGAAAATGATAAAGAGTGCTACTGCTATAACATATTGTATATCCAAGTAATTCTTCTGCTTAATCCTTAAAATGCTTTGTCAGTATTCTATACTGACCATATTAAAAAGGAAGAAACGCTAAAGCCTAGATAATAAAAACCTCGAACGTTTAATATATCGAACTTTTTAATATACTCCCATCTTTTGTTGCTTCCCTCCCCATATTGTTTTTTGGTTTCCTTGGGACCTTCGATACCTTTTTAAAAAAAATCTTCGTCTTACTTTGCAAAATAAACGTCTACGGCGGATCTGACCTCTTCATTTGCAAAAAATTTTTAGCACCTAAAATTGTTTTTCAGCTTTGGTAATAGATAAAAGTCGGATGGTACTAAATCCTGTGAAAATAGGGGATAAGATTAAAATTCAAAGCCACACTGATGGATTTCTGCCATGGAATCTACAGAGGTGAACGCTCGCATTGTCCTGATAAAACAAGACCTTCTCAATAAACCTGGACGTTTTTCTCTCAAATGACTCAGCATGTTGTAATAGTAATCTGAGTTTATATTTCACCCTTTTTTAAATAATCCACTAGACTTATACCCTTTGAATCCCATTAAACGGACACCATGACTTTGCCGGCCGATAAAACCACCTTTGGCCGTCTTTGGGAGGGTAATCCTACTCTTTTCAATTGTTTTAACTGTTCTTTTGTCTCTGGTGTATTGTGGTGAACCCAAATTTCATCCATGGATAAAATCTTTTAATAAATGCTAGTGGGTCAGATTCCTGTAACTCTAAACAGGCGCGGAAAGTTGCGAGTGGATGGCGTTTTTGTTCCACTGAAAGCAGTCGCGGTTTCCACCGCGCAGACACCGTAGATTAATCCTAGTTCAGTAGTAATTGTATGATGAGTTTGCTCAGAAGAGATGTCTACAGTCTTAGCTATCTCCTCGATAGTCAATCTTCGATCAGATAAAATTAAATCACAGATTTTTTATTTATTTTCATCAGTCGGAAGCCGGCCAATACGGGACTTATCTTGAATGGTCTCTCCGCCACGTTTGAACACTGCTACTCAGTTTTTTACAGATGATTACGAAGAAGCGGACTCACCTAAAGTAGCAGACGTCTTCATGTATAGTTTTTGGTGTTAAACTTTTCAAATTCAAGTTTTTATCACTGCACGATGCAAAATTTTATCGATTTTCAAAAATAGCTCTAACTTGACTTGAGATATCAACTGTAAATGAACAATTAATCAAAGTGAATCAAGTAAACTGTGCATACTTGTAACTAAATTAATAATGTAGCTAAATAATGAGAGTTGTTATAAAATATACTAAAACTATGTTAGGCTAAGAACTTTTCAAATGACCCTCGTAAATATCGAGCGATGTAGCTTTGTATCGTTTGTTGTGGAAAGTCAGCTTTAAGAAGTATAATAATATATTACTTTAAGTTTTAGGTAGGTTGTAAATTTAATACCTAAAAAAAGTAAAATTTTGGTAACGTGTTGAACCTTTATTAATTTATACATATAATGTTTCAATAAAATGCACAGAAATCTTCTTACTATCACTGAGGGAAGAAACTACGAATTTTCTACAAATCTAAGCAACAATTCCACCTTGTTTCCTTTTAGATCGCTCACACTGGTATCAATGCTTAACTAGAAACAATCAGGCCTTTCGCCGTTCATCGACTGCGACCCACTGCTTGACTCATTCATCATCATAAATTATTATCTGTCGCCATTTTTTACTATCTTGTCCGCTGCTGTCAAACGACGTAAATCTTATCCCCACGCCACAAAGTCCATTTTAGTTAAACTTTGGCGTTAGCACACTTTCATTCGAAGGTCACTGACACAGTTACGACGGTCTATGGGATTTTTTTCTAATAGTTTTTTTTGTATGAAAGTGAAAATACTCCACATGTAAGAAGTGGATGAAAGTTGTCGTGGTTTTAGCGAACGATTCAGGTTTGCCTGGTCCAGTGAAAGTCCAGTATTGGTCTTGTGGACCGATTGCTTTGATTAGAACTACATTATGTAAGCGGCCGTCACCTCTGACGTAGCCGGCTCGCTATTCGATGACTATTCGAATCGACGGTATTCCAATAACTCGGTATTTGAGGTATCCGGAATATTCGAATGTGAGGCGAAATGGAAATGAGAAATAATGTATTGATTATTGTTGTTAAAGTTAAAAACTTTCAATCAATAATAAGTAAAATTATTATTGATTGAACCTTAATGCCGGGTTTGTACATTGACAGAATTAGTAGTTTTTTTAATTCTCATCCATGTCCATAATCCCGAATGAACTGTTAGTATATACCAGAAGTGTGAGCATCCAAAAGTTGCTTTGGTATGTTAAGTCCGGGGAGACGAGGCTGTTGCCATGCACACAGCGGACTAGATTGACCGGGCGGACTTTTCACTAGTAATGCCAGAGCGCCTATTAAATTAATGAATTAACTGTGTACCTACTTAAAGCATCACAATGTTATCATTCAATAAAAAATAACAATAGCCAATTCCCTAATTTCCATCGCTATTGACGTTCGCATGACGTCATTCGCAGGCACTTCACCGAGAAAGGTGATAGCTTTTATTCGGAATATTTGTCGCAGCCTAGATTGTTGATGGCCTATATTACTGTGACCTTTGTCTGATACTGTCGGAGTTACATTGCCAAGAAATCTTTGAGGTTTCGTTCAAATTCCGAGTAAAAATCGGAGTATAGTTATCTCTTTTAGGCCCATATTCCAGAATCTATCTCAACCTGGAGCACAGCTAGAAAGGGATGGCGTTATGTGGAGATGAATAGCGACATTTCTTTCTAACGTTACTCAAGCAGAGGTCTACGTTTGAGTTTATTTCTGGAATACGGGCCTTAGTTTCTTAACTTCTCCCACAAGAACAGCTTTCTTCTTCCTTTTAAGTCTAGATAATATCAATTGATACACCATCTGAACGTAAACATCCGCCTTGTTCTTTGTACCGACAATACGTCAATGTTAATCTAAATCCTTATGCACGCAGTAACTATTATCTAACCTGTGCCTTCCAAGAATGCCAGCAACTCTGAAAGGGTTGGATATCTTCCTTTTTTTATTTCGCGCTACATTTAATGAAATTAAAACTGCAAAACGAAATTCCTACTCGACTTTTAATTTTAAATGTTATTTGCACTGTAATAATATGACTTAAATATTACTAGCACGTATGATTACTTAATTAATATGTATACGCCATTAACTAAATACAATCCGTCAGCTACCATCAGAATAAATAAAATAACTTAACAAATCGATTCCCGAACTACTTATGTAAATTCGGCTTATGAATATTAAACGTTTGCGCATATGTTTTTGTGCTGTAACTATAAAATTAATATTTGCTTAGAATTTTTAATTCGAATGCTGTGTCGATTAGTTTGAAAGTATTTTTATCAATTGATTAATTGGTTAATTGATTAAAATAAATGGGTTAATTAATCACGCTAATAACGCTTTCAAAATTGATTCTAGCGATAACGTTATCGGATTTAATGCGTGCTTTAATTGCAACAATGTATTTGACAGAACATATTACATGAGCTTTTTTGCCTCAGAAAACTACAACCCGCGAGCCATCGCCGACAGATGAACGAGAAGTAGATAATGATAATGATATAATGACAAAATCACCATAATCATTTCCCTGCCCAATCTTATTTTGGGGTCATCGCAGCACGTTTCCGCTTCCACTCATTTCTATCACTCAATATCAACACTGACTCCCTTCCTATAGTCATGTCCTCGGTCACACAATCAATCACATCAATCCATATTTTCTTCGGTCTTGCTCTACCTGCATAACCATCCACTCGCATATTCATAACTTTCCTGCTCACATTCCCATTCCCCCTTGTTATTACATGTCCATATATGTAGCAGCATTTATCTTTAGTGTTGAGTAGGCGTGACACCTATGAGGAAGACGAAATACGACTGAAGAGCCAATCAGCGGCCGCCAATTACGGATGAGATGCTTTGCGCCGATTGGCTAGCGGTCAACACCAAAGTTATTACTTGTACCAAGATAGTGTCCTTGTGGAGTTCGTAGTAATAGCTAAAAGATTGCCCATCTCTGGTCTAAGCAGTTATCATAACGTTTATGATATTAGAACCAGCCGCTCGATCAGTGTTGCCTAGAAATCTAGTTTCACGGTATGGCTTTCAAGGAGCTCCAGTTAATAACGTACATTGTCAGGTTGATTATGTTACTCATTAAATCTAATCGGCCATAAATTCTTTAGGAAACTGCCTTATAGATCTGAATGAAAGACATTTATTTCAAGGTTCCTAAAGTACTAAGCACGACTATTTCCGTGTGGTAACTTCAGATTACAGCTCTCCACTTGCTCTGATCCTGGCACACATTCAGGCACACGCTTGTATTTACCAGAGCCCTCTTTTGAAAGTATAGATTTGATTTGTAAGGTGGTCCATCTTCATTATTTCGATTCGCATTAGTCATACCTTTCCTTCCTTGTGAATCTACTTTCATTCATCCTCTCCATAAGTGATCTCTACAAAACACTATAACACTACTTTTATTTTATGACCAAAGTTGCTCACGGTTTCTTTGTAATTGTTTCTGTTGTTTTACTTTTACACGTACACTTACAGTCGACTTGCAAACCATACTTAAAAATAACTCTACCTTTATTATCTTTAAAAACAAAAGTCTGGTTTTGTTTCGGCTGCATACAAAAAATTAAAAAAGGTTTGGTATAAAATTAACAGACACTGGTAGACCAAAAGAAATTGAATATAATAATATACTATAATGGAATGCTTTTATTGGAAATACAAATATTGATAGAATTTTTTTTATGATAGAATATTTCGTATTGTGGCTCTCATTGTTTTGTACAATGGAATTGTACGGTGTCATAGATAATGTATACCAAAACTGGAATGTTTCCCATGCACCTTTTTATCTACACACTTCCGTACAACTTCCTTCCGATTTTGTCATCAATAAAATATTTCCTTGTTTTTCGTGTTTTCATATATATATTTTTTAAATATATTATATTTAAAATTATTAAATTATTTTATTTATTTATTTTAACAATGTTTAATTAAGGTATACAAAAACATACGGTGCATACATAAACTTAAAAAAGTTTTTCCGTACACCGACAAAAAAATAATTATGAATACGCCTTATTTCTTAATAAGACAATGAGGCTTAATAATTGCCACCATATTGGTGTTAAAAGAATGAAACAAGATTAAAAAAGGATGTCTATTTCACTTTAAAGAAGTAAATAATTTATTTCTAAAGTTTTACAGTACGAACCAAGAGATCTAGAGAGAACTATGAACAGCAACATATTATAACATTCACGATTATCACGCCTATTTCTGAATGTATAAGCAAAGTCGTTCACAATTTCATATACCTGTTCGCCCGCTTTATTTAATTTAAAAAAAATATGGTATATTCAGCAAGCTTGTAAATATGTATTATAATTTTGATCCATTGAAATAGAAGAGAAACTGTAAAAAAGTATATCGGTTGTTTGATCTTGTGGTTCCCATTTATCGGTCCAAAACCTTTTATTTCAATCGTAATGTCTTTAAACATTCCACAGGTAAAGTTATCAAAATTCATGAGTTATTTTCAATTGATGATGTAATATTATGTGGTCTCAGTCTTTACGATAGCAGGTCCATAAAGTTTATGTGATACCTAATATGCGTTTCAAGTTACATAAGCTGGTTATTTGCATTGTCTTTTTAAGCTAATTAGCGCTTCTTAGAAATCAAACGTTTTTGTACGCACAAATCAACAGTTGATTGATGAGGAATATCTAAGTGCTTAGGCAGCAACTAGAATTTGAAATCATTTAACACATCTGTACTTAGTCGGCCGCGGAGGCGAGGCCAGACGGGCGGTAGACGAGAGAAAGGTAAGTGACTCAGTACCACCTGGGAGCAATGATCGGAGGTCGATTCCGTGTTACGTGACCGACAGTTTTCAAATAAAATTGTAATAGCCGAACCATTAGCTGATGGAGAATGTACAAAGAAGTGTATTTCCGGACGAAAGGTGTGCCAAAGTGGACTTGAACACGTTAACCCTAATTTTATACTGACAAAAGTGGGACTTTACGATGCTAATAAGGTCGCTTATAGCCTAACAGCTGACCTGGAAAATTTTTAAATTACCCACAGATATATTTTGAAATATCACCTCTTTAAATACTAATAGAGTTTACATTTGCTTGTATATTCATTATACTTACAAAATTCATAGCAGCTGGTTAGAAACTAAATATGTATAATAATGTAACCCTATTTCATTAACAAAGCCTTATACGTCTAAGTTTTATGTATATGTTACCCAGCTTACTCATTGCCAGCCGGTTGTATCTCGTCATGAGCGGCATTGAAAGGAACCAATGGCCCGTGAAAATATCAGATTCGCGCAACGGATCGAAAACTTTATCGTTCAAACATATACATATTAGTGAATTTCTTGCACGTTTCATAGCGCCGTATTGGATAAAGATTTCTCCTGTTCAAAGCTCGCATGTAAGTAATTAACTGCTAAACTTGTACGCGCCCCTGTCGCACTGTGTTAAGCTTATCTGGATATCTCCACTGAATAACACCAGGCAACCTTCCATTTAAGGTCCTAAGAAATCTGACTACAAACTCTGGCTCATTTGCTTATCTTTATGGGTCGAAATAAGCAACACGATTGGCACGGCCTGCTGTTATGGAAATAAAGGTCAGATTTAAACGACGCCGTTTTGTACCGTTCGGAGAAGGCATGGTAACAGGCATCGAGCCATATTACAGATCAAGTTGAAGGCAACAATAAATAAATTCTCTCGGCAGCTGCCTTACAAATTAACGCGTAGGCCGCCCCACGTTTGTTAGGTGTGCCGACTCTTTGGCCCAATTGACAAGACCTGCGTTGTCATTTCCAAGTATCTTAATCATGTGCATTAATTTTGCTGTATGGACGTCATAAGTGCTTTAAGTGCATAATATATTCTAATACTAGCAGCTATATATGTTTGCTGCTTGTGTTTTATAGGCACGTGTGTAATTTCAGTAAATCGCTATAAATTACTCTTGGCCGCTTGTAATATACATATACAAGTTTACATAACTCTAGTACTCCTAGATTATTTATGGTCGGAAAATCCTTCAACTATTCAACAGCTTTAAGTATTTGAACGGCGCGTGTGGATCAAATTGCGTAACCGTTGTATTATGCAACGATAATCACGCATTTAGCATTTCAGATTGTGGTGCATCGACATTACGGTCATTTGCGGCGCTATAAATATATTATCTTTCCGATAAGGGTTGCATCATCAAGAGATGTATACTAATAAAGCCTACATGCTCTTAATAAGGCATGTTTTCCTACTTCGGACATTATGATGCGATAAAAGTTTGGTACTATATTCAATCTTTTATCTCTCTTTCCATTCAGTGCAAGTTTTCACAAGTAACAAGCTGACATCCCATAAATAACCAACGATTTATGACAGAGCGTCATTTGTTCGATAGAAATGATTCATGAGACGTTGTCGATTTGCAATTAAATAAGCTAAAGATAGCTTTCTCGTGAGTTATTGCGAGTCAAAGTCCCAGCAGTATTATCAGAGCAGAGCCGGCGCGCCCACCGCGGCTATTGTTCGATACGAGCGATCTCGGGTTCTATGCCAAGCTTTTATTGCCGTTTATCGGTGGACCGCACCGTTTGTAGGAATTCAGAATAGTTTTGTACTCCTTACCATTATAGGACTGGTTGATTCGTTTTAATAGTTCTTCAATCAAGGTTTGCAGAAATTGAAACATTTCTGGTTTGACGATGATGATACAACTTTATCGGTTGGCAAATTTTAATCTATCCATATTGATGTGTAAATTTCTCAAACCTGGACAATTTTGCTTAAGTTATTCATAGCTATTCCAAGAATTTTTTTATGTAATTTGCTTGACGCAAAGTTTTCGCCCAACATTTCCTAATTAAGTATACTCAGTGATTTGTAGTTGTTCCGAGATCTATTTATATCTTAGCCTCGAGCCCGAGCGACGTCGCTCGGGCTCTTGACGCTCCTGGAGATGGTAATTCTTGAAACTTAAACTGGATTACGCCTGGATAACTTTGGGAATTGCAAACTTTATAAAATCGGTCTTGACTTTGAAAATTTCTCATTATATTGTTATAATATCGAGATTCATTTTAAGCCTGTGATCACCTCTAAATAATAAAGTTTAAACAATATCAGAATTACAAGATAAAGGCGGTTTTCATAAGACAGGAATTGAGCTTATGCGTCGAAACTAAACATCTAATTATTTGAGATGCAGCGATAAGGTACTAACATGTAGACTCGCGGTGTATCATCAAATTGTGATTCATCGTGGCGTACTGTTACGATCGGTCGGTGTTCTCTCCGTCTCAGAGTCGTATTTACAATTCTAGTTCTGTACGTTCTCCTGCGCATTTGTGAATAACTCCTATTATGATGTTATAGTCATGAAATTCCTGAGAATTAATAAAGTTTAACATCGAAAGAGAAAGACATTAGGTTTATTTTATTTATAGACTTTGTTTATAATAGAAATAGTCCAGATTATATTAAGGCTGATTGATATCAACCTCGTTTTTTAAGACAACATTATTTTTTTACGATAAGTATGACAATAGTTAGTTAATAATGATCTGAATATTATCTTATCCTTATCAGTATATCAGATAGATGAATAAAATAAGATAGATGAAGTTTATCAGATGGATGTAATCGTATTTTTTGCTTCATTATCTAGCTTTTACTAAGGACATCACTTACTCCCAGGTTTTATTTTTATTTTACACGTAACGTCTCGCAAGAATCCAGGATTAGAATGATTCTAAGCTTTTCCTATTGATGTTAATAGTGTTTTTTGCTATGCGAAACACGCATGCTTCATTAGAATTCCACCGTCTTCGTGTGTTCTAGTGGACAATACAAGGTGCCACCTCTAGTTGATTGGTGAATCATCCGCTCGGCCAGTGACTCATAAGATTAACCATATTATATCTGAGTTACAACGCCTAATACAGAAAGAACCTCGATGTCCTGTTAGCTATTTGCTTGGAAAAGATATTACAATCAGAGATTAATGTGATAAAAATTAGGGTGGAAAATTCCAACAATTGAAAATCTTGGCAGCTAATTGGTTACGCAAAATAAAACGCGGTATAATTCTAATGAAGCAGCCGATCCCTTTAACGATATGTATTGGATGGCCTCTTGAGCGGAATCGGCTTAACTAGTGTCATTCATTAAATGATGGTACTATTACGATATCTTGTCTTTCATCTGGATGGTTTTCAAATTTTTTATATTATTCGTGTAGGTAATTGCATTTGAATTAGCATTATATAATTATTATGCATTGGTGAATCTATATAAAATACCTTATTATAATCCTCATACATAACATGAGGATATCGGCGGTATTTATGAAGATTGGTATGAATCATCATGATTTTGAAAATTAGGATTTAATTTTAAGGGCAATTATTTTCTTGCATTTCTTCGTGAAAATTAATTATCGTTTACTAAATCAATGGGTGTATTGTAATATGTAGATAATAAATTATATACTGGCGCTTCGCCAAACAAACGGAAGCGGATTAGCTATTGAAGAGGTACCAAACTTTTTGTCGGATGTCTTGTCTAAGTGTCTGTGGTTTTTGCGGCGCAGAAGCTGCGTCTGCGCAAAAAGGTACTTGTTAAATGGTGCCGTGGGCGCTCGTGAATGTCGCACTAAATCTTGTAAACAGAACTCTATGTTTAATGAGCCGTAAAATTGGACGGAACATTAAAGTCAATGCTGTTTAAAAATACGATTATGAGAACTGAATTGTTTTGTTTATTTAAAGTGTTAGAAGCCCGGTGGCGTAGTGGTTAGTACGCTTTCGATATCGAAAACAAAGCCATCTTCGCCATGCTCAGGCCTTGGATTTTGAACTTCTTTTTTCTTTCAAACCAAAATGTTGTTATCTTGAACTTCTTCGTGCTTCGGAAGGCACGTTAAGCCGTAGGTCCCGGTCGCTATTTGCAACCATGTCTACCCACCAACCCACATTGGCCCAGCGTGGTGGTGTTATGGCCCATTCTCCTCGTGTTGTTTTAAGTATCACTTTTGCGAGAAATTAAAATAAATTCTTCTTGTAATTTTCCCACTCTAGGTGGGATCAGCACAACATGTCTTCTTCTTCCTTTGTCCTCTGTCACTCGTCAGCTCAGCATCCACTTCTTTTATGAATAATAATATCATATCATTTTTCATGCATTTGATCCATCGCTTCTTTGGTCTTTCTCACACTCTAGGTCAGTCCACATCCTTGCTCAGCATCCTTATTGTTTATACATATTTGAAATTTTATGAGTAATGATGAGAAATCCCTTACGCACAGAGTAAATTTTTATTTAAAACATAATTTCATTTAATTCAATAATCATATGATCAGGTCAAAATTGTCCACGTATCAACAATTGAGGTTCTTCTATTTAATATTTACTACCACCGGCGCCTGCGCATGTTTGGAGGAATTCGTGCCATTACAGTCATTGACATGAGTCATTTATCATAACCGTTTTTTAACGAGTGCTTAGAATGGAACGCGTTGCTCTTTCACTTCAAGGCGATATATAATGTTCTATATAATAGGTTGGGGAAAAAGTTTCTTCGTATTTTTTAAGAAAATTCAAAACATTTTTTCATATAGTTTATTTACATTTAACTAAAGTATTATACCATTTTGTTCGATAACTTTTTGCCATCTTGTAGGTAGGGACATGATCCCATTGCTATAGAAATTTTGGGACTTCTGGTCAAAATACCGCGACAAGTGGTTTTGGCAGTCCTCTCGTGATGTTAACCTGACACTGCCTAAAGAATTCTGAAGAGACCGAAACAGGTGGAAATCTGAAGGTGCAAGGTCAGGACTATACGGCGCATGCATTAACACCTCCCAGCCAAACTCCCTTAATTTTTGCTGAGTGGCTAAAGATGTGTGAGGTCTAGCGTTATCATGATGAAAAACCACACCCCTTCTGTTGATTAATTCCGGCCGCTTTCTCTCAACTTCTTGCTTTAATCTCATCAGTTGTTCGCAGTAGAGTTCAGAATCGATGGTCCTGCCTGGTGGTAACAGCTCATAATGAATAATGCCCTTCCAATCCCACCACACACACAGCATCACCTTGTTGCGAGTTAACCCGGGTTTCGCCACAGTCTGTGAAGCCTGACCGGCCCTTGACCACGACCTTTTTCGCACGTTCTTGTCGTACGTGATCCACTTTTCATCACCAGTTATCAGCTTCTTCAAAAATGGTTCGGTTTCATTACGTCGTAATAAAGAATCACAAATGAGTACACGGTTCATTAGGTTTCTTTTAGTGAGCTCGTGAGGTACCCAAATGTCGAGCTTTTTTGTGTACCCAGTTTTTTTCAAATGCGCCAAAACTGTTTTGTGGTCAATTCCCAGTTCTTCAGCTACGTCGTAACTACTGACATGCCGATCTTGCTCCACTTTTTCAAAAATGGCATCCATTTTATCTGTAATAGGGCGACCAGAGCGACGTGCATCTTTGACATCAAAATATCCGGATTGAAAACGCTTAAACCAAATTTGTGCTACTCTCACAGACACTGCACTAGGTCCATTGCACTATTTTTTTCGCGGCTTGCGTTGCATTTTTACCTTTTTTGTAGTAAAATTTTAAAATGTATCGAATTTGTTCATTAGATTCACTCATATTGGCGGTACGAAAAACAAATGAAAATCACACATTTTCCTAATTTGAATTTGGAATTATGTTCTTTAAAATTTAAACTTTCAATGATACCAAAACCAGCCAGATACAAATAGCCAAAGAGATTTTATTACAAGTTTATACATACTATAATGCGAAAAGACTTTTTCCCCAACCTAATATTTTATGTATGATATTTGACTTGCGTTTTTCCGCGCGATAAAATATCCTGCCGTGTGACGCCGCCCTTACTTGTATTAAATTAGAAGTGGTCAGCGATATATAGAACCCCCAATACTTTGAATGACTGGTTCAGTAGTTTTAGGGTTTGTCTAACTTAGTTTTCTTGAAAGATCAAGGTAGTAATTTTATATAACATTAGGTTGTGAGTATTTCACTCACAACCTACGCGTAAATATTCTCTAAGTTTTGTGTTCAGTGAATTGTGTTATCTACCTTTTTATAAATTGTTCCAGTTGTGCCTTTTGATTGACATACAATAAACGAATAGTTACAAGCTGTACACTTATTTAACTATTAGGTCCTTACCTATGAAATTTGTGTTTTGTATGGAGATTTTGGGGAATTCTGCATTTTCCATACTAAAATTTTTTCAGTTTTCTTCACAACGACAAATCCAAAGATAATAATATTTGGCATGTATCATTAGACAAGCTTTAGTAATATGTGTAATATCACACTTCATCACAATTATTTATCGTTTTTAAGTGAATGCAAATAAAATGATGTATTCGGGAGGCACTTAAAAAGAGTTGTCTCCGTGTCAAATTTTAACACAATTAAACTTACAACAAATTATCAAAACAAATCAAAAGAGCTCAAAAATATAGTCTATTTTTAGACGAGGTAATTATTTTTTAGGAATACTCTGAATCTTAATAGTTACAGACAAAATACTAAGAGAGAAAAAAAACAGCAATTTCATAGGTAAGGACCCAATATTATCTACGTTACAGGCAGAGGTGTTAATAACCACATTTCGCCTGATATGTAAAGTACCCGTGTTGAGCCTGTTGCCATGCACCGCCGGGTACACACATTAACAGACTACTGCAAGTGGTACAAAAAGAGACAAATATAAACCGTGCATGTATCATTATAGTCCCGGCGTCCCGTCCCACGCGGCGGACGCTGATAGTGAAATATAGGATCGGGACAGGACGCAGGCAGGGTGTCCCGGGGTACGTGACTACGTGCACGTTGCACTTCTAGGGGTCCGTAGAGAAAAGACGGAACCCCTAAGCGTCATGCTTATCTGCGTTTTTGTGGCAAAATGAAAATAAAATTATTCTCACTGAGCTGAAAGATTTTGAGATTAGGAATATTGTATAGATGACTTCTGTTTAAAAAAAATTATACTTTTAATGTTAGCGCAAAAGTAAAATTTTACCTTATTTTAGTTTAACTATGAACACACAGAACTACACAAGACCTGAAAAATTGAGTAGAGCTTACAACAACGATGACAACAAACAACAAAATGTTTACACCATTTGAAAAAATGGGTAGACCCACGTCGCAAGACGCCCCTGGATACAAGCAAGACCGATTTTTGTGTAATTACTTAATCGTTACGAAAAATGACGATTATAGAAAGTCATATCTAACTGATGATGATGAGTTGAATTAGTGGTATTATCCGCAAAGTTAATTGTTTGGCCAGAAATTCATTTGTAAAAAATAGTGAACGCATAATATTTAATTACTATAAATGCTTATGTGTCTTATTGTAATATTTGTTGCTCGTTATTATTAGAAATGATAAATGAATATCTAATACCTGCGGACCCCTTCGCCGATTGTGATTCGTGACGGTCTTAGCCTCTTTTTTGTACAGATTTGTTGATAATGTTGGTTTTATATTTATATTCGTCTTTAAATTAAATACATGTGTCGTTGATAGCTGTTATCTCTGGGGTCACTAATTAATCTGGCACGGTATCTGATTGGCTCTCGAATATTTGACGACGTCATTTGTAACCAATAAGATTTCTTGATGTATTATAACCGGAAGGGAAAGATATTATTTGGTTTTGAACAAGGCCTGAAAGAATGATTGTAAGAAATGATCTATTTCCAACAGCGGGTTTTTTATCCATTCTCCAAAATTTCTTATTTTTTTTATTTTTTTGTAAATGGATCAAATGTCTTATAAACACACCAACATCGTTACCAAAATGTTGCCCAGTCTTTACTTTGAATGAATAAATATTCTTTAGTTTTGAAATAGGGGTGCAGCTGCCCTTCCTTTTAACAAAAGAGTGGAATAATTGGTCATGACATTTATAAATGACATGACTTTATTTTTAAATAGTATAAGCAAAAGATCATATACTTTAAAATAGTAAGCCTGTAATTCGTTTTGCCAACGAGCTTAAAAAATGTGATGATTGCATTTGTTTACACTTCTTAAGTATGATAGATTTATAATTTTATATTTATGATTAGTATTAATGATTTTTTTATAAACATTTGAATATTATCATTCACTTACACATTATACTCCTCACGATCACGACGAAATCACATGAAACTATGTTCAAAACGTTAAGTCACTCCCGTTGCGAATATCGGGATCAAAGCAACATTTTCCTTGTTCATCTTGATTGGTGCTTTGACATAAGTCAATAGACCTGAGCGTTTGAAAGGCCCGATCAAAGAAGGTTCAAACAACAGACTTTTAAAGCCACATCAATCAAACCTTATTGATAATGTGTATAGAATGAGAAAGTGGGAGCTTGCTACTACGATCATGTTCGTATTTTTCTTACTTTCTTTCTAACATATTAATGATACTAACCCAATACTAGTTGGACTACATTACTTTCTAGGCAGTTTCAAATAATTCACTCTATTATTTGAAATAATCACATGAAATTTCTCATAAAAACACTTTCCGTAGCCTTTAGCGCTTCATATACAGATTGGAAAAATTTTGTGGGTCCTGGAAGGGAAGTTCCTTAAATATTTAAAATAACTTAATTTACAGGAGACACTCTTTTATTTTTAAGAAGAACCATAACTGCATTCTCAGTTTTCTCAAAAAAGCTTACCCTTCCCCTCCAGGGTCTATGAAAATTTTCTAACCTGTATATTTGCCTGGGTCTTTTTAGTGTATATTTACGATCCTTACGTAAGCTTTCGTTCGGTTTTGTAGTGTCTATTTAGGAGTCATTTTACATGTTATTGGGTATTTCTCTACTAAATAGAAACTAGCCCATTCGAAGGCACCCATCTATTTTTTTTTTATTAGTGTAACTTTTAAAAAATGCTTACCAGTTACAACAACAGCCCACACACCTGGTTTATTTACAAATAGTCATAACACTGCACATAATGGCATCAGCCCGCTTAGCTTTGTATCCGCTATAACTTTACATCGATTGTGTTCTTTTTCACGATAAATTTGACCACACCAAGGCTCTATACGTATTTAGGACAATTTTCAAATACCGACTGGACCGACTGTTCGAAAAAACTGGAGACAACATTGAATTAGTGTACCTATTATTTATTAAATAATCATTTTAAAAATATGATTGTATTCTTTAAATATCTTAATTATATTCTACTATTAACTACATTTATTTTACTCATTCAGACTATTTATATTTGCGAGAAATCTTTCAATTTTGGAATTGGGACACGTCAGGGCACTGTTAATTGAGGTGTTTGATGCGCAATTAAATAAATATTATAATTTTATATTACGTTATGAGCTATTGCATGGCAAGAGTAACTAATTGTTGTATGAATATATAAAACTCCTTAATAATTAATAATTAACAAAATGAGTAATACTTATAGTAATTTAGTGGAGACTTATAAGTAATACTTCAACGAGATAAGTCTAGAAGCTGGTATGAGCTGAACATATTTTTAATGAAAACTTATCATTTCTACATAGACGTTCATCTTACGTAGATGTCTTCGATTCTGACTCTGTTGCAGTCTTTTCGTTGAACAAAATATACTGCGATCGAATCGTTCCAGACGTTGCCACAAATATTTACAAATGTTTTCCCTTTCCTTGATTGAGAACCCCAAATAAATATTGGGTCCTTATCTATGAAATTGGTGTTTTTATTCTGTCTTAGCAATTTGTCCGTAACTATTAAGTTACAGAACATTCTTATAAAATAATTGCCTCTTCTAAAAATAGACCATATATTTGAGTTCGTATTATTTAATTTGATAATTTTTTGTAAGTTTAAATGTGTTAAAATTAGACACAAAGACAATTATTTTTAACTGCCTCCCGAATACATCATTTGATTTGCATTAACATAAAAACGATGAATAATTTTTATCAAGCGTGTTCACACACATATTGCTAAAGCTTGTCTAATGATACATGCCAAATATTATTATCTCTGGATTTGTCGTTGTTAAGAAAACTGATAAAATGTTAGTATATAAAATGCAGACATCCCCAAAATCTCCATACAAAACACCAATTTCATAGGTAAGGACCTAATAATAATATGAGCTCTAGTTGTCCCTGTCGAAGTTACGCTAGTAATTTTGCAATACTCAATTATTCAAGTTACGTTTATGCGAATTGGAAATTACTTGATAACTTTCTTCGGTTATGGAACTGGAAATAGATAGATCGATTTAGAACTGACCACCAATCTGAGTAAGAAAAATGAGCAACGTTCTATTGTAAATATCCAAAGAATTTAACCAATACTGATGTATAAGTTAATAACAACATTATCCCCAGTCTGAACTACTTTTGTCCAATTTTGGCAGTTAAAACTCGATTTGACAGGCTACGAATATTGACTGTGACACTTAATGACTTGCTATTAAGAAACAAACAATATTAGATATCTTATCTGTTATGACGTTAGTTGTATAATCCTGAACAGTAAACTATTTATTACATCAGTAGATTGGAACAATGAGGTAGGCCCCCCACGAGGTGGAATAATGATCTGACAAGGTCATCGCTATTGCAAGAGTTAGCCAGCACTAGAGATACCACTTCTAGCTGAATAAACAAAGCAAAATCAACCAATAAGAGGATTTTTCCACAATTTTCTTATCTCGCTTTCTGGTGTGTCTCTGTGTTTGTCGGGTCGGATTTTTTAACTCAATTTTGACTTCCGGACGCGCTAACTTTGAGAATAGTTCAAAACCCGGTGACAGAGCAACTTGCAACTTTCTACGAGCACTTTCAGGTCGAAATTTCAATAACTTACAGGTTTTCTATGAGGTTCCTAATACCAATTAATAGATGGCGGTGCACGTAGTTGCGTTTTTGCTCCTTTTAGGACCTTTCAAAACGTGATATTTTTAGACTTTTGATCTTTTTTTTTTGTTGGTGAGGATGAATCCATTTACTGACATAGTTGCCACCTGGCAGAACGGTAGGCGTGTGTAGAACTCACCAGTAATTTAGGCACTATCCATCCACTAGATAACCACAAAAATTAATGTACCTTAAATATTTAAAATAGCTTAATTTACCTAGAGGAAACACACTTTTATTTTTAGAAAAGAAACGATAATTTTCTGCATTCTCAGTTTTCTCAAAAAAGCTTACCCAAACCGTGAATCGAATAATACATACATATTTACATGTTTTCGGCGGGAATCAATAAGAATTGCTTTGTGTGCAATCTACCAATAAATTGGACTAGGAAAAAGCAATTGGTACATGTGTCCTCGCTTATATCTTACAGCCATTTGAAGAAAGTTTGCGATACTATTATTGTTTATCGTTTGATGAAAGCCTTGTTCTTGTGGCTACTAGCCTTGCGCTACTTAAGAACTTCTAATAGATAGGCGTCCCCTTCGACGTTTTGGTATCGTCCAGCGCGATGTTCTTGTGAACGAGAATATAGACTTAGATGCCAATATAATACTTTAGGGACTCAATCAATCCCGGCCTGTACAGTCAACTCCAAAAATATGTAACCACTTTTGACAGTAAACGTCTCTTGAAGGAAATAAAGATTGTCACCTCTAAGATGTGTATACATATTTTGTACTCGACTGTTCCTACGAGTTTGAATATCAGTTACCTGGCATAGGCTATTCCTAGTGCATAGCAAAAGCCTCTTCCCCGTTACATAGGAACCTCGACATGAATCGAAAATTCGGACACGTCTTCTAAATCTACATGTATAAGACCATTATATAAAATAAGAAGAACCATATCAAATGTATTTTCTTCGCTCCCTAATGATAATAAAACACATGCGGCCCAATGTTTTACCATACAGAATCCAGCTACCCTTTCAAAACTGTGTTACACAAAAAGGGCATATTTACAACAGTAAGTAAGTAACTCTTTTTTACGACTAAGGTACTTGACCCATGTAAGGCCCACGTTATTTGTTATTAAGTACAAAAAAAAAAGTATAAATGTTGAAATAAAACAAAAACGTTTATTTTATCGTCTATTCAATAATCAACATATTATTAACAATTTTGGCTCAAAAAACAATGTTATGTATTAATTACAATTTTTTTTTTAAAAACCGTCGCCTGGGCTTTATTTAGACCACTGTTCCTTAATAAGGCCATACCTGGGCCTTATTATGGCATATGAAAGAATCACATTTAACTTATCTTAATAAAAAAAATTATGTTAACAACTCACATTCCAGGTGTTCTTAAAAAATCGTAGGAACTTTAAACATCACAAACTTTGACTGTTAAACCAACTATAAATAAATACTGTATTGTATCGTATGATACGTTATCGATGATACGTATGATACGTCTGTATGATACGATATAACAATAAAAAAACGAAACATTAATGAGAACACAAAATAGGAACTTCGTAATTAAGAATTAATAATCAGTCTTGACATTTACTTAAACATAATAAACTCTTCAAATATTAGTCTCAAAATTCTTACAATTCTAATAAATTCAAATAAAAAATAAACAAAGCCGTACGTTACTCAGTAATGCATACCACAGGGCATTCAAAATCTTCATCATCTGAATCAAGGCCCACACATATCTCGTGGAACCAGGCACCACACAGTCTACACTGTCTCATGTCCAACATCTTATCTTCTTTGCAAGCATGACAATACCAAGTCTCATTTAATGATTGCTGCTTCTTTCTAGTCACTCCAGATTTCTGGCCTCTACTTTTGGAGGTCTTTGGTCTTCCTGCTGGTCCAGTAGAAGATGTGCTTTCCTTTCTTGTTGTAAAAAGATCTTTTGTTATTTGCTGCCCCCTATAATTCAATGCTTTCTTTCTTGGAACAGCTGTGTTAATCTTAAGGATTTTAGGCGTCGGAATTAGTGTTTGAAAAGGTGACTTGGTCGCTATGGTATTGCTGGCTTGATTTACCGGAAGATCGGCAACAAAGGATGATTGAGAAGGCTGCATTGGATTTCGGTTTTCATCGTTGACATTGAAAGCTCTCGAACTTAGTTGCCTTGGGGTAGGAGTTATAGCACCAGTTCTTAATACAGATAATGGGATATTATCGGAGTCTGAGTCCGACTCTGATCCTGTGTTTACATTAGAACCAGTAACCTGTGTAACATTTCCGTTCTGAGCAATATCTTGACTGGTGAACGCCATTACATTCTCACTGCTTACTGGAGTAGAGAGCTCTGTTAATGCAGATGGAGCAAACGCCACATCAGGAATAATTTCCGGGTCAAATGGATAAAGACCGGTAGCTTTGAAACCATTTACGATATTGTCATGTGTCATGCATTTTGGCCAGACTTCCGATAATATCATGTTGAAACTTGATTTATTAAGTTTTCTCTCTGGATTTTTTGATACAAATTTTAAAAGTTCTTGATCCCAATGGTGCTCAAATGACCGATATACGGACTTGTCTAAGGGTTGGAGTTCGTGTGTTGTATTTGATGGAAGGCAATACAGTGTGATATCATGTTTTTCAGCTTCTTCTACTATGCTATAATCAAGATGGCACGCTGCTCCATCAAACACTAGAAGACATTTTCCTGCTGTTTTATGTTTAGCCAAATGTTCAATGAAATCAATAAAGGTTTCATGTGTCATATACCCCTTTGCAGTCATTTTGACCAATGATCCCGCTGGTAAATTATCAGTAAATTCGGGTTTCATTCTTTTTCCTTTAAACAAAATCATCGGTGGAATTGCATTCCCTATAGCATTTACACAGCCGACTACTGTGACGCTTTCCGCATGTTCGTTAGCTATTTGATGCAGTCTTCTTATTCCTCTTTGGGCTAACACGGTTTGCTGGTGATGAAGTGATATACGGCAGCCCTTTTCATCCATATTGTATAGACATTCTGGTCTATATTCAATATGAAGTTTTTCTCTTAGGCTCTTTACTTTGTCAAAATGATCACTGACAATATACTTATTCAATTTTTGGGCCCTTGCTGGGTTCATCATTTGGGCTTTTCGCCGAGTTAGTTGCGGATGCCTTTTTAAAAATAATTTAAGCCATTTTCTTCCAGCTGTAGATGTGGCATTATTAAAGCGGTTAGATATGTTATTATTTTTACAAAAAACGTATGCTTGCTTTCGAACCAATTTAGGTGTTAAGGGCATTCCCACTTCAGCCAACCGTATTATTCTACCCACTAAATCTTCTTCTTGGTCTTGTGTTAAGGTGGCTGCTCGACCCAATTTCCTTTCCATCGAGCCAGACTTCAAGTGGTTTCTTAATGTTCTCCGTGGAATGTTATATCTTACAGCAGCTTCTCTTTGGGAAAGAATTTTTCGTTCTACAGCCCTTACAGCACAAGTAATTTGGTTTGCGGACCATTTCGCACGTTTTATCTTTGGCTTAGGTGCTAAATCTTCAACTGGTTCCATAATTCAACTGAAATAAAAAATAAATAACTTTTAAAAATTCTATAGTTATAATAAGGCCCAGGACGATATTTAATGGGCCTTATTTGGCTAAAGTAGTAATTACGTACAAAAAAATATAAGCAAAGAATAACCTTCAATTTTAATCTTAAATTATGGTAACAACTCGTATGAAAAGCTTATAAACCACAAAATACAATTAGAATAAAGATGAACTAAAAAATATTAAAAATACTTACGGTTTCGTTCTTTAAAATTTAATAAACGCCTACGTGTAGTCGCACGCGCTCCCTTCTATCGACTGCAAGTACAGACAGGTTCGCCACAGCGCGGAGGTTGCTATGGCAACGGGGTCTATTGAAGGTTGGACTCTAAACGATGAACACTCAATTCGTTAGAGTTTATAGTTTTGGATATTTAAAATGTGGGCTTTATTAAGCGCCGGGCCTTATATGGGTCAGGTACCTTATTTGGAATTTTTGTCAGTCCCTTACTTTCTTACATGCCTACTATAATATGTTTCACCAAAATCTAGATTAGGCTATAAACATAATATTTATATATTAAGAATTATCTACTAAGTATATAAAAGATTCGATCGAATATGTTTACCTAATGGCGGAATTATATCCCTAATCGATCTGATCTAACAGTTGACGTTATTCCTTTAATTATTTTTTTTAAATAGTTAAAAAGTAGTTAGTTTTTTTTTATTTAAGATGACAAACTTTTTAATTGGTTATGTAAGCATTTAAGTTCAAGATTATGATACGAAATTTATAAGCTGTAAAGTTTGCTAAATAAAATTAATTTCAATTAGTTACATACGAATCAAATACTATCTAAGCTGCAATTTCTTTTTGACTAAAACCTTACTAATAAACGAGGTATAAGTTTTTTCTTCGTCAGACAGTGACTAAACACTGAATAACTATTCCTTCCTTATAACTCGTTTATTAGTAAGGGGGTTAACGTTGAAACTCAAAAGGGATGAATAGACCGTTTTATAAAAAAAAGAGTAAAAATCATGCCAATGATGAATCGTATTGCAAATGTTTTACGAGGCTGTTAGTTTACACATATACTTATCTTTTGGTGCTCTATGCATGTAGCCTTTGCCCAGCAGTGGGAGATTTATAGGCTGTTGACAATGTTACGTCTATCCTAATTCAATTAGCAAATGTAATAGAACAACTTACGTAAATCACTCAATGGCGCCACATTGCTGTTATTTCTCGTTCCTTGCGTTTTAGTTCCCACGATCTATTCATAACTATTGTTATATTTTAGGGTTGGCAGTTGATTTTTTCTTATAACTTAATATTTTTTTTTAATTTTGGTTTATCTTCAGTCTAACGTATGAAGTGGAAATTTAAATAAATATGGTTAGTAGTAACCGTATTTTGTTTGTTTAACTTTAATAGTAGTTTTAAGTAATAAAAACTTTTATAAGGCACTTTTTTCACGCCACAGTTTCCATGCATCTGAATTCTACTCTTACTTAACATTAGGTTTTTATGTCTAGTCTACAAACAAAGATAAAAATATAACATTATTGTAACTGTGTTATTAAACATTATCACTATAGTCAAAGTATGAATTTAGTGGTTTTTAGTAGGTAATAGTTTTCGCAATTATAAATTATTTTATTTTAGTTCCTTCGAGACAGCCCTGCCGTAGTGAACAACAAGTGATTTGTACTGCAACACGATATTAGTTGCACGCAGTGTAAGCCCGGCTCTTGTTACCTCTATGTACTAGTCGGCGCTGTGTCGGTCTCGTAACGATATTTTTTTGCTAAACATTCATCTTTTTATACCAAACATAGAAACTTTGCTAAGTAAGTGAAATTCATGTTAGGTAAGAACTTCTCTAGCTGTATTATATTTACATCACCTCTACATTTAAATACTTACAAATACATATCAATCAATTAGTTGTTAACTAAATACCATGACCTAGATTGCAATGTTAATAATATCTTACCACGAACCTCGGTCTTGGAGCTTGCCTCATCCAGCTATCCTCTTACAAACGTCAACCCATGGGGTGCATGTTTCCTTAAAGCAGTGTGGTATTTTGTATTTAAATGAAGTAACGGCTTCATCGTGAAGTATTCTCGTCACCCATCCCACAATGTCTCAAGTCGAAAGTCTTCGACCAGTGCGTACTCTCAGACGTGACGCAGACGTGGACACTAGTCCACCAGTTTAAAGTCGCTCAACGAGCTATGGAAAGGCCTATGATCGGAGTAGATATCTCTGAAAGATTGCATCAAGAATGATGTAATCCGACAGCGCAACATTGGTTCAAAAACCTACATTTGGCTTCACATCATTTAAATGGAGATGCAGATATTTCCTGGACTCCATCCATATTGCGGCAAGCGAGCCTCAGTAGAAACGCTTGCGGACAGTGGACAGCAACAATTTTTAATCCTCTGGGTATTAGGGTAGGTTTATACTTGATAAGCGGATTACCCGGGCGCCAGCACCGGTTATTGTGTGGATCAATCTCGGCGCGTGGTCTGTCCGTACCCTGTTCACACAATAATACAACAGAATGTTACATTTTCCTTATTGAAATTCCACTAATAATTTGCACGAATTCCACTGGCTTATTTCGTAAATGAAAAATGGCTTAGTAAGAATTTTAAGTAAGTATCTGGTACGTTATGATTAAGATGTTAGATATGAAGCAGTGTATTGCTGCTAAAGTAATATACCTCCAGGACTACACGCGACGTACATAATGTAGTATATATTGGGACCTTACCTATGAAATTGGTGTTTTGTATGATATGAGATACTACTTACTGCTGCTGCTTATACAATGCAACGAGAAAGTTTAAAATCTAATATACCTTTAACTCTTAGTTTTACTCCAAACAAGCATTATTAAAATTAAAATTGGTTTTGAGTGGTCCCGGCAACTCTAGACATAAATTGTTCTTCACCAACATCATCATCCCAAAAGCGTTTACTGCTGGTCTTGGATCTCCACAATTATTCTAGGGAAGTTTGGGTCTAGTTTGCATCTCCATGTTGGTACGCAAGCGGTCACTAAAACCGATGCTAGTGCAAATCACTGATCGATTAACAGTTAAAATATTAAAATAGTTAAATCAGGATGTACTTGATAATGGCTCTATCCTGTGATAAGGCTGGAGTTGCCCACTTCACTCTGCGCGGGCGCACGTCTCGCCGCGTGACCGCAGTCACGTCCTACCCACCGAATCGCATTCAAAATGTTCAACTTGTATGCTGTTTACAAATATTTAATATAAATTAGTCAAAGTAAGTTCCCTTTGTTTCTGTATTCGGTGCTAAGACTCACTTTCCATTGAAACTATGCGACGCGGATAATCATATTCATGTTATTTATTCTATTTTGGTGTTTTCAGATTTATATAAACTATTTGCACGTATTTGAACCCCCGCAATGTTCGTACATTAGCGGAAGCCTATCCTCAGCAAAAGACTAATATCTTGTCTAAGGGATCCCGATGGCAATTTTTTTTAACAGCAAAGTTTAAGATTTTAAAGTAGCACTAAGCTCTAAAAAAACTGAAAAGAGTCGACCACTATGTACCTTGATCAACGGGTTGATAAGCCATTGCAGACAACGTCAGGAAGTGCAGCAGCATCTGTCAGAGCTCTACCAATAACGAAAACCAAATCAGTCTCCGAGGAAACATACCAAAATACCTACGGTTGAAATCCCTAAAGTCAAAATCCCTAATAGACCTAACAGGGATTTTGATTTTGAATTTTGGTATTTCATCCATAACGTATTGTGATTTTAGGAATTTTGAACTTAGTGTTTTAAAATTAGGGATTTAGACCCGTAACCATTTCTGATGCGCACCGCAAAAGAGTG
This sequence comes from Parapoynx stratiotata, assembly GCA_910589355.1. Taxonomy (NCBI): domain Eukaryota; kingdom Metazoa; phylum Arthropoda; class Insecta; order Lepidoptera; family Crambidae; genus Parapoynx; species Parapoynx stratiotata. Next base: position 745,469 of record OU342463.1, read on the forward strand.
GAATAACCTTCCTGCGTCTGTGTTTCCGTCCAGATTCGATATAGGGACTTTCAAGGAAAGAGTGAATAGGCACTTTTTGAGTTTGCGTGTTCCACCTTAGACCATTTCGGCGCTTTCCATCAGGCGAGATTGTGGTCAAACGCACTCAAATTTATCATAAAAATAAAAACCGTCTCCAAAGCTGAAAATGGCTAGGAAGCAATCAGAAGTTGAGCCATCTCAAGTTGAGGATTGCTTTATTTTCTGCTTAGTAAAATGAAACACTATTTTATACGGCCTGGACTAAAACATAATGTCAGGATTATGTAAACTATAATTCATGTGTAATCTTACTTGATGCTTTCACACACTTCTTGAAGTATCCAATGATCCTTTGGAAATTCGCCAGCAGACAAATTTTTTTAGCATAAAAAAATGTTGTACAAAAATGCCCGCAATGTTAGACTGAGAAGATACTGGAGAAAGATATAACGCAAAATACTTACCAATCACGCTCAAGAAATGGACGCCGCTATTGAAGACGCCGCGCCGCGTGATGGTTCGTCTACTAAACGATGCACAGACACAACTCTTCTTCAAATAATTTTATTGTTGTATAATATTCCAACAAGTACTTTTATACCAATTTAATTATTCAATTTCATAAAATTTTACTGTGATGAGAGAAATCTGTAAACCAATTATGAATACGGGACCCTGATATTAGATGAGCTATTGTGTATTAATTGGATAATAATAATGAATACCCCTTCTAAATAATTTCATCACAGAATTAAGCTTTATATTGTATTTTGGATGATACATGGTACAGTTGGATTAATTGTATCATGTAGATCTATAGCTCAAAATGTATCTTCGTCCTCAGCCTATATACGTCCCACTGCTGGGACAGGCCTTCCTCATGGAGAAACACATGACGAGAAATGTATCTGAAAAATGTATTTGTATCTTATTGTAAAATATATAGAAATTTGTTTGTCAATCCATTCTATTTTTTTGCTTCTAAGTTTTATAGATTGCTTAAAACTGTTCCCATGCTTTATGATGGAAGTTCTCCGACAAGATTAACAATCCTGATTATAAAGACTTCAATTTATCCTCTGCAGGGCCATCTCTATCTTATGCGAACTGTTCCGGTCTTGTACAAATCGTCTCCAGGTCTGTCCAGCGACTCGATAGATTGCATATTATTAACCAAGGAATCATACAAATCTTTCGTCGTGCCCAGTAATGAAAGCATCATCATTGTGCGTGCCCAAAGTGTACTCAAGTGTCCACTACGTCACGGCGCGTCACGTACGCCAGACAAATGTCACGGGTGTCAACATATTCAAGTAGGCGCCATTGTTCGGTTGGTGTGAAACTGTTCATTAATTTATTATTGTTGCCGACCGTTCGCAACTAGTTTGCGGGGGGCATGTACGCGAATGTTTTAACATTAATTATTAATAATGGGAATAGTTTAATTAGTATAAGTGGCCATTGTGTCGTGTTCATTTTGTGAAGAAATTTTCCATTGACTGTCGCTATGTGGGAAATAGTGGGAATATGAATGAACTTCTTTCTGAATATTTCATACGAGTTGTTTTAATCGTCTACAACACGTATGCAGGCACAGGCTTGCGTGTACTTGCGTGTGAAAACACATGACTGGAATGAAACTGACACCACCACCAATTAATAGAAACGGTTGCAGCCAGAACCAGAACCAACAGCTTCACGTGTCTTCCAAGGAACGCAAGATCCCATTGTTTTTGATGACCCCAAAACGTTGACGATGTATGTTTTGTTTCTTAGTGTTATCTTGTAAAAACTCGTTCTCGCTAAACATTCCATTCACGTCGAAGTGCTAATAGGAAAAAAATGTTGACGTGCAAAAGTATTTCATGTATCTAAATCAAATTGCAGCATACATGATTTCATTACAATAATTCAATTACAGAATGCTTTTGGAATTAAGTCCGCCATGTACACTAATGTACTAAAGTTTTAAATAAATAAATAATAAATGCTCCCCATTCTGTTGACAAAAAAAAACTAAGCTTTTTTTCATAAATTCTCCAACTACCGAAATATTTAGCGTGGGTTTTGTATATATTTTAATTTTTTTCTATTAAAACATCTAATAGCTGTTAATTTAGACTAGGTACTAATTCGCTCCAGATAAGTTCATACTCTGCGCAGATGACATTATTCAAACTCTTTTCTATAGTCCAGTCCACTTAAAACGGTCATTAGGAAATATTCAGTGAACTACACAATATGTCAATATAACATGAAGCTATAGTAATGATTAAGTACTTGCCTTCAACCAAATTATACCTAATCTATGTATTTGCTATTGCTATCATTACAAACAAATTTAAACCTATTACACAGTCAGCCATTGGGCTGGCTCTAGGAGATACTAATGCGACAGACGATTACTTTACGTCTAACGCAAGCCTGTTGCTACCGGCGCCATTAAATCTGAGGAACGTAACCTTCGCAGCCGTCAATGCTAAGGAAAAAGGACGTTTTCTCAGAATTCTTCCAAGTATTCTTGACGTTTATTTATTCCGTCGTAAGTACTCGTAAAGATACGAAAGTCGTGTTCCCGATTCAAGTTTTGACGTTTGAATACCTACCTACGTCTTACGGTTTGGGAAAATCAATGTTGTCTTTAAATTATTTCTACTAAAACGCGTGAGATGAAAATAAGAGTTGATTGCATATCTGTGCAGAACGGTTCTCATTTAGGTTAGGCTGCTGTAACTTTTGAAAAGCAATACTACTTGTCCAAGAAGGCACCTTACGGGCGTCTTGCAGAAAATTTTAAATCTAGTTCAAATCTCGATTAAGTCATTTTTTGACATTAGAGCCACAGAAAAGTTGTAAACTTAACTACTTACAGTTTTTTATAAATGTCGCTTGCCGTTATGAAGAAATATTTAGTGGAGAAGACGGTTCCCGATGAATAGCAGCAGGCTAGCTCTCTTTATTAGACGAAATGTGTGTGTTTACACCTCTGCTCTTAAGTGATACATAACATCTTGAAGTATTATTTTACAGTGTCTCTGTTTTTATTTGTGGAATTTTTTATATCAAGTTTTCTATTGTGATATCTGTGTATGGTTCTTTCTGTAGCCTCATTGCTCTTTGCGCTCATTTAAGAAATTTTGAATGGTTCTCATTAGGTATCTCTATCTATTGTACACATTATATCATCTAATTAATGGCTATACCTAATGTATTCAGTAAGAATACAAAAATATGTTTATTTTTTCGATTATGTTCAGTAGTTAATCAAAAGATATCACTACTATCCCTTAGAGACTTTCTAGGAGAAGAATTATGTTAATGATAAGATAGACGGATTACGTCCGGCAAATACAAGAATACCAAATAAATTATGTAATTGGCATTATCTTGGAATGTTCGTGGAAAGATAAAAGGGATTACGGTACTTCCCGTTATGATACAGTGAACACGGGAAATTTGGAGCCACTAGCTTTATCATCTTAATTTTGCCGCGACCCAAACCTTTTGTTTCATCCCCGTATTATACCAATCTCATACTGTCTCATTTCAATGACCGTGAAATCTCATAAAAGCACACACTTCAAAAGGTGTAAATCCCAAAGGTTATGAATACGATCTTCGGACCCAAGAACTTCTACAAATAACCTTTTGCCCTTTGTAAATATTGTAGAATAATTTTTATCGCTTGTATCACGCTGTGCCCTTTGCATGGCAACAGGTTTACCTACTGTTACATAAACGTATGAGGAGAAATATAGGTGTGTATGTCTCTTCAGATGATGTCTTGTGCTGCAAAATTGATTTCCCAATAAGTCATCAAGCAGAACCGTTTAGTGTGGGTAATTTAGAACGCAATAGAGCTATTTTAATAGATTGTCATGTCTCCTAAAAATTGGTAGTGCATTTCATCATTATCTATACTATTATAAAGCGGTAAGGTTTGTGAGTTTGTGACGTTGTAGGGGGTAATCTCTGGACTTACTGAACCGATTTGAAAAATTCTTTCACCGTTGGAAAGCTACACTATCCTGGAGTGTCATAAGCTGTGTGTGTCTGAGTGTCATAAGCTTTTTTTTTCCGTGTGGCAACACTAACGCTAACAGCTGATAGAATTTGCTCTGTATATTTATTTTTAAAATAATTATTAATTTCGGTCTCTGATAGATTTTGATAGAATTTGCTTGTCTCTGATAGAATTTGCTCTGTATATTTATTTTTAAAATAATTATTAATTTCGGTCCCTTTTCCAAGAATCACTAAATATAATTCGTATTTTTATAATTTGTATTGTGATATAGTGTTTGTTTACACCAAATTGTTTTAATTTTGTATTATTACGAACGTAAATATATGTACCGGTGAGTGATAGTCGTTACTGTTTAAATTGGTACTACAAAAGTGTTCAAATCAGTGTTTTCCCTTTAATTTTCACGTAAGTTTCTATTTTTTATGATAAAATAGAATAATAATTTCCGTAATTTCCCTATATTTTAGATTTATACATAGACACAAAGTTTAATATTTGACTAAAGTAACCTCACTTTTTGATTGATTTACCAACTCCTTGGATATTATTTACACATCTCATAAATTTTCTATTATTTCATTATGATGACTCGTAAGACCTTGGCTCGCCAGGAGGAGTGTCAACTGGTTTTGCAGGAACTAAAGGCTTCCAAGGAATTGGTTAAGCAATTGCTTAGGGAAAGGGATGACAGTGAGGGGGAGCTGTTGGATGCGCTAGACAAAAATACCAAACTTAAAAAGGAAATGGCTGAGTTGCATACTCAAAATTTGTTACTAATAGATGAAAAGGACAGATTGCAATCTGAAATAGACAGATTCGACCAATGCAGTGATGAGTATGAGCAGGCCCTCAGGCGCATCACTGAATTGGAGCAATGCTTACAAGAGGCAAACAGGCAAATAAATAACCTGGAAACTGATAAATTTAACTGGACAGCCTCACAAAACCAAAGTCTATTTGATGAGTTAGTTGGTGATGCCCCGGACATGGTTTCTGTTGCATATAACTTAAATCCTGCTGTGTCCACTAGTTTGTTTTGTAATGAAACAATAAATACATCTGACACTGTATTGAAGGTTAAATGCAGCAAAAACAAAGTAAAAAAATATTTAAAATTAAATAAATTTATTAAAAAAACTAAAACTTTAATTAAAAAACAAAATTGTTTTCATAAAAATATAAAATTCAATAAGGAACGTGTAATTTTATTGAATGAATTAGACAAATACTCCAATATAATAAAAGAAAATCAACAAAAATATGAGCTAAATGTGAAAACATTAAATAAAAAAATTTGTTTGTTACAAGAGTCTTTGGATAGTTTATCCAACAAAAATAACTTAATAAAAAAGGGTTTGAGGGACTACACATTGACACAAAATCACATCTTAAATAATTCACAACTAAGAAATTCTTGTAATTTGGAAAACAATTCTATTAAACCTAGTATACTTGCCTTTGAACAGCTTGAGTGGTCTATGTCAATGTGTGAGCCATCTATCTCGGAGCAACTCAGCTTATCACTTGGCAACGCAAATGAAAACAGTTCCATGTTAGTGCATAATGACAGTTATGTGATGTTTAGTGATGACATTGGAAAAGATTTGGGCCTATTAATAAGTAATCAGCTGGGGAAAAGTATAACAAATTACTGTATGCCAGGCTTATGTTTAGAAAAAATTATAGAAAAAGTCATGAAGCACAGTTTTAAAAGCAATGATATTTTGATTTTATTTATTGGAAATAGAGGTAATGTAAACAAAAAATCATTGCAAAAGTGTTATGAATGTCTATTAGAATTAAAAGTAAAAAGAATTGTGATGTTTACATTTCCCTATTGCGATAGTATGCCACAGGTGGAAAACAACTTAATATATAATTTGAACATTAAATTAGACACTTTGTCATATTTTAATGACAAAATAGATGTTTTTGACATTAATAAAATAATAATGAAAAATAAAATACTCTCATCTCCTAAGGGTTAGTCAGAGACTAGGCAATAGCACTGCTAAAGCAGTCCACTGCCACAGTCCGTGCTTCACCGAGCAGTGACTGCACTCAGCGTGAGAGGTAGTGAGCCCGGTGCCCCTATACGCTATTGGGCTATTTGGTAGCTTAAAATAAGTAAGAAAATATTAGTTTCCGATTATTTTAAATGTAAAATTTCCCGTAAATACTCAAAATTATCATAGATATCACTGATTATAGTTGAAGGCTTTTAAATTAATATCAATCTTAGCCAAAAGCTAAGCTAAGTATCTCGTTTCATCTAACCAAAGGAGTTCCTGTCTCAGATCTCTTTGACTATTGTATTAGTACCTTGAAGTCAATCTTGGGTATTTATTTACTACACGTGGTATAGTATCGCGGACAGCCGACAGCGGTAGGTATCGTAACACAATAGTGCAGTGCATCTATTGTCGTCTGCGGTCGGCTGCGGCCGCGCGTATCAAGTGACTGCTCCACGAGTAATCAGGTGTGCGGAATTATGCTAATCACCTAAAACTGGTATCAAATAAAATTCACTAAATAAACACGTGCTTAAGATACCGTCAAGCTTTTGCCCCCAGGGGTCGGTAAGATACCGTCAAGCTTTTGCCCCCAGGGGTCGGTAAGATACCGTCAAGCTTTTGCCCCCAGGGGTCGATAAGGTATAAACACCCCCATTTTTCCTTATAGTCACGCCATTTTCTCAATGGGTTAGGCACAGATTACTGCTTTCTTCTCCTCTTTGAGTTCCTTCGTGTTTGGTAAGGCACAAGATATCACTTTTGTTTCTACTCACCAGTCGGCATTGGGCCAGCGTGGTGGTGCTATGAATAACTTCTCGTCTATTGCTCCATGTATGTATATGCCCAGCAGTGGGACCTACTCGTGAAGGCTCTCCAATTGTGCTACAATTCTACCAGCCATCTAAAAAATATAGTGAAGAAATATTGTTTTGAGCGTCTATTCCCAGTTTCCCTCGAATGCTTTCCCCCGATCGGGGGGTATTATTGTTGTTTTTATTGTTGCCTAGTAGTTGCAACTGTTAATTTTTAACAAGCGAAAGAATCACTACACTGTCCAAATGGAAAAAACTTTTATTTACTTCAATAAAAAAATTATAATCAATAATTTTTTTGAATTATACATGTAAAAAAACTCAAGCTTAACCAATAGACAAGTAGCGCGATTTTAGTCCTAAAAACGAAATTATAAATTAAATAATAATTTCGCGGGAAGATGGGAACATTTTATTCCCAGTTTCCCCCGATTATGAATTCGGGGACAAAAATTCCCAGTTTCGGGGGAAAGCATTCGGGTGAAACTGGGAATAGACGGTTTTAAGTACTACATATGCTCGCAAATACCCATTTTCAATTATTTATACCCATAGTAACATATTTTTCTGTCATTCTGAAGCTTTACTTCAGGCGAATTTATATTATTGTTGTTTTGCGTGTCCGTTTAATCTTAATAAACCCTGAAAGAGCTGGTATTTATTGTTACAACATTTATTACGAGAGCATCTCACAAGATATTTAACTACCGCGTCTTCTTTACCGGACTCTTGGTGCCTTAAGATTCTTTATTCTTTGAAATATTATGTTTTTGGAAATCAATTTCGAATTAGGTGAAACATGTCAACAAATAACTATTAATTGTAAGACGAATTACAGAAGTGATTTGTGTATGCAATAAGTCAATTAGTAAAATTCCGGGTCTAATATCAAACCGGGCAGTTTTTTTTATTAAGATATCTTCATACATTCACACGTATCAATTAACCCATTTAGCAACTAATGCTGCTTATGTTACGGAAAAGAATCTCCACGCAAGATAACTGTAATATTTAAGAATATCATGTACCTACTACGTTTAACCTTATCACATTTATATACTGGTCTATACATATATGTTTGTGTATTTTTATGTGCAATATAAAGCATTATTGTATTCTAATCTATTATTTTCTTTGTTACAGGTGAGTGTCGGGAACCGGTGAAATAATTGGTCCTTGGTCCCTAATGTCCATTATTATCGTCCTGAGAACGTTTAATTAAAGGTAGGACGAAACTGGCTGTTTCTGTTTCCAGTTTGTTACTATTTTTTGCGGTAATAACATGATTTGTCTTTTTCAAAGCTCATAATTCTCTAGGTTTAGTCGTTGATGCAATTCCCAACGCAAATAAAAATCACTCAAGCGCAGTTTTTGCATAACAATGTTTATTTATTATACATTTCTCTACCGCTTTGAGTGCTAGTTAAATATTAACTCACGTACAAGAAAGTTGCGAAACGGAGGACATAATTATGGGATCCTACAATGTTTCATCCACTGTAGGAGAAGCTTTTCCCAAATAAGATTTTGCATGTTCTGTGGCTGAATAATGAACAATGGCAATAAATATCAATGAACAACGTAAGCTGCCTTGTTGTTCTTTTTAATAAACCGCCCTCATTTAAAATTTAAGGAAAAGTCACGAGAAGTTTCTTGCCTTCAGCGCAGAGTTTCACTATACCGTTTATTCAGAATTTGTTAGAAAACTTACGGAGCAAAAATGAAGATTGAAATATTCGGTTTCGATGATGTAGCACAGTTTCTGGTATCGTGTGACCACAAAGAATAACAAGAAAACTTTGTATGAGTGATCGTTTTCTAACAAGTGTGTTGCGAGTAAATAAACGTATACAAAAATTATTATGCACGCTCGATATTTTGAGAATCTTCTAAAAAACAAAGTTACGAGTGCATATAAATAACAACAACCAATTAACATGCTTTCTTTAAAAAAAAAGATAAAAAAAAAAGATTACATTTGAGTTGACAACATCGTTCATTGTTTCAAGTGCTCATATATTCTTTCTGATTATAATGCTAAAAATCTATGTTCATAATATCTATGTTCACCCACTTGATTGTACTAGCCTAACATTTATAAAAAACAAGAATTGTAAAAAATGCGAAAAGAAGAGCAACCCTCGAGTTTCTGGCTCGCTCTTCTCGGGGATGTCTGCGTTTCGAGAGAGTGGTAGATTCACTAATTCATAAATTGACGATTTTAAGTGTTTGTATATCAAGCCTATAAAATAAAGATATTTTTGATTTTGATTTCTAAATTTATTTATCATCATTGAGCCGAAAGTAATCTCGAGCTCCTCCGTGCTTCGGAAGGCACGTTAAGCCGTTGGCCCCGGTCGCTATTGCGACCGCTTCTACCCACCAACCCGCATTAGGCCAGCGTGTTGGTGTTACGGCCCATACTCCTCATGTGTTTCTCTATGAGGAAGGCCTGTGCCCAGTAGTGGGACGTATATAAGCTGAGGACGAGCCCAAATACTCGTAGACATAGACTTCCCTCAAGGATCCGGTCCTGCACTGCCCGCATCCAACGCAGGCCAAAGATAGTAGAACCTGTAATTATTGTTTTTTTTTCTTTTAATCAATTACAGCTCCAGATGACAAATATTGAAAGAAGAATGAAAGGAAATAGATTATTAAACTATTGAGTCACACTAGTTACATTGACACGACCAGAAACAAGAGCCTGTAAAATTTTGGGTATTGTATGTCGAGACGAACGCGCCACAGGCCTTGAGAGCTGGTATTGAATTATTGGATATGTTAATAATAAACGTTGTCTCACCGACACATGTATGTGGGTAAAAATCACTGGTACACTACACACTACAGTTAATCACTGTAATGATAAAAAAAAACATGTGCGCATGTACAGACTTACTCAAACCTAAAAGTAGACAGCTTTTTAAACGCCAATATCGTTCTTAAACTAGTTTTAATCTCTTGCAATCTATCTTCTGTTTGTGTGTTGAGTAATCCTGAAAAATTTTACGTTTAATCTCTTGTCTGAAAAAAATCTTTTATCGATCCAATGTTTATTTACAGCCACTGTTTACGGAATTCTTTTCGGATGTTGTTTATCACTCTAACTACAATAATTAACGTTAATTACTTTATCAATTATAACAGTTGAAATAACTTGTTCAATTTATGAATTTCCCGGGATTAAGTTTCTCTTCGGTGTAATTTCACTAACGTTTTTAGTACCGTAGCCGTTTAAATTGTTATCGTAATCAGTCGCTGGGGATCTCTCGAAGTTTCCTCATATCCCACGTCGTCGCTGTACACGAATTACCAAAATAATGAACACGATAATTTAATTACTAGGTTCCTTGCGAACTTCCTATAATTTAGCAAAAAGACCTTTCGTGACTAGGTAACAGGTTTCCGTCTGTCGTCTGACTTTACACATTTTTTAGCTTAACAAATAAATGGAAATTGGACCTAAAACGTTCTTCTTATTTGCATTTTTAGAATCAGCAGCTATTTGTTTTACTAGTAAATTTACAGTTACAATATTTTTTACTTTATTTATAGCTAGATGATAGTCTAATTACACAATCTAATTATGTCTTAAATTAATGGATTTCAGTGACTTGACAGCATTCAGTTTAATAAATTGCTTTGCTGATGGAATTCTGAAAATCAGACTTACAATGTTTTGTAAAAGTCATTGTTTCAATTTGTTTTGGGATAATAAAGATAAAAAGAATAAATATTATATTCAGCGTTTGAGGTGAACAAATATACGACCCATCCCTAAATAAGTTACAGTAACTTTGGACACGTTTGCGTCTGTTTTTAGAGGCTGTTTTCTTGATTAGATCTTACTTTGAACATGGATGGTTTATTCAAATCCAATTTTATGCTGTGACAATTTATACTACTATTTTGTTAATCAAGCATCCGGTCTACCCAATAATAGGTTTCGTAATAGGTTGACGACCCTTTAACATTTTTCCCACGCTCCTCTTAAAGAAGCCCATACATTCACTCTAAATTCATTGATATCTTTCAGGATGTCATCAGCACTGCTTAAATGTACATTTATCGTTATTCAGACAAAGAAGACATTGAACCTAAGTTCATTAAGTAGATAGTACCTAAGTACCGTCGAACTTCCTCGTTGCAAACGATCGCCTATAACATTATGATTTACGGCCGTGCTGCCTCCCTCCACGTCCCTCTTCGTGCCTAACAGTCCTCAGATCGTATCTGCCCTTTTGGTGCCTAATATACAACAGAGGCTGTCAGTTCATCTCTGACTGCTCATAAGCACGGTCTGCCAAATTATACATTGATAAATGCATGAACCTGTAAAAATGATTAAAATTTTTTTGTAGCAGATTAATAATTTCTCTTCTTTGTCTACCTAGTTTCTAAAATTTTTTTTTCTGTTTCAACTTTAAGACGCCGTCATATGTATATGATTATGTAGAGAAAAATAACTAATTAAATCGGCAATAGTTATCGAAGAAGGTAAACTATCTTCAAAATAATTTCTATTAAGCATTAGTTTTCAATTACGAAAGCCACTTCAATATAGAGACATTCAACAACACTCCCTCGTGGTTTAGTCCTATTCATGCAAAGTTTATTAATCAAGTAAATTCATCCAGGAAACTTTGCCTTACATGGTGTTTAGCAGTTTACTATTTAGAGTAACTGCAACTGTAGCCAATGTTTACATTAAATTGCCAATTTTTAAATGTACTTTAGTATTGCTAATTAAATTACGGGAATACTGCTTCGGGGCCCAAGGTCGCCTGAAATCGTTTTGCAGTCTAGGAAATTGAATAAAGCCGGGCCGTGCGTGTCTGAGATTCATTAATTTGGACTTTATTGTATTGTCTGCTGTTCATTGCGTTTTTATTATTATAGACTTCTTTTCTAGACTTTGCTAATTACTTCTGGGATGTAGTTTTGGCGTAATTACTTTTATAGTCATTAGAATGTAAAATGATATGTCGCTGGTTTTGATGACGAATATGAAAAATCAAGGGATCGGCAAACCAATCCAGCGCAACAGCGCTCGATACTCCGACGCGCCCCTTGTTTCTTATGGACATAAACATATCGGGTGATAGGTGGGTGTAAACCACTCACCTTACCACTTCAAGAATACTAATGTGGTGAATCTTGATATAGAACAAGTTCTCGCCGATTGTTCTACTACAAGACTTTCAAGAGGCAAGGTATCCAGAAATATATTCCCCCCTTTTCATATTGAAACAAGGTTTCAAGTTCATCCCACATGTTGCTGCATCCACCAGTTGTTCTCACCAATAACCATTGGATCAACTTTGTACTACGATCCATTACTCTTTAAGTAGTTGTAGGTATATAGGCTGTTAGTGAAATTCTGTCTCCAAATTAACCAAATTACCTTCCCAATCCAAAGAAATATTTAAAGAAGTTTTGTAAATGAGTGCGTGTTACGTACCACGTACACAATCAACAGTTCAGTCGTAATTTGGGAAAAAAACACATTGTGCGCGTCAGGCGCCATTGGCGAGCCTCCAGTTGGGAGTACTACGGAGCGATACGCGGCGCTGGCGCATCGACGGAACAGCTGCCAGAATCAAAACACTTTTATAGCTAATAAAACACTTTTTGCCATTATCTAGTGGCATACTTATCAATGTTTTGGATGTCTTCGATATATTACTTGTTAATAGTATTTATACATTAATAAAACTGTAGAGGTCGAATGTCTGTACATTGAAAAAAAAATGCTTAAAATCAAGGGGGATGTAAAGGGAGGGAAAATACCAAAAAAAAAATTATTTATTTAAATTATTATTTTGTTGTTTCTCTATTTGTTTGTCTGTCTGTACAGACTAATTTCTGAAATGACCGATTTCAATGAATTTTTGCATGGTGATACTTTATATCCCTGGTCAACATCTTAGATGCTTTTTATTCCGTAAAATGAAAGGGTTACCGTGGGATAGTTAAAAAATCATAGTAACCGCGGACGAAGTCACGGGCAACAGCTAGTTTGAAATAAATGTTAAGCCTAATCTTTTACTCCCACTCTAACGCTAGATATCAGGTAGAATGGAATCATTTGTTCAGTCTTTTCAGATGTAAAATGAAACCTCTCACTAAGACAGGTTTCATTTTACAGGTTTCAATCTATCAACAGCAACACTGTTAATTATTTGTTAACAGCACATGACTCCCACTTTCACTTCGAAAGTCGAATCATAGAGTACTTATAAATAGATAGTTTTTCCTTGAACTTTAAACTTAAAATGTTGAGTAAATGTAAGGTTTTATAGCGATGAGTAAGATTATGTGAAATACTTGCGTGTTGTATGAAGCATCATATAATCACCAGTGTGGGGTGTATGAATCCCCACTGTTGGACACAGTATTTGCAGAAACATCACAGGAGTATGGCCCGTAGCAGCACCACTCTGGTTCAATGGGGGTATTGGATAAAATTGCTTGCAATAGCACAGTACACAATATTTGCATTATAAACTACATAATATTAGGTCCTTACCTATGAAATTGGTGTTTTGTATGGAGATTTTGGGGAATTCTGCATTTTCCATACTAAAATTTTTTCAGTTTTCTTCACAACGACAAATCCAAAGATAATAATATTTGACATGTCTCATTAGACAAGCTTTAGTAATATGTGTAATATCACACTTCATAAAAATTATTTATCGTTTTTAAGTGAATGCAAATAAAATGATGTATTCGGGAGGCACTTAAAAAGAGTTGTTTCCGTGTCCAATTTTAACACAATTAAACTTACAACAAATTATCAAAAAAAATCAAAAGAGCTCAAAAATATAGTCTATATTTGCTCTATATTTGCGATATTTGCTCTCATGGCTCTAATATCCGTTTTTGACGATTGAATCTTACACTTACCTAGCACTGCGAAATTACTAAGCAACTATTTATTTGAAGCGTCGCGGGCGCCACCTACTTCATTTTTCATACATTTTCTTGTAATTGCGTGGCCCGGCCGCTGGGGTGGTCGGTCGCGCAGACGCATATGATTCGACCCTTAAACAAAGTCATATCTGTTTATGTCATTTACAAAGTAGTTTCTGTACCTAACATCTTCAATATACACAGAAAATAAGTAGGAGGTTTGCAAACCAAATAATTTGTCAACGATTTGTAAACTTGTACCAAAGCTGTTTTTTTTTTGTTTTTTTTTTAACATTCACACCTTTCACTAGCCCCGTTTTAAGCAACTAATGCTGGTTGTGTTACGGACACTAGATGGCGGATAAATATATTTAATAGATATACATATAAATATCCTGAATAAATATATATAAACATCCAAGACTGGAGAACAAATGCTTGAAAATTCATCACCCAAACATTTTTCCCACCGGGGATCGAACCCGGAACCTCTCGAGATGGCGACGCCTTGAGACCGGCATTCAGACCACTCGACCACGGAGGTCGTCTTTTACACCCGACGTTCTATTGTTTAAACGTCACGTCTTCATATGTAAAAAGTTTCATATTGAACATTTCCCTTCCTTCTTCCCATATACAGACTGTTTATTTGTGCCCGTCTTCCTCGTCCAATCTTCTCTATCTCTCGCTTTGTCTCTCGCTTCCTTCTCAGCCATGTCCTCATTCACACAATCCGTGCTATCATAACCTCGGCCTTCTCTCTGTTATAATTTGTAAGCTAAGTTAAGAAGACGTGCTTTATCATTGTGTATACATAAATAGTATGTCTCACCTAATACTTTACCACGTATTTCAATTCTTATGCGCGAATTACGCGCTTAATCTATAAAGACATCATATTCTTAAGACAGGTTATTTACGGTAATTTTCCATTATTTTCATAAATTCTACCTGTCATTTCTGCCTGACAGTGACTAAAATTTCAGTTTCGGCTATTCGTCGACAAGATACTTAACTAAATTAGTTCGTAATAGTAAAATATATTATAAAATAAAAAATATATACAGACATTCACATCTATCAACTAGATTTTAATGAGAAATCATCATCACCCCATCATCCAGTTCTATTTCTAATTTGTGATGAATACGTAGTGTCCCAGATTCAAGATACAGTGTCATGTACTGTCGTTGTTTGTCGTTGGCAATGCATGTGCACTGTGATGTTAACCCTGTAACAGCAGGCAGATCCCTATACTGACCAAAAAGACTTATTTTCATCTATTGCCCAGATTACAGCAAATTTGTCATTTATGTTGCCGAAATATCTTTAACGCGATTATTGGAAAATTTGTTATACATGAGCCAAATGTTAATCCTTACACGCACACTTGTTATTTAGGCCAAATTAAGCAGCTTACGCGCATGTCTTACAGATACTAGGTGACAGGCAAGCATAACAACCATTTAGTCTTAAATGCCAGCTACGAAAAAATTAAAAATCATCCTCCCTGGTGCCAGATACGATAAATAAATCTTATTGGATCTCTATGGAATGCAAATAAAAAGACAATAACATTACAGTGCGATATATAAAATTAACAATGTAACACTATTTATTAAATAGTTCTTGTGCTAGATTGACATGTTTATGTTTCAACAGTGAGGGAATAATTATATGAATTCGATAATGCTGTCCTATTAGACTTCTCGATATTCTTTAATTTAAATCCATTAAAATATCTATTTTATCATCTGCGTTCTCCAATAGTTACTTTTTACCACCACACATTACTTTCTGTTTTTACATTCGTTTCTTCTTTTATTACTGTCAAATCATCAAAGAGTATTCTCGTTAGTTCATCTCTCGATATCAGTCATCCTGAGCCTGTGGTCATTTATAGCACGATCCCGTCATTGCTTACAAAATAGGGGAATGATCGCGCTACATACTCCAGGGATTGAATCATATGTTAAATGAGTCAACACAGTCTCCTCGGTTTCTGTACTTTGTACTACAGGAATGTTGATAGAATTAGATTTAGATTTATGAATATTGGTTAAAATATAAAAGCTAATTTTGCAGCATTACTTGCTGAAAATGGGACAGTTGAAAGGTGAATGTCTGGAATCCTGTTTCTTCGTTCAAAACGCTATCAGAAGTACAAAACCATTTGCTTTGATGAAATTTAAGGCGAATAACAAAAGCAATTAAATTCCTTCCTTGGCAAAAGAACGACTCGATGGACGTATATCACTGTGTGTAGACCGTGTCCGACATGTCGATAGTAGCATACATCTCTTGCGCATCTTTTCACAGAGCACACGCTAAACCCGCCACTGCGTCTCGGCAATAAACCGTTCAACGTCTCCAGAACACTCTCAAACACCCAAAGAAAGTTGTCAATGCTGCCTTATTTTATTCCAAGCCAATTCCAAATGCATGCGTTTGATTGCTAGAAAACAAATCAGTGGCTGACTATAAACAGCTTTAGGATTATTCACAAGTTGTATTTAAATCGTTTGAATTTAAATGCTCGCAGTGTGACCCTTCCGCCAGTCTCGTCACGACTTTTCTTAGATATGTTACTAATATGAAAATTAGCACAGACATCCCCAAGAATACAATATTTTTTGTCTATTTTAAAACAAATTCTTATTGTTAGAAAGAGCTGTCATTTAAATGGACCGATTGTATGATACTGGTCATTACTATTGTTTAAGAGCGTAAGGAATGGCTGCCAAATGTGTTAAATATTAGCTAAGCTGACGTGACGTTGAATGTGACTTGGCTCCACACGAAGACACAGTTGGCAGCGGGTGCCACCTTGACCCCTGGAATTGTGACAGATTAGTAAAAGGAACTTCCTATAATAGCTCTCCGGCGAGTTCTCGGACACAATCTCCTAATACACAGTACATTTGATTTATTTTTTATCTTTGCTAACGTTTTCTTTTTCTCAATTATTGAACTCGGCTATTATTAACTCTCCGATTTCAAGAAAACCATTTATCTGCTGTTTACGCTTCACAAAGTTTACGTGGTGGCTATAGACATTCGAACGATTAACTTCTTTTATATGAGTCTCCAACCACGAATAAAATTTACATGCTGGCTATAAAAACACTATTTTAATGCACTAAACCAACCACCGTGAATTTATTTTTTCATATGTTTGCAATTGGATAAGGAGAGAGAAAGACCCTTTAAACGTAGGAAAGCTATGGACATGAAAGTGGAAAGGAGTGTAGAAGGCAGATCGAAGAAAAGATGGATGGATGTGAATGATGATGGTAAAGTAGAGAGTGAGCTGAGAAAAATAGACCCCCAGTAGAAATAGAAATAAGGCAGGAGAAAGAATAAGATTATGTTTGTGGTGTAAGAAATAAACATTTTTCTATCAGTTATATTCCTCTAGTGTAATATGTAATCATTTTATCTGTTTTGATAGCATCTGATGTTTGGCAAGAGTTTCCATGATATCACTGCATTATGTAAATCCACAAGATACGTCACCTCGCGTAATACCTATATCAGATGTTAAGCTCTGCTATTACGTAGTCCCATAAATACTTTAAAACAGCACAACCTTCTAATGGATTCAAAAAGAATTCCATGTGGAAGTTATTTCGTTCAGGTCTTATTTTTAAGAAAATAACCCTGAAGGAGAGAACATCTAAATTGCGTCAGACGAGATTTGCGTACACAACATTAAAATTGTGAATCGTGGGTATCGTTACAGCATCCGACGAAATTACTTCCTCGGCATGTAGAACTTCAAAAGACGGTCGTATGCTCGTATAATCTGGGCGTTTTTGCTAATTTACTATATTGCTAACTTTACTTTGCATTTGAATTTGTCGTCGCTGCACTTTGTGACCAGGATGATAAAGATTATATTTGAATGGCCTGGCGACTTTTGCACACTTTTTAATGATAATTGTCGTCGGTGCATGTGCAGTGGATATCGACGCCATCCGGCGCTTGGAGCGCTGCCAGGATACTGTCGCGAATAGTACCTACACGACTGTAGGTCGACGACTCCCGTCTTGAGATCTTCAGTCAAAATTGACTAATTTAGTTTTGATGAATTTTCATGTTTAAATTTTTTAAAAGCTTTCTTGGTTACGTGTAAATATTGCCAAAACAGATTTAAAACAACGAAATGGAGTGAATTGGACTCTAGTCCTGTTCTTAATGACATTCATCATGCACTTATTTAATTGACTCCAAAAGCCCAAACATGCCAAGTTTTCAGCACATAGGTACATGGACGGCGATTAATCAGTTCTGTGACGACACGCGTAACAACATACGTCAGGACACATGTATATTAATACGAATAACGATTTAATTCGATACGCTTTCGTGTCAGCCGTGGGCGGTGTGCAAAGCTTAATAAGGAAGGCTGTGACGTCGGTGGACGCCATTATTTTACAGTACTTCAATAGAAAACAGTGAAATGTAAATGGAACAGCAGTTCCTCGGGAATATAAAATAGCTTCTGTCTGTAGAGGTAATTACTATTATAAATACTGCGTATTTTAACGACAACATAAGTCAAAACGTGAACGTTTTACTCTTTGTTCAAACCAAATAACTTACGTTTACTCCTTCCAGTACATTAAAAATCTAAACAGTATCTAGTTTATTAAATTAGCACGTTTAAATCATCACTGCATATAGTGTTTCTAATGATAACTCTTCTATCTTACCAAAGAAATATTCGAAAATCCAAAAGGTCGATGTAGTTTATACGTTAGAGCCCATATTTATAAAGTAAAGGGCGTTACCAAGAACGCTAGGTGATTTCACAACATGAAAGCAAGCGGCCCGAGAATAGCTCGCACTTGACATTGGCCCGCTGTTGCGTGACCTTCTTGGGGATGATCAATCGTTCCACCAATTTGCAATTCGCTTTCGTGACCTCAATGTGACTCCGTACATTTACTTCGGTTTTACCGCTAGACCTAACTAAAACTTTACAATTTTCTTGACAATCGATGCACAATATCCAAAGGGTTTGTAAAGCATTGATATTTGGATGAAACTCGATTGGAACAAACGGATTTTCATTTATGAGCCTAAGAGTTCATTTTGAATCTTTATAATGAATCTAAATTCTTTGGTGTTATTCCATTGGCTTTTTGGCAACCCCATTTCTATCTATAAAGATTCAATAATTTATTTGTGAACTAAATGCCCTTTCCGTGAAATCTATTGATCTTGTCTTGAAACTTTCTCAGTTAAAAACTTTTAGTGGGTCTAGAAATAATGGTGTATCCTAGAAAAGTAATTTGTACTGTGTTTACATATCGCCGTTTTAGCCTGGTATAATATATGATAATAGCTTTGTCGGGCCGCTTACTACGGGTATCACAAAATTCTTGATCTTTATCCCTTTTGCCCCGGTCATTAATTGGAGCTAGCAATTATGCCTCCGCTTTATAATTTGAAATTTCCATTTCAGAGATAACTTTTTATTGATTATTTATTTTGCAGTAATAGATACGTCCGGTATAATTTATGAAGCCTAGTAAGATTGCTATTAAACTGGTTACTGTATCTCAGGTACTTAATTAAGTCTGCGTTTATTTTTTTAATTGCTAGAAATTTTAATTATTGTTATTTAAAAGGTTGTTATTGGACATCAATACATTTTCTTTCCTAATGAGCGATATGCAACAATATTTTTCTAGATCTTCTATGGACTACTTCCACAATATACAGTGCAATAGTGTTCGATCCAATTACAATTTTGCACAGTGCCAACGAATTCCGAGTACCCACTCTAGAGTCTCTTTGTCAAGGCAATTCAATTAGGGACTTTATGGAACAGTTTCCTGGTGATTCCTAGCATTGTGATAGATAGATTTTTTGCCATGCTACATTCAGCGGCTATCGATTGTGCGTTAGGAGATGGAATGTATTGATACATGCCAAGATTTCGGGAAAACTGCCCAAATCACACCATTTATACTCGTATGTGTGCTGTAACGCTATAAAAACTAATGAATTTTGAAGTTGAACTTTGGCCAAACATTCGGTAAAGTCTAATGTTTGGTCTAAATTCTATCGAGACGCCACAACTGGGAAAATGTTTAAGCCCCCTTAGTCCTACAATCTTTAGATGCACATTTTTATATTTCACAAAAAATATTACACCAAAAGCTTAATAAGAGCAATTGTATTTCAAACACGAAGACGAACACGATATAAACACGAAGTACATTCCCACATAATCAATCTATAAGTACGTTGAGCCCTAAACCTCGGCACGAATACAGCTGTTAAATTCGATTCGCTCACGTAACGCAAACAAATGTACAAATCGTCCAGCGATGTGCTAAATTTGTTTTAAAATCCTTGTGTACACACGGATTGACTAGTATACTTATGTCATTTGTCTATTCAATACATACATCCAATTCCAATGTGTCGGTAAAAGAGGGATGAAAATGAGATTCCTTTTCGCTAGATGGTATGTCAGTTCTAACCTATCCTTTTGTTGGCTTATTAACGACAAAGCCCATTTTGTTTCCAATTGAAACTGTGTAGACAGTTCTACGAGTAGTATTAAAAAAGTCCAGAATCATGCCTAATATTTATGTACAGTCACCGGCAAAAATATATGACGATTTTAGTACCTTGTCATTTTAAGGTTTAAATTAAATTACTTGTTTTGCGTACTAGATTCTGGTGATATGATAATATGACAGAGTACTAAAATCGTCATATATTTTTGCCGGTGACTGTACCAAGGACCTTTTACATGAGCCCAACTGAACATGTATTATATTTAAGGTGATCGAACAACGAAAACCATATTTTAACCATTTCATGATCCAAGAAGAGATTAGACTTGTACAGACTTGTCTTTTGTGAAGAATTTTACTCCCATCTCTGTCTTGTTTTCTAACATGTGATTCAAAAACCAATGTTTAAATATTATTGCTCGATCCTCTCCCTCTCTTTATTTTCAGCCATATTTGTTTACATTTATATTTTATAACAGCTCATCGTTGTTTGTAGCATGTAATCAAACGTTCGGTTGATTAGTAATAAATAACGGATGCTATTGTGGCGTGCGCCCGAGCTCAATATAGTTCATTAATTATGATAATTTATTTATAGAAATAGCAGTCGTCTGTGTTGTCGAGCTAATTTGATATTTGTTAATGAACCCCATTGAAGGATCGCTGTTTTAGTTGGGACTATATTGTTTATGTTCAACGATTAAATGATGAGTTCATCCATATAATGGATAGTAATCTCACAAAATCGGGAGATATTAAAGAGAGCAAATTCTTATTTCCTAATGGTCAAGATATAGAAAGACTAGGCTAGAATTATCCTGTAGCTATTTTCGCATATGTAGGACCTCAACTGGTATTGATAAGTCACTTACTCAGCTTTTCATTAAAACAAGTAATTTTAAAAAGTTATGATGTTACTATTAATTTAGAATTTTTGAATTGTTTTTTTTTATATATGTATTTATATAGTTTTCTGTTTTCTTGGACCGAAGCAATAGTATGGGCCTGGCTCATTATGTGTGTCTTTTTATAAAGAGGGTTGTGCCAGCACCGAGACGTTTATAGGTAAATGTTGTTGACGTTGAAGAGGTTTGCCTACAAGTTGATCAGGTTCACGTTATTTTATCTTTCAAGTCTCTGGGAGGTCTGTAATATTATTCGCCACCAACGCATCAGTGGTGAGTAAATTGCTATCTGATGTTACAAATCCACAGTTAATTCCTAGAGCGGTGCTTTCTCAAGTCCTGCGCCCACGCATAACAGAAAATCAATATAAATCTTGAGGAAAGCGTGCCTCCAAGATTTATAAGTGCCTGCACATTCATACTTACAGGGAATAGTCCGGTTTTGTAAATTGTTTTGTAGAACACGGTGTAGTTGAGAAAATAAATTGAATATTTTGTCAGGACTTATATTGCTTATTTCGGCTGCAAATCTGCACTGTTAGCATTTTAATTACAGGCAGTAATTATAATGCTGAATCATTGATTTCCGTGTAGGATCCACTTGTGACCTTTGTAGGAACTGCAGGCAGATCCGAGTTGTAGGAATCACACGCATTTAAGGTCTATTTCCAAAAACGTAATTTAAAAATATTTTCCGTCTTCATGAACACTGGCTTTGATTACCAATTTTATTCCTTTGGAGCTATAATTAAGAGATACCAACAAGTATTAGTTGATATTCACTGTCGTACTAATTGTATAGAGGTACGAGTATAACTCAGGTTATACAGATTGGGTTAATTTTAAAAGTCACTGCCGTTACACTTAGTTGATCCGTACCTTTGATCGTCACTTTGTTTTTTCCCCGTTTCTGTCTTCATTAGTCACAGATGTGGTAATTGAAAATTGACTTTATACTCTGTGGCTTAGATTGTAAAATGTACTGGATGATATTAATTAGCAATTAGATAATTGGTCCTTATCGGCCATCGACCCCAGCTAATAATATCGCGGTTATCTAGCTCGCTGTTTGCTGTGGGCACTAAAGCAATATTACTATTACTATGTGCAATGAATATTACAAATTATTAGATACTTCTGTAACAAGCGTATAGTTCTTCTTTGTTCCTCGGTCTGTATGTTTGTTTAGGATTTAAACCAAGTAAAAGAAAAAACTGTCAAAATAAGCTAATATTATATTTCGCAAAGGATATGTTTCGTTTTGAGCTACGAATTGTACAGTACTCGGTCAATAGGGAATATTACTCTTTACTGCAATTGAAAAAAAAATATAAATATTTTTGGTACATGATAGTTAAATATTTGGTAATGGCAAATGTTATCGCTATTTCATTTTATCAATAAAAAACAAAATAAAATGAGGCAATTGGCTAGTTGACTCATATCAAAAGTTCTGAAAATAATGCTTAATTCACATAGTATTAGTGCAAGGGTCCGAAATATACCAAGTTTAATAAATATAAATAAGCGATTTCTGTAGAAATATAATTTAAACGTGTTTTATTTTTACTTGTTTTCATCTGCCAAAAAAGCCATTGTTTACTTAGAACAATAAACGTCAATGTGACATTAAATCAAGAGTTCGCCATATTGACTTTGCAATGTCAGAAAGTATAATATAATGCTTTGTGACGTGCGCATATGAAAATTACAGGACAGGAAACTATTTCAAATTTTATTTTCCTATGTATAATACCTAGCCCAGACTCCATACAATATTGAAACATTGTCATTTTCAGGTTCTTATTAGTTAGCCTTTACACTGCCAGCTGCTGACCTCACGTCTACAATCAAAGGATCCGACGACGACGGTCCCAATCGCCTGAAACCTCAGGAAGCGTTGGCTTGGTTGTTTTCTATACTGAATCCAAATTTTACGAATCTTTAACACCGCCGAGTTACCACCTTTAATTAGTTAGCACGTAGATCCTACTAATTGTGGAATTAGCTTTAAAGTTTCGCTTTTATCTTCTTAAAATTAATTATCTCCCACCACTCCTATTTTAGTAGATATGATAGCAGTAGTTTTCTATCTGTTTTTTTATTTGCGATAATATTATTGTATTAAGAGACGCCCCTGATAGGCATTGACATATCAATAAAATCTCCTATGCTTGTATAAATAAAATGTTTATTTATGAAATCATAATCGAATTAATCATATTGATATTCCTGACTTCTTATCTGTTCCACAATGGTCTTGGAATTTCTCGTTAAGACTAATTGAATGATAATTCTAACAGCTTCCACGAAACAAATGGTCGTAGTCTTGGTAAATAAATATTGTCAATTTGCTACTTAGAAAGCAACGAATATGATTGTTTTAATACTTCTTTTACTTTGGGTCCAGTGTCCAGTGCAGTAAAAATTTTTTTTAGCTCTATTATTTTAATTAAGTATCTGCTTAAACACAGCAACTGATCGCTAAGGCGCATAATTTCATGTCATGACGCAGAATTTTATTTTGTTTATAATTTTTTTAGATAAATTCTTCGTTAAACTTACTATAAACGAGATTGTTATGTAAAAATATTGTAACATAACATATCATCACGCATCAAAATTACTGCAAAGGCTCGGCACCACCTAAAGGAAAGCAATAGGTTCATGTCTAGAAACCTCTAACCTTGCTGACCCCTTATTGAATGGCTCCCCCATTCAATTATAAAATATAACGAAAGGGAATTCCATACACTAGATGTGCGCACAACGCCTGCCTTAGCCTCTTTGTTCATGACGACAAAGAGGTCACGGTCAATGGCTCCACCTCCATTTTTCTCTTCCTTTCCTTATACCTAAAATAACTAGAACAGCTAAAAAAGGCGTCATAAGCGTGTGACGTGGTCCTCTCGATTGTATGACCGCGTCCCTCGGGAGCGGCCGGCGATCGTCAATTGTCGAAAGGTCGCGGCTTATTGTGTGCAAATGTCGCCGGGCCGCCTATGGAAATTGGTCGTTACACCTCCCTCTGTAATATCTGTAATCTACATGAGCTGATTTGATTTACTACATGCTCAAGCAATGGGCTCAGACGCAGAATGTCCACTGCTCGCAAAAGGTCTCTTTCGCAAAATGTCCCTTTTTAATTCTGACTTACTTTGACATATTTTTTTTCCTAATTAACTTACACATACGCATTACTTGACATGTCTTATTGCAAATTATGGCAAACCCGAAATTTTTTTTTTTATTGAGCTTTCAAGCATTACCGTAAGGAGATCCGCTCCCTTCCAACCAACACAAGAAATTCCAATGTCTACCAAACACAGGGTGAAATCGAAAATAATTGACAAATTTTAATGGGGGGTTTTAGTGCTATTAAACATTATATTTGTGAGGGAGAAAAAAAATTCTAACTTGTGAAAAAAATCAAAATTTTCAGTTGCTTATACTTGAAATATCCCGATTATTATAACGTTTAAAATGACCTGTAAAATTTTGTCGAATGATTTAAATTTCACCCTGTGTTTGGTTTAAACGAATCAAATGTTTACTTGGAACCACTGTCTCTTCAAACGAAGACCACCTCGTCGTCACCATTTAAGTTGGCACTATTCCAGCGAGGATTAAGTAACTCAGTAGCTCTTTTTTTGTCGCACCAACCATAAATGGAATTCGTTGCCATTGCCAGCACATGGGTTGCCTCTTTTTTACTACAGCCCCTTTAATATAAACCTATTTAATCTAATTTAATTTTTCTACTTTCTCTTGCCCAAGTACCCTGTTCTCAATTCTGTAGGTATGTCTTCTTGTTCCTCTCCATTTTATGTTCAAGTGTATTCATTAATTAATACTCTTTCTAAAGTATATGATCAAATCTTCAATCGGTCGGTAGTAACAATATTAGTATGCAAACAAACAAGCTTGAAACTAAACATCGACCCCCTTACTCACAAATGCTATTAAAATTTTAAGCAACAATTGCTTTAATCTTTTAAAGCGTTGAATTATAGCTAAAACCTTAAATCCGTTAGCAGCAACTACTTAGAACTTTATGCCGGTACTTTTACAAGTTTTTTTCTTGTCTTTATGATATCTCCGTCAGCAACAGCCCCGGCACCCTCAACGTAATGCATTCAAATTTGAGTTCTTTGATGCATCAAATAAGCCATAAATTTGTCGAATATTCGTCAACATTGATACATTAGAAACGAAATCCCAAAATAAAAGCTATACAATTTTAAATGTGTTGCTTTCACAAAATACTAGGTCTGATACTAAATAACATTCCACAGTTATCATAATGATTCGTAAACATCCCACCTACTTACATTTTGCGTTGAGATAATATTACGATATAATATCAAAAATAGATAATTGTTTAATGAAATGGTTACGTCAATTAATTATTTATCTAACGAGCTGATTTATAATGGTTATTAATTTCACTAAGCACCGCAAGATTAAATGTAACTTTGATTTTCTCGATGCTTAAATCGTTTGTAATTAGAGTTTTATTGGATGGAACGTTACCGGAATACCAACAGCGAAATCGTCCACTTGTTCAATAGTTGGATGGAAAATCCAACAGGGCCCGCATGAAATCATAAAATGGTACAAATATACTAATTTATATAGTGAAAGAAAGGCTAAGTAACGTTAATCAACGTCAAGTATTTAGAGTAATCCACTAATGTTTTCTTTCCATAACATCCTGTAGGAGATAGGCGGCACTTATACGGCTTCTAATGTTTACATAAAATTAAACAAAGAGACAATCCCGACTTTATCCCGTTTGCTCAAGTTTAATAGAGGCTACAACTTTCCACATTCTATGATCCTGGTATATTTTCGCTTCCTCTACTTTCAATAATGTGGTCAGTCGTCTATATCGTCGTATGTATTCAGGTGAAGTAGTGCTTTTGGCCTGACCCTTTAAAATGTCGTCGATTTAGTTTCAAACATTTTTAAAATGTACAAGTAAGGCTCACTTGCAGGAAGTTTAAATCAAGATTTAATCTCGATTTTGTTATTTTTGGCAATTTTACTGTGGCTCTTATGTCAAAATTTGACAAAATCGAAATATAACTATGTTTAAAATTTCCTGCAAGTGACCCTAAAATTCGCTATCATACCCTACTGACTCTTCTGTTTTCAATAAAACTAAAACTCGGATGGTTTGACTGGTGTGTTTACCTTCAAAAGCAAACGCAAAAATGTTGAGTTGAGGAAGCTGTCTGTATAGAACAATAAGAAGTAACCGTCTCTTTTTTTTCTTTAGGTGGAACAACGCGATGTGCCCGGCATCGACTGCGCGCACCTCGCGATGGACACCGAGGAGGGCGTCGAGGTCGTGTGGAACGAGGTGCAGTTCTCCGAGCGCAAGAACTTCAAGGCGCAGGAGGACAAGATCCAGATGGTGTTCGACAACCTCACCAGACTCGAGCACCCCAACATCGTCAAGTTCCACCGGTACTGGACCGACACGCATAACGATAAACCGAGGGTACGCACACTATACTATTCTTTTCACGTAAGATCCTTGGCCTTCCTACATGAAGAAAATCATGAGGAGTACGGACCGTGTCACCGGGTTGCTGGCCCAATGCGGATTGGTGGGTAGAAACGATTTCGGTAGCGACAAATTAGTTATACATATTTCGAGTAACTCTATTTCTAACTTACTTGAAACTTGTATTTCTGTCCTACTGTCTCCGAACTCAATGTATATTAAAAGGAGTATAATGTTAAAGGTTAAAGAGGTTTAGTTTGAGTTGTATGTTCGGGTTAATCAAGGTGAGTAAGGTGTATTATCAAGGGTTCAATTGAGTGCATGTACTCAGGAGCTATTTATTCCAAGTAAATTTTGCGCCCATGCAAAATCGGGGTTGCTGGCTATTTTATTATAACATCATAACTTTATTGAGTGATACAAGTACAACCAGAATCGATCGGACAATTGTCGCGTTAATATTAAGAAAAATTGTCCCGATTGTTTGCCAACCAATATTAAAACAACAAAATGTCAACATTAAAGGTAATAGAGATACACTGTGCTGCAGATACGAAGGTCTATCGTTAGCACCTTCAATATAGTGTTGACAATAATTTATACGTAACTACCGGCACGAGACGAACGATGTTTGAATACGTTTAATTTTAGTCATCATTCATGCTGCGAATGACAGCTTTATGACGATCATAAACGCTACCGTTTTTATCATCGGCAATAGATACACAAAGAGATATGGATGTGACGTTCTGTCTGGGAGAGTATTGAACAGAATGTTTCATTATGGTACAAGTGTGTAAAGTTGGATATTACCGCTGAAGCGACATTGATATTATACGACGTTTTTCAACACACTTGCGAATAAAATAATACTACCCCATTTTGAAAAGTTGATGAAATGTACGAAATATTTCAATACATGTATTCGATACTATCCGAAAGTATTCAAATGTTCTGTAATGAACATAGAAAATCGATCACGATCTTTTTGGTATCAAAACTTTATCAAGAAAACTCAATCAACATAAAAAAATCTATAACTCACTAGTGAATAATAGTAATAAAAAGGCACAGTGTGAATAACACGTATCATTATGTGCCTGATTGCGGTGAAATTTGAGTCACTTTGTGACGGGGTGGACCGATGATAAATAAAAGGCCTTCCTTATCGTCACTTATGTATTTTATATATGTATATTAAGGCACAACTAAAACAATTATATAATAAAAGGTAAATTTCACTGAACACACAAAAACAATTTCACATTTAACACTAAAATATATTATGAAAGGTAGGGCTACTTACAATAGTGCCTTAAAGAAACTTATAGACTTTATAATATAGCCGGAACTGGTAATCGGGAATCTTGTGGCTTTTGTAACTTTTCAGGATAAAATTATTATAACTTGATCACCACATTATAAATACATTAAAATAATGTTTTAAATTGTTATCGGTGAGTCAACCGCTCTACACGCTGACTGGTAAGAATGAATTTCGAGAACAAAACAAATAAAAAGAGACAAACAGTAGATTTAAAAACGGAAACCAAGAGAAAAATGGCCAGCGAAAAACGCAATGACAGCAACGAGTCGCTAATATAGCTATAGCGCCTCGTTACAACTTTATGAGCAAGTGTGTTGAAAACTAACTAGCTATGTAAAAATATTCCTATTAATGGAGCAGTGCAGGACCGATTGTTTTGGAGATGTTCGGGGTAATCTAACACCAAAAAATCGACTAACAAAGCACACTAAGTTAAACTTAGATTTTAACTTACGTGTAGATATACAGGATTTTTTTAAACTCCTAAACGATTAAAAAATCTGCAACATAATGAAAAATTATTGATGAATAGGAATTCAGTACCCAACAATAATAATTTATTTCCTTTTTATAGCTGATTGTGTTGTTATTGTAAGCAAGAAAATTGCGAACAATCTTGATACCATCTTTTGTGTCTAAATCCCAAACGTATTGAAAGGAATAGCAGATTTCAAAGACAAAGGGCTTAGTAATCATTTCCTGCTTTTCGTTCTTAAAAAGATAAGCTTATTATTTCTGTAATTGAAATATCTCCAGACTTCCAATACTGAAGATGATATTTTCTATATTGAATTCAGCATTAATAAAAAAAACAATTCCCACAGGTTATATTCATAACGGAGTACATGTCGTGCGGGTCCCTGAAGCAGTTCCTGAAACGCACCAAACGCAACGTCAAGAGGTTGCCGCTACAGGCGTGGAAACGGTGGTGCACTCAGATCTTGTCAGCTCTAAGGTGAGCTATATACTGATTTATGGATATTATAAACCATCGCCCCGAGAGTTTAAAACATTGCTACGGCAGAAGCTCCCACGGAACGGCTCGAAAGTTAGTGGGTACTCCCAGTACGATTGGATATGTCCCACACACACCTACAACACACCAGTGGTAAGTAAGGTCCGTAAATAGATTAATCCTCGTCAACGAAAAAATGTAATGGAAAGCTACGCATTTGTACCCAAAAGTTTTGATTTGTTTTCCCAATTTTTCAAGCGATCGTATTTTTATGTTACTTGTCCATATAGGCCGGCGCTGTTCTATTTGTAAAAGTTCCAGAAAACTCATATTACTCTGTACAACATTTTCAGTTATCTACACGAATGCGTGCCGCCCATCGTCCACGGGAACCTGACCTGCGACACCATCTTTATCCAGCACAACGGGCTCGTGAAGATTGGCTCCGTGGCGCCCGACGCCATCCACCACCACGTCAAGACCTGCCGCGAAAACATGCGCAACATGCACCTCATCGCGCCCGAGTACGGATGTAAGTACACCACCTTCCTCCACACTACTACTAGGTGCTTAACGGTTTCATCTGCTTGGATCCTAGCAGCAAATACTCTTGTTTCTTCTGCACTTGACTTATCACCTCCAAATATAAACGCATGAATGTCGTCTCTCATTAGATTAAGACTCATGTTTCGTGTCGAAAAAACAAGAGATGCACACCAGGATCTTAGCAGGAGAAACATAATTTTATGTATTTATTCCTAATTTTCTTTCCCTCAAATTAGCATCTCAATTGGTGACGCCAGCGATGGATATCTACTCGTTCGGAATGTGCGCTCTGGAGACGGCAGCTCTTGAGATTCAGGGCAATGGCGACTCTGGCAGCCACGTCACCGAGGAGCACATCATGCGTACGGTCGAATCTTTGGAGGAGCCGAGGCAGAAGGATTTCATATACAGGTACATTCCCATTTGAGCAGGTGTCGTATTTTAGTAAAGCGAGTGACGGTAAGTCTGTGTATGTGGGTGAGTCTGCTTGCGTCTGGCTCCGCAGCAATCGGGGCCGTGTCTGATCGCCGGACCTGTGCTTTCAGGTGCATTAACAAAGACCCGGCGAAGAGACCGACGGCGCGGGAGCTACTGTTCCACCCGCTACTCTTCGAGGTGCACTCCTTGAAGCTATTAGCGGCGCACATACTGGTCAACACCACAGGTGAGTTATTCTATTCACGGAATGCTACTAGGTACTGACCATTATCTTCGACTCTCATTCTACTTTTAAAATGTCATATCTAAGATTCAAATCTTCGACTTTCCTATCATGTTTCCAATTCAACTTGTATTCTTCCACTCTGTCCTGTAACTCGTCTAGTCACTACACACTACACAGTCCCTTCTGCATCATATTATTCATCTTATGAATATTTTTCTCACTCCACACTCGTCCACTCGAATTGAAAAAATTGTTCCAGCTTAGAGTTGTAGTTTCAATAAGGAATTGCGGCTCGTTATCGAAGGAAGTGTCAAATCGTTCAATGAGAATTGCTCTACCGATCCCATAGTTAGAGACGAAATGATCATTATTGTGCGGTGTGGTGTTGCAGCGAACATCTCCGAGACGATAACGGACGAGGTGGCGGGCGGCGAGGCGCTGGCGTGGTGCGTGCGCGGCGGCGACGTGGTGCGGCGCGAGGCCGCGGACCTGCCGCACGCGGAGAAGCTCGAGAAGTTCGTCGAGGACGTCAAGTGATTACGAATCTTATATTTAACTTTTCTCCGTTTGGGAGTTTCCCTTTATTTTAGTCTGACCTTGAAATTCATTTTTTATATTTGATTTGTAACTTTGGTTGTTATTTTATTATAAAATATCGACTCTCACCCGAGCTGGAGAATCTTTCGAGTGATTTTAAATTTGGAGTCTCGCAAGGTTCTATATTGGGACCGTTTTGATCAATACTAAATGTAATGTCACTATGCGGTGTGTAAATGCTGTTAGATAATGATCCGTCTACTAAAATTGTGAATAATCTTTACCTCTCAAGAGAGCGTGTCTCGTAGACGCGTTCGTATTCGTAATCCCCCGTTGTCGTGCGCAGGTACGGCATCTACCCGCTGACGGCGTACGGCGGCGGGGGGCGGGGCCGGCCGACGCCCGCGCCCGCGCCCCCCGCGCCCGCGCCCGCCGCCTCCCCCCCGCCGCGCGACACGGAGTCGCGGCGCGCCGTCAACATGATGTGCAGCCTGCAGCCGCACCCCGCGCCGCCGCCAGACCTGCTGGTAACCGCCGCATACATGTATTGGGTCCTTACCTATGAAATTGGTGTTTTTATTCTGTCTTAGCAATTTGTCCGTAATTATTAAGTTTCAGAACATTCTTATAAAATAGTCGCTTCTTCTAATAATAGACCATATATTTCAGCTCGTTTTATTTAATTTGATAATTTTTTGTAAGTTTAATTGTGTTAAAATTAGACACAAAGACAATTATTTTTAACTGCCTGCCGAATACATCATTTGATTTGCATTAACATAAAAACGATGAATAATTTTTATCAAGCGTGTTCACACACATATTGCTAAAGCTCGTCTAATGATACATGCCAAATATTATTATCTCTGGACTTGTCGTCGTGAAGAAAACTGATAAAATGTTAGTATATAAAATGCAGACATCCCCAAAATCTCCATACAAAACACCAATTTCATAGGTGAGGACCTAATATATGACTCTCGTTTAGATTCGACTGCAGACATCCGAAACTAAATTAGAGCAGGGTCTAAGAAACGTAGCGTAAAAATAAAGAAGCTATAACGTGAGGCGTGCGTTGCAGATGACGATCCTGCTGCGCATGGACGACAAGATGAACCGGCAGCTGACGTGCGGCGTGTCGCGGCGGGACTCGGCGCCGGCGCTGGCGCACGAGCTGGTGCAGCTGGGCTTCATACACGAGGTGAACGGCGGCTGACCGAGTGCTCCCTGCCTCTCGCTAAATTGCTATTTTGTCGCTGAGAACCTTTAGGTCCTCGCTAAGCATTCAGCTAAGATGGCGTCGACACTCAAAAATAAGTGTATTTGTGTGTGTCCCAGGCGGACCGCGACAAGATCTGCCGGCTGATGGAGGAGACGCTGCGTGGGTCGGCGCCCCCGCCGCCCGCCCCCGCCCCCGCCGCGCGCGCGCTGCACGTCGCCAGCTAGTGACCGCCGCACCTGCCGCCGGTACCGCCGCACCTACCGCCGCTGCTGCCGCCGCCGTCGCCTGAGCGCTCGGCGCCCTGCTGCTTCTGCCTCTAGGACTCCGCTGCCACGGCCACGCTCTAACATATTCATATAGTGTAGGTTTGCAACTCCCATCATCGTGGTCGTGAGCCTCCCTCGGTTTCCTTCCATCGTCAAGCGACGACCGTCTTCCTCGGTGCTGCATCTTCGATCGTTATTACATGTCACCCTCCGCCTTTGATGGTGCTAAAACTGATGCCGTCGATGACCGAGTGTAACTTTAATCCGCAATCGAAGACCCTGAGCATCTGGAATCTTAGTCGATTGGAATCTTGTTGCATTAAATCCGTCACTCTAGATCCAGTCATATTCCCAATTGTCGATTGACGAATTCGATTCGGAAAGTCACATCTCGACTCGTTCGATTCAAGACATAATGATACAGGATTATTTATAATGAATCAACAACCTCGGAATACTAGATAGCTTACATCATAAATAACAACATTTGTTCTACGAATTTTAATAATTCCACACATTTTAATTTCATACAAAAGTAAATATCAATCTCTGAATCTTCTTAACTCTGTGCGCATCGCACGTGCGAGCGTCGCGCGTGTCACGTTTTTGTTTGAACGGAACATAGACTTACTTAATGTCATGATAGTACATTATAAGCTTGTAAAGTCATTTTTTATTAATGTGTTGTGTTCTGTTAAAACTCGTAAAACAAATGTTGTTATTTAATATGTTAGCCGCCTAGTCTTGCGTCTCGCTAGATTTTAAAAAAACCCTGTAGAGATTCTGTTTTCCGAATGGATTTATTCAGAGTTGAGAAAAGGGAGGTTGATTCGTCCGGATACGCTCGACACAATTGAATATTATATTGATAATACCCTTGTACCGAAAAATAACAGACGGTCTACCGGAGAAAATCCGAATATGTACTGACTAATCTACATATAGTCAATCAAAAATAAGTCACACGTTTGCTTGAGAAACGGATTGAATCCGAGTTTGTACGAAACAGATTCATTTCGGGCCTGAAAGATTCCAGATGCTTATAGTCAGTCTTATACTATAAAGTTATAATGCCATCCCGCTTCTTAAAGTTAATTTCATTATTTCACAAGCCCGAGACTTGTGGCAGTGGAGTCGTAGTCGCCGTCTGAGGTCCTTGGTTAGGACTTATCATTTTCGTTATTCGCTTTACCGGCGGATATCAATATTTACTTCGAAATAAGTTACATGAACATATTTTTTTTACTTCTCACTATTAGATCCCTATCTTCCTAGGCTGGTTCTTTTAAAAACGAATAGCCCTTAACTAATTTATCTGTATTATTTTAATTATAATTATTTTGTAGTGGCGAGCGATCCGCCGCCCTGAAACCCAAATAGAACCTAGTCTTATCCCAATAAACCCTTATGTCATCAGTAGATTAAGAAGCGGCCCAAAAACGCAACCTTGTGGCATCCCGAGCGAATGTGACGCCGAACCAGTAGTCGTCGGCCATGACGCTTCCGTCTCGCGCTGATCGTTTGATATCGTTCGATCGTCTACACCTAAACGCCATTTATGTATTAAAATTTTATCATGATACACTTTATCAAAAGCCATCTTAAAACCCAATATCATACCAGGCGGTAGAGAGGCCATCGGCACTAACGTTATCTTATACTTCCGGAGCACTTAGCTTTTATTGATATTTAACAAGGTTTTATCTTAGTCAACTAGACGCGGACACGGTTTCAACGCTAACCTAAAAACCTTGCATTTGATAACATCTCGTGGTTAGGTTCAAACTGTCCCGTATTAGGTTAGGTTAGATAATAATGCATATTTATACTTAGAAAAGGGTCTTATGAAGAGATTTTGTATCGCCGATGTATTTTTGCATACGAAAGAGTTCGATGGACCGCGGCTCGCAAATATTTTAATATATTTACGGTTACTTGTGACTTGTTTTGATAATACAACAGATTGCTAAGTTTTCGTATTTCTGTCGACTTTGTATATTTGTATACACTTTAATATTTGTCTTGTTACGCATTTGTTTATTCTTCACTATAAAATTTAATCCAAATGTACTCATACAAGTGACTGTATGTCTATTTAGAATTTATGTAAGTCACAAGAGACAACGTGGAAGCTAAGAAACAGTATTTAGGTGCTAAAACATATCTTGCGGTTTGTCATATGAACAAAATTATTGTTTCGTATAAAATGTCTATAATTTTATATTAATTGTTTGAGTCATATGTTTCTTTGTCTGCGGCCGCAAGATCTTTACAGCTCTTTTGATTCCTTGCGTCTTCAGCACTTACTCACTAAACAGCATTGTATTTATGTTTAGAGGCATATTTGACTCTTGTATGCGATATAATGAATTTATTAGCTTTAAAATGTTTCCTTATATTATTTTCTATTGTAATGTTTTGGAGTAAATCAAACATAAACACTGGCTTTAGTCTGTAAGTGATTTCGGTCTCAAGACAATTGTAAAGAAACCATCTACTAGTCGATCGTGAATCTACCCGAGATATTTGTATTAATGAAATTGATACGCTTGTGGTTTGTTAAATTGTAAAAACTTGATAACACTAGGAAATTGTAATTTGTGTAAATTGTAAAGGATTCGGGAATGATCGTAGTGGTCAGCTTGACATCGAGAATGATCTAGTGATCTTGTATGATTGTGTAAATGTTACAAATGATATTTAAAAAAATATTTAATTGAACGATTAATTTTAATTATAATTATATGTATAGTGAGGCTTCCTCTTAGAGCTTTATGGATGTGGTTATAAGTATACGGAAAATTGAACATACTCACTACAAAGATAAGTTTCAAATTATATTGTACTCGCTTTGAGTTATTTTTCGCCGTGAAATTCGTTTGTCAGTTTCACTGGAGTGGAATGTCGGGATTGCTAGGAGATCAGGCAGGGAAGCTGTTGACGTAAAGCAGTCTTTATTTGTGTAGGAGTAAGGCTGCAATTCCCGCGCACACTTCGATATGATCAAAGTCAATTGTTAATTCGTGTGATGTTTTGTAACGTAAAGTCGAGGACGTTATTGCATTTATAAACATACATTTGTTCAGATCGTTTGATTTTTCTATACGTACGCTATAGTGGTGCTAGTATGTATGTACGGCATTGTATAAATTGCTTATTGTATAAATTTAATGTTAACTCCGCGGTGGCACCTTGTTTTAGTTTCGTTATGCGTTTAGCGACCCTGTTCAAGTATAACTTCAAGTTAAGCTTCACTGAACTTCTTTCTATTGTTGCCAGCATCCAGAATATTTTTTGTCTAAATATTGAGAAGTCTACATATATTAACCACTGAAATATTTTAAAAAAATTGATTTTGTGTCCCTAAAGAGGTAAAATTTGTTTTCAAAAAGATTAAGTCATTGAATGTTTCTCAATAACTTAATGTTCAAAAATTTATTGCCAATGTTTTTGTTCGTGTTGATGTCAACATAACATGACTGCCTCAGTATTTAACCATAGTAAGTCTATGCCGGCCTTTTCTCGACGTTAGAAAGAGAAGACACATTCTTATTCCATAAAATCTGTGAATACGAATACGGTGCTGAATTCTATTTCTTTTTTGTTGAAGAATTTTCTGTTTCGGTCAAAGCTAGTGGTGCCAAAATTACCAAGGTGCCAACAATACCTATAGTGATTGTTTTGTTCTGACAATACGTTTGTGCAACACCCAAAACAACCTCTGTTTTTAAAATTCGCTTATTAAACTTTCATTAATAGTGGGGGCGAATTTCAAACTTATTTATTTTTGATTTATTTTATTCATTTATTCATTTACCTCTCATATAAAATGTTCTTATTATGACAAATTAATGTATTTTATTGTTTTTTTATTTTCCCAATTGGATTATATGAGGATACTACAGAACAAATAAATTGTAGTTTTTATACATGTTGGTAGTCGTCCGTCCGTCGCCGGCGCAGAGATCGGCTCGTTTCTATGTAACGCGCATATTTTGCTATAAATGGTGATTCGATCTCCAGTGAACATTGTAGATTATTTAGTATTATTTGGTACCTTGTGTATGTATTTGTATAATGGAGTAACTCTTAAATCGTGAAATTGAATTTTTTTTCCTAATTATTGTCGGACAAAAATCCTGCTTCATCTGGTTTTTTTTAATGAATACATGCTAAAATGTTCACTTAGAGAACGTCACCTTCCCCAAATCCCCCCTTGTAGTGCAGTGCGTATTGGGAATGTTAGTGTAGTGTAAACGAAAGACTGGTTAATGTAACGAGATAGCGTATTGGAATGGATGCCCGGCCCTGGGACTATAAATTGGTTAGATTAGACTCCTTATAATAGACTTCTCTCTTAAGCGTCAACAATTCGGAGTTTCATTAAAAAAAAATAGTTTGTCATTGCAATTATAGTAATACACCATTGCAATTTTAACCTCAAAGCTAAATAACTTAGTTATCTATTATTGTTATTGTAGCAGTTTGATGTTTCCCCTTACATAATATACCTAATGCCACAATCATCATATACGTAGGTAAAATTTATTCCACTTATTTTTTAATTTCGATTCTAGTCCAAATTTTATACGGAACCAATTATGTAGCTTTTAATTGTGCCTTAATGTATTTACTAGCCGTTACCCGTAGATATGTACTAGGCACTTAAATGTTACACTAAATTGATAGGTAATTTGGTAGATCTTGAAAAATGTTAAAGTTGACTTGGGCCGTTCTTTCCCCGGGGCCGCGGCGGTGCGGAGGGCAGGTATCTAGCTAGTAACGTGGCGTATTCATGTAAATAATCGCTTCTAGTATAAAATAATAATTGTAAATGAATATTATTATCGTTCGCGCGTCGTTACGGCCGCTCACAATGTCATTATTATACAAATATTAACCATATTATAGTTTTCGTTTTTCATTTGTTATGTTAGTATGCCTCGTGTTATATTAAAATTATAAAAAAAAAGAATTTCCTTTATGGCACAAGTTTTATTTCAATAAATGTACATTAGATAAAATATCGCTTGTGTAATGGAAATCTTTTATCTACCAATTTGTGAATCCGATATCAAAACAATCTTATATTTTGAACACACGAGGCGACTAACGGAACAGTTCACGGCTTTTTATGGAGTATATTTTTTATAATTCTGTAGGCGGACTTTGGTGGACGCTACTGCGAGTGCGATTGCGACAGACGCCGTGACCGTGACTCGCACAGAAAAAGACATTTCGATAAAAAATGGCTATTTTTTTTTTAATTATGCACCTATACGGTTCTGCCCTCGCCCTTAAGAACCTGTCTGTCGAATGCTCATTGCTGGCATCAGTCTATTAAAGTCGCAGTTGCGAAGTCTGTCGCAGCTTGGTACGCAGTCGCATCCCCAAAACACCGCCTCCGCTGAAGAGTTTACTTACCCAAATACATCGTTACCTTGGTCGGTTTGCTTGTGCATCTAAACGAGATGTCTCTTCTTTGTTCCTATATCTTGTTACGTTTTCATATAACGTCATTACGTTTTTATTTACAATGAAAATGGACACATTAAATTGTTTTTCTTTTATTTCGATTCCAAACGATTCGTTGTACATACGGTGTTCTGTTTATTATGTCCAAAGAAGGAATGTGTTCATTTAAAAATTGTCATTTTTTTTGTTTTATTTGAATTTTTATGCATTGAGATTGTAAAATAATTATTTATTCGATCCAGAATTGCATTTCCCACTCGGTACGGAGCTACTGGTGTTATTTAGGCCCAATACGATGTCAAACGAGTATGGTTTAGTTGTAACTATAGTACTAACTTATATGATTATGCTCAAAGTGACGTATAACCCATAACAAGTGATCGAACGATCGAGTGATGTTTGCATACTATTCTAAAATGAAAATGTCAATAAAATTGTATTTTAAAAACGAGCAAGAGTTTTCTTTTTAGTTTTAAGATTATCTGTTGAGTGTCGAACTGTTGGCTTTCTACGATTTCAACCAGATGTCTTCATATAAGGGCTCATTTTAGGAGACGCGGGGCGTCAGGTGCCGCCAGAAAAACAAACATACGGCGAAGTATTGGTGCGTTTAAGGAGCGTCTCCTTTTCGTTTTCGTAAGCTTTTGTTTGAGTTGTAGCGTCACATGCCGCGAGCGATGCCGCGGCGGACGCGGCGGGTGATGCCGCGGCAAGCAAGCAGGATTGATTGCTTTTGTGACAGTGACAGTTTGTGACAGAGTGACAGTCTACAAGTTTGAGTTTGCTCGAGCCGCTTGACGCGCCGCCTCACCATAAGCGGTAAAACGCCTGACGCGCCGCGGGAAGCCACGCCGCCCGCGCCGCTCGACGCACCGCAAGTCCATAAACGAGCCCTAAGGTTGCCTAAAAATATACCAATAGGAAGATACCATTTTGCGAGTCACGAAAAACGAAGTAATCCTATTGGTGTATTCTTGCTCGACTCAGTATAGCTACTAGCTCAGGTGGAAAGCATCATGCTGGCCCAATGCGGATTGGTGGTGGGTCGAAACGGTTCCAATAACGACCGCAACCAAAGTTAACCCATCCAAAACAGACCACAGTGAAAGTAGGCTGGCTACTTTATCCATACTAATATTATAAAAGCGAAAGTAACTCTGTCTCGCTTTCACGTCAAAACTACTGAACCAATTTAACCGATATTTGGTACACAGATAAACTATAGAGCCTGAGAAAGGACATAGCTACAGGCTACCTTTTATTCCGATATTCTCATGGGAACGGGTGAATGTTAAAAAAATTAACGCCTCCCAGAAAAATAAAGGACAAATTTACGCCACTATGAACTTTGCTTCTAATAATAGAGTAGGAGTAAATTTTCAATTCCACTAATCAAGGCTACTATTTTAATTTCAAAAATCTTCCAGCGTTGAATAGTGTATTAAATGAGGAAGGCTACATACCATGACATTATTTCAAAGTAACTATTCTTCGTGGACGAAGTCGCGGGCAAAAGCAAGTGTAGCAAAATTTTTAAATTGAAAACTAAAGCGTAGTATTAAATACACTTACCACGCTACGCTACCGAACATCCTGACACAAATTAATTTAAAGTAACAGATACAGATTCATAAAATTATTCAGTCTTTTCAGCCATTAAGCATGTATTAGCTTATGGTAACTCAATGCATGTATTGTATTATTATTAATTATTATTAAATTAAATTATTATTAAGTATTATTAATTATTTAAGATTCTATTTTATCTTCATTCATTGTAGATATGTAGTCCCATACAAGAATTATAAAAGTACAAATAACAGTCGTCGCGAACTAACGCAATAAAAATAATTTCCATAAAATTGTAGCAGACAATATTCGCGTGTTTTGGCAAAGACACGCACGCACGTGTGCCAAAAGCCTAGATTTTTTAGTTATCCTTATCACCATTAGGCGCTATTGATCTAAAAGAATCTATTCCTGACTGTAATCCATTTTGTATGGTTAAGTATTTTCTGTAGAGTATATACAAAAATATACCCGTGTAAAACTATGTAGAGGTAGAAAGAAATATTTCTGCTTTCGACATGAAGAATATTGTCGGTTTTTATCTGTTTCGTGGGCGGTAGGAAGTGATCAGCGCATGAGCAACATTGGTGGGAAACTACATACATACTCTTTGCATTGGTGAGTGTTTCAGAATTATCAGTCGTCGTCGTCGTCGTCAGCCTATGGCAGTCCACTGCTGGACGTAGGCCTCCCCAAATTCACGCCACTTCGATCTATTTTCGGCTTCTCGCATCCAGCTCCTGCCAGCCACCTTGCGCAAATCGTCACTCCACCTGGCCTGAGGGCGCCCTACACTACGCTTGCCGAGGCGCGGTCTCCACTCCAGAACTCGTTTACCCCAACGGTTGTCGGTTCTGCGGCTAATGTGGCCAGCCCATTGCCACTTCAGCTTGCTTATTCGGTAGGCTATATCGACAACTTTGGTTCTCTGTCGGATCACCTCATTTCTGATTTTATCCCTAAGAGAAACTCCGAGCATAGCCCTTTCCATAGCTCGCTGAGCGACTTTAAGCTTGTGGACCAGCCGTACCGTCAGTGTCCACGTTATCAGTCAATTATCAGTGCTTATGTGCATATTTAAGAAATTACGATGTTTGCTTGTGGTATCAGGTGTCGAGTTGATTGCGATTGCTCAGTTATTTATTATGATGAGCAGGAGGATTAATCCGCAGATAAATGAATATCACAAATTTATACAGTAATTATATTTTGATTTAGGTATTTTTAAAAGGCATTATCACCTTCATGTACGATGTATTTTTAAGATAAAAACGTAGTGTCCTACCGAATATTCGATTTTGGTTGAGATTCGGAAAAAAAGGGTTCCGGTGTCCGGAAACTACGTCCGAAACCTAAACTGCATTCGGGAGGTCTCGCGCTGAGGTCGGTCTTGTTCGGTGCGTTGAATTCGGTATGAAGCATAAGAGTACCTTCATAATAATCATCAAAAAATTATTCAAAATACCTACTTAGATCCTAATGATTCTAATGAATGGAATGTTGGGCTATGAGAAAGATGGATGAAAATAGATTGCATGTGGCCGTAATGCGTACGTTAAGATGGATGTGTGGAGTGACGAAGATTGATAGAGTGAAGAATGAGTATATCAGGGGATGCCTGAAAGTTGCTCCAGTGATAGAGAAGTTGAGAGAAAAGCGGCTGTCGTAGTGTGGACATGTTTTGAGGAGAGAGAATGAGCATGTAACGAGAAGAGTTATGAATATGAGTGTGGATGGTAATGCAGGGAGAGGAAGACCAAAGAAGAGATGGATAGATTGTGTGAATGAAGACATGGCTAGAATGGGAGTGAATGTTGATATGGCGTAAGATAGGGGAGAGTGGAGGAGAAAGACTCGTTGCGCCGACCCCAAATTAAATTGGGAAAAGGGCAGGATAATGATGATGAGATTCTACTCAAGAAATAAGTAACGATTTCCTTATTCTTCTTCAAAACTTGATCCTTGTGAGGATATTTCAGTTTCGGCCGAAACTGGGACCGTTGCCGAAATTCGGTTCTGGTTTCAATCATAAAAAACAGTTTCGGTTGGACACAAAACGACATCTGTCGACGCTACATCTAATACAATCGCATTCTGACCGCATGACATCATAAGTATTTTTTTATTGTTGCTGGAAAGGGCGAGGCATCAACATTAATGGCGAATACATATCTCACTTGAGATTTGCGGACGACATCGTTCTCATGGCAGAAACGCTGCAGGACCTACAAAAAATGCTAAATGACCTGGATAACTCTTCTGGACGCATCGGCCTACGGATGAACTTGGATAAAACCAAGGTCATGTTCAATGAGCATGTACTACCGGAACCGATTGCAGTACACGGTGCCGCTCTCGAAGTTGTTCAAAAATACGTGTACCTCGGGCAGACATTGCAGTTAGGTCGAAACAACTTCGAGGACGAGGTGAACAGAAGAATCCAGTTGGGTTGGGCAGCGTTTAGGAAATTACATCGAGTATTCTCATCGTCGATCCCACAATGCCTAAAGACGAAAGTCTTCAATCAGTGCGT
The DNA here is from genome assembly GCA_910589355.1 of Parapoynx stratiotata. NCBI lineage: Eukaryota > Metazoa > Arthropoda > Insecta > Lepidoptera > Crambidae > Parapoynx > Parapoynx stratiotata. The sequence goes on from OU342463.1 coordinate 787,309, forward strand.
CCTACCCGTTATGACATACGGAGCCGAAACGTGGACACTGACGGTACGGCTGGTCCACAAGCTTAAAGTCGCTCAGCGAGCTATGGGAAGGGCTATGCTCGGAGTTTCTCTTAGGGATAAAATCAGAAATGAGGTGATCCGACAGAGAACCAAAGTTGTCGACATAGCCTACCGAATAAGCAAGCTGAAGTGGCAATGGGCTGGCCACATTAGCCGCAGAACCGACAACCGTTGGGGTAAACGAGTTCTGGAGTGGAGACCGCGCCTCGGCAAGCGTAGTGTAGGGCGCCCTCAGGCCAGGTGGAGTGACGATTTGCGCAAGGTGGCTGGCAGGAGCTGGATGCGAGAAGCCGAAAATAGATCGAAGTGGCGTGAATTTGGGGAGGCCTACGTCCAGCAGTGGACTGCCATAGGCTGACAACAATTTTTTTATTACTACCCAATAATAACATTAAAGTGGAATAATAATCAATAACCATTATTATTATCTAAATAGCGTGACGGCCGTCTCCAGCAGAGTTGTCCGAAATACAGAGAGTGAAATTAAAAGTGAAGCTCAAGTCAGTCTTGAGCTTGATGGAGTCACGACGCTGCTTTAGCCAGACAGGAGACATTGGATATGTAAGTAGTACCTAATTATAGTTTATTTAAAGAGATAAACCCCCTTATCTTTTTTAAATCGACTTATCAGACATAAATTTATCTGGATGATAAGTTTACAATTCAAATATCTTGTTAGGGGAGGCGCATTTTGGGGGCGTCAAGACAAAACGAACATAATAACAAGTCGTCATCAAAACAATATGGAAATTATACCGGGTTCATTAAGTTTTTGGTATCGTCTATTTATTTGAACACCCTGACTCACTTTAGTGACAGTCAGCGGTTACCGCCTCGCCGCAGATCGGCATATACAAGTCTGTGCGTCTACAAAAGCCGCGGACGCTTCTCTTCCCACGGTCTGCGGTGCGGGCAGATCTGCGTCGGTCTGCCAATATCACCGACCGTGGGAAACGAGTTTCAGACGCAAACTGTACCTAGATATATGATTAAGGAACATATGCAATAGGGCATATGCATATGCAATATTTTGCGGGTAATCCTGTGATATGACTGTATGCATTGGCAAAGTAACAAATTTGGCCACGGTCATTAAAATCGTATCACTGCATATTAATAACCATGACTCAGGTGCAGATGCTTGTATCTACCACACCAACATCTGTACCCACCGGGACTCGAACCCGACACCTTAGAGCAAAGTGAAGTGTCTAATGACGATCGTTTATGCATTATGTGACCATCTGTATATTTAAATATAAAAACTTTGTAAAAAATGATTTTTTTTTTTCGTTTTTTTCTTACTAATTTATTTAATACGAGTATAGAGTATAAAATTATTTTAATAACTACACTGAAATGTTTTATATATCACACTAGTTTTTATTAATATTGCACTAGACTTTTTTTTCATTAAAATTGTTGCCTTTCAAAATTTTAACAATCTTGAAGATTACGCCTAAACATTTTTATCAGAATTTGTACACTATTAATAGATAGTACCTAGCGTGTGGAAAAACGGTTATTTCGTTAAATAATCTGTTTAAAATAGTGTTTGTGACATCAGGATTAATTGTAATATTTATAATTGATATCTGAGCCAAATTCATTGTTTAGTTTTTGTGGTTGTAAAATAAATAGGAAAGTGATAGTACCTAGTATGAACAAACAATATTTTAAAAATCTTCATACAAAACGGGAGTTTCATACATTAGTATTTCCGTGGAAAGTGGAACAGACTACAAATTAAAAGGCATAAATGTAATTAGTACTAATTTATTACATATAATTAATACAAAAATATATCACTGGACCGCTCGTGTCGCTGTACACGACAAATCTCTTAAAGAGTACAATCGTGTGCAAAAATGCTTGTACACTTTTTTAGTTTGTAATAAAATTTTTTGCTACAAAGTAAAAAGTGCTAACAATTTTCTTGCACTAGTTAACTAGTCGCTGACTTCTTAAATACTTGAAATTGCTAAAAGATGTCAGGGACCGTTTCTTTGGCAATAACTTAAATTAAAAATGTTTAAGTAATATTTCGATAATATTTGTAGGAAGAAGTTTTTTCAAATCATCAAAGCCAAATCTTGATAAATAAACTAGGTATATTGTATAGATACATAATAGTTCCATAAAGCACTTTGTGTTAATATGGTACAGTCACGTGCATGAACATGTGATTACTTTTGAATAATAAACGTTTTTATTCCCGTGTAATTCAGGTATTTTATTGCGAAAAGTTTACACATGTCATGCTCGTGACTGTACACTATACTTGTACTTTGTCACTTGAGAATTGAATGTTACGTTAGTTAAGTAATAACAACAATTGTAACACAGCGGCAGGGTACTAAGTGTTGGAAATTTTTAATATTACTATGTACAATAATTTAAAGACACTAACTAATCCCGGGTGTGACTTAACAAATCGGTATATACACACACTTAACGAAATAAAGGTTTCAAGTAAGTTGAGTTATAAATACTTAATATAAAACGAAAGCGCTCGAAAATAATAACGAACAAAGTCGTAATCTAGAAAGTTTATAATACAGATCTCAAGAGCATTTATAACATGTAAGTAGATGAAACCTTCCTCTCAACGGTACCTATTGTGATATCGCTTTACATTTAAACATAGAAGTCCTTTGCGGTGAGAAAATTTACAAAGTAAGCCCTTTTTAAAAATTACGACTGGCATAATGTCACTATTAACATTACAGTTGTAAAATAAAATAAAGTCCTTACTTACGTAATTAAATCGATTGATGTAGTAGGTGGGCAAAATTATGTTCTCTCAATTCAGACCGGCTAATAGCTTGAATGATTTCATGTTCTGTATGAGTAAGGTAGAGTCGCTGGTTTCGGTTCTAGTTGCTCTTTCTCCTCCTGATCCGGAACGTAATAGAGGAGCTCGTAATCAGGCGACAGTTCCACCTTAATGTCACAGTTAGGCTCGCACGGCTTCAAGTACGGCCGCGCCATCGCCACAGCCGGCGGGGTGTCGTAAAACCTCTTCAGAAAAGCAGACGATGACGCGACCACTTTACCATTATCATCCGCTTTCATATGCACCACGCTATTGTTATACAAAACTGGGAAATCCACCTTGAACCTCTCACTGTTTTGGTTAAAGTTATCTACAAACCTATTCAGGACGTCCTTCCTAAAGTTTGCTACATAATCGTAATCATCGTCCATGCTCGACTTTCCCTTAGGCAAATCGTTGACGGTAACTCCAGACAGCGGCATCTCTGTGAACGCCGGCACGTACTCGCCGTTCTTTTCATAATCATCTTTGACAGCCGCGTCGATCAAGTCCTTGTAGTGTTTGATGACATACGACGCACGGTTGAATGTTTCGTCACTACTCGCCAAGGGTTTATTAGCTGGCTCGACAGCCCGTGGCGAGTACGTGACGTAATGATTGTTGTCCGAGTTGCTCAGTTTCCGCCAGCGTATGTACTCGGAGGGGTCGCCGGCGACGCGCGCGAGCGCACTGAGCTGCTGCGGCGGCGGCGCGGCCGACGGCGGCGTCGTCGTGGCCTGCGCCACACGGTTCACTTCCTTAGGCGGCTCGTTATAAGTATAGTAGTTTACTTTTTTCTGGAACTCGCTATCGTAGTCATTCATATTCACTTTTGGCCTTTTGGGTAGCGGTGGGAAGTATTGAATCGTAGGCTTCCGTTCCGGTAAGTAAGTGTTCTTAGTTGTTGTTGTATAAGATGTCACCGGTGTCAGTGGTGTAGTTACAATTTCTTTATTATAGAAACGAGTAGTGAATTTCTTTAAATCTAATTTTGGTATTGTTATATAGTCTGCGTCGTATTCGTCTGTGCTGTCGTAATATTCGGGGAATTTATCTTTCTTTGGCTTTTTAGTCGTGGTTGTCGTTTCTTCTCTATACATATAAACTCCTGGTGTTGTGGTCTCTTTGGGGCTTGCGGACGTACTTTTTGTAGAAACACGATCAAGAAATGCTAGCTTACCATCTGCGTTAAATAACGGCACAGAACCTGGCTCTGGTTTTTGTTTATTTACAACTTCGCTTGAAGTACTTTCCTCATAATCGCTATATACTGTATCTCCAAATTTATTTATCTTTTTCTTCTTTGACTTCCTGGCTTCTGAATTTTTCTCCAATCGCTCACGTAAGTCTGTCACTTCATTTTTCTCATATTTTTCTTTCATATTATTAAATTCTGCTTCAGTTTTGTTTTTCAGAACTTGGGTGAAAGGCTTAGACGCATTTTTAGCGTTAAAAACAATCCCCAATAAACTGAGGCTCTCATTTCTCCAACTATTATCATCAGGATCTCTAATAAATGGTTTTGCTGACTGCACTTCAATTTTTTTCATTGGTTTATAATGGGGACTTACTGTATATAAGTTACTTTTAGTGTTAGAGTTAATTGGTTTGACGCTGAGACTATCTTCGGTAGTAAACTGAATGGTTTCTATTGGTTTTATGTTATCTTCTGAGAATGATTTTGCGTAATTATCATTTAAAACTTGCTCTTTCATTAACTCTTCCTTAATCGCGTCCTCGTTCTGAAAATAAACAACAATATAGATGTAAATCAATTATATACCAATTTAATAAACACACTATCATCTTTCATAATTGAAATTTGAATTAAAAGTATTTATTGTATCATTGCATTTAATTAAATTTAATTAAATTTTTAATTAAACTTGTTCTATGTTTGCTAAACTTACCAATTGGCTTTGTGATTGAGGTCCAGTAGATTTCTTGTTCTCCATGCTATTATCAATATCGAACATAGCTCCTAATAATTCTGTTTTATTAGAGTTATTTCCGTTACTAGTTGTAGTTTCCTCTGTACTCATTTGTTTCACAGTTAAATCTAAGAACCCTGCACGTTTTGAGGACATGAACCCAGCTGTATTAGTCAGAGGAACTGTAACTTCAGTTGTAAGATCCGGGACTGTATGTCCCGTTTGTTCAGTGAATACTGTGCTTTGTTTTTCCACGTTATCAATAGTTATAATTGATGTATCTGCATTTACAGGATTTAATGTGTTTATTACAGTTACTGTTTCAGAATTAGCTAATGCTTCTGTTTGTTCTGTTGTTCTAGTAACAGTTACTGGAGTCTCTGTTGGAGTTGTACGCTTTCTCTCAATAGTAGTATATGTCTTCCATGATGGACTGCTAGAAGCTGCGCCAGTCATTGTTTCTGTTTGATCGTTAGTAGTGATTACAGATTTCGCTTCCGTCCTTGTTACCACTGATCCTGTTAAAGTAGGTTCAACATCGATTTTAGTTATACCTTGTAAGTCTAAATTGTCGGTACCCGTATGTGTAATATCTGTACTCGTAAAACGTTCATCATTATTTGTCTTCGCTTCTTCAGTGTTTCCTCTTTCTGGTCTAGATGTATTGATGTTTTCAACTGATCCTTCGTAACCTTCAGTTCCAGAGGAAATTCCATTTTCACCCGTGTGTTCCACTTTAGAAGTAGAAGTTACTGTCACAATTAAATCCGTCGTTGTTTCCACGTCTTGTTTTGACGTTGGCATTTCATATCCGCTTGATCTCTGAATCTCGACGATGGACGTGCTCGAATTAATATTATTGAATGTTGATTTGTTATCAACTTCTAAAACATTAGCAATAGTGCGAAGAGAAGGTTGCGTGTCAGTGGTGAAGAATGTTGCATCCTTTATTGTTCCAATATTGTCTTTCACATTGTTAATTTTGGGGAGATCGTACTTGACCTCTAGGAGAGCGCTAGGCTCAGCCGTGAGATCAATGAATGGCTTGATGGTGGTAGTCCTTGTCCGTCGAATAGTGAATGCTCCAACCGGCGATTCGGATATTATTAATACCGCTGAATAAATCGCGAATAACCTGTAACATAACAACACCAACTTTAGGATATAAATAAAATAAAAATCATACTTCTATATACACTAGGACCGTTTTTATAATAGTATTTTTTTTTGCCCATATGGATTGTGTCCGATGTCCCAAAATTTTTTTAATAGGATATTAGATATGAGAGATTGGCCTTTTTATATTAGAGATTCCGGTGGTTGTTTGAGTAACGTGCTAGCTGAACACATATAGTATAGAGAATAATAAGCATAGAATGGGTAGGTACTTAGGGAAATGAGTCCTAGATGAAATGTGTCTCGGTTAATGGCTAGACAATTTTCCCTCCACACTTTACGTCTGAAACAGCGTTGCCAGTTTTTGTTTTTAGCAAGTCGGGATTTTGAACTTTTTCAATGAGAAAAGCGGAATTCTTTCGTCAAAAGCGGGACCTAGTAAAAAGTATATATTCAGAAGATCCACTACAAAAGATAAGACAACATATTTATACAAACAAAAGATTAGACAGATATTTATTCTACAAAAGAGGGCTATTCGAAATATATATAAAATGAAGACAAGGGAATCCCAAAGAGAATTGTTTAAAGAGAATAATATTTTTACTTTGCCATGTTTATACATATTTGTAAATATTATGTTTGTTCGCCAACATATTCACAGCTACTTTCAGATTAGTCAAGGTCATTGTCTCAATACAAGAAATAAATATAAACTTCGTCTTCTAAGTTACAAGAGAAGTAAAACGAATAAATCTTTCTTAACGAATTGTGTTAGATTTTATAATATGCTTCCAATCAATGTTACCCAAATGACCGATACAAAGTTTAAAGAATTTGTAAAAAAAAACCCTCATGAAAAAAGCCTATTACAAAATCAATGATTATTTAAATGATAGTCAAGCATGGGACATATAGATTGCTCCACACTGCAATCTTACATTTGGTCACTTTCATGATTGTATATTGAAATGTTTATTTTTTTATTATACATTTTGTTTAGCTATCATAAATTCCTTTTTTCCTATTATATTAACACAAAACTTTTTTGTGAAACATAGGTATTATTATTGTATCCATTCATATTAGATATAATTTTTTTTTTTTTGTTTTGGCCAGGAGAGTGTTCCGAATAGACATGACAATTAATTAACTACTTCAGTATAACTATTACAATCACTTGTATAATATATATTGATACTAATGACTAAGAGTATTATATAATACACGTAAATTTTATTAGGTTGTAGAACATATTGATGTAAAGGGAGGATGGAACCCTTGCACAGTTTCTTGCCTGTATCTTCTCTAGACAAGGCCTCCCGGTAGTGAACAGGCCGAAAAAAAAGTAGTGGTATTGTCAATTTTAGGATACTTAAACGGGACGTCCCGCCAAAATCGAGATGTCAGGCAACGCTAGTCTGAAATTAATAATCAACAGAAGAACTGAGCTTGTTTTGATAAGAGTCATCGAAAGACTTATATTATTGCCTATCAAGTAAATGGGTATTTAGAACTTCGTATTAAGTTGCCATAATATTTATAATTTTTCATTTCGATTGGTCTTAAATACCAAGCGCTATCTTCGGGCCTCACGCACGCTCACAATGACCATTATTATTAAACAATCCTTCTGCCCCTCTGTCCACACCAGCGGCGCATCGGCGCCGATTCGATACATGCTATTATATAAGTTTTGCCATAAACTACTGTCATCTGTTTATAAAACTGCGAATCGCCCTATTGTTACCTGCGTTCGATTATAAATACGCATTATAAAACACAATGTTATATTTAATTATTTTTCCACGTAATAGCAAACATTGAAGAAAGGAAATGTTGAACTGAGTGATAATAATAACTGTGATATACAGTCAGATCATAATATTATCTAAAAGATCTTCCGCTGTCTCTTGTCATTAAATCGTGTTATTTAATTTTGCGCCATTCTGACTCCTTTTATTAAATTGTTTGTCTTAAAATATTGACAAACATAAAAATACGCATAATAGTGTCAGAACAGAATTGTTTCAATCAGATCGTTTTTTAAAAAAGTACGTTTACGAAATGAGGTTATGTTCATTCTTTTGAGCACTTGGCAGTGATCGTTAAAATGATAGTGTTAATATCTTATATGTAAATCAACCCATCATACACAAATAGAGCTTTTTTGTTTTAAATGTGTAATAAATCTATGCAAATTTGAGGAAATTGGGAAATATGTTATTTGCTAATGTAATCAAGAAACATTCTTGATGATGCCTGTACGTAAATACATAGATAAGGTTTCCAAATACACATTTTACAAAAGTGGATTAGTTTCCATTAGATAGGTTAGTCTTACGCGCCACTATCTCTTACAAAATCGCGACTCGACGTAATACATGACGCCATCATTAATTGATGCCTGCAAAAAAACAATTGACAATAAATTTCAACAGCCTTTCAGACGATTACTGAATTGGGAAACCGTTTGTTAAAATCTTTACATAATTTGCTACATTGAGAACCATTATTTTCGAGGGTAATGCGAGTCATATTTGAGGTAATATACTTAACTATCTTATTTCGGAAACTTAAAGTATTCGATACAGTTATATAAGACACTGAAATTGATATAATTATGCCAATTTTAAAACCTAGTTCTTCTAGCTTCCGTGTTTAATATACGAGTACTTAGTACTACATTTTTTGTTTAGAATAGCATAGTAAGAATAGTACTTTAATATGTCACGTGCAGATACGATTTTTATAACATACAAATTAATCACACCTGTTACGGACCAGGCAAGAGCCGTCCTCTTTTCTATATCTTTTTTATATTCTGGTTGTAATTGTCTTTGGTTAATTGTTCTGTCATTGATTTTCTTTCCATTTTTCTGTACTGTTTTCTTTAAATATTATAAAACCCATAATTCACTAAGCCAGCGTTTTATTGCAGTTTCACTATCACTCGTCAACAACACTTGTTTCTTCAAGGCGTTATGGAGGGTCTTTTATCATTCACATTTCACTCATGTATATAGATCCCTTGTATTTAATTTTTTTTAGATATTTTCTGGCACTTATATGGATGTCTTATTTTAAGATAGATAAACGTCATTTTGTTTTTGCGTGATGTGTGTAGAGACAGACTAAAAGTACAAAAAATGTTGTTTTGGATTATACTGCTTTAGTATAGACCCAATAACATTTCCCAATTATTATTTTACTTTTACATTGAGTAAACTTAATTTTTTTTTTTGTTTTAATATAATTCATGCGTGTTAATTACAAAATGTTCCGCTAGTTCGTGGTGCAACAGCGCAAATCGTCATTCGGGCGTGAGAAAAAAAATAGGTATCATAGTTTCCCGTCGACTTTATAGATTTCCAAAATATAGCGTGATGCGAGGATACGAGGGGGAACATTGACTTATGAATGTTCCGAGCTTCAGGATGCCAGTGTTTGATTAATTATTTCCCAGCCTATTATTTACAGCTCAAATTACTTCGCAGGATGCTATAGAACATCCGCATTTTACGATAGGAGGACATTCATTATAATATTATGCTGATTTCAAACGCAAAGCAATGAATACCTGTTTTATTAGTATTCATGATCAAAATGTAAGTTGAACCTTTCGTTGAAGCGTTAATGCGCTGTTGTTTGTAATAAGTAAAGAAACACAAATACCGCTGTAACGAGGCGCTATAGCTATATTAGTGACTCGTTGCTGTCATTGCGCTCTTCTCTGGTCATTTTTCTCTCGTTTTCCGTTTTTAAATTTATTGTCTGTCTCTTTTTATTTCTTTTGTTCTCGAAGTTCATTCTTACCAGAGTCTGCGTGTAGAGCGGTTGACTCACTGCTAACAATTATTTTAATATATTTATAAAGTGCTGATCAGTTATAATAAGCTTATACTAAAAGTTACAACAACCCACAAGATTCTCTATCACCAGTTCTTGGTGTATAACAAAGTCTATAAGTCTCTTTAAGGCACTATTGTAAGTAGCCCTACCTTTAATAATATATTTTAGTGTTAAGTGTGAAATTGTTTTTGTGTTCAGTGAAATTTACCTTTTTTATATAATTGTTTCAGTTGTGCCTTTAATTCCTTAATATTCAATACATAATTGACGACCCAGCGCCTTTCATTTATCCCTGGCTCCACCCCGCCACACCGCTAACCATGACTCGAGAATGCTTGTGATCATTTACCAAGGATCTTAGTATAAAATTAAAAGTCACAAATCCCCTAGTGTCAAAATAAAAGTTGCTTTCGTGTTATTGATAGATACCAGCTACTTAAGTTTAATATAAACTCAGTGGTACAAGCGGGTAATACTAACACACCAGCGACATTAGATGAGACATAAAATCACAAAAAAAAATTGTTTTAAGTTTTTAGCGTATAAGTTAATGCATGTTGTATCTGTATATAATTTATGTATTTAATCTTTAATGTAAAAAATAAACTTTTGTACATAAGGATAATACTTCGCTCTTTCCCAGTCAACCTTTAGGCCAAACAGAGATTCAGAGAGAGAGAGGGAGAGATATACATATATAATTGTTCTTACACTCTGAATTATTTTCTTTTTGTAATGTAACACACATTACATTAATGTTGTTGGTAAAAATGTTGGCATACCAAATAAAATAAAATAAATCTTCCCGCTATCAATCTTACGAAACTCTTTAATCAACAACTTTATACCTAACAAGAAAAGGTTTTAAAACTAGAAATGTTTTATAAAAATAGAAATCTAATAGTCAAAATGCGTTTTCATCGTGAATGTACTATTATGTATGAACTTTATTGACCTTTGACTGGCAAGTCCTGAGTTTATGTCAAGTTATGTAATGAAGAATAAACATTGTTAAGAAAGTGGCGATATTACACAACAAATGAATTTTTATTCCTGATGTTTATTTAAACAAGTCCTTAAAAATTACAATTAAATCGTATACGTGTATATTAAAAATAAAACAACTTTCACCATGGTTGGGCATAGAATGGGTGATCGAAACTTTGGAATCTCTATTTTCCCCGTCCTGTCGTAGGGTTTTATAGTCTCATACGGGACGCATCACGGCTGAAGCTAAGTTCTATGTAAATGCTGGCACCAGAGCAGGCTTTAAAAAGAAATTCTATTTTGTATAAAAAAATCTCAACAATGTAATATAATTCACATAGCCCAACAAACATTTCGCACGTGTGTCTACTCTACGTTCGGCCACTTTCTTATTCGGAATTAGGTTAGGTTAGGTTCAACCACATTTTTCTACTCTGACAAGGTGTAAAATTCTCTACACAATATAAATAAATATCCTCAGACATTCACACCTATCAACTAGTCCCATTTTAAGCAACTAAATGCTGCTTGTGTTACGGATACTAGATGACGGACAAATATATTTAATAGATAAATACACATAATTATTCAGAATATATATAATATTATACATATATAATGAACATCCAAGACTGGAGAACAAATGTCTGAAAATTCATCACCCAAACACTTGCCAAACAATATAAAATACAGTCATGTCACCAGGCAATTCTCTGATGAATTTCTTTTATCACAAAGCTCCAACCAACATTAGGAAGCCCATAATATAAATTGGGTGTTATTTAAACGGTCAGAAAAATATTCGAATTTTAGTCAGCGAAAAAATACAATTTGTCAGCTAAAATAATTAATTGGTCAGCAACTAATTGGGCAACAAAGATTTCTAAATTGGTCAGCAACTTATGGGCAGCAGATATTTCTAATTTGTCAGTAAAATAACTAATTGGGCACTTAAATGGTTTCTCTGCTGCCAAATTATGTTTTAATGATACAAATATTGCTTTACAGGGTCATAAAAAAATAACCTTAACCTAATTTCTATCAGAATACATTTCCTATGAATTGATCCTTGATCCTTCATTGATCCTTTTCCTAGATTTCATAAATTTCTTGGTAACATATACATATATTGCTGCCCCAATAATTATATTGCTGACAAAATATTTTTGTTTGCTGACTAAATTATTTTTCGGCTGACCTTTTTATTGCTGACCAAATAATTAAATGGCTGCCCAATTAAATACTTCCCATGTTAATTGTTGTAACTGTTAATAAAAAAAATTAGTAAAGCAGAAATATGCATTCCTCAACGATAATTACCTAAGGTGTAAGAGGACCTAAGGTGTGCTAACACCGTAATTAGGTAATGAAGCAATTGTCGCGCTACGAGCGTGACACACTGCCACGCTTCAGGACACCGGGCTAAAAGGCTTTAAATCATAATAGTTACTAGAAACATAGCCAGTGACGTCTCTCATCATCAACAAATCAAAACCTTTGACTGGAAGGTCAGCCCCAAACGGTGGTCAGACCAGATCTCCGAATAACTGGAGACGGGCGTCGCACTCCAACAAACGGCTCTGCGATAAAACCCAGTCCCACTTTCTACGTCCCACGTATCCTTTTAAAATTAAAATAAATAAATAAATATCATTACACATTCACACCTATCTACGAGCCCCACCCATTTTAAGCAACTAATGCAGCTTGTGTTACGGACACTAGATGACGGATAAATATATTTAATACATAAATTCTCAGAAAAAATACAATACTTAAATAAACCATCCAAGACTGGAGAACAAATGCCTGTATTCACCCAAACATTTGCCCCCACCGGAGATCAAACCCAGAACTTCTCGAGATGGCGACGCCTTGAGACTGACATACAGACCACTCGACCACGGAAATCGTCAAAGTCTGCAAAAAACACGGAGTAATTCGACAGTAAATGTTGATCACCAATCCAAAGTCCAGGCTAGGCAGTGAAAGAAAGAAAATAAATTTATTCGTCAACAGACACTTTACAAGAAAAAACAATGATAAGAATATAATATCTAAGTATAAACATCCCGTGACTGCAGGTTGATTTGTTTGCAATATCGTAACCAAATAAATCAAAATCAATCAAAATCAAAAATAATTTTATTTCATAGGCTAAGCATAGCACTTAAAATCGTCAACATTCATACATAGTCACATTTATTATACATAAAGTAAATTTTAATAATAAAATTGACAAAAAAGACTTAAAATTCACTGCCGCGAGCGCTTGTAGCAAGTACATCCACATAGCGCTTTGACTGTGGTTGTAATAAAAAGCCCACACCAACTACCTAATAATTTATTTCTTTCTATAAGATCTAGGATATACCTAGGTACTTCGTTCAGATAAGTATCAATTATTTCCTTAATTTCCAATTTCCATGCGCCAGCGCCGATACATAACATCCCCGCATCAAAGTTATTAGCTGCAGTTAACACATCCGTCAGCTTTCGACCTAAACATAATGTAGGTAACTTGTGAGTACTTCATCGTGAAAAGCTTTTGTTTTTTTTTGTAAATGCTTTTCGAGGTACAGCAGAGCAATTTTTATGTCTAGACTAGCGTTTGACCACTCTCTCTCTCGCAGGGTATGTGAAGATGAGACGTCAGGATGGTGACACTTGCTAATAATTAGTCAAAGTGATTTGACAGTTCAAAAAGTCATTTAGCGGCAGTTATTTAGAAATAACAAAAGTTTATTAAGCTATCTATACATATAATAAAACTGTAGAGGTCAAAATGTCTGTACATAGAAAAAAAATGCTTAAAATCAAGTGAATTAATCGAGGGGATGTAAAAAGAGGTAAATACCAAAATATATCTACACTCATGTTATATTGTTCGAATTGTGAACTCAGACTCGAACTCCTACCACAGATGATAAAAACGAAAATGTAACTATGAAAACTGTAACATAATGACCATTATGCAACAGGTTGGACTCATTATGCAACACTTATTTTTCTTAAAAACGCCCAAATCTGTGGCAAATGTTTTCCAGACAGCCCAATAAATAAAATGAATATATATTTTTTAATTTCTTTGAATAATGAGTGTAGATAAAGTAGTGTTTTTTTTACCGGTGAGCAAAAAAATAAGGCGCGGCAACAGGTACCAGGGATCAAACCATCTTACCAGGGATATAAGGTATCACCATGCAAAATTTCATTGAAATTAATCCAGCCATTTCGGAGATTAGCCCATACAAATAGACAAACAGACGGACGGACAGAGAAAGAAAAAAAAATACTTGATTTTAAGGATTTTTTTTCTATGTACAGACATTCGACCTACAGTCTATAGTTTTATTATATGTATAGATATTGTAGAGACTCCGGAAAGCGAATAAAGATAATTATTATTCAAATAACTTATGTATTATTTATTTATTTATTACTAAACTCGTTCGTGCACTACTTTTTTGTGATGCGCGGAAAAAAAAGAGTAAATGCGATCGTTTTATGTTTTTTTCTCGCGTTCTGTTGCCTACTTTCCGTTATGCATAGTAATGAAGGGTTATTAATTAAGAATTCGTCACAATGCACACTCTATTATTATCATATTGGCATAAAGTAGCGATAGCAAACAAACTAATTCGTGTTCAAAATGCAGCATTCGTTAATATGGCTTCGTAGTCAGTAGTCACACGCTACGTGGAGTTACGCAATCGTAGCAAAACGTGTGGGTCGGTAATATGCCCTTATGTCTCTACTAGCCTTTAACGTTTAGCGATATTAACCATGATAAAAATTGTTTTTTCTGTTGCATAATAGTGTAGGCACATATAAACGAAATATTATATGTTTTAAAACTTATTATGCTTAATGCAAAATAAAATTAAACTTTGAAAATCAAATAAGTTTAAAAATTCAATAGTTTATTTGCTACCGGTACATTATTATGCAAAAGTAATAATATAATATGACGAATTTACAATAAACCTGATATAGGTGTGACGATAATTAAATTTGTGACGAATTAACAATAACCTATAAAAATTTCAAAGTTTTCTTAAATTTTCGTTCTACAATAAGTTTTCCATATCGTTGACGATTCAAATTCGGACCGATTGAATAGATAATTGGTTCTTTACGTGAACTTTACGGTCGGCCGGCCGGAGTTAGCGAAGCGACGTCTATTAATCAATAAGGCCTGGTATTCTGTCACAGGATACATCAGTTTTGTTTGCAATTAACTTAGTGTAATGCAATTTAGTATGGCGCATTAACAATGCACGATTTAACGATCCGGCCGGGGTGTCCAACGATGGTAGAGTTGGGGTAACGGCTACTCGTTCCAGAGATCACCACGGTTCGATAACTGTATGTACCACTAAGTTTGAATAAGACTTAACCTTTCCCAGACGGCATTCCGGCATGCTCACGAATTAGATTCTGCTTTTGAGTCTTGCACTAGGGAATGACTGACTAGTTAAGAATAGAACCCCTTGCTGCTAAAGGCTTACATAGAAACATGTATTGTTCGCGAACACCAGTGTTCGCGCTGACCCTCAAAGGGTAAATATCTGATATATGTGGATAATATCTCTGTTTATGGCATCGCCTACTCTGGCGAGAATGCTATGTAAGGTAATTGCTTGCTACTAATTACTTCTTATCTTTATGGATTTCATTTTATCCAACAATAGACGAAAATTATACAATTTATCAAGTCGTTTCATCATGGCGTGCGCTGTCGCTGTGATGTGGTACTGTGTCTATAATCGCGTGATTGCGCGCGACGGGTCGCTCGCGCATCATGCTTTATCGTCTGAAAAACTACACACAAACACGCAGCTCGTATAGAATAAGTATTAACGGATCATATAAATCCAACGACATGTTGCAGTTAGATAGAGTCCGAAATATTTGTTGTTAAGAAGGCAACAGGGAAGTCAGTAAACATACACCGTAATTCATTGAATAAAAACTATTGCAAAAATACAACATATAAAACAGTCTGATAAAGATTTACGCATATTTTCTTCATTGGTTTTTTAATAAATTTGTTATTTTTTAACAATGCTAACGGAATCACCGTGGCTACGTCTCCGGCAGAAGACTTCCGACTGTCTGTCATTGACACAAATGTAGAGGCCACGACCATTACCACCACATTATATCCTATAAATTATAATAGCACTAGAGATGACTCATGGCCAACTAAGGTTGAGTCCAGGTGGTTAGTACTTAAGTAGTTATTCTGTGGTCCAGGAGGTCTAGTATTGGCCGAAGAGATAAAATCCCCAGAGACGAAAATGATCATTGCCTTCGATCGATCGATCGATTGATCTTCGTGTGCGTCGAAGCACTGAAAGCAGGAATTCCAGTTTCCATGCATAGATATTTATTTATTTACTTCCAAGCTTATACTATCATTACAGGTACCTTAACCTAATAATATATAAAAATCACGCCTTTTTCCTGGTGGGGTGGGCAGAAAAGTGTCTTTTCACGCATCCTCTCGAGGTTGTCAAAAGGTTGTGTTTAAAAATGATTTGATCTATCCGTTTTCGGCTAGTTTGGTGTTTTCTGCATTTAAATGGGCTTAGTATTTCATTACATTTCCGTAATATTAAGTAAAACAACTATAATGGATAGTAGGTAGTCACATTAGCCTTCGAACTGTATGTAACCATCAGTTATTTGCACTCAATAATTCCGAGAAGCGAAAAGGGGATGGTTTCAAGCCATAAGTAATAAAAATACAACATATTTATCTGTTTTTTTGTACTCAAAAACTACTACAGTTAACAGTCCCGTCTGTCCAAAATATAGGCTAATTTTCACTACTTGATTCGAAATTTCACACGTAGGAAGCTTAGTGCGAAATGCATGAGCTGGTATTTAATATTGTGACCTTAAAGGCTAATGTAAAGGTTCGATAGAGCCCGAATCGGTGTACAGCTTAAATCTTCAAATAAATAAAACTTAAGAAGATAAACACAAAAATATTTTCCAAAGAAAATTATATACAATGACAACTAAAACCAAAAAATCAATAATGACGTCTTCTTAAATTAAAAATCTATATTACTAAACATACATTATTAACAAAAAAACAGCTTATCTCCTTGCGAAAACCAAAAAAAAACCTAAATCTAACAGTAAATTTAAATATAGCAAAAAAAAGATATTATAAGAAAAAATCGTCTGCATGTATATCCGACGCTGGAAATGTACCAAAAAGGCTAGCTGAATTACCTCTCTGAATAGCAACGCTTATTCTTTGAGCAAAATACAGACCAGCCTTCTTGTCACCAGATTTATCGCAGAGCCGCTTCGAAATCTCTTTGTAGAGCTTATGGGCAGATGGTCCCCAGGGTCCCAGCGTTTCTACCCCAAAAGGCTCAAATATGTAGTCTTCACAGAGGCTACTATATTTGCGCCGTTTGAGGGATTCCGCAGAAGTGGCAGCCGAACCAGACCTCACCGAAGTTACAGGAACATGGGAGGCTGCTAAGGTGTCGACACAAGTTGCATCCCACACCAAAGCACGACCCATCTTCCAGGGAACCAGAGTCATTCCATCGGGTCTCTTGCCATCATCACGAGCCAAACCATTCGGTTCAAGAACAGATGGAGCACCAGCTGATGCAATAGCCCGACGAATGACACTGTTAATTTCGGAGTGTCTTGAAATCCTGCCCGCACTTCTTGGACACGATAGACCATGGTGACCAAGTGCATCAACGGCAATGCCACAATGACAGCGATGAGGTACATTGCAGACGGCGCCAATACGCAAACATGAAGCCATTCGAAAACTATTGCTATCTAAAAGTGTGCCTATGGTTGTAGATGGTAAAACGTTTAACCACAAACCCGACTCCCATTCCCCCACAGCCAAGAGACGAGCACGATCTGCAGTGCTGGTTGACGTATCAAGTAGCTCATTCCGCACCAGACTACAAAGCGGCTCGTCCCATTGTCTCTGAGAATAAAGATTTTTCGGTAAATCTGTGTTCGGGCAAGCCAATAGCTAAGCATTCTTGGCCTCAGCTAGATATGAAATTTGAAACGAATTTATTTGTGGGTTTAAAATTTTACAAATTAAATCATTCGCACTATAAACTGAAGACAAAAATGCTGGCAAAGAAACACTTGAAATTTTACGAATACCCAAACCTCCTGATCTAATTGGTAATGAGGCTTGAGACCAGGATCTATCAGAAAGATTGATATTCAAGACCGTAGAGAGGACAAGTCGGACACTAAATATGGCAGCTAGCCTGCCAGCTATCCTCAATCCACAACAGCTACATAAATTAGTTTTCGGGTACTAATAGCACTTGTCAATACACCATATAGACTACTAAATATTGTGATTAAGTATTTTACCTATCTTAGTTACGTTACACATAGAGTCATCATGTGGATATGCTGATCAGATTTCTATTTTGACACGCACGTAACACGTACTCTATACACCGAATACTCGTATACTGACTACCACAAACGCTAAAATTCCTTAAACATTCTTTGCAGTATTTCTAACTAGTATTTCTAAGATTGAAAATAGCTAATATAGAATTTTAACAATTTTGTTATGGCAGCGGTAGCCGAGTTAGGCCGGACGAGGCACTACTCGTTCGAGAGGCAGCGGGAAACGCGGGTTCGATCCCACCGCCTGTTTTTGTTTGAGTAAAACTTATATACAGTTCATTGTGAATATCGCTCGCCTCACATTGTGCCCGGTGCATGGCAACATGCTCGCCACCTGTTACATGGGGACCTAACATATCTGGCGAAATGTGGGTGTTTAAAAATAGAAAGAGGAAGAAAGAGGCGACTGTACATTTGGGGAGTAGGTGATGTTTGCACGGGCCTGTTTGCTGTAGTCAGTATCTAAAAACATAGAAAAATACTGTCACGCTGAGCACATGTGCAGTCACTGCTTGGTGAAACGCGGTCTAGGTAATGTATGTAAGGTATGTATATTTTTCATGCATCTCTATCATCCATCACCTTAATCTCAACTTTCACAACACTACCCATATTACAATTATTTTGTATTAAACGATTACAATAAAAACAACTAAACACCGACTGACCGGAATAACTGAAAAATTTTCAGGTTTCCGAAAAGGCAACTGTTTTTGCATTGAAACGGATTCAAATATCAATCATTTTATTATTTTTTTGGACAAGTGTAATGCAGAATTATAGACAAGTATAATGACTGTAATTGAATTCTAATGTGGAAGGACGCAATCAAATAATTTACATAATAAGTCTAATTAACGTATTAACAGACTTCATTCGTATTTATACTGTTTGTAAACTAGCCTTACCCGCGATTTCGTCTGCGCCTCTGCGTGGAATTCGATTTCTAGGATCAAGAAGTAAAAAAAACTTAAATTTTTTATATCTATAGATACGCGGTTATAACTTCATTTAATTTGGGAAGTAATTAATTGGGCAGCTATTTAATTATTTGTTCAGCAACAATAAGTTTAGCCGAAAAATCATTTGGCCAGTAAACAAATATTTTGTTAGCAATATAATTATTTGGGCGGCAAAATAGTTAATTGGACAGCATATTTGTGTTATCAAAACATATATTAACCAATGGGTGTTAATTAAATAATTAGCAAAATATTCGAATTATTGTCAGCAAAAAAATACATTTGATCAGCTAAAATAACTGGCAGCAGAGAAAACATATGAGTTGCTGTAATTTAGTTGAAAAATTTGAAGTATCTGCTGCCCATAAGTTGCTGACCAATTTAGAAATATTTTCTGTCCATAAGTTACTGACCAATTACTTAGTTTTTATTTTAGCTGACCAATTGTGTTTTGTTGCTGACCGAAATTGAAATATTTTGCTAAACGTTTAAATAACACCTATGCTTATGAGAGACGCGCGTGCGTCCGGCTTTTTTCGGACCGGCTAAAAGTGTAAAACCTTTTGTTTAGGAGTCTGTTACTCCAATGAAGGTATAAAATGAATGTACAAAGTCAAATTCAATTCAAAGCCAATTTCTGGCGAAGTGTGGGTGTAAACACCTCTGCCTACCCCTTTGGGGAACGAGGTATAATGATAATTATTATTTAGTGTTATGTTACAAAGCCAGAAGAGAAAGCATAGATAAATATTAGACGGGTGTACCTACTTATTTTAATCCATACTTTAATAATTGTCTACTTTTTTGGTGAAGCGCAGACTGTGGCATTGGACTGCTTTTGCGGTGCTTTTGCCTAGTCTCTGACTAACCCTTTGGGGATAATAGTCGTGATTATATGTAGGTAGTAAGTATGTTTATTTGATATTTTGGAGCAAGTCATGATTTAAAAAAATTGTAAATGGAATATTTTTATGCAATATTTAATCCCCTTTCCGCGATAAGGGTATTTTTAAATCACCGGGTATAAAACCAAGTTAATTATTTTTTTATTGACGCCCCAAAAGCAAACAGAATCGTTTACCATTCAGCCATAAGAGCTAGTTTGTCCAGTATTTTCTATTAGGCCTCTGATGTAATGTTAGCTCAGATGCCAGATACTTCCGATTACAGAACAGTAATTTCTCTCAAAGCGCCGGCACCATTAAACGCTATACTAATGACCTCACAAATCCTAGCAATATTTCAAATTCTTTAGGTTATTTGAGGAGAGATAACATTATTTCACTTATTATTGAGTGAAGTGAGACTCATTATTACTATAATATATTTATAAGTTGATTAGCACATGAGCCTATTGATTCTAAAGGCGTATTTAATTTTGTCAGCTTTGGTTGAGTAGACAGCAACAATGATTGTTACATCAAAGTGGAGATCGAGACCTCGTGGAAGAAGATATTTTTTGTAAGATAAATACAAATATTTGTTAACGTAAATGTAAAGTAAAAGTATTAGTTTTTTTTCTTTTTCTCATAATCTCCTCATTGTATTTATTATTTTTACTTCTAAAAAATTAAATGACTTCCTAGTTTAAAACATTTTATAAACTTTGTTTAAATGAAAGAAATAAGAAAGAAATAAATAAGAAGAATAGAAACGTGCAGAGTTTCTTGCCCATTCTTCTCAGAACATTATGTGTTATTGGTATTCATAAAGCATGCGCTAAAACGCTTCTCATTTAAATAAATATTCAAGATATTTTAGCGTTTTTTTTTATTTTTCAAATCGTTGAAAATAATACAATTTAAGTAGTTAATAAAGAAAGGGAACACTTTATAAATAAACATTTTTTTTTGGCGAATAGGGAATTAATTCGCAGCTTACATTTTTTGCAATTATCTTATTATAAGCCCTATCCACAAACGCTCTCGTTTTCGTTCTTTATGCATTTTAACATAAAGATATAACATATATCACGATACGAGGATGGAACACAAAGTCGAAGACTAATATAAACCAAACAGTTATTTAATTACCAAATGGTTCAACTAAAACATAGATATTGTTGCATTTTATGATGGCGAGTAGCTTCGCTCGATAGTCTAAAGTCGAATGATTTAGTCGTCTTCGTGAATTGCAATATTTTTAACTAAGAATGATGATGATAGATTATAGATTACCATCACGATAATTAGGTAATTATTTGTCGTTTAAAACATAACCCATTTATTAATTCATCACCATTAAAAGTTTTTATAGACGCTCTTGTTGCATGAAGATTCAGTTTCGAAAGCGTGCTTTCTTCGGTTGAGCTAATTGATATATATAAGTAAGATACAAGTATTCTCATCTGTGTCGTGGTCTGAGCTAAATTCTCTATCATTGATCTTGCATCAAAGATAAGTGTCTTCTCTCTTTCATCGTTCACTTTTGTTAGCGGAGATTACACTGGACAAAGGTCAAAAGGATGTCCCAGGATTTCGACGTTTTCGCTTTCCGCATCCAGTGGACATCCTCCATACGATAGCTAAGAACACTCGTGAATGTGCGGCGTAATTTCGCTAGTGTCTGTCTAATATTGTAAACATTTTCGATATTCATCAAACATGCACGAAGAATGCGTGAATATTTGATCTGCATAATCATTCCTTAATTAAACATCATCTGAGTCTTAGATTCCTCCAGTAATTGTACACCAATTAAGTTTACATGTAAAATTTTACACAGTACTACGATAAGCTGAGAGCGATGTCTTCTAGACAACCTTTGAATGGTTTGGCGGTGCACAGTATCCAAAAGAAAAGGGCATTGAAAGCCAGCTATGTATGGAACACAATCATATATTTTGCTGGTAATATGTGAATTTTAACTTATCACAACACTCGCACATCCAGCTAATCGAAAATTCCTGTTACTTGAAAACGCACCCAAAAACTCTAAAGTTGCCACTTTGTAACCTTGTAATTGTAAACTTTTCTAAGACTTACATCCAGTACATAATTAATTTGTGGTATCCGTATAAATTATTTTATTTCGGTTATTTCATTATTCAGTGGTAGAGCCACCTGTCAGCGGATGCTGTCATCGTAAACAACAGGGAACAAGCTATGTATTTCCAAACAGCCACAATTCTCTAATTAGTTTTAATAATAAGAATTTAATTCTCGAAATTAGATTACAGTAATGGTCGAGTAACTGTCCATTGCATTGGTCGCAGTTATTCGCGTGGAACAAAACCGACGTAAGCGCACGCGTGCAACGCACCCGGTCCTGCTGTTACATCTTCGAATTAACATAAAAAATCACCTATATCTCACATTTCACGTTATTATTTAATAATGTAGGCTAGTCCGATCATAAAGTTTAGACACTTGAAATTGCACGCAAGTTGTACAGTTTTTTCTAGATATCGTTACTAAAACTGTCTTACGTGAAGTTCATTACCTATTATTACAATGTAATTTCTTTATTTGAATACTTGTATCATTAACAATAAAAGCAGCAAGTTGAATTTGAATAAATTTCTTATTATTTCACGAAGCACTTCTAATTATCTATTTCTTCATTGATTATAACAATTTTAAGATTACTTATAATTTTTAAGGAATTATGCAATTTTCAAGTTCTTTACAAAAACCAATTAAATTGAATAGTACACTAACACTAGCACTATAATTTATTGATACATAAAATTAACACCACACATATAAAATATTATCATTTAATTAATTTTATAAAAAATTCGCGCGCTCACCTGCAAGCGTGTTTCGGTGACATGTTGCGTCCGTCTACCGCATGGCGCGTGAACGTCGACGCCGCGCTATGGCCGCTGCGATACTGCCAGCTGACTAGCCGCTTCCTCCCATTGAGTAATAAACTTCGAGCATCCCTCTTCCACGACCTTCGTTTTCCATTTTCACACATAATTAAAGCGTTAATGTGCTTTATTGTACACTAAAGTGTTGTACGGCAATTAGGCTAATTACCGAGATGCAAAATTTTATAAACAAGTCGTAAAATCAAATCATAAGCACAACGACTTTAAATGTTTTGCATTTGGTATATAAATGCAATTCTCAAAGTAAGGCTGTACGTATTTGCGTAGATTTCACTCAAAGTAATAACATAATATATCTGCAGTTTCATAGATCATTGTTCAGTCTAGGTAACATACTTATGTCAGGATTGACCCTACATGCTAAATAACCGTAAAAAAAGAATCCTTAAATATTTTCATGAAGGCCAATCAATAGTTTCCCAGAGAGGTCTGTCTTTTCATAGTTGGCTCTATATTCTCTACTAGCTGTTGCCCACGACTTGTTCCACGGTTACTATGGTTTTTTAAGTATCCCACGGGAACCCTTTAATTTTCACTCAATTATTTTCACTCGATTTTACGTGCCTGAAATGGTCCCAGCTCGGCCGTGGCATGCGCCGGTGTAGTAATTTGTATGTTTCACGCCAAAACTGAAAATGTACTATTCACCCCATACATCGAACTAAATATAATGGTTATTTTGACGATAAAATATTTAAATAGAGCTTCGTCAGTGATAAAATGTACATAGAACCGACTTTACCAGCTTCGATCAATAACTTTTCCAGAAATCCCCGTACTTCCTAGACTGTACTTGTAGCACTTGTATTATTAATATAATTTAAGGCAGCTTAAATTCTTCATTGTAGGTATTCGTCAAATTTTAATGTCAGATTTTAAGAAATCTGTGTGTAAAACAACATTACAAAACACTCGGGACATAGCGCTAGTAGTCTCAAAAATAAAGGCAACAAGAAGGGAACCGGCTGTCAGTGATACGTGGCACTAACAGTCTCATCCACTGGAAACTGCTGGGATTTATAGTAGGAAGGTATTAACCACCGGAGTCCGCAATGCCGACACAGAAACAGTTTTGAATTCGAAACACTTCAAATGCCGCTAAGTATAAAAAAAACCTGTGCCAAATATTGAAAAAATGCAGGACGTAACGTTAACACTCAACCAAATATGAAGCTTCTCATTTTTTATTAAGCAACTCAAATTAATGTTTTATAAGTCGCCCTTCTGTTGGTTTTTCGTCGCACGCAGTCAATCGCTCCCTTAGTAATACTAAAGCCAAAATTAAATATTTTTGACACATAAAACATTAATTTAGTCACTCGTTTAAATACTACCCTTTTAAATGTTGCTATAATATTAATCCAATTATTTAATTATTTTGAAATGTAGGTAGGAATAGATAGATAGGTATATAAATTCTATATCTACTACCCGTCCGAATCATCGAGTTTACAAGCTTAATAGTTTCGTGTGATGTAAAAATATACAATATATCATACACGCGACTTTGTAAGTGCGAATGTGCTATGCGCCGCACCTCAAGTTTCAAATAGATTTCCCTGTCGCTCAATTTCGATTACGCCAAACGCTTAGAGTCATTTGAACTCATTTGCCTTAACGTAACGTAAAATGAAGCCTATATTTTCAGATTTTCAGGTGTTTAAAAAAGATCATCTTGCTCAATCGCACATATTTTGTTAAAATTTTGTAAAAAAAAAGGGAAATGTACCAATAAAACTTAATTATGTTCTCCTAGAGGACAATTACCTACACCGAAAGGTAACTTAGTCATAAGTACTCATAAGCCATAATTGTTTTAATACTTCGTATGCTAATAAACTATTTGATTTGATTTGATTTTTGTTTGCCTTAAATACTGGGGGTAACACCACTGCCTCTAAAAAATGCCGGGAAGAGGCGTGATGATATGATACGATATATGATATGAGTAACAACGTAAATACTACACTACACCGTAATCATAATATTATTAAAAAGAAAAAGGATAGGTAGGTATAGCCTAGTACTCGTACATAAAATGTACACATCCATTGTATTATACAATGCAGGCCGGGACACAATACTTAATCATTATTATTTTTAAAAACAGTAAAAGCCACCAGTAAATGCAGCAATAGCAGAGTTGGAAAAGAGCAGCAGTGCAAGTGGTCGCCGGACCGAATCCGACTCCAATAACGACCGCCTATAAACAAGGAGTGTAAGTTAAAGTATAAAAATTATTTCGCCATTTCTACATATTATTCACAGTGTAAGTTGTCAACAAACAAACAATTAAAAAGCTTAATACCAGCGGTCCACAAGTCCAAGCTATCAAAAAAAAGGACAAAAAAATCATACAGGATACCCTTAGATACCCTACCATACCCTTATATTCTCAACCTTTAAAAAAAGTTAATTTTTGTTTTTTATATTAATACCATCGGAGCAGAATATTTCTTCTATGATTAATGCTTGAAATAAATCATTTACAAAAAGAGTTACTTTAGTAATTTTAGCGCTATCTGTTGAGTGGTAGGAGCAATGTATATTGTAGGCAAAATTTTACAGAATATGTGTGGAGTGTTGACAAAATTATAAAATATATTTAAAACATTATATTTATGTATATAATTATACATATTACTTTTTTTTTATTATTCTACGAAAATGCCAACGGCTTACATTAATTTCAATACGTAGTTTTTTTGCATTGATGGTACTACCTACTACACACTAGATGTCGCTATTAGACTACTAGTAGAGCTGAGTAGAGCTAATATAAATTGAAAAATCAATTTGTGTTTTAGCTAATTCCTGTGATTCAATCAATTTTATTGTCTTTTTAGTTTCTTTAGGCTTAACGGGCTATTTAAGAGTATAATAATATTTAAAAAATTTGAGACAAACTTGGCTGTTTTATCTTAACTCCTTTGTCGTTGTGTAGCGAGGACATCAATAATGTCAAAAATCAAATCAAAATCCGTTACGATACGAGTGCTATCGTTGGTGTATTGTTATATTGTCTGTTTTATTTAATTATCAGTGCACGAGAAGCTTATAATTATGGCAGAATTTGTTACTCCAGTAAAAAAGGCGAAACCAATTGACAGTGAAACTATAACAATTCCTCCATCGCCGTTTTTAAGCAGACTAGGATATGGCACAGGTATTTTGTTCTTTGGTCTTAAATTATATTCAAATTTTTCTCTCTAACAGTGGTGTTAGCTAAATAGGAAATAAATATGTGTGTGTGTCTGTCTGTTTTTTAAGTGTCTACTTGAATTTCAGGTGTAAATGTAATGCAATTGTTGAGATCTCCTAAGGCTGGTCAGGTACGTTCGCCATGGGCGCTCAAGATGCTAAACAAGCGTGTAAAA
Source organism: Parapoynx stratiotata (assembly GCA_910589355.1). Lineage (NCBI taxonomy): Eukaryota > Metazoa > Arthropoda > Insecta > Lepidoptera > Crambidae > Parapoynx > Parapoynx stratiotata. Next base: position 813,675 of record OU342463.1, read on the forward strand.
CCCTGCAAAGTGTATTCTGAGCGATTGAAAAAAGAAGCAGACCTATTACAACGAATGTCACATCCAAACATTGTTGGCTTCCGAGCATTTAGCAAAACCAAAATATTATACTTGGGAATGGAAGCTTGTGACCTCTCTTTGGGAGATATGATTGAGAAAAGAGTTGAAAATAATGATGGACCATTCTCTCCTAAAAAAATGATGAAGGTAAATAATATTAATTTACTGCAGAGTTCAATTCACTAATCCACTACTAACTCACAGAAATTTGATTGTTATCATTTTCTTATGCCTAATTAACAATATACAAAAAAAAGACACAAAACTTGCTAATTATTGTTACAGGTGGCAGTAGATATATCCAAGGCCCTGGACTACCTCCACACAAAGATGCAGATCCTACATGGCGATATAAAATCCTACAACATCCTTATAAATGGAGATTTTGAGATATGCAAGCTGTGTGACTTCGGTGTGACCGTCCCACTCGACGAGAATGGTGTCTTTGATAAAGATAACGCTGGGAATGCTGTTTACTATGGTAATTATTGCAATTATTATTTTGAGGGCTTTATATAAGTATTGTTTATTTTATAATAAGCTCAACCAATGACTCAATGAAACACTGTAGCTGAGTTTGAATTATTATATATTGTTATGAGTAACAATATGCAATAAAGTGCTTACCTTAATCATTTTTATGTAAATACTTCTATAACTTTTCACAAAATTAGCAATGACAGAGTTCAAGGTATGGTGTAGTATGAAGGAATATTTATCATTGTAATCAGAAGTAAAGATGCCATTGTCATACTGTAAATGTAAAAATCTGACAATTACAGGCACAGAACCCTGGAGTGCTCCCGAAGTGATCCACGGTGGTACAATCTCAAACAAGACGGATATTTGGCCATTTGGGCTGACTCTCTGGGAGATGATGTCCCTCTCACCGCCACATACGCTGATAGAAGATGATTTGGATGAGAGCGCCATTCTGAATGACTCTGCAACCAGCATGGAGGAAGATTATTTTTCTGAACAATATGGTAATTTGAGCCATTTAAGTTGATATTTGGTTTTACACAGGGATCTTCTAATTGTGATCATACAATTCATTGAATAAAAGTTTAGGAAAATAGTAAACCAATGTAGTCTGACCTTTCTCTATGAAAAATTTAAAACACAAAGAACTTTTTGTCCCAGTTGATATTTTTTATGAGGTTCAGGAGTTAACAAAAATTCAATTTACTAAATGAGTTACCACTTCCACCAAAATTTTTATATCACTAATTCATATTACAACAGCAATTTTGTAAACTTTTTTGACACAATTAAAATTTATTATTATTGGCAAGAAAAAGAGGCTGCATTGGTGAGATGAAGGCAACTGATAGTGTCTGCACCCTGATTTTTTTAACTGTACTGTCATTAGACATGTTTTATTTAAGTACAGTCAGCTTCATAAAGATCTTAATGTCAAGAGTGCTCAAAAATATCTGAAGAACACAAGTTCAAATTTATATATGTTGTCAGGTCATCTTATTGTTGTAACCGTCCAGAGTGTTCAATATTATCTTAACAACACAATTCCAATATTATGTTATATGTTTAGATGGCCAATTATATATTCGCTAATAAAGTGTTCAATAGTATCTAAGCACCCAAAGTGCTCAAAAATATCTTGGTGTTAAAGAAAAGTAAACACTAATCGGAAGCAATACTTTATTTTCTCTTCTTATTGGTCCTTTTAATTTCGTGTTTGACGTACTAAACGTGTCTTTTGTTTGGAACAGCATCTTGACATGCCTGATGACGTGCTTTCAGTTGTTGCTGCTCTTCCATAACAACGGCAACGTCGCATGCTTTTGGATGTAATAATGATAAAATTTAATTTTACTTATCTTGTATCCATAGACTGAGTAAGGTATAGATGCAGCAAGCAAATTAAAAATAAATATTTTTACTTACACTTGCTTTATACAAAAATATTATTAACATTATATCACTCAAATTAAACATAATCAGGTGTGGATATAAATGTAACAAATAAACAATAACTAAATCAAAATAGCGCATACATATTGCGATTACTTTGCCATTTTTTATTTGTCCTTATCGAGACTCGAACTCAAAATCTTTTCTAATTATGTTAGTAGCATCACTGCCAACTCGACCTCATTATGTAATTTGTCCTTTGCCCTTAGTGGGTAACACTAAAAATTTTTAGAAAATAAAAAACGGCTTAATGTAGAAAGTTACCAATACTTTTTTCGAAGTAATCTCCGTTCCTCTCTACACATCGTCGCATTCAATGGAACCACTGTGAAAAGCAGTGGGCCCATTGTTCCTAGGGTCTCTTCTATGGCATTTTCGTACGCTTTTACCGCATCTTCAAGGGAATACCTACTTCAAGCGAAGCGAATACTTCAAGCGAATACCTAAACTTCGAGGTATTCGTGAAAATGCCATAGAAGAGACCCCTAGGAACAATGGGCGCACTGATTTTCTCAGCGGTTCCAGCATATATATCAAAATCGTAATTTTATGTTTTTCAAAAATGCCATGAGATTATGGTAGACCTATAGATATTGCTTTTAGTGATAAGGCCGCCTGTGTTGCGTTGCAATTTGTACATTTTGACAACTTTAAATGAGAAGATATAATTGCACCTTTGCTCGTTACATGTATATGACTACTTTGTCTTATCAGATCTTTATGAAGCGGACTGTACTTAGTGACAAAAATAGAGAAAGGGGTTTGGGCATGTTGAGAGGTTGGGTGAAAGCAGACTCAACAGGCAGGATATGAGGCAGATATGAATGGGAATGTCGGAGGTGGATGGCCAAGCGAACGTTCCTTAACCAAATTGACGACATTCTGAAAGGGGCCAGGGCAAGTCTACCTCAAAGTAAGTTATGAGTAGAGAAAGCTGTGAGCCATAGCAAGTGTAGGTCTGTAATCTCTGCCTACCAATCGGAAACAGGAGTGATTTCATGTATGTATGTATTAGGTCCTTACCTATGAAATTGGTGTTTTGTATGGAGATTTTTGGGAATTCTGCATTTTCCATACTAACATTTTATCAGTTTTCTTCACAACGACAAATCCAGAGATAATAATATTTGGCATGTATCATTAGACAAGCTTTAGTAATATGTGTAATATCACACTTCATAAAAATTATTTATCGTTTTTAAGTGAATGCAAATAAAATGATGTATTCGGGAGGCACTTAAAAAGAGTTGTCTCCGTGTCCAATTTTAACACAATTAAACTTACAATAAATTATCAAAACAAATCAAAAGAGCTCAAAAATATAGTCTATTTTTAGACGAGGTAATTATTTTTTAGGAATACTCTGAATCTTAATAGTTACAGACAAAATACTAAGACAGAATAAAAACACCAATTTCATAGGTAAGGACCCAATATATAAAATAATTAAGAAAACATTTGTGAGTTTTATGTTAATTGTCTTCTAGGCACGCGTCCCCCAGTCCCAGCTAATATCTCAGAGCAGGTGTACGCACACCCGCTGGCGGTGTTCTACTGCTGCACAGAGACGGAACCGGCTGCGCGGCCCTCCGCTGCCCACGTTACTATAGCAGCCGAAGACATGCTGAGATTGTGTGGTGATTAGAATAATTTAATATACAAAATATGTATATTATTATATTGTAAGCAAGCAATAATATTGACTCTCTGTAGTGTGTAATTAAAACAGTCCACTTGGACATGGCCACTCAGACAAGCCTACCTAGGTTAAGAGGATTCAAATAAAACACAAATTAAGTTTGAAAACACTTATATTCTTGTTACATAAATAAAAACTTAACAAAAACTTAACCTAAAGTTATTTTATAATTCGCCAACTGCACTAAGTGGTCGACACTAAGCCAGTTATGGACGAGAGCGAGACACAATTGATTTCTATTGTGCCCACAAATGGTGTCAGATGATGACTTCATTGTCATCAAAATATACCGTCTTACCACAAAAGACAAATTGAACAGTTGTCTATCACTTGTTTAACTAAACACTATTTAAAGTTTAAGTCCGCGTTCAACGCCTGTTTAATTTTTGTGTAGACGATGTTTAAGCCGCCTCTAGCTCTAGACAATCGTAAAATACGGTCTTGTGGTAACGTTTTTTAAAACACTTGCTTAACAGATGTTTAAGTTTTTTGTGGTAAGACCGTTATTGTCCAGAACGTAAGATAACTTATGAAAGTGATTCTATGTACTGATGGGGCAGGCGCTAAAGGACGTTGAGTGTGCAACCACAATGAAACGGCATTCCTTATAACTTCTATGTTCAATAAAGAATTACTCTGAACGGTCTAAGATTTGAAACTAGCCGCCATAGTAAATTTTATTCAGCTCAAAAATACTTTTCCATTTTCCAACGATGTAACACACAGACAAAGTTAAATTATTTATTGCATTGTACTATGTTCTATAGACCCTGGTGCCACCTTCCAATAGCTATGTGTTACATCGTTGAATAAGTATTTTTGAAATTATTAAAACTATAGCGTTAAGTTTACTGCCAATTTACTCGATTTCCCAAGGGGATGAAATAAAAAAAATGGACCAAGTGATCTCCTGGCAACATTCAATATCATAATCTGCAACCTTTTCTGACAGAACGCGGTCCACATATTTTGAACACTACTTCCTTTAGTGCCTGCTTTATGGGTTATTTTTAAGAAGTACAACTTTTAAATATTCAATAAATGAAATTTAACATGAGATAAGTGATAGCTTACAAATTCATATACATTCTAGTGTCTCTTTCTAACTTTGAAATGTATAAACAAATTGTTTGTTCTACTGTCACGAAAGTGATGTGAAATAGAGTAAATATTAATTTTAAGACTATGCCGACACCATAAGGTAGTTTTTTAACTATTAAATTGCAATTATACTTCAATGAAAGCTTCAACTCGGTACAAGGCCTATGAAACTATGTTAGGTTACACTTTAATGTTAGTTACAGTATTATAGTTTGCGCAGATGTAGGACGCAAGCTTTGGCAGATCTATAATTTTTTTTATGTAAATTAAAAAAAATAGTCTGGTAACATTTTTAGAAATTGACAAGTATCTTTTTTCTATTATAGGCATTGTAAATATATGAGATGTCGACAGCGAGATTCAAACGTTTTTTTGAGTATCCAAAAATATATTTAAAAAATTGTGTATGTACTTAAAAAGTATCAATCTACATTAAGATTCATGTTTTACAGTTTATATAACATGTTAGAACCTGACAACAACATTATATACTACATTGAGCGCTTATAAATAAAAAATGTTAGTATCTTCATGTGTCATTCAAGTACTAATTTAGATCTAATGTACAGTAAAAACAACAGATCACTAACTAGGCATGGAATCAATAGCAAGAACCGCGTCAAAAACATTAATAAATTGCTAATTTATAATATTATCCGCTATTGGTAAAAATATTATCTCGGTATAATGTAACTCATTATTAAATGTAAACTGCATAATGCTCACATAATACAGCTTACAGCAAAACCTTTTGGTAATTGTTTTGGATAAGATAGTAATGTCATTGGCTTTAAATGACATAATATTATGTTCAAATGTACATATGATAAATATCAGGTTTATATCACGTTTAACTGTCATAATCCAATAGAATTTGATATTAGGGCGTGATAAAATCGTGTTAAAAATCATTTTTCCAACGAAAAATAATACCAATAGCAGATAGTCGAAAGAATGTATGTATAAATTTATAATTCCCATGCCTAAAACTAACCACTTAAACTATTGGGCACAATACTTATTATGCGGATATTTCGTTAAGTGCTAAAACCATTACTGTTCAGTGTGACACAATACAGGACTTATTGAACCATAAATAATGAAAAAATCATGTACAAAATATAATTAAATAATAGATATCTATTATTAAATTGATCAGTAGTAATAGTTACCTCAGTAGTTAAAATCTAGACCAATAGCGTCAATGGAAAAGCCAAAATCTATGACGTCAGCTTGACAAATCGTTATATTTGCGATGAAAATTCGAAGCAATATACATCAGCTGTGCCGCCAGCCGCCATCGGACAAGCTGTCATATCAAAACATCACACGTTTTCACCATTGGTCCATATTTTAACCTACTGGTCAACCTGACCACGGATCAAAAAAACTGACCCTAAATAAGACTGTGTGTATTAAACAATCGCGTATGTTAAAGAATAAGTTAGCATTGTGCCCAATTATAATGAAAATGTTATGAAAAATACACTCCCTTAAACTAATATTAGTAAACGCCTATACAATTTGAAGATATTTAAAATTTCACATCAAGATAAAGTTCAATTAAAAAAAGGTTTTTCTTGCATTGACTATTAAGTATAAAAGTTATGATACAATATTTATCTTGTCCCAAAATTTTGCTCTGGAACATTTCAATAAGGGAGTTATTATGACCCCCTGCAAACATTTTTATCTGATGTGAAATATAAAGATCAGTAACATGATTGACTAGTTAAATAATAGTGGATATTATGCGACGCTTATAGTATTATATTTAATTATCAGCACCGTATCATAAACTCAAGAATATCATAAGATTTTTTGTGAATGAGCATTGTAGCTATAGGCTTTGGCGGTAGAAGGGTTATATCGTTGTTAATTAAATAGGAAAGGGCTTCTATATTACATAACAATATTTTCCAAGGCTGGTCCTTAGATGGGTGACCATGTTTAAGCCAATGCTGTTATGGGCTATACATTTGTCTTCCATATAGAAAATATTTAGCTGTACAGTCAGCGTCAAATAGTGACACTCAGGTGATCAAATAAATAGACGAACCAACTACCAAAAAGTCATATATATCGGTACAAATTATCTGTACATTATCGGTACAAAACACAAGAATTTTCATATATTATAACATGGTGTGTGTATATTATCGGTACAAAACACAAGAATTTTCATATATTATAACATGGAAACTCTTTCGTGTTGTCAACAGTATGGAAACTTTATTTTTACCGATAATATTGACTTGGTAGCATCTATTTAATTGAACACCCTGAATGTCACTATTTAACGCTGACTGTACAAAGTAATCGTTTATAAAAAATACCTTTACCGCCGATTGATAACAATGTTTAAATATATGTGTGAGGTGTAAGGCAATGAGTAAAGCTGTATGATATGGCTGTTATATTACTGTGTATATGAACATACAAAATAGCGTAATTTCTTACTGTTTATGATTACATGAGATTACGTGAAAATGAGTTTTTGACATTAATATCATTAGGATTAGAGACGAGATTGATTTCTTAAAATAAAATAAATAAAACATACACCTTGTTTTCTAATTGACCGTAAAACAACTTATAAAGAATAATAAACACGTATTATATTTTGATACCAATAAAACTGGATAACAGTAACGTCTTCTAGTTTTATACGGTAAAATATATAATTAATTATTACGCGAACTTCAATACTTATTAAAAAAAAAATTAAAAACAATTCCAATTCTTGTCTCTAGATGGCTTAAGTACGCTGTGCTGTTTAATGAAAAGGTTATAAAACTCGCCGACAGATGGCGTGAATTGCATTTGCATTCATAACTTTAGTTCCAAAACTCGTCCCTAGATAGCGAGAGTATTTCTATGAATACGCAACTCACGCTTCCTATTTGCATGTTTTGAAATCAAACAGCACCACCTACGCCATCTAGGGACGAGTTTTGAAACTACTAAAAAAATAGTTTCAAAGCTTGCCGACACGTGCTGTCAAAAACCCACACTTGTCGCACACGGGAACATCATGGCAGGCTTCTTTAGAATTTTGAAGTGTAGACTTTGGATACAACTGTGGAGCAGACATATTAAAATTAAGACAAAATAAACGAGGGTTTCCATTAATCTGCTTTCAATAGTGAAGAATAAAAATGGTATTATTATTTCACTGCTTATTAATGTAGGTAGACATTATTTTAATAAATTCAGGTACTGCTTCGAGTATATTATAATAAAAATGTAGCTGTAGGAGTTCATTCGATCAGCTTACTTTTATGAGTGACCTATGAGAAAAAGTTTGAGAATCGTCGCTTTAGTGCTTTAATATACCAACATTATAGGAGGCCGCAATGATATAGACCCGTGGGCCCGAGGTTATTCGGTGTGCGTCACCTAAATAGGTTATCAAACAGAGTTCCTAGACTATACAACAGACTCAGAAATGAGCAGGATGTTGTGTTTTATTAGTCTATAGTAAAATAAAATAAAATTAGTACAGGGGCACGGGGGAGAAGCTCTGGGGCGTAATACGCTTTCGATCGAAAACAAAGCTACCTTCGCCACGGTCAAGCCGTGGATGGCCGTGCTTCGAAAGGCACGTTTAGCCGTCGGTCCCGGTCGCTACTGCGACCGTTTCTACACACCGCATTGGGCCAGCGCGGTGGTGTTACGGCCCATACTCATGCGTTTCTCCACCAGGAAGGCTCGTGTCCAACGGTGGGACGTATATAGGCTGAAGAGTGATCTCTCGACTACGGAGTTCTCTCACGTTACCTCACGTGGACGAGTGTAGTGTGTGGTGTGTCAGCTAGGAGGGCTGTCTCGCAGTGAGGTACGCGGCCACGTCGCGGCGGCGCGCGGCGGCGGCGGCCTGCGCCGGCGTGAGCCCCGCGGCGTTGCGCAGGCGCAGGTCACGTCACCTCATGTATGTCTCGCAGTGAGGTACGCGGCCACGTCGCGGCGGCGCGCGGCGGCGGCGGCCTGCGCCGGCGTGAGCCCCGCGGCGTTGCGCAGGCGCAGGTCACGTCACCTCATGTATGTCTCGCAGTGAGGTACGCGGCCACGTCGCGGCGGCGCGCGGCGGCGGCGGCCTGCGCCGGCGTGAGCCCCGCGGCGTTGCGCAGGCGCAGGTCACGTCACCTCATGTATGTCTCGCAGTGAGGTACGCGGCCACGTCGCGGCGGCGCGCGGCGGCGGCGGCCTGCGCCGGCGTGAGCCCCGCGGCGTTGCGCAGGCGCAGGTCACGTCACCTCATGTATGTCTCGCAGTGAGGTACGCGGCCACGTCGCGGCGGCGCGCGGCGGCGGCGGCCTGCGCCGGCGTGAGCCCCGCGGCGTTGCGCAGGCGCAGGTCACGTCACCTCATGTATGTCTCGCAGTGAGGTACGCGGCCACGTCGCGGCGGCGCGCGGCGGCGGCGGCCTGCTTGGGCGTGAGCCCCGCGGCGTTGCGCAGGCGCAGGTCACGTCACCTCATGTATGTCTCGCAGTGAGGTACGCGGCCACGTCGCGGCGGCGCGCGGCGGCGGCGGCCTGCGCCGGCGTGAGCCCCGCGGCGTTGCGCAGGCGCAGGTCACGTCACCTCATGTATGTCTCGCAGTGAGGTACGCGGCCACGTCGCGGCGGCGCGCGGCGGCGGCGGCCTGCGCCGGCGTGAGCCCCGCGGCGTTGCGCAGGCGCAGGTCACGTCACCTCATGTATGTCTCGCAGTGAGGTACGCGGCCACGTCGCGGCGGCGCGCGGCGGCGGCGGCCTGCGCCGGCGTGAGCCCCGCGGCGTTGCGCAGGCGCAGGTCACGTCACCTCATGTATGTCTCGCAGTGAGGTACGCGGCCACGTCGCGGCGGCGCGCGGCGGCGGCGGCCTGCTTGGGCGTGAGCCCCGCGGCGTTGCGCAGGCGCAGGTCACGTCACCTCATGTATGTCTCGCAGTGAGGTACGCGGCCACGTCGCGGCGGCGCGCGGCGGCGGCGGCCTGCGCCGGCGTGAGCCCCGCGGCGTTGCGCAGGCGCAGGTCACGTCACCTCATGTATGTCTCGCAGTGAGGTACGCGGCCACGTCGCGGCGGCGCGCGGCGGCGGCGGCCTGCGCCGGCGTGAGCCCCGCGGCGTTGCGCAGGCGCAGGTCACGTCACCTCATGTATGTCTCGCAGTGAGGTACGCGGCCACGTCGCGGCGGCGCGCGGCGGCGGCGGCCTGCGCCGGCGTGAGCCCCGCGGCGTTGCGCAGGCGCAGGTCACGTCACCTCATGTATGTCTCGCAGTGAGGTACGCGGCCACGTCGCGGCGGCGCGCGGCGGCGGCGGCCTGCGCCGGCGTGAGCCCCGCGGCGTTGCGCAGGCGCAGGTCACGTCACCTCATGTATGTCTCGCAGTGAGGTACGCGGCCACGTCGCGGCGGCGCGCGGCGGCGGCGGCCTGCGCCGGCGTGAGCCCCGCGGCGTTGCGCAGGCGCAGGTCACGTCACCTCATGTATGTCTCGCAGTGAGGTACGCGGCCACGTCGCGGCGGCGCGCGGCGGCGGCGGCCTGCGCCGGCGTGAGCCCCGCGGCGTTGCGCAGGCGCAGGTCACGTCACCTCATGTATGTCTCGCAGTGAGGTACGCGGCCACGTCGCGGCGGCGCGCGGCGGCGGCGGCCTGCGCCGGCGTGAGCCCCGCGGCGTTGCGCAGGCGCAGGTCACGTCACCTCATGTATGTCTCGCAGTGAGGTACGCGGCCACGTCGCGGCGGCGCGCGGCGGCGGCGGCCTGCGCCGGCGTGAGCCCCGCGGCGTTGCGCAGGCGCAGGTCCGCTCGCGCACACAGCAGCTTGACGCACGGCAGCTGACCGAACATGGCCGCGCCGTGCAGGGCGCTCTGCCCGTTCTGACGCATACAAATTATCTTTATTGTACACCATTACATTTACATAGAGAAATTTTACAATAGTAGTGCAATAGGCGCCCTAGCGCTGACGGCGATGTTTTCCTGACGACCTTTGGATGGATTTGGCAGAGCCAAATATTTAAGGGAAGAGCCATTTGAGGTGCACAGGAAAATAAATATATTATAAATAAAACAGAATAATATAAACAAAATTAATGAGTGAGGACCTTATATAATTATTTTTATTTTACTATTGAGATTTTGTGAATAGAATAAACGTTCAGTATTATAAGGACTAGTGCATACCGGCAGCAGGCCGAGGTCGGGGCCGTACTTGAGCAGCTCCGCGACGACGGCCGCGTGCCCCTTGTGCGCCGCCTTGAACAGCGGCGTGGCGCCGTCCTGCTCGCACACACACACTACTACTTTAATGTTTACATACAACCATTAAAATTAAATTATTACTAAATCTAATATATATTATAACTCAAAGGTGACTGACTGACGTAGTGATCTCTCAACGCACAGCCCAAACCACTGGACGGATCGGGCTGAAAGTTGGCATGCAGGTAGATGTTATGACGTAGGTATCCGCAAAGAAAGGATTTTCATTAATTCTACCCCTAAGGGGATAAAATAGGGGATGAAAGTTTGTATGAAACTTTGTCAATTTTAAACCGATCGGGCTGAGACTTTGAGAGAAAATTAAAAAGTTCCCGTGTGATAGTAAAAAACCATAGTAACCGCGGACGAAGTCGTGGGCAACAGCTAGTTTGTTATAAATTGAAATAATTACGACCGAAGTATGCTACCCTGTGGAACTCCGTATCATTAACTAATGCGTCAAATCTATGTGTCTAGTATCCGTAACACAAGGAGCATTTAGTTGCTTAAAATGGGACTAGTTGATAGGTGTGAATGTCTGAGAATATTTATTTATTTAATTATTTATGAGAATCAAAGGCTAGTAACTATGTGGCATTACTTAATTTGTAATTGATTTTTGAATGCTCTTTTGTTATATATTACATTGTTTCACCTTTTAGGAAAAGATATGCCAACTTTAGTTAATTGTAGAGGCACCTACAGAAGTTAGTCCCCGAGTTCCAGACTTCTACAGTTACTATGGTCTTGTCTCACCGCATCGACGCAAGCGCAGGCCCCAGCCCTCAATGGCCCTCTACGTCCAGGTGGTGACTAAAAAGGTCGTATTCTCTACCACATTCGTTTTACCACATCCATATACCGTCCAATTCACAGTATTGCCCGACCCGTGAAAAGACAATAGAGAACACAGAAAAAAACAGTCGGACCACTTTCAACACGATGCTCGACTCGTCAACGTGTCAAAGGCGTTGGTGACAAAGTGGTTTTTCAGTATCAATATACCGTAAAGATTCTCGTAGTTTAATTTCCAACTTAGTCTACTGAAGATCCCGAGTATAGGTACCCTATAACCTGTCCCCGGTTAGGTACATACGAGTCTCGCCGCCTTCACATAACCTGAGCCCTCTGTACTGTCCTGTCCCGGTTTGATTCAGAGCCGTCTGCCCAAAACTTGGTAGTAGCCCCTGATTACACACCTGCCTGACCGCACCGACATCAGCCCCAGCCCTCAGTGTCGCCCTGCCCGTGTTAGATAGAGCCGCCTGGCCAAGCCGCGCAGGCTAGTCCCCTGAGTCCGCACCTGCCTGAGCGCGTCCACATGCGGCCAGCCCTCAGTGCCGCCCTGCCCGTGTCGCTCACCTGCCGCAGCGCGTCGACGCGTGCGCCGGCCCGCAGCAGCGCGGCGGCGGCGTGGTCGTGGCCGCACTGCGCGCTGATCCACAGCGGCGTGGCGCCGTCCGCGCGCGCCAGGTCCACGCTCGCGCCCGCCCGCAGCAGCGCCGCGCACACGTCCGCGTGCCCGTTCTGCGCCGCTATGAACAGGGGGCTCGCCTTATCCTGCAGGCGACGCATCTGATATCAGGATGCGGTATTGACTCGTGAATTGAGCACTCCGAGGCCCGTATACTAAAAGCCAACAGCTAGAAAGAGATGGCGTTACGTGGGTACCTGAACAGAAATCTACGCTTGAATTGGACTATTAAATACGGGCCTAAGAATATGACGGATACGAAAGTCAGGCCAGCAACCCTACGCTAATGTTGTAGTAGTGTGTAGTGTTTATTCCACCAGCTTTTTATTGTCCGACGTTGACATGGCTCTGCGGAATTTAAATCACAAACGAATTGCAATGACCATACTCACGTGTGGGTTAAATTAAAAATAGACGACAACAATAAAATAGTTTTTGAATAGTGTTCGAAGTGGTATGTTACCTTCATGCAGGCGTTGACGTCGGCCCCGCGCCGCAGCAGCTCGCGCACGACGGGCAGGTGGCCGCACTGTATGTTACCTTCATGCAGGCGTTGACGTCGGCCCCGCGCCGCAGCAGCTCGCGCACGACGGGCAGGTGGCCGCACTGTATGTTACCTTCATGCAGGCGTTGACGTCGGCCCCGCGCCGCAGCAGCTCGCGCACGACGGGCAGGTGGCCGCACTGTATGTTACCTTCATGCAGGCGTTGACGTCGGCCCCGCGCCGCAGCAGCTCGCGCACGACGGGCAGGTGGCCGCACTGTATGTTACCTTCATGCAGGCGTTGACGTCGGCCCCGCGCCGCAGCAGCTCGCGCACGACGGGCAGGTGGCCGCACTGTATGTTACCTTCATGCAGGCGTTGACGTCGGCCCCGCGCCGCAGCAGCTCGCGCACGACGGGCAGGTGGCCGCACTGTATGTTACCTTCATGCAGGCGTTGACGTCGGCCCCGCGCCGCAGCAGCTCGCGCACGACGGGCAGGTGGCCGCACTGTATGTTACCTTCATGCAGGCGTTGACGTCGGCCCCGCGCCGCAGCAGCTCGCGCACGACGGGCAGGTGGCCGCACTGTATGTTACCTTCATGCAGGCGTTGACGTCGGCCCCGCGCCGCAGCAGCTCGCGCACGACGGGCAGGTGGCCGCACTGTATGTTACCTTCATGCAGGCGTTGACGTCGGCCCCGCGCCGCAGCAGCTCGCGCACGACGGGCAGGTGGCCGCACTGTATGTTACCTTCATGCAGGCGTTGACGTCGGCCCCGCGCCGCAGCAGCTCGCGCACGACGGGCAGGTGGCCGCACTGTATGTTACCTTCATGCAGGCGTTGACGTCGGCCCCGCGCCGCAGCAGCTCGCGCACGACGGGCAGGTGGCCGCACTGTATGTTACCTTCATGCAGGCGTTGACGTCGGCCCCGCGCCGCAGCAGCTCGCGCACGACGGGCAGGTGGCCGCACTGTATGTTACCTTCATGCAGGCGTTGACGTCGGCCCCGCGCCGCAGCAGCTCGCGCACGACGGGCAGGTGGCCGCACTGTATGTTACCTTCATGCAGGCGTTGACGTCGGCCCCGCGCCGCAGCAGCTCGCGCACGACGGGCAGGTGGCCGCACTGTATGTTACCTTCATGCAGGCGTTGACGTCGGCCCCGCGCCGCAGCAGCTCGCGCACGACGGGCAGGTGGCCGCACTGTATGTTACCTTCATGCAGGCGTTGACGTCGGCCCCGCGCCGCAGCAGCTCGCGCACGACGGGCAGGTGGCCGCACTGTATGTTACCTTCATGCAGGCGTTGACGTCGGCCCCGCGCCGCAGCAGCTCGCGCACGACGGGCAGGTGGCCGCACTGGCTCGCCACGAACAGCGCGGTCCCGCCGTCCTGTACAAGTATTCTATACTCATTTTGCAGAACTGAGATAATTTATGCAGGTAATTTACAATACTTTTGTGTGAATGTCAAAAGTTATGTGTACCTTTCATTGGCCTACAGGTGCCGCTGTCAGTGTTTGGTCAGCTTTTCATTTTATTGGATTGGTGGATTGTAATTATGTACATTCTAGATGTTAAGGCAAAGTTTGTAAACAAAGGTTGAAACTTTGCTAAGTTTCTTGCCCATTGACTATGGTAAATAAATATATCAAGGAATTTTCTAAAATTTTAGATTGACATTATCATTCAACGTAACAACTCACAGTCTCCATAACAATCAGCTCTACTTGGGTCTACTACTAAGATTGACATGAGATGTTGTAAGTAAAAATCAGTCGGAATAACTTACGGTGCTGGGCGCGTCGATGTGTGCGCCGGCGTCCAGCAGCAGCTGCGCGATGTCGAGGAAGCCGCCCTGCGCCGCGAAGAACAGCGCGTTCGTTCCTGTCTACCACCCATAGCAAGGTCAATTTCACAGAAAATACAATACATGCAAAATTATTATGGTGGCCGCTCACAATGAGCAAGCTCTCGTCGCGTCGTCGGTTCACCTGAAGACATAGTTACTACCAACAACACTGTGCCCGTATGTTCGTGGTCGTCACTCGATATACCACAAACCTTTTGATTTGATTATTTTAGGTATAGGTTTATGCAGTATTTTGTCATTACGTTCACCAGGATCCCCTAATTGCACATTCATAACGTTAAGCCTGGGTATTAAACGTATTGAACCAAAAAAGACTATGTTTTTTCCCGGAAACTGGGAATTGAATCTGAAAAAAAATCTGTAAACAATTCTAAAAAAACTAAAAAAAATTACAACATTGTTTACACACATTTATTCCAGGTTCGGTTCCACGTTCCCGGAAAATAATTTACCTTTTTTTGT
Organism: Parapoynx stratiotata; assembly: GCA_910589355.1. Classification (NCBI taxonomy): domain Eukaryota; kingdom Metazoa; phylum Arthropoda; class Insecta; order Lepidoptera; family Crambidae; genus Parapoynx; species Parapoynx stratiotata. Next base: position 829,005 of record OU342463.1, read on the forward strand.
TTTTATACATACAGGCTGTCCAAGAAATAGTGCGACATAATGAAGGAGGTGATAGCTGGGATCAATACCTACCAAAATAACATAATTTATGTTCAGCGAAATTTTGTGGTTTTAAAGTTATTCAATATTTGACGACCTCCGTGGTCGAGTGGTCTGTATGCCGGTCTCAAGGCGTCGCCATCTCGAGAGGTTCTGGGTTCGATCCCCAGTGGGGGCAAATGTTTGGGTGATGAATTTTCAGGCATTTGTTCTCCAGTCTTGGATGTTTATATATATTTCTATATATTCAGGTTATTTATATGTATTTATCTATTAAATATATTTATCCGTCATCTAGTGTCCGTAACACAAGCAGCATTAGTTGCTTAAAATGGGGCTAGTTGATAGGTGTGAATGTCTGAGGATATTATTATTATTATTATTATTATTTTCCCAAAAATTTAAAAGTCTCTACCTTGACAAGCATTTTTTAGCATATCGGGATGAGAAATTCCTTTTCTAGTGTTTTATTATATCAAATTATTCGTGAGCAGTTGCTTTACACATTGATAGATCTTTTCTTATCAATTTTTATTTTCTTTTTAAGGTAATCAGTTTTACTTTAAAATTTTGGGTAAGGATTTTCTTATCACTTGACATTAATGTACAGTTGTAAAAAAAATATGTATGGGACAGTTTTGAACAACATGCTTAAAAAATTGCTTGTTTAATGGTGATTTTGGAAAGATTTTGGAAACATTGATGTGTTTTCATTCAAAATTAGGAAATAATGGTACTTTAGTCCCAGAGGAATCGATTTTGATGAAAATGAACGTAGCGTAATTTTGATTAAAACCATTCCAAAATTAAATAATAACTAGGCATCTAGCCTGCTTACGAATGAGATATAGACTAATTGCTTAGTTGACATTGTCATGGACCTAAGAGTACTTCTTACTTACCCTCGATCTTCATGACCGTTACGCTACATTGAACTCATGATTGAAATGCATCGAGAGGTAAATTACTTGGAGTCTTTAAGAAGCTCTCTATCCACGCTACTCGAAAATGTCCCAAGGGAACCGAGAGAAGTGATGTGGCTGCAGAATGATGGGTGCCCTGTTCATTATGGCCGGCAAATTAGGGCCTTATTAGACAAGGCTTACCCAGGCCGATGAATTGGGCGACTGGGACCAATATTGTGGCCACCTAGATCTCCAGACCTAAATCCATTGGATTTTTTTATTGGGGTTTAATCAAGGACAAAATTTATGAGAAGCCAATGAAGAATGACCGAGAGCTGAGAGTAAGGGTTACCATTGCCGTAAGAGAAATTGCCCAAATAGACCTTCAAAGGTTTAAAAGACCTTTTGATGCCGAGTGTGTTTAAGGGCACAAGCATTTTGAGCATCTCTTGTGATTTATTGAATTTAAATGTTTTGTGTCAAAACGATAAGTACTTTTTTTAATGTCACCTTATTCCGAGAATTAAAAATTTTTCATGTCCCTTATTACTTAACATAACTTGTTTTATAATAAAATAAGTAAATAAGCAGCAATTACTTGCTCTCATAATAGTTTTAATAAAAATTACGCTACGTACATTTTCAACAAAATCAACTCCTCTGTCCCAGAGGTAAAGTAAAGTACCATTATTTCCTAATTTTTAATGAAAACACACCAATGTTGTAGCTTTCGAAAATCACCATAAAACAAGCTATTTTTTAAGCATGTTGTTCAAAACTGTCCCATACATATTTTATTTACCACAGTACGTTAAAGTCAAGTGATAAGAAAATTATTACCCAAAATTTTAAGGTAAAACATGATCTTCTTACAAATAAAAAATAAGTTAATAAGAAAAAGACCTATCGATGCGTAGAGCAACTACTTACGAATAATTTACATACATCTAATCATACACATACATACATACATATAACCTGTATATACAAACATATAATCACGACTATTATCCCCTAAGGGTTAGTTAGAGACTAGGCAAAAGCACCGCAAAAGCAGTCCATTGCCATAGTCCGCGCTTCACCAAGCAGTGACTGCACTCAGTGTGACAGGTGGTAATCCCGTCGCCGCTATAAGCTGTTGGATGTTGTGCAGTTCTACAAGGGAAGAGATGGGTTGTTAGTATTCTTTTGAAAAGCCGCTACCACACGTTACGATAAGTATGTTTAAATTGGGCTAAACATTATGAATCTGCGAGCAGGGGATCCCGATGAACGGAATGGTTTTTGTAACTATTAGGTACGATGCAGCTGAAACTTAAACATAGACTCTGGTTCGTAAAACTAGCACATGTATAGATACAACGCGAATAGGTTAGTTGACCCTTTTTTATTGAACCCAAATGATTAATTACTGATAGCCATCACCATAAAAAATTATAAAAAAAATACATTTTAAATTATAAATTTATTTCGGTCCTGATGGTCTATGAATTATCTGTGCTGTAGCGTCATGATTATTGTAAACAATACGCATGCGTGACATAGCCGACACTTATGCTTGATAGGTTGCGACATGAAGCGTTACTCAACTAATTTCACGAACATGGTGGATAGCGTTTTTGGCAGATTAAAAAAAAGTAAAAATAAAACATATTTAAATTGAATTTCTACAGCAATCCTTTATTTATATTTATCGAACTTGGTATATTTCGGACCCTGAATACTATGTGAATGACACATTATTTTCACTACCTTTGATAAGAGTCAACTAGCCTATTTACAGGGCAAAAAATACAGGTGCGGGAACGACAAGCAGTTGACAAGTGTTCCCGGGGCCCGGGGTAAGTGTGGGGGCCTACCGTCCGGCAGCAGGCGGGGTCGGCGCCCTGCGCCAGCAGCTCCCGCACGCAGGCCGTGTGCCCCATCGCCGCCGACAGGATCAGGGGGGTCGTGCCGTCCTGCGCAACAACATTAACAACTCGATAAACATATATATCACAAACGTCGTATTCGTCCTTAGCCTATATAAAAATTCGTGTAATAATCTAAACATAATACATTATTAGTATTATTACACGAATGTTGTATTTTTTCCTCAATAACCAAATCAAATTAATTATTCTATTATTTCCTTGTAATTTGTTATTGTGAAACACTTTAATCGCATTAAATTAACTTCGGGTCTATAGTCTTCTTCGTACTTCTTTTAATTATCATTGAACACACACAAGAGTTTGTTGCCTTTTTGAAGAGACTGAATTTTTTTTCTTCTGTTTGAACAATAGAATAAATTAATTCTTACACAGAATTTTTTATTGTTCAGTACAGTTATCGGCGTAACTCCAATGTAATTAGCAATGCAAACACTTTTCAGCGATAAAGAAACATGAAAATAACGTTTACGTGGTCTAATTTTATCGTTATTATCACGTGCTTCCACGCGCAGCAGGAAACTACCCTCTCTATCCGTATTCGCCGCACCGGAGCGTCTTGCTTGAGCGAATTAAAAATGATGTTGGTTATTCTTACGGCTAATTAACTTGTCAAGTCCGTGAAGGACGGACAAGTTCTTAAATTAATTATAACAGAGTTGTCAATTAGATTAGCCAAAGATAATATCCGTATTCATTCTTGAAGTTAAAAGTAAAAAAAAAACATTTTTCTTTTTTGGAAAGCATATGCAGGTGTTTAGTGCAGCATTTGAGTATCTAAAGTCAGTCACTAGCAACAAGATGTAATATATATGGATGTATACATATTTTAATACAGTGTTATACTAAAGTTTAGCTGGTTTTTTTAATAAATATGAACAACGAGTCATAGAGCAGAATGGAAGAAGAAGACAGGTTGAGCCGAACCCAAATGTAATTGAGAATATGCCAGGGAAATGATGAATGTATTATTAACACAAAATTACTAGGTATAGGAAGGAAATCATGCCAATCGATCAAATCCCCCGTCCTATAACTTTAACATTTATGATGGATATTTTCAATTTCTTTGAAATCGTTTTTTCTTAGCAAAACAATGGTCAGTCATCTCTGCGGTGTTACACAACGAGCTATCAATGTTTCGACGGTTAACCTCATTTAGGGAGGGTTACGTAACTCGCAGCACCGTGCGAACGGAGTGCGAACCATAAATCATGTTAGTACCAAACCGGCCGCAGCGGTTTAAGGTCTAAGGTAGAAACGACGGCGGTTTGAAAGAACAACTCAGTATTGTGGCATCAGGTCCCACATTTAATATTATTTATTACAAAAAAAGCAAGGCACCTGGATATGAGGCGAGAAAGACCTAGGTGAACATTTCTCGATCAAATCGTTCTTGAGAAGGGCCAGTTCTAAAGTACTTTAAATCGTCAAGCATGTAATCAGGAACCAGGAAGAACCCTGTCTACCCTTATAGGCTTTTTCTATGTTTGAATGGCTCAATATAATCTTAAGATCCTAACCTTATACAAACATAGCAGTCCTTCTGAAGCAAACTACGAGGATCATATATGCTTAATTAATAACCATAGTGTTATTTAGAGAGAAACAAAGAAACTTACTCGATCTCGGGAGTCAATGTGCACCTTCCCCGTGTCCAGAAGCTGTCGCAGCTTGTCGCAGTCTCCCCTGAGCGCCGCCAGATGGAACTGCACATCTGTGCGAGATTCTTTCTGCAAAACCAAATATTTTGGTCAAGGTATGTTTTGGTACCAAAGAAAGATTTAAGAAATGAGTAGGCATGTTTAATGTAGTTATGGTATATAATGCACACCTACTTATTTAATATTGGTAGGTACAGTAAAAATGGTAACCAGATAAGGTGAAGCTTTAAGACGGTAACTAATAGATGACAACGGCGAAGAATGGTTTTGATTTAATATGAAATTGGTCACAAACACGTACATTTCTTGAAAGTAATTAATTGATTCCTATTCAAAACGTAATAATTACTCGTAAATATAATTATATTTTAAGTCGCTTCCGCTTATGACTTCGCACTGAATACTTAAATCCGGGTAACTTTGAAACGTTATTCCTGGGTTATAAAAATCGATTCAGCTGATGTTTTCCTAATAATTAAACAGAATTAAAACCTATAGCAAATTTAAATATGTTTGGTTAAATAGATAGTGTCAATAATATCCCCTTAATAATCACAGAAATTCTGTACCTGTCAAGGTTAACTAACGATATAATAAATATAAAGTGTTGCGCAGACAATTTTTTTAAGTGGTAAAAATAATGATGATTATAATTACAGCCACAAGCAACTACCTCTAGAAATATTTGCGCATGCGAGAAACTAAGGAAGCTCATTACAGTTTTCTTGTAAAACACTAAAAAACAAATTAACACCGTACTATTGCAAAAACATGACATTGAATGGAAACGTTACTTATAACGCTAGTAGTCTAGGCAAGGAAAATTCGTTTGTTCGAAAAAATCACATTAATTCCTACAGAGAAATTTATTTTAATTATTGATTAGAAATAAGAATGCAATAATAATTTTTTAGTTTTCCCCAAAATTTTATTGGAGCTTATTAAAAAAAAAAGGTTTTAAACTTATAGCACGTCTATCATAAAAACATTAAATTCTACATGGGTGATTTTTTATGTAAGTGTTCCTTTTATTCAATAAACAGGATATTTAAAAAGTCACCCCCGTGGTGGCAAAGGGTTTGGAAAAAAAAATATGTTAAGAAAAAACAAGAATAACAACAAAACAAAAAATAAACAAATGGTGATTTTACATTATAATATGACTTATATGTCTACAAGTATTAATAGAAATATTCACCATGGTGACTTCAATAGTTTTTTTTTTATGAACATTTTTGTGTTTTTGGACCCCGCGCATTAATTCTACACTAAAGAGTTTTTCGGCATGTATTGTCTTAATTTATTAGATATTAAATTTTTAAAAATCCCCAAGGAATTATTGGAGCATTTTTTCTAATATGCAAAATTCAATGGGTGGGCGGGGAATGGCGCGACTACTTATAAGACATGTGATAAAATGTAAATATTGTTGCGGATCCAATAACCAGGTTTATGTGTGCATTATTGCAAATAAAAAAATACGGAATAAAGAATTTTGTATGTACAAATAAATTTAATTTTTCTCAAAATTAGTTAGATATTTAGCTTAGTGGATAAATATAATATATTTTTTCAGTTTAAGGTAAAGTAAGTGTGTATATTTTAGTAACAGGAATTAATTAATAATTTTACCGAGAAATTACAAGTTTAATACAAAAACATCGAAAGCTGATACACACATCTAGGGTCGAACCGATTTCTTAAGACCCGGCTGTCAAAAAAATCTTTTTAGATGGCCCCCCGCCTAATACACCGAATACTTCAAAAAAGTTTTGTGACAATTTTAATATATTTCTACACATTTAGTATATTGCGCTCATACTTTTCATTTAACATCATGAAAATCACACAGGATGAATGGAGCAGTTTAAAGATTTTATTATTATTATTATGAAAACAATATTCTTATAATGACGATTATCATTAGATGTGAAAACATTGGAATGTTTCCTAATTTTTTAAATATGTCAGGAAAACTATCGGAAGTTTTCTTAATAACTTCCAAAATTACCAGCAACTTCGGAAGTTTTCAATATAAACTGACGGACACATGAACTGCATCAATGTAATAGACGACTTTGAAATAACTATTTTTTCCCATGTATGCAAACTTTCTATACAGATTTAAATTGAAAGCTCTAGATTGGTTCGTGAACTTTAAAACAGCGTAGGGTCATATCCTTAAGTGTAAGTTTTGGGTACTGTAAAGGACCTTAAGACTTTTTGAAGAAAATACAAAAATTTAAAGATTTTTTTTTTTTTGAAATCCCGCACCAATGCTACAATTTGAGCCGCTTGTTCGGACGAAGCATCCATATTATGATTCAAAAACTCTCGATGAGTTAAAAAACAAACCAAATAATTCTGCTGGTAACAATAATTCAATTGACAAAAGAATAAAAAATCAATGAGAATCAATTTAAAACTTTGCTATAAATAACACGCAAATCTGATACTACGAGTAAATTTTCTTTTCCCGCCTATATTCATTTGTTTTACTGCAGTTCAATTTTTAAATTTTCCTTTTTTTTGAGATTAAGAGCCAGTCTTTCCTATATTTATATAATTTAATCTAAAAAGTTTGTAAACTTATTATAAAAATTCATTTCAAAGTAATCCTGAACTTTGATGCAGTTTATGAGTCCGTCATTGTAGATTATAGAATTAATAAACTGGAAATACTTTGAACATTTCTAACTGTGTTACTTTTGCCATATAATAAATATTAAAATTACCTATTTTTATGGTCATCAATCAAAATCAAGCAAAAGCCGCTTCAAGTTTTGTTTTATTATTTTTATATTAAAAGTTCGTACCTATAATATTAGGTCCTTACAAATCCAGAGATAATAATATTTGGCATGTATCATTAGACAAGCTTTAGCAATATGTGTGTGAACACGTTTGATAAAAATTATTGTTTTTATGTTAATGCAAATCAAATGATGTATTCGGGAGCCAGTTAAAAATAATTGTCTTTGTGTCTAATTTTAACTTATAAAAAATTATCAAATTAAATAATACGAGCTCAAATATATGGTATATTTTTAGAAGAGGCAATTATTTTATAAGAATGTTCTGAAACTTAATAGTTACGGACAAATTGTTAAGACAGAATAAAAACATCAATTTCATAGGTAAGGACCCAATATTATAAGTAAATATTAAAAATTAAAATTTTGCTATTGGAAGAAAAAAATATGTGCATTGTTTTCTAAAAAAAAAAAAGGTTACTTAGGTTACGCGTTTTATAATCCATATTATTGAATTTTTATGGAACATGAAAATTTTTTTGTTTTTCTATATTTTCTCAATTGTTGATAATATAAGATACTTTAATGTGTATAATAAAAAAAACGAAACACCTATATTTCAAAGTAGATTCTCCAAATTATAACAAACGGGTTTATCAGAATCAAAGAGCTTTAAGATTTCCGAATTTGTGTGCAATTGTTTAAAATACTATTTTTATAAAACGAGCAGGAATCATTGTTAAGACATGAATATCGTTGGTGTATATATGTCGCAGTAAGATGGATAAAGCCGTAATATAGATACAGGCGGGGGGGATTACTGGCGTGATTGTATGTATGTATGTATAGTTCTATCGTTATATAATTTGTTGTTAGTTTTATTGTTTTTTTTATACAATAAACGTGTTTATTGACACGGCCTTGTATACGTGATTGCGATAAAGAAACTAATGACCAATACAATTAAATTCAATATAATAAAAAAAATTAGCTTGTAGGCGACTCACTGAAATCTTGTGCATAAACTTTTATGTCATATTGTTGCATTTTATGACTGCGGTTGGCTTCGCTCTTATTGCCCTAAGATAGAATATTAATTCAAATGATTGTAGCGTACTCGTAAATTGCAATATCTTCAAATTTAATTTTCGAAGTTTTATTTATCGTAAAATTTCATAAACTAAAATTAAAATTTTATTTAAAATTATGCACAGGCAAATATTATATATATTATACAGGGCATTTTCTGTCAACACCAGTAATCGGTAACGATCAGATTTTTGTCTTTATACCCATTTTTTACTTAAGAAGTGCGAAAATAAGTTAGTAAGTAACAAAATAATAATAATAATTTTTAAAAATACTTTAAAAATATTGTCTGGATAGTCGTTTTTACTTGATTTACTCTGAGTTCGCGTAATCGAAGTATTTTTAAATAATTCTAAGCAATTCACATACCATCAGGCCTCTATCCCCGAGGGGATAGGCAGAGGTGTCGCTCACATTTCGCCAAAAATATTAACAAGGGCGTGACTTTTGCATGCAAAGAGCGCATTGAGAGGCAAGCGATATTTATAACATATTCAAACTCAGTGAGATGCGGGCGACGGGGAACGAGTAACACCTATGAAATTTGCATAAAGTAAAATTTCATGGGAAGCTCTTCATAAAAAATGGTGACTTTTTTGTGGCGCATGCTAATTAAGGTGATAATTGTAGAAACCCAAAAAAAAATTTTGTAGAATTAATGTACCAATTATGTACAGCATAAAAAAGAGAAAAAACATAAAATTAATTAGTTTTTCTTTAGTCACCGGGGTGAAAACTTACTAAGGCATTGGGATATACATTAGGAATATATTCTGAAATTTTCACCAAAAGTACGATTTTTTAACTTGCATTTTAGGAGCTTAAAGAAAAAAAAACGTTCAAAATTGTTTTTCTCCGAAAGCTCCAAAAATTTTATGGTGATTTTTGAGTCTAAAGCTAAGGATAGTTAAACAAATTAAATACTACTTAAATCTCCACTGTAGAATTTTATCAGCAGGAGTTATAGGGAACGAGGGTTTTGGGCCCGTTCCCTTACAACGCTCAACAGGGGGAGGGGGAAAAACTGCAAGGTGGACTTCCAAATTCCGCAAAGAATGCCCAGAAAAATAAATTGTGTGTGTAGGATTTAATGTGACTTTTAAATTATTTTGACTGGACTATAGGTATTTGCAAGTAAAATGGCGCGATTGGTTTCAACCAGGGATCGGATACTGGTATACTTTTTGAAACGTTATCGGCTTAAGTGCCTAGAGAACTATGTTATGTTACAACACTAATGATAATTACCAATCAAAGATCTAGCTTTATTAGTTGCGATGGCGCACCGAAGCGATATTAAATGAATTAGCTGCATAACCACGGAATATATCAAGTGATGAAATATTAATACTGCTGTAAAAATCATTTTGTATAGAAAATTCCTTCTGGGCGGATTATCAATGTACAAAAGAATTCTTGTAATGGCTGAACATAATATTTAATTGTATCAATATGACAAATCCTATAAAAGACCAATTCGATAAATGAAACATTATATCCATTGTGAAATCTGCTTCAAATTAAACCTACAATACAACGAACTAACAACGGAGTGCATAACATACATAATAATATATACAATGAAGAATCACAGATAAACACTCATTTGTAGATAAGATCTGGCAAAATTTTGAAACTGCGTAGCTTCACGTCCTTGAGACTTAAATTACAAGACTTGAAAAATAATTTAACATGAGCCTTTAATTTTTATCACATGTCATATCCGTGACATTATAAATTTTAATAGAAACACGATCCGATCAGCAAATGCCTATACCTAGTTAGTAACAGTTTCTCTAGCGTATTGAATTTCTTGCGGTCTTAGATTACGGTATCGTTCTCATATAGTTCTAATGCGTGATCTATTAAAATTTATCGCTCCAGTGGTAAATAACCACTTTTCATTATTTATTGCCAATACCGGTCTGTTGCAACTGAATAAATCGCGTCTTTCGCGATAAGTGCAGGTTGCAAGCCGTATTTCTCATGTCAACTAATCCCTAAATTATCTGGAGCAGGAAAGCTATAAACATGACATGAGTCGATACTTCACTCGATGCAGACTCGATTAATGACCACATTTGGTTCTGGTCGTTTACACCCAATCGACTAACCTATTTTTAGGTCGATTTCCAGGAGAAAAAGGACGTGGACTTAAAATATGTGAAAAGTACACATGTCTATCGAGTTATAGACAAAACCCACACCTTATTCTTTAGTCACTTACATTCAAAAACATAAACTCTGAAAAAATATACTAGATTGTCGACACTAAGTATATTTCTTTTGTTTTGAAATTTTCGTAATTTTAAAACAATGGATTGCTTCATTTCGAGTATATTTACTTCAGCTGCGCCAATATTTGCTACCCCAGATACAGCAACCCAGATGAATCATGCCGGTGTTCCGCATTTAATACGGTGGCTTATAAGAAATATAAATGTGGACTAAGATCCAGTATCACATAGGTGTGAGTCTCTGGAATATCATAAGTCCTTTTAGAATGAAATGTTAGATTTTCGGATTAGAAATAACTACACTAACAGAGTTATAGCTACTTCAGCAGTTTATTAGCATGATAAATGGCCGTAGTATTTATATACTAACTTGTAATAAAGAGGTTGGTTTTTGAGTTTGAGTGTGATCCAATTTTGAAAAAAAAACTGATGGAATTATGGTAACCTCAGGGTGCCATCTTTTTATACACAAGAATGCGAAACTTTACACGGGATCTAATCAAAATTCCTCGTAGGTACTCACAAATATCATCAATTAAATAATTTCTTTACTGTAATTCCAGCCGGGGACCAAATAATTACAAGTTCCACAACAAACACAGCACGCAACAAACTTGAAGCATTAGATTTTTTTGTAAGTATCAACGCTTTCATCTCCCATAACGGATAGAAGCTTGCACAATTATCACAATCAAACTCTGCGTGCGCCCGCGCACCGTCATTATGGTCATCAGAGCCACGCGAGTCTGGAGATTGGCATGAGAAATTTGAATTCCTGAGGCCTATCAGGGCGTCCCTTTACGGTACCTGTAGCACATAGCCTTATAGGTGTTATGTTTCTCTAGTTGATGTAAACATGAGTTATTTAGAATGACATACTTAAAGGCTTTATCTAGAACCTTTATTAGGAAGAACAGATTAAGTAGAGTAGGTAAGGTACGATAGTTAGATTTTAGATTGAGACTTCCCTGAGACCTTTCGTCCTCCCTGCGCGGCTTTCATTTAATCAAATACATTATTTTTGATAAGACACATTTGATCAGTCAAGTCGCCTTGACGAAAACCAAAACCAAGCTCTTTCAAATTATGAATGGACGTTATGTGTGGCATTTGAAGTTGTACGATACCAAAATGAATAATACGACTTCTTACAAGTTTTGTCGTCAAGCAACAACAAATAAAATTCAAGTTATAACAAAATAACATACAAATCAAATATCTGGCGTAAATTTTAAACACAGTACAACACAACACGTTGGTAGTTAATAGCATTTAAAATGGCGAAGAAAAATCTAGTTTGAAAAATATGCAATCTAGGAATTAATGTATGCTAAATTGCCAATGCTAATGTATGCTTGACTTGTAATATAAATTTAAAGATATATTGAATGTTTTGGAGAGGTCTCGCAGTCTCGGTAATATTCTCCGTGATTAAACAAGCAAATAGAACTGGCAAACTCGATCAGATGTCGTCATCATGGCCGACCTCGATGCTGAGGATTGTTTGTTTGCTCGCACAGCGATCATAAATTACGTCTGTTTACAAAATTAAAACACCATAACGATAAAAGTGTTCTTGCTAAGATTTGAAGTTGACGACAGATTCATGAGAGTTCCTAGGCAGGACGATAACCTACATACTCACGTATATATGCCCAGTGGGGGCAAATGTTTGGGTGTTGAATTTACAGGCATTTGTTCTCCAGGCTCGGATGTTTATATATATTTCTATATATTCAGGTTATTTATATGTATTTATCTATTAAATATATTTAACCGTCATCTAGTGTCTGTAACACAAGCAGCATTAGTTGCTTAAAATGGGGCTAGTTGATAGGTGTGAATGTCTGAGGATATTATTATTATTATATATCTCCTAAGGCGTGTTAATAGCCATATAAGTGAGTCCATACATGGGTCGAGCCTGTTGCTTCGGGTACGGTCAAAATATACTTAAAGGAGAATGCGCAGCAAGTATGGAAAAAAACCCCGAGCGAACAGATGTGGGATATAAAAATAGAAAAATAACACAATTATTGAGATTTTAGTATATTTTATTTTGGCTTGTATATATCCAGTCCCAGCAGGACTACCTATTGCGCAGCACTAACTCGGTACTTGCGTCAGCACCGACAACTACCGCTGATTTTGAATAAATCACCCCTATCGAAAATATAAAAAAGATATTTTCATTTTGCACCTGAGCAAAATGCCAAATAAGTGTTTTTTTCGAAAGTGGAAAATATCGTTAATTGGGCTTTATAATTTCATGTAAAGTCCTCGTCCTCAGCCTATATACGTCCCACTGCTGGGCATAGGCTTTCCTTAGTTAGGCCGTCGTTGTCAGGGCAGGTAACGAGCTAGTGCTCTAAATATTAGATTTTTTTTCACTCGGGAGAGAAAGTAAAATGATTAAATATGTATTTGGACGTCGCGTCGACCTGAGCCGAAATAAACAAAATTTTTTATACTTGAAAAAATCACCCCTACTAAGTTCAAATAGCAATATCACATCATTAGCCATGGAATTTGAAAGTAAAATATTTACACAATTAATCCAATATATGTCACTAATATTCTAAACCACATCCCACGTCTGTTCACTATGCTTTTTTATGCATTCTCCTTTTCATTCAGTCATCAGAACAGTCGGTGATTGGAGCGCGACGTCCATCTCGTCTATCGCTCGCTGCCTAGGAAGATCATAAGCTCTTATAAAACAGAAATGGGACAAGAGCTTGTTCCCTATATATTTCACACTAAGCGCTGCTCAGAAATTTAGGTTTATGAAAAGGGGTTTTGTAGCTGAAATATGCATGGACTGCATTATTAGACAAAGATGTTCAGTCAAGACGTTCGGGTACAACTTCAATGATCTTACAACTGCCCAGAGACAAAAACTTTACACATACCGTTCTAAATTGTAGCTCGTTCGGTGGCAGCTTCCGGCTGTTATTAGGTGTTAGCTAATGCCCCTCAATCAGCGGCTGTGAAAGTAACAGTAACTGCTGCCAGCCATCAGCCAGCCATCAATCATCAGTTCTCGGATGTTGATTTCAATGTGTGTACTTAAAGTACAGGAGATAATTTTACAATCGTGTACGGAGATCATACTTCTGTGGATGATGCGTAGACGTTCACTATAATTTTCGTTAAGCTATGTCTAATGAAAAATTTAAAGGGAGTTAAGTTGTATGTAAAATAGTGTTAAGATATACATAAATCACGTGATTACGTTTTCAGGAGCAATAAAATTTAATGACATGCTTCTGAAGAATTATTAACTGCATGCATTTTTTTAATGTCCTTATTTGGAAGACAATACAATTAGTAGTCTTTCAGTTTAAAATTTTAATGAGGAAATAGAAAGAATTTTTTAATCCCGAGTAGATACTAAAATGTTATTACAATGAACTGCATAAAATTATGAATACTTTTTAATTAAAGGACGTTCAATTGCGTGCACAAACATAAAGCTTATCAGAGCAAAACTGATGAAGCTAATGTTTCCAGTGACCTCGCAGTAGATAGACCTCGCTAATTAATATCTTATTTCACGAGGGGGTTTGAATTTAAAACATAAATTCTTCATGCTAAAGGAGCTGTGACTGCAACCAGTGGAATATGCGGATGGTCACGGTATTGTTGTAACCATTCCAGTTGCGGGCGCAATTATAATGAACCATTCATTACATCCACAAACAAATAACGGAAAGTTGCAGATGGATTTATACCAAAGACAATTGCTGCAAGTGTAGTGGGAAATTGTAAAGTAAGATCACCAACGCAACGCAAATTTAGATGAGGCGACGAACGTTAGTAACGGTAAATACGCTATTTATGCTTATGATACGAATACTGCACGAAGAGTAGTTTTCGAGAAAACACTAAATCTAACTAAACCTGACACTATACTTACTTTACTATTTAAAGCCGACGACAAAACTAGGATTATGACTTTCCCATCCTCGGATTTATAAAACCCAAAGGGCCGCAATTACTCTCGCGTGAGCGTCTTGTTACGATGTTTGCGCAAGCGTTGAGCAATGAGGCTACAGCCAACTCGTGCAGCATTGTGCCGGCCACTGACCGACAAGAAGTTTTTTATTGGCCACAAAAACTCAGTGGCCGGATGTAAACAACTCTCTATTTCTTTGGTATGCTACGCCTTTATCAAAACTGCTGACCTGTAAAGGTTAGGACATTTTTTGCGATCCATTGCAAAGGAAAGGAATATGGGTACCTACATAGCTCAAAGCTTAAAGTGCTCCGAATACCATGGACAATATATAGAATTGCTCTAATTAGAAGATACACATAGATATAATTAGCTGTCTCTTTAAAAGTGCATTTAATGTTTCAGATTTGTAGGAGCCTATAGAAACTGATATATTAACATGAGATTTATCGCTACTGAACGTAAAAGATTTATTGCATTTTAATAACGCCTTAATAGTGCCAGTCATGTTAAAGAAAATTGCAGATACATTATATCAACTACTGTCGAGTCTTTTCAAGAGTTTAGGTCTTCATCAACATAATAAACATTACCACGCTGTGAGTGTTCTCCAAATAAGTTCCCATTAGTCACAGAGCTACAAAAATGTTTGCATTCACTTCACACGTAGAATTGCCAGTACAATTATCAACACCACAAAAATACGGCATGCTAATGTTGCTTTCTAATTCTACATGCATCTTAATGCGTATATCATGTCCAGTAGAATGAGCCGCAAAAAATAAAGCCTCCGTATTTTTTGTCAAGCTTATTTTTTGCGTGTCATGCAAATATAATACACAAATTACTGTCGGATTCATTTACCAACGTCGTAGCAATAGAATAAAATAACGATAACATTAACGATAACTTTCTAGCGTTTGTTGCTTCTTGATATAGATATTTTATGGTTGCTCACGCCCATGCTAGTAATATTCAGCTATTATCTTTTTTAACAAATATTGGCATGATAAGCTTCTCATTCATTGTCTTATTGTTCATTAAATAAACTATAAAGCTAAATCATTATCTAGGTACAATAACAACACACTTCTAGATTGCTATCACGGTAGTATTCAATGAGATTAATCAAATAGTTTACAAAAACAAACTAGTCTAATAAATTGATTCTTGTCAGCTATATGAAGTACTTAATTTAAAGTAAATTACCACAAATTGACGAGACATGAAATTGCGATCCGATTTCTGAACCGGCTTCAATTTACATAACCAGATAACCACATCCATACATGCATAATGGAGATGCACCAGATTATGATTCACGGTGGAATACGTGGGTAGGTTTATCTCGAAAGGAACCAGTTTAATACATTTAAGGAGTCGAAACCTTCAAATTGGCTATCAGGAAGTGCAAACAATCTGTGACCCACAAGGAGTGTTAGCAGGCTTTCACCGTCACATCGAGCATTCGTGATGTCTCCGCGCCGCGATCAGGCGCCGATCTGTGCGTTAATGCGTTGGAAAGCGCGCATGTACAATGAGAAACTAGACACAAACGTACTGGAATGTTTTGTAAAAATTATACCGCCACTAAGAAGTGTCATATAATTTTTGAGTGTCATTTATGATTTCGTGGACGTGGTACTATGTAGTAATATAATGAAGCTGGTCGAAAAAGAACTGACAAGAAACTAAGTATCGATTTCAACCGCAAAGAGAGACATGCTCTTTAAGTTGTGAGACCTGTAAGCTAATCCGAGTTAATTGTTAGACCAGCTCCGATTGCAATCAAGCCACTTCATAAAACTGTCAAGCATGACGAAGTGACTAGTTCATTCAATGAAACGAATATTAAAATCCATTGGACAACTATCAGTCGAATGGAATTTTGGGTACCTCACAACATTGAAACAAACCTGATTAACATCCCGATATCGTTTGGGTTACAATATAGTGATTCATATACACTTTCATTTTCAATGTTCATGCGAGACATCCTTTGTTTGGATAATTTTGGAAGACGCCCCACAATAAGCTGACCTGATTTCACAAGAAACCTTTTATGCCGATCGGAGTTTGTTTATAATTCACTGCCATAAAAAAAGCAAAACACGGTTTACCTACTTTCTTTTTCTGAAAAAAAGTAAATTAATGAGGACGAGACAAAAGGCAAATGAATGTCATTCTGAATGGAGACAAATGTTTTAGACCAAAACACAATGCGACAAATAGGTACGTTTTAGTACACAATAGTAAGTCTTGCATTTAAAGCTGTAAACTATTTTTAGAAAACTAGATGTATACTGACGTAAGTTTTTGGCAATTCGCCATTACAGTATTTAGTGCTGGAGCCATTTGAAGCTAATAAACATTTTTGCTTTCAATTGGTTAATAATGCCGTAGATGTAGAGCATTAAAAAAGATGACCAAGAATCTTTGGAAATCTATTTTGAAGGTTATAGGGGATTCGCTTCGTAATCGTTTTAAATTCAACACTACAATCCATGTCAGTGGGGTTTGTTTAAGATGAGTGAGTGGCGAAAGTCACTTTAAACATAAAATTCAACATTATAACAAGAAGTCAATCACAAAACAGATTTTTAATAGAAACTCATGTTGAGAATGTAATATTATTTCACACGCGTGTTCTACTTATCTTGATGCTTTTCGTGTCCCGTGCACATTTCAGCACCCTTACAAATTAGGTTACGTAACTTTGTCAATAAAAAGCACATAAAAAGAATCAGAAACAACAAACCTGTACGTTTGAAACAAAAACCCATCTGTGAGCATATTTACTTGTTCTATACAAACATCATCATCATCTGTCTTTCTGCTGCCATCTTTAACTTGAATAAAAAGTTGATGGCCGACAACAACTATTAAAAAGTGTTCTGTTCAAAAACGCTGTACCCCAAGGGTCAACGTTCCACCAAGGCCTTGGGTTTGTTCCCGCGGTCCACAATGCACCGGCAGCTGCACACCGCCTCACAATAGGCCCGAATTGCATATACCTCGCCATGGCGCAATAGGATGAAGGAATAATTAACTGCATTGATTTTCCATACCTTGTGTTCCAAGTTCACCATGTTCTATCATTTTGGGTAAATTCTGAATGTAGAATCAAGAATCCAAGTAGATTTAAAACCCTATAGGCGTCCACTGCTGGACATAGGCCTCCCCCAATGGCCTCCGCAACTCGCGGGCCTATGCCGTCCGCATCCAGCGACTTCCTGAATGACTAAATGACGTCAGTCATTTAGTTAGTATTGATGTAATATAAATTCAGGACAAGATCTAATAGATATAACCAACATAAGAAAGGCATCAATCGGCATTGATTACAAACCAGGTGATAGATGATCGAATATTTGTTACTACTTGTACTTAGCAAACAAAAATAATTTGTTGACATTGGTTCAGTTTCTTTAGTTATTAATATTCGTTCATTAAATATTTAATCACAAAGTTAATAATAAATCAATACCTAATTCTTGGCTGTTAACTAGAGCACGCTCGTCAAATTCTAATTCTAGGAACGAAAAAGTGTTTAGGATAACCGCATTGCGTCAAACTATTTGAATAAAAAAGGCTGCTGTAACACGGAACGAATGGACCGACCTTGAAGCAAAGACAATTGCATAATGCAATTCAAAGAGGTACAAAACAGTAGAGACAATTTGCAGTGGCGACAACACAGCAGAACAAGTAAGCTTACTACACAGGAAGCTAAATCGCTATTATTAGTATAAAGTGGTATTTCATAACCGTTTAGTACAAACAAACATACATTGCAAGTTAAATAAAAGCTTTAAAAAAGATTTTGCATCTTGGAAACCATCGGCAGTTTCAAGATAACGTAAAGTTTCAGTGTTCGTAATCTGTGTTGTGTTCTAAAAATATTTTTCGAACATGTCAACTGGATATCCTGTCACACTTTATTAAAAAGAAAGAGGAAAAATTTTCGTAATTAACCATTGAAATGTAAAATTATCATCCTGGTCTAATACCGGTTCAAGAATATTCAATGAATATAAATATGATGACATTACTTTTTCGATAGTAGCATATGAAACTTGTTACAATAACGATTTCAGTCATCTGGATATAATTTATGTGTTCTCTTGTTCCGAGCCTGGTGTTCACAATATGTGATCATATGCGCGTGCCCTTAAAATCTAATTAAAAATTTACTGTTACACGTATGTTCATGACATGATTTTGTTCAATATTCTGTGCTAGGTGCTATTTCGTTTTGATTATAACTTGACACGTCGAACCAGATTTAATCAGAAACTTTGAAAACTACTACCCGCACATTTCGTGCATATAATTTATGTTCAATTTTCGATCGTGTGTGTAGGTAGTAAGCTAGCTTACTAGCTTAACTAGCTATTTAAAGACAATATTGAGACTTTAGTTTGTTAATATTTGAACGAACGTTTTTTCTTGAACGAACTTGAGAGTAAATTAAACTGAACTGAAACTGACAAATAAAAGATCAAAGTTTAATTTGAATCATTGTCAGTGAAACGCATTTTCGTTACTCCATTGAACTGTACCGAAAGTAAAAAGGTCATGCACCTAGCTACACAACGACTAGCGATGGTCAATCATTTCCTCTTTTTTTAACCAACAAGGCGAGTTGAGAAAATGTGGACAAAAGTAAATCACAGATTGTTAGGAATTAATATTCAATGCCAGATGAAGGAAATATTCAAGAATATCAATGAAAAAGACGTTCCACCTGAATTCTAATTGTATAGTTTTCTGATGAATGCGAAGTTTTTCTGTTTGTCTTCTACGTGGTAAAGTGGTAATTAGCAGAGCATGGATGCTTGCAAAATAATAAGGGGAATCTCTCAAGGCATCCCCGATTTAACGACACTAGCATTAAAGACTTTGATATAGATCCCGCTCTAAATACTCAATTATGACAAGAAATAAAAGCTGTTTCGTTCTCTCTAAATAGTATCAATAAAATTTTACTTACCAGAATAGGAAATCAAGAACGAACAGTTATGATTTTAGTTGAAGAAAACCTTGACTTTCATAAGGAGGCAAATATTCATATAGTTGGCACTGACGCTAGAAATAGTTTGAAATATTAAACATGTTGAACAAGGTTACAAAATAATGTGACAGAAATAACAGTAGCATGTTTTGTATAGCATGAAACCCACTTGTGTAGATCAGAATTTTCGTTTAGGAAAACATACCAATATTATTTTTGTTATTTTACTATTAAATACTACTCAGGAATCTCTGCTTACCCCATAAAAAAAGCTAGATTATATGTCTTAAAAACTATTTAAGCAACCATAATCAATTGATTCAAATTAGTAACTTTGAAAAACATTTCATAACAAAAACATTAAACTATTATATGTATAAGCTTAATAAAAACAAATTATTCTGTCTATATTGAGCGAGCGCTTTGCCAGCTGCTGCAAAAAGGAAAGAGATTTACGACAAAATCTAAGACACATAAATTTTTTAGGGACATCGATACATCTAAGAGCTACTGAATGACGAAATCTAAAAGGAAAGAACGGCGTGAACAGGATATTTAGAAATAGCGCAAGATAACGAGGAAGTTGCCTAAATGGATGTTTAAGTAGTCAGCTTTTATGTTATTAGCGGGACTGACGAAAAATCGTTTTCTAATTTTGATAATAATTATAGAAAATAGTTTTTCTATTGAGGCAATACTGAATATATAGAATCAATAAATAAATTACGATAAGCACCTATACACAAAATAACAGATAATAAATACGCAACATCAGTATCCAATATCATATATCTCACAAGGTCTCAGACGAGTGTCAAGGGCGAGTCAAGAGCTATTACAATATTACAGTATTACTTAACGAGTGAACACTTTGACGTTTCTAGCAATCCAGTTCGTTGCAAAGTATACTTCAAGTTTAGAGTGATTAAAACCATTTAGGCAATTGGTGATCGTAAACTGCTTTCCGGGATTACCCACAAGTTGAACCCTGTCAATAAGGCTTCAAAGCGTCGGTCGATACGACTTTCAGGGCGTGTTTAAAGTGTAGCTCTTGAATGCACTAGACTCAAAGCTTTGGACTGCAGCCAGAGGCAAAAGGGAAAAGAGGTTGCTGAATTGCTTTTGAAAAAGAGAGTTCAAAGATTTGAAAAGAATTTCATATGAAGATTAATTATGGAAAATAGTTGCCAACGCTTGTAGTTATCCTGTGATATATTTCAAATTCGAACAAATGTGTGTGATTAAACTTTGTTACGTTGTATCAGTCCTAAGACCGACCCATAACAACTAAAGTCTAACAAATCAAATCCGCTAAATAGAAATACGGTTTAAGATAGAATAGAACATGAACTTAAATTTATTCAAGGTAAAGCATAGCCAGTTATAATTTACACAACATAGTAATTATTTTGGGAATTATAAATGTAAAAATAATTAGCTATAATAATTGATCTAAAATTGAGTAATTCGCGCTCACAATTCCGATGAGTTCATGGATGGATAATAATCAAATATTCCAAAAAAAAATATGAAAACGAAATTTTATTCCAGATACATAGATGCAATACAATTAACACAAGCGAATTAAAATCATAAGTAATGTATTCAGTCAGGCTTTACGAATTTGCGATGTGGTACATAAGTAAATCAACTCATGATAACTTGTAATTTATCAATCATTTACAGCAGACTAAAAGCATTAATGAGTTAGCAATTGAAAAAATTTACCTAGCCGACAGAATGTTAAACCTATAGGTATAAAGAGCGAAATACCACTCACCGGTTAATCAAGAAATCTCAAAACTATAACACATACATACTTGTTTTGCAGGTTGGTTCCTTATAGGGTACAGCATTCGCTATGTACGGTTTTACGAAACTTTACCCTTAACTTACTAGTATATTATAACTTCAAAAGACCATCAGTAAAGAACGGAATTCTACTTAAAAGTAGATTTTAGACGATATAAACGAAAATGTGAAGCCTTCTAAGCCCATCGTTTGAAGACATGACGCAGACGGCTTAAGTTTACACGATCTAAACGGGACAGGGTCAACATTACAACTGTTACATAAACTTAACATAACGTCATATCGTATGAATATATTGGTGTTAACTACAAGGAGTTATGTAGATGATTTAATCTCTTTATAATGGACCTTTACAAGCAGGCAATACGCGTTATCATTAAATTAGTAGGTAATTGATTCGCTTATTGATATTTAATTATTTGCAGTCGATTTCTTCAGAAATAGTGGGTAATTTAGGTGTCTTCTTGTTTTCGAACAGCTCAAATGAGATTGATATTAGGACTACATAGCTCACAATAGGGATATTTCATAACTTAAATTATTAATCAGTAAAGTAAGTGAAAGAATTCTATTATCGGATAAACTAAAACCCATAAATTGCAGATTCTAGACTAAACTAAACTAAATTGTGTATCTATCCTTCACTAACTTTAAGGAGAAGAGAATGATAGATACACAGGTTAGTTTTTAGTCCCTAATATTTTAAGGGTTTTTACTTCACCACAGAGTTTCACATTCAATATATTTTCAATGGACATAAATAACACGGTGACATTAGAATAGCTCCTTCAGTTACCTGATATACTGCATAACTAGAAAGTAGCAAAAGGTCGAAAATGCTGACATTAGGGAAATCACCGCAGCCAATACAAATTCTTTATCTGTTTTGTAACGACCTTCTGTACATTAAAATCAGAGTTTAAAATACACAACAGATTGTTGTAATAAATATCAACTGTCTAAATTACAATTGTACCTAATATTTGATCTGACTCGTAACAGATGATGTAAACAACAGAAACCTTTCGGAAAGCGAAATACTTGATGGAATCCTAGCCTAATAAATTGCTTTATTCTCTATTAACAAGTATAATAAATGTAGAATGTAACAGTTAACTTATTACCTATTTAACTTAGTAAATTACATAAAAAATAATGAAAACGAAAAACGTCAGATTGTTTAACACAATGACATGTTTTGACCTCAATACGATTGCATCCGCCCTGGTTCCACTTTAGTCTGACGGAAGACCGCCTGTTTCAATCAAGGTATGACTTCACAGCGTGTCACTTCTAAAGATAAACTCGATCACAGGTTTATGCTAAACGCCTATTATATGTTGATGATATGTTCATAGCACTGAACTGTTAATCCTAAGCCAAAAAAATATTGAATCTGTTTTGATTAAAGGTTTGCTCACTGCAATGGAGCATACCGTGATCATGGTAGAACTGTTTCGGGCAAAAATCATTCATTTTAAAGTTATGTGATAAGAGTGATCGGTGACAGAACAGTCTAGCGAGCAAGGTTCTGCTAAAATCCTAACAAATATATTTCAAATTATTGAGCTGAATCAAATGAAAGTATAAGCATATGAGCTCATAAACATAGTCTGCCACTAAGACTGTATAATTAAGGACAGTTTTAATTAGAATTAACGCTCGGCCTGTTCTAGATAATTAGAGTACAGTAAGCTTCCTAAACGGCTAGTTACCTGTGAATGTGCGACAGTATCGAGTGTCGCGACGCGCACGACATTTAACAATGGAATGTAAGATAAAAGATAAAAAAGAGAAATTGGGAAACATGTGGAAGCAAACAAAGGCAATAATGGAATAGAATAACTAACTGGTATGATGAGATACAGATCTTTGTTCGTCTAACGTAGACTTTGCACGGACAGAAACGAAGTATTTCCCAATGGTTCAGTTATACAGCCCATAAAACTTCTAGACGCTGCTGCATCGGGCTAGGGAATCATTATACTGTATTTGTTTTATATCAAACGATAACAGCGACAAGTAAATTAAGTGAAACATTTAGAACCCATGCCTCGATTTTTTGCATGATCCGAAACAATGCTATAAAGTATTGGTAATGCAAAATTAAGCTTCAATTGAGTTTATAGTCCATTTTTTAATTAGTCAAAGTGATTTGACGTGGATTTGACAGTTTGAAAGGACATTATTATGCTTATGCTATTATTGTTAAAATTTAAAGTCAAATATATTTTTTAATTATTTAATCCAACATGTACAATTTCAAATACCAAAGATATTTCAACTTATTTATCGCTAAATGATATTTCAAACTGTCAAATCACTTTGACTTATTAAAATATGGACTATAGATTACCTATTAATTATCAGAATTAAAACAAACTTCATTTAAGTTAATATTTGTCTCAATAAAATATAGAAGTAAAATAGGATTCAATTTAGTTACCGTTTTAAATAAATACATGGAATGGAAGGAAAATTTGAAAAAAGTAAATTACAAGGATCCCCTACAGAACAGCAAACTGAATGATATAAAACGTCAAATAAATAATAACAATAGAATAGAAGCTAGAGAACCAGTTCTTATCTAGAGAGAAAACATTTCTCTGCACATGCGGAATTACGAGCACATGTTTGCATAAAAATGTGGAATTAGTTAATCTGCAGAAGGCCGCCGGGCGCCGCGAAACTGTAAAAGGAAATCGACGGAAGGAAAACAAACAAGTATTAATAAGCCAAAGATAGAAAAAAGAGGAAAAGTGTACAGGAAATTGAATTGTCTGGCTATTCGTACAATACATTATTTTCAGTTCACGAAGGAAACTTTAAAAAAAAATATTAATATGAATCTTAATAAAAAGAGAAAAGACTGTCATCAGGGATTATGTACATGAAAGTGGAGAGGTGTGTAGAGAGACGAAGACCGAAGAAAAGATGGATGGATGGATGGTGAATGATGACATGAAAGAAGCTAGGCCTGAACTGCTGACATGGTTTAATGATGTCCAAAAAAGAATTGAGATTGGGAATGTGAATGGACTGAGAAGTGAACATGTTAATTTTTCGTAATAAACACAGCTATCAGCGGACTGTGAATAAACGTTTTTAGAATTATGAAATCATAGTAACCCACTTTATGTGTTATGTGTTAAGTAAAAGAAATTAAAACTAATAGAAGTGCAAACACGATTAGATGTTTTATACGTATGGATGTCGTATAATGTAATTTGAAGTATTAAGCACTTAATATGCACTAAGTGGCACTCACAGAACAATAAAGATGGTTCGATTCTATGCGCAAAATTATGAATTCTAGTCACAACCAACAGAAAGGTTGAAATTCTTGCATGGTTTGCGGTCCTTGTGATCAGCAACTCTTCGACATACATTACTAGACCTAATAAAACAAGGCATGAGAAAATGATCAACATTATTTGATATGCTTATTATAATAAATATCGATTACCTACATACAATCAATAAGTTTTAGACACGGTTCAGATAAGAAATAATAAAACATATAATTAATCGAAACACTACCTAAACCTACAGCGTAAGTAAGCATTGGTAATGAATTGAATTAGTAGGTATCTGTCATTTAATGCTTCTGATGAAAGGTGGTACTATAATTTTCTAAGCACACGCTGAAACTAGGGAGTGAAAATTAGGGGAGGTCTATGTCCAGCAGGGGACTTATGGTGGTGACGACGTTTCATAGCTCGCATTGGCCTTCTTACGTCGACACCAGAAGTCAGATCCATGCGGCATATGACTTATATGCAGGACCTATGGCCTAACATTTCTTTCTAAAAACGAAGTTACTCAATATCATGTGGGGAAAAATATGAACCTAGCTAGTTTATAAGATACATTTTTTAAACGTGCGAAATATGTAATGGACCAAAAGCACAGAGTAGTTGTATCTTACAAGGCATCGTCTGTTGTTTCTGGCAAGTTAAAGCAAGATGACTAAAACGATCCAGTCTAGACCTAAATCCAGACAGCGGCGTGGGACGCAAGAACAGTTCCAGTTTTTATAGATGACCTATAGCAGCTGCCCCACATCGTGGGATCAATCGATAAAATAATCACGGCGTTGAAAAGTCAGCACGTTTAGAAATTCAGAGTCAACACCAGTGATTCTGAATGTTGAGTAAATCGTGAATTTATTACTGTTTAGTTGGCGTTTAAATGTATTGGGCAATATAAGTCACATAGCATCGATGGTATTTATTTCATAATGATTTGTGAAACTTGTACGACTTAGAAGCGACTGTTATTACAATCAAATTGTCTTCGTTTTTTGAATGACTTTTGGAATTTACAGAGCACACAATTTTATGTATTGTCTCTTATGTAGATTTATTTTTTAATTAATAATTCTTTTCATTTAAGCCTTATTCGCTGCGACAGCAATTATTAATCGGTATAATTGCACGTTTCCAAGCCAATACCTACATAGGAATGCCTCGATATTGTGTTCAGTTGTGACTCCGTATAACAAATAATTGTTATATTCTTGTTGTAAATTTTATTGTAAAGCACGACAGATGTAGGTACTTGGAAAGTGCAGGCTAAGTAAATAGTGTAGTTTTCTGAAGAAATATGCAAATTGGGTATCGCGTACAAAATCAATATAACAAACTTTATAGGATCAAAACATGATCTTTGCGCAAGGGGTGTTGCTTAGCTCCTCCCTTAATCTTAGTTTTAAATCTGGGGTGATCGATTTTGACGCCTTTTGGCTGGCAAGAATTATTCGTATTCCCGGGGAAATAGTTTCTTAAGCTTCATTCTATGTAACCGATCTTTTTGGAAGAATCGACGGAAATCTCAATCTGCTGCTTTAAAGATCAGGTCTTTAAGGTTCATTTTGCTACAAAAAAGCAATTAATATACAATAGGTAAAGTTTATTATTATACTCTTTATTGCAATTAAAACAAATACATAAAACAGGTTGTTAACATATGTTTGCAAGGGCGGACATATCCCTAACAGAGATCTCTGCCTGTCAACCCATGAAAATAAGTGTTTATGACAACCTGTAAAATGTGCGCTGGATACAAAGAAATATGGAATACCATAACTATGTGACTATGAAATAGGCGATATGTGACTAAGGATTCTAACTAAGGCATATCCCAAACAGCTAGAATTTATGGTCATCCCTGCCGACATCATAGGCTCATCAAGAGCATTTTCGCTTGATAACAGGAAGGGGTGAATAAGGAAGGGGGGTACAAAAAGTCCCATAGGGTCGAAATGCTAGTACTCTTCGTCCCATCATAGGAATTAATTACTGTAGGAAAAGCTACCTTAACCCCTCGAGGGTCAGCGAAACGCCGGTGCACGCGAACAATAGATGTTTCTATTGTGTCTGGTTTTCTGACCATTCAAGGCAATAATACTCTTTGCTCAGAGTAAACCCGTCAGATTTGCCATCTCGTATTTTACCGGGACACCTAATAGAAGTTTCGTCTTCACCTACTGCGCTTTTCATGCCCATCAACGGAAAACGTCACATTGTCGCGTCGAGTCGTTTTCACAGTTCAGTGACTCGGGAGTTGCTAGACTGGTTTGCAGACTGGTCCTATCTAAATATGGAACCCACCCCCGTCGGTCGGGGTGATGCGGACCGGTTGGCACACAAACTTGCATTGAATGGACGTACTTGTTCGGCGACGGCGACGTTTAATAAATCTAGAGTCTAGGTAGGCTGTTAGTGCTGTAATTCAAGGCGCGATACTGCCTTATCGATGGCTGTATTGATGGTTGATACTCAGGATAGTCGATGGTAGTTGTTAAACTTTTATGAAATATGAAATGTGCCTACAGAAGAGCTTAAGGTCCATAGGACAAGAATATATGCCTAGATAACATTACGCCGTATATTTATTACCTACTATAGGAAAAATTACATCCTAACTGTCCCATACCTTGGTAATGTGGGTAAGTAGGTATGTCTGATTATAAAAAAAACTACTGAAATAGGCCAAGTATGCTGTATATTAGTTGCCTATAATTTATTCCACTAAAAGAATGGTAGGTTGGTATCTACTAATTTAAATATAGTCAGTTTATCTGTGACATAGGCAGTATTAAATACTTTCCTACTACTAATGTTATATAAAAAAAATTAAAATAATTGATTATTGATGGGCAAACTAAACTACTTACATCTATCTTTTTTAATTACCTTTGCTATGATTTCTATAGATGTTAAGTTAACAAATTTACAAAATATACCTACATTAGTAATTCCTATTACCATAAACTCTTCATATTATGATACACACATTTTATTATCAATAAAGATAATTTTGTTTACTTATAACTTATATTATGTCGTTTATGCAACCAAAAGTTCTTAATATTGCAATTTAATTAAAAGCAAGTAATGAACAGGCACACTTTCTAACAGAAAATAGTAACTGTGATTTAATAAAGTTATAAACTGCAATTAAAATTAGCAACGGTGCAATAACAGTTACAAGCTTTCTAAGAAAGTTATTAGATATTGAAATACAATTAAAGTTATGTACTTCATAGGCTTTGATAAATATATCATAGTTTTATTAGACATAGAAAAATTATAGGAAATTTTATATGTTATTTACTTTACAAGTACTTTAATGCTGTTCACATAGAAAATATAATTTTTATTACATTTATGGTGGACATGAATTGATTGATTGTGGAAGGTACGGATAGATACTAAAATGATACTGCAAATGTATACAGTAAACAAAATCTTAAATTTAATGTTATTCCAAAGTAGATATGAGTAGTGTTTTCAGCTTAATTTCTCTCAATACTATATTTCGGCACTTTGAAGTTTTTTGCAGGTTTTAAAATAATGCAACAATTTTAGAAACTACCTACATTTTAAGAAATTATAATAATATTTGAGGGTTTTATTAAAATTTAGCTTGACTTTTTAGCCTAACACAACATAATATTGTCACGCCACGTTTTCTGAAGGTTCACCTACCTCTTGCCCTGAAGGCTGCAGAGGTGTTAAACACCCACATTTTGCCAGATATGTTAGACTAAAATTTAATTAATTAATGTACCTATTTCTTTCACAAATAAAATCACCTACCTACATAAGTCATAGTCTTTTTTAATTTACTATTTATCATATTAAAAATACCAAAAATTACCAAAATTATTTATGGTACATATAAAATGTAATTAAATGAATAAGCCTATTATTTTTTGATAATTATTATTTTAAAGACATACCTTCATAAATTATGAATACTGGTTACATCATCACCAACAACATCTGTAACTTTTTTAAAGATAATGTGTCGGTATTTTTAATTTTTAATCTAATGTGTTAAGTAGTCTAGGATTGTTTTCACAGTCCATGGTTAGCTATAAAATTAAATAACACCGAAAAATATTTAATATCTAGCTTAATTTGTCTTATCAGTTATTAATGTCAGGACAATCGGGTAGATTTATAAAAATAAACTTGCAATTAGCAATATTCACTAAAACAAAATTAAAAACCACTTACCTTCAGCGACATATTCAATTTAATCAATTTCTGTCCCACGTGAAAATAAAGTCATTATTTTGATATCAATAAGAATTCTCGCACTACACAATCATCAAAACATACAATAAAATATCAAATTTCTTGCTCAATATTTGTACAAGGAAGCACTTGTCACGTAAGAATTATTCGTATTTAAATTTTCTTATTGTAGCTTATTCAGAGCAAGAATTGTTTTTGTATTCAGTAAAAACCGATCGAAAATGTGGTTTTCATCCCGATGAATAAACACAATTCGCGCATTACTCAACACGGCGCGAGCTCGATTAATTTTCCCTCGCTCGCATTGGGTGAATTTGACAGTCGGAAACCAAATGTTGCCAGGAGTATTGTTGTACTCTTTTCAGGTACGTCATTTAATTTTTATTATTTAATGTCTAAAAATTTATTACAGGATGAAATAAATTATATCAATGATTATTTTGAGAATTTATATAAATTATAGGAGCACAGAATATTGAAAAACCATTTCGCAAAGAGGTTTTCTAATTGCGCCATCTAGTAACATTAATCAAAACTACTATCATAATCGTGTTTCTTCCATTCCATGGTGTTGAGCACAGGTGTTGAGGTAGATTTTCGGAACTTGAATACAACATTCTAAGCTCAAGTCTTTATTTAGTTTGTAAATATAGTATCAGGCATCGTCTTTCATTAAAATTATTTTTACAGCTTGCACAGCAGATTTCGCGTCATATATCTCGGAATGAGCTGTTGTTAGATGGGCACGTAAGTCAGTGGCGGTATTTGATTGGTATGAACACGACGGACATTGATATAAAAACTTTCCTGGGTGGCGGCCACTTTTCAAAACGTGCTTTCGAAGATTCTCCTAAAAAATAAAAATAAAGTATTTAAAGTGTTTGTTTTATGCCCGATAGTTAAGAATGTAAGGTAAATAAATATTATTTCATCTGTAATCTCTACATACATACAATGGGGTAGCCATTGTGAAGAAGTCGTGATTCGTCGAAGTCGTGAATGTATGTATTTATTTAACTCACCAAACTCCCGCCAGCATATTCACAGTGTGGACATCTATAAGGTTTTACTCCTTTGTGGCAACGTAAATGTCTCTCCATATTACTAGTATGATTTGTTTTAAATGAACACATTGTACATTCGTAGTTTTTGATATCTTCACCGTGAACGGTTCTATGCCTGTAATAAGATAACAAGTTATTAACTGATTACAGCGACACCTGTCACTGTAAAGGAAAATTATAACAGCACTGTAGTTAGCGCCATCTGTACACGAGATTTGTGTATAGATTTCCTTCAAGTGTGCTTTTGTACGAAGCATTCTTATCGTAAGTAAAAACCACTACTCCTCCATAGATGGCGCTTACTGCTAAAAAAACTTTAATATTTCTATTTGTAAATGAGAAAAAAGCACTCAAAAGCAAAACAATATTTCTGCCTTCGTAAATACGTAAGTAACTCTGTTGTTGGTACAAGTAATTTAAATAAAATTGAGAAAATTATATATTTAAATTTAACAATTTATGAAGTCAGGTTTAGGAATAAAATAGAATAGTTTTTATATGAATAATACTAAGGAGGTCTCTTGTTATTTACTTCGGTCACGTAGTTTAATCTCTACCTAATATGCTTATTGTATACCTGGCCAATTGCGCAGGAGTGGAGGCCACGTATGAGCAGCCGTCGTGCGGGCAGCGACGCACGCCATCGCACGCATGCCTGCTTAGGGCGCTCCTGAAAAAGTATTAATTTAATGGGATGATTGGATATATACATAAATACATATAATCATGACTATTATCCCCTAAGGGTTAGTCAGAGACTAGGCAAAATTACCACAAAAACAGTCATGTTGAAACAAACATGAAAGAATAGAAACATATAGAATAGAATAATTAGAGACGTCCATTGTAAGACAGCTTGCAGAGGATTTCACAACGATCGGTCTGGTGCTGCCCGCATATCTGACATTTATGTCATCACCAGCAAATTCATGTGTTTTCCTCAGCTACTGCTGAGCACTGGCTTTCCTACGAAGAAATATACATTGAAGTTAGGACCACCACACCACTATCCTGTGTCTTACGAAGCACAAAGTATGTAAACAAATATTTCTATGACATTTCGAGGAGCTCAGTGGCGTAGTGGTTAGTACGCTTTTGGTTTCGATATCGACAACAAAGCAACCTTCCCCATGGTCTGGTCGTGGATGGATGACCAAAACTTTGTGATCTCGAACTCCTCCATGCTTCGAAATGCATGTCAAGCCGTTGGTCCTGGTTGCTATTGCAACCAACCCATTGGGCCAGCGTGGTTATGTTACGTCCCATACTCCTCATGTGTTGGTTTCCAAGGCCTGTGCCCAGCAGTGAGACGTATATAGGCTGCTGTAATATAAACATTTACTTGATTTGATTGGAAAGTTTTTCGACTTTTCGAACTCAATAACTAGCTACTTTTATAGTATGTTGGATCCCTAACCCCCCACCGCCTGACCGACCCCTGGCCGCTCAAGTGTACATAAAAGCCGCCAGTGGCCAATATTTAAGTGCAATAAATACCCGCCACAGACCAGTAATTACGTAAGTTCGCGCCGGACTGAGCGCAGCCAAGAAATTCTCTCTGCATGCTGTTAGCATGCTTTTGTTGATGAGCTTATGGGGCATCGGTAGAAGGGTTTCTATTGATTTTAATATCTAGTTTTATTCAAACTCTTATAACGAGCCTGTTATATTTACATATATTTACTCCGTTATAGTTATATTTACTCCGTCACAAATGCTCATATTTATTTACAGATCTCGGACCTCGCTTCTCAGAGATGATTGTAGCAGTGGCGGCATATAACTTTGGTGCTGACTAATAACGGATCGGCGCTCAGCATCTCCTCTAGATCGTAATCGGCGGCGCCGATTGACTCTCCAGTCGCTTTCCTTCTTCCTCATTGGTGCTACGTCAGAACCCCAAGCGCAGCTGGCAGCTATCACCTCCACGTAACGGTCAACACAAGGTAAATGCCGCTATTTGTACGACAATGTGAATCTGGCGGCGTAGAGTCAGCAGCACATCAAGGTGAAGTAAAACGAAAACAGGTTTTATTGCGTGGGAGATAGAGGCGATCTTGAGGTGCACAAATTACTCCACAGCGGTGTAGAACTATTGTGGATCAAGCAAAAGTGTTAGAAGTTAGAACATTCGAGCGATTGCATACTCGGCCTCGTGCGCGAGTGTGCGTCACGCCAGCTGAGCCGGACACGACACTATGTTTCTTTTAGCGTCCCGCGATTTACGACACATTACGACCACGACAGATTGCAGTATGACGCGGCGACTGCAGCGAGCTGCCGCACTGCTCACTGAAAATTAATTGGGAACGAAAGAGTGGCCGTGGAAAGAGAACTACCTGCCTACCCCTATGATAGAAAGGCGATTTTAGAAAATTATTATTTAATACAGCATGTCTTTCCTCATAATCATCTAGTCCAGCACACAGACTGCTTAACTGGTGGAGTCGTCTATAATAGGTACGAGTGATAACTGTAAGAATTGCGTCTGCGTGCATCTCCTACAGGGGACATCACAGAGGAATTATCACCCACAGTTTTCTAATATGGTTCAGTTTTCTTCAGGTTTCTGTGTGTAACAGTGGCAAATTTTATGTGTCAAAACTAATTTAAGTTTAAGTTAATTGAACTGCACCGAAATTCTCTGATGTCTAAAAAACGATGTGTAGTGTATAAATATATGTACCTGCACTTAGGTTAAGTCTATTCTTCAGCATAGCGATTAGAAATCTAACGAGAACGACATTATACAAAGATGTCTCAACCGCATGCATCACCGTGGTCCATTAAGAAGTTGCACCAGACCAGACGATTGCGAGTGGGACGAACATTTGGGGCCGTCTAACGCCCCTCATGACCCAACTTGTGCTGTATCTTACTCGTTATAGTCCTGCATTAATGCATTCCCGGAATAATAGTTAGGAAGTCGCCATATTTAGATTTGATGGGGTACTTATGGGGTTATCTAGCTCTGAAGTTCACGGATAAAGGTGTTTAGGCTATGGCTGTGGAACTGAAAGGCACCTAATCCCAAAAGACATTGTCACTACAATAATATGGACCTTTTAAGATGCCGTCTGAGAAGCTCATTGGCGTAGTGGTGAGTACGCTTTGGCTTTCGATTTCGCCATAATCAGGTCCTGGATGAGTGACCAAAATTTTGTGATTTTTGAACTCCTCCGTGCTTCGGAAGGCACGTTAAGTCGTTGGTCCCGGTCGCTATTTGCAACCGTTCCTACCCAACAACCCGCATTGAGCCAGCGTGGTGGTGCGCCTATACAGCTCATGTGTTTCTCTATGAGGAAGGCCTTGCTCAGCGTATATATGCTGAGAACGACGAAGATGCCGGCGTTCTACATACCATGTCATTTAACTTGATAGATGTTTTGAACTTCTGATAAGGACGGCAATAATTTAGTTCAGATTTATTTCGATGTAATCGTCGTAACATTTTTCATTCAAAGCGAAAGCGGACGAGGAAGGATATATTTTCGCAAGAGGGGGATGACCATGACCAGCCAGCCCCCTAAACTCACTTATGTTAAACGTTACCATGTAGCATTCAAGCGCTGCTGGCAAATGCTAGATGCGACAAACCGAAGACACGATGAGATAGCGCACATTATCAGGTCCATGTCCAGCAATAGACTACTGAGGGCTTAAACGGATGTGTTCATATGGTCTAAGCAGCCAACACACCTATGTTAAGATACTGTCTACATTAAACCCATATGTAATTGCTATTCCCATTGCTGTTGGACAACCGGTATCTTATGCAATCGATTCCATTTCTAATAAATACCTATACTTTGATATCTCTAACCTATCCAATAAGTTTAAATCTTTATTGTATTTGTACATACATATCAACTCCAAATATTGAGTATGTAGGTAATAAAATTCTATTGAAATTAGGCCCGTTGATTGCTGTGATCAAGTTTGCGCAAACGCATACAAGAGCCGCAAATAATATGGCGTTTAACAAATTACTTTGGCTACGGTTCAAATTACTAAAATGATTTAGCAGGAAGCTCGCACTACTACAAATGTCAAACGGCATCTGATAGCATAGTTTTGATGAAATAATCAATAATTATATGTATTTGAACTTTCAAACAGGTTCTTAAGTATAGTAAGATATTAATAGCCTGTTATGTGATCACTAGCAGGCGATAAAAGACATAAAATAATGGAATTATTTTATGTCTTCAGCAAGGTCACACAAAAGGGCCCCAACGCTCTAAATACGAACGTATTTAGAGAGATTGGTTGGTTGGATGAGATTTGGTTGTTGTAAATACGTTCTTATTTAAAGCGATCGCGGCCCAGCAATGGTTGGAATCGCAACGGAGAAACGCGAAAATTTTACCTCATTATCAAAAATATTATGGTTTTAACTCCGCAAAAGATTTCTTCATCGTACCGGTATAACCATGTAGAAATAAACTAATCACAAATAAAATGAATACCTAGGATCTCAATTATTTAACAATTAACGGTTGCAGCCACTCTATAAACACAGTGACACAGTTATTTAAATTTCTAAATATAGGCACAAAAACAAAATATTTTAGCGTCGCATCTAATAGCGTGACCGCACATAAATTCGTCTCCGTAATCTTTCTCCTTCAAGATTGCGTCGCGACTCCGCTAATCCCGATGCGTATTTATGTTCCGACTTCGACACATAAATTATGTGACAGCGACAATTATAAGGCGGGAACGATTTAGCAACATCAAATCAAACGCGTCAACTCGAGACGCAAATCCCTGACACATTGCGAATGAACACGTGCCTACAATAAAACTGAGGTGGCGTCTTCACCGTACTAATATTTTGATCCAACGATGCTCAAAATACCAAGCATCCGGGGGTAAATTTATTGCTGCAGGGTATAAAAACGTCAGCGTTGCCAACACCAGGGATGTGTCCCGCGCGAGCGCAATCAAAGAGCTCGTGTCAAATTATGAATGTTTCCCGATATTTGTGAAGGAGTTGTGTGACGGGTGACACGCGCGCATCCGCCGCGCGCCGCTTTATCGCAAATTGATGTCGACGCATGACTGCGCGCTGGAACCGCTATTTTTGGACATATTTAAATATTATTACTATTATGATGAAGTGCTTACCGATTGGAGAAAGTCTTTGAGCATCTGTTGCATTTCCAATCGTCTTTCCATGGTGTGACCACAGGAACCACGATCTTTTTTGGTATAGTAACAGAAGGTCCAGTTTGGTGATTAGTTCTTGTATGGTTGGAGAGACTGGATTGAGTCGTGAAGTTCGCGTCGCATGAAGAACAGACAAAAGGCCTTTCAGAAGTGTGTAACCTTAAATGTTGGCGTAGATATCTTTTTCTGAACGTCTTTGAGCAAACTGGACATGGATACTTTTCGACCAGCACCTCTTTATCGCCAATTTTGCGATATTCTTTTATCGTTTCTGTGTACAGGACCTCGTGGTAATAGCATTCAGCCTTCGATTCAGTAGTGAACAGACACTGACTGCAGTTCCACATAATAGATGAATCAGATGGATTGACTTCCTGAAATTGGCACGCGTTACTTCTGACATGACGGCTCACTTCTTGAAATAGGATGAAAGCCATGCCGCATTTGGGACATCTGAAACATAAAATATACATCCAGAATTAAGCACGGAACAAATAATTTTATGACAGGTACCAAAAATAAAGTAACCTCTTTTTTATTTCAGGATGCACTGTGCGGATATGTTCCTTCAACTCCAGAATATTTCTCAACACCACGTTCTCAGTGCAGTAGGGGCACTTTTTACTCAAACTCTTTATTGGCGCGCCCTTGCTTATCATAATTTCCTTCTTCTTGATGCGATGAACCGAAGTGAATCGATGACGCTTTGCTTCCTCAAAAGTTTTGAAAGTCAAAGAGCAAATGAGACAAAAATAGGCTTTTTGTTTGTGTTTGAGTTTTAAATGAGATGCGAGACCAAGCGATGATTTGAACTTATCGTTGCAAAGTTGGCATTTATGAAATTCTTGGTAATCGTCTGTGGCTGTGTAGGGAACCTTGTGACCAGTCGTTTTACAATGTTTTCTAACTTCCACGTTGTATCTGAACTCTTCGCCGCATTCGCATGTAATAATAGTTTTCTTCCTTATAATTATGGGCATTGATCTGTTTATGACAGCGACGACTTCGCTGTGGTCGGACCCCGACATATGTTGCAACATTTCTTCCGATGTCTCACAATCGAACTTACAAAATGAACACCAGTATCTACCGTCTAACGAAGCCATTTTACTTTCGTGCTCCTCAGAAAACCAATGTTGCATAAAATTGGACAGCCAGTTGGTGTAAAATTTACATGGACTGCACTGAAAGGGTGATTGATGCACGATAGCAGCTATATTATTTAGGATCAACTGCCGGTAAGCATCACTTTTAATGTCGGTAGCTTTACGAAAATGGTAATGAGAAATTAAATGTTTTCCCATCAAATTGAGACGCACCCGAGACTTGCACCCAGAGCAGTGCACGAAAATGGGATTTCTTTTCCGTTTTTTCTTCACTACTTGAGCAGTAAGCTTTCGTTTGTTTTTACGCTGTTTTTCTGCTTTTTTCTGAGCTTGTGTATAAATACTGTCATTGGTAAATCGTGAGGGACGCGACGGTCTTTTGACGGAACGCATTGGTTCTAAATGCCCAGAAAATTCTAATTCATGTTCGGGAAGTACTTTCCTCATGTGTAAGCTAGACATTAGATGTTTCTCGTAAATTGCGCGCGACCCTAAGCGCCGATTGCACGGACCGCACCAATACTGCACAGAACCTTTTGTCTGAATAGTTGTTTGCATGATTTGTGTTTTGTCTTGGCCGGGCACCCACTTTCCCTTAGTGTGTCCTGGCGGTGGAGCGTCGTAATCGTCATCTCTGTCGTTAGCGTCTGTCATTATAGGCTTCCACTTGCCTCCTGTATGCTCTTGTTCTTCCCTTATATCCCATTCCTCATGATCAGGGGAAGCAGGCCGCCATTTACCGCCAGTGTAGTTTGGTGATGGCTTCCATTTACCTCCACTCGCATGAGGTTCTTCCTCGTCTTCTTCTTCAGATTCTTCCAATTCGTCAAAATCTTCATCGCATTTGAAATCATTATACGCTGCGATACTATATGTGGAGGTGGCAATTTCTTTTTTTGCATTTCCACTGATACTCGCTACAGCATTTATCAATTTAGTTTGATTGTCTTCATGTCCACTGATTCTTAGGGTGTGTCCTCCGATCCAGTCTTCTTCCCTCAAATTGGTTTGCAAAGGGCTCATTCGCGGCAGATCTCTGGAAGTGGACGCTTCAACTAGAGTAGTTTTCGAGTCCAAGGCCGCTTTAGATATAGGTATCGGTGGTGTAAGTCTAGATAAGGAAGTTTTTTTAACGCTGCTCTGTAACTCCAAAGATTGAAAGAAAACATCTGCGCCGAGGCTGTAAGTGGGGTCTAAGGTGTCGATGCTAGGAATGTCTGTCTTGGAAGACTCCTGTTTGATATCTTTGCCACATCTTCGCTTTCTGTGTTTCACGTAGTTGTCAAGGCCGACGATGGTGGCGTTGCACTTGATGCACAGGTGGCTATCGTCGTCGTCGTCATCCCGCGGCGACAGCATCTGAAAGTTCCGAAACATTAATCGCTAGTGAAGATTCGCGAATAAGACGGATAGCTTAGCGGGCGGGCGGGGGTGGTGACATCGTCACTGGGTGGAAATAACTCGTTAATCGCGTGGTGCATGGATATTAAGCCGTGACGTCTCGGGCCCGTCAGCGAACTGGGGCAATAAATACGCTTCGAATGCGAATTATTTAACCGCGGTACCTTGTTTCGTGATGATCGATAATGTATGCAAGTTATAGCGTTCATTACAGGGGAGCCTGGTTCCGATTGCGGCTGTGGAATATTTGCATAGGGCGATCTATCACTCGATTAAAGCTAATTTAGTTTTCTTTGCTTTGTGGCACAGAAATACTCGTAGGCATGGGAATGACAAAGTGAATAAGTGATAGGCATTGTGGGGCTATGATTAAAGTGGTGTTGAGGATGGTATCACTGGCGCAGGATGACAGGGCGACTCCGAAGGCCGGGCAGACACCTCGGTGTGCCACCTGTCATTAATAATGCGCCACTCACCTGTCTGATCGCACACTTTCTGATTTACCACGGGTCTTACAATGTAGCTACGTTACAAATAACGAGAAAATAGGCATGGAAAAGTGTTGAGGCATGCTTTATTACTGTTTGTGAATTTTCCGAATCTAGCAATTATCATGGTTCTCGTAGATTTCGCGAACTTAAAAAGGTAAATTTCAGCCACCTGACTACAGCAAAAATATAAACAGGCTTAGATTCTTACAAAGAGCAGCAAAGGAGTTCGAATCTCTCAAAACTATCGATGATTTCACCTGGTCCAAATATAACAGATCAACCCTTTATGGAGACAATAATAGTCTTAACAAAAACAACTTGAAGGACGGTGTTTTTAAACTCTCACATTTCTCGCGAGGTGAGACGCTTTCGACAACTCGCGTTTGCCGCGGTGACACCCGTCAATCGGCCGCGCGCCGCCTGACACCATTGTCTGACATGACAACTGACAAATGACAGCTGACAAACGACCGCGGCTGTCAGTGGCGTGTCGTTAATGTCATTATTGCCATTACACCGGTTCGGGGAAGTTTTTAATTATTCCGATGTCTATCGGCGCGTCCTCCGTATTTTGTTCTTCCACACTTCGGCGATGGATGATGTATCGATTTTTGGGTTATTAATAAATAGAAAATGTTAGAACGAATTGTCGAATGGATTTGCTTATAATTCTGCATCATTATTGGGAGCAGAAAATGGTATGCGCCTCATTTGAATGTTTATTATTTAAAACATAAAAATTTCAGAAAAAATAGAGGATTTTTGCGGCCATAGAGATAGTCGAAGGAAGTTCTAAAGAAGGCGAGGTCAAAGCATCCTCGAAATAGATGAGAACATCAGTGGAAGTAGATGATAAATAAAATGGTGTAGTTTTAACCTATATGATGTAAGTAAGGGCGTGAATCTATAATAATATTATAAAGCCTAATTTTTTTGTTTGTTTGGTTGAACGCGCTAATGTCGGAACTAATGGTCCGATTTGGAAAATTCTTTCAGTGTTAGATAGCCTATTTGTTGAGGAAGGCTATAGGCTATATATAACATCAAGATAAGTAGTAGTAAGTAAATGTATACATTTACACAAAAACGATATAAACAAGAGTTAAGCTGCAAGTTATCGTTAAGTAGGGTGACAAATCATCATATCAAGCTGGACGAAAGTGAATGGTGCATACTAAGGTAAGGCAGCGGTAGTCGAGTTGGGACGGATGGGGCACTCCTCGTTCGAGAGGCCGCGGGACTCACGGGTTCGATCCCACCGCCGCCACCACTGAGTTTGAATTTATGTGGACTTAACATATCTGGCGAAATGTGGGTGTTAAAGGCTCTGCCTACCCCTTAGGGGCAAGACGTGTGATGAGTGATGTTATGTGTAAGTAATACTTGATTGTTAGAGCGCCCCTGAGCGGACTCCTGTAATGAGGCGTCATCACAACCTCATATGTTTGCGATTTATTGCTCTCTGTGCTTCTATACGAGTAACTGGCTATTTTCTATAACAGGCCCCACTTCTCAAATATAAATAGTCGTCAACGGTATTTCCGGACTGATACCATCTTCAGACCAGAAGAAAGCGACTGTAGCGAATTCTAATGGCCAGTTCTGCGCTGGGCACAGGCCTTCCTAAATTTAGAGACACTGAGGAGTACGTGCATTAAAACGTTCGTTGACCCAGTGGAGATCGGTAGGTAGAAACGGTACGGATCACTAGTGATTCGTACGATTTGAATTCGATATTTAACACAACGCTTCCTTCGCTTTGGTTGGTCTTTGGATGGGTGACTAAAACATTCTGATCGCGAGTGTTCCTGCAATGTATGAAAGTTATTTTTTTACAGATAGGGGATTTATGTAGGTATTTTCCTTATGAATGTCACTCGAATAAGTGAAATATTACATACAATTATTTACGTCTATACCCCGGTGGGGTAGGTCACCGGGATATAGGCGAAATAGAGGGTCAGACTAGAATGAAAGGAAATCCATGTACCTACGGCTTATAATTCTTTCTTTAGTTCTTAATTTATTTTGCTTAAAATATCTTTGGAAATAAAATATAGCCAATTCAATAATAAATACCGCACTATAACTGTTACTTTGTAATGTTATTCTAAGTAATTATAAGAATTCTGAAATGTTTTTTAAGGTATTTGAATGTCTTACTTGATGATAAGTAACGACGAGGCCGAAGGAGAAGCGAGTTTTACCTATATTCCTGACAACGAGGATCTGGTTATATTATCTCTAATTGCCGGAACACAACAATGCTTTATATTTATAACATTGTTATTACGACCGATTCAGTTAAGACGATGGTAGCTAGCCTGGGTGGCTTATACTCCCAACCACCAACCAGTAATGTTCTGCCCCCATAGCATGGCACAAAATCATTAAAAAAAATTAACCGCACGACTATACTCCTTATATGTAGGAGCCTTTTATATATAGGATTAGACGTATC
The DNA here is from genome assembly GCA_910589355.1 of Parapoynx stratiotata. Taxonomy (NCBI): domain Eukaryota; kingdom Metazoa; phylum Arthropoda; class Insecta; order Lepidoptera; family Crambidae; genus Parapoynx; species Parapoynx stratiotata. The sequence goes on from OU342463.1 coordinate 869,649, forward strand.
GTCATAAGTTGTTTTATAATGTAAACCAATTTTGTATTTTTTAAAGTTTAATACCCTATCTCATGGTTAAATCCTAAGGTACTTCAGTCCTCAATGCACCTAGTACAATACAGAGTAAGTAAAATTTTCCCATTTTCCGTTCGAGATGTCAAGACAGGCGTCAAGCGCGATCGCACGACGTCGTCAAAGGCTGTCGCCCGAATAATGACGCGCGCATCGATCGGCGCGCCGCGCACTCGGCTAGGCCGTTAAACAAATACAACACTTTTAAAAATGGAAACTTCATTTTTTAAGAAAACTTTATGGTTAGTGTCTTAAGCTAAATTAGGCAATCACGGCAATGTTCGGAATTCAAAAAGTTCGATTTGTTAAAAAAGTTTGTAATTTCTTCTGTAAGTGATGTTCTTATTTAATTTTCAAAGCGTACCATTTTAAAACACGCCGGACTCACCACCAGCTTCCATAATTATGAACTCTGATCCACTTTAGAATATAGATACATAGAGATAGTATATGTTGTATAGTGGCTTTCAGGAGGAGTTGATGTCGGCCTGCGAAGTGTGACAAATTGGACCTTTTGTAGAGCACAATTTATAAGGGTTCTTATATTATTAATTACAAAATTAGGTACGTTATCATCATAATATCCTTCGGGAGACATCCACTGCGGACATATGCCTCTTCGAGGATGACCATACCAATCGCTCTTGCGCTGACCATTACATTTAATTGTCTTATCTCATTTATTTATGGCTGCTCAATTGATTACTTCCCTTATTTGATGAATGAACTTGAATTAAATATCAAAGTCAACTCTTGTAATTTTTTCACGTCTTAATAATGAACAGCTAAGTTACCTATATGTTAAAGAGTGTTAAAAAAGTTTTGATAAAATGTGTCCTATGTTGTGCGAATGTCAATAGCGAATGCCCACCCCACACTGTTGGTGGAAGGACGCTTCTCATCGGTTGCTGCAGAGATCACGCGATGTGCCGTGATGCAACGTCAGGTGTATGACGTTAGGTAAGTGACGTCAGTGTCCCAACATGTAATTCCGTAGTTTTATATAGCAATCAACAACCCACAGTCTCAATCTTAATGCGATTCCAAATTGGCAATTAAATAAAGAACTGGAATCGATTGCATCATCGAGCCAGGATAATCGCAGACACGTAAGCATTTCAATTACATATACAATTTAAATAATACTTGGTTAATGAGTGAGTTTCGTGCAACTTCATTACAAGCAGCCGCAGTTGCCGGTATGAAGCAAGGTGCAGCATGCGCAGGATTTTTACCCTGCCCATAAATCAGCCGTACCCGCCTACGTCTAATAGGAATTATAATTGATTCCCTCCCAGGGTAAGTCGTTTTTGTGATAGTAATGTCCGATTTGAATTGTTATTTTGTTGTACTTGATACGGTAATCGGAAGGTCGTTGTTTGTGTGTGTTCGATATAATTTATTATCTATTACATTTTTGGATGTGTGGTTTCTGACTTACATGTGAGGTCATCGGGGATGAGGTCTGATAATAATTAAGACACCTTTGGTAAATCAATTGGGCCAGCATGGTGGTGTTTTCGCCCATACTCCTCATGTGTTTTTCCATGAGGAAGTTCTGTGCCCAGAGGTTTTTTTTATATTTGCATGTCTCGTGTGCGAGATGAAATGATATTATTTCGTTAGATACACTCGCATCTACTGTTAAGTTTTTTCATTTCATACCATGTTAAGAATCATAGCGGAGAGAAACAATATAATATAATTCTAAAAACTTAGTGCACCTACTTCTATTTTTTTTCTGCACCACCCAATGGTTGACTGGTAGAAAATGCTTTTGGAATTAAGTTCGCCATGTACACCAAAATAAATAAATAATATTTCAAATATTGAAAAGATTCAAAAATCCGTTCCAATTTCGATAATTGACGTTACCCAAATCTTTATCTATATCATCAACTATAGAAGAAGCGTTTGTTTTAAGCTGCAGTGATTGATTTGGTGTGCTTCAGCTGAAGGTACAGTACCCTTAGTGTAAATTTTCATTGTAAAAAACTCAACTTTTTCAGTTGCGTCAAGAATGTCAATTTTTATGGGAAACGTGATTTCATATATAATACTTTCCGCTAGGGGCGCTTATCACGTTTCCCATAAAAATTGACATTCTTACCGCAACTAAAAAGGTTGAGTTTTTTACAATAAAAACATAGACTTAATAATTTCTGGGTACCTACGGAGTTTACGTCATAATCATATAAGCAGACAGCTGCTCTTGATTCCACCAGGAGATGCATGAGGGTATCAAAAATACTCTAAGCAAAACTTCTAATGCTTCATGTAACATGTTGATCATATTGAAAATGTTATTGTCACTGGCTTTAAGGTACAAATACAATGTTTGGTATAATATATCGTTCAGTACACACGCGTTTAATTGACAACAATTAGTACGAAACGTATTATTTTAGCATGTTAAACGCTTGTTAAGCATGCTTTTAAAGAATTGCGACATGCATTAAGCATCTGCAGAACTTCTTTACATTTTTACCTTTTTTACCAATGAACACATTATTAGCAGAAAAGAAAAGGTTAGGACTATCCTGAATTCCTGTGCTTATCTAAATATACTCGTATATAACTCAAAGGTGATTGACTGACGTAGTGATCTATCAACGCACAGCCCAAACCACTGGACGGATCGGGCTGAAATTTGGTATGCAAGTAGATGTTACGACGTAGGCATCCGCAAAGAAAGGATGAAAGAAATGATGAAAGTTTGTATGAAATTTTGTCAATTTGTCAGCCGATCGGGCTGAGAATTTGCATACATAAAGCTACTATGACGTACGCATCCCTTATGAAAGGATAACCAGTTACCGCGGACGAAGTCGCGAGCAACAGCTAGTTATTTTATATGTTAGTTGTATGTCATTCGCTTATTTAGCTAATTTTAGATTTAATTGATGGCATTCATGGTATAGTCGCTACAAACCAAAAGAAAAATTTGCTCTATGTTAAGGCCAACCGTAGCCAACTGCCGTCAGAAAACGAGGATCAAAATCACCTTTAAAATTCCCCAAAAACGCTTGCAAATAACTAGTTCGCCAATAAATCTTGTGTCCAGCCAGTGTCTTCAAAGTTCGGGTCCTCAAAAGCCGGCAAGTTCCGTGCTTAATCAATTAAAATCTGTAAATTGAGACCATCAGTCTTCGTGTTGGCCGGCGTTTGTTCCCGCGGGATGACTGATCCGTTATCAGGTGACAACCCAGGACGGTCATCGCAGCCTTCGCTGGATCAAGTATTTGTGATATGGACACAAAACAACAGAATTTTAGGGAATAAATAATGTGAACTGCGTTTTTCATGTTTACCGCAATCCACCAACACAATTTGCACTGCAACTGCACTCATTGAATTTTTGATGAATTCTGAGCAAAAAATTAACAACTTTAGGAAGATCCTTGCTGAGTTTGGAAAGATGATTTGGCAGCGGTAGCCGAGTTAGGACTGACGGGGCACTACTCGTCCGAGAGGTCGCGGGCTCAACACCACCGCCTGTACCACTGAGTATGAATAAAACTTATGACAATTCATTGTGAATATCGTTTGCCTCACATCGTGCCCGGAGCATGGAAACAGGCTCGCCACCTGTTACACGGGGACTTAACATATCTGGCGAAATGTGGGTGATAATGATAACACCTCTGCCTACCCCTTCGGGGGAAAAGGCGTGATGATATGATGATGTATGTAATGGAAATTATATATATTTTTCTTAAGCAACACTAAAAGCATGTTCTGAAGTTGTGAAACTGGGAAATCCTACTATGAGGATTTCTAAAACATTCTAAAAGCCATTTCTAAAAGAAGACATCTGCTAACATCTATGTCAAGTGGTGTCGCCAAATTGTCTGGTGTACTTTATGATCAGATCTAGGTATATTGAGTTGAAATAACAGTTTTTGATTCTGAAAATGATTTAGTTTGGTAATTACGCGTTGGGTTTGAATAGATTTTTTTTTTATAAACAGTACAATACTCTTCGACATTTTCTTCCTTATGGCATATTTCGTGTCCATTACTAATTCATAAGTCGAATGACGCAGAGGTAATAATTCCGCCACAATGTAACGACTGTCTATAAATGATGGGCAATGCGGCTTGCAAGTAACGGTATTACAGTAATATTCTAAACTGTTCATTAGTTTAAGAGAGAAGGGTACATCGTAACAACAGTAACTCACGTCAGTATAAAATCAATTGAAGGTTGAATGCTGCAATATTTACAAGCGTTCAACTTCATACGAATCGTGCAGTTGGAGTGATCTCTCAACATCCCTGTATATATCACGGACAATAGGTTCAAAGGTGCCTATCCGTCATTGGTTTAGTGCACGGCAGTCGTTTCTCCACGTCCCGGGCTGCAGCAAGATGGACCGTCTGCGCGCAGCGTCATTACGCCGGCCAATCAGCGAGCGGCGCGCGCGCACCCCGCCGAGTGCTTTATAACGGCCGCGTTCGCCGATATATCACACGTCAAGACTCAAAAGGCTTTTTTACGAACGTATCTCGTATTCGTCATCGTTATACCACATATAAAATAAATAAAAGAGCCGAGGAGTTATTTATTTACACCCGCTTCAGTAGTGTGCCTTTGTTTTTTTAAGTCAACTCTTGACACGGATTTGTGGAAATGGATGCGTTCGTTCATTTCTCTGATGACCGATACGGCCTGTACAGAATTTGAGTCTTTATTTTAAATACTTTAGACGTCGGAATTGCGTGAATGTTAAAAATATGTTTCTTTTACGCTGGAGGTGCGTGCTTGTTTCATAATAATATTATTCATGTAGGTACGTCTTAATGAAAAGAAGACATCGACTGATATATGTATATTATACTGAGTGTTTGAGTTTTATTCATGAATTATTATAAGATGGTCGTCCAAGGAATGTTGTGGGTAGGACGATAAAATTTAATGTGCATGTGATCAAATACTTCAATCAAATGGTTATTGCCTGGGTCCTTTGTTTTATTTTTGGTGATCAACGAATCTTACTAATTATATTATGATTAATCTACGAATATTTAACCGAGAGGTAGAACTGAGTGTGTGAAGTGATTGGAATAGGGAGGAAATGGATACAGAGCTGACGCAGCCTGTCGTCCAACTGTTGGGCACAGGCCATCCTTATGTAGAAAAACATGAAAAGTCCGTAACACCCAATGCTCAATAGGGTTGGTGTATAGAAACGGTCGCAATAGCGACTGGGACCAACGGCTTAACGTGCATCCTGAGGAGTTCGAGATCACGAAGTTTTGGTTGTTTTCGATCGAAAGCCAAAGCGTACCAACCACTACGCCACCGAGCTCATCCAAGATCCATAATTTACCACTGTATTTTAATTGAGACTCATGTGTAGTTTGAATTTCGCTTGTCTGAGACTGAGGTCGGTACAAGGCAACAATCTAGCTCACTGTCCGTCAGACTAGGTTACCAAACTGTGGATGCTGACTCACGCGGACCCAGTACGTTATTATCAAGAAAACTGCGAAAGTAAGCAAAGATCTATCAGCATACTAACTTCAAAATCTAACAACAAATATCTAAGTAAACACTAGTAATAGTTGCGAGCCCTCCCAAAGTGAGTCCTCAGCGCGATCAAACAATGCGCATTGTCGGCGTTGCCGTGAGCGATCAACGCGGGTTGTCGATGTTGCCATAAATCAAAATCGGCACAATAAACTGCAAGATTTCAATTAAACATAAATCTTGTGGGACGCGCGCCTAATGGAGTCCAGTGTGCAATTACAGCTTCTGCTACGATACGTTTGCTTTACATTATTATTAAGCTGGTTGTTTTTTAACAAGCCACTGTTTCTATTTGTTGGTGTTTGGCGTATATAGTGGTTTTGGTTTTGATAAACAAAATTCATTATCAATCTAAAACGCCCACCGGTGAAATTAGGTCCTTGTACACTACTGTACACCCATATATTTGGGTGTCGTAACAAATGGATTTAAAACTGCACAACCATCCGGCAGCTTATAGCGGCGACGGGCTCACCACCTGTCAGGCTGAGCTGTGCAGTCACTGCTGAACTGCTGAACAGTCACTGGTGAAGCTCGGACTATGGCAGTGGGCTGCTTTCGCGGTGCTTTTGCCTTGTCTCTGACTAACCCTTGGGGGATAAAAGTCGTAATTATATGTATACTGAATATCAATTCCGTGGCTCTTTGTCTCATCCAGCACACTCCAGCATCCTAAGAATATGATTCTATCATACCGCAGTGGTAGATACTGACTTACCGTAAACAATTCTCCTCTTCCTCTACGAAAAGGCGTGCGTTTATTTAATATTTTTCAAGTCGTGGTCTCTACTCCAGGACAAATACATTACATTAAACATCACGCACTTTAAGCCACCATGTAACAGCATATTTTCCTATGCATCGGCAACAGTATTTATAACAAATAAGTGATTAAATTTATTTATTATTGATGTTCAAATTACGGATAACGCCATCTATCGGTTATTTCTGCGTTGCTCTAATGGTTAGCTGGATAAAACGATATTAGATTTTAAGTCCGCCATCATCATTATCCTGCCCTTTTCCCAATTTCATTTGTGGTTGGCGCAACGAGTCTTTCTCCTCTACTCTCCCCTATCACACGCCATATCAACATTCACTCCCGTTCATTTTAAGTCCGCCATACGGACAATAATTTATGAACGTCAAAATGAGAATGCTTCCAAAACAATCGTCTTAAAAACGCGCCTGGCGTCTTCAACAGTTGTACTACGTTTCATATTATGTTTTGTTCGTCCGTTTTCTAATTTTATTGAATCGCGTATTAAAGAATTTTAATTTGTGTGTGAACGAGGTTCTTGCAAACCAAATAAGAAAATTGTGGTAAAATGCAATTTATTAAAACTTTGCATTCTTCAAATCCCAATCTTATCATTCACAACAAATCAAGCCCACGGAAGTTTTACTGTAACTCTCACTAGATGGCGGCACTCGTTCCATGTGGAGCTGTTTTAAACTAACACCTAAGTTTTAACATTTTGAAATATTTAACAAAACAAAGCAAGCGGCGTTCGCTATTTCAAGTATACAAGTAAAAACATATATTTTTTTACTGAACTCAAAGAAAAAGAAAATAAACAATTTTTTTATAATTTTATTTTTTTATTTTAAACATTCTCATAGAATTATAACGACCTTGAAATATGTTTTAAATATTTTCTTAACTTTTTCACTAAATAAAACTTACATAAAACAAAAAATTTGGCTGCAAAAAGTTTCTAGCAGAGCGTGGTTTCGATCCACGGACCTCTGGGTTATGGGCCCAGCACGCTTCCACTGCGCCACTCTGCTCTTGCCAAGCGTGTCGAAATTATAATATTTAAGCTTGATACAGACTTTTCATCATATTGGAAATCAATATTACATGAATAAACATTTTTAAACCACACTAATTGAACTGACAGAAAGAGTAGTGCAATAGTAATAAATAATAATAATGATTACAATAGTATATTTTTTTTTCCATTTAATTATATGTTGTTTTTTTTTCGTAAAGTTTCCCAATAACGACAAAACTAGGTACTTACAAAATTTTCTCTGCTGCTTACATACATACAACTACAATGTCTTCGCAATACAAGTATTAAATTTTGCAATAATTGATGTTCATTTTAATAGCATTTCATGAGAATGTTTGTAATAATAGACTATTGAAAAGTTGGTGAAATGTTCTAAAAGATTCAATAAAAAAAATTAAAAGCCTAAAAACAGTAAACTAAAAGCGTGTCAAGTACTTTCCCCCTCTCAATGTTTTAATAACCAAAGAAATTCATAAGCACAACACAAGACCGTACGCCGTAATAAAAACAGGAACAATATTGTTGAAGGCGGGCGTTGACGGCCTTATTAACGGGAAAATTGAAAATTGACTGAGCAACATGATTGGCAAGGGAATATTAGCACGATGCAATTTTACCGCCACCCGCCATTTTTAAAAAGAAAACGGCGGGTGACGGTAATCCATCAAATTGGCGCGGAATGTTTTACCTTAGTTTTTAAGAGGCAAAGGGATAAATGCAGTGTATTTTTGAAGGTCTGTTTTTAGGTCCCGAGAAATCTTGATGGAAAATGTCCACTGTCGTACCTATACCAAGGACAGCTAAATAAATTTCTGTATTTTATGAATTAAAATTAATCAAACTAAAAACCATTAAAATAATTTTAACCAATAAATCGTATGTCCTTCCTTGACATAAAAATTAGGATAAAGTATGTTTTTAATATTTTGTATTTTTGAATAAATAAATAGCATAATATTTTTGCAAATGCACACTGGAAACGATCTGCAGTTACGAAAATAACAATAGTTTATTATTAACAGAAATCGCAATTCGCAAATCATTTTCTTAAAATAAATAGATAATTAATTTCGTATGAAGCATAGAATTAACATATGAAATGTGTGATACATCGACATTGTGCCGTATGGGCCAACAGATTGTAATCAGGTGTGCGCAGCGCCCGCGGCGGCGGCGGGCGCAGCTGCGACCATTCCTACCTTTATTATTGTCCTGTGTTATTTCCAATATTTTTCGCCATCTCATTACTCGCGCGTCTTGTCGGCGTTAATCCGTCGGGAGTAGACGCGCCTTAATGGAGGTGATCATGTGTCCTAACGCGTAACGTATTGAAATATGACGTATTAGACGCACCTCGGGGATTCGCCCTTAATAAACGAAAAAAAACATCTCGATTATCGAACGATGCGGGACGGGCACACGTCCCATAACTCTCCCACGGATGACGGCCCAATGATAAATCAAGGCGACTGTGAGAAGAAATGCCAATAAATATCACGCCGAAATCCAATAATTACGAGCCAATGAGCCGGCTGGCCACAAATCAACGCGCGGACGGACGGACGAGCGCATACTAATGTCTTATCCTAACATCAGATTAAAAACATCAATACTTGTCAATAGAGGTCGCCTCCCACGTAATTATAGCCAACAATATCCCGGGGAGGCAGAACCGAAAAGGATTAACATATATCAAGGTGGAATAATTGAAGGAATCGATTAAATGAAGAGTATTAATTGCTGATGCGCCCGCGCAGCCGAGATCCCATCGCGCGCCGCTTTGATATGTTGTTGTAATGTAATATTAACTGACCGGCGTCCGTCCGCCGACTGTACCGGCCGCGAGACGATTTGTGGATTTGTTATTTGTAACAAGCATATGCTAAGATGCTTCACTTCACATACTTATATTGAAACATATCATAAACAAGCAACCGGTCTAAACGGCTTCGGCGCCTCCGATTGTTAAAATTTTATATTTCAAAAGCGACATTAACAATAATTACGAAGTAGACTTTTAAGATTAAAAAACATTAAAATTTTTATTTTAACCTTCGCCACCCAAGGGGTCTGAACAGCAACTAGTATATTATATTCTTAATTAACAAGGCTGGTTAATAGATAATCGTAATTTGCCGCCGGGCGCTAAGTAACACTTCGCGATTAACACAGTTAATTCCCAATTTAAAAACCGAACAAACAAATGTATGTAAATTGCGCAACTCTATGTAAAAGCCGACAATAACCTGGCAATGTTTATTGAGCCAGATGTCTTCGTATTCTGGACCCTAGCTGGCGGTAATAGGGATAATGGGGAAGCAGCATTGTGCTTGGCAAATTGAAGTGAACTCGAAACAAGCACGTTCAGAAACTGCTTACACGAATTAGCGCATCAAAACGGGCGTAGGGGGCGAAATTAGAAAACTCTTCCGCCCGCGCCGCGCCCGCCCCGCGCCCGTTCCGCACGTCATAAACTGACAATTTACGATAACGCCGGGATTAGCCTGTTTGTCTGTTATGCATTCGAGTGTGGAAGCGGGAGGCTACAATGTCGCTCCTTAGATAAAATTGTTCCAAATTTACATGCACGCTGATGCCTTGATCGAAATGTTTCGGTATCTTCAATTTGGAAGGTGTCGAGTTTTGGCCACTTGGGCTTTGAGCTCATTTGCTCGGATCAGTTGGGCGGCTGGCGGGACAATGCGGAGACAACATGATTAGGTAATATTCCTTGGTGTCGAGGAAAAAATATTGACATAAATTAGTTGATAGCTCGGGAATAGAAAAAAAATTAGTAAAGTATTAAGGATTGAATTACGCAAACAAAATGAATTTGTTGTAGTTGTAAGTAATCACAAAAAATATGTACTCAAGTTGCAAAATCACATTAATGGATGATGAATACAAAAAAATACTAAGATGTTAGTGAGTAAAATTAGTTACCGAATTGAAATATAGATGGCATCACAAGTCTTAATTTGCATTAGTTTTTATTTTATGAAAAGTAATGTTATGTTTCAAACTGATCTATTGTAAGAAGTTTACATTAAATGTAAGCCAATTAAATATTCATGATAAATAAATAAATGAATATCTTCAAACATTCACACCTATCAACTAGCCCCATTTTAAGCAACTAATGCTGCTTGTGTTACGAACACTAGATGACGGATAAATATATTTAATAGATAAATACATATAAATATCCTAAATATATATAAACATCTAAGACTGGAGAACAAATGCCTGAAAATTCATCACCCAAACATTTGCCCCCACCGGGGATCGAACCCGTTCTGGGTTCGATCCCCGGTGGGGGCAAATGTTGAGATGGCGAGATGGCGACGCCTTGAGACCGGCGTACAGACCACTCGACCACGGAGGATGATGATGTATAGGTCTACCAGAATCTCATGGAATTTTAAAAAGTCGTAAAATTATGATTTTGAATGATATAACCACAGCAACTCCATGTCTTTGGTCATCTATCAAATAACTTGTCAAACGTTGTTTACATTTTGTTGTTCTGATCAAATTTCTATTGTTTTGAAAATATGAAAAAAGCGCCATACGATCCAAGCGAAAAATATTGCTTTATCTGTGTATAGTATTATCGTAAAAGACAGCGTAGAACAAACGCAATCTTTAAATCAAAATTAAATACGGTAAGTTGGGTCGAAAGTTTTGATGCTTTTATTTGACTATTTAATATCATTCTCAAAGTATATCTTGCTTGACTGTTTATCTAGTTATCTTATATGATGTATTAGTGTTGTCAAATGTCTATAAATAAATAAACTTTTATACAGATGTCGTGAGCACAACTGTACAGTAAAAAAATTTAAAACGATTTTATTGAGCAAGATATAATAATTGAAATGATAAAAGAACGCTTTTTAATAACAACTTAATTATCGTCATCATCTTCTTCAACTGATGAGAAGCAATAAATGCATGTGGAGTTTTTTGAATTATTTAGAACAGTCCATGCGGTTTGAATTAAATGAAAAAAACCATGTCTAGAAAAAACCCAAAACAGGGTATGTTATGGTTTTTTTCTAGACATGAGTTTGGAAATAAAAATATAATCAAATATTGTATATTTCTTCCCTGCAAAATCTTCTTAAGCATGTTGCTGTCTCGTTTTCTGAACGTTGAGAAGTTAATCATGTTGCTTCTAGAGAGAAACTCTGTACAAGTCTGGAGGGGCAAATGATCGAGTGATGAATACATACATACATATAATCGCGACTATTAAAAAAAAATATTGACATGCAAAAGTATTTCTTGTAGATCTACTTGCAAAATAAATGATTTTATTATCCCCTAAGGATTAGTGAGAGACTAGGCAAAAGCTCCGGAAAAGTAGTGCATTGCCATAGTCCGCGCTGCACCAAGCAACTGCACTTAGCGTGACTGGTGGTAATGTAACAATTCTAAATGCTTAAATTTATAATTGTGTAAACCTCGTACAATATTTAATATAAACTAATAAGAATTATTAAAATTAAATAGTATCAAGATCGTATCCGCAGTATTCCCATCTACGAATTTATATTTTCATTTTTGCCATTAGACAAAATTACACATCTTCATCAATATATATAATATTACACGTTTTATTTATCTAAGTTATTAATTAAATATTATCAACATTAAAAATTTTCGTTTTTTAAAGTTTATTAGACTACTAGATAATTGCAAACCATGATGCAATGCTATTCGCTAATCAGCTGACATTGGTCAATGCTCGAGCCCGCAGGCGCTTTAACGCGCTTTGACGTTTCACCCAATACCTACTTCACAATATAAAGACGCAAATGAGGATCTTCGATGGCAATGCGTTTCATATCCAATAATAATATAATCCTCCAATATTATCCCCAGACCTTGTTGCATCAGATCACCAAAAAAATTTCCGGAAACAAGATTTTTTTACATTCACTACAAAGAAATGAATCGTAGATATCTATATTTAAAATGCTACATCATGTTCAGTTGACGATTCTTTAGATTAAAAACTTGTTAAAGAAGAACAATATTGTTGACATATAAAACTTTATTGACGTTAGGAAAGAAAGCAGATAAATAAAAAAGGGTCACAAATTATAGTACAACAATAATAATTTATGTAAAAGCCACCTACCTATTGACACTTGAAATAACAAAATAATATTTATATTTAAGTACATCCCATAAATCACTACGCTCTGACCTGTATGCCCACACAATTCAATATGTGGTACCCAGGGTACCTAACAAAACATTAACTCAGTAGGTACTGGAACATGCAACTGTAAGATAGATTCAGGGGCAAAATGAAAGTAAACCCTAAATGTTAACATAGAAGCAAAAGCAAATATAAATATTACCTAATATTGATAAATAAATTGAGTCATGATATGACATCTTGACGAAGCCTTTATTTATAAAACGTTTCATATTTTAATAAAGTCTGAATAAATAAAACATAAATGAAGTGTAATAAAGCGTCTTTTAATAACGAATAAAATACGCGAGAAGTTCGAAACGGAGACATTAAAGTTGTAAGACACGGAACGAGTCGACCAAAGTTCCCGCGCTCCGCGCCATCGTGGTCACCGCAGCTCCTTAGGGCGAGCGGGCCCGCGCACCGTGAATAATTGTCGCGCTAAAAGAAAAACCCTGCAAATCTACGCGATTAGCATAAAAACCATCTAAACAGAGAGGAAGCCGTCGCTTCCTTCCGCAATATTTGCGAAAAAAATTACACACTTCCGTCCGACATTTTTTCTCCCGCAAAAACTAATGTTAATTGCACCGCAAAATAAAACTGTAATTAATGAAGTTGAAAAAGAAAATTCTTGAACACCGGCGCGCGATTCGGACCGACATCTGTTTGGCGTAATAAAAGACGCGGCAAACATAGAATTTTATCAGCGCGTCCGTCATAAAGCATGGGGGAGAGAGCGCATAAAAGTTTAGAGGCATTCGGCTAATAAATCGTGTCAAATAAATAAGTGTTGAGTCGGTTGGCGGCATATTGATTCGTCATGTGCCGCCTTAGAGCGGGCGCGGGGGGCGGCCAGTCATAAAGGTGCGTAATGGCCGACGTCGCAAGACAGCGCAGAGCCGCGCATCGATTAGCCGCCAGCCGCCGACGCAGGGCCGCCCGCGCCCGACCAACTCACCGGCCCTTTACTTTGCCTTTGCACACCACGTTTTTTGAACGCGCTGACGTGCGAGAGGAATCGGCGGCGATGACGTAGGCAACACGGTTTGGCTTCGATATTGAGACAAAGTAACCTTCGCTATGGTCAGTCTTTGGCCAAAACTTTGCGAGCTCGAGTCACCTGTGCTTCGGAAGGCACGTTAAGCTGGTTCCTGCAGCTATTGCAATTTGCAACCATTTCTACCCATCGATTCGCTTGGTGGTGTTACAGCCCATAGGTTATCCATAAAGTCTACGCCAGAAGAGGGTCGTCTAGAGACTGTAACGTGAGAATGCGCGTCAGCGAACTGAAACGAACGTAAATCCTATGAAATCTTACGGTAATATAACTTGCGATGATCCGCAGAAAATACGTCCTCAAAAACGCTTTCTTGTAAGCGTCATTGATGTTAGGACCTATCACCTCGCTCACATTACAAGTTACAACACTAACAATGTCATCAAAGGTGCCGCTACACGACAACAGGTGGCGTTAGTTGTAATGGCGGTTGAGATTTTTATGAGCTTTTTATCGATTGGTTTTTTTAAAGAATGGAGTGCATTTTACTACAATTTCGCGTAGTTAATGGAAATCGACAAATTGGCCTAAGACGGAACAGGCAAACTTAAATAATGCCAGATATTATTACCGGCCGGTATGTTGGACTAAATATTTATTTATATTCAATTTATATTATTCATATTGAATAATTCAATCGCTGCCCTACATTTTTCAAATACATTGAATTATTAAATATAAATATTTTTTTGTTATATAAAAGTGGATTATTTTTCTGGTACAGCAAATAAATAACATAATTATTTTATATTATTCTATATACTTACAGTTAATTAAATATTTTCATATGTCCTTTACTCAGATTTAAGTCGGCCGGACCACCGGTAATTCGTATTAATTGTCGTATTTGTCGAACTGGTATCGATGCGTACTGACAGATCTCGCTAATTAATCGTTTTAAAGTTAAATTACTCGCGCCGCGTCTCGTGATCCGGGACATCGGTGCATCAGCCGACATATTGCCTTCGGACGTTGATTAACATCTCCCACTACATTCACACAAAGACTTACTTTGATATATGTGTAAATCGTATGAGATGCTCGCTGCGACCCGACGACCCGTCGAGCTTGCAAGCAAATTGAATCTTTAAGCCGCACGTTTTTGAGTAGCAATTAGCGTGTACTTTTAAACAGACCTGCCTACCACCTGTCAAGTGAAATATCGGCTTTAAATAACATATCTTATTTATGTTGAATCGGAAACAAAATGTATAAAAAGGTTTTATTATAAATAATCGCGGCCGAGTGGGTGGATAACTAAATTTGTACTGAACCCTGTACAACCTTACAGGTATTACAACTTATTGTCCGTCCGTCTGTTGCTAGGCAGGTGCAGATAAATTGAGAGAGATAGTGTTTCTTTCTCTGTTAATAAGCCGATTGTATTTATGCAATCGATGTTTGCGAAATTGGCGGAACGTGCGCTGGTTTGCTGGAATGAAAGGCGTTCGAACCTTCAATTCATTCAAAATTGAAATTAGAATGTGTTATGAATTTAAATTTGGAATTTAATTACATCTGATTCATAGACTTAAGAAGCTCATTCAAGAAGAGTATTTGGTATGGGTCTTTGTCGAAGTCTGACTTGGTACAATCGTCGGCGGTACCTATCTATCTTAACTGTTTTAGCCGCAATGTAGTAGTTGCTCTGTGATGGTAAAATAGGAAGTGAAATAATTTATCGGGCACCTATATGATTGGCATATGGCAAAACTAAAATATTGTGAATTGTGATTATATCAATTGTCATTAAAATAGAGGTCAATTCAATGATATAATAGATTCACTCTGCTAATAGTTATAATTTTATCAATTATTCAAAATCCTATTAGGGTTCGATTGACATGATAATTATGTTTGAGGCATTAATAGTTCATTGATAAAATATAATAATTATTTACTTATTATAAGATACAATAAACAAATTTCAAATGTTTTTGTCTGCGGCTTCCCTTCGAAGAATGTTAACAGTTTCTGTATTCCACAAAGCTGATTGAAACCTTTAATTATCAGGAACAAAACCCGCTCACGTATGAATAACATATAATCTCATAAAATAATGTCGTCTTCAATAACTTAAATCTATGTCACAATAATATAAATGCACCGATATAATAGGTTGGGGAAAAAGTTTCTTCGCATTTTTTAAGAAAATTCTAAAGATTTTTTAATATAGTTTATTTACATTTAACTAAAGTATGTAGGTACCATTTTGTTCGATAACTTTTTGCCATCTTGTAGGTAGGGACATGATCCCGTTGCTATAGAAATTTTGGGACTTCTGGTCAAAATACCGCGACAAGTGGTTTTGGCAGTCCTCTCGTGATGTTAACCTGACACTGCCTAAAGAATTCTGAAAAGACCGAAACAGGTGGAAATCTGAAGGTGCAAGGCCAGGACTATACGGCGGATGCATTAACACCTCCCAGCCAAACTCTCTTAATTTTTGCTGAGTGGCTAAAGATGTGCGAGGTCTAGCGTTATCATGATGAAAAACCACACCCCTTCTGTTGATTAATTCCGGCCGCTTTCTCTCAACTTCTTGCTTTAATCTCATCAGTTGTTCGCAGTAGAGTTCAGAATCGATGGTCCTGCCTGGTGGTAACAGCTCATAATGAATAATGCCCTTCCAATCCCACCACAAACACAGCATCACCTTGTTGCGAGTTAACCCGGGTTTCGCCACAGTTTGTGAAGCCTGACCGGCCTTTGACCACGACCTTTTTCGCACGTTCTTGTCGTACGTGAGCCACTTTTCATCACCAGTTATCAGCTTCTTCAAAAATGGTTCGGTTTCATTACGTCGTAATAAAGAATCACAAATGAGTACACGGTTCATTAGGTTTCTTTCAGTGAGCTCGTGAGGTACCCAAATGTCGAGCTTTTTTGTGTACCCAGTTTTTTTCAAATGCGCCAAAACTGTTTTGTGGTCAATTCCCAGTTCTTCAGCTACGTCGTAACTACTGACATGCCGATCTTGCTCCACTTTTTCAAAAATGGCATCCATTGTATCTGTAATAGGGCGACCAGAGCGACGTGTATCTTTGACATCAAAATTTCCGGATTGAAAACGCTTAAACCAAATTTGTGCTACTCTCACAGACACTGCACTAGGTCCATAAACATCGCAAATTTTTTTCGCGGCTTGCGTTGCATTTTTACCTTTTTTGTAGTAAAATTTTAAAATGTATCGAATTTCTTCATTAGATTCACTCATCTTGGCGGTACGAAAAACAAATGAAAATCACACATTTTCCTAATTTGAATTTGGAATTATGTTCTTTAAAATTTAAACTTTCAATGATACCAAAACCAGCCAGATACAAATAGTATAGCCAAAGAGATTTTATTACAAGTTTATACATACTATAATGCGAAAAGACTTTTTCCCCAACCTAATATTACCGAACCTTTTCGACATGCAAACCGCGGAACCATTAAAACCGTCCATAATTCAACTGCGGATCGAGTTTTCAGCTCCCGAGTCTATGACACACTCGCTAAATCTCTCGGAAGGCGGTATTTCGGCTCATAAATTTATATTCTGTAAATAAAAATAATAAAAATAAATATTAAATGCCGCTGTACGCCGGAAACATTTGTCCGGCCGCGTCACGGATAATCCGGGGGACACTTGATTTATTATTAATTAGTACGCATTTATTTGAAAACGAAATTCTAATCCACGTGTTTTAGAATATTAGATTACGCTGCCAGCCGAATTGTGGATAATAATTTTATTGCACGCTATTGTTGTCGAATTTTGAAATTGGAAACGCGTTATTCGCACGTTCGAATTTTAAAAACTACCTAAATGTAACTACTTAATTGTAGAGTTCATAATAATAAAAAGTTGTATGAACAGTGCGACATGAATTTAAAAAAAACAGTTTTTACAAATCAAGTCAATAGTTAAGAAACTAGGCACAAAGATTTTTACCAATGTACTCTACGTAAGGTTCGTATACTTATACTTAAAAAGATAAAAAGTGAAGATTTACTTGTACCAATGTATTTTTATGATATCAGAAAAATATCAGGAAAATATGTCATCAGGAAAAATCAGGAAATTATCAGGAAAAATCTTGCACACTTCTGTTTTTTATGTTCTGTATTTTTGTTTCTGTGCAATAAAGACATTATACTGTAATTATTATTTATGAATGTTATTTTCAACTTTAAAGGGAAACATTTTATTTATTCGGCTTAGTTATTGTTATAAGCTATACCTATATCATTAGATTCAATACTTTTAAAATGCAAGTTTACCATAATTTAAATGCTTATAAGTTATCTATAAAAACAAGTTATAATTAACTACCAGTCGCTAACCGTGCCTATCGTATCTTTAGACAACATTAACTTTTAGGAGTAGTTTTAGCAGTAGTAGTAGTTTATACGATAAATAGGGCCTTTTTTACATAAAATATGACACAACATTAATACTATGGCAACAAGTTTAAATAAGAAGGTGGTAGCTAGCCAGGCGGGCTTAGAAGCCCTACCACCAACCAAACCGAGCAGAAAAACTTCTGCCACATGGGGAATCGAAACCGGACCTTCCGATCATCACCCGGTGGTGTGAAGTGTGAACCACTAGACTAGTGAGTCGGTTGGCCGCCTCCTTCGATTACCATTTTTGTTCTTTAAGAAAGTCCATCCGGAAAAATTAATACAATTAAGACAAAAGAGAGATGAAATTCTTGTATTATAGCAAATATTTTTTTATGAAACCTAATTAAAGCTGTCAATATTCATCATTATTATTGTTCTCAGTTCATTTTTCACATATATCTAATTAGGTACATTGTATGTTAAAAATGAACTGATAGAGCGAGCTCTACCCATACCAAATATTTTCTGATACCATGTTAGTCTCATGGCGCGAATATATTGGGTCCTTACCTATGAAATTGGTGTTTTTATTCTGTCTTAGTATTTTGTCTGTAACTATTAAGATTCAAAGTCTTCCTAAAAAATAATTACCTCGTCTAAAAATAGACTATATTTTTGAGCTCTTTTGATTTGTTTTGATAATTTGTTGAAAGTTTAATTGTGTTGAAATTGGACACGGAGACAACTCTTTTTAAGTGCCTCTCGAATACATCATTTTATTTGCATTCACTTAAAAACGATAAATAATTTTTATGAAGTGTGATATTACACATATTACTAAAGCTTGTCTAATGATACATGCCAAATATTATTATCTCTGGTTTGTCGTTGTGAAGAATACTGATAAAATTTTAGAATGGAAAATGCAGAATTCCCCAAAATCTCCATACAAAACACCAATTTCATAGGTAAGAACCTAATAATATTATTGACATTACTAAAAAAGATTAAGAAAAAATGCTGGAGAGTAGGTAACTTGTGTTTGAGTCACGAACGTCGCCTAGAGTGAAAGTTTTTTTTCACAATCCCGTCAATGAGCGCTGTTTTTGTTGTCCCATAGACGATTGCATCTATTATGCAATCCGCTCATAAATCTGTCCAAACGGACAGACGTAATCTGTCCTTTATGACGAGTGATGCATTACTTTCATTGTCTGTGACTACTCATAAATTTAAATTGTTTTTTTTTTGTTAAAATGTACCGTTGCGGGTAGTTTTACATTGTTTCGGTTGGATGATAATTTTCTTTAATTCAACTGAGTTTGTGTTAACAGTTAAATTTTGCATTTTGAATAGTTTAAAAAATAATGGGTTTCATACACACACATAAAATCATGCCTTTCTCACATAGAGGTAGGTAGAGACTAAGGCCCGTATTACGGAACTAAACGCAAGCGTAGATCTCTGCTTGAGCACTGTTAGAGAGGGATGGCGCTATTGATCTCACACAGCGCCATCCCTTTTTAACTGCGCTTGTTAGATTTAGAGATATTTATTGCAAGAAAAATAATTTTATTATTGTTTTAGTTTATTATATCTAAATCAAAACTGAAGTGTTATAACTTGATGAAATGAAATGAAGTTCATTGTGAACTTGGTCGGAATCATAACATTAACTGAATAAATGAATACTCGGATATTGTTAATAAAAAGCAATAACCTCAGTTTGTTAATTGAAAATAATGTAAAATAATGTATATATGTGATGATAATTAATATTCTATGATGCTTTAGTTTCTGATAAATGTTTGCCAATTGAATAATGTTTTCAATGTTTCTGTACTATAACGACAGTCATAAAAGTTACTTAAATATAAATAATGAAATAAGATGAATATTGGAATACATCATTGATAAATGACTTAATTAATTTGTTATAAAATTAAAGAAGTGATTTAACTATTTTCTAAACTGCTTACAGTTGTTATTAAAAATAATTCAATATGTGCTGTTTTCTGATTGGTCCATGTAACCTTACTCACTAGGCAGTATCGGGACTATTTTGTAAATATTTGAATAGACTATAGGCCTTTGAATTGTTAAATTTATACAATACAATTATTGGATTTATTATATTTTATATTTAAATTAAATTAACTGTATTTAAAATAAAGTAGCACATGTTGCTCTGTGATTGGTCAATCTACCCGCCGCCCGGGTGGTTGGCGCCGTGATACGATTTATAAGGCCTAGCACTGAGTCGAGGAGATTACTATTATTGTATCATCCTTTCTAGACGAAACGCTGCTTAGTATTCAAGTTAAAAAGTACCTTAGTACATGGCTACATGGTGAAAGTTATAACGTATTATATGGCGATACATCATATTTGAGATAAGTATAATTCTGATTAACTTTAAACTGTTTATATTGTAGTGGTTGTAACAAAGCTATGATTTTATGTTTTAATTGTTTCTGAGATGTGTTAATATTGATAATTATGATGTGAAGTTAGACTTTGTGATAGTTGCTATGGCAAGGAACTTCCTGTTGGTCGGAAGGAGAGAGTGTAAAAATGGTTGTCACCCATCATGAGGGGCGGGTTAGGGGCTCCCCATTTCCTTGCTTTATTTTTTATATTTTATAGTTTCACCAATTCTGTAATGTTTATCAAAGCAGTACATACCTAAGGTTGTGATTATTAGAGCAATCATTTGTTCTGTAGTATTATATCGTACTGTGTCTGTTTACTACGAATATTGTGGTTAAAAATAATGTAGGTTCTGGTTCTATTGTAAGCAAATAGAAGCTTTATGTATAAGCTTGTTGAAATAAATAAATCTTTATTTGTGTGTACATATTGTGGTATGAAATAAATGTATTGGTTATTATTTGTCCACTATTTATTCAAATACCCCCTCTTGATTGATATAATATTTTTTCTAACATCAGAAGTGGGATAGGGCCAACGCTTACTAATAGGATGTGTAGCCAACGCTTACTGTAGTAACATAATTAAGAAACATTCTAATATTTATTTGTTTTTAGATGTCTTTAATGGAGCACCTTGGTTTGCAAGAGCTGCAATCACAATTGCATTGTCCGACAATCATCAGGAGGGTGTTGTCTTGTGTTGCTTACGGTATTCGACCCAGTCTGCGTGGTATGCGGGTTGACAAAATTGGTGAAGAGTTTATTAAGTTGCAAAAGTCGGTAAGGTCCTGTGGGACTCTGCTTATTTTTTCTTGTGTATCTATTGTGGTACTACCGCTAAGCTTGGGAAATTTTCCTGAGATGAAACAGTGAATTGGCAATAAAAAAAGCATAATCAAATTAGATTAATAAAAAAAAAATGTTGTAAGACTGTGATCGTAAAAATGACATTCTTTTAATAGAAGTGTTACAAAAGAAAGAGAAAGGGCAATAATAATGCTGTAATAATTTATCTGGGCACCACCGTTGTCGTTGCCATGAAGGTAGTTTGAAGGAACCACACGTAATTGAGAAATGGTTGTAAATTGTTGTAAAAGTACCCTCGTTGATGCTTGATAATTCTGTTAAAGTGATTAGTTGTGTATGTGGGGTATAAAAATATATCCTACTATATTGTGTTAAATACCTATAGTACATACATAAACAAGTAAATCTTTAACTGTTAGCTAGGTATTTTTTTGTATAGAACAAGCCGTGGCTGCAATGGCACACTAGTTTCTTGTATTTATTATACAAATTAATGTAAAAAAAATTATTGAGAAGTCAACCCGAAAAATAAGATTTTTATTACCCAGTTAAGAATCAGGTCCAACTAAAGCTCTGACTTTGTTTGCTCGTTACCCTGTGAACATCGGCTAGTGATCAAGTTGAAAAGTTTGTTGTTGCTGTAATAAATACGTTGAATTTCACACCAAAAGTGGTTGTGGCATGTCACTAACAACAACCGTTTTATTTTCCATCAAATAGATGTACCTTCGTAGTTATAGTATACAGAAAAGGTAGACACAGGTGTACCTCCATTTTAATTTTTTTTAGAATACGTAGATAATTGCAATTGCAGTTCGTAATGGATTAAAATAAATTTATTCTTTGTAGAAGAATGTTTGGTATCAAGCGGACTATGACTTCTATTTACAACAGTCTTGCTTCTCATTACTTTGGACGTAAGATATCTGGAAAAATATAGTTGTTGACATTTCTACCTACCTTTTTGGGGATATGGCGACATGGACATATAAGTTATATTTATTCTTAAAAAGTGAATAATTATGTCAGTCTGGCCGAACGAAGTTTAGAAAGTATAGTTAAAATTTTTAAATGAACTTTTTTGAGCAAAAGTGAGTGACATTTTGCTGAGTAGCTCTAGGGTTGAAGACAGTTTGATCTTTACCTTCAGTAAGAAATAAAATAGGTATACTTATCAAGGTATAAAAAGAAAATATTTTAATTGTCTTTGTGACTGTACTATTCAGGTGAAAGTAAATAAAATCTGATGTGAATACAAAAATGGTTTGATTCACATGCCTGGTGACAATATAAAAAGGGATGTCACCCGATGGTTGTGAATATTAGTGAAATTTTATTGTTTACTGTGATTGAAAATAATTTAGTTTGTGTCAACCAAGCTTCACTATAGTGGCAAGTGATGGGGTTGGACATAAGATTGATTGAAAAAAATATAAGCCTTTGAAATAAATAAATAAAAATAGATGTTTTGGTGTCAACCAAGCTTCACTTCAAGCAAGTGATGGGGTTGTCATATAAGTAAGATATTTTTTTATGGATTTCTGCGCTGCTTGTATTACTTACCTGATGGTTATCAAGCTTCACTGGCAGCGAGTGATGGGAGAACCATCCGATGGTAATGTAGGTTGATGTTTATGCTATAATCCGCTGCCTGAACTACTTGCCTGATGGCTATCAAGCTTCACTGGCAGCGAGTGATGGGAGAGCTATCCGATGGCAATGTAGCTTGTATTTGTCTTTTTTTTACTATATTGTTTAAAACTAAAGATGTTACAATTAAGAGAGTTGTGATTTTCACGAAAACTTGTAGATATGTACTTCGAGAACGAAGTACCTGTCAGTATGGCCGTGTTAGATTTAGAGATATTTATTGCAAGAAAAATAATTTTATTATTGTTTTAGTTTATTATATCTAAATCAAAACTGAAGTGTTATAACTTGATGAAATGAAATGAAGTTCATTGTGAACTTGGTCGGAATCATAACATTAACTGAATAAATGAATACTCGGATATTGTTAATAAAAAGCAATAACCTCAGTTTGTTAATTGAAAATAATGTAAAATAATGTATATATGTGATGATAATTAATATTCTATGATGCTTTAGTTTCTGATAAATGTTTGCCAATTGAATAATGTTTTCAATGTTTCTGTACTATAACGACAGTCATAAAAGTTACTTAAATATAAATAATGAAATAAGATGAATATTGGAATACATCATTGATAAATGACTTAATTAATTTGTTATAAAATTAAAGAAGTGATTTAACTATTTTCTAAACTGCTTACAGTTGTTATTAAAAATAATTCAATATGTGCTGTTTTCTGATTGGTCCATGTAACCTTACTCACTAGGCAGTATCGGGACTATTTTGTAAATATTTGAATAGACTATAGGCCTTTGAATTGTTAAATTTATACAATACAATTATTGGATTTATTATATTTTATATTTAAATTAAATTAACTGTATTTAAAATAAAGTAGCACATGTTGCTCTGTGATTGGTCAATCTACCCGCCGCCCGGGTGGTTGGCGCCGTGATACGATTTATAAGGCCTAGCACTGAGTCGAGGAGATTACTATTATTGTATCATCCTTTCTAGACGAAACGCTGCTTAGTATTCAAGTTAAAAAGTACCTTAGTACATGGCTACATGGTGAAAGTTATAACGTATTATATGGCGATACATCATATTTGAGATAAGTATAATTCTGATTAACTTTAAACTGTTTATATTGTAGTGGTTGTAACAAAGCTATGATTTTATGTTTTAATTGTTTCTGAGATGTGTTAATATTGATAATTATGATGTGAAGTTAGACTTTGTGATAGTTGCTATGGCAAGGAACTTCCTGTTGGTCGGAAGGAGAGAGTGTAAAAATGGTTGTCACCCATCATGAGGGGCGGGTTAGGGGCTCCCCATTTCCTTGCTTTATTTTTTATATTTTATAGTTTCACCAATTCTGTAATGTTTATCAAAGCAGTACATACCTAAGGTTGTGATTATTAGAGCAATCATTTGTTCTGTAGTATTATATCGTACTGTGTCTGTTTACTACGAATATTGTGGTTAAAAATAATGTAGGTTCTGGTTCTATTGTAAGCAAATAGAAGCTTTATGTATAAGCTTGTTGAAATAAATAAATCTTTATTTGTGTGTACATATTGTGGTATGAAATAAATGTATTGGTTATTATTTGTCCACTATTTATTCAAATACCCCCTCTTGATTGATATAATATTTTTTCTAACACGCTCAAGCAGAGATCTACGCTAGAGTTTGGTTCTGTAATACCGGCCTTAGTGTGTGTGTGTGTTAGAGATGACTTCTTCCCACTTTCTTAATCTATTCTTATTATACTCCAAATCACACAATGCTCTTTCTTAGGAGCGGATTTATTTGATAGAAAAATAGGTGACGTTACTTCGATGACGTAAATGAATCAATCGAAAATTCCGTAAAAAAGTACCGCCAACAAAAAGCTCAGGTGCAATAAATAAAATAAAATTTCAATCGTGCGGGATTTAAAAGAATTTCAAAAACGGAACGTTTTAATTTTCGTGAGACGGGGCGCGGGGCGGGTGCGTACGAGTAACAGGCTAACAGCCACGCACGCCATAAATCTGTCAGGAGTCGGCCCCCAGCGACGACTCGCCTTGGACGGTCCGCAGGACCATCTTTTTTTTCCTTCACATTTTTCTATTTCCAATTTTAACTATTGATTTCTTGGTTTTTTAGTAGGCGTTCGAACAAATTGGACAGCATAATTGGTTGCAATGTAGATAATAATATGTGATCAAGCAGTAATTTTGACAAATTGTTAAGATGATAGAGTTATTTTAAAAAGCAGTATTTCATACGTACCTAGTTGATTAAAATTTATGTCTACTAAGTAGCTCTTGATATAAATTTTTTTTTAAAGAATCTTCAATGATTAATAGATTGCAAAATATGCTTAGAATTAATAAAAGAACTACTCTGTATGACCAATACTTCAATGTATTGTTGTTCTAATAAATAATTTCCTATGTATGTAAATCTGACATAATAGAAACATCTATTGTTTGCGAACACCGGTGTTCGCGATGATCACCAAAGGGTTAAGATAATTTTTTAGATAAATAGATAATTAAACTAGTACTAAGTAGCCCATTTAGGCATGTTTCAGAACTTTAAGCCAATATAAAAATCAATAAATTATACTTGTTCAAGAGCAGCGTAATATTTACTCAATATTTCTTGTTATCCAAAATTGGATTTTACAATGTTAGACCATGAAATACACTATCTTAAAACTTAGCCTCGTATGAAAAGAAAAAAGAGGAAACACCGAAGCGTTCCATTTTCAAATGAGTTTGCAGACGCTACAACAAGAAGGTCGCAGTGGATCAACGCTGTACGCACTCGCGACGTTCGGAGCTGACGATGAAGAAGTGCTACACTGGAGTTAAACACTAGGAAAAAGGAAAATATACGACCCCACCCTCCTTGATAAACTTTTCCCAAAATACACTACACTGTATTTTGAAATAAAAACAAACAGTTGAAGCTAATTTTTTAACGGTATACGGATAAGGGAATAATTTATAGGGGTTTAAATTAAATATGCTTTACGATTGATTATTTTTATAAATATAAACTTTATTGTTCATCATTAAAGTTTAAGAATTTGATTTAGATAGTAAGTAGTAAAATCGGTCTTATTCTATTTTTTTATCGTGGTTACATAATAAAATAATAGAAAAAGAACCTCTTGCGAGATGGAAGCAATGCAATTATTTAGATGATGTATTACTTTACTAAAAAACGAATGAATGAGATATAAATTTCAAAACATATTTTATGAACCTAAATATACGACCACCCCGTGGCGTCCGGGCTCCAAGAGTCATAAAATAAACAATGCTTTATCTAAAATTTTCGATAATTCCAAACTAACCTTCAATTATCGAAAATGACATATACGTCTAGTTTGGCACTTAGTAAACTCCGCCCCCCCCGCTAGCGCCATCTCGTGACGCGAGACCATCAACAGCAGCTGTCAAGTATCATAAATATTTTAGAGGTTATGTTGTGGTAATATCTTTTCAAAGTTATTTATACGCGTTCACAAGACAATTGATATGCATTTTGGTAAGTAATTATTTATTTTATAACTACTTATCACCATATTTTTTCACTTAATACGCAAATAGCACAAATATAAAGTCTAAATATTGACATCAACAAGAACGTTTTCTGAAAGAAATACGCTATAGTACGCAGTGCAAACACTATAGGAGATATATTGTAGATAAATACCATAAATTAATTAGAAAAATCTACTTACCACAGCTTATTTACAGTGTTATAATCAAAAACACAGACACTACACAATTGTGACTCAGTTCACTTTGGCTACAGTGCGCGAGACAGTGCCGAAGTTAGCCGAGCGCTGTCGAGGCCCGGCCCTCGGCGGAACGCCCCCGTGTTTGACGGACAATACTGACACGGCGGCAGACGCGCGAAACGCGCCGAATGTTTTGTACGCCCGGCGCGAATATCAAACGCTTGGAATGCGAGCGACACGATTTGAAAATCGAATGATTTCAAAAACTTGATTCGAGATGAGTATGCTTTGCATCATGAGGTAATAAAAATTAACAGCTATTGCGTGCTGTGGTTTAAAAAAGTTTACCATAAACATGACAGTGAGAGGTGGTACTGATAATAAAAATGTTATTTTGATAAAATTTTTGTGCATTGAATGATGCGTGCTTGTGGTATATTTTGAGAAGTACATATATTATTGAAAATAAAAGGTGCATGACAGGCTGTGTAACCGGTCGGGAGCGGACTTAAATCGGCGAGCAGGTAAGTTGGACAATGGCCATCGAGCCACGATACGTTTAATTAAACATTACAAATAAAACAAACGCACGGGTTCTCGATATTTCTTCGAGTTGATAAAGGTCGAGAGTTTTTTCTTAAACATGAGGTAATCTGAACTGAAGAGTAATTTATAATTTGTATTATAAAGAAAAGAAGCCTAACATTTACTTAGTAACAATCTCGAAATCTAAATTCGGAAGTTCAATTCAGAAGTCATGATTCTTCCCGACAACAGATGGCGCTAGTAGTTGCAAGTGAACGTGAATTGCATAAAGTTTTTACAACATATTGAGAGTAGTAGGTAACCGTGAATTTGTTTTTAGATAAATTGAGTGATTGAGCGGTTCGACAAAATATTATGTAAAATACCAAAAAAATAATTAATTATTTTTCTGTTGTATGAAATATTAAATCTGTGTCTGTGAAATTGGTAAGTAGGTATATATACATTTTTCCTTCCTTAATTTAAACAATACATATAGTTGCAAGCTTACAACGATTGCAAAAGTTTATTCTTAGTTCATAGACTTTATTATTCATTGTCTCAAAATATGTGCAAACAAAGAATTTTATAGTTATTTATTAGCATAAACTCCTCGGTTTCGGTAATAAAAACAAACGAATTTTCGCCATAGTTGGGTCTCCATGATCGCTAGGTCCTCCGTGCTTAGAAGAAACCTCTAAACCGTTGGTTCCAAATTGCTATTGCAATGGAGTTTTGTTTGTACTCACAAAATATTATAATCCGACCTCTTTAAAGGTTTCCTCCGTGTAGAAAGGCTTTATACAGACTGCTGATTATAATATATAATGTGATGCTATAAGTATTTATTAGTTCTAAATAATAAATAAATTAAATTATAATTGTGTCCATCAAATGAAAATCAAAATTTTATATCACGCTAAACTATTGCTATACTTAATTAATTATAAATGTTTTCATTATTCTGTGTCTATAATAATATAAAAGCTAATAACAAACACCATATTAACAATTCTCGACGGTTCCATCTCCAATATCGTCTTATTTATTAAAGCAACCCAAATTACATTGCCCGAAAAAATATCGTCACCTACAGCTCTCATCTGCTGAGATTGGGCCCGTTATACCCCAGCAATCTAACTTTGGCTCGTTGGAGCCCCGTTAGTGCTGCCAATGCCGGCAGGATCCACTAACCCGGTATAAATAGTCTGATCTTTGCGGTCGTCAAGGAAAAAGTTTAAATGAATTGCCCGAAATGATGTTTTTGTTTCGTTCATTTCGGTTTGAAGTGTGCGTAGTTGGCGTAAAGTTTTTCGAAATTTAAAATAATTTATTTATGGTACTTGTGCTAGTTTATGTTGCTTTTGAGGGTTTTAATCCGTTAAATTCTGAAAATTCCTTTTTTTAGAATTCGAATTAACTTTGAATACGGTTGTTTTTTATTAACGGCCGGTTCATTAAAGTTTTTTTTGACAATGCATACTATAAAATCTTTAAAAAAAACTATATTTTATTGTAAAGGGAGAAAACCACTTGTTATGTTTCTTACCCGTTCTTTACAGAAGAAGGGCTCAAGGCAGCTATTTGAAAGTTGGCATAATTTGACATTCATAAGAGTATGTAAATATCTAACTGTATAAACACTTTGACTAATTACTACCAGACTGAAATAAATCAACGAAAAAAAGTAAGGAAATCGTTAAAAGTTGTTCAATAATAGTCATGATATTAAAATAATAAAAATCTCCATAGAGAACAACATAATTATCCGGCTTTTGATATATTGCTTATTAGTCATACTTAGATGATAAGCCACGGTATCCAAATACTCGTAATCTATTCTTACGTATCAAGTGATTGAGAGCGATAGTTCCAGGAACCAAAAGTAATTTGCGGTGATTCAAAAGTATGTAGATTACTTGGTGATACAAATAACCGTTTAGGAGGATTTTTGTTTTTTTTTAAGAATGGAAAATAATGCGATCTGAGCTGTCATCTCAGAAAACCAGACTTAAGGTAAAAAAAACTCATGTATTGGATAGTTTTTAATTTGTCACAAATAGTGTTTGTTCCACTTTTTCTGGTGTTTTGTACAAGCCTGTAAAAATCTCAATTTCAAAAATGGCTCATGGCTCATGAGCCACTTTTTAAAATATCCAGTCATTTTCACCTCCTAGTCATGACTTTCTTGCCGGGTTCTTCGCATGAAAATCCTTAATATCGTTTATATCGATTAAAATCACAGTCAAAGCGCCGTGGTTTTACTTGCTACAAGCGCTCACAGTATGAACATTAATATTTTACTTTTAATAATTTGGTAATAAGAAAAAAGTTTGGTCTATGAAATAAAGTTATTTTTGATTTGATTTGATGTGAAAACTTACATTGAAACGGCTTTTATTTCCGAAGACACCCACCTGTTGAAGTTTGTGAATTATTTAATTTCGCATTATCTGTGGCTATTAACAGTCCCCAGTTTTAATGGCCGCCGCATTGGAGATTTAATCGACCAATCCGACGTCCGCGCGATGACAGATAGCGACGAAATGCGTTTAAAATTTAAGTCGGTAACTGCGTGCGCGCAGCTCGTGCGCGCGCATTCTTTAATGAGCAGGTGACTGCCGTATCATGGGCCAGTCAACTTACCCTGTAATGTTGGCAAGGTTAGCACACGTATAATTAGTACACTGTGTTTATAAATAAACATCCCTGGGGTGCAGGTAGGTATAACAATGTTAAAAATGATTCTATAATAAAAAACAAAGCATTCAAAAAGTCAATAATATAAGACGTAATATCAGTGGTCAGATTCATCTCTCCTTCTTTCTGTTCTATTCCCACTTTAAGTGTAGTTATCACAACGCGTTTCTTCTTCAATTCTCCACTGTCACTCCCCACTCCATCAGAAGCCTGTACTAAAGCTCTTCTTGTTATCTCATAGCCTGGCTAAGTAGCATGAGCGGCGCGATATGATATTTATCACATTTTTCTCTCGCCCTACTGTCAAATTATATGAGAAATTGACAGTTGAACGTGATAAAAAAAGCTATATAAATCATAATGCGGTGATCATGCTAAGAGGGTTGTCCTCGGCCTACTTACATCCCATTGCTGGGTTTCCTCATGGAGAAACACATGTTGCCCCAATGCGGGTTGGTGGTCGCAACAGCACCTGGGACCTACGGCTTATCGTGCCTTCCGAAGCACGAAGGAGCTCGAGATCATTAGGTTTTGGTCACCCATCCACGGCCTGACTACGGCGAAGGTAGCTTTGTTTTCAATCGAAAGCCAAACCGTACTAACCACTACGCCACCGAGCTCCTCAAAGCTCAAAGAGGGCTGGAACTTGTTGAATTATCGGCAAAACATATCTTCGATTATCTGTCAATCGTTAGTTAAACATCTACTTATTTTCTTCACGTGTCAGAATTCACACATCTTTGGTCTTCTCAAATTAAAACTTGAAAAGTGCGTCGCACCATTGTTCTCGGTTGGATTGCAACCGCCGATGAAACCTTAACCACCTCTCTGGTCTAGTGGTTCACACCACCGGGTGTTGGTCGGGACGTCCGGGTTTGATTCCCCATGGGGGCAGAAGCTTTTCTGCTCGGTTTGGTTAGTGGTAGGGCTTCAAAGCCCGCCCGGCTAGCTACCACCGTCTTCTCTAATTTGTCGCCATAATAACAATGTTTTAAGCGTTGTTGTGTTCCGGAAATCTGTGGTAAGATAGCCAGTTCCTCAGTTTCTGAGGAATACAGCTCGCTTCCATCTACGGCTTTATCGTCACTTACCATCAGGTGAGATGAAGGCCAAGAGCTTAACTGTGATATGTAAAAAAACCAATTGGCGAAGTTGGTGATGCTACTGCTCATACTCCTCATCCTCAGCCTGTCTTTGTCCCACTGCTGGGCTCAGGCCTTATAACGAAAACACATGCGGAGTGCTCAGTGCTTCGGAAGGCACGTTAAACCATTAGTCCCGGTCGCCGGTGCAAACAGTGGAGTCTGGCCCCATATATCACCAGGACTTCATTTGCCGCAACAATTGGCGTTGCGCGAGTTCGCGCACTCCTGGCACACCATTAGGCACGCTTTCGATTGATCGGGTATCAGCAGAAGAGCAGCCCGACGCGAAGTCCTGTGACTGTGTCGCTGTCACGCCCCAGAAGGGGAAGAGGTGGCAACAATAGGGATGGAAATAGAATTTGTAGGGAGCATAGAACAAGCGCGGTGTGGGAAAGAGCATTCGCAAGTACCCCGCTCTTTCCCGTGATTCGGTCTGTATGCCGTAAGGCGGGTAAGACCATGGGTTGGTGGTGGGTAGTCCCGGTCGCTATTGCAACTGTTTCCACCTACAACCCAGCTAGGCCAGCGCGACCCATACTCGGCATGACTCCATGTAGGAGTCGTGTATAGGCAAGTTCATCTTATTACCCTTGTGGATTCTCTTTAAACCAGACTGAACGCCCATTAATAACAGCCGTCTATCGTCGACCGTCGACACAGAGTCATTGAAGTCAATCGTAAAACTATGTGGATCTCGCTAGCCCTGAAATTATTATACAAGTCTAACATTACTGGCAATAGCAACGACTGGTAACCACTAGTTGATTACAAGTTTATGAGGACATTGAACTTTCATCTTTAAGATTAAACGCAACTATACGTAAATGGCACGATTAGTATTTTCTAAATATAGTATCAAAAATCTTACTAAAACCTTGTCAATCAATCCATCATTTACCTTATTGTTTAATAAATGATTTAATCTGTTTGTTTGCAAAATTTCTAAGATGGAGTCACACAAAAAGTTTCGACTTTTTATGCATTTTTATGCAGAAAATTAAAACAGGCAAAAAAATTTACACATACATATAATCGCGACTATTATCCCTAAGGGTTAGTCAGAGACTATAAAGCACCGCAAAAGCAGTCCATTGCCATAGTCCGCGCTTCACCAAGCAGTGATGCACATGTGCTCAGTGTGACAGGTGATGAGCCCGTCACCGCTAAACGCTATTGGATGGTTGTGCAGTTTCTAAGTCCATTATTCGCCTTTTACGACACCCAAGGAAAGAGATGGGTTGGTAATATTTTTTTACATCTCTCATGTTCGGTAAGTAGGTCCTTAATACCCCCAGATGCGGGTTGTAAGTGATCAATTACCGCCCTAGGTTAATAATGTAGCTAGAAACGCCCTAGGGCGGTAAGTAATTAAAAAAAAACTCTTTCAAAAAGTTCGCGTACATCTAACCATCTTACTGGCACTAGACATCATGCATTCAGCCCAATGACAAAAGAGGTCGCTTCGCTATTTTCTTCAATTTTGAATATCGAACGGCGAAGCTAAATTTAGTTCTTGAAAATAAATTTATTTATTCTTGTAATGCCTTTTTTTCCACTTACCTCACAATCGAGATGTAAAGCAGAGTAGTTAGCTCGGGTGTAAGCATCAATTGCACCCTCGAACTATAAGCGCCCTCGCTGCGCTCGTGCGCCTAAATATCTCGGGCTGCAATTGATGCCTTACAGCCCTTGGCTACTAATCTACTATTATTGAGCCGCTACCACACGACTCCAAAAAAAATGAAAATGCAAATAAAAAATCGACAAAATATAAGTAATTAAAAAATTTTTATTTGGTTAACAAAACAAATTTAGTTTTAAAAATAGTGCGTAAAAAACATATATAGTGCGTAGTTAAATACAAAGTTATTCAGCCATTTCATTATGGCGTACGATTGGTGTAATTAAAAAGCAAGCACTTCAATAAACAGTTAAAAATTCACTACAAAGTTTCAAATGTTCTATAACTGAACTGGATGTAATGTATATAATTACGAATTTAAAAAAAACTTGTAACTAATGAAGTTATTCAAATTGCGGTGCAGCTTTCACACAATACAATTAACAGTAGAATTTTTATGAGAACATTTAGAAGTATTATTGTTCTTCAGGCCCCCCAAGGATTGCCGTAATAGTTGATTGGCCGTGTTTTTTTTTGTTTACTGTCATCAAAAGAAATATGTACAGTGAAAAGAAGTAAACTCTTGACATGGGTGTCAAGAGTTCTACTCTGCACTACTTTCCTATTTTGCGATTTTGACCAAAATTTTATCATGGTACAGAACTTCCTTGTCCAATCTCCTATGTCGCTCTCAGTTCAGCACCTACTTGCTTGCTCTCTTATCTTACTGTCTATCTTCATACACAAAAATATCACGAGACAACACCCATGTAGAGATACAAAATCCTGAGACCAATATAGAGCCACAGAATCGATTTAACTAGATCCCGCAACCCGCATTACCGATCTGTTGTCTTTCAGCATTAGCGTATGTATGTGGACACGAAAGAGAAACATGGCGGGATGAGAATAAAAAAATGTCTGCCCGCCGCGCTATCTCCAGTCCGCGATCCTTCGGCTACGGGATCTGTGGAGTCGGTGCTGACTAAAAGTTTTCAGCACAATTTTTTCTATACGTATTTCATTTTCATCGTCAACATGGTCAAAGACTGTTTGCATTTTTACTTTTGGCTTTTAAAACATTCTTTTCATCTTTGCTTGCCTATACTATGGTGTCGTAAGGCTCCCCAACTCTTCCCCATCCTTCGGTTTCTACCCTAATGACACGGAGAATTACTTGAGGCCGTCGACGAATTTCACACTGGCCTGCCAGCAGAAGTATGTTAGATCCGTAACCGGATATTTATTTCTGTTAATCATAGCCAATCACACAATCAGATGAACATCATTTTGGAACTTAACCATGTATTGTTATTATGAAATTAATTGGAAAAGTGTAAATGTTTTTAAATCTGGCCTTTTCACTTGAATTATTTTAACATGATTTATTTGTATTATGACCAGTAAAAATGTGCACGTCAGCTCTCTGGCTAAATACAATATAGGTATTTGAAACTATGTAAGATCTTATTATATTGGTTTCCTGCATACAAATTATTATTATTGTAACTATGTTGTATCCAGGCGTTTATAAAACACAAAGAGATGAATGCTTCCAAAACTTTAACTTAACTTTAAATTAAATTCTAGGAACTTGATCTTGGGCTCTATCGATTCTAGCTACCTGATGATAAGCTGCTACAGTTGCTACTGAATAAAACATAAAAAATTGAACATCAATGAAAATTGCACTTTCTCAACTTGAACTCCAGTGTGTCTTGCCAATTCCTAGAATATTACTCATAATCAATAATTGCCTTTCTTAACCCTTCAAATCAGAGCATTCTATGGACAAATCTACGGCCTCCTTTTTACTAGTTGTAACGAGCCATTTGATTAGTTATTAACAAAAAATCTAGCCAGTATCTTCTCCACCCATACCTTGTCCAGCGGAGGCCAGTAGAGCACCCAGCGTCCGCAGCCACGTAAATCTACATCAACACACTGTCCCCTTCGTTTTGTCCTCATTCACTTAAGCCCCTCCCGCGCCCCTCCGCCGTAACCGAGAGAGCCTTATTAAGGCACCTGATTCCCTTCACGATATTGTCATTAAACTTTAAATAATAAGGATGAATTTTGTAATGGCCAGTGATTTATTTATCATCTCCACGCCTAGGTTATTTAATTTTCAGAAACAAAGGCAGTTGATTTTTTTTTAATTTTCAATAGTGCAAATGGATGCATTTAAAGAGATGACTGTCAATTATAGCTGTAAGGGGTGTAATATTACCAAAATCAGCCCCAATGAAGAAAAATCCGTGTAAAAGTCGAAAAATATGTCTGATGATATGATGAATGCCGTAGTAGAGCGTATGCTTGAATTCGATACTGAAATAAAACTAAAACTATTTTAGTTATGATTAGCTCTTGGATGAACTAGTAATTCCTCCGCACTTCGGGAGGCCAAACATCAATCCGCGTTGGACCAGTGTAAAGGCTGGTGTAAATATGAAATTTGAGCTTCTCTTCTCTACTTTTCATTGAATTATGTACATATTTTATAATATTTATTATGCCGAGTCTTTGACAAATATTAGGGTATAATATTTAGAAACCTATATGGAACAGTATATCGGTATATAACTACTGCAAAACAATGGAAAGCGTGATATTCAAAGAGCAACACAAAAATAAAACTATTTTTAACTTTAAAACAAAATATTGAAGAATTCTATATCATATTTACACTCGTGAAAATAACCTGCCACTCGCGCTGCGCGGCTGAAAGCGGCGTGACAGTTCCATATCGCGTCACTGTCAATCTCTTTATTTAAATTTAGAACACGCCGGCGTTTGATTGGCGCTGTCAGCTGATTTTGACGGCTCGGCTGTCATGTGTGACGGGTGCGGCGCGGGAATGACGGTTGTCGATAACGCTCGTCGAATGTTTCCAATTTGAATTTAGAATTCGCTCTTGTTTATTTTTTTTTTTTTGTAAAATTTTCCCTTTCTGGGAAGGCAAGGAATCTAAGCCCATATAGCCTCGTCTTTCGTAATTTTATGTCTTCAGTATTGGCATTGAAATTTAAGTGCAAGTGTAAAACATTTCAATGTGACTTGGACAATTTGACGCCGATGTTAGACACAGTTGTGCTACTTCGATGAGGTGGACTACCACAAATAAAACTCATCACTTTTCACACCACTTGACACTTATTTCAATGATCCTCCACATTGCACATCATACACACTTATTATACAAACTACACCGATTTTACGTAACAATATCTGTCAACTGAAACACCCAGTCTGAAACAATATCGTCAACTGCCGCTAAAAACTCATCGCTCCTCTTGTTTATTTTAATTGAGCCTTTTATTGTTATATTTTTTGCGGAATGTTGGATTTTGAGTTATTCAAATGTTTAATGGATAATTATGTGTTGAAAATATTTAATGCAATTAAGTTGAAAAGGTCGCGATTTGAAAGACAGTTGCCGTCATTTACATGCGGCGAGTGTGTTAGGGTTCTCTGAAGAAATTATAAATATTAGGTCCTTACCTATGAAATTGGTGTTTTGTATGGAGATTTTGGGGATGTCTGCATTTAACATACTAACATTTATCAGTTTTCTTCACAATGACAAATACAGAGATAATAATATTTGGCATGTATCATTAGAAAAGCTTTAGCAATATGTGTGTGAACACGCTTGATAAAAATTATTCATCGTTTTTATGTTAATGCAAATCAAATGATGTATTCGGGAGGCAGTTAAAAATAATTGTCTTTGTGTCTAATTTTAACACAATTAAACTTACAAAAAATTATCAAATTAAATAATACGAGCTCAAATATATGGTCTATTTTTAGAAGAGGAATTTGATAAGAATGTTCTGAAACTTAATAGTTACGGACAAATTTAATAGGTAAGGACCCAATATAATAAAACTGTAGAGGTCGAATGTCTGAAATAAGAAGCTTGAAACTAGTGATATCTATCAACTTTTTAAATACTTATTTTTTTAAAGGTGGCAAACGAGCGTATTGTGGCTGCCTTCTGGTGAGAAGTAAACGTAGCTTTTAGATTCTTTTGACACCGTGTAGTCCGGGTACTCACAACACGTTCCCTTCTATATAAAAATGACTGAAAACACATTAGACCTACCATCTCAATTAAATAAAAACCCGTATCCGTGATAACGACTCACGCTTGACTATCTTTTTATATCGCAGCAATAAATAAATGCTGAATTAATATATTTCTTATAACGCGGCAACAAAGTCGAGTTTAATTGGTCGACTGGTTAATTAG
Organism: Parapoynx stratiotata; assembly: GCA_910589355.1. Classification (NCBI taxonomy): domain Eukaryota; kingdom Metazoa; phylum Arthropoda; class Insecta; order Lepidoptera; family Crambidae; genus Parapoynx; species Parapoynx stratiotata. The sequence continues at coordinate 906,472 of OU342463.1, forward strand.
TGATTTGGATTAACGGCCCTGAATATTTCATGATCGTAACGCGATAGTTATTCTAAATTTTCATACACAATATTATTTCCTTATTTAATATGTAGTAAACAAAGACTGCTTACCTTGTGGTCAGTTTACTTGCTAGTTACCGATAGATAGATATTCTTGTAGGAATTGCAATTTGCATCTGCATCGAACTGTAACAGTGAGTCTATGTATGTTGCAAACCTGTAACATAAGAATTCATAAGATGTGAAACAAAATCACAGTAGGTACCCAGTAATATCACAGCTTGTCTTACTCTTTAAGCCGGAACACAGCAATGCAAACACTCTGTGTGTGTGTTTGAAAACTCCGACCAAACGTCGGGGTTGGCTGCTGCTAACTAGTTCGCGCGTCCGAATACAAAATCTAAAAAAAATGCCTCGTTGTGTGATAATTGGCGGAGGGGTATCGGCGGCATCTGTATCTTTCAATCAGTTTGGGTCTCCCGTCTCAAAATTACGGCTGTGACGTCACAAATCGTTATATATAATGTAAATGTATATCTGTGAGATGTGCCGTGGACGATTCAGTACCGAGCATTCCATTATTACGCCGGGCCACGAAGACGGTCTAGTCTAGGCGCGGGTGCGGATGGCTTCGGCGGCATGCGGCTAGAGCGGTTGGCGAAATTGAAGTATTGAGGATGGCTCTAAATAAATTAAACAGAATCTTTATATATATTCATATATATATCTCAAAGGTGAAGGTGACTGACTGACATAGTGCTGTATCAACGCCCAGCCCAAACCACTGGACGGTTTGGGCTGAAATTTGGCTGCAGGTCGATTTTATGACGTAGGCATCCGCTAAGAAAGGATTTTGATTAATTCTACCCCCAAGGGGATAAAATAGGGGATGAAAGTTTGTATGAAACTTTGTCAATTCTAAACTGATTTTCATGCATAAAGCTACTATGACGTAGGCATCCCCTAAGAAAGGATTTTGATAAAATTGAAAAAATAGGGGATGAAAGTTTGTATAAATCTTCTTAGATTTTCGACTGATTGAACTGAAATTAAAGATTGGAGCTTCTATGATGAAGACGTTCGCTTAAATAGGATTTATGAAAGTAACTATTCTACGTGGACGAAGACGTGAGCAAAAGCTAGAAGCTAGCTATAAGAAGTATCCGTCCGATTATAAAAAAATATTTCAGTGTTAGATAGAACATCTATTGAGGATGTTTATTATTGGCTATATAACAACACGCTGAGAACAATTCAAACAGAGCACCAATAAAGAATGTTGCACCGAAGTTAAACTGTTTATTGTAGTTAAAGTTAAGTAGTAATAGAAACTATGTAGGTGATTCTTCACTTGCTAGCGACGTTATCACGGGTTTCGGTTTATTGACGTACTAAATTAGAATTATAATTATCTTATTTTTACAAAATAATGCTATAGCGCGCGGTTGTATGCGAGTTGCTAAGTCATGAAAGAAATTACGATTATGAAACCGTACAGTGTGAATGATGATATGACGAGAAGGTGAGTGAGTGATGACTTGACGAGTGACTTGACCAAATAATAGAATTGGGAACAGGGCAGGACAAAGAAGAAGAATCTTGGCACTTCGTTTTAGGAATTACCACCATATAAAATCATCCTCTCTGGTCTAGTGGTTCACACCACCGCGTGTTGATCGGGAGGTCCGGGTTCGATTCCCCATGGGGGCAGAAGTTTTTCTGCTCGGTTTGGTTGGTGGTAGGGCTTCTAAGCCCGCCTGGCTAGCTACCACCGTCTTACCTGAATTTATCGCCATAACAACAATGTTTTAAGCATTGTGTGTTCCGGCAATCAGAGGTAAGATAGCCAGTTCCTCAGTTTTTGAGGATTACAGGTGAAGCTCGCTTGCACCTTCGGCCTTATCGTCACTTACCATCAGGTGAGATGAAGGTCAAGAGCTTACCTGTCGTATGTAAAAAAAAAAGAGTCAAAAGGTCTGCAGATTATTATTTTCCCGATTTATTATTTTATTTTTTATCCCGTGTTGGTCCGGGACACAAAAAGAATGTACCAACTGCTTTTCTTGCCTAGCATGTCGTAAAAGGCGACTAAGGGCGTATTGGGTACTGGGTATGTGATTGTGTAGGCGATTAGCTAGCCAATTTTTGTATGGCTAAATGTGGTCAGTACTCCTTGGACTCTGCCTACTCCTTCGGGGATTACAGGCGTGGTTTTATGTATGTATTATTATTTTCAAATTAGTAATTTAGTTAAAAAAGCGTACCAAGGTTACCAAATAGGCCAAGTTAGATGACCAGAGTTTAGATTAGGTATTAGTGACAACCCTCGTTGCCTTATAAACTGAAAAATGTTGGTAGGAAGCAACAATAACCGAATTAAAATGAACTTTAATTACACAGTTAATGAGATCTGATTTTATCTTTTTTATTGGTTTTGAATGTGAAGTAAATCCCTGAGGATTCGGGTTCGAGTCCTGATGGGGCAGATGTTTTTGTGACTTGTATCAGCCTGATCATACCTATTTGCAATCAACTAGTTTATATTCAGTCACGGCGTCGTCTGTCCTCAGCTTATATACATACCACTGCTGGGCACAGGCGTTACTTATGGAGAACCACATGCGGCCGTTATTACAACCGTTTCTACCCACCAACCCGCATGGGGCCAGCGTGGTGGTGTTATGGCCCATACTCCGCCCATAACAGCACCTCGCTGGCCCCATGCGTGTTAGTCACACATTATACAAAGATTAATTTTTAATTTTGATCATATCGAATATCGAGCGGTAAAAGTCATAGAACTTATTTTGATTTGAAAGCTTCCTTCATCGTATGTTGCTAAGACCGACAGGGACCATTACCGTTGTTATAGCTTTTAAAATTCCACCATGACATCATGGACTCCAATTATCATTGGTGTATATATGTCACATAGGCCTTCTTGAGTTGGCCCAATCACGGGTAGAAACAGTTGCAATTGTAACCCGGAAGTCAAGCAAGATCACAACACAAAGATTCGGTCACCAATCGCAGGAACTTCCTTAGCGAAAGATGCTTTGTTTTAAATATGTTTTGCTTTGTTTTGAAGATGTGGTCGAGTAGTTTGTATGCCAGTCTCAAGGCGTCACTTGAGAGGTTCTGGGTTCGACCCCGGTGGGGGCAAATGTTTGTGTGATATTCAGGAGTTTGTTCTCCACTTCTCCAGTATTAGATGTTTATATGTTTATTGTATATTTTCTGAATATTTATATGTCAAGATCTGTTTTATCTATTCAAGATATTTATCCGTCATCCGCAACCGTAACACAAGCAGCATTAGTTGTTTAAAATGGGGCTAGTTGAGAGGTGTATGTCTGAAGATATTTATTTATTTAATTTAAATATCCAAACAAAATAATAAATCATGTGATTTAATTGCACCACTTAACTATCGTATCCTTTCTGGACACGGATATAACCTGATGCTCCATCAGGTATTTGGTAATGTGATTTGTGTTAAATATTATACACATTTTGGTAATGTGATTTGTGTTAAATATTATAACATAAAACTATAAATCGGATAATTATCTAATCATTATCAAGACTCATATTTAATTTCGAACCCCGCTCTCTTGTCTCTTATCGACTGTTCTTAATCCTTTGAAATGTCGTCAACCCTCATTACTTTGATCAAATTCTGCTCCATAGAAAGTTAATCCACAAATAGAACCCTACCCTTACAAAACACTTTCTCAATACTCAACATCAATGATCAGATCACTTCAGCTAAAGTAAATACATGCAAAGTCGACTATCTCCCGCTCACTTCTCATTACATTTGCCAATAATTATTAAAAAAGTTAATACTATCCCGACCACCGGTAATAAAATGCAAATTCTCAACGCCAGCTGTTTTATACCGAGGAATGGACGTTTTAATGTTACCCCTGAAACATTTATTCATACGAGCACAGCCTATTAAAATTGCCATCTTGTTGCCCGCATATATTCTTGCATGTCCAAATATGCAGTAAGTAGGAGCCGTTGAATCGGTAATGATCTGCGAACTTTTCAATTATTTATATGCGTGCGCGCACATTTAAATACAGGCGGAGTGGTAATTTTATTTTATTTTTCAATTATTTACTTATGATAAATCGTAGAATTCCAATTTAAGATTTTGAACTATATTTACAAAATAATATATAGATTTTTGAGTCAAAAATAAGTAGGTAATTCTTTACTACTCTCATTTATAATTCAGTGTAATTTTGGCGGTATTGATCTTAGTATAGGTAGTCTCGATATGAAAAAGACACCGAATAGTCAGCGATCAACGCTAATATAAATCTTTGAGTACTATTCCCCCCGATGCCCTACCCTGTAAGAATCAAGAGAAACCGTTAAGTTAAATGTATACTGCATTGGTCGTCATACGTTTTAGAAAACTCTGGCGACTAAACCAGAAACAAATTTCACCAAAGTCGGTAGTGTTATTTTGCTGTGATATTCGCTTCGCTAAGGTCTCCCGACCTAACAGAACATTAAATATTCTAATATTTAAGGGGCTGGCGGAGGAACTACACCATTATCATCGTCGTCAGCCTATATACAACCCTGGGCACTGGGTTTCCTCATGGAGAAACACATGATGAGTATGGCCCGTAACACCACCACGCTGGTTGCAATAACTGCCGGGACTAACGGCTTAACGTGCCTTTCGAAGATAGTTAAAAAACCATACCACCACCACCGAACGAAATGATACATAAATCTAATGTTATTGTTCGTATTTGTTTCCATTGTTGCCAATTTGAGAACATTCAAAGTTATAGAAAAAGCATTGTTTTGAAATGGCACATTTCTTGTAGATCATCTCTATTTTTATAGGCCCAGCATTATATGCATAAGTACATATGTATAAAAATATATATGTGAAGAATAGACCTAAATGCTTTTATGCTGACCCAATTCGTAATAACAGCGTTCGTAATAATCTTCAGCACTCCGAAGCACACGAGCTGTTCATTCAAGATCGTAATAAAATTATCAAATATAATAATGTGAAGCTAATAGTTGTCGAATTGTTATTGCGCAAGAATAAAAAAATTCCACAATAATTTATGCTCATTAAATAATAATAATAATAATATAATAATATCCTCAGACATTCACATCTATCAACTAGCCCCATTTTAAGCAACTAATGCTGCTTGTGTTACGGACACTAGATGACGGATAAATATATTTAATAGATAAATACATTTAAATAACCTGAATATATAGAAATATATATAAACATCCAAGACTGGAGAACAAATGCCTGAAAATTCATCACCCAAACATTTGCACCCACTGGGGATCGAACCCAGAACCTCTCGAGATGGCCACGCCTTGAGACCGGCATACAGACCACTCGACCACGGAGGTCGTCGTCGTAATAATTTGTCCCTATTAAAAAAATGTAATGTTGTCAGCGATAGCCGATCTGGGACGGACGGGGCACTAGTCGTTCGAAAGGCCGCGGGAATCGCGGGTTCGATCCCACCGCCTGTGAATGACACTTATCATTGTGACTGAGTTTGAATAAAACTTATCATTGTGAAAATCGCTTGCCTCACATCAATCGCGTGCCCGGTGCGTGGCGACAGGCTTGCCACCTGTTACATGGGGACCTAACATACCTGGCGAAAAGTGGGCGTTTTACATCTCTGCCTACCCCTTCGGGGAAAGAGGCGTGATGATATGTTATGTTATGTGTTATACAAATGTTACTAATGTTTGGGATTTATACTGTTATTATTATTTGATTGTAAGCATTTGAAGACTCATTAGTCCATAGGCAAGATTTAGTTTTGTTGTAATAAGTAACTGTTACATACAAAATTATTGTCAGCTCTAATTTACGTAAGGAATGCAATAAATTATTTGACTTTGACATTGAAAAAAATTGGGTAGGTGCTACAACGTTCTGTCTTAACTAAAAAGTCAAGTACCCTAACCTTGTAACCTAACCTTGCGCATCGTATAACTGAAATTGTCCTTTAAGAAGCAGCTTAATGCTGAATGGTTTAAATGTGTTCCAATGCTAAGTATTGTTAAATATTATTGCTTATATAATAATTAAAATATGTATTGTTTGTAAACCTATAGACCATTATGGAAGGTCGTCGGGCGAGTCTTATGGTAACACCTACCCATCTCTTCCCTTGGGTGTCGTAAAAGGAGACTAATGGACATAGAACTGCATAACCACCCAATAGCTTGTAGCAGCGACGAGCTCACCACCTGTCACGCTGAGCACATGGTACAGTCATTGCTTGGTGAAGCGCGGTCTATCGTAGTGGACTGTATTTGCGGTGCTTTTTCCTAGTCTCTGACTAACCCTTAGGGAATAATAGTCGTGATTTTATCGTATTAAGTCGTATGTATGTATGCTGTACGCCAAATTGCAAGCATTCAGGTCAGTAAAGCGATTTAAAAATGAAAGAAACTATAACAAATTCAAAAAAGGAAATATCGTTATCCGTTGGCGCCAACGCGTAAAGTTTTTTCTTTTATCATTTTTAATCAGATTTGTGTACAGCACTGAATTCAAATTAAACACATTAAGTATTGTCTGATTTGCATTTATTATTGGCGAAAGGTCAGAAACCGGCATTTGTCATGGTAACCCTATGGTACATACTTAATATGGTTTAGGTAATTTACCTGTTTAAGGGAACATAACATTATTTATTTCTGTTTACGTGTGTTTTTAAATTGCAAATTGAGACATTTTGTTGAATATTTATGATAAAGAAATACAACGAAATATAAGTCATTTATTAATTCGATAATTCTATTGGAAATGTCTGTAAAGTAAGTAACATTACAGACATTTCCAATATAATTATTAGTAGGAATTAGAATAATTATAGAAGTACTTAATATAAGATCGAAATAAATATGTAAGTAATTTTTGAGTGATAAAAACTTATTTTTTTAACGTACAAACACTATTATTAGTCTTGAATCACTCGACCGACAAAAGTGGTTAAGCATTATCTGCAGTTTCTTATGAAAAACTAATTACTTTCTTTATCGCTTTATTAATGTTGAACATGGTGTGTTTTTCCTTCAAAGCTAAATCTTTTGTGAGCATGAAGCTTAAAATGCATTGTATTGTAAGAGTGGGCCCAGAAAAGTGCCTAGTGGGACTCCACGTAAGACCTCATTAAAAGTAATACTCGCCGCCCGGCCGCGGTTGGCTAAACCTCGTCCTGTCAGTCAGACGTCATCGTTGAAAGTAAATCATAGCTTTTTGTTCCGCCCGCGCCTGCGCACGCAAATCAGTTTGCCATAGATTAGGTGCGCTATATTTATCTATGTCGTTAGTAAGAAAAGTAAAAGGAGGTTTTAATTGGATAATCTCTTAATTGTATTTTCACGTGAGTTGTTATAAATTGTAAAAAAATTACAAACTAGTTTGCTAAATATTGGAAAAGGTAAAATTAGAAAGGCAAAGAGAATATTAACATAATATAACAAGATAAAGAGAAAAAAGACTATATTAAATAGAACTTCCAGGTATGCACTTTTTTAAATCGATCTTTAATTTAATAACTGATAGTTAGTGCATGGATACAAATTAAATGTTTTGTAAATATTTCATCATCGCCTCTGCACAGGCCAGTCTATGACCGCAAGCAGTATGCCTCTCACGTCTGCAGGGGTGGGCAAAGTCGAACTATTAGCATATTAATTATCGAATCCCCGAGATAGTCATGGCTTGCGTTTGCGTGACTGCACGGCGTCTTATACACAGCAACCTACCAGTGGACTATCTCTGGAGCTACTTCCGAATGTACAGCACCCACACTAACATCATGTAACACCAGTAGGTTAGCTATTTCATTTGGTATTTCACTAATATTGTCGTTTGGTACTTTTGGTAGTGTGTGTGCACAAACATCTCCTTCTGTTTCAATTTTAAGTTTGACTTTAGGTTTTGTAACAGGGTCTTTAGGAAATCAACTAGTGTTTGATCAGTTGATTAAATTGTTGTGCTGTGGCATTCCGCAGGTGTGTTGTGTCTGCCGTTAATATTGTGTCCGAACGAAATTGGCTGATTCAATTTGCATGGTGAAGATTGAATGGTGTAACTGGCTTGTCGCTTGAGATAAATTAACTCAGATTATCTTGAAATCTGGCAATGGTAAATTATAGTCATTTTATATGCAAGAATCTTTGTATGAAACACTGTTATTTATTTCCTCCATCAGTAACTTAGTTCTCTTTTTGAATTTGTTTATTTTCAGTGGTCCTTGGATATTAAATCGATAGTTTCCAGAATCGAGGCTCGGCAGAACAGGTGATTGGGACACGGACAACACATTTGTTAACGAGTCGTGTTTGCCTATGTTAATTTAAATACATTGTATTGCTTTTTACGCGCAAGAATAGCAATTATAAATCGAACTCTTGAAAGGAGCTTTTTAGAAACCACTTGTTTAAAGCACGTTTTACATACTTATTTACAGTGCACACATTTTCGAGTTGCAGCCTGTTCAATGTAGAAGGTCTTTCTTGACATGCATAATGACGACATAAAATGAGCGTGTACCCAAAAATTTTATTTACATAACTGCACAAATTGTGGCTCATTTTCAGATTACGGAAGCTTGATTCTGGGTGCAGGACAATGAACGCAAATTAGGAGATCGACTTAAAAGTCTATTAACAAATTTAGTGTTTATCACAGATGTTTGGGCACGCTCAAAAACCTAGTCAGTGGAGAATGACCGAAACTACGACATAGCTGTGATGGGAATAAGTATTGATACAAAAAGATGAATAAAGTTCTATAATGCTATATGACAGGACATGAGCACCCAATAAAAGAGTACAGTAAATATAAAGCGCAATCCTGGCTTTACATTAGAGCGATTTCTTCCAAGCAACCTTTCAAACACATTCGATTCTACAGCCACTGCAATATATTTTAAAATAGTCTGAACAAAACTATGTCCTTATCGGTTTGCTTTATATTTATGGGGTTTCCTAAAAAAGTGCTCAGCAAATAATGGCGGCAGTGTAATCAGCGTGCGCATGAGTTGCGATAGCTCGCGCAGGTAAGTGGCGGTTGCGATCCGGCCGCCTATAAATAAGGGCGATGTAAACACGCGCTGTCTACCGCGCCTCGTCATCTGATACTGTACATTGTCTTGGCGAGTGTCCGTTTCTGTGGACGGTACGGTAATAGTACCTAGTAAGTAATAAAAATGAATAACGTTTGTAAAGTCAAGAAAAGTAATTAAAGGTTACAGAACATGTTAATTACCCCAAACTAGAGATATTCTTTCATGTGGATTGAGAAAATAAATGCTATTAAGGTTAAGGTAAAAATAAAAAAAAATGACTTGAGTAAGCGAAGTTTTAATTTTTACTAATTCTTTTTTTTATATAAAGCCTATTAGAAATCCGAAATGACAATGAGAGAGATATTATTACATTCAGTGTAGAAATTGTATGATTCGCACAGAATGATTTTCCACACTTTTGCTTTACAGGTATATTAGTTTATGTTGGGTTTCAACATAATCTTATATAAAACAAAGTAAAGGTTAAATAAATATTCGGACTGGCAAGACTCTCCATCACTAATTCTACAAAGTTTTTAACCTTATGAAAATTGCAGAATGCTTTTGACTAATAAACATAAGTTGATAAACGGCTGTATAGTAATTTCTGCTGACAAATTAGATCGTTGTGTATAATCTCCGTCTTCTCGAGTGACAATGTGAACGCGCGCGCCTGTCTTGATGGTTCGACAAGGGCTTCTTAGCGGATAGTGCTGCCACTGCGCACTATCCGTACATGCCGCAGTCTATCACGGGCGCACCTGGGCCCTATACTAGACCAGCATAGGCATCTATGGTATAATAAATATTATACAAGTATTACGGTGCTCACATATCATCACATACTTTTCTTCCAAGGAAAGCTAGTGGGTACTTTAAAAAGATTTGTCAGTGGGCAGCGGTAGCCGAGTTGAGACGGACGGGGCACTACTCGTTCGAGAGGCCACCGGAAACACGGGTTCGATCCACCGCCTGTACCACTGAGTTTGAATAAAACTTATGACAGTTCATTGTGAATATCGCTTGCCTCACATTGTGCCCCGTGCATGGCTCGCCACCTGTTACATGGGGACCTAACATATCTGGCGAAATGTGGGTGTTTAACACCTCCGCCTACCCCTTCGGGAGAAAAAGGCGTGATGATATGTTCTGTTATGTTAAAAGATTTGCCATCATAGTTAAAATCGTGGAGTATGACCAAGCTTCGTGGCTTATTTGACTGCCTAACAACTCTTTGACATTGACAGGTAAGTATTGTCAATTCAATTCTGACAGTACTTTTCTGGTGGGTATGGTTCTTTTAACCATTCTTCAACTTATTAATATTAATGTATTCTACAAAGTTGTCATAACATATGTCGCGTTTGAACGTTTGTCCAACAGTACATTAACCAAATTTCGTCATGAACCTGTTGCCCACGCTTGAATAGTATTTATCTTGATTATCGCTACATTCTCTGTTACAAATGACAGTCGTTTGCAAAGTTGACACATCATGTGACGATGTTAATGCACGCCATTTGACTGTGTCGATGAGCGGTCAGCTGTTCGGCAGATGGAGCTGAAACGAGCAGTGTAGCATAATATAAACTTTTTAGCATTAGACATAGAATTTTTGAGGAGGAGGACTCAATTTATGGGCAAATTGCTAGGCAAAAAGCGCGTCTTGGATTGGACTTGCCCCGGTATACCCATACGAACCCTATCACGGGAATGACTCGGGTTCTACCGAGGTAGTTCTCTTGATTGTGATCCAAAATCCCGACCAAAACGTCGGGGTTAGCCGCTATTAATTAGTCTGTGCGCGTTCGAATGGCTGCAAAAACTGAAAAAATGCCTTGTGTAAGAAATAGCGGAGAGGCATCGGCGGCATCGTCATCTTTCAATCAGTTTGGATCTCCCGCATCAATATTACGGCTGTGACGTCACAGTAGACGTTAAAGGTTGACACGCTTGGTTTCAATACAAATCGTTATACTTTCCAACTATCGGAAAACAAATGAATCACGGAAGCTAGGCCTGTCACTTTATGATGGCGAATCAAAGCGAGATGGGACAAATTTTCCGAATCCGTGAATGAAAGATTAGCAGTAGTCTGTACGTTGGTTTCAAGGTATTATATCGTCATATATGAGAGGAATTTTATATTTTATTATATGTCAAAGTACGTGCAATGGTGACCCCTGTAGTAGTCACAGGTAATGCAATTCTTACAAATATCACAATACACGTGTCCATTTCGACAACCACCTAGGTTTGTTTGTTCCATAACTCAATTGAAAAAAAGTAACAAAAAACAATCAAATCCATACTAATATTATAAATGCGAAAGTATCTCTGTCTGTCTGTCTTACTTTCACGTCAAAACTACTGAACCGATTCAATTGGAATTTGGTACACAGATAATCTAGACTTCTAGAGCCTGAGAAAGGACATAGATTATTTTTTATATTCCCATGAAACGGGCAGCACGTAATATCTGCTCGACCGAGTATAATGTGACATATTCAGTTAAAATGTAATTTCATATCGAATTTTAAAATTTTTCGGCATTGAAAAAATATTGACACGACAACAGAGATTTATCACCATGACAGATCAGAAAGAAAGAAATGTTCTTTTCATTATTTTAATAATAAAAGGTTTTAGTTCAACTATTAGGTCCTTACCTATGAAATTGGTGTTTTGTATGGAGATTTTGGGGAATTCTGCATTTTCCATACTAAATTTTTTTCAGTTTTCTTCACACCGACAAATCCAAAGATAATAATATTTAGCATCTATCATTAGACAAGCTTTAGTAATATGTGTAATATCACACTTCATAAAAATTATTTATCGTTTTTAAGTGAATGCAAATAAAATGATGTGTTCGGGAGGCACTTAAAAAGAGTTGTCTCTGTGTCCAGTTTTAACACAATTAAACTTACAACAAATTATCAAAACAAATCAAAAGAGCTCATAAATATAGTCTATTTTTAGACGAGGTAATTATTTTTAGGAATACTCTGAATCTTAATAGTTACAGACAAAATACTAAGAGAGAAAAAAACACCAATTTCATAGGTAAGGACCCAATATTAACAATCAACAATTTTAAACAATGAAGTGTTAACAAACACACAAAAACTTTTCTTAAACTTCTATCGGCGTTAAATCAACAGCCACGACAACGACGTCGCGGGCACAGCTAGTAGTCTATAAATCACGGACAATCATAGTAAAGACATTTTAAGACGCTCGTAATAACATAGCAATTGTGTCGCCATTGTTCTTTCAGATAACATACTTTTTTAAACTGCCACCTTCTTACCACTTTTACCTTCTAACCAGTATTTAATATATAAATTTATACGACTGTCATTGGGTTGAGTTTTTACTTTTTATCAATAATCGGGAGCATTATTTATAATAATGTCGTCGGGTCGTCTTAGTTTGCGCGCGCAGGTAAAAGACTCACCGATATTTTGGTGATTATTCTTGTGGGAATCGATGGTAGTCGATTGGTAAGCCGTCATAAGCCGTGATATACTGATTATAATAAACATGAGATAAGCGTATTTTATCCCCGAAGGGCTAGGCAGAGGTGCTATTACTAAGACCCCCCATTTGCTAATTGTTTAGCTTTAATTATCTGTCAGGCAACTAGTGCTGAATCCGACCAAGTAGTAAAATTTTTGGCATACTCGTAGATTAAATTAGTGAACCAGCCGCTTACTTAATTGCTTACTTTGTAAATGTTTTTCCTAGAGTGGGAAAAGGGCAAGAAGAAGGTATATTGTAAAGCGTTTCCATAGCTGTTTCGGGCTATGCTCTCCCTTTTTATGTTGCTGTAAGGAAGTAAAACGTTGTATGGTGGAAACCAAAAGATTATGGGTCACCAGTACAGGTGTGGTCAGTGCCCACTAATCACTAAACATCCTTTGCTACTTCATCCCTTTTTTTTCTTCTCGAGGACAAAATCCATTTACGAACCTACCATACCAACCGCTGGCGAGGCGGAAGGCGTGTGTGGGACTCGCTCGGGTGCGGCCGAGAATATCCACTAAAACTCCCCGATATACCTCCTTGCCCGTCCGTGGGAGCGACCCGGGGTCTGCCGAAGCAATTCTCCGAGCCGGTCCCAGGGCTTCCCGACCTGGTCAGACACTAGGTTGGGGTTTGCGCCAGTGGGGGATTCCCAGGTTGGTTAAGTCGGAGGTGACATACCATTGAACTTCAACTAGCCGAACTATGAAGGATCTCCACTTCTCCTGAAGCACTAACATGACCAACGAGACACAATGATAAAACAATCTATCGCTTGAAGATGATAGCTTTATCCATGGTATTTCAGACAGTGCACATTGTAAAAGCTAAGCTCGGTGGCGCAGTGGCTAGCACGCTTTGGCTTTTGATACCGAAACACAAAGCTCCATGGTTAAATAGTGGATCATCGTCATCGTCATCGTCAGCCTATGGCAGTCCACTGCTGGACGTAGGCCTCCCCAAATTCACGCCACTTCGATCTATTCTCGGCTTCTCGCATCCAGCTCCTGCCAGCCACCTTGCGCAAATCGTCACTCCACCTTCAAATAGTGGATGGCTGACCGAAACTTTGTGATTTCGAACTCCTCGCTGCTTCGGAAGGCACGCTGTTGGTCACAGTTGCTATTGTAACCGTTTCTACCCACGAACCCGCATTGGGCCCACGTGGTGGTGTTACGGCCCATACGTATATGTGTCCATGAGGAAGGCCTGTGCCCAGCAGTGGGACGCAAACTGTTAAAAATTAATTGATATTTAATTTATGCAAATATTCCATTATTAGACGGAAATCAAGTTAGTAAATCATATCGCTCGCTGACAATAATCTGTATTTATAGTTAAGGTCGCAGAGATCGAATAAATTACGATTTATGTTATCATCATTATATTGCGGATGACGGCGGATGTGTTAGTTTGATACAATGCCAAGGTTAATAAGGAGCTTTTAAAGTCATGTGAAATTGATGTTTTGTTTTAAGAATATCTTAAAGACAACAGAGAAAGCCTCTGGCAATTGTGTATCGATTTAATTAAAAAAAAAAGACGTGTGGCACTCGGGGACTGCCGCGGTAAAGCTATTGCATAGCATTTTGTATCAACTTATGCAATTATAATTTTATTTATTTATTTTATTCATGCAGTATTTCTTTTTCTTTGATGAAAAGTTGATGAAAAGTTACACTATTAAAGCACGCACAAAACGCCGCCGTGTCGAAGACTGCCGAACTGAAACGACGTTAGACGATGCACGGCCTTCAAGCCACACCTCCTTGCGCATCGGAGTGGGGAGCGTGAGGTTTTTTCGTTACGGAATTTCTGGATTCGGTCCCCGCGCTCAAGGCCCGCGATAGAAGCTATGCAATAGCTTAAAAATTAAATTATTCATTAGAACATTCAGGGCTTCCATGGTAAAGAATTAAAAACGTATTTAACTTTACTTGAGCCTTGAGACGCGTACAGACACGGAGGTCGTCAATTATACGTTATACTTGCGTTATATATGTAAATGTATATCTGTGACAACATGAGGCAAATGATATCCGTAGTAAATTGAACATATGTTTTTTCAAACTCAGTGTGGGGACGTGTCACAGGTACAGCGAGATTTCCAGTCATTTGCCGTATCATACGTGTGGCTGTAAAATATGTTAGTGGCTCAGTGTAATTGTATGCCCGCGCGCATGTACCGTTACACAACTCATCTCACCTACAGCTTTTAAGTGTTAAATAACATAGAGCTAGCATCGATAATGTTATCGTCTTAATCGGCATGTTGCGTGTCAATTAGCCCACGTGGCGCCGGGCATCAAACGAGCCGCTAATTCCGGCGACCTTTGCTACACCTGCGAGGACCACACTCGAGGTGCGGGGAGTTGAAAAAATATATTTAAACCGCCTCTCTGGTCTAGTGGTTCACTCCACCGGGTGTTGACGGGAGGTCCGGGTTCGATTCGCCATGGGGACAGAAGTTTTTCTGCTCGGTTTGGTTGGTGGAAGGGCTTCTAAGCCTGCCTGGCTAGATACCACCGTCTTACCCCAAATTTATCGCCATATAAGCAATTGTTGTATTCCGGCAATCAGCGGTAAGGCCAGTTCCTCAGTTGTTGAGGATTACAGGTGTAGCTCGCTTCCACCTTCGGCCTTATCGTCACGTACCATCAGGTGAGATGAAGGCCAAGAGCTTACCTTTCATATTAAAAAAAAAACAACATGTACCTACTTTGGACTAAGGTCACCGACATAGCCCACATAATTGCGAACTTTATGGCAGCGGGCAGGGCACATTGCTCGTAGAGCTGACGGCCGTTGGGGCGGAAAGATTCTCGAGTGGCGACCGCGTACATGGAGGCGCAACGTAGGGAGGCCCCCAACGAGGTGGACCGACGACGGGCAGCGCAGGATCGGTCGTTGTGATGATAACTGGGGGAAGCCTATGTCCAGCAGTGGACGACAATAGGCTGATAGATAGATAGTTAGATGTACCTACCTACTTTAGACAGGAAAAATTGGATAAGCTGTATGTGAATGATTGGCTTATTAGACGATTCGCATAAATTCACTCGCATCATTTGGGAAAATAAAATATTTTAGGCTCTAACAAAATAAATAATACTGACCTTCTTATAACTTTTTGTATTACAACAGACAGGGCCCGAACCGATAGCCTCTTGCACAAGTAGTGCTTTTTCCCATCTCTGGTTTATCTCTGGTGCAATACTAAAAACTAAATGTTTCAAATACTTACTAATATTATTACAACAGTTAATTTTTACGCAGGTTCTTTTGAATACTCATAACAAGTTGATAGTTTTCATCAACTAACCATCGCTTTGCAACGACAAAGTGGTTGTAATTTTTTTAATTTTTTATTATAATCTTGTAATATTTTTCTCCACCTGTCGGACCACACGTCTTGCGTCAAGGGTATAGGGTTGTCAGAAAATTTTTATCATTATTAATTTTATACCTTTACGTAAATATTATTACAACTTGTGTCTTCCTGTTACATGGGGATTTGAGCATATCAAGCGAAATGCGAGTGTCACCCTCTGCTCATGGGCGCACCCAGGGCGAAAGCAACTCCCCACCCGCTAGTAAAATTCACAAAAAGTTATCCATCCATCCATCAGCTTATTGACGTCCACTGCTGGTCATAGGCCTACCCCAAGAATCTCCACAACGAGCGGTCCTGCGCCGCCAGCATCCAGTGACTTCCTGCGGCCTTCGCCAGGAAGTTCATACCTTCAAAAAGGTATGAATTCGCCTAGTCACTAATCAAAGTGTAAACATGGCCTTATGTGTATGTATAAATTATATCCCACCATTGACAGCCCTAGTCAGATGCGCCGGCGACGCGCTAATTCCACAAAGGCAAGCTAATTCTATGAATTAGCATCACATACAAACGATATCTGACAATAACTAGTTTTTTAGATTCAGTATTTCCAACATACTCAACACTCTCGAGTATGTTAATAATTATAAACGTTACGTTATCAAAGCTTATAACCCCAGAGGGGGAGGTGTTTACACCCACATTTGTAACAGCCAGTTGCCATGCACCGACTGTAGTAAGGGGTATTCGAAAGCCCTACTTTCATTGACTTCCAATTTGTGTTTTTTTTACATCTTTTTCCTTCCAGCCTTCAACTCACCTGATGGTAAGTGACGATAAGGCTTAAAGTTGAAGCGAGCTTCTCCTGTATTCCTCTTCAACTGAGGAACTGGCTATCTTACCTCTGATTGCCGGAACACAACAATGCTTATAACATTGTTATTGTGGTAGAGACATGTTTCAAACTGGGAACCTTTCGGACGAGTAGTGCTGTCGCTTTTCATACGAGAGGTTGTCGGTTCAATCACCTGTACCACTGAGTTGGAATATTTAAGTAAATACTCTTTATTACTAATATGCCTTGCCATACTGCCATACTCCTCATGTGTTTTCTATGAGGAAGGCCTGTGCCCAGCAGCCTAGTATATAGGCTGAGGACGATGCCTTGACATACCATAAGCCATGTGTTACACAGGGCAACCTGCCCTCCTGTTGCATAGAAACTTGAACATATACGACCTTCAACATTTTAAAAAGAGAGTGTATTCCCCCCTTAAGGGTCGGCAACGCATCTGACTCCTCCGGTGTTAAGATGTCTATGGGCGGTAATCACTTACCATCAGGTGAGCCGCCTCTCCGTTTGCTCCCTGTTTACATTTAAAAAATAATATATCACGCCAAATGTGTAAATTCGCGATTAGTGAACATTTCTATTGTGTCTTTTGTTTTGTAAGCTTTGGCTGACGAAGTACGAACCTCCACATGTTCATTACAGTTCTAGCTTTGGGCTAGACTAGTTAATGTGAATTAATTAAAATTGTAGATTCGAAAATGCACGACAAAACAAATACTGATGTAGATTGATCAGACACTGTCACGTACAACTGACACAGAAAAATAGCTTATATCACAACGGAATAAGATCGATAAAGTCTTTTCAATGTAATACTTAATGGGGTATTGACAGCGGAAAGAACTCACGCAACAACGTTGAATGAGCATTTGAATAGTTTATACAAGATGTTTCGGTACAATGAGCAACGTAATTTACGATGTTCATGTCGCGACGAGGACGGTAATAAGATGCGAGACCGCAGGTATGGCGAAAATTAAAAAATAAAATAAAAGTATTTACACCCACATTTGTAACAGCCAGTTGCCATGCACCGACTGCAGTAAGGGGTATTCGAAAGCCCTACTTTCATTGACTTCCAATTTGTGTTTTTTTTTAAAAGTATTGATAATGCATTGTAAATAGCACCGAAGGATAGAAATTAAAATTATTTTACCCTTATGACCACTACGAAGAGCTCAATGTGTTTCGACATTAAACACGGCAACATTTTATCATAAAATTTTGGATACACTCGTTATCACAGAGTTTTGGCCACCCAGGTCATCTAGATCAAATCCAAGGACCATGACATTAGACATAACATATCATAACGCCTCTATTCCCGGAGGGATTGGCCTGGTATGTTTAAGTCCCATTAACAGGTGGTGTAAATAAAAAAAAATAAAAAAATTGTCGGAGTGGCATCGGCGGAATCGGTATTTTCAATGCCTGTGACGTCACAGTAGGCGTTAAAATGTTAACACGCTTGGTTTCAATACAAATATTTACAGTTACGTTATGAAAAACCAAAACATGCGAACCACTAGCAACGAGTTACTCTATCTATAGCCTTTCTCAATAAAAAACCTATTCAACACTTAAAGATATTTTCTCAATTGGTGGAATTGAAAATTTACTCCTACTCTATTATTTGAAGCAAACTTCATAGTGGCGTAAATTTTTCCTTCTTTTTTCTGAGAGGTGTTATTTAATTTACATTTTTTTTAATGGCATCCGTTCTCATGGGAATATCGGGATAAAAGCTAGCCTATGTCCTTTCTCAGACTCTAGCTAGACTATCTGTGTAATTTCGGGTAAATTGGTTCAGTAGTGTTGACGTGAAAGCGAGACAAGTAGACAGACAGAGTTACTATCGCATTTATAATATTACTATGGATTATTATAGGTATGTAATCAAATGGTTCTGATGGTCAATAATTTTACTCTTTCCATACTTCTCCCCCCAGTAGTGAGTTAGTGAGATTAACATAGGTTGATGGCGATAATGATATAATTACCTTGTGTGTTTATCACTCAGTTGCACAAAGATTTTTTAAAGACGACATTTGCTAATGAGACATTAAAACTTTAAAGTTCATTAAATTTAAAATTGGAACACAAAATAGTTCTAGCTAATGTCTCTTTAGCATTGATAGGGTGCTAATGTCGTTTTGTGCAACGTAAAAACTACGCTAAGGTGTTCTTTTGACACTTCAATAAATAAATTTAATGGAGCATTAGGGATAATGCCGACATTAAATTTTAAAGTTCGTTTCTGCAACTGGGTGTATGATCAACAAGATAGTGATCTGCACTGATAGATAACGCTGTGTTAACGAAGCACGATGTGGTGAAATTTAAGAAATAGCTATCATGAAGTCAAAATATGAATAATGATAAGATGTGCTATTAATATTCTTATCTACAAAATCATTCCGTCCACCATATCCCCTAGCGTGATTCCCCGGGGGATCCTGGTGAACTAAGAAGTTCATCAGGTTCCCCTGACAGCAGATTCATAATGAAGCCCAATTCAAGCCTTCCTTAATAGGCAGTATGACATAAATAATGTTATTGACATAAATATTTGCATGCTATAGACTATGGCTAAATAGGTTTAAGCGACTTAATTTATAATTATCACAATAACTCTGTAATTACCCTATTTATTGCAAATAAATGATTATTATGATTTTTCCCGGAAACCGAGAATCGAACCTGGACTAAGCAATGTTATAAATTTTTTCATTGTGATTATTGTTGGTCTGAATTGTTTACAGAAATAATTTTTTTCAAGTTCAAATCGCGGTTCCTGAATTTTTTGTTTTAACTCTCAGTATAAATTGAGCTTAACGTTATGAATCTGTGATCAGGGGATCTTGATAAACTTCGGAGTTCACCAGGATCCCCTGTGGCATCAGGCTGGGGGATCCTGGTGGCGGGAATGGTCAATATTCGTTCTTTAGGATAGGAGCCCGGTTCCTCCGTGCCGAGGCAAGTATCAGAGTCCCACATACCAACCCGGAAGGACGATATCTAAAAGCATTTAAACTCTTCGTCAAAAAAAGGGGTTGGCAGCGCGCATGTCTCAGTGAAATCGCGTCTATGGTGACTGATTACCACCAGACAGTACTCTTAACACCGTACCTATGCTTGTTTATCCAAAGAACATAAATATCCAATGATTTTTGATAGCTCATATTGATAAATCATCATAAATAAAGAGCTTGAAATGGTTTATACGATTTGGCTAATGGATCACGGCCGTTCTTAGTGCTGGCCGTTATTGCAACAAATCAGCATTGTGCTCACGGGTTGGTGTTTCGGCGTGTATTTCCTTATGTGATCCAACATGCTTGAAGGCCTTTGCGCAGCAATAGGACATGAGGCTGATCGGAAATCGGATCATAATTCATGTTTTGACTTTTGCTGGCTAAGCTGATCCCTTTGCTAAACCAATAGTTACCTATGTCAATTTAATTACAACTCTCACAGTTATTCTACATTACATTTTCCCATGTACTTGCAATCGCTCAAGCATGGGAGAACATAAATTAATCATGTCTAAAGAAACCGTTTGATTGACAGCGAAATAATCGCGAGACGCATGCGCATGAGCGGAGAGCGTCCGTCAAAGTCAGGCGCATCCGGCGATCGCCGGAGCATAGACTGTAGGGTCTACAAACTTTAGCTATGTTGCTTCGTCCTGGAAAACAGTGACAATGCATTTTGAAATCCTATCCACAGTAAAAATCAATACCATAACCATAATAACTAACAAATATGGATTTACATAGCGTCCGAGATAGTGCAAATCCGCGTAACAAGCATTGGATAATTCCGCGTATCTGATACACTTAGCCAATTTGAGTTTTCACGGGCAATCCACGCTAAATAAGCAACATATTAAATAAGCGGACTTTTCGTGTGGTAGATTCGCGGATTTGCACTATCCCTGACGATTACCTCTGCATTTGACGACCGCCATAATCGAAATTGCATGCCGATTCGTTTCCAGGGCGAATCATAAATGGGTGCGTGAATGTCCGACATCTAGTGTCCAAAAGACAATATGCTGCAAAATTTGGGCTAATTAATAGCTGTGACCATTATTAGTTATTATTACTATCCATACTAATATTATAAATGCGAAAGTATCTCTCGCTGTCTGTCTGTCTCGCTTTCACGTCAAAACTATTGAACCAATATAACCGAATTGGTACACAGATAGTCTAGAGCCTGAGAAAGGATATAGGCTACCTTTCGTCCCGATATTCCCATGGTAACGGGTGCTATGCGGGTGAAAGTTAAAAAATTTAAATAACGCCTCCTAGATAAATTAAGGACACATCGCCACTGTGAATTTTGCTTTTAATAATAGAGTAGGAGTAAATTTTCAATTCCACCAATTGAGGCTACTGTTCCAACTTGAAAAAATCTTTGAGCATTAAATAGCCTATTTATTGAGGAAGGCTATAGGCTACATACCATCACACTATCTCAAAGTAAGAACGAAGTCGCGGGCAATAGCTAGTAATTTTATAAATATTTTATTTAATGATCAGATCTTAGCATAAATAAGCATATGTGCAACCAGTGCAAGTGGAGATAGATAATGCTCTATTACAGAAATTCCAACATTATGGTAGCTTTTCTTTTTTATCAGCAGTTGCAGCTTTCTGTTCTTCCCCCAATAAATCTTTTACTTAAAGTAATGCATGTTTTTTTAGGAGCTCGGTGGCGTAGTTGTTAATACGCTTTAGCTTTCGATGTCAAAAACAAAGTTACCTTCGCCACGGTCAGGCCTCGGATGGGTGGCCAAAGCTTTGTGATCTCGTATTCCTCGGTGCTTAGAAAGCACATTAAGCAGTTGTTCCTGGCCGCTATTGCAGCCGCATTTACCCACCAACCCGGTTTGGGCCAGCGGCATGGTTCTATAAGGAAGCCTGTGCCCAGCAGTGGGACGTATATAGGCTAAGAGGGACATTTGTACTATGCCCGAAGAGATTTAACATCTTACGGGAGTGGTTATTGACACCTCGGCTCACCTTCGGGCTTGAATATGCCGTGATGATATTCTATGTGACGACCTCCGTGGTCGAGTGGTCTGTACGCCGGTCTCAAGGCGTCGCCATCTCGAGAGGTCCTGGGTTCGATCCCCGGTGGAGGCAAATGTTTGGGTGATGAATTTTCATTTGTTCTCCAGTCTTGGATGTTTATATATATTATATTCAGGATATTTATATGTATTTATCAATTAAATATATTTGTCCGTCATCTAGTATCCGTAACACAAGCAGCATTAGTTGCTTAAAATGGGGCTAGTTGAGAGGTGTGAATGTTTAAAAAAAAATATGCCGTGATGACATACTATGTTATTGATTCGCACGCAACGAGTCATACTCAACTAGTTGTCTTGGAACAACTCAGCAAGGTGATAAATAAACTCGCTTATGATTAGCAAATACCCAACAAACTTATTGTACCCCCACCCCTCCCCTTGGAGGTAATAAATAAGAGACTTATTGTTTTCCGATACCGTCTGATAGAAGTTGCGGAGCTTCTTAAGCGGCTCACTAAACTAGGTTAATATCACGATCTAGATTTTCTTTTACTTTATAAAAGTTTTTGGAAAATCAAATTACTTTTTTTTAGCACAAACGCGGTGTAAAATTTTTCCTATGCGCCAAAAATCCGCTGTATAGAAGCTTGCATGTACTTTTATATGATAACTTTTACAGTCAAGGGTTGTAATAACTGCGTGTTCATGGCTTTTATATAGCTTCTTTGTGCTATTTGGGAAATATTACGAGTACATTTTCGTTACAAGTAGGTACCTATTGTTTGTGTGAACACAGTTTCTTAACGAAAAAAATTAAAAACCAACAATCGCATTCTAGTCGGGGTTTCGATAAGTACCTTGGTATGATCTTGTATATATTTCCGTAATATAATTATATTCCTTAGAATATAATAAAGAATATAGTTATCATTATAAAAAAATAACCTGATCCTAATATCTATCAAAATTCATTTCCTAGGAATTGATCCTGGATTGGTCCTTTTCCTAGATTTAATACATTTCGGGTAAAATATATATTACTGCAAAATAATTATTTTGCAGCTAAACTAATTATATTGCTGCCCAAATAATTATTTCGCTGTCCAACTAATTATTATGCTGACCAAATAATTATTTTGCTGCCCAAATAATTACTTTCCATAAATAAACATAGTATAGGAATAAAGTTATACTATTGGGTCCTTACCTATGAAATTGGTGTTTTTATTCTGTCTTAGTATTTTGTCTGTAACTATTAAGATTCAGAGTTTTCCTTAAAAATAATTACCTCGTCTAAAAATAGATTATATTTTTTAGCTCTTTTGATTTGTTTTGATAATTTTTTGTATGTTTAATTGTGTTAAAATTGGACACGGAGACAACTCTTTTTAAGTGCCTCCCGAATACATCATTTTATTTGCATTCACTTAAAAACGATAAATAATTTTTATGAAGTGAGATATTACACATATTACTAAAGCTTATCTAATGATACATGCCAAATATTATTATCTCTCGATTTGTCGTTGTGAAGAAAACTGATAAAATGTTAGTATGGAAAATGCAGAATTCCCCATAATCTCCATACAAAACACCGATTTCCGAGGTAAGGACCTAATATAATAGAGATTCATTACTAGGTATCTTACAAGGATTATCATTTTGAAAGCGACCCTTGTTCTTTGACCCGCAGTACACTCAGTCCTACAATTATGTCACTAAGCTTAATCTAGTAATTATACTTTAAAGACTAAACATAAACTGTATTGTAACTATGTTCCGGTATATAATTATATTCCTAGGGATATATAACTATCTTCTGCGACATTTATAAGAGATCATGACTCAATAAGAATATTTATGTCCTGAGTTTCCTGACATTGGATGTTTTGCAATATTCAATGTTCACACTACGCCAGTATTATCGGTCACATACAGTACATTAAGCCAGCCATTTCTGGAATGCCTTTAAATTATATTTAGTTTAATTTTAAAGTATTGAAAAAGCAATAAAGATTGAAGAAAATCAATAAGCATTAGAAAGTAATTAAGGCTTTTATTGCACCAAATATAGACTATTTAAAAACAGTACGCAAGGGATCTGATTGGTCCCATTAGATGGAGGTATCTCTATTAGAGTGTAAGTGTGTGTGTGTGTTGGTGTGTGCGTCTCTCTCTCTCTCTCTCTCTGCCTCTGTGTGTATGTGAAAACGGGAATAAAAATGAAATGTTTACAAGCCAAAGCCCAAAGAGTGGCGAGAGAAGGCCAAACTCCCCCAAAATTGTCTAATGTAGAGGTCCTTAACACCTAAGGAGTGGACGTCTATGGGCGAATGATGTATTTTACTACGTGCTTTTATTTTTGAACCCTGTTCGTTTGAACCCTAATCAAATAACACTAAACATCGACAGTGAAGGTTATACACTCGCGTTTATACGCATTTAATTTAATAATGTTATTAATGAGTAATTAGCCAGATTGCCAGGTTGTAGTCTTGTAGCCAATGTGCATACACCGTTAGGCCACACCTGCGTGGTAATGAGACCCGTTTACACGGCAGCGGAGACGAGCCGGTGTAATGGGGTAACCCATCAATCGCCGCGCCTCGATACAACACCGCGCTAATAGTGGGAGACGCGGCTTTATACACTAGACTTACGGTTTGTTTAGTTTTACTCGGCAAAGATTAAAATACAAACTTATCCACCTTAACACCTTAACCACCTTAACGTAACATAACATATCATCACGCTTCTTTCCCGAAGGGGTAGGCTGAGGCGTTACTACCCACATTTCGCCAGATATGTTAAGTCCCCATGTAACAGGTGACGAGCCTGTTGCCATGCACCGGGCACAATGTGAACTCTAGATAAGTTTTATTCAAACTCTGTGGTGCATGCGATGGGATCGAACCCACTATTCCCGCGGGCTCTCGACGAGTGCTCCGTCCGTCCCAACTCGGCCAACAACCACCTTAACAAAGCATAAAACACTTCTCGTCTTAACTCGTCTCGTGTCGTTTCGCCTCTCGCTTTTCCTCTATTGTAAATTCTACTGTTGTAGTAAGTCTAATTCTTCATGGTCATTTAACTAACAAACGCCCTCTGCTAGATAAAGGGATCTCCATAATGATCGGTTTTATACAGCCGCATCCCGAGATCCCCCATGGCATTGGCTTGATGTGGTCCACCTCGTGTTCGTTCTACCATCATTGCTGTGGAGCCAACATGTGTCCGCCACACGAGAATGACTTGGCTCTTACCGTGGCTCTAACTGTTTGATATTCTTATGACCTTATACGTCATTTAAGCTAATGGTCATTAACGAATTTAAAAATCATCTTTATTGGTATTGAAATAAGTGTTTGATTTTTTTTCTAAGTAACCATTAAATGAAAGACCATTTAATGAAAGACTCTGAGTGCCGTTAGACAATTATTTCACAATAATTTAAAGTCGCCATTTTATGATACTATAATGAATGCAATCAACGCAGTTCTTTAAATCACAAAAATTCAATTCACAATTTCGCCGTTCTATTATACCAAAAGTGCGGAATAGTTCCTTTAATTAGATGACTTTTGTTTTACCTAGGTCATTTACTTAAGTTGAAAGTTGCATTTTTTTGCAAACTGCATTGCAAATATTGCAATCTATTCTTCTTAGCTCTTGATTCCAAACGGCACATCCATAAACTTTCACGGCTGTGAGTGTCATCAGGTAATTAATAGCCGTTGTGCCTTCGGATTGATGCACCGCTGATTGCCGTGCGAATGGCTAACTGGGAGTACTTAGGGCCACAGATAAAGCATCACATTACAATAGTACAAAACGTCTTATGTCTAGGGAACAAGAGGTCTATTCCCGTGCACTTTTGATTGACTTATTTTAAGACAGCATTCCTTTGGATGCAGTCGTTGAAGTAATAGGTTCCTGAATATTGTTAGTTTGCTGATCGCTTTTGTCAGATTTGCCACCGATTTGGTGCTGTTGCAACTAGGAAAGTACTCGAAAGGCTTATTCTAGCTTTTCTTTATTTGAAAACCGTTCGTTTTCATTAAAACTAAATTGTTTAGCTGTAAAACCGTATGTCATAGTCTTATAACGTTTCTTCAGGTATCTTTCTTTAGAACGTCAAGTTATGACTAACGTTATAGCAGAGTTTTACTTCCATTTGTCTTAACAATTTCAGATTGTAGATTGGTAGTTGATTTGATTTTTTTTATAAGTAAATACTGAGTCAATTGATATTGAATTTTTTTTTACCTTCATCGATTTTGCGACTAATAATCGATTAATCAATAGTTTCCGGCGTTTGATATGATTAACCGATACCTTTGTAAAGAATGTGGAAATAAGTTTATAAGCAAAAACTCTCGTGTTTTGGCTTATCATAATGATTGATTTGATAATTCCTTAGGCAGTAAATCAGCAGTGGGCTAGTTAGTAAATCAGCAACAGCGTTTAGGAGCCGTTCATCATATTGTGGCCTGCGGCTTAATAGCAAAGAGCTAAACGTTATATGAATAGTGGTTTTATTTATAACTAGCTTTTACCCGCGACTTCGTCCGCGTAGAATAGTTACTTTGAGATAGTGTGATGGTAGGTTGGTATTCCGTCAAATTGGAACAGTAGCCTGAATTGGTGGAATTGAAAATGTACTCTTACTCTATTATTAGTTCATAGTGGCGTAAATTTGTCCTTAATTTTTCTGGGAGTCGTTATTTAAATTTTTTAACATTCACCTGTATGGTAGCCTGTATCATGGGAATATCGGAATAAAAGGTCCTTTGTCCTTTGTCCTTTCTTAGGCCCTAGACTATCTGTGTACCAAATTTCAGTTAAATTGGTTCAGTATTTTTGACGTGAAAGCAAAACAGACAGACAGATAGAGTTATTTTCGCATTTATAATATTATTATGGATACTGAATGAAGATTCCAAGGGACTTTCGTGTTAAGTGGGTTAGTTTCCTTCTTTTATAGGCTACTACAAACATGCCATCAATCAAACCTTTTGCGGGGTGGAGTCAGATATCTGGCTGACATACTTCTTCTGCTTCTTCTACTCTCATTACTAACTTTATATGTACCTATATGCCTATTGGTTTTGACTTGACTCATTTTAAGAACGTCCCCGATTTGATCGCACGTTCACCTAAATCATCCACCTTACCACCATCTTCGTTATTTTTCGCCCTATATACCTGCCTCGGGAATCTCCTTTTACACAAATAAGCATTCCTTTTTTTATGTACCGTTAAGATATTTATGGTTTTCCATTCGACTTTTCTTGACACTTGAAACCAGGCTCTATATCAGTACAAGCGACTCTTTGCTGTTATTGCGCTCTTCTCTGGCCATTTTCTCTTTGTTTCTGTTTTTAAACTAACCATCTGTCTCTGTTTTCAATATTTTTGATCTCCAATTTTATTCCTATCAGAGTCAGCGTCTGGAGCGGTTGTCTCGACGCTAATGAATTATAAAAATATTATCACACGTCATTTACTGACCCAACGGCCACCGATGATAGTGTAATGTGTCTTATGCTGGTGGCTTTGGATCTCTTTCAAATGGCTTCATTCTCTATTCGACCCTAGAGAGAAACTCCCAGAATATCACTCTAAAAGACTTTTGAATTTGAATTAAAAAAGTTCCACGGAAGCCAATTACTATACCCTTAAAAGAACTAGGGATAAATATACTTACGGTATACAAGAATACGCGTTCATATGATAATGCATACATACATCCATATACACAAACCTCATTTACATCGGAGTAACTGAGCGGGCGCAGTTCCACAAGATGAAAATATTGTAATGAAATGGCTATCGAAAAACTATAGCGACCTCTCAGTGTATTGACGAATACACTTGCCTTCGTACTGTGGACACCATATAAACTATAACACGTGCAAAGAAATAAGAACTTTATTCCAACGGAGAAAGGTATGTATTCAGTATACAGTTCTTATGTATGTAGTTTACTATAGAATACAAATGTGTACGTTACCTTTTTATTTGTTGCGTTCGTGAATATTCAACATTGATTGTGTTTGTTGTTTTGCTGTGGTAACCGGGTTATAAGTGTCTTGACAGTAAATAGCTCTAATTTCATTTGGGATACCTAAGATGGAGCTGTAAGTACTAAAATTACCTACTCGTATCAATAAATAATTTTCACAAATAAATTAGCACAGTAAACTTCTAACAGGTCGATCTCACCATTAGGTGATTGATTACGTATCGTCATCAGCCTATATACGTCCCACTGCTGGGACAGGCCTTCCTCATAGAGAAACACATGAGGAGTATGGGCCGTAACACCACCACGCTGGCCCAATGCGGGTTGGTGGGTAGAAACG
Source organism: Parapoynx stratiotata (assembly GCA_910589355.1). Lineage (NCBI taxonomy): Eukaryota > Metazoa > Arthropoda > Insecta > Lepidoptera > Crambidae > Parapoynx > Parapoynx stratiotata. The sequence goes on from OU342463.1 coordinate 934,702, forward strand.
GTCACAAATGCGACCGGAACCAACGGCTTAACGTGCCTTCCGAAGCACGGAGGAGCTCGAGATCACAAAGTCTTGGTCACCCATCCACGGCCTGACCATGGCGAAGGTAGCTTTGTTTTCGATCGAAGCCAAAGCGCACTGACCACTACGCCACCGAGCTCCTCCATTACGTACGTCTACGTCTTATTACGTATAGTTAGACATAAAAAATGATAACAGAAGCCAAAAAACATTTTTTACAATTGCAAAAGCTGTATTTAGTAGAGTTGAACCAAAAACATTTGGCTTACGTATCTGTGAAATTTAATCTCTTCTTTTCTTTATTATGCACACCAAATTTATTATTTATGTTAGAAAAATGATTTGATACAGCCTTTTATACAGCCTCGTGAGAAATACCCTGAAATCCTCTTAACAACTAGGCACTTAAATATCCATGTCACTCTTCTAGCACCGGGCGTTCTCTACAGAACCGCAAGCTATAAACGTCAATATCAGAGAAACAATTCGCTCAAAAGTGCCGATAGCTTGCAAATATCCAGAAGAAACAGGCAGAACTGGTGCAATAAACCCGGGAAGGGCGTATTTCGTGCCGACGATGACATAAATACTCATTTGCGAGAACAATATCCGATATTGAGTGAGGCCTGTCTTGCTACATACACTGCTGGCCGAGGGTATAGGAATAACTCTTCTTTTGTAATTTTTTTACATTAAAGCCATAGTAAAATATACCAAAAAACACTAAATCAAGTTTCAATCTAGATTTAATTTCCTTCAAGTAGGCCTTAAAATGTTAAGTACAATCAAAAGTATGTCAGAATAAAGTTGTTAAAATTTGTTAATATTTTCTTGACATGCCATTGTTTAATGTACAAAAAATAACTACGTCAAAAATCAGAACAGAAAATTTTAATTTATCTTCAATACCAAACAATGCAATAGTTACCTTTGCGATAAATACCTCAAGATCAATGTTAATAAACGCCTATTTATTTAACATAACATATCATCACACCTCTATCCCCAAAGGGGTAGGAAGATGTGTTAAACACCCACATTTTGCCAGATATGTTAGGTCCCCATGTAACAGGTGGCGAGCCTGTTGTCATGCATCGGGTACAATGTGAGGCAAGCGATATTCACAATGAATTAACAGCACATGAATTATTTATTTAACAGCTGTCATAATATAACATCAACGTAGACTAATTCAATTTTGTTTTTCAAACACATTTAGGATGGTACGTCTTTTAATTATGCAAATCAGCTAGCGTTTTAAATGTCTGAAACTTATTATATTCCATTCACAAGCACTCCTTACTAACTTTGTTCTCGAAATAAAACCTCGTTATTGGATATAAAGTTGGGAACACACAGTACTTTTAAAAATTCAATAGAAACTTTTAATCCAGCGGCGGATCCGGTGCACTTTTTCTCGGCGTACAGTGTACGGCGGTGTTTATTCTTTGGCCTACTACGAGCCACAATAGATGTGTGTAACCAGTATCTTCGGTATGAATATTGTTTTATTGGAAAGTGTAGGTGTGAGAGTATGAAGAGTTTTATGCCGGGCGTAGATGAGGTATTTCAAGATTGTATTCTGTGTGGGAACATTTCGTTAGAAGCTTTTTTATATATAACACAAATATTTTCTTGTATGCGAATCGCTTATATCTTGATCTTACGACAGTAAGCTACGTGGACGTGGAAATAAGTATTATAAGAATTAAAAATAAAAAAAAGTAACAATATATTTATTGTGTGTGTGTGTGTGTGTCGTTAAAGTGTGTACAGTTTGACGAGAACTTTATTAGTATGCTAAACACTCTTAAACCTTAATTAAAATATGCGACGCCCGCAGTTTATTTCTAAATTCCGAATTACGTATAAACAAACCTTAGGCAACGCCATTAACCCCCCAAAAAAATTAAATTTAAATTTCGAACTCCGTTCAAAAAGGCATATTCAACCGACAAGCGACCTTCCCAATACCTTCTCAGCCAGCCATATTTATCTGTTAGCTGGCACGTGTGTACGTGGAATACGCGGCACAACTCAAAATTTGTCTTACAGTTTACAGCCATATGCAGATCGCGGACGGCACGAAACTTGACTCAGGAGCGAGCGGTGTAGTTCGTTTGTGTGATTGACGATTTTGGGTGAGGGAAGGGGTTTTCGAACGTCTTTTGTTTGTTGGTATGTTTAATGTGTAATGAAATGTATATGTGTCATTGTAGGTAGTTGCTAAAACTTGATAAGCTTTGATGGTTGTACCAATGCTATACATGGTGTTATGCATCGGCAGTACTGTAGACATGTTTTGCGATTTGAACTTTAATACGTCCGAAATAAGGCCATTTCTGATCTGTCTGGCGTTTTAATTTAATCATAGTCACTTTTTATCAGGTAACCCTGCCTGACAAGAAGGAAACTCTTGTCAATCAAAAAACTTTCCTAATTTGAATACTCGTAAGGTTCGTTTTACATTGTGCTACATGGCTAAGGGCTCGGCCTCTACACTCTACACTACCCTGTAACTGTCTCATATATATTTCTCTAGGTATCTCAAAATCTCTATTTTAAAATCTCATGTCAAGATAAGTGTACAAAGGTAAATTATTAATAGTGTGTTAAAATGACGAACTAGGCCATGCCATGACTAAAAGCAGCAGTAGCCGAGTTGGGACGGACGGGACACTACACGTGCGAGAAGCCGCGGCAATCGCGGGTTCGATCCCACCGATTGTACCACCGAGTTTGAATAAAACTTATGTACAGTTGATTGTGAATATCACTTGCCTCATATTGTGCCCGGTGCATGAAACAGGCGCGCCGCCTGTTAAATGTTACCCACATTTAACACCTCTGCCTACCCCTTTGGGGAAAAAAGCGTGATGATATGTTATGCCATGTTGTTAAGCCATGCCACTATAAAAGCGGGATAGAAACAAAACGCATCACATTATACCGCCGCAAGCTAACATAAAATCTGAAATGCCATCGCTGCCGCTGCATGATTATAACACGCATGGTGGCGCAATTCACGAGCGGCAGCGATTAGCGGTTTTGCCAGCGAGCTGGAAAGCACAGGATAAAAGCAATTTCACCTTAACTTGCCGATCGCAGGAATAAATAATACTACGAAGAAATGTTATTTATCTCTGATTTATGTATGGTGGCAGAGTTTCCACAGTCGAGCGTTCAAGCTCACCAATTGATTGGCAAATACTATCAGTTACACCAAACGCCACTCTCTTATCGCTCGCCCCCGCTCCCCAATACCAACTGCTGCGAACAAAGATCCAGATTTACATAAAAACTGTTTAATCGTAACTCGGCCGGCTATCGCGATCTGAACATATTATCATAAATTAATCCAATAAGGATTTGAGACGATCAATTTATCTACATTATGCGCGCGCGCAGGATAAAAGTACAGTCTGCGCAAGTTATGGCGGCCATTAGAATTTCACCAAGTTTTGGCACTCCAAGTTATCTGTTTCCTGAATGGGTTTCTCTCATTAAGATGTTGGTTAAATTGTAATGTTAAAATTTTGTACTAAATTTGGTCGATTTTGGCTGTTTCGAGATCATTATTCTGAGGACTGTCGCCAGTCAAATCGCATTTATTCAAAATTTTGCGTGGAGTGTACTCGATAAAGCGCGAAGTTGTAAGAACCGTTAACATCAGGATGTTAACTATACCAATAAAACAATTTTTTTTATGTCTATTTGTAGAATTTTCTGAAAAGTAAACTAGTTATCATAAGGAAAGACGATGCCCAACTACTAATCGAAAAAGATAAGAATCTCATCAATGTGTTTGGAAAAGCGCCCGTGACCTACGCGTAATATTTAGAATCAAGTTGTAAAATGGAGCTTTAAGTTAAGACGTTTTAAAACATTTTATGTATTTTCATTCGAAATAAAAAATATTCATGAAGCAGCACTCGACCGTTAAGGAAATCTCAGTCGAACCACAAGTATATAGCAAAATTAGAAGTGAAAGAAGGAGACTGGATAGCCATGTACAATCTGTACAAATACTATTATTCTAAGCTATATTTATTCGAAACTACTTAATTCCTACATAACTTAGTTGAATAAATTATTTTCTGAACACTGATTACTGTCCATTTTGGTAAGTTTATATTTGTAGCTGGCATAATGTCTAGATACTTGACAAGTCCTTAAATATTAGATGTTATGGGCTACTAACGGGAACAATGGCTTTTTAGTTCATTTGAAAATATGGAGCAACATTGGATTGTGTCTAGTCATTGATTCTAGTCACTATATTTGGCATTACTTGGAAGCATATTTGTTTTCCAGAGCATACAATTAATTACAGTCATACTAATTACCTCTGACCTTCAAAAAGAGACATGGAAGTCACCCCGAGCCACCTCATGGTCCAGCAGGGAGGAGGCTAACCTACCGGCGCGTGATATATTTTAGAAAGTACCTATCTCCATATACACATACATACATACATACAATCACGCCCTTCTCCCATAGGGCGCAGATTACGTCTTTCCACTAATTACTGCACTACAATCCTTACATAAGTACTTATCTCCTTGGTCCCATCTCCTAATCTTATAGTTTAGTGGATGGATGAAGTAGTCTTTCCCTTTAATGATTTTTGAAAACAAGTTTCAAGACCTTGCTAATTCATACATATAATCGCGACTATTATCCCCTAAGGGTTTGTCAGAAACTAGGCAAAAGCATCGCAAGAGTACTCCACTGCCATAGTCCGCGCTTCACCAGCAGTGACTGCACGCAGCGTGACAGGTGGTGAGCCCGTCGCCGCTTTAAGCTGTTGGATGTTGTGCAGTTCTAAGTCCATTAGTCGCCTTTACGACACCCAAAAGGAAGAGATGGGTAAGAGTATTCTTTTAATGAGCCGCTACCAGACGACTTATGCAACTAATCTTTACACATTTTTTATTTTCGAAACATTACTCGATTTTTTAAAATAAAATAAAGTTCCTTAATTAATTCTGCGGGCCAACCGCGAACTGCATCAAATATAACATATATAAATTTATAGAGTATGTATCTAAGCCTATCGCGAATGGCTATAAAAAATTAAGACCGCAAGCATTATTCAGCAAATAAATAGCAGTTCCAACAACTGAACAACTGAAGTTTTTCACGTCAGACCTTCCGCTGAACTAACTGTCACCACGCAGATAATATAACACAATGAGTATATTTCAAACTGCAAGGGAACTTGACACCAACTCGAAGGAAATGGCATCGGAAGGGGCTGCATGCGACCCGCTTTTAATTACCCCCCGCCCCCCATTCCCACCCCGCAGATAATAAATATGGTCTTCGCACGCACTCATACTGCTCTACTGTAATTGACTTGGTCACTGGTTCCCAAAGATCTGCGCTCTGAGCCCCAGATCTATGACAAAACTCAAAACTGTTTATCAATCATAGACCTAACGGGAAGTGTTGGGTTACAATCGCCTATTGTCTGTAATAATACCTAGATGTGATGTAAGATTTGTATGATTGGAACTGTTAAAGTGAAGTAAATTTTTCCTTGCTATTACGAATGTAAATTTTGGGTCACGCAACTCGAGATCCGAAAATAAATCGTGCAAACTTCTACACCATTAAATTTTTTACGTTTCATGCAAACTGTTGAGAACCACTATCGATCGAAAGATCAGTGCATGGGAAATATACTGATTTTACTACAGCGTACAAGCAATTTCATAGCCTTATGGTGGTTAATAATGGTGATTGAATTCGCTTCCAGTACTTGTGTTTCCTTCTTCCCAAATCCTTGAGACGTTCAAAAAGTCAGAATGCAGGTTGAGAAGGTGAAGGTAGCTGTTGCGGTTTTTTGCCGCACTAGCTACTGTAGTTTTTGAACTCTTATATAATATCAGGTTAGATGCAGCTATTCGTTCGTCTATTTATGAAACAGAGTAACTAATTCTAGTGATCGCAGGTACTGTCGGCCATAGACTAGCCTCCACCTCCTTTGTGCGTTTTTCTTTACTTTTTTGTATTTAAATTGTTAAGACAACTTTTTTATTTTCATAACATAATGTTATTCTATTCACATAGATGTATTGTTTTATTTTGTTAAACTTTTACCGTATTTATTGCCAATAGCCATTTCTAGTTGCAATTAAGCTAAATATTTATCCACATTAATTTTAAAACCTTTCTTGTTTATGTATTATTATTATCTATGGTATATTATGTGTATGTATGCTTGAAAGCGACTGGTGTTACGTAATAACCCTTGTTTATTCACATTGGGTTACTCAATTCATTATATATTTTATTTGGCTGAAAACTCATCAAAAACGGTTCACTGAATTGGACTGATTGTTATCTAAAGTTTTTTTTTTATATTAAGAAAGTAAGCAGTGCCTTACACGCAGACATGTTTTGTGCGTTTTTTTTAAATTTTTATACATGGTAAACATCGTTTTGTACGCATTCGCAGAGCTTTTGAGTGTTAAGGCTGTCTCTGGGGAAGTCTTGAATATTAGGTATACTTAGTCGTTTTTATGTTAATTAATCTAATATTGTTCATGCGTCAAGAGTTTATCGGGTATCATCGAACCCGTTTGTTACGAACCGGCCGTAAGGCCCAAGGAGTCTGTTGTATAATGACTTATTTTCTCTATGATATTGAGCTGCCGCTATTTGTCATTCTTCTTTATGTCATTTTATAATTTTCTGTGCTCTATTTTATACTATTCCGTTTGTACCTATTTAACTTATTATATTATGTTACTCTGAGCTGTCCACTTTTATTTCTATCAGTAACACCGTTTAAACAGTAAAGTTCTAAGCTATCACACGTCTCTTCATCTATAGTATAATGCTTAGAAAAAATGCAAGCCCAATTTGCGCTGGCGCAGTGCGAGAAACTCGCGCATCCACTGTAATTTGAAGCCATAAAGGGCATCCTCGTGATGACAGATCCATCAGAGCCGCCCGCGAAAATTACCAATTTTATGATCCAAAATTGCACTTCTGCGCAATTTTATTGTGCATCCGTATAATGAAAAACTTACGATAATGAACTGTAAACCTGTGTAATAAGAACAAAATTATTTTTTAGTGCGTAAAGATAAACTTGCGCAAGCCTCACGTCTTGAAAGACAGGTGAATGATTGCTGACGCAGTTTTTGTTTGTTTGTTTGTTTGGACGACATGGAGACAGGAAACGTGGGCGTTTTGATTATTTTTTTATTGCACAACGATTATTTGAATGAAATAAAATGGGATTTGTGTTAATTTCGCTTGTGGTGATTGAAATGACAGAGTCAATGGTTGTATTCATTTTAATGGGTTGTGGGAAAAAATCTGCTGTTTGAAGATTGGCTTACACTTTAAGTAAGGTTAATGTTATGGAATTGACTAGCTTTTTTTGATATTCTGTTAAAATGGGTCTTGAATCTACGAGTGATCTGATAACTTAAGCTGAGTTGTAAGTGTTTATGAACATTATGAACAACATGATGTCATGAAACAGATTGAGTTGCGAATGATGAAAAAAGGAACACACATGGATAGGTATCGAGTCGCTAAATGTTTTGTACTTCTAATTTATAATTCCACAACATTTCACTCTTATTTCACTTTGGTCTTTGGTCTTATTTCACTTCGCCTAACATTGTATCGCCGTATTGTTATTTACCAAATCCGACATTTGGCGGAACAATTCGTAATCCCTAAAGTTTGCAGTTACTAAACATTAATTCGCACAAAATAAAAAATCACAAATTATAAAACGGCTACTCGTTTTAATAAGGCAAAGTAACTTGCTTTGTTTTTACAATCAGAATATATTGTATACGTAGCATGCAAGCAGCCATGCAGCATGTAAGCAGCCATGCAGCATGCCAGCAGGCATGAAGCATGCATGCAGGCATGCAGCTGCAAGCATGCAAGATGGCTTCTGTCACGGCTCCCGCGCTCTGGGGCTCCGGGGTCCCACGCGAGTTTATCTACCCAGATGGTTTTTGCTCACCACCGCAGCTTCAGCTTGCTGCCGCCAGCCTCAGTCGCAGCGGCGAGCGTTAAGACCACCTGCTCCTCAGCTCGCGGTAGTCTACATTTTAGACTAGACCTCCAGCAATATATTTATGAAAATCGCATTTAATACAGCAGTTTATGGTCTGTCTATGAACTGGAATAAGTGAATACATGTTTTTTAATCTATTATGATGTCTGTTATAATTTTATTAAATATGATAAATTAAATCACTATCGCCCATACCTACCGCCCTTCGAATTTTGGGAAAGCGGAGCATACCGACCTCTTAACCCCTTGGAGGGCACCGCGAATACTAATGTTCGCAAATAATAGATGTTCTATTGTGTTTTGCTTTGTGCCCCTTACTAGTTAAAAAAAAATTTTTGCTTATGATTTTCATTCAGCAATGCTATTTCGAGGAATCTATAGCTAGAGTAGTAACATAAGATTAAAAAAATGTATACACTGAAAACCTATTCAAATGTAGTAGATAGAGCAAATTTTTTAAACCCTACCAAAATAACAATTAAAATTTATATGTTAACAAATGGCGTACCTACCTAATTAAATGAAAAACTTAACCAAGCTAATTTGGAGGGGGCCATAATCTCGAAAAGGGCGGCCATATTGGTTAGCTGACCCCGCCATAACCCCATCACGCGGAGTCATCGACCTATCACGATAGCCCTAAACGCGCGATTTGCCTCGCGGTGTCACCTCGTCCACATAAACTCCTTACGTTACGTGCTATAGTTTTTTTCCCTTCGATTTTTAAAAAGCCGGCGTCCATATTTATGACAGCGATCAGGCTGGTTGCCTACGCGGCGGGAGCGCGAATAAACCAACAGTTTTATACTGATCGCGTTTTGAATGATGGCGTATTAGTGATTCCGAAATTTGAGAACCCTGCCTTTATCGGCATGTAGATTGTACCCGATAAATCTGTTACTTTATGGCATCAAGTGTTTTGATTTAATTTGAGGGAATTTGTTTCTTGCGCTCGTTTGTATGATTAGAGCGAGGTTGGAGAAGTAGTTCCTTATCTGTCCTCGACCTTCTTCTCATCGTTACTTTTTTTATTTCATATTTAGAATTTTCTTACTTTTCTTCTTTATTAACCGTGTGGTAGCGGCTCTTAAAAAAATACTACCATATCTTCCCTTGGGTGTCGTTAAAGGCGACTAATGGACTTAGAACTGCACAACATCCGATATCTTATAGCGGCGACGGGCTCACCACCTGTCACGCTGAGTGCAGTCACTGCTTGGTGAAGCGCGGACTATGGCAATGGACTGCTTCTGCGGTGCTTTTGCCAGGTCTCTGACTAACCCTTAGGGGATAATAGTTGTGATTATATAGTATGTATGTAGAAGTCGCTCGAGCCGATCATAATAGGAGGATGTCCAGATCTAGGCGTCTCTATGCTGAAATGAACTTCATATTATGATGTATTTATTAGATACCATTATATTGGGTCCTTACCTATGAAATTGGTGTTTTTTTTCTCTCATAGTATTTTGTCTGTAACTATTAAGATTCAGAGTATTCCTAAAAAATAATAACCTCATCTAAAAATAGACTATATTTTTGAGCTCTTTTGATTTGTTTTGATAATTTTTTGTAAGTTTAATTGTGTTAAAATTGGACACGGAGACAACTCTTTTTAAGTGCCTCCCGAATACATCATTTTATTTGCATTCACTTAAAAACGATAAATAATTTTTATGAAGTGTGATATTACACATATTACTAAAGCTTGTCTAATGATAGATGCCTAATATTATTATCTTTGGATTTGTCGTTGTGAAGAAAACTAAAAAAAAAATTAGTATGGAAAATGCAGAATTCCCCAAAATCTCCATACAAAACACCAATTTCATAGGTAATGTTTATCATATTATTGGTATTAATTGTGATAAATTAAGCAGATAACTGCCATGAAATAACATACAGATGAGAAATTGCATTAGGTACTAAATTATTAGCAATTTTTAGTGTGTTATTTTGCAGCATTTCAGGCTTAATACGAGTAGGGTAAGGTGTAGAGTCGAATGTTTTATGATATATGATAGAGTTCACTGATATCCACAACAGCTGCTTGAGTGGTGAGGTGGATGTGTAATCTAAAGTCTCAGGTTCGAATTCCATTAAGGGCAGATGTTTATGTAATGAGTAGTTTGATACATTTGTTTTCTAGTCATGGCTTTAACATTCTCTTAATTAAGGATCTAACGTTTTATAGTACCTACGGTAAACAGCGTGCCAAGTTCTGGTTTCTTTAGATTTCAGGTTATGAATCTTGAGCAGTTTGTCATAAATTAATGGTAATTAATATCATGCAAAAAATATTTGTGTCCTCAGCCTATATTATACGACCCACTGCTGGGCACAGGCCTTCCTCTTGGAGAAACACATGAGGAGTATGGGCCGTCACACCACCACGCTGGCCCTTGCGGGTTGGTGGGTAGAAACAGTCGCAAAGTTTTGGTCGCCCATCCAGTGCCTGAACATGGCGATGGTAGCTTTGTTTTCAATCGAAAGCCAGAATATTAAAAAAAAAATGTTTTTCTTTTCTTTCGGAAATTTTGTGGGTACAGACCAGAACTGTCTGTACCTTTGTTACAGAAATAGAAAAGAAATAAAAGTACTAAACAATCACTCATTACTACTATACATTTATATAACCTGAAAACCAAATGAAAAAGAATGTTTGAATCTTCAATGACGTTGTATGACATTTTATGACATTTTTGTATGAATGAATGAAAAAATGATGCTAATGTAAAGCAAGGGTAAACACTTGCTGAGATTCTTGCCGGTTCTTCTCAGAACAAGGCCTCCTGGTAGTTTTATGAAGGCTGGCGTAGTTTATCACTATCACGAAATTTTGTGAAAGGCTTTTGAAATTCATAAGCATGAGCTAAAACGCATCAAAACTGAAAAAACGCTTTTGAATTTTTAATTGAATTTTTAAAAGTTGGTTCCTTTAATTCATCAGTTAAACTTGTTCCACATTAAAATATGTGAATGCATATTATAACGTTTTTAGCATTGACATAAAAATAAATAATTGTAATAATTACTTTATAAACTAATCTAAGATGGCCCTAGGGATAAAAAGGCCACATTGTTTACGTATAAGACGTTGTTATCTTGTTGTATTGTCATTGTAGATAAGCACATTGGTCGCAGATCTGACGGCCGTTTGCGCCAGAGATGATATTGAGTAGCGAGCGGCTACGTATGAAGTAGGTAGAGGTATCTACTGGGGGCCGTGTTCATAGTAGAAAGGTACTTCAAGATGAAAGGTACTGGCGAAGGGCTTCTTTATCTTTATTTATCCCAATCTGTAACTAATTATTATAATGTTAATAAATATTATTTTCAGAAATCAATCGCTTGACGACTTCTGGTGGTCTGTACATCGGTCTCAAAGCCACCTCGAGAGGTTTTGGGTTCGATCCCCGGTGGGGGCAGATTTTTGTGTGATGAATACATGCATTTGTTCTCCAATCTTGGATGTTTATATATGTATTATTTAAAATATGAATATTTGTATGTATTTTTCTATTATATTAGGTCCTTACCTATGAAATTGGTGTTTTGTATGGAGATTTTGGGGAATTCTGCATTTTCCATACTAAAATTTTTTCAGTTTTCTTCACAACGACAAATCCAGAGATAATAAATATTTGGCATCTATCATTTGACAAGCTTTAGTAATATGTGTTATATCACACTTCATAAAAAATATTTATCGTTTTTAAGTGAATGCAAATAAAATGATGTATTCGGGAGTCACTTAAAAAGAGTTGTCTCCGTGTCCAATTTTAACACAATTAAACTTACAACAAATTATCAAAGCAAATCAAAAGAGCTCAAAAATATAGTCTATTTTTAGACGAGGTAATTATTTTTTAGGAATACTCTGAATCTTAATAGTTACAGACAAAATACTAAGAGAGAAAAAAAACACCAATTTCATAGGTGAGGACCCAACATATAACTATTTATCTGTCATTACTAGATGATCCGTATTTACTTAAAACGGCATAGTTTAGTATACTAGTAGTAGTAGCATTAGTTACTTAAAACGGGGCTACTTGACAGGTGTGATTGTCTGAAGATATTTATTTATTATTTATTCGTAGTATATCCACAGAGATTCGGTCAACCAAATGTGAGTGTTAACACCTCTGCCTACCCCTTCGGGGACTGCGGGATGATACGTTGTGTTGTGTTATTATTACATAATCCTCTGTTTATACGCATTTTGTTACATCTTTGATGCCGCTCGGCTAGAGGATGCCGTATAGATTCGGGCAGTTCAGGAATGATTGCTCTGGAAACTGGAATTCTGGGAGGTTTATGACCAGTCGGCATTTTAGAACTAATTATGTTATGACGTCTGGTTATTATCTATACTAATATCATAAAGAGGTTCAGTATGTGAATTTGTGATGTTGTAGGGGGTAATCTCTGGATCTACTGAACCGATTTGAAATTTTTTTTCACAGTTGGGAAGCTACACTATCCCCGAGTGACATAGGCTATATTAAAAAAAAATAAGGATTGTTACTTCAGCTTCCGTCGACGACGACCTCCGTGGTCGAGTGGTCTGTATGCCGGTCTCAAGGCGGCGCCATCTCGAGAGGTTCTGGGTTCAATCCCCAGTGGGGGCAAATGTTTGGGTGATGAATTATCAGGCATTTGTTCTCCAGTCTTGGATGTTTATATAATTTCTATATATTCAGGTTATTTATACGTATTTATTTATTAAATATAATTATCCGTCATCTAGTGTCCGTAACACAAGCAGCATTAGTTGCTTAAAATGGGGCTAGTTGATAGGTGTGGATGTCTAAGGATATTATTATTATTTTTAGCTTCTACCCGTGCGAAGCCGGGGCAGGCTGCTAGTCATCTATAAATGCCCCAAACGGCACATACCTTTCAAACCACTTACATTAGCTACATTATCTCGGCTCGTAAAACCAGCCACAGTTTTGTATAATAATCTTAAACGGATATAAAATTATATTGGTAAAAAAAATCCTTTTACGATTGCCGGTCGTAAAGGTATTAATGTGAGGTAGTACCGCTACCCCGCGCTCTTATTAGGTACGACACTCGCATTTTAGGGTTAGTACAGTCGTTCGCATATTTGGCGAGACTGATTATTATTTTTTTTTAGTCTGTACATATTAATAATTTTTTAGGGCCTGTATTTTCCGTTTTATATATTTTTATTCGTATTGTTTACAAAAATAATATTTTGGCTAGTTAAGTACTTACCGATATATATTATGAGCAAATAGCAAATCCCATGACATTAAAAAAAAACTAAAAGAACTTTTAAATTTGTTGTATTTAATTAATGATTTTAACTGTGGCTTAGGTAAAGTTATGTACTTACCACGATTCATGATTTCAGCCATTCATTTACCCATTTAAATTTCCTAATATATTTTTTTACTATTTAACAATATTTACAGAATTTTATTTTATCTATCATCTAAGGGATAGAGGAGGAATTATAATAAGTAGGTACAATTCAGGAAGTGTTGGTAAATAGGTAGGTTATTTAATTGATTATAAAATACGACAATATTATAATGTAATTTAACGTATCTTATATGGGTCCGTCCATGTTTGAAAGAATACAAATTTTTAACTGAGAACTCTAATACCTAAATGTTGAGACAAGGGTACGATAAGAAAAACAAAAATTATCAATAATTAAAGTAAAATACTGAGAAAATCTAAAAAACCAAACAAAAATAACAAATCCGTACTCAGTTTTGGCTGTGATACTCATACATAGAAATACCTATCGCCTTCTATCCACAGCCAAAAAAAAAACAAAATATTTCATTTTAACAAACGCACGAAATTTGAATAGTCGGAATCCGCGAACGAGCGTAGGTACTGCAATAGTCGAAACGAAAGTGAGTTACGCGGGAAAAAAGGTAAAAAGCGGGAGGTGCGGTGGGCGGGGGGCGGTGCCGGCCCGCCCCCGAGCGGGACGGAGATAGCTGCACTGCAAGGTCACGACACCGTCTGCTAGTGTACTGTTTTGACTTTGCACTTGCAGGCTTCGAGACAGGTTTTTGTTGATGATTGTACGAGTTTTATTGATTTTTTTCGCTAATAGGAGTAAGGATTACGGATTTGGTCTTTCAGTGTAGATTGAACTTATCAACAAGTTAGAAACTATAAGTTTATAATAAATAAATAAAGGTTATTTAAATGTAGTAAATGAAGAAGAAAAAAATTCTTAAAATTTCTATATAAAAATTACTATTAGATCGCCTTTACTCACTTTTACAACTTTTCAAAGTCATTCATACGAAATAATACATTTAAAGAAGTCTATTTAAAAAGAAATAATCAGAAAGGTCTATAAAAAGTAGCATAGTACACTACAAAATAGCATAGCGGTTGTATTTAAAACGGCGTTCCATCAAAAAGTGCATCGCGAAAGAGCGCGCTTATCACGGTGTGGGACGTTTGATTGAGTGCGGCTAGTTCGAGCGAGCGCCGCGCGGCGCTGCCGGCGAGCGCGCGTCACTCCGGCCGCGGCGGGCGAGCATAGCGCATCGCCGCGCGCGAACTCGCGACACAACCGACTCTCGCATCTGTACAAACATCTCGGATTCGTTCAACAACAAGTGCCCAGGAATTTAAATTACAAAACTCTTACGTGAAGTTACGTGCTTACTTAGGTGCACTGTGACAGCAGTTTTCACGCTCTATCACATCAACGAGCTACGCCACAAACAATAGGGTATGTTAAAGTCTTTACTTTTCGGTCTACCACTCAAAGTGTTCGTGTTTGGTTTGTGCTCAATGTGACGAAGTTTTGTGTTTACAAGTTCACGCGTGCAGGGCTCCGGAAACTTTGAAAACGTCGGCTGAATTCAGTGAGGATGCGGCGACGGCGCGCGCCGGTTCTGTTCACGGCACGTTTCGCGAATGTCCAACACAAAGTTAATATTTTCGCGATGTTATAGTTTTCTCTGTGGGAAGTTGTGATTTGTTACTTTACGGAAAAACACGGATGTTATACACTTTACACTTGTTTACCATTCGGAAATGTGATGTGAGTTTACGACAATCCAATAAGACAAGAGAATAAACTTTCAAGTACATACACTTGAAAAAAGGTAATAATTTGTAACTTTTTTACACCCGGCGATAGTTCTGTTTATGTATTCATCACTAATTAGCTGGAAGTCAGCACTACGGTGCATGCAGAGTATAAAAATGTGTTTAGAATTTAATTATTTCCAACGGCTTTTGTGTGCGATTGCTTGATTTGTGATTTAACATTATTATCGATTTCATTTGAAAAAGTTTATTGAAATACACAACAGATGCTACCTTTTTTGATGCTACCATCTAAATGAATGCAAAAACCTACAAAAACTCATTGGAGCGTAGAAAAAAAGCAAAACATTTCTATTCCATTTTCAAAACTTTTTTCGAACGTCCGCCATCTTTAGTTTAGTAAAGCATTGCATACACCGTCATACACGTTGCAAAGAGTCGCGGCACGTCTATCGGGACGGGACGGCCGGGGGCGGGGCGACGCGCCAGACAGGGACAGCGCATAAACAACACAACACCGTAGACATTTTGAAAATCGAATACTTTCCGATTCTATTACGATTGCATTCCTTCGATTGAGTTGAACAAAACCATTGCACTAATTAATGATTTTTTTTTTAATTCTATATTCACGGTTTTTTATTATGTTGGCTTGATGTCTGTTGGCCATGTTCTAATTTGAAATAATTCACAAGTTTTTCACCCGGTTATATAATTTGGATTTACAATGCTGATGTTAAGCATAAACGCAATAGTAAACCATTAATTTATCAATCAGTAATGTTGATCGTTTTTCAATACCTACCTACATTACTGTTTAGTATTGTAACGCGTCAGTTACCTCCCCGAATATAAATAATGTTATAATTAATTTTACAACTATGTTCCTAATTATATTTAACTGCAGTTCAATATCTATAGGTAAATATATATCGACATAATGTATCAGTAGGTAACAATTTATTTACCTATGTACTTATTAGTTCATCTTTCATTTTTATTTCATGTTACAAACATTTTTCTTTAGGTTTTATTCACCAAAAGATTTTAGTGATGTGCCAACAGTCTACTTTTGTAGGTATACTAATAGTAGTGGGTATCTTACAGCTCTAACATAACCTATTATTTATATACTATCCTAAAACATTTACAAAAACGACAGCAAAATAAAGCAAAGATAGCATGTCTTGGCATGTTATTATGTATCTGGCAATAAAAGTATTAAATAAACTATTTTACCTATTACAATGTCGTTCCACCTACTTGTTAAAAGTGTAGTTTAAAAATGTGATATTATTTTAGTTTATAATTATTATTGGCTAATTTATAATATTTACTTTCAAATGCTATTGTTTTTAAATACTAATAATATATAATGCAAATGTTCTGAGCCACACAATCAAAACAGAAAACTTTTTTCACAATAATATCTATTAAAACCTACACGTCAAGTTTTTTTAAATTTAGGTAGTACACTTAGGGCCACTTGCAGGAAATTTTATACCTAGTTTAAATCTCGATTTTGTATATTTTTGACATCTTATGTCAAAAATTGGCAAGTATAGTAAAATTAAAAAAAAATGACAAAATCGTGTTTTAAATCTCGATTTAAAATTCCTGGAAGTTGGGCCTAACAGATACTGTCAAATCCTGACATTAATCGTAATTTAGCGTACACAGCATGTTCATAAAGACAATTAAAAAAAAATTCAATCCAGAGAAAAACTTAAAAAAAAAACACATACTTAATGATTTTAATTATACATTCATTTTGAGGGTGATTTTAACAGCTCTTTTATATGCCCAAAAATTTACTAGTAAAAATGTATAACAAGCGGGATATAGCAACATATTGCTATGGGTATGGTTTTAAACTAATTTTTATAATTTAAATTAAAATATTTAATAATGGTATGGAGGATAACCGCATCCCCGCAAAAGTGTAAAACAAAAATATACGACATACAGACAAATGTAATGGCTCTTCATTGAAAGTAACTTATGCTTCGTTTTATGCTAGCTATCCTATATTTTAATATTTTTGTGTAATGAGAATACTTCATATTACGTAACTCTACTAAACTCATCTCATTGAGAATTTGTTTTACAAGAACAAGGTTAATTTATAATTAAATATTTACATTCTAATATTGGTATTAAAACCAGTGTTTCGCATATAGATGTTAGAGACATGCTCAGATTTGATCTCACAAATGAAATTGATGTGTTTGGCCTTGGCTATCTGTTTAATTAAGTCAGAATTAATCATTACGTTTACTTATTTATAAAACTTTGTAGTGTAAATACTTCGAAATAACCTAAGAAACATACGGAATTTAATTAAAATAACCAGTTTCATTACATTGTTGCATTGAGATGTAAAACTACATACCTAATCATTTGTATTGCTAAGCAGAGAAAATACCTATAAAAATATGCCCTACAGAATTAATTCACTAAATCTAAATTTAGTGTTAAATTTTTTGACAAAATAACTACTGAGAAGAGAAAAATTAAAAATTAGTTTTTAATCGTTTTTTATAATTTGACGACCTCCGTGGTCAAGTGGTACGCCGGTCTCAAGGCGTCGCCATCTCGAGAGGCTCTGGGTTCTGAATGTGTCCAGTTGGCGAAAACCAATGTGATTTAAGTTTTATTATGTGGACATGCTAAAAATTTTGGCGTGTCCAGAAGTCCAGATGGCGAAATATGAAATGGTTTTAATTTTTTGTTTCGTCAAGTCGACACACGTTTGCCAAAGGCCGACCTTATCAAAATATATATGAATTTCGGACGCTCTTAGGATTTTTTTTCTTTGTTCCTTGTTTATTTGCTGTGGAGAATTAGCGCCGCAAGAAACTCAGATTAGTAAAAAAATTATAGCTCAATTCGGCGCATCTTTATTCTTCTCAATATGTGCCTGTTATGTTGGATGTTGTAATAATATCTATTATGAACTTATCAAATTTTTCATCCATTTCTTTTTTTGTATATAATAATTATATTTACACACATAATAACAATAACGTCACTTTCAGCCGATTGCTTCTGTCCCCTGGATACAGTCCCTGGATTTTAGAATCTAGTGGTTAGGTGTTTCAGACTGCAACTTTTTGGACTTTAACATACTGAATTAGATTCAACCCTTAGTACAGTTTGTTATCGTCTTCACATTCCTTATCAGCAGCAGTAGGTACTGCTGTGACTTCTGCAACAGACTCTTTGCCAATACATAGCGAGTTAAATCAGACTACCCCTTCGGGGATATAGGCGTGATGAATTCAAATTATGTACGGTCAGCGCCAAAATTATCGCCTAAAGTAGTCTAAATTATCTCATGTGCGTTATTCCATATTTATCTACGCTATCAAAGTAACCAATGCATTCAAATTGGTCAAATTATCTAAGCAACGCATCTGTCAAATTGTTAGTGATTGTCTTGACAGCAGGTATAAAATTGACAAACATGTTGCTTAGATGTTTTGACTTTGGATACCTCGATCAATAAGGCAACATTGATGGCGTACTTATATTTGAAATAATAAATATAAATTTGGCGCTGATTGTACCTATGTGTAATGCAATTTGTCAACGCTACGTATATATTAGGTCCTTACCTATGAAATTGGTGTTTTGTATGGAGATTTTAGGGAATTCTGCATTTTCCATACTAACATTTTATCAGTTTTCTTCACAACGACAAATCCAGAGATAATATATTTGGCATGTATCATTAGACAAGCTTTAGTAATATGTGTAATATCACACTTCATAAAAATTATTTATCGTTTTTATGTGAATGCAAATAAAATGATGTATTCGGGAGCCACTTAAAAAGAGTTGTCTCCGTGTCCAATTTTAACACGTTTACAATTACAACAAATTATCAAAACAAATCAAAAGAGCTCAAAAATATAGTCTATTTTTAGACGAGGTAATTATTTTTTAGGAATACTCTGAATATAATAGTTACAGACAAAATACTAGGACAGAATAAAAACACCAATTTCATAGGTAAGGACCCAATATGTTCAATATTGCAAAGGTATTGTCGTGCAAATCACACGTGAGAGTAAAAGTCTTCTTTATTTCGCTTTAATTACTCAGTATTTTGACAATTTTTGACCTCCGTGGCTGCGTGGTCGGTCTGTACGCCGGTCTCAAAGCGTCGCCATCTCGAGGTTCTGGGTTCGATCCCCGGTGTGGACAACAGTTTATATGGTCAATACAGGCATTTGATCTCCAGTCTTGATGTTTATATATGTATTTGTCTATTGAATATATTTATCCGTCATCTTGTATCCGTAACACAAGCAGCATTAGTTGCTCAAAATGGGGCTAGTTGATAGAAGGTGTGAATGTCTGAGGATATTTATTTATTAATGTGAGTCGTGGGATGCGTCGCTGACTAATAGAAAGGAAAGGAAATGTTTGCTCTTTCATTGTTAGCATGCTGAGATCCTATTGTCTTGAATAACTAAAGACTAGCGAAGAGTAACGTGGAGTTAGCATCCATTACTGTTTCTTGTAGTACCCACTTACATCATCTGTAAAATTAAAACATTCAATATAATCTACCCTGAAAAAAAAAATTATTTGTTATTTTAAATTAATAAAACACTTTGGTACCAACCACCTAGGGGACCACTTAAGATTTCTTTCATGACTCCGAACTCACACTTTTGGCTACTATTTTTTTTCCTCTACCAACAAAATTTAATAGTAATAATATACTATAATAACCAAATACAAACATCTGTTTTATGATAATGTGCAACTCTCACGCCTGTCTCTACTAAGATCTGTAATTAACTGTAATGTGCTTGTCGTCTTTTAATTTAGTCCTAGAAGAATTTCAATGCAGTTTATTCTTTTCATAGAATAGTATCAAAATGTGATGTGTTATTTTTATCTATACGTCCTCATACACTTAGTATGGGCCGTAACAGTGTGGTGGACACTGGTCCAATGTTGGTTGGTGGTTTCCAACGCCTTAACGTGTCTTCCATGGGACGGAGGAGTTTGAGATCACAAAGTTTATAGTCACCCATCCACGGACTGACCATGGCGAAGGTAGCTTTGTTTTTCATCTAAAGCAAAGCGTACTAACCACTACGCCACTGAGCTCCTCCTTTCTAATTTTGGTAATTTTAGATGTCACTATTGGTAGTTTGCAATCTGTTTAGCAATCTGATTGTGATTAAAAAAATTGAAATGTTCTACATTTAGGTCAAACATGCGTGAAACGGCGACCAAAATGTTGTGATCTCGAGCTCCTCCGTGCTTCGTAATGCACGTTAAGCCCAACTATTTCTACCCACCAACGCGCATTGGGCCAGCGTGGTGGTGTTACGGCCCATACTCCTCATGTGTTTCTCCATGAGGAAGGTCCACCAGGGTAAAATGTTTCATAATTACTGCTTTAGTACTGCATAAATTTCATTCTAGTGTACACAATAGTATTTAAATTCAAAATTCAATATCGTTTATTCAATTTAGATGCGCCTTTGCACATGCTTATGAACGACAAAAGCATTTTACAAATTTTCGTGAAAGCGATAAACTACGCCATCCGTTTACAAAACTACCAGGAGGCCTTGTTCTGAGAAGAACGGGCAAGAAACTCAGCAAGTTTCTATCCTCCCTTTACATTGTTTTTCTTTTTTTTTAAATGTCATAAACTACAACGTCATTGAAGTTTTAGTTTATCTATCTATCTATCTTTATCATCAGTCCTGATGATTGATTTGTTATAGTTAATTCATAAAATATATTAGCATCAGTATCCTGTGAAATTGTTATTTGTTAATTCCTTTAAGTCTAGGACAAAATAGATTAGCCTCTATTAGATTTAAAAATCGGTATAAAACAAACAAAAACAAAAATGTTATCTTTTAAAAACAGAACAATATTTCAATGTTATTGCTTTTTTCATACCAAAATTAAATGCACTGCATAGTATTTTTTCAATATTTTCACTACTTGAAATAACATTTTGCCGTAAAAATACAATTATAATTGAAAAACTTGTCGATTTCTAATAATTTGTACCTTACTTTAATTCCACTAAAAATTCAAACATCCTCAATGTTTGTTCGCGAAGAAACATCCTAAGTTACGTGTATGCGTGACTGATTAAATGACAGAAACCGGCAATTAGCTCGCAAGATGGCGGCCAGCGCGCGCGCACCAATGTCAATACCGCCACAAATCATCCGCCATATTTATTTTGACTAACCCAATAATATTTATTATTTAACATCGACTGGTTTTTGACATATTTATTGTTATGTTAGAGTTTTTGAATCAGCGTCGGTTTGAAATTCCTGCTCTGGTTTATTTTGTCTTAGTTACCGATTAATATTATTATAACGATCGTTTTACTTCAGTAATGAAATATAAATACTTATAAAAAGCTGATAACTTGAAAAAAATACCACCTTTAACTCTGAAATAGCTCAATTTTTATTTAAAGTCAATTTCAGCTTTGCCGCATGGTGGAGGCCATAAAAACATATTTTGTATGCTTTTTGTCTTCCACTGATATGCTAGTTTGTTGCTCAATAACTAAGTTTAAACTTAATTTCTTCTCATATTACATTCCATATTCAAGTCATCCCTTAAGTGTTGCTCGTCCTCATTGTAGATCTAAAATTACACATTCATATACCTTTCATTTCTTAGTGATCTTCTGAGTGACATCTCCTGTATGGAAAGCGACCTCTATGATATAATCAGAAGTAAAAATAAGTTATTCAATATACTTCGTCTGGTGATTAACAAATAAAATACTTTAATTGAGTACCTATTCAATTATAGAACTTAAATAAATATAATTTAAAATTAATGAAAACGAGACAAACGGCATAGAAGCTGATTATGTAAAATGAATATTTTTATTTTAAATGACTACCATGTTTGTGGCTGAGGCATAAAAGTTATAGCCATAACGAATGAGTCAGGATGTTAAATGGCATTAAAATGTATTAATACATTTTTTTATTTGCATATTATTATGACGTATCGCAAAAATCATATAATTTCTTCAGCGTTGCCGAAAGCCTGCTCAGCTTAAATGGCCAGGTATTATACAGGACCAACCAGATTTAATAATCAATAGTAGGTTGGTAGGTAGGTATACGATATAGGTAATTGAATATTAAACCAATTACCTATATTGTTTACCTACCAAGGGACCCAAAATGCTTCCTTGTAGCACTCCCGACCGGGGTAAAAGTAACTCACCATTATTTTAATTTTAGCCTAAGTTTCCTAAATTAACAATCGTGTAAACCGTACATATACGAACAAAGCACTAACTGCTGGCATAATACTTAACAATAGTCATTTAAGATAAACATCTACAAGTCCGAAGGCTTTGATGGGAGCTAAAACTACACATAATCGAGTGTTATATATCACTCATATAGGAACAATAAGTGGTCCAACAAATTACGGCAGTTAATGACTTTTGCATGCAAATTTAAACAAATAAAGCTACAAAACAGATGTTTTAATTTTGTATTGACTTGACATATTTATATCTTCAAGTCTATAGATTAGGTACCAGACAGTTGCATTTTAGAGGATTTGAGTTATGGTGACAGATGGTAGATTTTTCTCGAATATTCTCAAGTTAAATTCAAGTTACTACTCATAAATAACAAGTCTATTTAAATAAAAAATGTGATTAACATGGCGCCGTTTTAGTATCTACGTCTTTTTAAAATATGGTTCTCTCTATTACGTATGCCTTCACTTAAAAAACTATGAGCTTAACATTTTGATTAAATACGCCTCCGCAGCATTTTTATTTGAATTCAGATACTGATATTCCGCATGTGTAATTAAAATTTCTATTATATTTTTCTTTTTAATACTAATATCTATCAAATAAAATACAATGAGAATTAAACCCAAAACTTAATTCCATTGATTTTGTTTTTTTGACATTGTCATCTTCATCACCAAACCTTAAATACTTCATTATAATAAATACTTTTTGTACCGATCTTCAATAATTAACGTCGTTCGAGAGAGATACGGTGATACTTTATAGCCATCCGCTTGTCTGACTTTGAGGAAAAACATTCTTTATTTGGGCATCAGATTGGATCTCTGGCATTGTGAGGCTTTTGTTTAATTTATTGATATCTTTAATTTCTTTACAGTATATATGAAGAGATTGGTTGCGTAGTTCGAACACTTCGATATAGAAAATAAAAATCGCTACGGTTCAACCATATGGTGACCAAAGCCGTGACCAGTTCGTGCTTCGGCAGATATCTTGTGTCCTTAGTGCAGTCGTTAACACTAATCCCGTTTGGCCGTGATGGTGTTGTGGCCTGTAGGCTTGTGATGTTGACTTAATTTCTCACATCAAAAATTATTACTTGATAGTTAGGTACTGTATCATTAATAAGAACTGTTTTATAAATTCTTAATTGTTGTTTTTATTTAAATTATTATACTCATTATCTTTTTTTTACCTAGACGACATTGTCTAGACTGATCTGAGGTCAAGAACTTAATCGGCAGCTCAGTAGCAATCACCATAATTAATTTGACATATCTAAGCTGAATTTATCGATCAAGTTGTATATTTGAAAAATAAGTTTAATAATGTTTATGCAGTATTTATAAATACTTGAACCACTTTTTTTGTCGTGGATCTTTATAAAAAACTGATCGCTATTACGCAAAATAATCATAAAGTGAATAATACTCATCGATGGTATAAGTTAAGTTATTCACGGCACAAATTCTTGGGTTCCATACGTCCCAAGACCACATTGTGTCAGTTGCTAGAATTCGCCAAATTCCGCGCCCCACTATTGTTTTATTTCCAAGATTTACAACTTTGGATGACAAAAAGAAAGTCGTATCTTTTGTCTCAACACTAGGAGGCGAAAGGGACCCAGTTTAAAAAGCAAAAAAGACGCAGGCACACAAAATGTGATTCTTGTGTATGGTAATTAGGCCAGTGGCGAGCGACACGTATCTATCAAGGATCTGATTATACTTTTTGTCATCCACTGACATTTAAAGAAATACCAAATTTATCTAAATGCTCCGGGTCATGTCCGGCCGTCCCGCTGTCCGTCAGAGCGTCATTAACATAAATACAACATTAAACTTGAGTTAATTGACACATTTCACGATTTATACGTTAAGCTAAGGAGAGGTGAAATCATTTGGAATTTTAGACGATATAGTGCGACATGTAGAGGCTGGAACTCGTTTGGCTGTTTCACAGAATCACTTTTTGTTTGATGGGATTTGTGACCTATCGGAGTGGAGAATTTAGAAACGTACAGATTAATTATATCGATAACCAATTCTCTGTAACGAAAAGAACAGATAATTCTAAATAATTGATTCTCTTGGCTGATGACTTCTCTGTTATGCCTCAAGGCCAAATTTAAATATACACATGAAAATTATTACAAGATGAACCGTCCGAACCCAACATTCTATTGATATCAGTGAATCCGACGTTGAATGAATGACGCAACTTACAATATGAACAAACAAACAAACATTGTTTGACAGCAGTAAAATTTATTTTGAATATCGAACGGTATTGTCTGGGTATTTCTTAAATAAAAACAAATGCAACGAGAACTAAGGTTTTGTTCAAATAAATTTTTCACTTAAATCAAGGCTGCATATCAGATGATCGGGAACAAACGCTCTTTGATCAATCAGTAGCATTTCCTATCATTTAGCGAAATTAGATCAATGTTAGCATTAATAAACGATAGCACACGGTATGAATTAGATTCATAACTTTCAGAAAAATAAAAGGCACATCTCATCAATGGTGGCGGGAAAAGAAAAATATGGCCACCAATTTAAATCTGCGTTTATCACAGCGATCTTCATTCCAAACAGCACCTTAACAGTTCACGATAAGACGGTAAGTTTCTTTTTATGATGTCCGTGAATATTTTTGTGATAGCACTTTGATCTCGATAAAGTATAAATCTGTTGAATAATGTTTATCTGATCGCATCATCTGTTTAAGAATGGCAAGTATATGTTTGTTTTCTATCATTCGCTGGCCAAGTGTTGTTCGGGATGGTAGTTAGTGTTGTTTTGACAGTCTCAATCGCGCATGCGCGCCGATAACCCTGTCCTCACTTCATAAGCGCCCGTGTGGGCTAAATTAGATCAATTCGAGCGGCACATGAAATTCGTGCAGAAACGATTTGTTTTGACGATAATTAAATCTTAGATCTTGCAATATAGCGTTTAGTAGAACATGCTTAACAATTACCTATATTTATGATGATTTTATAGTAATCTTACTTAAATCGTGTCGTTTTACTTACATTCTATGCTTCAACAAAAATTTTAATTGCACTTCTCATTTAGTAATTTATATATACCAAGAATACAATATAGGTAATGTATTGTTATGATTCAGAAAAATTGCTGTCGATTGTCTAACACTACACACGAGGTCTTAGAAGAAGCACTCTTGAAGCGCAAACATAGTTAAATCCGACCTTTTTACGAAGTCAAATAAAGAAGAACTGGATCCAAATATATGAAATATTGTAGAAGAGAAACTAATTGAATCTTTTTAATATTTCCCCTCTCAGGCAAAGAGAACAAATTATACAGAATTGAAGAAAAAGGCTAGTATTATCTACACGCTGACCTCATCTATTCTTCACTGAAATGAAAAAGGGAATCGGTACTCGACCCTTATTAATACACTGTTAAAAAAACAATACCCCGATACCGTCAATCGGAACATTTTTAATTTTTCCCCTCCCTTCTTGCAAAGGGAACAAGGCATCGCGCTCTCGGGACTAAATCAATATGATATGACAGTTACGGTCAATTTATGGCCTTAGGTTAATTACAAACGGGTGCGGAGGGGGGAGAAGGAGGGGGAGGGCACGTCTAATGACTTGTAAAGATGCTAGTGTTATGTGTTCCTTGCGTTCTGTTCGAGCCCGAGTAATGTTGCGTTTTGGTCAGGTTATTTATAAATACGGCAGTTAATCGAATGTTGCAGCAAGTGTTGTTTGTTATTTATGTTACAAACTCTACGGATTTACTGGTTTGTTAACTTTGGTTAAGAGCTTACTGGGTTTAACATTCATACTTACAACATTCTCCATTATAAGCTGAGCCGTGTTAGAGACGGCGGCGCTAGTTACTAGTGAAGAGGTCTTTGGTGCATACCCTACTTACCAACACCAGAAATGAGGGTAGCAGTACATGTGTCTATATAGAAAGAAAAGAAAGAAAAATATATTTATTTCCATCAAATTGTGAAACTTACGTTGAAACAAAAGAACTTAAGCTTAGTGATCATTAAAAAAAGCCCCACAACTGCATGGAATGGGAGATTTTCAATAGGCACCCGTTAGGTCTGACAGAGGACTGCTATATAGTACATACGATAGAAATATATACAAATACATAGAATAAAATGCAAAAATAAAAAAAATAAAGAAGTAGTAATAAGAAGCACTAATAATAATAATATATGAAGTAGGGATGTTACGGAGCTTCGGTTCTGGTTCTGATAAGTCGGAGGTTCCGACTGGTTTTACACCTTCGATCCCGATTTCGGTTTTGATTTAATTGGATCTAATGTATAATGAAAGTGCAAGCTTACAAGTTTTAACTCGTTGCCGGGGTATTCTAAGTAATAAGTGATATTTTATATTAACATCTTTATATCAACACTTGGTCTGCAATAAAAGATTTGTAGGTATTTGTATTCCGTTCATAGCCACATCTTCGCTTTCATATATTTATTTTGCTTTAAACGAGCTTTAGTTTTATAGAAATGTAAGTTGGTTAACACAACGTCTCTTCTACCCAGACGTTGGCTCTGACTCAGGCCCAATTGCGCGGTCGAGAGTTAGCACCTAACCCTAGGGCAAATATATGGGTTAAAACCCTGGGTTAGGCGCTAACTCTCGATCGTGCAATTGGGCCTCAGAGTCCAATTCCGATCCGATAGATCAAATTTAAAAACATCGGTTCCGACGCCTGTTCCGATAAACTTACTTCCGTTACATTCCTAATATGAAGGTAGCTAGGGTAAGGGAAGACCGGGTGCAGATGTAAGGGAAGGCTCAAGAATATTGATATTACCTATGTAATGGTGTAACTATACTCCGCTCGTATTTCAATCCTCTTATAGAACTAGAAAAATGGTATAAAAGAATACTACCAACCCATCTCTTCCCTTGGGTGTCGTAAACGACGACTAATGGACTTTGAACTGACAACCAATAGCTTATAGCGGCGACGGGTTCACCACCTGTCACGCTGAGCACATGTGCAGTCACTTGGTGAAGCGTGGACTATGTCAGTGGACAGCTTTTGCGGTGCTTTTGCCTAGTCTCTGACTAACCCTTTGGGGATTGTATTCGTAATTATATGTATTTATGTAAGAATGGTGTTTTCTGTTTGTAAAATCAGTAAACATTAAAGTAGCTAGTCTCTCATACTACAACGAGTAAGGGCATAATACCCACATAATACAATACCAACCGGAACCATCATCGTAAAAGGTCCTTACGATGGCTTCTTTCACGCAATGTTCAGAATATTCCATGTATTATTTTACTTTAACAATAGGCACTACATATTACTTGCTAGAACGCACAAAACGAATTAAAACGAGCCGTAATATCCCATTAATTAAAATACTATCGCCATATTTCAAAATAAAATCGTTTAAATCATCACATTTGTATGGAATCAACGGCGCGCCCAAAATCTATTACGGAACTCGATTCGCAACAATACAATCAATTTCAATTTCAGCTACTGCCATTAACACCTTGCCGTGGGAAATTCGACCTAATCACCGAGTATTACGTCACAACATGATCGCGTCAGCTGTCATTGCTGTCAATCATAGTAAGTAATTTGTAAATCAAGCGAGTGAATCGGTGTTCGAAATTAATTCCAATGTTCCATTTTTGAAATTGAATAAGGCGTTCTTAATTTTAATGTGGGATCTTTTCTTTTTTAATTGTAAAAGTGCACTAAAACCTAAAACGAATGAGGTATGAAGGTAGATAATTATGAAAAAGCTTCTTTTTTTAATAAAAAAAAATCCCAATTTTTAAATGCTCTACAAAATCATTAATAATCATTTGATAAATGCCATTTACAATGCCATTTACATTTACAATGAATATTGTGTTAATTTTGCTTTGTTTTTAAGGTCTTTTAACGCTCAGTTGCACAAAGATTTTTTAAAGACGACATTTAGTAATGAGACATTAAAACTTTAAAGTTCATTAAATTTAAAATTGGAACACAAAATAGTTCTAGCTAATGTCTCTTTAGCATTGATAGGGTGCTAATGTCGTTTTGTGCAACGTAAAAACTACGCTAAGGTGTTCTTTTGACACTTCAATCAATAAATTTAATGGAGCATTAGGGATAATGCCGACATTAAATTTTAAAGTTCGTTTCTGCAACTGGGTGTGAGTCTTTTATTTGAAAGCAAGTTACTCCAAAATTCTATTAAAGAGACCTCTTTGACTGAAGATTTATGAAATTATGCTTCCATAGTAAATCATTTACTTAAGTACTTTTTGACATAATAATATTTATTATTATTACCTACACTCTTACTACACACTACGCAGAAGGACTTAGATCTATCATTACAGGTTTGTTGCTCAATGCGATAGGTGAAGCATTTGAGCATACCTACACACCTTAGCTTCTTCTTTGCATAACTATATTGTGAAAAAACTATATGTTAATATATCCTTGATAGTTAATTAAACTATCTAAAAAGGTTTGATCAAAATTATATTATGTGAAACCTGTCTCTAGTTAATTGTAAGATAAAACTATTTATAAGTATTTGTAATATAAATCTTAAATTAGATTAATAAGAAGTATAAAAGTTTGTCCTCATGGCGAAACATGAGGAATTTGGGCCGTAAAACCACCACGCTGGCCCAATGCGGGTTGGTGGGTAGAAACAGTCGCAATAGCGACCGGGACCAACGGCTTAACGTGCCTTCTGAAGCACGGGGGAGCTCGATATCACAATGTTTTGGTCACCCATCCACGGCCTGACCGTGGCGAAGGTAGCTTTGTTTTCAATCGAAAGCCAAAGCATACTAACCATTACGTCATCGAGATACTAAAAAGTTTATTTTTATATTATTTATTATAATAAGCATAAAACCCACCGTGTCAAAGCTCTATCCTTTCTACTATTTCTTAAAAAAGAAAAACAAATTTGAACTTCGAACGTAATTACCCGGGATACAATAGTTATTTATTATACAAGAGTGGAAAGTTCCTTTTTAACCGCGTGCTCGATTTGGATGACCGAGCAAGCGAAGGATTCTTAAGTTGAATCACGAGCGCAGCGAGTGATTCTAAATTAGAATCCTGAGCGTCAGCGAGGGAAACAAACGAGCACAAGGTGAAAAATCTTTCCACTCGAGTGCAATACGTAACTTTTCATCCCACCTCAGCGAGGAAATGACAAAATGAAAAAGAAAACAATTTATAATGACAAAATATTTTTCACAATTTAAAAAGTTCTAATCATAAATTTGGCACCATAGAGGTTACATTAAATAGGTTTAATGACGTTTTGAATTTACAATTATATTGAGTACTCATTATATGTGATGTTCTAAATTCAAATCTACTTTGCCGCTCAAGCGAATAAAATAGAATTTTCCAGCCAGATTTCGAAGCGCAAAATTACACTTTCCGAGGTGGTGGGATGAAAAAATAATTTTGTAATTAGACAAACGAAATGAGACCGTAATTTGAACGTGTTACGGATGTTTTGTACGCACGGCTGAGACAATTGTGTGTTATATAAAATATGCAACGTAATTATATCCAATCAGTCGGCCGTCAGTCAGCGGTGACAGCTGACAGTGACGGGATCTAGATCATTAATCGGCGTACGCGCAAAAAATGGGTCTGAGTAGGTTGAGGTAGTATATTCAATTAATTCAAAATTCTTGAATTACAAAAAAACATTTTTGAAAAACAATTGCAGGTAACATTTAAGTTATCAATGTATTAGTTTAAACAAAGCTAGCAAGTGTCTTAAATTATCATTTCAGTCTAGTTATGGCGATTGGTGGACATGGACACAATTCTTATTCCATGTTAAGTAGTTAATAGTACATTCTACAGTCAGTGAGTTTAATTGTGTCGCAGTGCGTGTGTCGTGTAGACTATACTCTGTCCAAACTCAAGAACGAATGTTTAATAACACAGAGTTGCCTAGCAACCAATACAGGCAGATGTAATGAACATATGAATAATAGTTTTATAATTCCATTAATATCAGTTATGTAAAAAAAAATATTTGATATCATAATATAATAACATTGGGTCCTTACCTATAAAATTGGTGTTTTTTTCTGTCTTAGCAATTTGTCCGTAACTATTAAGTTTCAGAACATTCTTATAAAATAATTGCCTCTTCTAAAAATAGACCATATATTTGAGCTCGTATTATTTAATTTGATGATATGAGGATAAAAGTAGTGGATGCTGAGCTGACGAGTGACAGAGGAGAATGGAAGAAGAAGACATGTTGTGCCGACCCCACCTAGAGTGGGAAAAGGGCAAGAAGAGGAAGAGAGAAGATTATTTAATTTGATAATTTTTTGTAAGTTAAATTGTGTTAAAATTAGACACAAAGACAATTATTTTTAACTGCCTCCCGAATCCATCATTTGATTTGCATTTACATAAAAACGATGAATAATTTTTATCAAGCGTGTTCACACACATATTGCTAAAGCTTGTCTAATGATACATGCCAAATATTATTATCTCTGGATTTGTCGTTGTGAAGAAAACTGATAAAATGTTAGTATGTAAAATGCAGACATCCCCAAAATCTCCATACAAAACACCAATTTCATAGGTAAGGACCTAATAACAAGATAAAAAATTATTTACCGTTTGTTTTTATTTTAATAAATAATGAGTGTAGATACAGTAGTGTATGCGAATGCATATAACTTGGTAGGTATATCGCAAAAAATGTGTCAGTGACGAACAGAATGCGTTTAAATCTGAATAAACCACATTATAATTCTCGTAACATGTGTTACTAATAACAAAAACAACTGAAAACTCTGCTTTACTGATTTTGTAAATTAATTTTTGATTCTTTAATTAGACATCGTAAATCGTTATTTTTGTATGTGTTTTAATATGTGTTGTTGTTAAAATACTATTTGTTTTTCAATTAAAACACAGTGTTCCCTTTAATTACAAATTCGAAGAAATTTATGTAAAACTAGTGAATTAAAAAGTTGACAACCCAATTCACGTTTGTTTACATTTTGTCGTTCTTGAGTTTGGACAGAGTATAGTGTAGAGTTTAACAACAACAACATATCATCACTCTTTCCCCGAAGGGGTAGGCAGCGGCACAGGTGTTAACACCCACATTGAGCTTAAAAATTGAATATAATTACATTACATAACCTTAAAATATTTTGATTGATTAGATTTTAATTTTGTTTGTTCGTTATTTAATACTGTAAATAAAACAATGTCTTTTACACTGTCCCGGGGAATAATCATTTCCGGGTCGGTATGACGCGTCCTTTTCCATTCACATTCATGGTTACAAAGTAAAGTGTTTTCTAATAATGTCTGCGGTCCCACGCTGCCGAGTCTACGTTAATTTACTGCTCAGACTGCTCACTTGTCGTTCGAGTGTCAGTTTAAAAAAAAATTGACATTACCTTGTTTCCAAGCGACTTCCGTGCCATTTATGACATGAATGGATGAGTTCAATCATCAAGCTGTTAACGTCCTACTGCTGGGCATAAATACTGCAATGTACAGAGATTAGTCTCATCGATATTAAATTAGTTTAAAACTTTTCCTTTTTGTTATTACCTATTTGATAGTAACAACATCATTGGTACGTAAGAAATGGCGCTGCTCTAGGCATGCTTTCGTTTGAATTTACTTTTATTTTCGCATTTGACGACGCGCCGAATCGCAGATTAACTATTTTCAACCGCGATCGACCCTTCTATTGGTTCCGCTAAATAGTTCCACTCCAATTTGAAATTTAAATGAATTTAAACACAGGTGAATGCCCAATACAAGGTCAGGGTTTTTTTTATCAACGAATTTGCAAATTAGTCTAAATACATACTTGAGTTTTTTAATGAAATTTTTACTTAATTTTGCTTTTAAATCAGACCTTGGAAATTAACCCAATGCAGTTGCTGTAATAAAAAAGAAATTTAAGGTGAAATAAAGTAAAATATTATTTCTATAAGTATTACCAAAATACCTAAATTGTGACATTTTGGAATGAATTTCATCACGAATTTCGTAGTCGAATTTGGAATTAACATTGGAGGACTAATTAGCACATAAATATTTATGTGCTAATTACTAAATGAGTATGCTCTTTAGCATACTGCGTGACGTCTTTTAAAATATATAATTAATAATTATTGTCAAATCTCAATGAACAATGAAAAAATTGATTAATCATTAATTATCAATGAATAAAGGAGAAAATTATAGTGTAGAAGAATGTTACAAAAAATGTTATCAATATATTCCTGTAAACCTAAATCTGTAGGATAACTGAGAGAGAACGCACATTTAGTTTCGTATGTAATGTGTCTGTAAAATAATATGATTCCAATAGAGTTAATTGTCTATTGTGTCTTTGCCTCTATGGTATGCCGTGGTCCTCGTCTAACAAATATACCGGCATAGTTTAAAATAATACAAAAAAATATATAAATAACAGTACCGAAGACATGGCTGTATGAGTTTCGTTTCCTTTGCCTACACTACATGGTAGAATTTTACAAAAAATAAAAAGAGATTTTGGCGCCATTCGACTATGGCGGACGTGATTTTTATTTCAGTGATTGTAAAATTGTTTCAAAGTGGAGCTTGTTGCGTAAAATCAGTGTAGTTTTGTGTAATAAGTGTCAATAATGATGAGCAATATGGAGAATCATTGAAATAATCGTCAAGTGGTGTGAAAAACGATGGGATTTTTATCGTGGTAATCCACCTCATGGAAGTAACACCACAGTAACTACAAAATAAAACAAGTTGTCAATCAATACAAAATGGACGCCTCAGCGTGTTCGTATCTAGTGTCACATTTAGAAGTACGCAATTTTATGCGGGTACTTAAGTAATATAAAAAATAAAGGAATATTTCTTATGTGTTACACGATTTTAAGTAACAAACTTTCAAGATAACTAATACTTGCCTTTAATCTCTACGTCACGTCGCTTTGTCACAAATATATCTTGAAAAAAGACTACCTACCAGTTAGTTCCAAAACGCATCACTTTTATATAATATAAAAAGGCACTAACAGAGTTGCATCTCAACGACACCCTTGTTGAATGTACATACAGACATTTATGTTATTTAATCCGACCCTTTTTTAACATTGTTTTAAGCATTCTTGTATCCGGTAATTAGGGGTAAGATAGCCAGTTGCTCAGTTGTTGAGGATCACAGGTCGTCCTTTCCACCTTCGGCCTTACCGTCAGTTACCATCAGGTGAGAGGAAGGCCAAGAGCTTAACTGTCATAATGTAAAAAAACCACGGATGTTCAGTCATGTGATTTTTTATTAGTTCACGTAGTCTGAATACATTTTCCAGAAAAAAATCAGGGCGGATGATATTTCAGAGCGTATCACAAAATAAAATAATCAGCTTATCAACGTAAACTATCCTATTTCCACTTGCAATGAGACTTTTTTGTAATTACAATGTGAAACGTAAACGTAAACCATCGTAAAACGTGACCTCTCCAACTTAGAAAGGTGTCGTAGGTCAGTTTAACGTCGAGCTTCGAGTACAGTAACTGTATCTATTGATTAGCAGTTTTATCGCAATTGCTTTTTACTTGACAGCCTTGGTGAGGTCAGTGACTCAGACTTAAGTAATGACTTAGACTAGATAATTAGATTGAAAAACATGTCGAATTTCGACATGATAAATTAATTTTTTAACATTTTATGTCCATAGTGTTAAAGTTGAAATTGCCTTACTTTTAAAATAAAAATTAACTAGTTTTGCCTGGGACTCTACGCGTGAAATGCAAAATTAAATTGTTATTAAATGTAGTCTACGATTTAGGACCTCTGACCATACATCAGTGAAAACTGCATTCACTTCCATTTGTACTACATACATATAATCACCACTATTATCCCCTACGTTTTAGTCAGAGACTAGGTAAAAGCATCACAAAAGCAGTCTATTGCCATAGTCCGCGCTTCACCAAGCAGTGACTGCACATGTGCTCAGTGTGACAGGTGGTGAGCCCGTCGCCGCTATAAGCTATTGGATGTTGTGAAGTTCTAAGTCCACTAGTCGCCTTCCACTTCCATTTGTTCAGCGTGCAAACGGTTAACCCACCGCCCGCAATCGCCGATGTTCGCGAACAATAGATGTTTCTAATATTGTGTGTCGTTTTGTGCCCGTTGACTAAATCAATTTCCAGCTTATGTTATATGATATATAACATTATTGTTTATAATTTAATAAAGTGCACTTGCTTCTGATTCTGTTTAATTCTGATGACAACAAAGGTAGACAGAAATTCTCAAACTATTGATAAGGCTCTTATAATAAAGTCAGTATTTTATTTCTTTTTCAATCTGTCTTGTAGAGATAAGACGTTCAAAATTTATGGGATCCTTTTAGATAGGATATTAAAATAATATTTTATTATTGTAATTGTATGAGTAGGCTGGATGAGAACGGCCGAAAATCGAGAGCGGTGGCGTGCATTAGGGGAGACCTGTGTCCAGCAGTGGATGAGCATGGGTTGCTGATGATAATGATGATGAATTTTTTTTGCAACGAATAAACTTATTGAAACAAGACCTTTTCGCCCGCTATCTCACGGGCAATTTTCATACGCCGCTCGGCAACTGCACTTTTTTTCCAATTTATTATAAAGTAAACGTCAAATTGATTGTCAGTTTGACAGAAACCGGCGGACTGCGGCCGCGGGCTGTCAATCAAACACCCACATTTGCATATTACTGTTTTATACAGAGCGATTAATTAAAAATAGTTTTTGATATTGATTAATTGGTGTGTTGATAAATTATTTAATGTCAAAAGATACATTGAATGTGGACACGTATTTGTTTCGCGTTTTAATGGACGCTGTACAAAAAGTGTTTGATAAAGGTAGTTTAGACACTACGTTTTTGAACCACACAGTCGTTCTGCGCTCTGATTACCGTTAGGCTTTTGATGTTGGAGTGTTTCTGAATAAGTATATGAACCTCCCTAATATAGGTGATCTTTGACCAGCCTTTAAGATCCCCTACCAAGGACCTCTACAATATTGCTGAAGTCATCTCCATTAGGTTACTGTAACGATTTCGTTATTTACTTGTTTGTGGAGACTGGTGATCTATAATATTAATACGAGTATATACTTATATTACCAACCACCAGGTCTCCACACTTAGACATTATTATTTATTACACATAAATAGTAGCTGCTCAATAAATGTTTAAATAATAAATTGTTTTTATGTAGTTTTTTAAAGTAAAGCTAATCAATTTGATATATAAAATAAAAAAAAAAAATTCGCCATTTCACTCTGTTGATTCACAATAGGCAAAGTTCTGCTAGACAAAGTACGCCATAGACATTTCAGCTATTTCTTTCAGCACTATAATTCCTTTGTTTTTGATAAAAAACATAGACACCGGGTAAAAATCGTGCCGAAATCGTGTCGTCTGGTGTAAACGGTAGTATTAGTTGTCATTAGATTGGCACAAACAAAGCTCGAACGTTCTATAGAACGTTCTAGCTTTGTTTGTGCCTGTTATGTTATAATATTTGATAATGGCTTCTATCATGTGCTTATGTTAATTAAATTGGATTTATGTTATGTGGTCTCTTTTACGACTGTAAGTTATGTTTGAGGAATATATTTTTCCATATTTTTAGTCTTGTGACATTTTTGATAACTTCAATCAAAACTTTTTAATTCTGATAAAGGATGTAAATTTTTATCGTCTTTCATTGTGCATCTGTGTGTATATTATTATGAGTTACCGAAATCTTTGGGAATCATGTTTATAGGTGTATGCACCTCTTGATTTTTTTAAGGTTCAAAAACATCTTTGCTCCTTTTGAATCCCAGTACCAACCAATCGCTAAATCACAATCGCTAAATCAATGGGCCATCGTTTAATTAAATTTTTTTTAGAGATAGCAATAAAGGAAATTCGACGACCTCCGTGGTCGAGTGGTCTGTACGCCGCCGCCGGTCTCAAGACATCCCATCTCAAGAGGTTCTGGGTTCGATCCCCGGTGGGGACATTTGTTCTCCAGTCTTGGATGTTTATATATATTTATATATATTCAGAATTGTTATATGTGTTTATCTATTAAATATATCCGTCATCTAGTATCCGTAACACAAGCAGCATTAGTTGCTTAAAATGGGGCTAGTTGATAGGTGTGAATGTCTGGAAATATTTATTTATTATTAAAAATTAATGCTTACTAACGGTAGTTACATCAAAAATTTAAGGATATTGTAAGCATTCTAAAATTCGCTTTAAATAAAAAATCTTAGAATGGACAACCTTAGTTATTTTTTAACTTTTAATATTTATGCCACATAACTCTATCATCGCTATGGATTTTATAACTCACATTCGAAAGACATTGTAAACATTTATAGCCACTGAGTTTTATGTGCGAACGGACAGTCTCATTTTTGCGATGAATCCACATAAACTAATAATTAGATTGCGTGTGAACAATCAACTATTCAAATGTGGGCTAGGGTTGGCAGTTGGCAGTTATTACTTTTTAAATTAGTCTTGAGAAAGAGAAAACATTCCGGGGATATTCTTACATACAGGACAATGTTCATTTTTGGCCTTTAGTGGACACGATGCCACATAAGAAATGATTTGCTAATTATTTATCATATTATTTTAGGGAACTGATAGTAAAACAGTTTTGTAGCCAGTCACTTAATTTTTTGGAACTTATCGATTGCCGATCATAGAAATGATTGTAATACTATAAGTTGCTAACCAATTAGTTATTTAAGCTGACCAATTGTATTTTTTTGTTGACCAAAATTCGAATATTTTGCTGACCGGTTAAATAGCACCCACGGTGTTAATACTTAAGTATGTAATCTCTCTTTTCTGACCCTGGCTCGAGCGCCCTGGAGACACCCTGGATGCAGAGGGAGCTCCAGTGGTGGCTCACCAGTACAGGTTTAAGAATCCACCAAAGTTTTCGCCTTCAAAAATCCGTTGTGATGCTGGGAATGCCATCTGCGACAACCACTTAGGGCTAAATAAAAAAAAGATGAGCTTCGAAGGTTTTTCAATTTTATTACGACCGTCGCCTGCGCAGCCCTGACACATAGCGTGGCGCCCGCGCCGATCGTCGGTCGTAAAGTGTGAACGTCTCCGTCAATCAGAGCACTGGCTAAATCAGGTATGAAAATTATCGGCTCGCGGTCGTGGAATACGATTATAGGAAATACCTTAGAATGGTATAATATTAACTATGTTAGTCTATAACCATTTTGATATAACTTTTAGCTACTGATTTTAAGACTTTTATTTACAATGTAACATGGGTTAATTTCTTTCTAAAGAGATGTATGTCAGAGCCAGCAGTGTGGAAGTGTCTATACCTTTTGTTTCTTACTCTACATAGCAGAGATATAAGTGATACTTAAAAAAACAATAAATACGGCAGTACGTGTTGCTCATCCGCTTAATAATGCATTATCATAAAGCTCGCTCCCATAGTCGTTAATATTGCCGACCGACGCAGATTTATGACTAAAAATCATTTCATCTCGTCGGTTAAAATCTGCGTCGGTCGGCAACATCACCGACCGTGAGCCACCTTAAGATTCATTCAAACTAAATTGCACAGGCGAGAATACCGGCGACTTGCACAATTATCGCCATTTTTCCGACATACTTATCTCTGCTTTGAAATAAAAATATTTTTCTTGTTTTCCAACTCGTAAAAGTCTCCACATACCTAGATCCTATTATTGGGTCCTTACCTATGAAATTGGTGTTTTTATTCTGTCTTAGCAGTTTCTCCGTAACTATTAAGTTTCAGAACATTCCTATAAAATAATTGCCTCTTCTAAAAATAGACCATATATTTGAGCTCGTATTATTTAATTTGATAAGTTTAATTGTGTTAAAATTAGACACAAAGACAATTATTTTTAACTGCCTCCCGAATACATCATTTGATTTGCATTAACATAAAAACCATGAATAATTTTTGTCAAGTGTGTTCACACACATATTGCTAAAGCTTGTCTAATGATAGATGCCAAATATTATTATCTCTGGATTTGTCGTTGTGAAGAAAACTGATAAAATGTTAGTATGTAAAATGCAGACATCCCCAAAATCTCCATACAAAACACCAATTTCATAGGTAAGGACCTAATATATTCGTATAACAAAGTATGTTTTGTTATAAAAATTCTTATAAATACTCCATAATAAACTGTGATATCAACTATAACGTTCTTTATCTGCCTAAGTACCTAGTACGAGTATCAAATGTTCTTTATCAGTGATGTCACAGCGTAACCTACGTTGTCTAAGTAAAGAAGTCCAGGTCGCCGGGTCGCCAGGTGCGCCCGGCGGTGACTGGCAGATTGACGCCCGCCCTGTTGAACGCTACGCGCGCCACACAGCTAAGAATACTCGGGATATTCCGGGAAATACAATGTGTTTTTTAGCTTAAAAGAAGGTGTTTAATCATTTGATCGCGTTGAATTTGTAACCATATAGCTTTTTTAAGAATTACGGTCATTTATAATTTTTTTATATAAATAAAAGTTTATTTGCAATCCCCATTAGAGGACGATATATTTTATAATTATACGTTTGCATAAATACGAGTTTGGTTTATGTAGTTTTTGAGTAATGTTTGAAAATAACTAACAGCTTTCTAACTAATGTGATTGTTTTGGCTTATCTTGCTAAGGGCAAAGCTTTCAGGAAAAGCTTAGTAAAATTTGAGAAAATTTCCGTAGTCCGACGAGCTGTTGTATAACGGCATGTTACTATCTCTTATCGACGTCGTAAAAGCGTTTGAAACTTCACTGACTTACGTTTTCGTTTACCACTCCTGTCCTGTGCCGCCCCAACGCGCGGACACCCCATCGCCCGCTCAGCTAAGTGACGATGATCGACAAAAAAGTATGAAGTGCGATTTTATTAACAGGAGCTTTCATCAATTTGGAAAAAATAACATTGAATGCGTATAACAAATGATGTTGTTTGGCGCAGAATGGAGTGGAGAATGGAGTGATGTATTGCTGATCCGATCTGGTACTCAAGACACCTTTTGGGGTCCGTGACGGGGCGTTTTGGGCTGTTGACTTGGCAAATGGAGCGTGTTGTATGCATGGAATCTAGGATGGAGCTGGATGTCTAGATCTTGAGAAAGGCAATGGAATTTTCTATGTGATTTTGCATGTGGTGTAATGTGAATATTGTTGGTGGATTGATTTAGTTTTCATTTTGTCGTAGTTTAACCTAGAACAGATGGTATCGATGAAAAGAGATACCTACATAATAAGATAAAACCAATTAAAACAGCCCAAAGAAATAAGCTTACGCGCTTTTATTATTGTGAATGGTAAATAATTATAAATACCTTTAAGACTTAAATCAATAAACTTAAAAACAACCATTTATTAAGATTTTACACTTTACACTTACCATCACACGCTTCTGCCACCGCCGGCCTAGAACCCATCTCCCCCCACAGATGTAGGCATATTGCCACATAAGGCCTCGGCCCTAATAATAGTCGTCTAAAAAGTAAAAAGAAATCTCTCAACTGCTTTTGAAGAAATTGTTTTTATATCATTCACAGCGCGTAATAATTTTTTGATTGGTCACATTCTAACCAAAGCACCCAGTAAACAGCTCACAAACGTGATTCCTAACCTATGCTAAAGCCGTTGACATATTTGTTGATCAAAAAGACAAGGGTACGTCCACACCGCCGCGAACACCCAACAATATTAATGGTCCCAGTAAAAACGACAAAGCGATGGAGTGCGATCAGAGCATCGTTCCGACATCTGCCGCCCGTGATGGATTGGGAAGTGATGACGCGGCGGTTCACACCCTCCGTCATACGACTTAAGACTATCGATTTGATAATGATGGTATGAATTTTAATTAGATTGAGTTTTGGCATGATATTGAAATCGGTGGCAAGATTATTGGACGATAAAACATATCATTACCCTTGTAATGAAAAGGTAGATAGAGGTGTTAATAACCAATTTGGCCACTTTTCACTCGAATAGGCTAGTTAACCCTTTTTTTTATTGGCCCCCCAAAGGATTCATTACTGACGCCTTCGGTCATGATGGTCTATGAATTATCTGTGCCGTAAACTCACGATTTTGGTAAACAAATCAATACCTATGCGTGACACTGGCTGACACAGCCAACAGACAGGCTTGAGTGGTTGCGACTGGCGTTTGACGGATTTTGACCATGCGTAGTAATTGTTTACATAATGCGTTACTTCGCTGATTTCACGAAGATGGTGGATAGCGTTTTTGGCAGATAAAAAAAAGTAAAAATAAAATATGTTTAAATTGAATTTCTACAGCAATCCCTAATTTATATTTATTGAACTTGGTATATTTCGGACCCTTGTACTAAATACTATGTGAATTAAACAATATTTTCA
The DNA here is from genome assembly GCA_910589355.1 of Parapoynx stratiotata. Classification (NCBI taxonomy): domain Eukaryota; kingdom Metazoa; phylum Arthropoda; class Insecta; order Lepidoptera; family Crambidae; genus Parapoynx; species Parapoynx stratiotata. The sequence goes on from OU342463.1 coordinate 975,596, forward strand.
TTACGTTTAAGCCAACGCCGCCGCCGCCGCCGTTTACGTCTAGTCAACTAGCCTATTACACATATAAGGAAAGGCTAATTTAATAAGTGCCTACCATATGATTTTGCATTTTATCTATAGTTTACTTATCTGTCGCTTCGAAAAGCGCGCGAGTAGTTTAAAGTCGGTTACAAACGAAATATTGCAAGAACTGATTGATTTAAGAATATAATCATTACATGAATATTATTCTCTATTTACCTCTCTATTTTATTTGACCTCTATTTATAATGCATAGCACCGGATATTCCTATAATATGAATATCATTTAACATCAGTCGTTAGCAGTAATAGAGTTTGTTTTATCGCTCGTTTGTTTTAACATTCTAAATCAATTTACTTGAACCGTTTAACGACTTTGTACATGGCATTATGTTTAGTATAATCTTTCAATTAACAATAATAATACCCATAATATAAGAATAAGAACCAAAGCCGAATATCGCAACTCATGGAGACAACAATCAGAGTAATTTTTCACACAAAAAATTTTGAATAACAACAATTAAAATGATCGGGACCACTCATCGAATGCCGATCCGGTGAGAGGACCAAAATCTGTACCATTTTGACCCTTGTGGCTTTCGAAACATGGTTCAGATGTAGAGCAGTAAAAATTTTTGATTATGACTGATTGACTTATTCATCAACGCCTGAACTGAGATTGATATAAATACCGAATATAAGAAATATAAGAAAGGAATTCAAGATGCTTGACGATTGTTGATCTATCGTATTCATAACTATTAGGTCCTTACCTATGAAATTGGTGTTTTGTATGGAGATTTTGGGGAACTCTGCATTTTCCATACTAACATTTTTTCAGTTTTCTTCACAACGACAAATCCAAAGTAAATAATATTTGGCATGTATCATAAGACAAGCTTAAGCAATATGTGTAATATCACACTTTATAAAAAATATTTATCGTTTTTATGTGAATGTAAATCAAATGATGTATTCGGGAGGCACTTAAAAAGAGTTGTCTTCGTGTCCAAGTTCAACATTAATAAACTTACAACAAATTATCAAAACAAATCAAAAGAGCTCAAAAATATTGTCTATTTTTAGAGGAGGTAAATATTTTTTAAGAATACTCTGAAACTTAAAAGTTACAGACAAAATACTAAGAGAGAAAAAAATGGCAATTTCATAGGTAAGGACCCAATATTAAGTTAGAAGTGGAGGATAAGGAATGATGCATATCTTTTTGTCGTATTGCGAAATCAGCACTATTTGTGGGGTTTCCGATTCTATATCTGTACAATCTCAATCTCTTGACAGTAAATGATTCTTATTGGGAGGAAATAATTGATATAAATAATAAGAATAAGGATTGTCACCTGTACACTGTACCACCGAGTCTGGGCAAAGATTATTATTATTACCGCTTTCCTATTTTCTGCCTGTTGCATTCGAAATGCTTGCTGGTTGTTTTATACAAACCCAAACAAATGGTTCAGGTTAAAAAGCAACAAGTGTTATGTAGGTGGGAGACAAAGGGGCAAGTGGGGAAATTCATATCCAAAATTTCTCCACGTAATTCTTCAAGAAAAGAGCGTATTCTTACTTAAAAGACCGGCTACGTACCTGTGACTCCTTTGGTATTGTGACCAGTCCACCAAAGGGGCGAGAAGAGAATTGAATTCGCACTGACTCTTTTCCACTAAAAGTCGCAGTTAATAGCTGTGCGAGCTCGCGCGAGGTGGTTTTCGACCAGAGTGGCGAGACGAGACTAGGAAGAAATACGATAAGCTTTATATCGGAGGCAATACGGTTAATTTTTACAAAAACAAATATTTAAATTCACGCCTTGCATTCTCGTTAATCCACACTGTTTCCACCAAAGATGTTCTAGGAGAGGACTGAAACATTGCCATATAAATTTCAAATCTCTTCTCGCCTCTCTGGTGGAAAGTCACTTTTATTCTCACAACATACTGATGACTGTTTCTTTCGTCACCTGATTATACTATTTTGTGTTCCTTTAGAGGCTCGCGTGCGCATTGAATGTTTATAGTTTTAATACTTAAGGTTTAATGGCCTGTAAAACAGCTGATTTGTTTCTAAGCGTTAGAAGTATGAGGATAAGGTTTTTGATACTGCATAATCTATTGTTGCGACCGCAGCGATCTTTGGCTTCAAATCAATAAAATTGTTATCATTAATGATAAAGATTCAAGACGTTAGTTAGCACATAATTTGCTGACCATGTTAAATCGAGAAAATAATAAAACAACTTTTAAAGATTTTATGCGTAAGCAAGATGCTTTAATTTAGGTATATTCCCTTTATGAAACAAAGTAATGGGACATTCTTGAATTAAAAAAAAGCGCTGGTGTTTTCACTCACCTTTCAAGCTAGACCCACCTGATGGTAAGACTATTAACATTGATCCCTCTATCTGTTATCATGATACTTACAAGAATGCTTATTAGTAGTGATAATTGCGTCGATATCGGTGCACGAGCGGCGCGCGCGCAGGCATGTAAAACTGCGCAGTCACGACGCGTCCATCATTCTAATTCCTTTGAGTCGACAGCGTCTGTCGATGTTCTGTGACGGCAAACAGCAAAGGATGGTTCCATTTGGGACGTTCGTATCTTTCTGTTATCATTGAGGACGGATATTGTATTACAATTTATTTATATTATTGCCATTCTGCCATCAAAACATATTTCATTGTTGGTTTTCGTTCAGTTATTCATATTTAGCAATTTTTTTTTTGATATGCCAAAACATTAAGCTATACGCTTACCAACAAAATGATATGTCATGTTTAAAAATCAGAAAGTATTATACGTGCCTAAAAATTCTTATTTTAATTCTTAATCATGTTGATTTGATACAAAAGTAAACAAGTAAGTACAACAAAATAAAACACGGACATACACACATACATATAATCAAGACTATTAACCCTAAAGGGTTAGTCAGAGGCTAGGCAAAAGCACCGAAAAAGTAGTCCATTGCCATAGTCCGCGCTTCACCAGCAGTGACTGCACTCAGCGTGACAGGTGGTGAGCCCGGCGCCGCTATAAGCTATTGGATGTTGTGCAGTTCTAAGTCCATTGGTCGCCTTTTACAACACCCAAGGGAAGAGATGGGTTGTTAGTATTCTTTTAAAGAACCGCTACCACAAACATAAGAACACACAAGAAAAGAAAGAAATATTATGTATGTTTTATTGAACTCATATTAAATACCATTTTTCCCTTTATAATAGTATTTTATGTCACTGTCACATAATATGGGTTATTAAAACACGAGCGTGAGTTTTGTGCAGTTATATACACTACTTTATTTACACTCATTATTCAAAGAAATAAAGACAAAAAAAAAATTTTTATTCTATTTATTGTTGTCTGTCTGGAAAACATTTGCCATAGTTTTGTGCGTTTTTAAGAAAAAAAAGTGTTGCATAATGAGTCCAACCTGTTGTATAATGGTAATTATGTTACAATTTCCATTTTTAAATTTTCGTTTTTATCATCTGTGTTAAAAAGTATGTCATTATGAGTTTGAGTCCGAGTTCATAATACGAACATTATTTATAACATGAGTGTAGATTAAAGTTTTTAAGATACGTAACAAAAATGTAGTCAGCCTACGAATCGTGGATGTCCGTCAGCACAGGCTCAGCGCCCAGGCCCCAAGCGGAGCGGACCGCGCAATGACAAGCGCGCCGACACAGAGCCGGCGGACTTACAACCGATCACATCTAATTGTGTGATTTGATACCAAAACCTTTGTTCACCAAAGAAATCTCTATCGTAATCGATAGATCCAACAAATTTATCTTTTGTCCGGCGATCGAGCGTTTCACGATTTTTTGAGGGTCTAATTAAATAGGACGACGCTGTACGGTACTTTTGTGATAAAAGTTTTGTTTGATTGTTCAAGTTTTGGTGATTGGTGTAGTATTTCTGGTTCGGATACGTCGCTTTATACTTTCGTGAGTTTTTGTTGCGGGCCCAATAGCGGACGTCTCACACTGTCAACGAAACTATTCCCATAAAGTGCACTTATTTAAACAGGGTGGTTCTGTTTGACCCATGCCTTTTTTTTATAGACAAACACGCGAGGAGCATGGGCTCAATGCAAATTGGTGTTGTCACGCATTCTTACATCAAATAGCCTCTTACAACGTCTGCGATATTTGAAATTGTTCTAGGCAGGTCTCTATAGTTGTGAATCTTTTTCTTATCAGGAAAAAACATTGCATTCTTACGCCACATTTGAAGGTTTATTTTCATATCCATCGACAGGTTATCATACCCGAATACGCGCATGTCTCAATTATTTGTTATCATCGCATGCTCCCGCGCATGCATGTCCGCGCAGCGGGCGGTGCGCATATAGGGCTGTGTATTGTGTGTGCATGTATTTGTATTATTGAGTGATCAGAAAGGTTACTTATATCGGTATGGGCTTCTTACGTGATCAGATATTTTTTATTGACGCATAACTATTATGAAATCTACCGCAAATTAAATCTACTGACAAATATCTTCTTCTTTCTCTTTCCCTGTTCCCAATTGTATTTGGGGTCGGCCGGCGCAACATGTCTTGCTCTTCCACTCTCTCCTATCGCTCGCCACCTACTTATAAAAATAAGATCATCAAATCATCATTATATAGAATTCGTTACCATCAACAAGACTTTTCTCCTTCTTACAACCCCGCATTCGAACGAGAAGCCTCTTTGCAGACAGACGAGGTGATAGTGGCAGATGCGTAATTTTTTTGTCAAATTTGCATCTAGCTTACCTTAGGCATGGTGGAAAGTATTGCATTTAATTTAATTTGAACTGTTCATTTATTCCGTACCAGGATCAAATAAAACCTTTCCAGTAAATCATGGACTGTCAACTCCTGCGCATCACTCCTTTTTATTGAGCTTTTACAACCGCCTCGGGCTCTGAAATTAATTAAAACCCCGATTTGAGCAATCAACTATAAGCTTAATTAGTCACGTGAGTCGCATGACTTATGGGTTATTGGAAATGGATCTGAGCTGTAAATATCAAGGATCGGTTCTCTTTGCGAGACAATTAATGTCGCTTCTCGCGTAATTTACAACGACGTCTAGAGATAGTTTAGCTTTATAGCTCGATTATCGTACTGATGGCTCATTATTTTTGGGGTGAATTCTGTAACAGTTCTACCGTAAAACTTGATTTGTTTGTCGAAATTGGCGGGTGGTAGGGTTTCCAGTGATTCGTAACACGAGCGTATTATTAGACGCGTTAGTCATGCTTCGGTCGAGTTTACGGTGGAGCTGTGTCCGAAAGTGAACGGTAATTAGGGTTGCGATTCACCAGTATTGTCTTTACTGTTTTAAATTTTAGTACTTTATTCTGAACTTCCTTCTGTTCGTGTTTTTATTACTTACAGTTAATATAAGCAATTAGTTTGTGCTTTTGATATTTTTGAACACTTGTGAACGTCCAAAATTATGTTACGCCTATGTTACGCCTCCCTTTACACAAAATTTAGTTTGAAAGATGTTGAAAAAAAAAATAATTTGATCTAACTAAGCCATTTTAACTAAAATCCCAATATCAAGAGGTTGTCAATGCGTAGGTACTGTCGAGTTCAAAAATATGTATGCATGTTGAAGAAAAAATTAACAATTCTAATACCAAAACACTCGTGCAAGTCTACTAGTCTTCTAAATCTGGTTTTTGCAAACACAACCTGATTAAATATTCGCTGTAGATCTTCGTCCGGCGCAGCTTTAAGTGACTTTCAATGTACGGAACCAGCTCCACATTGACCGGCTACATTACGTTATCTGGACACTATATTAGTATTTAGTGATAAACAGTAGGTCACTTTTAATATTTCCATGCGTTATGTTGCGGAATACTTTTAAGTGTTCAAAACTACCTTTTTTGATTAACAATTTCAGTCTTGTCACTCATGCTTGTCTTGATTTGTATAAATAGCGTTAAAAATGAAATTTTCTTTGGGACAGCATGGTACGGCGAGTGGTGAATATACCTATTGAATGTATGTATGACCTGGTATTGTTTAAAGTACTTTTTCAATGTTCTTCAATTAATCAACGGAACCAAAATTTTATTTTATTTAAGTAATAATTTAGACTATGTACTTATATTTGTAATGGAAAATGTGGTAAACTGCAGAATATATAGCTCAGATATTTATTTATTTATTTTTCTAAAACTTCAATGACGGTGTAGTTTATGACATTAAAAAAAACAATGTAAAGGAAGGATAGAAACTTGCTGAGTTTCTTGCCCGTTCTTCTAAGAACACTTTTACAAAAATTTGTAAAATGCTTTTGACGTTCATAAGCATGTGCTAAGACGCATCTAAATTGAATAAACGATATTTAATTTGAATTTTTTTGAAGTCATAAGTGCTTGGAACCTGCTTTTGTGTACACAAACTGCGAGTGGCGTTTCGCTAGCTGCTACAGCGATTCACTTAGTGAAATGAGCACGCTAGGTTCGCCGCGTGCGCTGGATAGCTTCTACGGACGCACTGCACCGACTACCACGTCTGGGAATTTCCCGAATATACCCGGGTATCTTTGCCGCTTCCGCTTTGGCGCAAGATGACAATGTTCTTTGAATATGAGTAAACACAAATAATGAATTTTCATATCTATACATCTATACATAATAAAACTGTAGAGGTCGAATGTCTGTACATAGAAAAAAATGCATAAAATCAAGTCAGGGGGATGTAAAAAGATGGAAGATACAAAAAAAAAAAAATTTTTGATTTGTCTCTCTGTTTGGGCTAATCTCCGAAATGGCTGGACCGATTTCAATGAAATTTTGTATGGTGATACCTTATATCCCTGGTCAACTACTTAGATACTTTTTATCCGGAAAATTAAAGGGCTCCCGTGGGATTGTTAAAAAACCAGTAACCGCGGACGAAGTCGCGGGCAACAGCTAGTTTAAGATAACTTTATTTGTCCTTCAAACATGAAGGAGACCCATTGACTGGTTAGAAGTATATCACACAAGTAGCCAAGTATGTTTACCACATGGGTAAAGAATAGATGTGTTACTGTTTCTTTTGTACTATGCTCGTCCTAACTGACAAAGATCACGCTACGCCACACTAAATCTTGGGCACTCGTAAACAGCGAGACGTCGCGATGTTGCTGATTCGATTACACCTAATTTACATGTCTCCGAGATGGAATATCGATTTCTAACCTCATTAATTACGAGTTTTATGAATTATGATTCTGCGCCACGAATGATGGAGAAGTATTGGAGATATTCCGCTGTCGCCAATAAATAAAACGAAGTTTTTATTCATACCTATTCTATTATTTGAAAACAAGATCTCGAATCAATTCAAGGATTTTCTGATCGTCTTGCAGGAATTTCCATAATAATTGATAAATCTTACGCGTATTAATGGTTAAAAAATGAATAGCATTTTCGTTTCTTGCCATATCTCCTATCGCAGGTGGGCTGGGAGACATTTCTGTTAGGAATAGGCCACACCCTTTGTACTGTACGGGCCATAACACCACCACTGGCCTTATGTGGATTGGTGGCCAATTTCCATTAAATTCATCATAATTTCCCAAACAACATGCTCTCTATAAAGAATCATTTATCTGGGAATTGACTGCTTTTTTTTATAAATAACTTAATAATTAAGTTAACCTCAGACTTGTGAGCCCGATTTTGTTATTCCGGGTGACCTGCGGTCAGATGTCCGATAATGTCCGGGGTAAATTGGATTTTAACTGAGGGCACAATGGCATTGAGTTTTGGCATTAATACCGAATGGTGTCACTATTTTTTGTGGTCGGTTCGTTTGGTTTTTCATCAATTTAAATTTATTTTGAATTGCTTAATTATTAGCTTTGTGGCATTACCCTTTATCGCTTTGAATTTTAAATTGTTCTCTTACTTAAATTTTTTTAAATTCTTGTTTTACTCAATTGTTCTTAAGAAATATTTTTCTTGTTTCAGATTTGGATGCTGTGATAATTATGGACTAATTCTAGCAACGTAAGTGAAAAATTATTTAGTTATTAAGTACTTTTTAGGCTGAAAAAAGGCTGAACAAATTTTTTAAAGGAAGGAAGGAATTTTTTAACCCTTTATAGATATACTTAATTGCGCATTTTTAAAATTATTATTATTTAATTATCACAACTTTAAAAGAACACCTATATCGTATAGTTACATTACAATACGTTCTATTTTCCCTTTTCCGCGAAGACGCACATTATTAGCAGCGTCCGTCTGTCCGTCCGTCAGCGACGAAAGATGCGCGCGCGCCGCTGACATTTAGCGATGACGGCGACATGACACTTCACGCTTGACCGACGCGGGATATAAGCAAAACAACTATGTTATATATATATATTTTCTTGAAACGACTAATTAATGAAATGCAACTATGACGTCAGTCAGTTCGATGGCGTAATGGTTTGTTTACTTTGGCTTCTCTTGCCATGGTCAGTCCTTGGAGGAGTGATCAAAATCACAATGATGGTGAGTTCCTTCTTGCTTCGAAAGGTACGTTCAACCGTTTTTCCCCGTCGCCATTGCAACCTAACCATCCGCATTGGACCAGCGTGGTGGTGACCGGTATGTGCATCTAAACCCGTGAAAAGAAATGCTTGTAAGCAATAAGATCTTATACTTACTGTAAAATATTCGATTAATCATATTGACATAATTGTATCACAGTATGAATTGACCCTTGAAGTTCCGGATCGCATCTCAGATGCCAAGAAAATTTTCGCTACTGTGTCTCGTGTCTAGGATCTTTTTATCACTTTCAACCGTCAAAGTACTGACTGACAGTTGGGCGTGATAAAAACGTGAAAAATATATCGCGCTGCTAAGACAATAGAATTCAATGATGACTCACGTCTGAGATAAGCCCTCTTAGCATGAACACCGTATTATGATATTATATCGGGTTTTTATAACGTTCAACTGTCAAAGTACTATGGAACTGACAGTTGGACGTGATGAAAACGTTAAAAATATCATAATATCGGACTGCTCACGCTAGTTAGGCTGAGTTTCTTGATCCGTAATCATAGTAACCACAATAATTGAATTCTAGATCAATAGCGGCAATGGAAACGCTGAAATGTGTGACGTCAGCTGGATAACTTGTTAAGTTTGCGATGAAAATTCGAAGCAATATACATCCGGACATCGTGTTGTGGCTAAAATGTCTATGATTATTTAAGTTACATTTGAAACTTCGACTATTGGACAAGCTGTCATATTAAGACACCATACGATTTCGCCACTGGTCCACATATAATGTATATAACCTACTGGTCAACCTGACCACTCATTAAAAAACTGACTCTAACGTCGAACTTCATGGCTAAAATGATGCAGATGGTATTGAACCTGCGACCCGCCCGAATAGTGTCTTATCATGCATAAAATCAATTGTCTATAAGAGTCTGTTGCTAACTGAAATACCGAGACGGGACTAAGTCTAAAATAATGTCTGTAGTAGACAAGATGTGTCCTTTGAATAATTGATGGGACCCTGTCGGTGCCCTGAGAAGCCGTGATGCTAATTGTCCAACCTTGTAGCGTGGGCATGCCCGTCCGATGTCCGGAATAGTCCTGATAAATGTTTGAAGTGACATCTAGTCTCTATTTAGGTATTAACGTTTCCCGGTTACAAGATTAGGCAGAGCTACTGAATTAGACAGTTGACCTTTGGAGCGTGTAATGTTCGAAGCGGTTTTTTATGGATTAGTATAGATATGTAATTTTTATTCTATATGATAGCGTAGTTTTTCTCTTTCACGAAATATTTTCATAATCGGTAAACATAGGTACATAAAAAGGATTCCGTCGAATTGAGAATCTCCTTCGTTTTTGAAGGCTGGCAAGGGCTAAGAAGCATGTGCCAAGACGCATCTAAGGGTGAGTTTTTTAATATGTTGTAATAGTCACCTCAATAGTTCAAATCTAGCCTCGATGGAAACGCCAACATGTATGACGTCAGCTTGACAAATTGATAAATTTGCTATGAAAATTCGAAACAATATATCTAATCCCAGCATCGTGTTATGGTTTAATTGTCTATGATTTCAAAATTCTTACTTTAGTTTTATTTCAAAATTCAAGTATTGGACAAGCTGTCATATCACGACATCTTACGTTTTCGCCCATGGGTCATATTTTACCCTCAACCTGACCACGGTTCAAAAAACTGACCCTAACTGAATAAATGTTTCTGAATTTCTGATTTTTTTTTAATAAGCTAAAGGAAGGTCTGTTGTATTCAACAATAAGGAATATAATTATTAATTAATTTCCTTGTAATTATACTAGGAGATGCCTGTGGGGATAATAAAGCGATCGAAAACTAATTGCAACTCAGAAAATAATGTAGTTAATGAGCACCTGTTCTTTTCAAATTCCATAGTAATAATTGGATAAAATGTATTTATAATTAATAATTATTTGCAATTGCATATTTTTAATATCATTAATTTAATTAATGGTAAAATGTATACTAAAATGTAACCCTAATAGAAAGAAAACTAGGTTTTTAAAGCCATCGCAAGTTAAAATGCCAAAAGAATAATTTTTATTTTCACTATATGTGAAACTCGATTCTGCAAGTCCTTTTACATTTCATATAATACTTTACATCGTTCGTATAAATCACTCATTCCATATACATAGTCAATACTAGACACGGACACTGCAATTTGCAACTTGAGATCATAGATGTCGCTTTTGTCTTACGTGCGCCGAGACGAGGAAGCGCTCGCGCACTAAATCACCTCTGATTTACCGTCACATCAAACGCAGCTTCGTAAAATTCGCGAAACAGTCACGATCGTTCGTTCTTTATTCGTTCCCCGAACTTAGGGTGCGTTCTGACAGTTAACCACGCAAAACTCACTTTAAATACTAGAGGTTTAAGCTTAGAATGAAATATTAGCTAGAGTAGAAAGCGAATTAAAATTCGACAATAATAGATCTAATTTAGGTACAAAGAACGTTAAAAATAGCCCGTTAAATCGTCGCAGCTCCTGTCTGAACGTAGGTTTGCTGATGGATGCAAAGTCGTATAAATCAATTTAATTTCTGCTGCAAAGACAATTGGCCATTCGAATGTTACTACGCCTCGATTGGTCGAAAACTGTTTTACTGTACGACGCTGTTGAGTTCGGTTTCGAATACCGTTATTGTTGCGTTCGGGGCACAGAGTTACTTTTAAACAGACAAAGCGCCGTAGTAAATCAATTTGTGACAAGTACAAAATTTTATGAGTTCTATGGCAATGGTAACACGATTACAAATATTTACTTTTAGAAACATTGTGTTGTGAGAATTTTGCAATCCGCGTTGGATCAGCGTGCTCCATGCTACTGTGTCCATTTAAGAAGGCCGTTGCCTTGCAGTTGGATGTTCAATTGACTTCTTTTATTAGCCTTCATGCAGGCCCATCGACTGACTATTCAATCGGTTTCGACCGGGGCTTACTTTAGACATTCATATTTGCCTTGTCTCCTGCCTAAAACATCCAAGCGCCACTCAAAATTTTTCTCACTATTTCTCATTCATCTTTGATCACATCTCCCCCTTATTATTCTAGTTCTAATTATTGCCTAGACTGACCTGCGAGTAATTAATATAATGCATGACTAACAATAAATATTAGATGAATACAAACAATAAACGGACAAAAGGTAATTAATTTTATGTCGATAATACTAGTGTGTTCTGTCGCCAGCTAAGTCTGTGGTTCGCGAACTTTCGTTGCACGCATGAATCAAAGCAGACGTCCCGTCCTCGTTGAATTACAACTAATACTGCGCATGTAATCGCTGGGTGACTTTTATTGTCCTAATGTTGTGCGGTAAATCAAACTCCGGTACAAATAGGACGGAATGCGCGAGCGCATCGGCCATGTTGGCATTTAGCTAATAAGGATTTGTTCTTGTTCGTGATAGCTTTCATCGAGGGATTGTCCATGAGTTTGTTGGTCTATGGGTTCAAGGAAAATTTTAAGTTACCCCTGTTCCCCTTAAATATAAGAAAGCCGTTTTAACACCGCCACACCTGATCTTGACACAGTGGTAATTTTTTCGGTCCCTTTCTTTCATCATTTGGGGGGCTTTAGGCCACCGCTCTGAAGCAATAAAATGGGATCTATGTTGTAGGCTAATAATTCCAGCTTAACATAAAATTAATTTCTCCATAAAACCTCTGTATCTAACGAGTTCATACAGAACTTTGCAAACTTTTTCTTCAAAAACAAAAACCAAATTGTTGTAGAACACAGCTATAGACAGCCTTCCGTTAATATTTAATCAGAATAAAACGAAAATAAGTGATGCAGACTGTTTATTTAGAGATTGACTGGAATATTTGTTTGTGGGTTAGTGGTTGACGAGTTATATTTACCGGGGCTGCCGGTAAAATATTTTTATTTTTACCTTAACTACATGTCTCGACAAGCTATCGATTTCGGATTCATTTTGTTCTTTAGCTGTCAAGGTCTATGAGTTAAAAATATTGATATCAATTCGGACTGACTGTTCTGTAATAGGTATAATTATAAATATGAGGTATAATTATAATAGTGAACCTTTTTTCACATACATGTGAAAAAAGGCAGGGGTAGTCGAGTTGGAACGGACGGACCGGATGGAACTACTCGTTTAAGAAGGCCGCGGGGATCGTGGGTTCGATCCCACCGCCTGTACCACTAAGTTTGAATAAAACTTGATGCTCGTCTATGAGCGCTCGTCTGCACATTCAAGGTGTCCACGGCAGACCAGCGTCGTGGTGATGACATGCTGAGTGCGACTCCTATTCAGTGCCTTAACCTGTATTGCTTGTTATGTCAGTATTGTCTTTATGTATGTTTGATTAATTTTTATGTAATTTCTTACTATGTGTGTAGGTATAAAATTGTATTCTATTCTAATATCACTTGCCTCGGTGCATGGCAACAGGCTCGCCACCTGTAACACTTCTGCCTACCCCTTCGCAGAAAAATGCGTGATGATATGTATGTATGTATGTATGCATGTGTACATACATGCATCTCATCATGCTTGTAAAGATAGGGGAGTTAAAATCCACATTTTCCTTGTGACAGCGAGCCTGTTGCCATGCAAGCGCCATTTAAGAGAAGTGCTGTTTATATAAAACTGTACTGTTAATAACATTAATTATTGTTATAGAAAGCATGCTCAAAATGGTTGTAGATGTGGCGACAAAAATTTTGTCTCCCGTAAATTATTTTGTGTGTAACTTTTACATTTTGATGTCAAATTTTGATTTTCACATCATGCAAAACGTCGGACTTAAAGATGTTATAAATATTAAAAAAAGAATACCTAATAACATCGCGCCTATTTTCCCGAAGGGGGCCAAGTTTAACTTTCCACATACATGTGTGCCATGTCCGGTGGCAAACATGCCACCTTGATGTCCTCAGCCTATATACTCGTACGTCCTACTGGCACTGGCCTTCCTCTTGAGCAAAGTGCCACGTGCCTTTTTGTACCCGGGGTACAAAAAGTTGCAATACTAAACGGGACCGGCTTAACGTGCCTTCCAAAGCTTTGATCACCCGTCGAACGCCTAAACATGGCGAAGGTAGCTTTGTTTTCGATATTGAAATTCTGAGTATACTAACCACTACGTCGAGCTCCTGAATTTTATTTAAGCATACTTTACTATAGTGATTTTCACAATATGCTATCACCGCTTGCAGATTTTAAGTTTCCAACAAAAACACTCCCCAGCAATTGCTACTGTAATCAAAAATAAATAAGTTCAATCGGAGCGCCGGGTCAGTAAACATTCGTCAATTTTAATCTGGACCCGTTCGATATCTCTCCTTTGTGTGAAGGACAAAGAAACGTTAATCGCGGTATAGGTAGGATTGGGCCATTGTCCGTGGGCCGCGAAAACGTGGGGAAACTCATTACTGGCGAGCTCTTGCGGAGTACTCCCTGGGTAGGGTAAACGACGCGGTTTTGGAGCGGTTTTGGGGTACGGAATAGAGATGATTTTAAAATGTGAGATAATAAAGCATTAAAAAATATCTCATTAGTTGGTTCTGAGATAATGGTGACAAAAATAATTCATGGTAATGCACATAAAATTATCATAATTTTGATGGGCTTGTAAACAACACTCACACCTTTCAAATATTTAGCAATAGGGTCCAAAAACAACGGTTATGTATCAGTTTATTGGTCTGCAAGTAAACGAAACGTAACATACATAACATAACTTTCCCCGAAGGGGTAGGCAGAGGTGTTAAAATCCCACATTTCACCAGATATGTTAAGTCCCCCTGTGACAGGTGGCGAGACTGTTGCCATGCACCGGGCACAATGTCACGTTAATCACGCAAAACTACTGAATTGAATACAATCTATTCAATTAGTTACGGGTTTTAAGAATACAGTTTCGAAAAAATTCTAATCCATGCAAAAGTTTCTCAAGCTTTTCAAACGTAGAAAAAAACGCTGACCAAACCATTCCGCGTGTACTTACACCAGTGCGTAAGCTATCTAAAACGATATCTGGCGCTGGTCTCCAATCCGAGTGGAGTGTTACGAAGATGATCAGATAATGAGCCGTCGACCGCTCGCTTTGTCGCTTTTGTCCGCTGACGGGCCCATTGAAATTTCACTCACCCGATGATTTGAAAATGCTTTGAATCTGATCGATTCCTGGTTTGTTGATCGGTCGGTGTAGTGCTCTTTTTGTTGTCTTTATTACAATAGAACTGAGAGCTTTAGGAATAGAGAGGTCAACATCATACTTTTTGTTTTGAATAATGTTGTTTGTTTGGTTTATATACTAAGTCATAGTGACAAAAATTTTCAAAAAAAGGTCCACAGTGCTTCAAAAAGCATGTTAGGACCTAGACCTGTGGTCTCGCAAGTGTTTATGCGGATTATTGATGATATAAAACTGGAGCCACTTTGTTTCATTTTGATATTAAATTATATGGGGGACAAACAGGAATAAAAATGGTTTATCTGTCCCCCAATTAGTCAAAGGAGGACAGACAAAACCATTTAGGATTCATTAAAGGTCTGTCTGTCCCCCTTTTAACGAAGAGTGGACATACAGACCTTTTTTGGCTGTTCTGTCACCCCAAGGGGACAGAGCCGGGTGACAGAACGGAATAATCCATCTAATCTTAAATAGTTAGGTCGGGTATGCAACTCCTATTTCTTTATTTCTTATTTATCGTGTGCTGTAATTGAACACAACACACGCTATTACACACATACGCTTCTGCCTATCATCATCAGATCACTGCTGACCATAGATAGATAAAAAAAAATTGGCCCTGTGAGTAAATTCCCCCTGTCTTCGGCTTCTCACATCCAGCATTTGACTGCAGTGTTTCGCAAATCATCACTCCTTCTGGCCATCTTTACACTACGTTTGCTAAGTCGTGCCTCCATTAAAGAACCTCGTCCTCAGTCTATATACGTCCTACTGCTGGGTCTCAATAGATATCGGTATACTCATTAAATTGGTTAAATAGCGATGTGAAATATAATTTCAGGTGTCAGCTTTCCCATTAAGTTAGCAAGCTTAACATTCTTCGCATCTGTTATACCGATTCCGAATATTATACCAGCTTGTAGCATGTAACTGAATTTACAATTCCGTCATATTTCAATTACAACCCTTAGTATCCGTATTTGGTAAACAAAAAATGTTGTATAAAATGGAAACCGAGAAACATCTGCTCACTATATTAATGATGGATACCGAGACTCTAAATATAGAGTTATGATTAAGCGGTCAGTATTTATTTAACTTATTGCAACCGATGTTTTGTTGTCAATTATGCTAATCCCCCGTGTCTTGCCGGTTGCCTTGACATGTGTAAACTTGTTGTTAGTATGTATAGCGTTTAATGCTTAGTTGAGAGAAATATGTCGTGGTTTCAGGTGTGATGTCCAGAGCTGAACATAAACCACTTATTCGCGTAGTTTGCCTCCACTCGAGAAAATTTCGGCTTATGTCGTCACCTGAATCTCGCTACTTCGAGCTATGTCGATAACCCCATTGTCCTTTCATCTACTGATCTCCACGTTCCTGATTTTCTTGCCCAGCGGCTACTTCGGCGAACTTATGTATTTACTTTTAAACGTAACATATCATCACGTCTCTATCCCCGAAGGGGTAGGCAGAGGTGTTAATACCACATACTCGTATAACACTAGATGGTACTCGTAAGTCTATTTGCTATGTACGTCGCACACTTTTAAAGCGACTCATTTTTAAACTCTGTTTAAAATGAAGTCCCGAATAAAACAAGCAATCCTGGGTTCGAGTCCCGGTTTATTTAATAAAAGAGACGTGACATGTGATTTGGAGGATTTTATAATAGGTAAAAAAATTGTGCAACTGTTTCTACCCACTAATCCATATTGGACTGGAGTGGTGGTGTTACGGCCCATATTCTTCATGTATTTTTAATATAGGAATTAGGAATGCATGTTTTACTTACTTACTTTACACGCAAACCAAACAATCGCAAACTAACATAGTCACTCAAAACCAATACAAATAAATATAATATTTTATATTAGACGCGCGATGCTCCGTCGACGTACAAGCAACACGTGACAGTCGCGCGACAGAATGAAAACTGCATCCGAGTGCGTTATTAGACGCGCGGTGACGCCGCGACATGTCGCGTCGCGCGGCGTGACGGGTGACGTCGCGCCACATATTAGATTTGCATCTGCAACTTGCAGATGGTTTAGATATGAGTTTTTTATGTTGCGAACCGAAGAATGTGTTGATATTTTATTGATGAAATTTTTGTTTTTGTAAATTCCAATGCACTGTTTTACCTGTTACATGGGGACTTAACATATCTGGCGAAATGTGGGTATTAACACCGCTGCCTACCCCTTAGGGGAAAAGGTGTGTTTATATGTTTGTTTCTTTGTTGTTTTAAGCCAAGGTTGAGTTTGACTTTGAAGTATTTATAGTCATATAATACAATGAATAGAGAAACCTTTCGCGATGTTTGGGTGGGTGACCAATATTGTAATCTCTAGCTCCCCCGCTTCGGAATGCGTTAAGATGTTGGTCGCAGTGGCTTGTTTTAAAACAGAAAAGATAATTGTTGTTTAAAACTACCAATCAAGTGGTTATCAATAGTTTGAGAGTGGACAAAGCGAACTGACTAAGCTAAGAGATCGTGCAAGTGGAATTATGAAATATCTGCCGGCCCCTATGGGAAAAGACTTAACATTATAGTATGTCTGTATAAATAAGAATACGAGAAGTTATATCAAGAAGTAACTGAAAAAGTACCAATAAATTTATGTCTAGTTTCAGAACGTTCTCGCATATAAAGTAAGCTACAGTACGTTCTAAAACTAGCCGCACGTCATTATTTTCACGTTCATATTTATTACCATCCTTTGGTTTTCTGCGCCGTATAATTTAATTAACGACATAACGGTTTAGTTGGAACAACACGTTAGTGTAATAAAAACGTTTATGTAATTAAATTCCAGAAATCAATACGAAAGTTAAGTGAAATGGTATTTAACATGTTAGCAAACATGTTAAATACTGAGGTGAGTATTAAATATGAAAATCTTTGTGCTTGCCAAATCTTAAAGAGACAGTGTGTTGCCAAACTGTTACCTATGATGTCGTCCTCGTCCTCAGCCTATATACGTCCCACTGGTGAGCACTGGCTTTAGTCATGGAGAAACACTTGAGGAGTATGGGTCGTAACACCACCACGCTGGCCCAATGCGGGTTGGTGGATAGAAACGGTTGCAATAGCGACCGGGACCAACGGCTAAACGTGCCTTCCGAAGCCCAGGAGTTCGAGACAACAATGTTTTGGTCACCCTGTTTCACACAAATTTAAAATTCTACCGAATGGTTGCTGGTTCAAATCCTGCCTGAGCCAATTAGTTTATACCCCTACTATTCTCAAATTTGGTTTTTAATATCTCAAGAACCAATCTTTGTCCAATGAATCCAGTGCTTAACATTGCGCAAAACTCAATATTCAAACTAAAATAATCATGGTACAATGTTGCAGCAGAGACAATGCGCTAGCGCAGGAGTCTTGTAACAGAAGCCGTCATTAAACCTGTGACGGACTGGGAGCGGATCCGAGAGTCATGTCGCGTCAACTACTTGTTGGTGATCTTTGGCCGTGGCCCAAGGGTGAACCGGTAGCGATTGGGATTTATTACTGAGAAATTTCGTAAAGAATCGTAAGGTGATATGGGCTTTCTTGATTAGACTTTTTTACGGCTTTCGCTATCAAATGATATCCTATCTGTTTCGCTTTTTATAAAAAAATGGAAAAATATTGCTAAATGCGTCACGTAATCCCTCCATCCTACAGCATGGGTTCCTTCAGAAGAAGCGTGAAATGGCATCTTATGATCCAGCAAGGTGGAGGTCGCTAGGCCTGCATCCTTTTTTGCTGCCCTAGCATCCTTCGAGTATGGACTCATCTACTGCTTACCATGAGGTGGTGTTGAGTCATTTGCTGGGCTGATTTAATAAAAAATTGTATGCTTTAACCACCTAGAATCTGTCGCCATCTCTGATGTTTTGGATTCAAGCCTCAGTGAAGGTAGATAATTTGAGTGATGATTTTTTTTCTTCAAAATTCACAACAACACATTTTAATGTGATGTTATTTAATTATGATAGCTGTAGATGCAATCTTAGTCCTGAGCTTAACATTCGAGCGATTCCATTTTGATCTTTGACCTTCTCACCACAAAAACATAATACCGCTTTCCTCTTATTCCTTGCGCCGTCGTGTTAATAGAGTAGTCCGCCAACGCATATTCGGTTTAGTTACGATTTAGGCTCCCCGCGCTCCGCCGACGCCCGCTCGTTTGTCACGCTCGCCATTGTGCCGCAATTGCTGTATCAGTTACAAGATCATTTTCTACTAGTTTTCATGTTACCATTTGTATTGCATTCGCTATTGTCGGCGTTTGAAGGTGGACTGCATTGGCTGTGTTTATTTTTTATTGGCTAACATATCTGGTGAAAAGTGGGTGCTTAACACCCCTGCCTACCCCTTCGGGGAAAGAGGCGTGATGATATGTTAAGTTTATTGTTTTAATTTTCATAGGAATATTATCGATTGGACGACTTAATTGAGCCTTTCTGAGTTTGAGATGAACTACATTTTTATCTATATCACTGCAGTGGAAAAAAAATATGCAAGTGTAGTGTGTGTGTCTTCAATCAAAGTTCGCAGCAGCATACAAATGTTAGTAAAGAGTGCACCGAGCTTTGAGCGCTTTATTTGCGTTGATTGGTTTCCTTGCTGAATTGTTATTACTAAAGCTATAATTATGTAATTCACATGCAAGATATTTAAGGATTCACTCTATAGATCATATTGATTAGAAACACGATTACTCGTAGTTACCACGATAGAAAAAATTAACCCCTTGAGTAACAATATGTTTCCCGTTTTGTTTGCGGCCGTCGAGAGGTCAATAATCATCGTATCAGCTTTTAGTATGAGTGATTGTAATTAGTTCTAGGTTGCATAGTTACTAAAATCTTTTAGATCTTTAGGTTTAACTTAGCAATCATATACATTTATTCTACAAATTTTCATAATGTTAAAATAATTATCAGCATTGTAAATGTAATAGTTCGAGTGCTTCTGACACCTCAATTAAATTACCATAACTGAATAAGAAAATATCAATAGCAAACAGAAATCACCCTTATTCTCATCAGGTGCAGATAACCAGAAATCTGAATATCTCACTGATAATTAACAAGAGTTTTATCAGGCTGAGTTATTTTCAAGTCTCGATAAAGTTAAAAAAGGACATTTAAAATAATTCCCGATGTGCGCAGACGCCGGTGGTCCCGCATTAGCATTTCGACGCACGCCACTCGACGTGCGCATTTGTGTAGACGGCCTAATGTCCACTTGCATGCGAGCGGGGCTGTCGATGACTCTGGATTTACATATGACATCACTGTGTAAACTTACCTTCTTGGAAATAAAGCCCATTTTAGAGTAGGTTCACCTTAAGTAGGATATGTTTTAAAGTCTACTATTTTTCCAGAAATAATTGCAGTAATTCTTCATTGAATGTGAGCAATCGTAAATGTGATGCTCGACTTGGCGGGGGCACTGCTGTTCTTCCAGATTTTTGCAAAAGCTGATAACCTCTACAATCTTGAACGTTTATATTGAGTTATTTATTTCAGAGCTATCTAACTAAAGTCATATGTTAATGGAATTACTTGAGGAGACTGATTTCATCAGTTAATTAGGAAATTAAAAAAGATATGAGAGTAGAGGTACAGGTATATTTCCAGGCTATCTGTTCTGTCCGTCCATCGATTTTGCCTCAAAAATAATGAGCTGCCGTAATTTATCGACCAATTTGATCCAAGCCTCAATCCTCATGACGAATTACTGCGTATAATTATAGTGAATGTATTGCATTTTCGGTAATCACTACTATGGGGAGTGTTCAGAAGAATTGCACCGGGCTTCCCGACGCCAAATTCATTCCCATAGTCTGGATGGTTGGTTGTGCACGACCCTTCGTTTTTCGCGTCATTTTAGCCGCGTATATCCAAGCTATGGAATCAACTGTCACCAGAAATATTTTCAGACCAATACGACCTTCAAAAACATTAAAAGACATCGTACTCCCTCCTTAAGGGTCAGCAACGCGTGCTGTAGATGTCTATGGGCGGCGGTAATCACTTACCATCAGGTGAGCCGTCTGCCTGTTAACATAAAAAAAGCAATGTGTTTGCTATGACTTGTGTTAAACAAAAACCTTTTTGAGGAATAACTCAAATTCGCTTTGCAACACACAAGGTTTTTACTTTATTCGTATTTATTACTAGCTGTTGCCTGCGACTTCGTCCGCGGCTACTATGGTTTTTACTATCCCACGGGAACCCCTTAATTTTCCGGAATAAAAAGTACCTAAGATGTTGACCAGGGATATAAGGTATCACTATGCTAAATTTAATTAAATAAAGGTCTTGATATTTCGGAGATTAGCCCGTACAAACAGAAAAACGGACAGAGAAACAAAACATAATAATTTTTTTTTTTTTTGTATTTTTTACTCTTTTTACATTCCCCTGGTTTTAATCATTTTTCTATGTACAGACATTCGACCTCTACAGTTTTATTATATGTATAGACATTCTGTAGACGGTTCAGAATCATTTCATGTGCTAGCCACCACTGCAACTGCTTTCTTAATATAAATTACCATTATTATCTACGTAGATATAAGTCATACGTGGTGTCCCTTCTGCTATCGCTAGATAAAAAAGTTTAAAACCTTTCCCAGCCAACCAGAACTCTCAGCAGTAAATCCGTAGTTTATCAGCATTCGTTAAAGCCCGTCAACTAATGTATCTCGCAATTATAATTAAGGCGTCGGACCTCACACACGGTTAATTAACGGCCGAAAAGACTCACAATACGGAGGCGATAAGTTGTCGCACTTGCGCGGCCGGCCTAATGAAGCTATGCAAATTGCGCCCACGCACGGTGCCTTTGCGGGCAATACGATAAAGGAAGTTATGCGCAGGCCGTCAATCAGCCTACCCGCTACTGGTAGTAATCTTTGGAAATCATGGCTTGGTTTTAAAACTCGAGAAAAAATGTAAACAAATATAAAGTAAACCTTGCATGGCTTAAATTTGATTTATAATGCTTTTTTTTTAATACAGGAGTAACATATAATTATATATCATGTCCATAAGTCTGAAGTGATGCACCTACCCACATTTCGTTTATCTAAGTCCTTTTGTAACAGAGGGCAAGATTTTTCCGAATCACCAGACACAGTGTAAAGAAATAAAAAAATCCGAATTCTTAATTTTTTTTATCTTAGGTGGTGGGGATTGAACCAATGACCTCTTGGACTAATAAGGCATGAAATAGTAAAATTTCAAATGTATATCAAACTCAATAAAAGTAGGATTGTTTTAAAAATCTATTTAAATATTTTAAGAATTTTCGTTTTTTGAAAATATCTAACCATATCTATGTTATTTCCACTAATCATTGATTTTTTTTTACATCATGGCTTCTATAGATTCAACCTACAATTCTTTAACAATTATTAAATATTGAATCTCATTATTATATTTTAAACACGGTTAAGAAAATACCTACTTCAAGAACCGTAATATTCAAGGGTAGCTTCGATAAAATCTTAGACGAAACCCAATGATCTAGCGATCAAGATAATTCGGTATGACAAAAACATGAGCCCTGTCCGAGATACCGAGTCCAGCGAATCATGTATCGATACAATCGAGAGCTATTCGATTTGAAATGCAGTTCTTATTTCGCTGATAGGGACGGGCTGAGTCCGTCGATTAACTTATCGATAGTGCAGAGATGCCCCGGGTTGGATTCCTGGGTCTAGTTTAAGAGGGTAATAATTTCAATTGTTTATCTTTAGTTGTAACGGTTGTAGATCGCGAATATTGATTTGACGGTAGGAATGTAGCTAATAGGATATGTGGTTGAAGGTAAGAAAAAAATGTACCAGTATTTATATAAGTTTAAATAACATTAATTAACACATTCCATATTGTATATCGTACCGCCACAGGTATGGAAATGAGGTACCTACCTATCTATCTCAATCCTCTATCTACCCAGAGACGCAAAGAAAGAAACGCAAAGTTAATTTCCATTTCATAATTTTCTATTGAACCCGTAATCGCCCTAAATTATGAGCACAATGACACGAAGCACACCAGGCAATCCCATCGTCAATTAAAAGCTAAATAAAAGAAAGCCATCCCCACATAATGAGATGCAACACCGAACGCCGGCGCCGCTTTCATTAACTCCAACGTCTTTTTTCTGAAAAACCGCACGTTTTCGCGAACGAAGCGAGCGTCGACTGTCAAGTGTACAGTCTTCAGATAAGACGAGGATATAAAGGATAGGAGGTAGGTTTGACAAAACGAGTGTTTCGGATGTTAGGCTGCGCTCGGATTGGACGCTTGTGCACTGAGGTGAAGGTATGAGATTCAGGTGAACCATTATTTAGAATATTTGAAAACTGCTTGTGCCTTAATCGGATATGACAGGTTTATTGTGTTCATAATGAAGTTAAAATTGGGTCTACTAGTCATGTATCAAAGAGGGTAAGAGAGAGTGTAGGCATGTAGTCAGAAGAATTGTGAATGATCATGACTTGCGTGCGTGAAACCGAAGATAACATGGATAAATTCTATTATTGATAAGGCGATGAAAATGTTATTCTCACTAATTATTGACATGATAATGAAAGAAGAAACACAAAAAATCCACTGCTGGGCTTAAGTGTACAGTAATATACTAAATTTATAGCATTTTTTATAGTGTAAAAGTTTTGAAGAATCTCGTAAATCATCAATTAATTTAACTAACAAAGCTTCTGTTAATCGTCCAAGCGTCAGTTTTGAGGCCACACCGTTCGAATGAGCTTTGCTCTTCAGAGACACATGTTCAGTGTGGTCTCCCCTTTAGGGGGGTACCTCGTAGGGGCTCCGAAGCTTTCTATCCGGGCACACGGCCGGATATGAAGATAGCGTGCAAAAACAACTAACTGTCGCCGCTCGCGCGAGTTATATTTTGTTCTTCTTCCACGCTATTTTTTTCTATTTCGTCGCGTTTTTGTCAGCACCGTATCGATTGTAGGCTGCGTTCTCCTGTACTTACGTTCTCTTGTACTCGATTGTCACTTACAGTGATTCTTGTTTTGGAAGATGTTGATGTTTTTTGAGTAAAGGAGACGCGGAGGCCTATGTTAAGCAGTAGGCGACTATAGTCTGAATGGTGATTATGGTTTTAGAAATCTGAGTGCTTCGAGTATATTGTAGTTTTATCATATATATATTTTTATGAACAATTTGAGTTCATTCAACCACAATCTCGCTTGACGCGACGTGTGGCCTATGGTGGCACGTTCATGAACGACATGTTAATTTGTAAATTTGTAAATAAATTGAGATATATTTTTATTTTGTCGTTGAATCTTATTACTTTTCAATTTGCAATAAAAAATACAAATAATGTACCTAAATTACGAAATTCCACAAGAAGGCATTTATGGTTATGTATCTACGAGTAGTATAGGCAGAGTAAGCGACTCGTGACGAAAAACATAAGTTTCATATTAAAATTATGTGCGCTTACATCAATTAACACCAGACGTTCAACTGACATTTCTCTGGCTGTAACTATGAATCTAGAAATAATTCACAATAAACGCCAGAGGTTCAAAACCATTTGTTGCCATGTATAATTATAACGTCGAAAATGACATAAAAATGTGTCTTTAACAAACTATGTTAACTAAGTTTAAAATTTTAATTCGAATACTAATATTAATTCAAACATTTTAATGTTAATTATTTTTTTTTTTTTTTAATTGTAGTTGTAAACTTTTATTGGTTTTTTAACTAGTTTTATACATTTTTTATTAAGCTCTGGTTGTTAAGAAGTATGGTTTGGCTAATATGGGATCATGCACTCAACCCGTCGATCGTTCGTGTCAATTATCGTAAATCACAATGGCGGCGACAGGTCTGATTAGCCATCACATCACGGCCCTTAACTGTTTGAGTGCCCGTTGGGTTATTTCGACTTTTGTAATATTTATTCAAAGTTGTATGTAATGTTAGCAAAAGGTGGTTGAGAAACCCTTAATTTTATAATTATATCATATTTACCTAAATCACGTTTGCTATTTTATGTAGGAAAAACAAATTAATATGTATGAAGAATATGCAATAATTTTTACTGATGACGCCAAATATACGTACATTAATTCACAGCAATTATCTTTTCCAATAAATGATTCGTTATGAACTATGAACAGTTCGTATACTCGTGAATGCATAGAAATCAATAAGACTAAGACAAATACTGCATACAAAAATTTGCAATGTGCGAGGATTGAATCCGCGACCTCTGGTGCAACGCCACGGAGGTCAACTGCCTGACCAGTCAAAAACAATTACAATTTTTGTTTTTTTTTTAAATCATTTTGACTACAGCACGGTGACTGAACATAGTTGCATTGGAGAGGCTTCTACGCGTTTTCGTTTATTTTTAATACATACATACATACATAAATCACGCCTTTATCCCCCAATGGGTAGGCAGAGTGAACTAGCACCCACGTGCTACGCTTATTTTGCTTATTTTTAATGGGCGATCTTTATTAAATTTGTTAAATTTTTCATATTATTTACTTATTGAATACTTATTATAAGGTATTTTTCCGTTCACTCTTTAAAATAGCTGGAAAAATGCTTACTTTGGCCTTCATAGAGATATCAGTATGAAAGGGTATTTTATTATGAACATACAAAATCACGTTCAAAAATCATAATATTGGTCTACAAACAGTTCTAACTTATATTAAAACATTCAATATCAAAAAGTAGTTAAAAACTCAATTTCCATAATTAATTGAATTTTTTTTAATTAATATTTAACACTTAAAGTTAAACTTCGTATAGCTTATATCTTGCCATAAAAGGTTTATAGTGGTATAACGTATCATGTGCGCCGGCCAATCAGGTGCGACTGTCCAACTGACATTACCTGACATTACCTGTTAAGTTATGATTGAGGCGCTCCTTGCATTACCGTATTTTAAGCCGGGATAAAATCGCACGGATAAAATTTTATTGCATTAAGATTATACGTTCCTTTTATTGCCGAGCGAAGGTTGAGAAGCCCTGATCGGCTGTCGGTTTATAAACTGTTTGATCAATGAGTTTTTAAGCGATTTTTATGTTTTTAGTTTTCCCATTGAAAGGCCATGGATTCGGTTTTTATAGCCAAACGTTACAAAAGAGTAACGTATCGTACCTTGATCTGTTATAATTTTTCTATTAGGTCCTTACCTATGAAATTGCTGTTTTGTATGGAGATTTTGAGGATGTCTGCATTTTACATACTAACATTTTATCAGTTTTCTTCACAACGACAAATCTAGAGATAATAATATTTGGCATGTATCATTATACAAGCTTTAGCAATATGTGTGTGAACACGCTTGATAAAAATTATTCATCGTTATTATGTTAATGCAAATCAAATGATGTATTCGGGAGGCAGTTAAAAATAATTCTTTGTGTCTAATTTTAACACAATTAAACATACAAAAAATTATCAAATTAAATAATACGAGCTCAAATATATGGTCTATTTTTAGAAGAGGCAATTATTTTATAAGAATGTTCTGAAACTTAATAGTTACGGACAAATTGCTAAGAAAGAATAAAAACACCAATGTCATAGGTAAGGACCCAATATTTAAAATACAAGCAGTATTTAAACAGACTGCGTACTTGCTGGTTCGTGGCTACATACTCCAAATATTAAAGGTCCGACAAATGACTCCATCTCATATTTTGATGTTGCGTAAGAGTGTGGTCCAGACCAAGGGTAGTTATTGCGAAATAAATCGTATTATATGCCATACCATATAATTAGTAATTCTAAACTTGTAAGAATTACTCTCTGTAGGTATTGTAACAATATAAAGTGAGTTTTATTACTGTGTGTGTATTAATAATATTTATTTATTAATTTTTAAACACAAAGGAGGAGCTCGGTGGCGTAGTGGTCAGTGCGCTTTGGCTTCGATCGAAAACAGAGCTACCTTCGCCATGGTCAGGCCGTGGATGGGTGACCAAGACTTTGTGATCTCGAGCTCCCCCGTGCTTCGGATGGCACGATAAGCCGTTGGTCCCGGTCGCATTGGGCAAGCGTGGTGGTGTTACGGCCCACACTCCTCATGTGTTTCTGCATGAGGAAGGCCTGTCCCAGCAATGGGACCTATATAGGCTGATGACGATATAGATAAAATCAAGAACATAATTTTGATGACGACCAAAGAAAATAAAGATGCAATGAATTGGTCAAGAAATAGTAAAATATAGATGACCGAACTTAACTTTAACTGCCAGATGTACTGATAACTGTTAAACTATTGGGTAGTAAGAGCTGTCTCACAGATAACACGTTTGATGATTTGATGACCGGTTTTGGTTGATCCTGCTAATAAACTGTCTTGGGTTCAATGCTTGTACTGTTTATGGTTAATATTAACTAGTGTTTGATACAGGGTTTTGATGTTAGTTATACGTAGTTATTAGATAGATAGATAACTGTTTATTGTTAACACGATTTAAAAAGAAATTACAATAGATAATTTTGACATTTGTGACTAAGAGTATTATATATACACGTAAATTTTATTAGGTTGTAGAACATATTGATGTAAAGGGAGGATGGAACCCTTGCAGAGTTTCTTGCCTGTATCTTCTCTAGACAAGGCCTCCCGGTAGTGAACAGGCCGAAAAAAAGTAGTGGTATTATCAATTTAAGGATACTTATAATTTATTTTGTTTGTTTTGACTTGTCAAAAGTGTATTTGATGATACCAATTTGATTAAATGACTTTGAGTTTGAGTTTGATAATTTAGGATTAGATGTAACAATCGGCGGTCTTATCGCCTACCACCACGTTGGCCCAATGCCAAGTCAACAAGCAAAAATTTTTGCACAAAAATTTGAATCTTGCAAAAATTTTAGAAAATGCTGTGACGAATGAACCAAATTTAGCGATTAAAGGGTACACAGAATTAGTTACTCATAAACTTAAATCAAAAAAGGAAAATTTTATCATAACCTTTGAAACAAAGTATTCAGTCCGTTTAAAAATTATCCAGTCAAGACAGGTGAGCAGCGCCGGGGTCATAACTCAGTGCTTTAATTACCTCGTAAATGTCTTAATTACTTTTTCAGTTATTTGCCTGATCAAGGTGCGTTCGGTAAATATTGACATAAATATATTGACATAATTATGATAATGTCAGCCTTAGGCTACGTCCTAAGTGGTTTGTATGCTGATAACACCGGCTGGATAGTGTTGAATTTAAGAGATGCGATATCATGCTTGTAAATCACTAAGGAACAGTTTTTGGTCCGTGGTCAGGTTGACCAGTAGGTTAAAATACAGACCAATGGCGAAAACGTATGGTGTCGTGATATGACAGCTCGCCCAATAGTCTATTGTGGTTACTATGACTAAGAAACATAAAAACTCACCCGGATCACCCTGGATGCCTGGCTATCCACAACTGTACGCTTCTCGCGTCACTTCTTTCCGCGTACAACTTAGCTGTGGAACTCCTTGTGGCCTGCAGTTTTCCCGGTGCGGTACGACCTCCAAGCCTTCAAAAAAAAGTGTACTCCCATCTCAAAGGCCGGCAACGCATGAGTGACGCCCCTGGTGTTGCAAATGTCCATGGGCGGCGGTGATCATTTACCATCAGGTGACCCGCCTGCTCGTTTGCCGCCTATACAATAAAAAAAAAACTGTCAGTTATCGCCGTTGACTCCTACATTCGTCTCACTGGTAGGCACAGGTCTTTCGACACTTCAGGTATTTATTCTCAGGCTCCTCAGTTTCAATATCTTTGTTTTGTGTTTTGCAGCATTGTGATAGGTTGAAAAGTTACTGAGTTCATTGACAAGCTTACTGGTTGTTTTGAGAACGGATGGCTTAGGACCTTCAAAAGTGTATAGTGGTGTAGCTATTAATGACGGAATTTTTTTCTCGATCTTAGCAAACGTTTTGCGACCAAATCGAAAGCTTCCTGAGAAAGAAGCTTGTATGACGACTGCCTTGACTAAATGAAGTGAAAGAAATATGTAAGGACCCTGGTAGAAAGTAGTAATCCGGAAAGAAGAAAGGTGTGATTACCTACTAAATTAATTAAAAATATCAAAATTTAACACGTAGCAAAGTCCTCGAAAGTTGAGTGTCCTGCTAATTGAGCATCATCGCCATCAGCTCGGAGCCTGATTCATGCGCGCGTCAACGAGCGTGCGCCCGCGCCTCTGTTTGTCACACTTGCATTGATGGCTTTACGAGCTTCGGTATCAATTGCGTTCGCTGGTAACTGGTGCTTTTGGTTCTTTTGTAAACTCTACTAGTTATTCTTGATGATATACGATTAGGTAGACGGGACAACCGAGAAATTTTATGGATCCATTTTTGGCAGGAATGAACCATCCCAGCTAGCTTGACCTCTGAAAGTCGATTAAATGTAATTTATAATTATTTTAGAAACATTACATTTTTCTTTTTTTTTCATTTAACTAAATTGTGAAACAGTCTGCTCAACGAATAGAGGTTACAGTCGCCTGGAGTACACCTGACTCCTATTTCAGCAGTATCTGCATGCAACTTCTGCAAAGATCAGCAACGGCGACGACGTCAATTTGTGACATAAGATGACTAGCCGTATTACTCAGCAATTTCACTGCCTGTCTTTATGAAAGCCAGAACACAACAACGTCCGTAGTTTGTACCTTTAGGTGATGAAATGGAGACGATTCAGTACCGAGTCTCGCTCGTTTTTAATTGTAAACCATATTTTGTATTTTACCTTGTCTGCTGCCTAACAGTTAATTATTTTGCGCAAGTCAATAGTATAGTGTCATCAGTGACATTTATTACGATATCCAGAGGCGAACACTGTATGCCAAATGTCGGGAATTTGGCTACTGTGGTGTGTGTACAAAGCGCGTGTGCTAAGTATATTTCACTTATATAATAATATCTTTGAGACAATTTATTTGCATTGATATTTGTTCTAGCCTTTGTAGTTGCTCAAGCAGGGTAATCAGTTTATGATGTAATTGATTGATGCCAAGCTAAATTACCAGCCGAGAGACTGCTGCGAAAGGTCATCGGCACCAGACGAATTTGCGCAGACGCACCGCTCATTTACACGTCAACCATATTAGCGACCGAGTTATATCATTGTCGCACGTCAAACGCGACCTGTCGCCGTCCCTCATAAATAACACATAACTTCGCACCCGTCTCGGCTCGTCATCCAAATGCCAACATCGCCCCAGCAATTTGTACGTCCGTCCGTGTGATTTGTGCGAGATAATTCCAGCGTAGGCATATAATTGGAGCCGATCCCTGCCGATGTCGCGGCTATAGATCAAGAAGCAATCACACCCGATCTGTCAAACGTTCAGTCACCTCGCGAATTTTAAATGTGATATTATAAAATCGCGATCCCGGTGATGTGACAAAATTAAACCCGTAACCCGACTCCGGCCGCTAGCTCCTGTCGCGTTCATTACAAGAGTACCACATGCGCCGGCGTCGGCTGACGCTCTCGATTGATTCCTCACCTGAGAACAATCGATTAGCGACTTTAATGATGCCGCGATACGGCTGCAAGTCCTTCGAGCTGCATAAAGCAGAATACCGTCTTATTAAGCGAGAAACGAGGCATCAGCATCCATCATAATTTTGCCTCATTTTGTAATGCAGCTGAGATGCGATATTTTCATATGCGAGTGCAAATTTACAATTATTAGATGACGTGGACCGTAATGCCGGGGCTTAGGGTCCTGAATGCTGTGCATCGGGTCGGTGGAGCGCTGTACAGATAGGTACGCATGATCCCCGGTCAAACTAGTTGCAGGACTGACGTGAAAGTTGTTGATGTTAGATTCACTGCGGATTTTGTTTCGCTAATCCGTTTACTGCAATTTCTCTTGTGGGAAATTAAATTCTTGAGAGTTGTATTGACCGAATTGCGATTTCATATCCACGTTTCTGTTAGAACCTCGGACAGGTAACGATGACCTTTGAATTCTTAATGTTGTTGTAGAACAAATTATTCGGGATGAATGACGCCAAAAAAGGCTAAATATTTTAGACAACAATAGTAGGTAATAATAACGTGAATCGTCTTTATTACATTGTTTATTCATATGAAAGATTTTAATAATTTTAAATGTTAACAAACAAAATCTAAGCTACAGATTGCCAGTCGGGTTTGCCAGAGATCACGTATTTGCTCAGCACAGCAAAAAAAAACCTGTCAATGCAAAAATAGTCCAAATTCACGAAATAGTTCAAAAGCAAGCAGCTGCGCCAAACACCGTGTTTGAGTACCGATCAGTTCTCGTCAATAAGTGATTATTTATTAGTCATCAAAACAATAGTATAGACGCGGGACACTTATGTCAACACTACAAGAGTCGATGACAGCGGTCATAGGCAGGTAATCAAGAGCTGTTGGGCAATTTGTGATGATTATTTGCTTTGTGGACATCGTAATCTATACTGTCAATAGCATGATGCAATGTTTAATTAGGAGATACGCAGGTAATTAAGAGTGTTGGTTTTTTATGTCTAGATGGAGACATACCTGTTGTTCGGGTTTTAATGGCTGCGTAGTTAGTAATAATTGTGGAGTTACGGGCTATACTCGTTCGTATTCTTTGATAAAGCAACAATGACTTTGGTTGGAGGAGGACCTTGGATTCCTGAGGAGCTCGGTGGCGTAGTGGTAAGTATGCTTTGGATTTCAATATCGAAAACAAAGCTACCTTCGCCATGTGACCAAAACTTTCTAATCTCGAGCTTCTGCTTCGGCAGGCACGTTGAGCCGTTGGTCCCTGTAGCAACCGTTTCTACCCACCAACCAACATTGGGCCAGCGTGCTGATGTTACGGCCCATACTCCTCGTGTGTGTGTTTCCAGAAGGAAGGCTTGTGCCCAGCACTGGGATACATATAGACAGAGGTGGACCTTGGATGGGTGACAAAACAGATGTCAAGTCCTCGATGCTTCGTAAGACTAGTTAAGCGGTTATGCCGTGATTGTGTAATAGTCTGTATCTTAGCCTATTCATGAAGCGTAGTGGTGTACCAGACCATACTCTACATGATTCTATATAATAAAAAAACTTCAGACATTCACACCTATCAACTAGCCCCATTTTAAGCAACTAATGTTGCTTGTGGTACGGACACTAGATGATGGATAAATATATTTTATTGATAAATATCCTGAATATATATATATAAACATCCAAGATGAGAGAACAAATGCCTGCAATCATCACCCAAGCATTTGCCCTCACCGGGGATCGAACCCAGAAACTCTCGAGATGGCGACGCGTTGAGATCGGCATACAGACCACTCGACGGAAATCGTCTACGTCTATATAAGGAGGACATGTACCCAGCACTGAGAGGGTGGTCAAAAAGCTAAGTGAAACTGTAGACGTATTTATGATTTAATACCATCGTAATCTAATGAACCGACTGCCAGGTTAACGATACGCACTGCAATGCTCTAGCTTTAAGGGTAAGACAGGTGGTGACCAAATCCCTGCCCAAATTCACCATTGAAATGAAATGAAATCATTTATTCTGCAATTAGATTTACATGAAATACTTTTGCACGTCAATCCCAATCCGTGCAATTGAGTACTAAACATATTTTGACGTTGAAAACACAGTGTTCCTTGCGGTAGGAGAATCAGAGACTTTCCATTAACCAGATAAACAGTCTGGTAGTTTGGATAAAATTACTATAGTACGTCTCAATCCAAGTTGCCAAAAAAATAAAACAAAGGTAATGCTTCATCTCTAAAATGTTTTGTGATGACTGTCGGTAATTGAAATCAATTGAAACGGACAACAATTGTTACCGTTAATTTTTATTTACGTGCCAATGTCCATGTAAAAAGTGTGATTATTGAATAACAAATTCGGTAAGCCGGCTTTTTTGTTTACCTTTGTGGAAACTTGGATTGAGACGTACTATATGTAGCATTTGAATAGATACGTATATATTATGTAGAGACGTGGCCGAGCACACCGTGAAGCATTTTAAGGGTAAAGGTCAACTCGAGTGCGATCTGTCATTAATAAAAACGAATCAGCAAATATGTTCATTTTCAGCATTTTGTCAATTGATAACTAGCGTAGATTTTTTTTCATAGATAAATATCTCGACTAGCTGTTGCCCGCGACTTCGTCCGCGGTTTCTGGTTTTTTTAATATCCTAAGGGAATCCTCTAATTTTCCGGAATAAAAAGTATATAAGATGTTGACCAGGGATATAAGGTATCGCCATGCAAAATTTCATTGAAATCGGTCCACCTTTTTGGAGATTAGCCCGTACAAACAGACAACAGACACAAACAAAAAATAATAAAAAATAAAATCTTTTTTTTGGTATTTTCCCTATTTTTACATTCCCCTGACTTGATTTTACACATTTTTTTTCTATGTACAAACATTTGACTTCTACAGTTTTTATTATATGTAAATTAATGAACTTCAACAATTCTAGTATATTTTCTTTGATCATACTCTTAATTTACTTCCATCACAAACCACGACAGATTTCTGAACTCCTAATTAGTATAACAGTTATTATTGTCGCAGGTGATGAAGTCGCAGTGACTATAGTCACTTAAAATTATCAAACATTCTAAAGCTCAAATAACGTTATGCACAAAAGTTATCGAATTTTTAAAATCCAACCCAAAACTGAAAGCTGAACCTCGTAATCCCCAGCTAACGTGATTGACGTGTTATGACGTGGACTCACAAAATTAATGTCGTTAATTAAAATTACGAAGCCATTTCATTTACAATCGAAGATTCGACGATCGCGATTCAGCAGTCGTCCGCGTCGGATCGCGTCGCGACGAATTTTTAATCAACAAATTATCGTGCGATTGTTCAAATTAATTAGAGCGACGCAGGATCTTAATTAAGTATTTATTAATAATTTCGGGAATCAACTCAATGTTTTTAATGAAACCTCGCTCATGTTTTTATACGATGCGATTTTATTGCTGTGGACGATAGTTTTTGAAGCCGAAATGAAGTGTCGGCGTAAAAAGGAGATGGTGTAGCGGTGAGGTCTGCCCTCTTCCAGGTTCATTTTCTTGGAGACTCTTCATGATGCCTACTGTTGAGAAATTCTCCGCTGGAGGCTTCCCTTACAAGCATTATTAAAGTCATTTGTCTTCTTTAATAATCCTGTGAAGCCACAGAAAACGTTACAAGTAGTCTGTCACCGTAAAACCCCTTGAATATTGTTGCTGATCTATATTTTGTCATCGTCTGTCACATTCTGCAAATTTAAAGTAGGATTTTTTTGTATAAAATTATTTTTACCACCATAGTTGAACGTTCATTGTATGGGGAACATAATATCAATAACTCGCTGGGTCGTGCCGCGCGTCCGCCGTCTTGTCGTATGGGAGTCGTGTCGTCTCCTTTAAAGGAGCCTTATCAATATCAGCCAATATACAGGTAATGAGGGGTCGGTAATTAAATGTCGTCTGTCAAAGCCGTCGCCGCGTCACATTATACGTTTCCAAAATGGCCGCTATGACGTCACGAACTCATACTAGCGTGCAGTCGAATTACGAAGGATTTTACTTATATCAAACAGTTGACAGTCTTTTAATGTGAGATTAATTGCTGAGATTGGAGTGGTTTTTATTGAATATGGAAGTTCAGAGCGAGTGTGCAGGGTTTTCATTTCGCTTTCTAGTGTGTTAACTTGAACTGTGGAGTGGTGGGTTGATTGGTTTTAATTTTGTTAAAGTTATTTAAAAAGACCTTACAAATTTCTATTACTATATAATTGCACTTTATTTGGTTATATGTAATATTAATATGATAGTTTTGTGTTTGAAATGGTTAAATAGATGTTTTGGTTGTGTTTACTGAGGCGAAATGTGGGTATTGCCTTCTCCTTCAGAGTATAAACGGGTTAACAACGTCACGTGTTTTTATTTAATTTAACCTTTCCTTTTAGCATGAACACCGCGTTATGATATATATCAGGGTTTTATAACAAACTCAAAGTCATTTAATCAAATTGGTATCATCAAATACACTTTTGTCAAGTCAAAATCATTCAACTGTAAAAAACTGTCAACTGTCAAACATTCAACTGTCAAAGTAGGTACTCTGAAATTTAGCAATTTCATAGTACCATGATAAAAACGCGATTAATATAATATCGTTCTGCTCATGCTACTTTGCATGCTGATATTGGGTCTTTACCTATGAAATTGGCTTTTTTTCTCTCTCTTAGTATTTTGTCTGTACCTATTAAGTTTCAGAGTATTCCTAAAAAATAATTACCTCGTCTAAAAATAGACTTTATTTTTGAGCTCTTTTGATTTGTTTTAATAATTTGTTGTAAGTTTAATTGTGGTAAAATTGGACACGGAGACAACTCTTTTTAAGTGCCTCCCGAATACATCATTTTATTTGAATTCACTTAAAAACGATAAATATTTTTATGAAGTGTGATATTACACATATTACTTAAGCTTGTCTAATGATAGATGCCAAATATTATTATCTTTGGATTTGTCGTTGTGAAGAAAACTGAAAATAATTTAGTATGGAAAATGCAAAATTCTCCAAAATCTCCATACAAAACGACAATTTCATAGGTAAAGATCTATTATTATTACTGTTTATACTAAAATTTTTAAGTGATTTGACTTGAAACACAGCATATTCGCACATTTTACAGGCTTGCATTGATATGACCCCCAATCATGATCCCCGGTCCTTACACAAAGACGGTTATTTTTTGCGTTCCGGCCGCCGTGCACAAATCACTCAGTCGCCGCCGTATATCAACTCGCCGCGTCAAATTTGACAGATTTATGACATTTCTTTCACAAGTTTCGAATATTATGTGGCAGGCGACAGCGGTGGTAGTGGAGCTTCGTGACTTGGGGGAGGATTATATCAGTTAGTGTCGCTAGATAATGGACTGTATAATAACGGTGACGGAGCCTATTTTTGACAAGCACCAGGAGAAAGGGAGGAATCAAAATGGACAAATGAATCATTGGTATCAGATGATTCCCTTTATGACTACGCTATATATTTTTATGAGAGACACAGAAGCTTTTTCTATTTTGGATTGCCTGTATGTTTAACTGATATATTACTTCAGTAAGGGTTGATTTCTCAATCCCCAGATAAAACTATCTGTCAGTCAAATGTTAGCTCTGTCCTTTTCTTTTTATGACTTTAGAAAGTGACAGTGATAATTTTAAATGGAGGATAATTTTATCTGAGGATTGAAAAATCGGGCCTAAGGGTGGTTTTATAGGTGAGATCGCCGTCAGCGCTGACCACTCGCACGCGCTTACATTTAAAAGAGATACCTATCATCGTTTCACACGCGCGCGTTTTACGTCAAAATGTGTGTAAATCTCACTGGCGCTGTTGGCCAGTGCTGGCGGTCAGCCTACCTATGAAACTTCCCTAACAATTGTCAAACTTTTATAATTTTATTGAGTAAGGTGTTAAAAACCTTTTAGGGAATTTGACAGCTTTGTATGAATTGACGTGCTGTTGACGTATGTCGTTAATAAATTAGTTTAATGTCAATTGCATAAATCTCATTAACATTATCGATTTTGGCGTCGAGTTTTTTATCGCATATGTTTTTACTTAAAACTTATTTATTTATTGTATTCATATTGGCCACATCTCCTCTCAATGACTTCTTCATCGACCTAATTAAAGTACTAAGAACATTCCAATGTTTACTAAACAACGCATTGTTTGATGCTAGCTTTTTTTTATATTCAGGTTTACGGCTCTGGTTGCAGGACCTTTTGAGCCACACGTTAACAGTAGAATACTTTTATTTAGTAGTTTGCATTGAAATGCTAGTGTAATGCATTTCAATGCATCTTGGGAGAGTTTGGCGTCAAACGATCGATGGTAAACACTGTGGTGTTACTTCGATGAAGTGGATTACAACGATAAAAATCCCATCGTTCTTCACACCACTTGACGATTATTTCAATGATTCTCCATATTGCTCTTCATTATTGACACTTATTACACAAAACTACACTGATTTTACGCAACAAGATCCACTCGAAACAATATTACAATCACTGAAATAAAAATCACGTCCGCCATAGTTGAATGCCGCCAAAAAACCCCTTGATGCTAGCTATGAAGTTATTGTTGCCTTAATAAGGCTTACTGCGGATTTAAACTTTGCATGTAGCGGTCCTTCCAGTGATGGCTTTGTAGTTGCTGTTAATAGAAAAAGCTACTTGAAAGGAAATAAAGAAAATGTTGTGTCTGCTTCCATAGTCCTCAGCCTATAAACGTCCCACTGCTGGGCACAGGCCTTCCTCATGGAGAAACACATGTGGAGTATGGGGTTAGAACGGTCCAAATATCTACCGGGACCAACGGCTTAACGTGCCTTCCGAAGCACGGAGGAGCTCGAGATCACAAAGTCTTGGTCACCCATCCCTGACCATGGCGAAGGTAGCATTGTTTTTCGATCGAAAAGCAAAGCGTACGAACCACTACGCCACCGAGCTCCGTATTCCATATTCCCATCGAATTTCCTAATTTGAATGATTGATTATGAATGAATGATTATCAACATACAGATTCTGTATGTTTATAATCATTTACCTCGTTTTTTTTAAGTTTGTGTGCAAATTACCTAGTTTCTCTACTACTGCAGTCTACGAGCCTACAAAGATTCTCTAAGTCCTAATTTATTTTTCTCTGAACCCCTAGTGTAAGTTATCATTGTTTCTACATTCAACATTTAACAAGGAATCTTATGTGTACTTGTCAGTGAAAATGAGTGTTTTGGATTTAATTGTTATTTCACGTATACTTGAAGAGGAAGAGGAAAGGCGGGAAAAGTCTTAGAAGAAAAAGAAATTTTTGCGTGCAAGACACTGCCAGCAGGCGCCTGCGACTGCTCGATCAGTCGCGCGCCGCCGCGTAAGAGTCGTCAGAGTGCTCGAGACTTTTCAAGAGACTTTCCAAGTTTCTCAAGCGATACTATGTATTACAATAAAAAAGATAAAGTTTAAAATCATATGACATTTCGGCCGCTGACATTTAGGTCTGATTTGAGCCTAAGAAGAAGATGAAATCTACTCTTCGATTGGGCGAAGGGCTGGATAACGTAACCTCAACTTCAAGCTCTACTTCTTTATTTAAAGAATTAACTTACTGTGATCAATCTTTATAACACCAAATCAACGTATGACTTACGTTAGTAACCCAAAGGGGTGGCGACGGCGACTACTATCGGTGCACAGTGGGCCGCATCTGCCTCGACATAAATCTGACTCATATGAAAAGAATTAAAACGTGCCATTGTGGACCCTGAATAAATCTTGGAGATATCTTTGTGAGCGACGCGACGCCCTGGGCTCCGAATGAGGCACGGCGATATTTTACAAGTTTTTGACAGCCGATATGGCCGTCGGGCCACCTGCCCACTGCTCTGACTAAAACAATAACATTTAACGATTCTAGTTTCTAAGATTTTTGGTAATTGGTAGTTCTTGGAAAATTCAGCTCGTCTTAGAAATTTAACGTTTTGCGAAGCTTTCAATATATGGGTTGTTTTTATGTGTTACATATGGGCCGAAAATTCTGACGGTATATTGCTTCAGTCAAGTTCAGTCGTAAAATACCTACATCTTATGCCTGTAAGAAATGCACTTGACTGTAACTCATGTTTCGATGATAATTGATAACACAGTGTGCTTTGTCTGCGACGTACCTAAAATATAAAATCCCAGTCCTACTGCCGATCACAAGACTTTCTCATGGAAAGCACATGAAGAATATGGGCCCTTACACCACCACGCTGGCCCAATGCGGGTTGGTGGGTGGAAATGGTTGCACAGTGCACCGAGGAGTTCGAGATCACAAAGTTTTTTGGTCACCCATCAAAGGCCTGACCATGGCGAAGGTAGCTTTGTATTCGATTTCGAAAGCCAAAGCGTACTAACCACTACGCCACCGTGCTCCTCAAAATCACAAAATCACAGTAGGTACAATAGTTTTACTGCATATAGCAATTGGTTACATGAGATAATGTCCGCTAAATTAAATTCTGATAGTAAAACTAGACTCAACACTTTAATTTAAGGTCCAAACTTTAATCTTTATTAGTTCGTTAATGATATCAAGTGTCCCACGAGATGGACCAGGTTTTTTATAACTGAACAAGTAATTTTTTTTATCTAACCTGGTTTTATACTTCAAAGGACTTAGCTTATCCATCAGGGGGTCTGTATGATTGCCAGAAGTAATTAATTTGTTGAATTTATTGTTTATTTTGCATATCCAATTAATATAATGTGATCTGTTTTGAATTCTCATAGAAAACTGTCAAACAGAAGAAAATAGGATTTATTGACTAATATAAATTGATGAGAAGACGCTCTTTTATAAGATTTTACGCGTAATAGGATCGTAAAGTATGGACCCCCCAACAGGTGAGCATTGAAACACGATATCATAGAACTATATTTCTTTTTTATTATAGTATGTTAAAGTAGGCGCCATCTTGAATTTTACTTTTTTGACAGTTGTTTGTGCAGAAGTCATCAAGGAAGCAGTAGATGAGAGCATTCGCGAACAGGGCTAAATCAACTAAGAAAAACAGGCTGACAGACACCTTGTGGGAAAAGGAAAGATAGGCCTATGTTAGAGGGAATAAGGGATAATGAGATTATTAACTTAGACTGAGTGTCGATCACCAAATGGTCACTAAGATCAAACCACTTCCGAACCACAGCTGCTACTTCCTCACAATTGTCGTAAAAATTTAATCGGCCATTTACGATTTTTAGATTGGTCAACACTAAAGCTCTTTACGATCAATTAAACGGGCCCATTGGGACCAAAAGGAAAACAAAGTTACGATCTCAGTCGAACCACTTAATAAATTGTCTGGAGAAAAAAAATGTATAAATCGAGTCACCAATAACAGTATAGTACGGAGTTTATGATGATGCCCTTGAAGTCAGTTATCGGCTCGACGATACTTTATTGACACTATAAACGTTGAGACACACGGGAGCCACTTGCGCGCGGGAACGCGACGTCTGCGGTAATTACTGCCATATAAACTAATAGGGTAATTATTTCAAACATTATTCTTTTAGTGTCTTAAATTGTACTGAGCATTGGAAGTGTGTACATTATTTTGCA
Source organism: Parapoynx stratiotata (assembly GCA_910589355.1). Classification (NCBI taxonomy): domain Eukaryota; kingdom Metazoa; phylum Arthropoda; class Insecta; order Lepidoptera; family Crambidae; genus Parapoynx; species Parapoynx stratiotata. Next base: position 1,015,550 of record OU342463.1, read on the forward strand.
TATTTTAAAACTTTAGATAATACGTGAAAAGCTCTACCAATGAAATTTTTGGTTTGGAAATGAAAAAGGAAATGTTTTGTCATATCACCATAATATCACTTATGATATTTGAAATTTTTGTGTAATAATACGAAATAATATGCGTGGGCGAGACGTTTACAAAAAAAATCATTATCATAAACATGTTACAACGACTCTAATTTCGTATAACAAATAAAAAAGAAACAGGTGAAGATGTTTTGTTTATGTAACGACTGACAATCTTTATGGTATTTTTTAAGATTTTATATTTTGCCGCGGCCAAGGCGTTATTATCTCTCTGTGAGTCTCCGGTCATATTTGACTGATTTACAATGCCGGGGCGGCATATGTCGGGCTAAACCCCGGCCACCGGCTCCATAATCGTTAAGACAAGCCCGGCTAATTCTTTATACTTAAGTGTGGAATAACTAAAGCCTTAGATATGACTAAACTTGTCGATTAGGTCGATTACTGAATGAAATCCCTACCAACTTAATATTATCACTTGGTGCTGACGCACCTACCTGAATCATTTAAGATTTTTGATTTCATTGCATTTAGATTTTTATCGTGAAAGTACAGTCGTCGAAGGAAATGGTTCGTCAGGTTCGTCGTCAAATTGAATAATTTATCAGTCACGGAAACCTTTTGAAACTAAATCGCTAAGAACACGACTGTATACAAAATTATACTTAATAAAATTAGGTTATAATATTATGATTATAATACGAGTATTAAAACCTTTTTGATAGTGTCTAATCAGTTGACCTGCCATTTGCCTTGCATATTGAAAGAGTAATTTGAAGTGAAATGTTGGCATGATTAACATTACCTTGGTTTTTAATATGAGTATTACCTCCTCGTGCAATTAAATGTGGACTTTATGGTGACGAACCCTTAATTACTCTGACTGTACATGAAATACGTATTATTTATTAAATGCATTTATAATATGAGAGTATCAAAATTGTTGCGATCAAATCCGCACTGGTTTACGTCATACAAGTGTATTGAAAAATGCTTACACTCACCAAATACCTATAAACACTGAAATATTGTCCTTGTACCGAAGCGATAAGGTTGATTTAAAGCTGAAAGCGCCCATCAATTTGTTGCCGTCTGTACACAGGTTAACTAATATAGTTCTTGATGTACGTTCGTCCGTGACATCAAACGTAAATCATACGACATGCGACGTTTAACTCATACGGCACGCATCTTCACAAAATGAAATTAATCAAAAACCAACAATGGCTATTGAGGAGCGGTGTGTCGCATGTACACAGCGAAATTTGCATGTTGCGTTAATTTACTAGACGCATGCATAATGTCTGGTTTTATTAATTAATCTAAGTGCTAGATTAAGATCTCAAGTAGTGGAAGCCATGTAGCCTACTAGACTGAATTCTAGTTCTACCAGTTTGAAATAAACAACTGCTTGATACAAATAAACTGTTATTTGGCTACTATAGATAATTATTTATGAATTGCCAAAAAATGTTGACGTATTTTAGAGATTAATAAATTTATCGCCTTCGTTACCTGCTAGTTGTGTCTAAAAACAGCATTCTTGAATACAGTAAGGATTCCATCCTCGAAGTCTGCATTCCTAAATATTTGGTGAAAACTAAAAAAATTTATTCAAAATCTAAAAATGTCGGTCTAACTTTATAATTTCTTTTATGTATTTATAAGATTTGTTGATGACATGAATATTTCAGCGACCAATCGATTCTGAAAAAAACATTAAAATTATTATGCCTATGTAAAAAAAAAATATATCTTCTTGGATCTGATATTCAAGAACATAATCGTTAATCAATCTCTAGACTCGTTCAATGCTTTGAACTCATTTAAGCTATAATTATAACTCACAGGATTTAAAAGTAATAAACTAGAAATATGAATCTCGTAACTTATATTTGTGTTGCGTCACTGTCAGCAACGTACCTACCCATTAGTTGAGATGAAATATATTTTATCAGATTTCATTTTAATAAGCGGGACTATTATGAGAAGTGTTAGGAATATTTAAGTATTTAATTGATGGACACGAACTACAGTGAACTCTTGAGAAAACCAGTTGTAGGGTAGATGTTGTGGGCTTAGAAACCCAGACAGTTTTTATTCACAGACAAGGTTACGAAAAAGAAATATCAGCACAATGAAAGAATTCCAATTTTGATTTTGGCACACGTAACAAATAACGAAAAAAAAAAATATATTGCCAGCAATAATTATTAAATTAGGCGAGTCTGTCTTTGTATTAAGAATAATATGTGCGTCAGATGACAACCTAGAATATTCATAAAAGCCCCCATAGGGCACGGTGTCCGCGACACTCATAAATCGGGCCGCTATCACCGCATCGCACGTCGAGTATCGCATTACGACATTGTCTCTTTGATATCGAATGTATTACGAGGGACTTATTTGAATCACTCGAAACACGTCACCCGGTGTCGCGCTCCGATCATAAATTCAGTGACATATCGCTCGAATTCCCAGATTTTTCTGTATAAAACAAACCGAATAACCACCCGTATATTTCTTATTCAACAACCTCTATAATTGAAGAGTTAAAGCTTAAAATCCTTTACAGGAGTGACTTCGATAAAGTTGTATTTTATATCATGCCGTGTCTTGGTTCATATTAATGACGGTTCGTTTTTTTTTAATTTATCGTGTATATATATTTTTATGAATGCGACTCGAATTCTTGACGTGAAACTCATTGGTTTGTAGAAATGGTCCCGATTGACCCAATACTTTTATTTGATAAAATTTTAACATTGAAGGGTCAAATAAATTATAAAAAGAACTACCTACATTGATTTACTGTATTTGATTGTTTAATAAAATTTCATTCGAACTCTTTCCTTTCAAGATCCACTATGCTTTTGTTGCGTTATTTTAAATTCTGTAAACTTGATAATGGATTATCCTATACTCAGTCTTAACTATAAGCTTGTGTCCGCGATTCGCGCACGCGTGATATTTAGAATCAAGAAGTAGCCGCTTTACAATACAAGTATTCAGTGAAATCATTTGTCATTTCCATGCAGTTGTTTTTGCTTCATGTGCGTACAACATACAGACGAACATTTCGAAAATTCTTATCGCTTCTGAAGCTAGAGCTCGAAGACCGATCAAAAAAAAGCTTCATAACAAATCTTTCATGATCAATCGCGACTCAACTGCATCAGTGGAGATTCTATCTTACATTCTTCTGGCGTAAGGTATTCTAGTTTGTTTGTTTGAAGTCAGTGAAATCACTTGACGTCTTATTTTTTAAGTTGCTAACGTGTTCTGTGATTGTTGTGTTTTAAGCAACTTAAACCTGATCGGCGTGTTTACTAATAAAAATCTCTGATATTTTCTCATACCTCTCTCGCGATGTTTCGTCATTAATGTAAACTTGGACATAAAAGTTTAACTGAAGAAAAAAATATTATTTTTCATATGAATTTGTGTAAATGTAAAATATTTCTACTTTCAGATGAGAGCCTGCGCGCGCGCACCCTCGTAGAGATGCGCTCGAAGCAGCAGCCGCGCCCTTCCTACCGCTGGTTGAACACCAATGATACAGGTCAGCACTTTTAACTACCAAAAAAACAAACATTCATATGACTTCATAATAATAACTATGTTTCTTTTTATTATTTGTGATTGTTCGGGGAATTTCCTGGGATTTCCATAGTTTTATATCAGCGTTAGTCCTGTATTACCTTCATCTCTTTCTTAATAAAGAAGTGGAATGTTTATAAGTATGTCTATAATATGAATTTTTAAAATTTCCTTTCATTAAAGGATGTTTTGAGCAGCAATTAGCGAATTTCCACCTGTGTGTTTCTAGCAGTAAAGTGATCAAAAGGTTTACTGAACACATTTTAAAAGAAACTAATGCTTACTAAACAATATTTAAATTTACTTTTAAAAATTGGGACATTTATATTTTTTTACTTAAACCAATGTTGCCAAAAATAAGTTCCCACATTCACTACACAGTCTAACTCTAAATCAACACAATCAAATCTATCTCCAAATAGACACGTTATTCTCATATTTTTACATACGCCAGCACCAACCTGACATTTGCGGTCGAAATCCGAACTATTCACTCATCAGCTCAAGTGATAAAGTCCAAAATAGTGTGTCAACAATCACCGTAATTTGTATACTTTGTATGGCAATTGGAAGCGGCACCGTGACGTGACAGCCCTGAATATTCAACTAAAACTCGCAATAAATATGAAGTTATGGCCATAGAAAAAAAGCAGTGTACAAAACGCAAATGTAATATGGTGTAATAACTCATAGGTCTTTTTGTACGAAACTAAGGCACCGTGAAGCGATAAATAATATTTATTTTTGCTATTATACGCGTTTTTGTCAGTTGTAATGGGTGTAAAGCTCAGGGCGGGCTTTGTTAGGGCGGGCTGCGGAACGGGCGGGCGGGTACGGATTAACACCGCGGGAAGCGGAGACTTTATATGAACGAAATTGATAGGCTAAGCACACTTCTATATTTATTTGGGTTGCAACCAAATCATATTGCAATCAAAAATATATACTTAAGCACGTAAACGATTAATCTACGTCAAGTAGGTAATACGAGTCTAATTAGAATTACTTACGAATTTATAATCATTACACATTTTATAAAAAATCTTTGCAAAAATATTAAAAATAATATTATATAATATTAATCTACAAAAAACCGACATTCGTTATCTTTTGATAATTTAATAAATGATATGAAAATTTAATTTATCTACAGATTTATAAATAGCAAGGAAAGAAATACATTTTCTCGATTACCAACGTTGCTCCACAGTTTAGGGCGAAGGTAAAATATTTCTCTAGCTCAGAACGAAATCGCTTGTAGCGATTCCCGTCGTCCGCTCCCAAGCCGCCTATGATTTCATGGCCCTACAAGCCTAGTCGCAGTTTTAGGTTTTTAATATCTCCTTGCACGTCGTAATTATCAGGCATGGCACTCTGGCGATTGGCTAGATTTATGACGTCTGCCTCTTGGGTATTTCTCTTGCCCAGCGCTGGGATATGGCAATGGAGGGAAAGAGGGGCCGGTATATATACTAATTGATTTATGAGATGAGTAATGAAGGGTAGATTTTTGAGGTCCAGCGTAATTGGTCATATTTTGATCAATTAATTTTACGCATGTAAAGCATTTTGTATAAGAAATACAGGATATTTAATTTATAATGATTAAGATTTTATTTGCCTTTGAGCCTTCGATTATATTTTTTTAGTTTTTGTCTTCATACTCTTTTAAACGATTTATTGTTTGACTAAGAGAGTTCGATCGTGTTTTTGCGCTTGTTTGTAATGCAATAAATTTTTAAATTTTTTTATTATAATTATGAAGAATGACAACAATGAATTCAAATTAAATACAAACAAAATTACCTACACACATTCCTTAAACCCCCCAACCTTGCCAAACAAGCCCATATTCCCCCTAACCCTGCGCCAGCTGTGTCATAATCGGCGTGACGTCACAAAATAAAAGTCCATAGTTTTGCCTAATTTATGGCCCATTATGGGCTGATTTAGTAGCTTTCGCCTTTGTGGGCCAGATATGGTGATTGTCCTTTCTCTGGCCAGGTAGCCATTGTGGCACTTGCTGAGTTATTTGTAACAATTGTTGCGTAAGAGCAAGCGTTTGGTTGTACGCATGGAAAGATACACTTTATGGTCTCCTTCATAACCGATTTTGGAAGTTCAAATTGATTAGACAAAGACTTTTCTTATGGAGTACCCGTATGTACCCGTTCTAATATGTGAATGTTTTGTTTATGTGATGAACCAATAGCATTCTATTTTAGTTGTAAAGTATATCAATAGTACAATGGCATAAAAGTTCTTATTTTGCTTTGAAATAATATTGGGAAGTATTAAAGGGGAGGGTTTAATTCTTCAATAATAAAGAGTGCTGCTCCATTCAAGTTAGAAACGAATTTCTAGTGTTCTAATTATATTCATGGTCGAGAATAGCTGTGTAATTTTCTCGTTTTTATAAAAAAATATTTCTTATGATCAGAGCAAAGACAATCAACTAGAGGTTAGTCTTATTAGCATTTGCAACAGACTCTTATTTTTTTGTAGACCTACACAAAACTTTACCACTATTCAAATTGGAGTTACACCAAATTTCAAGGGTTATAAAACACTAATACCAACATTAACATTCAAACACGCAGTGACGAACAACCTGACAAGTTTACTGCCCAACTTTATTCGCCTCGCAACAATTGTGGGGCAGAGGAACTAAAGGCCAAGGTTTTATTGTTTTACGAGCGCTCCCAGTCTTAAGATTTTATTGTAACCCTTCGTGGTTAGCCACCGGTTGATTGTTTGTCACGACGGGTCGTAACGACCGGTACTGAAGGGTTATGAAATACAATCGATGCGTTAAAGGTACATTGTTCCGGTTGATTTTGGCACAAGGTCTTAAGTTTTTTGGTTTACTTGTGCGGAATCGTATTGAGATGTTGTGGGGTGTCAAAAGCTTAATGGCGTCTCAGCATTTCAATCAAAGGCAATATGTGCTTCAAAAGGATGATCTGCCTAGACTGTGGCGCACGTTTTTTAGTCTTTGGATTTTGAAAATCGAATTTCGAATACGACTCATATATTCACAATTCAGGAGACAGTAATTTTAAAATTAGAACACTGCAATGGCCGCCAACTGTCACAGGGAACTTCATCAATCATAATGAACGAGTCGACGATGGCTCCAATAAACTGCATACAAGAGCGAAATCAATCAAACTTAATCACTGCCAGTAAACCTTCATAAAATACGGAAAAAAGTTCTATCGACATAAAAGTAGTGTTTACAAACATTGGACGGTTAATCTTCACGATCGCAGCCGAATAGGCCCGAAAAATGCCGATCTCTGATTTATGGAGTACCGAATGGCTGCCGTCTTTAAACGCCGCCGATCGCCCTGAATTTACGGCTTCATAGAGTTTTATAACTGATTTTATCAGTCGTAAACTTTTACAAGGCGATTTGGGCTATTCATTAGGGCTGACACACGGCCGATGTTTGCGAAGTTCTGTTTTCTTGCGATAATAATACAGTGATTTATACGCGTCAAACGACTTGTTTTACTCTCGTAAAAATGGACTGTCATTTTTTGCGACAATCTTCTTTTTATTTCTTTTTTTGGTTACCTAAGTTTTTGATTTCGAGTACACTATTGATTGTTTGCTATTTTTTTAAGATATCCTAATTATAATATTTAAATCGGTAAAGAAATTACTGGGCATCGGCTTTATATCTTATGTCACAAGTCAGCAACAGTTTACCGTTAGGTGGACAATGTGCTTGTTTGACAATATTTTGAACAAAAAAATTAACCTGGATGTCTAACTTAAGAAATAAAGCTTTTGATTGTAAGGCTACCTAAAACTTAAGGGTAATGAAAAATATTTTTTGTTATCGATGTCCCTCAAATTACGTTGTACCTAACAGAGTCGAAGTTAATGGTCATTTGACAATAAAACTAGCCATAACGATTAATAAAATGGTTTAAGGGAGGTCTGCGACATAAACCGCTGTCGCTTATCGGTAAACAAGTAAATAATTACAGGTTTACGGCCCTCATAAAAACCGCCGACACTGTGGCCCAGCGTTGCCAGATTTTTTTATCAAGTTGGAGAGTCCCACATTACCCTACGTTCCCCAGGTGTAGGGTATCCGTGAGGCATTTTCCATCGTAGAAAAAACGGGCTTAGAAGCCTTACCACCAACTATGAACAAAACCGAGCAGAAAATCTTCTGCCTCTGGGGAATCGAACCCGGACCTCCCGATCAACACCCGGTGGACCCGATCAACTACTAGACCAGACAGGCGGTTAAATAATATTTTCTGAAGTTTTAATGTCGTCAATCACGATTTCATAAACATATCTATGTTTGACGCAGAAACTCCAGTTATTCTAGTCCCTGGGCATGAATAGCATCTATCCTTAGTTTTCATAAATTAATCTCTAGACGTCTCGACTTCAGTTCCGCTTGTCAACTTACATCACAAACATACAAACACGTCTCTAACACCAAAATTAGGATCATTAAATCAGGTGACATCTCAAAGCTTTGAGAATTTAATTTAGTACAGTGTAAGTGTAATAATTTAAATAATTTATTACTTGTCGTTGAAAATAAACAAGTCTCTCCAACTATGCTGACTTAGTTGCGTTATGCCGAGTGTATTTATCAGCTAACAGATCACGCTGGTCTTCTCATAATTCTAGTCATAATTTTGGTGGGTTATTCCTTCCTGGTGTCAAAGTTTCGTTGTGATTTAGCACCTGTGGACGTTTTGTGATGATATAAAAAAAAATAAAACAACAACCGGTATGAAATAGAAGTAATGTAGGTTTTCGTTATCATCCATTAAAAAAAGTAATTTGTTGTTTGTTTACTATTAACAGGGTAATCCTCTGCTGGCTAGAGACCTAAGCATTTCAGAAAATACCCTCTGCCTACTCTTTAAGGGGACGATCACCATTATCGTGGAGATTACTTATTATATTACATTATATCCTTAATACCGATAAGCAAATATAAAATATAGGTGTTTAATTGTCTCCATCATTATCCTGCCCTTTTCCCAATTTCATTTGGGGTCGGCGCAACGAGTATTTCTCCTCCACTCTCCCCCATCACACGCCATAGCAACATTTACTCCCATTCTAGCCATGTCCTCATTCACACAATCTATCCATACATCCATCCATCCATCTATCTCTTTAATTGTCTACGAAATAAAATATAAAATGTAAATTTGTATTTATTAACAGTTTTCTTACATTAATAACAGATCACCAAAATTAAATCTAGATTAAAAATGCAATATAAAGATAAAACGAAAATGTCAACATCTAAAATTCTAACTGTACTCACGTTATTTTGGCGACATCTCGAAATGGTTTGAAATTCTATGATCTTGACTATTATACGTAATATACCGAAGGTGTCGATCGTTTTAAATAAATGATTTTAGTGCGAGCTCTTTAAAATGATTTACATAATACGACGCGAGCGATAATATTTTATGGCGGGCCTAGCTGAAATGTTATATCAATAAATATATTTTATTACCTACGTTATAAGTAATATTATTAAACAAATTCTTAAAGTTCGAGTTTTCAGTTTGTTCAATTAATTAATCGGGTTATTTATGGATTTAATTATAGTTATTTTTCTGGCGAGGTCTGAAGCTTTAGGTTTAAATGAGGAATCTCGTTATCCTAGTGTTTTGCTTCCGGTGTCATCGTTTAGCCTAAAGAAGCCCACTGTTGGCCTTAGACCTCCCCAAGGATCTCTACAACGATTAATCCTAGGCTGCCCATGTCCAGCGACCTTCGTCAAGTCAGCACTGCTTGTTTCTTCATTATCCTGCCCTTTTCCCAAGTTCATTTGGTCGGAGCAACGAGTCTTTCTCCTCCACTCTCCCCTATCACACGCCATATCAACATTCACTCAGCACTCCTTGTTTATTTAATAATAATATAATATATTCAAACATCACACCTATCAACTAGCCCCATTTTAAGCCACTAATGCTGCTTGTGTTACGGACACTAGATGACGGATAAATATATTTAATTGATAAATACATATAAATATCCTAAATATATATATGAATTTTCAGACATTTGTACTCCAGTCTTGCATGTTTGTATATATTTATATATATATATATACAAACATCCAAGACTGGAGTACAAATGTCTGAAAATTCATCACCCAAACATTTGCCCCCACCGAGGATCGAACCCAGAACCTCTCGAGATGGCGACGCCTTGAGACTGCTATACAAATTGTTATTGTTAACACTACACTACTAAAGTTGCGCCTTCCTATACCGTGACCGCCACACGAGAACCTTTTCACTCCAACGGCTGTCAGTTCTGCGATCTATTCGCCATATGTCCTTAGATCTTTTGTTTTCTCTTCTGAACCGCTGCTTTTTCCTTAAGGGTGTAAATATTGAAAAACCATTTCTAGGTATTGTATTGAGCCGTGTTGAAGATTTTCTGTCCCTAGAGAAATAAAAAAAAAACCCCTGCGTATTAACTTAAAGTCCCATGTACAAAATATACCCATACAATATTTCTTGATGTAAACAAGTTTTGTAATTACCAAGTAATTATACACAAAACAGATAAAGATCTTTAGTAACTCTGGGACGAATAAATCATGAAGTCACAAATTATGATACAAATAATATGGTCGTTACTGTACAGCCAATGTGAAAATGTACCTTATTCCCGAACGCAAAGAATCAAAGTCGTGTTTTAAGTTCCACAGACGTCGATGAGTTATCTTGTTCGTGTTAAGGCGTGATAAGGTTTTTTTTCGTTCCACAAGTAATTAAAATTACAAATTGGGTTACATCACATAAAAGGTGGGCAGTCAGCGGCAAACACATGTATTGTTTTACGTGGTTATCGAAAACAGAAATCTTCGCCATGGTTAGGCCGTGGATGGGTGACCAAAACCTAGTGTCTCGAACCTCCATGCTTCGGAAGGCACGTTAAGCCGTTGGTCCCGGTCGCTGTTGCGACCCACCAACCCGCATTAGGCCAGCATGGGGGTGTTACGGCCCATGCTCCTCATGTGTTTCTCCTTGAGGAAATGCAGCAGTGTGACGAACATAGGCTGAGGACAGCCCTATAATATACGATTTATATAGCTTTTTAACCACGTTCAACTGTCAATTTATTATGTAATTTGACAATAGGGCTTGATAAAAATGTGATCATATCGCGCTGCTCATGCTACTTAGCCAGGCTCTCATAACTCAACCGTTCTACCCACCAACCCGCATTGGGTGGTGGTGTTACGGCCCATACTCGTCATGTGTATGTTTCCATGAGGAAGGCCTGTGCCCAGCAGTGGGATATATATAGGCAGAGGATGATTATCGTCATAACATATAATCATCAATTGAACACGACGATTATAACGACTGCAAACTCTCTTTCGGCACCATATTAAGCCTAGCAGGAGGACCCCCGAATTATTGAAGTTACGCTTAGATAGATCACAATAAAAAGGAGTTAATTACGAGTAGTAAAGTAAAATGAAATTCTGAAATAAAATTATCCCTTTATCATTCCATCACTCGTTCTCACAGAACAATAAAAAAAGGTCTCGTTCTTCTATTTGTGACCACGTAAAACAAAATTATTTAGTATCATTTGGATGATAGCAATGATAGTTTGTTTTTTAAATACACTTAAATACCTAATTCTTATAAAACATTACTTCATTACACAAATAAATAATGTTTATATTCAATGACGATATTGGTATATTAAGTACGGCTACTCCTTTTCTATTTTATTAAAAAAAATTAGAGCCCACATTATTTTGTCACAGAATTGGATAAAAAGTTTGAGAACCACAAATTCTTTGTTTACCTTTTGTCTCAGATCAAAATGGATAGAGTTATAAATACAAATACGGTAGGTAGATCAAATGAAATAATTAGGTACATAAAATGAAATTTCATTTTTATAGCACTTAAAAATAACTATTAAATATCGGTGATCACGACTAGTAGTAAAGCACGTGTTAAATACCATTACGTGAAACATTACTACATAAAATATTTTATTTTCACATCATAACCATATGTGATGTAAAAGACATCGTTGCATTAAAATTGCTTCTAAGTGAGCTATTCAAATATTTACAATAGGAATATTACTAATATAACACTTTAAACCACAAACCGAATCGCCATTCAATGACCGCGATGAATATTCATTCCATTAAAATAGACGTATAATCGAATCAGTATACAAAAATGCCGACCGTGTGCCGCCGAACGATTCTTATTGACTAGATTACGAGTCGATTATCTAGAATTAACGATTTACGATCGAATCACGGGGTCGACACTCTTCAAACTCGACATGTTTATTATCTTGACCAAATTATTACAATAAATTATTCAAATAGCACCTTTTACGGAGTCAACATATAATTACACACCAAATTCGAAATGCAAACAAATTTAAATCTTAATCACTAATAATACAGCCCATATTAATATTAAGAAATGCAAATATAATTTTGTGGGCTATTCACTTAACTCGGTTTCGGTATCGTTATCGATGCTCTATTCAATAACCGTTTCGTATCGATATAAATTGTTATTGCTGACGTGAGTTACTGATTCGGAGATGGCAACAGAATCGGAAACAATCGCATAAATATCGAATAGGGCTTATCTATATTCGTTATCTATTCGAGAAAGATCGAAAGCCGTTTAGCGTAGTGTGGGTGATCTTGCGTCGATTTCAATTGAATCGAGTACGCAATATCGATCCTGAAGAACTTGTATGAACAAAACCATATTTGTTATATTTCTATGGTGTCTGTAAAAGTTTGACATTTAAAACAAAAACTGTCAGAATTTACGTTCAAACTACTGCTCAGCGTGTGATTCTGGCGGGAATCGATCGTGGGACAGCGAGATTGATGGTAATGCTTATGTCTACTCAGCCCGTAGTCGTTTCATAGTCGATTGATGTGCAGAGGGCAGACGGCGGTAAAATGGCACTTAGCAGCATTTCCTTGAGGATAATAAGTTGTGTCTCTTTAATTTGATGTTCATACTAGTATGGAAATACCAAGATTGAATAGACGATAAGATTATGACTATAAAATACGAAATTTCTAACATAAAAATTTATTCAAATATTTTTTTTATGCCAATAGTAAAAGTATATAGTGTGATATGGCGGTCTTACCGATAACCATGAGACTAAGCAGAGATCTATAGGCGGGCTGTTCCTATGCAACAGGGCATAAGCGGGGATTGAATCGGCTACGTCTAGCATGAGTGGTATCGTTCTTACAACTCGGCTATCGTTGCCTTCGTTGCGTTTCACAACTGTATTCGTTCATTTATAATTTATATTCTTATAAAGAGGATGCTGTTTTTCACCATTGATAGAGTGAAGAATGAGTATATCAGGGGATGCCTGAAAGTTGCTCCAGTGATAGAGAAGTTGAGAGAAAAGCGGCTGTTGTGGTGTGGACATGTTTTGAGGAGAGAGAATGAGCATGTAACGAGAAGAGTTATGAATATGAGAGTGGATGGTAATGCAGGGAGAGGAAGACCAAAGAAGAGATGGATAGATTGTGTGAATGAGGACATGGCTAGAATGGGAGTGAATGTTGATATGGCGTGTGATAGGGGAGAGTGTAGGAGAAAGACTCGTTGCGCCGACCACAAATGAAATTGGGAAAAGGGCAGGATAATGATGATGCTGTTTTTCACCACCAAAATTTTCTCGTTTTTATAACATCGAAAATTTTCGGCTGAATTTTAGTTTAAATCATACCGCGACGTTCAGGACATAATCCAAGATTAAGCTCAACCATCAAGCGTCATCTTAGAGCTCCGACTGGCCGAAGTAAAACGTCGTATCGTCTAAAAGCACAGTAAATAAGTGACGCGTGGGTGTCCACGACGTGTTTATACATCCGTCCGTCTGTCCCGGGCCTAATTAAGTCTGTCTTTTTGTAAAGAAATCGATTTTCGGAGCCGCTTCCTGCGCTCTCATTGTATGTGCTAGAATGGCGTTCCTGTCGGTTTTATGAGACAAGTCTGCTTCTGTTGTGTTGAGTAAGCATTGTGCGATGTTGCAGTCGTTGATAACTTAAGCTTGTTTATCTGTTGTAATTAAGCTGGTAGCGCCTTAAGTTTTTCCAATATTTGTTTTTTAAAAACAGGTTGTTCAATAGCTCGTATAAGTAAGGATGTATTGGTTATCATAATGTCTGAATACCAGATAACGAAATCCATACTAATATTATAAATGCGAATGTAACTCTGTCTGTCTCTGTCTTGCTTTCATGAACCGCTTTATTTGAAATTTGATACACAGATAGTCTACAGCCTGAGGAAGGACATAGGCTACTTTTTATCCCGATATTCCCATGGGAACGGGTACCGCGCGGGTGTAACTGCGGTTACCCGTCCGTTAATCAGAGAGATTATTTAGAGGTTATAATAGTTCATATATTAACCATCAACACTTTGCAAAAATAAGAGGTAGGAATGTACTTTTGAGAACTTTGTAAAAATCAATGCAAACACAAAAACTTTTTGTAAACTTTTATCGGCGTTAAATCAATAGCTACGCGAACGACGTCGCGGGCACAGCTAGTGATTGAATTAAATAAACTTGAACTTAATTGCCTTAAGTACAACTTATTAAACTTGCCTAAAAAGTTTCGGCTGAAAATCATAGAAAGCAACACTTTTTGATCTTTTTGGGTGTAGCGTGCTGTGCAAGTCGGTCCAATCGCATTTTTTATTTACCCATTCTTGCATCAGTCCTCCAGCAACATTTCCGCGGTTCAGGTTTAACTTGTGCTGGCGTTAATCGCCCTCAAATGGCGGAGGGCTGGCACCGAGTCTCTCCAGGTATCGAACTTCGGTCTATGATTGTAACGGGGCCTGACGCGACGCCGCTCAACTTATGTGGGGGGCGTGAGGTGCGAGCGACGAGAGGGTATGCAGTTTCGATGTAGTTTGTATTTGTAGATGTAAAATATAGCTTTATACGTTTAATTTTGCAGTTAACCTGTTCTATATGAGACACAATAGAATGGCCAAACACGATATTAGGGGTATATCTGTATTATAATATATCATTTGACAGCCAAGTCAAATTATATAATACAGATTTTGATTATTTATTGTACACTTTAGTTCGTTTTCATGTATTGCACGTTTATTTCTAAGTTAGTTTGTATCGACCTTCAACCAAAAACAGTAATGGTAAAAAACATATATTCTGTCACTTTATTAAGTCAACAGTATAAAATGTGTCACTAAATATAACGTTTTTAACAACAAACCATATTATTATGCCTCTATTCATAAGGAGAAGGTTAAGGTGTCAATATCCACGTTTTTTTAACATTTTTGTTTCCGAGATTTAATCATTTCTGTTTTTAAGTGGTTTCGTTTTAGCCACGCTCTACGAAAATTAACGCACGTGAAATGTAGTTGTAGTTGAGATTAAATTTATGTTATAGTTTGATGCTTGCTGTTAAGACTGTAATTAATTTGTTTACAAGATTATCTTCACGATTATCTTAATGATTGCTCTTGCAACTACAAACTGGAACATTAACTATTACTTTAATATTAAGTATTTAAAATATTACAAAAAGGACTTAAATGTGAAGTATGTTATGTTTAGAGTGCATGAATTAAAAAATTAGGTCTACTTTCCTTAATTTTATTTAAACATAGTTATTCTTCCCGTCACACCACTTTGAAGAGCTTTGAATTACCATAGGGTTTGATCAAAAATTTTATGATAAATGGAGCTTTTTTCTGCTCTAAATTTTGTGAGATAATTAGTGTAGATAACCTGGAAACCTGTTGCATGCTTTTATTGAAGATTGCCGTCCCAAAGTTTTTAAGATCCACACAGATTTGGATTGTTATTTAATTTGATATTGACCGACCCGACATAACTAGAATTAGATCCTTGCATCTAGACGCTATTGCAATTTTGATCATTTTCAAACGGGGGTTACCGGGCAATTGGTTCACAGAATGAATAGTGTTCTCCGGTCAAAAAGGGTCATAAAAATAGCAAATACGACGGTACTCCAACAAATACTTTTTTGTATAATCAAAACCGCTTCTTCCCATGCCTTGCGCTGCCCGCTAAGCTCGATCGTTGATAAATTCTATCAATAACAGAGGCGAGAGATGTCGGGCGCCCTCAATAGTGTTTACTTCGCGAAATGTGTAGTTTATGAGACAGGTCGCTTGACTCGACACCTCCGATCAGCTGACTGAGCAGTTAAACAAATATAATCTTTATTACAACTAACCTAAGGCAAACTTTTGTTAATCATTTTGTTTTTTGATAAAAACTTATAAATTAAAATTTTTCCTTTTAGTCTTATTGAATATTGGATGGCTTTTAAGCTCCTTAATTATTGTTAGACTTTAATATGTTGGATTCGAAATTCTTTAAGAAAAAAAATTGTTTTGTATGCGTTGTATGTCGATTGAAGGACATAATACATATCCTTTAATTATCAATTACTCTGTAATATCCCTCAAAAAGTTTAATTTTAAGAATAGAATAGAATATCGTTTATTTTGTATGATAGTTTGGTTTTTAATTTTTTATTTGGTTGTACATCTATGAATCATTTCTAATTTATTGTTTATCAATTTCTGTAAACTCATGAAATATCCCTGTGGTGGTAAGTCGTGATAAGTCACCAAGAGATGGCTTGGTAATAACGCACTGGCGTCAGTCGTGACTCGGAACAGGTGGACGGCTTGGGTTGTGTCTGGGAGACACAGACTTGGAAATTACACTGCATTTTGAACTCTAACTGCCTGTAACATGTATGTATTTCAGCTTTATCTATTTTTTATTTATATTGCATCGATGTTCTAGCATCCTGACCGAATGCGAAATGTTGCTTAGAAACGGTTACAGAAGTAACTCGAAATTATAAAGTTTTGATCACCCATCCAAAGTTAAACCGTGGCGAAAGTAGCTTCGTTTTCAATATCGAAGCCAAAGCATCCAAATTCTGACTTGCTGTTACCCTTATCATATAAAATAACAAGTATTTTCCCCTCATCCTTGCAAAACGCAGTTGATATACAGTCATAGATTCACCGAAGACCCCTACTACCGGTGTAGGGTTAACTCTAGGATAAGATTGTGAGTCGAGTTATGCGGTGAGATACCAGACGATTTCTATTAATGACGCTATCTCCGACTTAATGAATGTTCCATTTAAATTTAATGCTATCACGTTCCGATAGTGAGTCGAAATAAGTTTAGTTAGGTTTACGGTTGTCAGGTACATATTTGTGGTACGGTTAGCGTTAGATCTTTGAAGTTATTTACGGTTTATTTGTAACAAGAGGCTTCCCAAGGTTTCATCCGCATGGTACTCGTTCCCATGGGAATATCGGGATAAAAAGTAGCCTATGTCCTTTCTCATGCTCTAGGCTATCTGCGTACCAAATTTCGATCAAATCGGTTTAGTAGTTTTGACGTGAAAGCGAAACCGACAGACAGACAGAGTTACTTTCGCATTTAAAATATTAGTAAGTAAGAATTGATAGGTTATTTATGGCTTATGTCATTGACGAAGCCGAGCTGCTTGTAAGGAGGGTTTGTAAGATGGCACCGTCTCCTAAAAGTCGTGGGCTGTTGGGAAAGATATTTTTTGATGAATGAAAACATTTGTTTTCCAGTCATTATTGTTTAAATTTTCATGTTTTTATGTGTATTTATCCGTCATTTACTAGCTATTATAACACAAACGCACAAATAGCTTATTTGACTATGTAGTTGAAAAATAAAGTTATCAGTACTTGAGTGGTAACTTTTTTATTATTTAACTACTTACATGACTCTCTATTCTAATTCGTTTCCTTTGCAGTCTCTACAAACAGTTTTAAATGCTAAAGTTTTGACTATACTTAATGTTATCCAAAACCAATCTTGAAAAATATTGAAGTTCTTCACGTTATCTTTTAGGTTTTAGTATTTATTCAATCACATATTTCCTGGTGAAAGCTGTATTATACTAACAAATGAGTATAATATCCGCAAATATGCATCTAAATATACCTGAAGGTCAGAGTTATCAGAAGATCCGGCTTTACTCAATGTTTATTACTATAAAAGCTTGACAAGGCAGTAATTACTATTACAGTCAAAACTAACTATAGCTATAGTTGTTGCATTTTGAGTGGCCTTCACCCTTAACGCCTTAAGATAGAGTCCAAAGTTGAATGATTTAGTCACTCTCCAATGTTTTTGTTAACTATCTTACTTTTCGCTGATCAACCACAATTTTTTCACATTTAAATATTTTTTGTACAAAATCGCAATACAAATATGTATTATTTGTATTTTCAACCTAACTAATTGTTGGTTAATAAAATAACCTCGTTAAAAATTACAACTTGCAACAAATACAGTCGAGAACAGTGAACTATCACGAGCTAATAATTCATCGGTTTTGACATTTGAGAGCGGCGCACTGTCGTATTTAAGATGATTCCTTGACAATTCGAGTTGAGATATACCATTCGTATGGTACAAATTATGATTTTTAAATAAGTTAACTATGCTATCGATGAAGTAATAACAGTGGCGGTAGGACATCTAAGCATACGATCGAATAATTATTGATACGACGTCCACCACATACTATTGGAGTGGATAAATATAAAATGATTTATTTAAATTATTGTTTGCTGTTGATTTAAATATAATTTAATATTTAACTGTAACATAGTGGTCAGGTAAGGATGAGGCTGACATGTCAAACTGGGACAAAAGCCTCCATATTATTTTTAGATAAAAAAATAATTGTAACACCGGTCACCGAACCCGCACCTGTTTGAGCCCGAACCATAGTTACCTGTCGATTAGCGACACGCGCAATCGCGCTAACGACAACTGATTGCACGCTTTACCCTGCGCAGACGCCGATGCGGCCTTTATCAATTTCGCTTCGATATTCGAAATTCACTCGAAATCGGTATTTAATTCGATAATTGAATTTATATGATCAGTAATTGGTGAGTGATTGTATGATGATTTGATTTATAGTCCAAGTCGATTTGTTTCGATTGATTAGAAATAAATTGTACAGTTGACTCCAAAATTATGTAACTACTTTTGACAGTAAATGACTGTTACGAGATGAAAATAAATATTATCACCTCTAAAATGAGTGTAGTGTATTTTTTCTCATTTTACATTATCGACTTTTTGTTCTCATCTGTATTAATTTCTCAGTTTAGGCATAGTATTATGTATTTATTTTTATTTATTTATATTATTTGTATTTATATTTTATTGAGTTTACATATTGTTTAATTAGATATATCATTTTATTTGTTGAGTAATGTATATGTTTGCATAGATTTCTGTTTTGTCTTGTGCACTGGTGTCGCTTCTCTCACATCCTGAGATCTCACACACCTGTAACGGGTTGACTGGAAGATATCCCTATTAGAGATAAGTCCTCCCTTGTATATTTCTGCTTTTTACATTGTATTTTTTGTTTATGTGCAATAAAGAGTTAAAGAGTTAATAAATGTGTAGGTTTACAATTTGTTTTTGTACTGTACATTTGTTTTTTTGTATACTTATGTTTAGTATTCCGCCCGTTTAGGGTAATTAACAAAAATATAGCTCCTAAATATACTAAAAAGTTTTTTACGCTCACGTCAATTAGCCTAGCGCATAGTAAATAACTTAAGGATAGTGTAGTTAAGGAATATACACTATCATATCATCTCTCATCCCCAAAGTAGCAGAAAGGTGCGAGCATGCCCGTTTTGCCTGATCTATTCAAATCTTTATGGGGACCCTGTTGCTATTCAGTAGACACTGGAAGGACAGCGGGAAAATGAAAAGAATGATGAGACAGATTTATAATCACAATATTAACCAAGACAAAATACAAAATCTGACACTTCTACTACGAAAAAAGCTACAAAACCATTATTTTCAACACTGAATACAGCGAGACTAACTAAATAATTTTTTACATAAAAAATTTAATCACACCACTCAACTAATAAAATCTGTCCAAAACAACATCTCAAGCCGTCGGCTGTTGATTTAAGCTGAGCCACTCAATTTTCCCAATGAAAAACGCAAGGCTTCTCCCCGTCTAAATCGATCAATCCCCGCCGGTACTAATAAGGGGGGAGGGGGGAGGACCTGTAGAAGACCACTTGTTGCTTTGCGGTACAAAAAAATTGCATATATGTAGTTGAAGTAGGGCGAATTGTTTTTGATATTTTTTTTTCTACGGAGGAGATTAGGTTACGTGTGGGGGTGATAGAAGTTTTGATAAATTATTTACTAAGGGTCGGTTTTTGATACGTGGGGAGGTTAAGCAGCAGGTTAAAATGGACCAATGGCGATAAAGTAGGTATGATGACGTGAATTATCAAATATTACTTTAGTTAAAAAATCATATCATCATAAACAATTAAACCACAACACAATGCTAAGATTAGTAAAGTGGCGGCTGGCGGCACAGCTGTATATTGCTTCGAATTTTCATCGCAAACTTAAGTCTAGAATTTACATGTTGAGGTATTACTACGGATTAAAAAACATTCAATAAACAAATAGGAGGATACTTTTAACCAATCAACTTTACAAGAAATGATGAACCAACGGAACAGACACGGCGAATAATATTGTAGAATGGACTGTACTATAACACTATGGTTTAATTTTTCAATAATTTTCTTCACTGTAGAAAAATGTCTGTAAAATTATTGTGACTTGGTCTTACGTCCCATTATGTTAGGGTATTTAAAGATTCGTCACCTTAAAGTCCACATTTGATTGCACAAGAATGCTATTAAAAACCATAGAGGTAATGTCAATCATGCCAACACGTCACTTCAATTGAAATGATGTCGTATTAATGATTAACGTTTTGGAATATGCAAGGCAAATGACTGGTCAACTTCTTATTTACCTGCCATCGAAAACGTTTTATGTAAAAATAAAATAACTAAATGTGTACATTAAAGTTATTATGATCCTTTACTTATTAGCAATTAAGCATAATTTTGTATACAGTCATGTTCTTAGCGATTTATTTAATTTGAAAACTGACGAACCTTTTCCTACCGCGACTGTACTTTCTTTTTTTATTTACTAATTTTGGTAGTTCATGGCGATGAATCGTTATAATACAACGTGTTTCGCTGTTCATGTAAGCATGTGAGGTCGAACTTCGATAAATTCTACACACGTCTAACTTAAGGTTGCTTTTATTACCTGTTCCGTATTCTCTAACATGCTGTTCACTGTACTTAGTGCTAAGCCTAAACCAGTTCCTCACCGAGCGGACTAATTCTGTATTACGTATCATGTATTTTTTTAAATTAACCTACGTCACACGGAAACCATCAGCCCCTAATAGTGCAGTGCAGTATGCTATAATGAAATCGCTGTCGATGATTATCGACAATTTCGCTAATAATTTATGGCGGGTAAACGGCTGGCAGCCCTCGGATGCGCGCACGCATCGATAAAAGTTGCTATTATCTTGGGATTAAGGCTACAGTACACTTGGTGTGAAAGACTTTTGTCAACAATATATGTATATTTGAAAAGTATACAGCTGTTTAATTTTAATTATTGTGACATAATTTACTTTGATATCCGACGATAATATGATGCTGATATTTGACTCTTATATTGAAGTCTATGAAACTTTATTGGTCGAGTTAAAAATAACATCATTGAAAAACTTTTTGGTTTGGGGTATTTGGGACAAAATTTTTTCGAAATAAATGAAACATAACAATTAAGGAATTCAAAACCGTAGAAATTATTATCACACACACATATGTCATCACGCCTCTTTCATGGAGGAGCATGCCTCCTTCGGGGGGTAAGGAAGGAAGGAACACCCACATTTCACCAGATCTGTTAGATCCCCATGTAACAGGCGGAGAGTCAGTTAGCATGCACCGGGCGCAATGTGAGTCAAGCGATATTCTTATCAATTGCCGATAAATATAATTTTCTCAATATTTTATTAACTAGATATCAGGTCCTTACCTATGAAATAAGTGTTTTGTTTGGAGATTTTGGGGATGTCTGCATTTTACATACTAACATTTTATCAGTTTTCTTGACAACGACAAATCCAGAGATAATAATATTTGGCATGTATCATTAGACAAGCTTTAGTGTGTGAACACGCTTGATAAAAATTATTCATCGTTTTAATGTTAATGCAAATCAAATGATGTATTCGGGAGGCAGTTAAAAATAATTGTCTTTGTGTCTAATTTTAACACAATTAAACTTACAAAAAAATATCAAATTAGATAATACGAGCTCAAATATATAGTCTATTTTTAGAAGAGGCAATTATTTTATAAGAATGTTCTGAAACTTAATAGTTACGGACAAATTGCTAAGACAGAATAAAAACATCAATGTCATAGGTAAGGACCCAATATTTGGTCTAAGGCTTCGCCCTCTTCTAATTTGAGAATTATATGAATAATGGATGTTTAAAAATTTTGCATTATCTATTTTATTTGTAGCATGTGATGTATATATTCGACGATATAAGTTATTTATAACTAATGGCACCTATATACATAAACATTAAATTCGTTAACTTGTTTACCGTTACCTTATCAGTTACAAGTTTAACCTGAACTAGATTATTAGTGAACGAGCGAACACCACATATTAATATAGTGTTTTAGGTATGCCTCGTAACTTTATATTATGTATATTTAAATTTAATTATAAATAATGATTACTTTGGAAAAAAAATCTTTGCCGCTAGTTTTGGGGAAAACCAATGACTAGACTCCAGGTTTGGATGAATTATTTTGTATGTTTAATACAAATAAAAATTATTGTAATTTAACCGTTGTTTTGTTGAATTTATTCATGTTTTGAATATTTATTCTCTTTTTTTATCAAAAACTAGAACTAATAGATTTATCAAAAACTAGTTGGATGTAAAAAATTGGGCACAACATGTCTTCCTCTCTGCACTGTCATTAGTGAGCTGAGCGTTCACTTTACTTCTCATATCACATCTCACATTTAATCCACCGCATCCTTGGCCTTCCTCTCAAGGTCCATGCTTTTTCTAATTAATAAATTACAATTGATTTTTTTTATATAAAAAGCTCAGCAAAATGACTCCACACTACCTGATGATAAGCATCAGAGGAGTTGTAACCCCGGGACTACACGCGACGTAATTTAACGCGACGCAACGCGCGCGCGACGCGACGTAACTTTTATATACAATGCAACGCGAAAGTTTTAAATCTTATAAGCATTAGAGGAGTCCATATGTGAAGATAGCTAGTGCAGCAGGCTGACATACTGCCCTAGCCACCCTCACCTTGCCGGCCCAAAAAAGTCAAGATTAAACCCATCTTAAATAAAAAAAAAGCTTTTTCACGCCTCACATTAAACCTCATACCGAAGTAATGAGAGCAGAAGAAACGAAGGGTGCCAGGATAGTAGCAAGTGGAGCTCTGTAATCTCTACCTACTACCTACCCTACCTGGAAAAAGGCATTTTATGTATGTATTTGTTAATATTCAGCTCACTCAGCTCCCAGTGCACCACATGCCTTACGCCGTACACCGCGCGGGTTGCGTTGTCCATTACACGGACACGGGTAAGGTGCGTCTTATCGTTAATTACCGGTCCGCATTACCGGTACCGATTACACCGGTGATTTACCGGTCGCCCCATTACCGATACCAAGTAACATTTTCAATTAGTGTTCTCCCTATCATAGAGTTGATTGGTCGGTGTTTAATGTATAATGAAATTGGATATGCGCGGATCCCTGCAACTAGGAGTATAAAGGTTTTGTGTAGACTTTTTTGTGGTGCTCGGTGTTGTAGAGGTTCGTTGTTTTATTATGAAAAACAAAGCAACTTTCACCAGGATACGAACTTGGATACATTGTGTTGCCAGAAACAACGGCTGAATGAGCCATGTAGTAATGATTTATAACCATAAATTCGGCCGATCGCGCTAAATAAGAAGTTACCATAACGCCGTAACGTTTTTGACTTGGTTGTGGTAAATTCGTTTTTATCGGGGCCCTGTTCTTTGCGGCGCAGAATGTACCTTTCGCAAAATATCCGTATCTCCACGTAGAGGGGCCCGTGACCCGCATTGAGTCGTATACAGGCTTGTGACAATAGATGGTAATCAACTTAATCGTGTTGAAAAAACATGCAGCCTACGGCCAGGTAGTGGCTCCTGTCGGATACACTGTCGGCACTCGGTACAGCGATACGAGTACATCTGATGCCTTAGTAATTGCACCTGCCTAACCACAGTGTGCCTATTTTGTAACAGGACGTCAAGTCATGTAACCAGTAATTTCTTAGTATTCGCGTTTGCAACTAAAACATGAGCTTAAAAACAAAACTTCGTTTCAAAGGAATTGCTCGTATGATTTCAATGTTGCGGGCACTTTTTTTTTTTGCAGGACTGTTAAAGCATGACTATAGTTTTTCAAAAGCAACAAGCTATTTGGTCGCCTGTTCAATCTCTGCATATATATCACTGACTGAATAACATTAAGTAGGTACAGAATATAAAGAATATCGCTTGCTCTACCTACTTACACTGTGTTCAGTGCATGAAACAGCTTCTGGCTCTGTTTAATACCTATGCTTCATCCTTCGGGTATATAGGCGTGATGATCTGTTAAATCATAGTCTTTATCCGGCTCGAAGGACCAACTTGGTAAGATTTTATGATTTTGTTACCGTAGTTAGGCTTAATAACCAACATTAATGGTTATAAATTCAATTAGGTACAAGTTTTAATTAACAACATACAACTGCTAAGCGTCCATTGACACAACTCAAGAAATTAAAATAATTACCAACACAAGTATTCGTTGTCCAACAATACTACAACAGGTTAGCTTCCTCCAACCCTAACATTTATTTAGGAACCTTGCCATAGACTAATCTAAAGTCATCAGTAACCATGGAGCGACTATTCATTCCCTCACATAATGCAAAGGGTTATAAACAAGCACTCATCATTTACATTGTGCGAGCGAGACGCTTGTGTAAAAGGGACGGCTTTACGACACGCCCACTGCGCGCGCGCCGTTTTTCCGCAATGACGGTAAGTGAGGGTGACAGCTGTATATTTTAATTTGCTATGCTTTCATTGAATTTATAGGCGGCAATTTTTTACGATGTAGTGTGTAGTGAGCCTAATAACAGTACTTAGGTGTAATTGCTTGTCAATGGCTATTAATATTATTGGCTGAGTAACTCTATTAAGGTAAGGAAAGAACATTTAAAAAAATATTTTATAAAAATCATGAAATATTGCACTAAAAATTATTTTAACGCCAAACTTGTTCAATGTTCGTAACTACATAATAAGTGATGATATAAGTATAATTACATTTTAAATTTAAAAAATATATCAGAGAAGCTTTGCAAAAAGCCGTTTCAACTCGCTGTTACACAAACCACTCACTACTCGCAGTCAAAATCGCTCGCTACACAGACAATACTTCAATCCGCACACGCCTTGCCACACCGCGTGGGTTCGCCTGCGACTTCTTCTGAAAGGGTTTTGATTTTATAATAATATTGTGAGATTCTAATAAGTTGAGACAGCCATTCAAAGTGGACATTCTTTATTGCGTCGCCTACTCCGCTTGTTTAGTGGACTGAGAAATTATGTTGTTCTTCACGTTTTAAAAATAAATCGTTGAAAGAGGTCTCATGAACAGGACAGTATCAGTATCATTTAATATTTTTTAATGTAATTTTTTTAATCTCTTTGGAATATTGACGAAGATATTTTGTTTGACATAGATAAATACTTGTAGATCGACCTTTTTAATTATAAGTGGACAGTATTGCATACGAGTATTTAATTTAAAAGGACTTGTGCAAAGAATTTTCGCAGAATTTTCTTTATACAGACCTTACCTTCTAAGAATCAAGAAGTTTTATTTGAAATACTTATTTTGTGTTGTATTTTTAAATGATATAAACTTCTCACAATACCACCACAATGTATCGAGTGTATACCTGATAGGGTGAAGAGAATCGACTCGCAGAATTGCTTCGGCAGACCCGGGTGGCTCCCACGGAAGAGCATCGAGGGTGTATCCGGGAGTGGGCATTCTTGGCCAACGCCGAGCGAGTCCCACATTCGCCTACCGCCCAGCCAGCGGTAGGTATGGTCCGTAAACAGGGTTTAAAAAAAGGATGAAGAGGACAAGCGTAAAGGATAGGCATACACTAGTTAGTACATTAATATCGTGATACCTATTTATGTTTATTATTTATCTATCTAACGACCGTGACTTATGAACTCTCGTAATTACAATTCAGTATTTCATCATTATTATTTGCCCCAACCAGGAGTCCAGAACCAGCGTACAAGCGTCTTCACCAGGAGTCCTCAAATCATTTACAGTTACACAACTTAAAAGTATCTCGGTACCTTGTCTTCTCTCTACTCATATGCACATTCATTTTCTGACTCAATAAAACAGTTGATTCATAAAACTTTTATTTCAATACCATACATAACTTTACAACCGTCCTACGTCCGCTATTTCGGAATCTGCACAAATCACTGGAAGTATTACGCTTATTAAAGGACGTTATATTTTTAGCGGCCCCACGCGCGTTTTGTGGGCCGACCCGGATGAAGTCAACTCAATTAGGCAAACATAATTCTTTTGTCACCGTAATAAAGCTCCTTTATATATAGTTTTGTGAGTTTATTAGCCCATTAATCAGTGGCAATGTTGGTATTTCCAGTTTGATGTGAACGGTATTAGATTCTGGATGAGACGAAGATGACAGACGAAGGATTGTGAGGGTTTTTATGTTTTCCGTTTTGTAAGCTTTTTTAATCCTCCTGAAAATAATTTTGTACAGTCAACTCCACCACTCAACTACTTTTGACAGTAAATGACCTCTATGTGTACACATTTTTTTGTACTCGACTCTACCATCCAAGAGCTTTTTCCATGCAAGATGTGGACAAGTGATTCCGAATTTAATCACCTCGCCCAGTATTGCCCAAGGTTTACTAGTGATCGTCATCGTCATCATCAGCCTATATACGTTCCACTGCTGGGACAGGCCTTCCTCATTGAGAAACACATGAGAAGTTTGGGCCGTAACACCACCACGCTGGCCCAATGCGGGTTGGTGGGTAGAAACGGTCACAAATACGACCGGGACCAACGGCTTAACGTGCCTTCCGAAGCATGGAGGAGCTCGAGATCACAAAGTCTTGGTCACCCATCCACGGCCTGACCATGGCGAAGGTAGCTTTGTTTTCGATCGAAGCCAAAGTGCACTGACCACTACGCCACCGAGCTTCTCAACTACTACTACTTACTAGTGATCCCTCAGTCACTAAATCAAACAATAGTGTAAGGGGGATTATCCTGTACAGGATCCATTGTACAGGACACGACAAGAGTAATTATTTCTTGTCACAAGTTAGGATTGAACCGAAGACTAAGTACTTGCATAAGTAACACAGTTTTGCCCAATCGACTATAGCTGCCAAGTAATTTCCTCTCCCAATTAATAAAAACGCCATATTTCACATTGTGCTGTAAACTCAAATCAACCGGCTTATTGAACTCCATTCATTGTAACATATGAAAAATAACAAGTCTTTGTTTGAAAGAAATAGTGTTTCCGCGTGGTTTTCCGCCGCTTTACGACTTGAACGGCCCATAGAAACCTTATCGGGTGATTGCGGCGATAAGCCGGCGGCCATTGTACCCGGTCTGTGAACTGCGCGAGCGCAGGTATAGCGGTATGGAATAGGAGACTCAGCTCTTCTATACTAGTGTTTGTTCTAAGCGCCGAGGTGAAGTAATTATGTTATTTCTAAAATAACTTTTTTTATTGACGGAAGGAATCTATTGGGTCCTTACCTATGAAATTGGTGTTTTTTCTCTCTCTTAGTATTTTGTCTGTAACTATTAAGATTCAGAGTATTCCTAAAAATATTTACCTCGTCTAAAAAAAGACTATATTTTTGAGCTCTTTTGATTTGGTTTGATAATTTGTTGTAAGTTTAATTGTGTTAAAATTGGACACGGAGACAACTCTTTTTGAGTGCCTCCCGAATACATCATTTTATTTGCATTCATTTAAAAACGATAAATAATTTTTATCAAGCGTGTTCACACACATATTGCTAAAGCTTGTCTAATGATACATGCCAAATATTATTTTGTAAGGATTTGTCGTTGTGAAGAAAATTGATAAAATGTTAGTATGTAAAATGCAGTCGTCCCCAAAATCTTCATACAAAACACCAATTTCATAGGTAAGGACCTAATATGTACAAACAGTACTCATTCCTTAAAAGCCGGCAACACATTGACATTACCTCAGATGCTGCAGATGTCAACGGGCAACGATCACTTTTCATCAGGTGACATAAGGGTTGCCACCTTTTTTTAGAGCGAATAAAGTATTTTTCGTTTTTGTAGGACAAAAATAAAGTACACAGCATAGAAAAAGAGTATTTCTTTAATTTTTTCATTATTTATACTTAAAAAATGATAAGCAAAAAACCACGTCAAATGTCATTGTCAAGGGGTTTTTGGCGCCATTCAACTTTGGCGAAATATTTGAATGGCGCCAAAAACCCCTTGACAATGACATTTGACTTTTTTTTTTTTTTGTAAAATTCTCCCGTAGGGAAGGCAAAGGGAACGAAGCCCATACAGCCATGTCTGCAATATATATATCTTCAATAGTTTGCATTGAAATGCTAGTGTAATGCATTTCAATGCATCTTGGGAGAGTTTGGCGTCAAACGATCGATGGCAGACACTGTGGTGCTATTTGGATGAGGTGGACTACCACGATAAAAAACTCATCACTTTTCACACCACTTGACGTTTATTTCGATAATCCTCCATATTGCACATCATCACAGACACTTATTACACAAAACTACACTGATTTTACGTAACAATATCCACTCCGTACAATATTACAATCATCGAAATAAAAATCACGTCCGCCATAGTTGAATGCCGCCAAAAACCCTCATTTGACTTTTAACTTGACACTAGATGCAATGTTCAGAAAATACGCCCAAATTTTATGGTGGATACCAGGTTATTTAGTCTCATAAGTACTTATAAACAGACACGAGCCAGTAAAAATTTTTTTTTACGTAAATCTCAGTATTTTAGCGTACTTTATTAGTGCGGTAGATTATTAAGTACGCCTATATGAAAAAGAGGACAATACTCTAATTTTAGAGTACGGGTGGCAACCCTTGGTGACATGTTGTGCCGACCCCACCTAGAGTGGGAGAAGAAGAAGAGAACTGTCTGCCCTTTTGCCTCCTCTAATATAAAAATACATTACAGAATGGAGTGACACAATGTTGTTAGTCCATGGTAACATTTGAATTAGAAAGTTATACGCTATGCTGTGCTGTGTTCCGAAAAGTTTTTCGGCTGATTCTGTTTTCTTCTGTTGCCCTATCTACTCCTAGCTACCTGCATCTAGACTTCACACGTAACATCACGTAACTTAACACCTATTCTACCACGTGTTTATGCAATAAATAAATAAATTAGTTAAGGTCAGATATTTATTGGTCGTAGCGAGTGAAGATCTCTAGGTAATCTCTTCCTACCCCTTCAGGAAAAAGGCGTGATTGTGTGTATGTTAATCAAAAGATTTGATGATGTGAAATTGTCAATGATCTTCTCATAAACGGTAGCCTTAATGAGTGATCTACTTGTCAGGATTTTACATTGAAGACGATAAATTACCAGTTCAACAATGAGCTATAAACCTAATCGCCATAAACATAACAACCTTTTTCGCTCAGCTCGCTGCGTGGGCGCAAACACTTAATATTCAAACAAACGCGAGCTTACTAAACTAATACTTGTATTTGTCACTCTGACTTGGGTTCAGCGGCAGTTTACCAGCTTAAAGTCCTCATTTGGTAGAACAATGGCTTGTAGGCGACTCGGAGTACTGACCCTTATTATGTGGCTGTAGTGGGTATAGCGACATTTACTCTAAGTATATATTATGTATCCATTGACGATTTTGTAGAAGTTATTTTAGCAGCGCTCTTGTATATGCGGAGATGGTTAAGGACTTGAGTGAGCAATCGCTCATACATTTATTTACTGATACTTATATTGATGTATGTATAGCTATATGTTGTAGTTGGACCGTGGAATTGGTTTATTCATAATAAGTCTGCCATTTCATATGCCATAAGATGCCACTATGGTTGCAATCCAGCAGTTGCAACAGTGGGTGGTACACGTGCGAGCGTTGTCGACTCTAGAATTTTTACCACGCCTTTGACTATTTGCTCTATTTTGAGGGTTTTATAGGTACGCAGGCGCGCGCGTTTACAATTACGCGGAGCTACGAGTACTAGGTACTCGTAGCTCCATCTACACGCGCGCGCTTATACTTCAAAATGTATGGATATTTCGCCTGCGCTGTTGGTCAGCATACTTATGAAACGATCCTGACTTCCATATTTGTAAAACCGATACAGGTCAGAACTAAATCAAGATTACTTTTTCAGTTTTCTCTAAATTGTTGCACTCTAACAAAAGATGCGACCATTATCAATTCAGATGTATCCGGCACTTCCATCTGCTGTCCAATTAACTGTCATTGTCAAGTGTCCAGCTACCTGTCTCTTTCTTCTAATTACGAGAACCGAGTTAAAGGGAGGAAGCGATGAATCGAATCAGTTCCTATTCGATTATAAATCAGACGAAGGATTTTAGTTCAGCGAAGAAATGGAAAAAAACTAGATGGTTTGAAAGTGCATATTATGAACTCACGACATCGTTCAATAAAAATGGCATAAAACATGGTGTCATATCTTTTATCAACTTTATTTTTTATTGCGATGTTTCGTTTCTGAAAATTCGTCGTAAATTTAATGCAGTTTACACAAGTGCGACGTAATATGACTGAAGAAGGTATATTGTATTCATTATACGTGTATCTGTCCCCATCGGGAGTCCTCCGGACCTCAGAGATCGAGAAGAGCGACACTTGAAACAAATAAATACTATGGAACAAAAAAAAACAAAAAAATATATAACTATGTATTCAAAAATAACTTCTATTGAACACTAAACCTGTAGCTTAATCACAGATGAGTGTGCAGCAAAGCGAGTGAAGTGAATTTTTTTAGTATTTAACATTTAAATAACTAAAGATCTGTCCGCAAAACCAAAGCATACAATAACGTGTTAGGACCGCCTTATAAAAAAAAATTCATTGTATAGAAATGTGTGTGAGAATGTCGTCTAGACCGTTAACTCATCGACCAGTGACAAAGGCGAAACCACAGTTAAATATTTACATAGATGACCTAAATGCATGTATTGCGCGTGTCTGAAAACCCCGACTAAACAGCGCGGTTGGCCGATGCAAACTAGTCTGCGCATGTATGAATGGCAGCAAAAAAAAAATGTCGTTGTGTTTTCTGATAATTGGTGTTAGGGCATCGGCGGCATCTGTATCTTTCAATCAGTTTCGCTCTCCCATCTCAAAATTACGGCTGTGACGTCACAGTAGACGTTAAAAGTTGACACGCTCGGTGTCTATTCAAATCGTTATACTTTCGTTATCTATGTAAATATATATCTGTGTGCAGAACATTTAAATTTTAAATTGTACCAGTTGATTCTATGTCGAATGCTTAGCATTTTCAAGCCTTCCTAAGCTTAAAATGAACAAGTATCAACAATAAGCTCCCCAGATAATCAAACCAGGCTTGATTTACCCGTTTTTCAGAGAACGCCTCCCGCCGTCCCTCGAAGGACCAAATTCTTTTTCTTCCGTCTGTCCGCCGGAGTCGCGTGCGGAAGTGGACAGCCGAGTGAAATGGCCGCGCGTCGCTTCCGCCCCCTTCTTTTGGTAGGGTTGGCGGGTTGCAACATGCGTGCGTCAGGGAAAATGTGAAAGATAATGAAATGAAATGTTTAGATATTTTGCAAGTAGATAGATTTTTTTATAATTTGTTATTCTCTTCTTCTTGGTCGCTTCACTCTTGACAGAGTGGTCGTGGTTATCACGTTCCAGTATGTTGAGAAGCAGACAGCACTCGCTGCACGACGACGTCCCGCCACCTCTGTCTGTCAGCCGCTAGTCGGGCGCACTCGTGCACAGGAGCGCCCACCGAGGCCTTCACCTGGTCTGTCCATCTCATCTAATTTGTTATTGCATATCAAAAAATGTCTGAGTGATAAAATATTTTGAGAAGACAGAATGAGCATGTAACGAGAAGAGTTATGAATATGAGAAAGGATGGCAATGCAGGGAGAGGAAGACTGAAGAAAAGATGGATAGATTATCTGAATGGGGACATGGCTAAGTCGAGAGGGAATGTTGATATGACATAGGATATATTATATGATATAGGAGAATGGAGGAGAAAGACTCGTTGCGTCGATCCCAAACGGGAATTGGGAAAGAGGGCAGGCAAATGATGATTGCAAGAGCTCTTCCATCTTTTGAGTTTAGACACGCAATCAAAACGAAACAAAAAGAAATAGATATGTTTAAGATACTTTCATGCATTATTACAGATTTTATTTGTATGTAAAATTTCACAAAATTTCAAATAGTCTAAATCAAAAAGAAAAGAACGATGAATTTCTATAGCATTAAAGAATATTTTGAAAGGGTTTGGTTGATTGATTAGTTGTGATATATAGGACATAGAATTATATATTCTAGTAGATAGAATATATATTCATTGACTTTATTACAATCGATTTTATTTCCTAAGTATTTTTGCAGTGCCCTCTTAGGGTTCTTGTTAGAACTGCAATTTTTTTTCTGTAAGACCTATGTATGACAACAAGAAAGACAATAAATAATATGAAATTCCACCATCTTTTTTGCGGTTTAGTTCCTAGGTACCTTTTTTAAAATTCTAAAGCTTCAACACGTATTTGCCTAAAATAAAGAAAACCTTGCAAGTGGCAGCCCTAGGCCCTCACACCCTGCAGCTTTAATTAAAGGCCAGTGTAAGGCTTAACACGCTCCCACCTTGGAAAGGTGCTTGTCTCTGGATTCGGTTTTTCACGAATTGAGAGGGTCAAGTGGACCAACCCTTGCTTCCGTAGTTCGGGTTCGGTTCCTTTGAAGCCTTTGACTTAGTTCTTCTTTGTACTCTCGATTGGTAATTACGGGTAAAGTTTTTTGTTTTAGTTGTTTATGGCATTTAAAAGGTATATAAAGAGCACATACAATTACTTCAATGGCAATCTAAAAAAGGTAGTACTATAGACAGGTAGTGGATGTACTTATGTATTGACACGGTTTAAGATATTCGTATGAGAATAAGCCTATTCATTATCCGAGAAATTCTATAAATTTAAACGGCATAGTGTCTAACAATTTCAACATAAATAAACCCCAACCAATGCATACCCTCGCTGGGATTACAGACTATTAAAGAAATTACGGTAACTTTATCTAGTTTTATTATTTTTACTAGACGGCTGTTATCCCCTAAGGGTTAGTCAGAGACGACGCGAAAGCACCGCAAAAGCAGTCCACTGCCAAAGTCCGCGCTTCACCAAGCAGCGACTGTATGTGTGCTCTGCGTGACAGGTGGTGAGAACGTCGTCACCTCTATAAGCTATTGTACCTACTAGTTACTTCATAAAATGTAGTTTTGACACCAAACAGTGTCAAATACATAGTAAACTGTAGGTACACAAGTTTAATTCATACTTTGTAGTAAACAAGCATGAACATACATGTTTACACTTTTGAACAATTAATGTCTTTATTACGTTTTATAGAAGTAATTTACTGTAAAAAATGTATACATGTTTGTGCTCGTGACTTTGTGCTGAGACTAGGTCTTGCCCAGTGACCTTTTGAACGCATATTGCGATTTTTACCTACGCAGCAATTGCTGCCTACAATATTTTTTATGATAGAATAAAAATTTTTGCTTTGTTTTTTATTTATAAAATTAAAAGTATTGTCTTTTCCAGGTAAGCACACGAACACAAAACGCTACAAATGGTAAGTCGTAAAACTACAAAAGAAGGCAATGGTATAAAACCATTTTATAGTCATTTTATTTACAAAGACATGTAAATTTCTTCATCTCCTAAAGTGATAGTAAAATAATAAAGTCTGTTTGTTCGTGGTATTTCTTAATTCGTGAGATGCGCCCACGCACAGCCGGGTCGGCTTTATAACCACTGTGTCTTTGCCTCGAAATGTTTGTTCGCCATTGACAGCTAAGCTACGTCTTCCCTAATATATTAAGGTAGAAATTGATAGAACAATAATTCATGAAATAGTTAAAGTAAAAAAATAATACGAAATACGATATAGACTGAAGATTTGATGCATTTATTTCAATTTTTTATTTTTGTAGCAATTTAAGAAAGAGCTTTTCTAAAAGAGATTGTATCTATTCAAGACCTGCAAGGGGTTCATGTTCGATAAAGCTAAAAAAGAAGGATTTATTTAGGCGTCCTCTGAAATATGTCTCCCCTAAAATGCTAGTAGTACCTACTAGTCTTGTGAAAATGTCTTCCATAATTATTTCTTAGCTCAGTACTCGCATAGCTTTCAGTAGAACACATACCTTCCCTTGTCCAGTAATCCACTAAATCCTCAATAAACATTTATTATTATCAGACTATTTTAATTAATATTTACATCTATTTGTAACATTTACATAGCTGAATTTATGTGAATATTTTCCTAATAACCACACAATAATGAAATGTTGATAAAATATTATTTTGGATCGCTTACGAAAACGATAATGGCATATTTATGATAAAATTAAGAAAAATAACTTACGATTATTATGTTATCTACTCGAATTTATCGATTTTTATAATTAAAAGAGTGAATATTTATCTTTTAAATTATCATTTGCTTAATACTGCTTCCAATGACTTCTGGAGCTTTGAATCTACGTAGAAAATTAGTTTTTTTATTTATACGATAATATTAAAACACTATTGATTAGTTAGGCTCTTGAGAGGTAAGTAGGAACGTATGACCTGCCAGTTGGTAAGCGGTTTACCGTAGACTACAACGACTACGCTCGGAGTTACTTAAGCACTAATGCCCAAGGTGCTGTGATTTGAAAATCAAGACAGAACGATATTTTGATTACATTTTAAGACTACCCTTCCGCTCATAACATTACCCTCGCAATAAGCTTTTGCGACTAAGGGTCTTTTAATGTCTCAGGGTTTTTATAAAAAAACTCGTGACTCATCAAGTTTTCCTCCCAAAAGCAGTTCTTGTTAAGCAGTAGAATACT
This sequence comes from Parapoynx stratiotata, assembly GCA_910589355.1. NCBI lineage: Eukaryota > Metazoa > Arthropoda > Insecta > Lepidoptera > Crambidae > Parapoynx > Parapoynx stratiotata. The sequence goes on from OU342463.1 coordinate 1,050,530, forward strand.
CGATATACGGAGAAGCTACGAAAACACAACAAGAACACACAACACAATAATAATTAAAGATATATTAAATATAAGGTAGAAAAACTAACAAAAAAAAAAAATTTAATAGAATAAAATTTTATTCAGTACACACATAGTAAGAAATTACATAGAAAATAATCAAACATAGACAAAGAGAATACATAATGACATATTTAACAATACAGGTTAAGGCACTGAATAGGAGTCGCTCTCAGCATGTGTCGGGCGTAGAACACCACGACGCTGGTCTCCCGTGGACACCTTGAATGAGCAGACGAGCGCTCATAGACCGTAAATCCGTAACCTAATACTAGTATATCGAGATTTTACATTATACTAAATTGTATACAATTCATAGAAATAACAGGAGGATTTTCTTCATTCTTTGTTTTTATTTTATTTTTTAACCTTAATATTAAAAATGGGAGCGCATGTTTTCGCATAACGTCGATTGTCATAACATCGTTTGTCATACATCGAATGGCATAATCATCAAATAGCATAACACTCATGTCACATATTCCTTCTTACTCATAACATTTAAGTGGCATAACTCTCTAAAGGCCTATTACTATAAAACATAACTATAGAAATTCCTAATTTCATTTAGCACAACATTAGGTAGTCCTTAAATGAATCGAATAATCACCCAGATTCGAAAGAACCAATCCCAAGGAAATATGTTCTGATAAATATTAGGTTAGGGTTATTTTTTTTATGACCCCTAAAAACTATATTTGTGCAATCGAAATTTATTTAGTAAACAATTTGAGGCAGAGAAAAACATTATGCGTTGTGCTCATTATGCTTTTCATAAGTTGTACGTTTCAAATTTATGACTTTTAATACTTATGACAAACAATTTTAGCCTATACAATATTAGAACTCTCAAAATTATGCGACGCAATTTTATGCGTTTTGATGATTATGCCTTTCAAAATTATGGATTTTCATATTTTGATAATAAACGTTATGCTTAAAATTACGGAGCCATTAAAAATGTATGCCAATAGGTTATTCTCTCACTTAAATTTCTTTGAAAAGTACAGTTAAGCATCGTCCCATTTTTGCGGTGATCCATTTAATTTGGCCATAGTGCTGTGGATGTCGATGACGTCATCACTGCAGGTCGCGATAAGCGCTGACGTGACGTCATAATACCATTGTCTGTCAATGACGGCATGATAACACGAGTGAAAAATTACGTTTACCTTTTATTTTGGATATTGTAGTTTATTTTGAGGAGCTCGGTGGCGTAGTGGTCAGTGCGCTTTGGCTTCGATCGAAAACAAAGCTACCTTCGCCATGGTTAGGCTGTGGATGGGTGACCAAGACCTTGTGATCTCGAGCTCCTCCGTGCTTCGGAAGGCACGTTAAGCCGTTGGTCCCGGTCGCATTTGTGACCGTTTCTACCCACCAACCCGCATTGGGCCAGCGTAGTTGTGTTACGGCCCATACTCCTCATGTGTTTCTTCATGAGGAAGTCCTGTCCCAGCAGAGGGACTTATATACGCTGATGACGACAGTTTATTTTATGTAAATGGAGTATGAGTAAAGCCGTTATTATTGTAAGAAGTTAGATTACACCACAGATATATACTCACATAGATAACGCATACGCGTAGGTATTATTTGAAACCAAGCGTGTCAACTTTTTAACAACTGTGACGTCACAGCCGTAATTTTGAGACGGCAGATCCAAGTTTTTACAGCCATTCGGACACACGCAGACTCGATTTTAACTACGTATTGAGGGTTGAATGACTCAGTGCTCAGTCTAACCTAAATCGGTTTTTGATGCACTGAATTGATTAGTATAACATTTTTGTATTATTATAAATAAAAAAATAGAATAAAGATAACAGCGGCCAACCCCGACGTCTGGTCGGTTTTGAGACACGCGCAGTACTAGTACCTATAAAGTACCATAGTAAAAATTTTTGATTTTACACTAATTTGTTAAGAGTGCACTGCGCTGGCGCTGGGGTAGGCGCAGCGGCTCTAACTATACTCTATCCATTTTGATCTAAGACAAAAGGTAAACAAAGAATTTGAGGTTCTCAAACTTTTTATCGAATTCTAGGAAAAAAATTATATGTGCTCCAATTTTTTATAATAAAATAGAAAGGAGTAGCCGTACTTAATAAACCAATATCGTAATTGAATATAAACATTATTTATTTGTGAAATGAAATAATGCTTTACGATTATTATGTTATGTGTATTTAAAATCAAATTATCATTGTTATCATCCAAATGATCATAAATATGAACGGAAATAAAACAATTTAATTCAAAGCAAATTCAAGGTGTCATGAACATGTCATGATTGTTCATCTTCATTTGAAAGTATTACTCAGAATAAAAGTTTGAGAATACTATTCGTTTTAGGTCTTTTTAAATAGCAAAGATTAATTTAGTAATCTAAGCTTACGTTAAAAATATAACATTGAAGTAAAAATACCCAAAAATTATAGAAGGTGACAAGTAATTACTTAATTTACATAATTAAAAAAGTTTGTAATAATAAAGCCGTCCGAGAAAATATAATTTACTAAATAAAACAGGCAATATAAATATTTTTCTATTTATTTTCTCTTTATTCAACTGCAAATCAAGATTCCAATTACTCCACAAAGCAAAACTATCTCTATTTCAAATAATTACATTTTTGTGTAATATTCCTGTCAAGTCAGACTGCCTCGAGGGGGCTAATGCCGCGTGATCGGCATAATGAGGATCGCCTAATTACAGCGTCCATTGCTGCCTGCTGAGGCCGCTGACATTCGTATTAAGTTGTCAATGCGTAATAGACAAGTCTCAATAACGATACTGTCGCGGTAATGGAAGGGTTGACCGTGACGTGGTACGGGAAAGTGGAGCTTATGACGTCGGTGTAAAGACGCGATGTTTGAATTTAGACTATATTTTTCATGTATTAAGGCCCACTTGCAGGAAATTTAAATAGAGATTTAAAACTAGATTTCGTAAATTTTTGACATAAGAGTCACAGTAGAATTGACAAAATGTAGGTTTCAATCTCGATTTAAATTTTCTGCAAGACGCCCTTAGTAAATGTGAGGAGGTGAGGATCTCGGGGGCGTAGTAATTAGTGCGCTTATGCTTTCGATATCGAAAACAAAGCTACCTTCGCCGTGGTTACGCCGTGGATGGGTGACCGAAACTTCTCTCTCGAACTCATCCGTGCTTCGAAAAGCACCTTAAGCCGTTGATCCCGGTTGCTATTGTTTCTACTCACCAGCCTGCATTGGGCCAGCGTGGTGGTGTAACGGTCCATACTCCTCATGTTTTTGTTTCCATGAGGAAGGCCTGCGCCCAGCAGTGGGACGTGTATTGGCTGAGGACTAAGTGGCTATGGAAGCAGCGGTAGCTAAGTTAAGACGGACGGGGCACGTATGAGAAGGCCGCGGGGATCGGGTTCGATCCCACCGCCACGGGCGCCGCCGCCACCACTGATTATGAATATTATGTACAGTTTGTGAATATATTGGGTCCTTACCTATGAAATTGGTGTTTTTATTCTGTCTTAGTATTTTGTCTGTAACTATTAAGATTCAGAGTATTCCTAAAAATAATTACCTCGTCTAAAAATAGACTTTATTTTTGAGCTCTTTTGATTTGTTTTGATAATTTGTTGTAAGTTTAATTGTGTTAAAATTGGACACGGAGACAACTCTTTTTAAGTGCCTCCCGGATACATCTTTTATTTGCATTCACTTAAAAACGATAAATAATTTTTATGAAGTGTGATATTACACATATTACTAAAGCTTGTCTAATGATACATTCCATCTTTGGATTTGTCGTTGTGAAGAAAACTGATAAAATGTTAGTATGGAAAATGCGTAATTCCCCAAAATCTCCATACAAAACACCAATTTCATAGGGAAGGACCTAATAGCTTGCCTCACATTATCCCCGGTGTATGTACCCCTTCGGGAAAAAGAGCGTGAGTGATGATATGTTGTTATGTATAGTAGATCATTTCCACTCGTTCTCCGCTATAAAAATTTACAGGTATAGAGATTTTGTGACCAACTGCCCTACTCTGTAACGTAATGTTGACAAATCCATATTGATTTGATGCAACGTCAAATAACATGTCCTTTGATAATTTCAAGTGTTCGAAATGACAGAAATCCAATTCATATGCATTGAAGTTTGGTTTGAGAGTAGGATTATTTTCCGATGGGGGTTTTTGATAACTCGCCGTAATAAAAATTATGAGTACCTAATCGCTAAAGGTTTCGCCACTTTTATATTTTATACATGAAATAAATAAATAAATATTTAGACATTCACTCCTATGAACTAGCCTCATTTTGTTGTGTTACGGATAGCACATGACGGATAAAGTATATTTAATAGATAAAAAATATAAAGATTCAGAATAATTCAATACATATATAAACATCCAGGACTGAAGAACAGATGCCTGTATTCATCGCACAAACATCTGCCCCCACCGGGATCGAACACAAAACCTCTCGAGATTGCGACGCCTTGAGACCGGCGGCGGCGTATAGACCACTCGACCACGGCCACGACCTATTTTTTAATACTGATGGAGCGTATCTGACTTAATTAACCGGTTCCCAGAGCGGGTTGTCAATAGTGTTCGCATCATACAATATATCATACATTTGTATATATTGTATGACGTGGTAAGGCTTTATGGTATCAAGGAGCGTTTACGCAGTCGACTGCTCGTGACAGAAGTGTGGTGTGGCCCAAGTGACAAGCCTCTGGGTAATATCAGAATATCTCCTGTGCATATTATTTTGTGTTGAACTAAATATTAAAATACCATACCTATTACTGAATAAGAATTAATAAATTATTGCTAATATTACCGTTTTAGTTTTATGAATAGGTAATAAATATTTTGTAATATTTTAGGTTGGACATTATAATCTAAATATTAATTGAGTTTGACACAACATTAAATGTGGTACAAAAACTTATTAGATATATGTATTTTACAAAATGGTAGTTGCTGGTAGCTTTTTAATGACTGATTTTTAGCTTAGGTTTGTACAATTTATTTTGCTTATTCATGCGTTATACATTTTATTATAATAATTTATAACGTTATTAGAGTTGTATTATATATGTTTTTAAATTATTGCCAAAAATATATGAGATATGAAGACAGTAATAAACTACGCCCCGCGATATCCCAGACTAGTCTAGGATATCTTTTGTAATCGTTTTCTCTTTAGTTCTGTATCATAGGTATACAGATGAATATTTTAAATTTGACAAGTATCCAAGTGACGTGCTAACCACCGCTTCCTCCTATGACTTACGCCGCCGTCCAAGACGGAGACAATTGGCATGTCACCGGCAGAGGTCGCCGTCGCCAACGACCACAAATCACCGCCGCTGGTCAGGCCCCGGCCGTACATGCTTGTGAGATCCTTAGGCCTACGACACACACGCGATTTGTATAGCAGTAGCCTTGAGTTGATTCTTAGGGAGTGCTCTCTCCGAAGGAATATACACAGGGCAGAGGTCTACACTTTGCCAGTCATTTCGTTGGTCCCTACCGCCTAATAGAAGGCAAGCCTATTGCCGTAACCGGGCTGAATAGAAAAACTATAACTACTCTGAAATTCAAACCAAAATCTCAATAGCCATCAACAGATGTTACAAACCACTAAATAGTAAATTTACAGTCCGAGCCGAGCCATTGAGGCATACCAAACAAGTCAGCAACTTAATTTTGAAGATTCTGTAATATTGTAATAAATACACCTATACAATACACACATTGAATGTGACAAGTCAGAAACAAGTAGTAAAACAAATACTGTAATATAATAGAATAGCCTTTGCAATCTTTACCAATCAGTTCAAACCCCAAAATTGTTTATCATGACATAGCTCTTTCTACCAAGTTTCCACCGAATTTTTCCTATAACTTCAGCAGACAGGACTAATAATGTGCGTCCGTCTCGTGACTCGTTCATTACTCATACGGCGGCAAAGTGGGCGATAATTCAGACGCGCGACTTAATCTGCATTTGATAAAGCGTGCGATCGCGCGACTAATCGCGTCGCGCGCATGCGGGCAGCCTTCTTCCACACTTATAATTTAGAAATTTTCAACTTTATTTTTTATTAAGTTGATTAGTAAATGAGGTTATGGAGTAAATGAGAAGTGCCGTTCTAAGATACCTAATTGTGGTAGTTTTTCCACAAAACCTCTTCCACAACCTGAGCGACAATACAGAGAAATTCCTTTTGAAGCACACAGTTCCCGACCAATTTGAAGTCTGAAGATGAACTCGCTAAAAATAATATTCATGTCAATAAAAAGATTCAGGAAATCTTTTTTTGTAGCCAAAACCAAGCAGCTCACGCTTGAGACGGCTAAATTACATAATAAAATAATTATAGGAACTATTGAAATTCGAACATGTCTTTGAATAAAAAACAAAATTGATTGCATTATAGTGGCCTTTATTATAGAAATAGCATTAATTTTGAATTCTTTCGATGTATTGTTAGATTACACTGAAATTATAGGCTTTATAATAAATCTTAATGCTATCCTTAAAACTCTGAATCAAATTCACAATCTAAGTCAGAAATAAAATGACAAACTTTGCAAAACGTCTTAAACCACTATCTTACCATCAATGCGACGGGTATTTAATTAAAAAAACCGTCTCCGTCCAAGATAAGTGAAGCTGGGAGCAAAACTTACATCTCCTAGGTCTTATAAACATTCTACGTTCGTCCCGCGGTGATCGTCAACTGGAATCACTGCAACGCAAGCTAGTAGACAGAGACGGAGCTATACACCGTCCGAAGGAGGGACAAAGAGGGCGCAAATTCTGCAGTTGTCATAATTTTGCTCGGCAGACTAATAATAAAGATAAACTCGGGGTGGTGCAGCCAGTGTTTATTTTGAAACAGTTTTTGCGAAGACTATTGTGTTTTGTATGAAATTACTTGATGCGCTGATTTTGTGGATGTCTACTGGGTCTTGTTCTGTACAACTACATCATGACATCGAAATCTCCGTAATTTTTTTAATAAATCAATGTTTTACGATCTTCGCGTCTTCGCGTCTTCGTCCATAACACCAGACTTACATGCTGTAAGGCTGGTGTTATGGAATCTGTTACTTATACATTCGAGAGAATATTTTAGAAATATAAATTAATAGCTACAGGTAGTGTACACTAATATCTGCCCCAGTCGGGATACAAAGCTGAAACCTCATGGCGGCAACATAACCACTCTTGTACAGTCGATCGTTCAGAATCTGCTTTACCGTAGTTCTTGAGTTTATAATTAAAAAAAAACAAAAATAGTTGGTAGACCTATCAGCTCTAGGCCTAGCAGGACCACCGAACTTAGATATGATAAAGGAATATGTCGCTATGGACTGTCAAAGTAGTAAAGAAAAGATTTCAAGATGACGTCCATATCAATGGCATTTTGACACTTCTTATTGAAAAACCATTTTATCGTTATACCCTGTCGAGTATCGTTGGTCGTACTAGGGCTGTGAACAGTTCGATATCGCTTCCAAAGTTCATTATTCGTTCCCTTTCTTCCCGTGCAATTGTTATCCTAGTAATCATACATAAATCAGCGCGTACACATCAGGCAGTCCATGGACGTCCATAACGTGTAGATACAGTTTAGGAAGGTTGCTAACGCGTGCTATAAATCAGGACAAGAGTTGCCGCGAAAATTACCCACTTCGGCCTCCTGGGTGTAGTATATGTGGGAGTTACAGATGAATTAATATTTGTTTTTTTTATTAATATTTTGGTAAATCACTCACAGGTTTTAAGACATGTAGACTGCTGTGGCTCACTTAGTGTTCAAGACCAATTTCCTGACATGTTAGTAAATAAAATTGTACGGAAGCAGACTTAATGCCTTAGTGCGTCTCTACCAATCATACGGAAAGCGGAAGGTTTCCCTAGCCAAGGAAGGTTTTCCTAACGAAGTAATCTTCTATTGAAACCGAGTAGGTAAATATTTTTAATGCCCCGTTTTTAATGTTATTCCTTCCTTCCTGACTACTGCCATAGATAAATTAAGTAGTTAGTATAGATCGCTTTTTCCATACATGGGTTTTTAGTTCGTCTAAAACTTATTATTGTTGCTTGTACCCCTTCGTTCGACTTAATACGTTAGGTGGCGCTACTATAATAGCGGAATCATAGATAAATTAAGTAATTCCGCTAGTATAGTAGCGCCACTTAAAATAATAATTCGACAAAGGGGTACAAGCAACAATAATAAGTTTTAGACGAACTAAAAACCCATGTATGGAAATAGCGATCTATAATACTTTATTTTTCTATGCTACTGTGAAACAAATAACTACTCTCTTCAAATATTTCTCATCTTTAGCAAATTTCTTAAATTCACGTAACGTACATTTACCTTGTTTTCTTTTGTCCGTCGGGTCGTCCTCTGCCTATAATTACACGCCCACTGCTGGGCACAGTACTTCCTCATAAAGAAACACATGAGGAGTATGGGCCATAACACCACCACGCTGTCCCAATGCGGGTTGGTGAGTAGAAACGGTTGCAATGGCGACTGGAACCAACGGCTTAACGAGCCTTCCGAAGCACGTCTTCGGTGAAGATGCAAGGGGCTAGGGGTAGTATGATAAAAAGTAGTTATCCGAATGATATTTCAATTGAGGTACGATTGATTTCAGAAGATTAGTCCATTCAAAAATTACAAAAAAATATATTAATTGTTGCATGTGTAACCCTTGCGTATACTACAGCAAGTACCAGCCTTTTAACGAGTGATTTGTTGCGATCTACCGTCAGTTGTTGTCGATGTAATCTCAACTTCACACCGCCAATCCTTGGGCCCGTTTCCTTCTATCGTCCATTTTATATTTGCTATTTACTTACCAGTTCGTTTCCTAGTGTATTGCGATAGCCAGCGGATTTCATCATCACACGCCGCTGCTTGGTCGAGGGGTTTTGGTCGGTCGTAGAAGTCCTAATTGTATTTTTTACGAGGTTATTTTGGTCTAGATCTGTTTGCGACAATATAATCATCTATAGATACATATAATAAAATTGTAGAGGTCGAATGTCTGTACATAGAAAAAAAATGCTTAAAATCAAGTCAGGTGGATGTAAAAAGAGGGAAAGTAATTTTTTTATTTTTGTTTTTTATTTTTAAATAGACATACAGACAGAGAATCTCCGAAATGGCTGGACCGATTTCAATCAAATGGTTAAATATGTATTATATATTGTCAGTGAGAGTCCTTTTGTGAATTAGACTACCGACTTGACTTGGTTATTTGATAGAATTGGTTTAATTAGCCTCACTGATGCCCATACTGCACCTACGCATTCCCTAAAGGGGTAAGCTCTATGTTTTATTGTTTAATTAGTACCAATTATGGTAGCACCTTAATAAGGTGCGACGAGGCGTGCGATGAATTGCGCGATCCTTAAGGAACGCACTAAGGGCAACTCGATAGGCATAAAAAAATCGTGACATTAATTATCTAGAATTTTGCAACTTGTATCGAAAAGGTCAGTGGCGAAGTTCTATTGGATTTAGATTCGATTTTTAAAACAATGCATGCAATGGTTGCAGTTAAGATGGGTGACCAAAATTTTGTACTGCTGTGCCTCTACTTTCTATTTCGGAACGTTTGTGTCCGTCAGTGGTGATGACTAACAAAATAGCGACAATTTCCTATTTTTCTAATAGCGTCGACCACTACCACCACGACCAGTACAGTGGAGTACAATAACATGTATATGTTGCAGTCAAAACTCTTTAACCAGTCAAAAGTACTTTTGACTGAAAATGTTAGGTTAAGGTTATTTTATTATGACTCTTATAAATATTGTTAATAAGGGTCATAAAAAACAACCTCAACCTAACGCAAAATTATGAGTATAGTAATTTTTGCATAACGTGTGCGTAACTGCGTTTCTTACAATAAATTATCAGTCAAAACCACTTTTGATCAATCTGTTCAGTCAAAAGTACTTTTGACTGATTTTGCTAGTCAAAAGTACATTGGACTGGTTAAAGAGTTCTGACTGCAACATATACACATTTTAAAGGTGACCATTCTTATTTTCTTCTAACAGACTCATTTACTGCCAAAAGTGGTTGCATATTTTTGGAGTTGACTGTACCATGACAATGCGTGAGTTTTTAATGAAGTATTTTTCACATTGTCACCCCTTTCATAATCCATTGCTTAATTATCTGCGTAATGAGAATGCTCTTCCTAATTAGTGGACCACAGAACAAGCTTACGATCTTCTGTTCTGTGGTGCAGTGCGTCAACGGCTATTCAAAGCCTTACACTGTGGCGATTGTTTTTTTAGCCTTTTTATTTGTTGTCGCGTCTGGTTACATCTGGTCCTTGGACCTTACTTGACGAGTTAACGTATTGGTGTAGGTATAGAAAACGCCGCAACATGCGCCATGTTTTACCTTCATTGAGTGACCAAAACCTAGTGATCTCGCATTAACGCCGCAACATGCGCCATGTTTTACCTTCATTGAGTGACCAAAACCTAGTGATCTCGCATTCCTCTCCTCAGTGCTTCATGCAATCGCATTCGCTCGCACATTCAATTCAGTGCTTATTTAGTCTTTCTGGCGTTCTAGGCCCAACTAGATCCATAGCATTTTTCTACCTAACGCTAACCTATTGCTCATCATCTTCTAAACAACTGACGATACTTTCAAGTTCATTTGGATTTAAAATACAAGTGCCTAATATGAGTTAGCATGTAATTTCCATGGCCAAGCGCCAGCGCCGATAGCGCACGGCGCGCCGTGCATCAGATATGCGCGCGCGCACCGCGATCTATCGTCGCGCAGCCGATCTAAATAACGAGTCGATCGCGCGGATAAATCGCCAATGCCTTTCCCCGCTTGTTAGTTGCTTGTAATTAATGTTCGTTCTCAATCCTCGTTTCTTTATTATGATTTTCTATAGCGATATTCTTGATATCTTCAGTCGAACTCCTATTGGACAGTGGCACGCATAAGATAAACCCAGTAATTTAGGAGGGAGAATCAAATTTAAGCAAAATTATAGTATGGTCGTTCATAGAAATTTTCCAGGTTAGCATTAGCTGCGCAAAGTCGACACTTAAGGCAACCAAAGTAGTTTCTGCACCCAGTAAATATACCTTTTAAGAGGTGAACAATCCTACAACTTATGGATCTGGGAATCCATATAGATGTACAAAGTGGTTTAAATGCTACCAGATTTTTTTTTAGAATATCTACAATGTGCAACGAATTTGGTCCTGGTACTTTATGGATCCAAGGCGCAGTTGTCCGAAAAAACTTCGGCTGCATGCGAAAGATTACACATTCAAATCGCGCAGATAGCGGTGACGCTGCGGCTGCGACGACATAAACTGACAGATAAATGGAACGGTCGCGAAAGAATCTTACGAAACCGCGCCGCCTGACCCGCGCCGTCCCATAATGTTCTGTTTTTGTCTCCAGCCTCCCCCATAAATTATTCTAAATCGGACCTTATTAGATATTCAGAGGTTAAAACGGAAAGTTGCTTTACTAAAACATTCCCGGGGTTCATCGTATATCAATCGGCTCAATAGCGTCTTCCAGGAAACAATGCGTGCGACTCGTGCGAGCTACCTGTCGCTGCGATCTGTGGCTCGCCTCAACCGTATCGCTCATCTCGGTAAGGCACGGCTTTGTTCGAATTCGCAGATAGCCACTCCTGCGACCAATGGCCGCTCATTAGGGACGCAAATAAAGCTACGTCAGAGATGTTTATTCAAATCTCATTGCTGTAATATTTAAAATTTACCTGATTGGATAAAATTCCGTAATTTGTTGGAGTGTGCGGCGACGGACGCCGTCATATCCAAGTCTCCCGTCCTATAAACAATAAATTTGACTTAGCCCCTTGGAAACTTATTATGTCCGGACATAAGTTCGGATGATATAGTAAGCAATAAATTGGTACGCACCTGACATCGGAATCTATGACGGTCGTGGACAGGTTCGACTGAGCTCCGTGAGGGAACATTAAATAAAATTAGATACTTTTGTTGAGCGCCATCATGCGCGAGCTATTTATCTATTTTACGGGTCAATACGACATGCGGTTGATGGGTTTTTTTTGTATGTTTTTTGTACACATAAGGGGTTTACGATATGTGGGAAGATCCTTTTATTCATAAGTCAGTTGGAGGCGTGCCTGCTGAGGGAATGTGGACTTCAATTCGTAGGTATTACGAATATTATCGCGAATACATTTGGGAGGCGTTTGTGTGTCCCACCGAGGCCATATATGCCAACTTAACTAGACGTATGGAAAGTTATTCGCGATGTTTCCTTGAAACGAGGCATATTGAATGAATCTTGTGGATGTTATTTTATTTGCGCCCGCGCCTGCGCGTAGGCAGCGCGCCTTTTTAAGGCACGCATTATTACCGCACCCTTAAACAAATGATTATTATTCATCTTATATAAATAATAAAGGCGTATGCGCATTGAAGGCGGCGATCGCTGTAGATTTTGCTGTGTAATATTTCCTTCTTTGTAGAAATAAGAAACTGCGTGCATAGAGCAAATAGTTTTTTATAGTTGACTGTATCTTATTTTTTAAATAAAACTTAATAACCTACAATTTTGACATATTAATAATGTGCCATGCTTGTCCGGCATTTTATTTTTCAGTCTTTTTCATATGAAGTCGTACTTAAATGTAAAGTAACTTTTGTTTCGGAAGTGAAGCTTTAATTGAAGAAAAAAAAGCACTAAGGCACAATAGGATTTCGAGCCTGAAACCCCAAAGGAGTAGGCAAAGGTGTTATCACCCACATTTCGTCTAATATATTATGGTACCACTATGTATAAGGGAAACCCAATAAAACAGAATACAGTACTTTATGAAACCGTTATGGTAATGTACCGGACTATCGAACCCTTTATTAAAATCGCGTAGGTTGCGGACCTCTGCAACGTAACAAATTTAATTATATCGTTGCTTATTGGCATTTCTCCTTACAGCGGTTACGCAGCTCTCTGCCTACTGGTTCTCCTAATAAGGGCGATAATCCTATCATTAATTAAGACATATTTTGCATAAGGACACGCAATAAAGTATTGGTTTGGTTTCTTTTCTCGAAAATGGAATCGTGTTTAAATTGTGATATTTTGACGTAATCATATCTTTCTTATTTTTCACAAAACTTGTAAAGGGATCTAATTACGTCCCTTAATTCGGCCCTCAATGAGGTCCTAAAGTCGGCTGCTACTCTACACATTAAAAATCTTAACGATTTGCCTACACGCGAGGCGATCCAGAAGGAAATTTAGGGCGCTCCCCTCCACAGCCTCAATGTTGGCCCGATGTTGGCTCTGATTTAGGGACTACTCAGACTTATTCAGCTCCATTCAGCGTTTTTATATGTTAAACGACGATTTTATATGAGATTATTACGCGGCTGAACAGACGCGTAAAGCTGAACGAGGTCCATACAAAACTGGCGGTTTTTAAGGACAAACGGTGAATGGAGCTGAATAACGATAAATATAGCTACTTTACGTCATTTGCCTACAGTGTACGTCCCACAGTTGCGCACAAGTATTTAGTCATAATGTATAATGCGCCCTGACACCATCACGGTCATGCTTGTGGGTAAAATCGGGACGCGCTTAACACTCTTTCCCAATCAAGCAAGATCTCGAGATCATCAAATTTTTACTAATATGTCATCCATTGATGAGGATTGATAGGGTGAGGTATGTCTGAGAGTTACACCAGTGCTAGAGGAATTGAGAGAATAACAGTTGTCGTTGTATGGTCATATCTTGGGATGAGAAAAAAAGAATGTGACAAGAAGAGTTATGTTTATAAGAGTGGATGGCATTGCAGGACGAGGAAGACCGAAGAAGAGATGGATAGATTGTGTGAATGAGGACATGGATAGAATGGGAGTGAATGTTGATTTGGCGTGTGATAGGGGAGAGTGGAAGAATGATGTCATCCGAGGACAGGGCTGACTACTTAGTGGTTAAATTAAATTATAATTTGATAGTGTTTTTTCTGTACCTGATCGTTAATTAACTTTTTTATAGCTTGCTGTCTGTCACGAATTTTGCCTCGTAATATAATTTATGACCACATAAATTGTTGTCCGTTTTATGGCTGTTTTTTAATAGGAACTTAACTGTGCCAGTTTTATAATTCGCACACATAATATCATTCATTGATAACCACACATATAATATAGCATGATTCTAGTTCTGTATACGACATGAGACATTGAACATGTGAAGAATGATATGAGAATAAAAGAAGTGGATGCTGAGCTGACGAGTGACAGAGGAGAATGGAAGAAGAAGACTTGTTGTGACAATCCCACCTACAGTGGGAAAAGAGCAAGAAGAAGAGAGTTTCTAGTCCTGTATACAAAACTAATCAACCATTCTCCGCTAAAATTAGGATTTGGTTTTCAAATCAGTTTCATTCGGTATAGCATCAGTTAAAAAAAACTATTTACATTGTTAGAACGTTACATTACATTGTAAAATTCTAGGAAATAAAAACATATTATTTCATTACTACTTTATCCCTAGAAAATGCTATATAAGATTCACCGCTATACTGCCACTACATACATCGGCCATCGTGGTATCCCGAGATGGTATCCGGGATTTAAAGTGTCAATTGAGTCATAGAAGCCAAAATAACAGGTGTTCGTCTATCTGCTCTCTATTTGAATACTGCTCGCCCAAAAATACTGCCTGAAATTGAGTGCAGTTTTCACTGTAGAACATACAGAATTAAATAAAATAATACTTTTGTTGTTTACGTATTCGTATTACCAAGCACAACGCCACACAATCATCATAAATCACTAACATTAAACTTTCTGATCCAACAATTTTATTGTTCATTAAATTATTAAACAATCTTCGCAGTATGAAATATTTTGATATCAAAGGCGTGCGCGGTTTTATTGCGCCCAATAAAATACGAGTAGCTGCGCCTGAGTGCGCTTAAGCCCTAACTGGCTATAAAAAAGTACACTATTTACTGCGATGAAAACTTGATTCGCGTGACATTAAACGCGGACAAAGATCCCGAAGTAGTGCAAATGGCTGTCATAATGAAAACGGCCGACGACACGCGAATCACGTGATATATCAGCTGAGTCGTCTTAATTGCGCGCGCACCTATGACACAGGCACTTTGCGCATGATGCAGTGCGCGCGGCTATGCGCTATGGTTTCTAAGATTTATTGTCCAGCTGTGATTGTTGGGATGATCTCGAGATTAATATGACACAGTTGAAATGAAATTACTATTAACGTAGCATCGTTTAATAGAAGAATCATTGGGCGACATAGTAGCGGAATCATAAATAAGTCAGCATGCAGTAACACAGACGTATTTATCACGTGATGGTAACTAGTATTTCATTTGAATTATCCGGATTAGATCGATTTATGAATGATAAGTTGTTGCAGTATTTTTAATAGTTTATTAGACTCTCTCGCGCAATGTGATACTGAGTATCATCATCGTGATTTTCAGTTAGTATTGTCTCGGAATAGAATGAGTATAATATTTTAGTTGCAACAATAAGTAATTAGGTATGCCTATTGTTGCGGACTTCAGGCGTTATGGATTCTAAAGAAGAATAATCTTTAAAAGTAAGTTTATATGAGATCCGTTGACGAACTCGAAGGCGTAGTGGTTAGTATGCTTTGGCTTTCGATCAAAAATAAAGCTACCTCTGCCATGGTCACCAAACATAGTGATCTCGAGCTCCTCCGTGCTTCGGAAGGCATTCCTCCTACTCACCAACCCGTATTGACCAGCGAGCGTGGAGGTGTTACGGTCCATAATTCTCATGTGCTTTCCTGTGCTCAGCAGTGGAATATATAGGCTGAGGACAATATCCGTTGCTGTCCCGCTCTTCCTTTATTGAGAGCAAAAGGGACAACTGTAACAAGAAATTAATATCTTCTCGTATGACGTCCCTGCTCTATGTAAAATTTTGTATTCGATGGATGATTCCTTCTAATTCAATTTTGACATTTGTGACTAAGGGTATTGTATAATACACGTAAATTTTATTAGGTTATAGAACATATTGATGTAAAGGGAGGATGGAACCCTTGCAGAGTTTCTTGTCTCTATATTCTCTAGACAAGGCCTCCCGGTAGTGAACAGGCCGAAAAAAGTAGTGGTATTATCAATTTTAGGATAATTATTATTTATTTTGTTTTGACTTGTCAAAGGTGTATTTGATGATACCAATTTGATTAAATGACTTTGAGATGCAATAATTGTCTGTACCATCTTCTCTGTGATATCAACACCCACTCGCTTCCAACCTAAGTCCTCGTTCACACAATCTCTCCATCCCCTCATTGGGCTTCCTTCCTTCCTTCATTTCCTTTTGGTATAGAAAAGTATCAAAATGTGCCGGTCGGTGACGAAACGATTACTGGACCGGTATGTTCTCATACATTTCTCTCGCGCATCGCTTAGAATCCTTCATCGGTGGGTTATAAAGACATTCTGAGAAGAGCTTGTGGCGTGTGCGCAGTAATGAGGGACACAATGAGAGTGGTGACAAGTGTAGTTGTAAGGATTATTTAGAGAATGTTGAAGGCATGTCAGCTTCTAGACTACCTACATGACTCTGCTGTATATGGTTATTGAAAAATTCTTTATGTCTGTGTGTTGGGGACTTAATCATCTGAAAAGTATGTGTTAAATACTTTTGCCTTGCGCGAGTGGACATTTTCATGATTACCACTTATCATTATTTTTATGATGGATCGTAGGTGAAGTAAAAAAGAGAGAGAGACAGAGTATATCCTGAAAAGTAGATGACTAACGTAGGCATATTTAATGTAAATCATACACTCTTAAATTTGATTACCTTTCTCAATAAAGCTCTGCTGGTCGATGAGGAACTTGTATCTAATTGATATCTTATATTTTTATTTAAATTTAAACGGTACACGTCAAAGATCAAATATCCCTAAATAATCATAACTCCTTTCTTGACGCGTTGAATCCTTTGATATCAGATATCCTGCTTATAATTTATTTTATATCACAGTTAATTATAAACCCTATAACGACGTCCGGATGGGTTAGCATAAAATGTTCCCAGCTGTCAAACCCGCGACTATTACAAGGTGTCTAGAATATCAAGCAGCGACAAAAGCCGTTAAAAATATATCATAAGATGTTAGCGGTAAGGGCTATTTTAGATTTATGAGAAGTTTCGCCTAAGTGTAAGAGGCGTCGCATCTGTCATTGAGTAACAAATGCAGACAGATATTGATGCGCGCACGGACAGTGAAAAACGCGGAATCGCACGAGACGTATTTTTAGTCGCACAGCTGTCGCGCCGCGTCGCAACGTATCAAATCGGCCGTTTTTCATGTCACAGATTAGGTGCAGACACGACACCGAGTTATAGGTAGCGTAATATAATAAAATTGTCATCGTCGCCATTGTTATTCAGATCCCTAGACATATTTATTGACGATTAGACGCTATTAGTAAATAAACATTTTGCAAATATGTTTCAACGACGTGATTGAGAGCTTAATTGTTATTCTATTAGTAAATGTGAGTGAATTAATTTATTTTTGAATACGCTATGGTTGTAAATCTTCGGTTTATGAATTGAAAAGTTATTTTATTATAATCATAAAATTTATAACAATTCGATTTTAATCCATATTCATGTTATGTTACTTCTATTTTTATTATATAATTATTAATATTAATATTATATTACAAAACCAAAAGCCTGTTCAAACAAAGCAAAATTGTATTTAATCACTACATAAATTACGAAAAACTTTTTCAAAAAAGCATGTGACAATGGAAGTGAAAATTACCTATACTCAAATTAATACAAGACACTTCATTCACACTAAAACCATGGTCTGTAAAAGGCGGATAACTGCTCTATAAAATTAATTCACTAAAAAGCATCAAACTATAATATTTACTCTGTAATAAGCTTTGTTTTTATTGCAAAGAAATTTTCAAAGGTGTGTCCTGTCTGTAGTAACATACTCTATGGCTCGAATTGACGAGTGGAGTGTGCGATGCACTTTGCCACCGATCACGGTCCGCAGTGAAATATGCGTTGACACGGTATTTAGAAAGTAGTAGTACTTTATAAACATGAAGTCTAGTGTTTTTGCTGACCGTACTAGCGTAAAAATATCATTAAACTTTTTATTTAAACTGTATTACTACGATGACTTTTAGAATTAAAAAAGAAACGTTCGTATCACGTTCGTAACCATGGCGAGCAATAGTGGCCCCATATATCTGCCCTATCGGGATTGAACCCGGAACCCAAAATCTTACGCTTTTTGCTAAATAGATTAATTGCTTATGACTTTACTTGCAATTTAAATCGTCTTCTAATATTGCAGATTATTATTAACTAGGTACTCGTTTACTTTATTGTACACACACAACACTTATAACAAAAACAAAAAAAAGTAAAAAAAACACTAACTTGTTTCTTACGAGTTACAATGTGTGGGATTTCCAATTAAATCATATTTGAGAATAGTTTATTCAATAAAAATTTATTGTAAAATATATAATAATTTAAAAAAATGTTACCTATTATTAAACTATTTTGTAACAATTAGAATTTGGGACTGATTAATTTATTTTAGATTGGACAGACGCGGCACTTTCTGTCGCTATTTCTGGCGATTGACCTACTTTTTGTATAAAATACACAAAAAATTATGTGATATTTTCTGTTTGATTTGATTTCAATTGATTAATTAGTGGTTTCGAGATGCGAGGATTTGTTTTATATGCTTGTAGCAAGTAGGCGGCAACAATCATCGACGACCTCCGTGGTCGAGTGGTCTGTACGCCGGTCTCAAGGCGCCGCCATCTCGAGAGGTCCTGGGTTCGATCCCCAGTGGAGGCAAGTGTTTGGGTATTGAATTTTCAGGCATTTGCTCTCCAGTCTTGGATGTTCATTATATATGTATAATATTATGTATATTCTGAATAATTATGTGTATTTATCTATTAAATATATTTGTCCGTCATCTAGTATCCCTAACACAAGCAGCATTTAGTTGCTTAAAATGGGACTACTTGATAGGTGTGAATGTCTAAGGATATTTATTATTATATTTATTATTTATTAATAAAAAGCACGTGTTGCTTGCCACCTCCAGTCTGTACCTTGCTGGCTCTATGGTGGTTTTGTGTTTTGAAGGAACTCTTGGTTTAAGATTGGAGATATATATAGTTTTTCGATATTTAATGAGGTGTATATAATAATAAAAGCTGAATTAAAAAAAACGAATGTCAATAATTTAAACAATGGCATTTCCAAATTTTTTCTACGTTTCTTTTTGATAGTGTTAAAAATCTTCAAGTAAACTTAAACAATAGTCGTAAACGTAAGTATTTTTCTATTTTTTTTATGATCAAGAAAAGTAGGAACTGCCAATAGTGTTTTGAGCCTGAGAATTATCAAGAAGTCAGTTTATGAATAAAAAAAAACATTATTTGATGTCTTAAAACATCATCAAAAACAGGTCGATTAAAAGGTCCTGGCCTTAAATTTGCTGTGCTACATCAAAAATAGTAGTCATTCAAAAATTTCGAAATTCTGTTATAAAAACGTAGCTTAGTTGCGCCACAATCAGTCGGCGAATTCCGCAACAAAAAATCTCAAGTCTATTCGGCCCGAAAAGAAATAACAATGATATTTTACTGTGATGTTATTACATAAATTATATTAATATGGGCCCTGGTGGAATTAAACGCGGCCGGGCGAGACGGCAATTTGCCATAAGTCACCATTTTTTATGGATACGTGTCGAGTTTGTTTTTATTCCATCTAATGATCTTGGGACATATAATTTTGGGTGCCGTTTCTGATTGTGAAAAATATGTGCATCATGCGGCACGTTGCAGCTGTATTCAAAATGTGTGTTTTATTTTTTATTTTTCATTATTTGGCCAATTACAACGTGACGGTTTTTTTTTTGAAGGCCCCTGAACTGATGCCTCTGATGGCTACTCAGTTATAACCGGATTTTTAAAGAAGGCGAGAACTGTGGTGGGTCCTCAAGCCTGTAGTGGCGAACCACCACTGAAGGGATTCTCTCTGGAAGGCATCCCCCCTAGGGGGTCCCGCTTCCAGGGAGAGCCTTCAGGGCGCTCGAGCCGGATTCGGGGATCGGCAGACGTCCTGAGGGTGAACGTGACGGTAAGCAGTAGAGTTGCATACTCAAGGTCCTTAAGTTGCCCTTAGATCTTGTAGGTATATGGGTTTATAAATAGTCTGCTTGTTTGACAATTAGGTATGTTAGAAAGGCAATAAGGAAATCGACGACCACAAAATAAGTTACTACATTTGACAGTAACTACATTTTACTCTTATTATAAGGAAATAAAGATTGTCACCTCAAAAATGCGACTGTACACCTAGTCGATACAAACAAAAGTTGATTATTTTCTATTATTTCCACTTTCTACAATTATGCCGGCAACGCACTTGTGACCCCCGTGGTGTTGCGAGTGTCCATGGGCGGCGGTAGTTGCTTAACATCAGGTGACCCGTCTGCTCGCTTGCCCTCTATCCCATAAAAAAAATCCTCCAAAAAATACTGAGGTCTATTAAAAAAAAATTTTGTGATTTTCTTAGATTAATTAGCAAATCGGATTGTTCATGGCTTCTCAGCTTCTCATAAAATAAGTATATGTAGAATATGTCCGGACGGCTTGATACAATATAATATTAGGTCCTTACCTATGAAATTGGTGTTTTGTATGGAGATTTTGGGGAATTCTGCATTTTCCATACTAAAATTTTTTCAGTTTTCTTCACAACGACAAACCCAAAGATAATATTTGGCATATATCATTAGACTAGCTTTAGTAATATGTACTTACTACGTACGTACATACTTCATAAAAATTATTTATCGTTTTTATGTGAATGCAAATAAAATTATGTATTCGGGAGGCACTTAAAAAGAGTTGTCTCCGTGTTCAATTTTAACACAATTAAACTTACAACAAATTATCAAAACAAATCAAAAGAGCTCTAAAATATAGTCTATTTTTAGTTTTAGGATTACTCTGAATCTTATTAGTTACAGACAAAATACTAAGAGAGAAAAAAACACCAATTTCATAGGTAAGGACCCAATATAAACTCCATTATAACCGTTAGCTACCGGATACCCGTCTCCAGTAATATTTATACTATTAGTACCTACTTTAAATAATCATAATAATGAAATTACTTCAAAGTCAACTTGTATACGTTCACTCAATTCAAGGTGCTTTAAATATTGTCTGCGAACACTTAAAAATATTTTATAAACTTAAGAGTACATCCGTGAGCAAAAGTACCTGTTACAAAAATACTTTATAATTTAATGTTAAAATTCATTTTTATTATTTTCCCAATTATTTTTAGTAGTCTTATTGCATGTGGCCAATAACAATAAAAATCACATTATTTTGATTCCCTCTCATCAGATTTCGATAATTGAACTACTTTTTTATGATTTCGGGTAATTTTCAACATAAGCTTCGATTATCCTTAAGTTTTATAGGTACTATTTAAATTTTATATTTTAGGAATATTGATACTTAGCGAAAGTGTTATATTTAATTGTAATAACATTGAGCGCCAAATATGTAACTGATTGTGTGAATATAATTTTTTTAATAAATATTAAATTAAGATCATGAAGGTGCGAAATCCGTCTTTAAAAAGGAAAGACAAGGCGATTATCTTTAACTATATCTTAGAGATTAAACGTATTGTTTCGAATTAAGCTTTTATTAAGAAATGATGGAGATTTAAAAGCATTACAATATGCGTGTATAAATATCTTCTTTCCTTCACATACATACATATACAAATAATCACGACTATTATCCCCTAAGGGCTAGTCAGAGTCTAGGCAAAAGCACAGCAAATGCAGTCCATTGCCATAGTCCGCGCTTCACCAAGCAGTGACTGCACTCAGCGTGACAGGTGGTAAGCCCTTCGCCGCTATAAGCTATTAGAAGGTTGTGTAGTTCTAAGTCCATGAGTCGCCGTTTACGACACCCAAGGGATGAGATGGGTTGGTAGTATTCTTTTAAAAAGCCGCTCCTTCACGGCTCCTTCACATAAGAAATGACTGATACTCCTAAACTGTTTACCCTTGCGGTAAAAAAAAAACTACGCGATACGAGAAGTCAAAGTCAATCGAAGAGTCGTTTAAAGCGCTCACTGCCTCGCCCTTATAAAGAGGCACAATTAGCTAAGATTAATTCGAGGCGCGACGATCCGAGCCAGCGACTAATCGCATCACCATCGGACCTTTCACTTATCTCCGCGTCTGTACATTAAATATTTCATTCTACCTTTGACTCTGATGCGGGGTAATTGACACTCTACTCGATATCGTTTCAGTATTTTAAATATTGTAACAGTTTTAAGACGGGTTTTGTAACTTCCATAAATCTAAATAAAAAATTTAACAGGTCATCAATACGCTGTTGTAAGATCTCGGTATTTCTGTGGGTCTGGGTTCAAAACCCGATTTCCCATTCCATTCGCCTTATATTGTACTATTAGTGAACCTACCAGGGGCTTGGATAGCATAGTTCGAGCATGTAAAAAGGAGGGATGAATTCCTTCTTCTTTAGATTTGCTAAGTATGGTCTTTGAATAAGACGGAGACCAAAGAAGCGATGGAATGTGTGTATCATATTAAGGGTATTAGAAGTCGATGTAGAGCTGATGAACGACAGAGGACAACGGACTAGTAAATCATGTTGACTTTCCTGCTAAGGAGCACGCGTGCTGGATTGCGGAGCCACGCATATACGATGAAGATTTGCCAGCGCCTACTAAAAGATTAAGGGAATCATACTTTGCTCGTACATCCAGAGCATGGAATTCTCTACCGGCACACGTGTTCCCTCCTTCCTACAGCACGGTTTTAAAAGAAGCGTGAAAGGCACCTTATGAGCCAGCAAGGTGGAGCTAGCTGGGCCCAAATTCTTTGATGCTGCCCTAGCATCCTTCGCGTATGGACTCATCTACTGCTTACCATCAGGTGGTGTTGAGTGATTTTCTGGGCTGATTATAAAAAAAAGGTTCGTGCCCATTTCACTTTAAATGGTATAAAGACAGAAACAAGAAGAATGAACTTACTAGGCCTCCCTGTTCAGTAGAGTGGTAGCGGCTCATTAAAAGAATACTACCAAACCATTTCCTCCCTTGTGTGTCGTAAAAGGCGACTCATGAACTCACCACCTGTCACGCTGAGCACGTGTAGTCACTGCTTGGTGTAGCGCGGACTATGGCAGTGCACTGCTTCTGCAGTGCTTTTGCCTAGTCTCTGACTGACCCTTAGGGGATAACAGTCGTGATTATATGTATGTATGTAAGAGTGGAGAAGAACCAAGACGCTCCCGTTACAAATCTTCACGAAGAAGGAACTAATTTAGTACAAGTCTGAACTCCGAACTGAATCGAACTAAAAGTACAAATCGTCTAACATTAAACACGTCTGAGTGATAAATATAAATAGAAGCAATTACTGGTGATTAATTCGAGTCGCGGCGAGGCGTAGACTAATCGCATCGCTGTAGCGACCTTTCACTTATCAGCTTGATGGTACAAGCTTTTTGCAAAGAACGCTTAGTATGGGTGTTGATGGTTCTGGTATTAGAGGATGATCAGAGGTGATGAATTGAGTGTGTGAAGTATCGTATCAGCAATCCTATTAAGTACTAGACCTAAACATAAAAAAAACACAATGATTAATAATTATTAGGTGATAACACCATATCTATAACGAAGAGCTCGGTGGCGTAGTGGTCAGTCCTCTTTGGCTTACGATATCGAAAACAAAGCCAATATCGGCATCGGTGATGCCTTGGATGGGTGACCAAAATTTTGTGATCTGGAACTAAAGCCGTTGGTCCCAGTCGCTATTGCAACCGTTTCTACCAACCAACCCGCATTGGGCCAGCGTAGTGGTGCTACGGCCATCACTCCTTGTGTATTTCTCAATGAGGAAGGCTTGTGCCCAGCTGTGGGATGTGTGCAGGCTGGGGACGAACACCATAACACCCAATAAGCCCAATGCGGTTTAGTGGTAAATAAAATTTGAACAGTAATCGGGAGCACGGCTCAATGAATCCTCCGAAGCACTGAGGAATTCAATATTAATAAATTTAGTCACCCATCCTGAAGCTGTCTTGAAGCGCGAAGGTGGCTTTGATTTTGAATTCGAAACCAAAAATGTTGGTTGGTACATTTACCACACAAATAATATAAAAATATTTATTTTGTATTATTTGTTGTTACTTATTTATATATCGCTATATTATTATTTATTTTATATATTTATATATATTATTTTATTTATTTTTATATATGTATATATTGTTAAGTACACGCGACTCAGTTTACTCCTCAGCATTTTTCCCTCGCAGGTGGGTTGGAAAACATTTCTATTAGGAATTAGCCCTACCTTTTGTACTCAGTTACCTGTTTTCTTTTGTATTGCTTATTGTATTTTTTTTGTGTGTACAATAAATTGTTACATAAATAAATAAAATAAGGAATATTATTACTTAATAAATATTTTAGTTACTAATATCTGAAAACAGCGCCATCTCTTGATGTACTTACGAACTATATTCGCTTACGGTTCTTCTACAATTCATTGATATTTCGGTTTTGTTCAAAGCCGTGAGAATGGTATTACTTCATCGTTTAAGTGAATAAAATATGGTAATAACTACCACATTAAGTAGAATAAACATTCAAGAATATCATTTATTATCATAAAAATACAGATTATTTTAGAATATAAACCGCGTAAACCTGGGGATAAAGCCATTTTCCGCATAGTTTAACCAATTACAATCGTATGTTCATTGTTATTGTAATTTAACCACTTCTACGATATGCCTACACAAACGTAACTGGCCATTTTAGTGGAAAAATCTTACAAAATCGATCGATTGTGACGTGTGAAAACAGATAAAATAGAATAGAAATCAAATATTTTGGGCCTTAATAAATTAAGTGTAATGCTTACTTTGAGACTTAATCTAATGTATTAAAGGTCAGTTTTGATTGCCGATGTTATGATATTATGCTAATAAAAACATGAATTAATAACTATTTTCTTGAAAAAATATTGTGATTTTAACATAACGGTGGCTTGAAGTGGGCAATAATTTAGATTGTTACGTTGTAGTAGAAACTAGAATATGGACGTATTTGAATTGACAATGTCCGCCTTCAGTAATCTACAATTTAAAAAGAATCCATGATAGCCAATAAAGATAATAAATGGCTGTATACCATACGCTCAGAATAAATATTTATAATATTACTGGCCGCTTATAGTCAGCAAGTTTAGAATTTCGTTTTTGAATTTGGAATGCGTGTAATGCAATCGAATGCTAAGGTAGACGCAGGTATTACCGAGGTATATATGATTATTGCAAAATGCAATTACAGTCATCTTTTACTTTAAATGTTAACTTTTATGAAACGGTTATCAATCGATCTTTCATAAAAGTTTAACTTTAAAACATGCCTGTAATTTCATGATTCTGCAGAAATATTACTTACCTCGGTAAAACTGCTTTTTGACTGCCGTGGTAATTTATCCCTGCGTAGTATTTCTTTATTTTGTTTTCTAAGTTTTTTGTTAGTTTTCTATTTTATTTCAAGGGTAAGGGAAACTGGAGCATGCTGCATTTACATTTTTGTGGTAACTATTCGAATTGAAAAAAAAAAAAATTTCAATCGCCGTTTCATAATAACTAAGGCCCGATTTTTCAATCCTCAGATAAAATTATCCGCCATTTAAAACTATCACTGTCACTTTCTAAAGTCATGAAAAGAAAAGGAACAGAGCTAACATTTGACTGACAGATAGTTATATCTGAGGATTGAAAAATCGGGCCTAAGTCTTGAAAAATTTGCCGGTTAACAGTAGGTATAATGAATCCGCGTAACCTTTAGTACATTTTTCTGTCAGTTACATAAACAAACAGGTTGTCCGTAGCAAACAGAAATAGCTATAAGCTTATATGAATAAAAAAAGTGCAATGAAATAATGCGCCACAACGTCCGTAAGAATGTCTGTGAGGTACCGACCGATTGCTATGGGCGCTGTGGAGTCGATGGAGCTAAATTTTTTGACGGAAACCTTTATACCTAAATATCAAAAAAAAATTCTAAATCCAAATCAAATAATAATCTAAAGCTTAACAAAAGAAAATCCTTAAAAAAAATGATTTTTCCTTTAAGTATCAACGTTGATCGAGATTTCTTTTTTGACCTGCCGCCTAACCATCACAACTAAAACATAAATTCTCCTCCCAATGACCACAAAACAAGACAAAGTAGAAAAATTTTTTGTTCGCGAACGCCAGCGCTCGCGTGGTTCAGCGGCTTAAAAGGGGTCTTGGACAAAACTGAGTTCTAACGGAGAATATAATACACGCATAAAATATATAATATACAATAAATAATCTCTGTTTATTGTGCCTCGCTGATTTTCCAGCAGGTATTCTCTGAATCGCGACTCCATAGAATCTTTGTCCGGTTCTGCCTCCGGCATGACACAGTGTGTATGTGATGTGACAGTCAGTCAGTCCACTGAAGTCGTGATCTCTTTGTGCGGGACTAAAAGCTACACAATGTAATTTTTGTGTATGAAAAAAGAAACAAAGAAAAGTTGTTTATTTGACAAACAATTAAAATAAAAAAAAATAATTGACACAATTAAAAAAAAAAAAAAAAAAAAAAGAAACATCGAACCATAATTTGTGGTGCCAAAAGGTGTAGGTATGTAATGTTTTTAGCTGTTTCATGTTATACAATGTTGACATTTCAATTTTTAATTCATATGTATCCTGAATATGGTTTTTTATACAGATTTTTCTTTTTTAGGTATGATATGCAATTAAGAGTAATGATTTCCTTACTAGATACATGTATTTTTTAGTAATAATTATCACTTATTTATATAGAAAGAAGAGGAGGTAGCCTTTCTGTAGCCTTCTCATATAGACTTACATTACATAAAAACATATCATCACGCTTCTTTCCCCGAAGGGGTAGGCAGATGTGTTAAACACCCGAGCGAGCCTGTTGCCATGCACCGGGCACAATGTGACGCAAGCGATAATCACAATGAACTGTACATAAGTTTTATACAAACTCAGTGGTACAGGTGGTGGGATCGAACCCGCGTTTTCCGCGGCCTCTCGAACTAGCAGTGCCCCGTCCGTCAAGACTCGGTTACCGCTGCCTTTATAGAGATATAGACTTGTCCGCTGATATTTTTCTTCTTTGTGTTCGAAAGAAGCTGTCGCTGGCAAATGGCTTCAGTCTTCTAGCTGTTCTACCTGTTGAGTTTCTTGCGGCACTTCTCAACAGGCCATTCACGTCGAAGTGCTAGTAGGAAAAAAAAATATTGACGTGCAAAAGTATTTCATGTAAATCTAATTGCAGAATAAATGATTTCATTTCATTTCATTTCTAGAATACACGTCTTGTAAAAATGGAATCCTCTTGCAGCTCCTAATACATGCTACTGTGACGTACACTGACACTGTGACAGTAGAGGTTCCCAGTAATACCACTACCGGTCTTACCCTTAAAATCAGAACACAGAAATACAAGCATTGTTCTTTCGCAGACTCTAAGCCTAGTCTTCCTCTGGCTTGGTCTTACAATCCTCTTTTGAAGGTCGGAAGGAATACGGTTGACTTGTGGACATCATTAAAACTAACAAAAAATTATAGTCAATTAATTTTAATTGGCCAAGAATTTAAATCACGGCTTATGTAAATAAGAAACCGAAAATAAATTGTAATATCTAACTGTGCCATTGTAATATTGTTCAGCCTACACGACGTAAAATCCAATGCTCGTACCACAAAAGTTTAATAATATGGTTCTGGCTTCAATAAAAACAGTTTTAACACCTTCTAAATAAACCATTAACACTTGAATTAAAGTTTTTATTGTCTTAACTTGAAATCTAAACGCTTAATCTTGTTTTCTATCATCTACAACATTGAAATTAAAACCGGATATCGTATTTAAAAACGATTTTATCAGGACCTGTTAAACGGGTCATCGGGCTTTTTAAATTGAAGCACATAAAATTTTTATTGAGTTTCATTACAAATATTAAGATGTCGTTAAAATTTGGGAAAGGGACGGGATTTTTGTTTCAGATTATATTAATTTTTGACGTAATGACGAGACATTCACTGCCATTTACTTACATAATATTAATTTTTGATTTTTCCTTACGTGGAACATTGGAATGTTGTAATTTTAACTTACTTACCTCTACTGAGCACAGGCTGGAGAAACACATTAGGATTTTTTTGTTTCTTTTTAGAGGAAATCGACTAGCTCTACCCAAAAACATTATTCTTAAAGATAACAAGGATACGACAAATCAGGTATCCGACGTTACAGGAATACAACGAATTCTGAACCATTCGTACTTCACGTTTTAATGCTTCGTAACCAAATGACGATAAATGATTCATACCAAAAATACGAAGCACTTAGGGTGAATTTTTTAATCCGTAGTAGTTGAAATCTAGACCAATAGCGTCAATGGAAACGCCAAAATGAGTGACGTCAGCTTGACAAATTGTTAAGCTGTGCCGCCAGCCATTATTTTACTAATTCCAGCATTGTGTTGTGGCTAAATTGTCTATCATTATTTAACTTTAGTTATATTTGAAAATTCGACTATTGGACAGGCTGTCAAATCACGACATACGTTTTCATACATTTAGTCCAAATTTAACCTACTGGTCAACCTGACCACGGGTTAAAACATCTGACCGTTATACTATACTACGAAGATCCCTAGTTGCAGCTGTGTCTAGTTTAAATTCAGACTTCGACCTGTTACAGTTTTTATTATTATACTATTATGCAAGTAGGTACGGCGGCAGCTCCCCATGGCAAGTCCCCAAAGATTTTCCACCAAAAATCTTATAAATGCATCCCAGTAAAGAAGATGCAATTCGGCGACACGCTCGGATGGGTACTGTGTAATGAGTTTTTAGATATAATGCGGTTTTGGACCAAATTAACGTCTTGTTTGCCCGGGCCTTGCTCTGGACATCTTGTTATGAGCTCAACGAGATGCGGAACACTGGAAAAAAGATTTTTGTTAAATATTAAAACTAAATAAGTAATTTGGCCTCTTTGTTGGTTTGGGCCAGTTGGGAAGGCTGATGATAGTGTTTCAAGTATAATGAAATATACTGATCTGTGGTTTATTAATCAAGGGACAGATCTATTATATTTTGTTTTCATTGGCTTATTAAACAACCTTAATACGGGTAAAGTCTTCTTAATTTATCTGCAATGGAGGCTTCCCTGAATACTGAACAACTATCATATAAATTAAAGCAAAATTTTCCTACCCCTTCGGGATGGAGGCTTGATGATATGTTTTATGTTTTTCCATGCATAATTGATTGGAAAGAGCATTATTGCTGGTGTATTTTAGCTGGCAACGCATTTGATACCCTTTGGTGTTGCAGATGTTCATGGGCGACAGTGATCTCTTTCCACAAGGTGAACCGCTTGCCCATTTAGCACCTTGTTTATAAAAAATTTAATATTGGGTGCTTACCTATGAAATTGGTGTTTTTATTCTGTCTCGGCAATATGTCCGTAACTATTAAGTTTCAGAACATTCTTATAAAATAATTGCCTCTTCTAAAAATAGACCATATATTTGAGCTCGTATTATTTAATTTGATAATTTTTTGTAAGTTTAATTGTGTTAAAATTAGACACAAAAACAATTATTTTTAACTGCCTCCCGAATACATCATTTGATTTGCATTAACATAAAAACGATGAATAATTTTTATCAAGCGTGTTCACACACATATTGCTAAAGCTTGTCTAATGATACATGCCAAATATTATTATCTTTGGAATTGTCGTTGTGAAGAAAACTCAAAAAATGTTAGTATGTATAATGCAGACATCCCCAAAATCTCCATACAAAACACCAATATCATAGGTAAGGACCTAATATATAATCTACAACATCGCAAATTAGCAACACTTTATCCAGGCGACTGGATCTATTTAAAATCATGTTGTAGTCTACTTGTTTGCATATTATTGACTTTAAATAAATTACAACTAAATTTGAATCGATAGTATAGAAATAATTGCAAGTGAAATTGTGATAAATGGTGTTTCTAAACTGGTGCTGAATTGTTTCTCGTTGATGATTTTAAATGTTCAAAAATACTAACAATTTATTTTTTTGTTTCAGGTAAGATTTTGGATTCTGTTCTGAAATGGACTCAAGTGATGGCTTTCCTTTTAGGAATCAGTAAGTATAAGTTTATCAGTAATTCATTATATAGGTAATTTATTCTTCAACAAAATCACAACTATATTAAAATAATCTTTATAACCAAAAACACAGCGAAAATTACACAAGTAAACTGTGACTTCCACACAAGGCTCCCTGACTTGTTGAAGTTACAGACATTTACAATTATATGAGATAGACTCTATCGAAATTACTATAAAAAATGCAATTTTCTCACAATCAAACGTAATAAGTTTATTGATGTACTTAGGACATTTACTTGTTTTTCGTATACTGGTAAACAAGGTTACCTATAGTCTGACGCAATCCACGAAACACCTTTGAGGACAATTGGCAGGTACATGGTAAATTGTTATATACATAACCTTATCTTTGAATGGTAAAACTCATTAGATAATTTATAGTGCTAACATCAAAACCACCAGTGCCAGTTAAAATAGAACTGATAAAGAAATAGCAACCGTGTTCACTTGTAAACGTTTGGGCATTAAGTTCCTAAAAGTATGGTGTTCACTATAAAAATGTCGTAACGTTGTAATACGGGTGCACATGCGTGTGCGCACTAAAACCGACCAATGAGGATTCATCTATAGAAAATGGCGCCCAAAAGCTCAATGATGAATCGTTACATAATGTTTCTGACATCCTATATTATATTTTTTAATGAGGGTAGAAAGAAATTGATGCGTCCTCGATTCTTCGACCAATGAGATAGAATCATTCGTAAACATCGATTTCCTTGATTGATGTATCTTTTTCTGTATGTTTTTTTCTTACATGACCTTATGGAGTAAACAAAAAGCGAAACAAAAACCCGTATTAATCATAACACTAAACTGTCATGCCTTAATCACATCCAGGCTTAGCCAGCATTAACGGCACGACAGGTATTGATTGCTTACATATTTTAAATCGACACGCATAACAATGAGCGGTACTGACCTGCGCAAGAGTCGAAGGGTCGTATCCATCACGCTGTCGACGTTTAAACGGACCAATCGGCGGCTGGGATTTGAATAATTGTTCGTTCGGCGCCGGCCAATGGCGTGCGCCGCCGGCGCTTCTTACTTCCCGTGATTAATGCGCCACTGAGATGTATTTACGATGATGTTATTTGAGTGATTTGTGCGCGTGATGCGCTTATGTTTGCGTGCTTGGCCTGGTCGGCCATGTTTCTTGCCTAGTGACGGATGGCTGTCGTATTTCATAGGATGAAATTCCATAAATATGTTAAACAGCATGCTTAGTCCCTCGATTACATCTCGAGAAATCACGATAGGTAATGCTATTTCTTGTTAAGACATAGTTATATACTAAAAGTACTGTACAATGTATAGATCCAATCCATATTGCTATATTCTAGTTAAGTTAGTCGTGGCAGAGATAAATAGAGACCATGTCATTAATAGCTGTGTTTGCGCAGCAAAACTACAAATAGTTGTAATATTTGAACACACATATATAGTTTATAGACCACATCAACTATGAAACTCATTTAGAATCGAATAGGAAACATTTTTGTCAACACTAGTAAAAATAACAGTATATCTTAACTTTGTGATTAGATTTAAGTTTTAAGAGGTCTTTGAGTTTGGTCAATCTTTGTCACTTTTATTCTCTAAGGAATACAGTTGAAAATCCTTTTTAAACTTTGCTACATTTACAATTATCTAGATAATTATTGCCTTTAAATTAATTCAAGGTTATCGAATTGTATAATAGTTTCGAGTCGAGTGTCGTTACGGAAACGCACTGTTTCTTTTAATGTGGAAGTTATTTGGGACCATTAACCATATGAATAAGTTTTAAAGTAGGAACGGATAACCGAAAATGTACCTTTTAAAGAGCGTTCTTTTTTTTCTTCCTACATTTTTCTCACTTTAGATAAAGTTACTCACTTCGTCTCCCTCATGCAGAAGGAGTAAATTTTTTCTGACATTTAAGTTGTCAACATGAATATTAACTTTTATCCTACATATAACATAAAAATAATGTTTGTGTATAGAAAAGAAATGCTTAAAACCAAGTCAGGGGGATGTAAAAAGAGGGAAAATACAAAAAAAAAAGTTTTCTATATTTTTCTTTCTCTGTCTGTTTGTATGAGCTTATCTCCGAAATGGCTGGACCGATTTCAATGAAAATTTGCATGGTGGTTGGTACCTTTTATCCTTGGTCGACATCTTAGATACTTTTTATTCCGGAAAATTAAAGGCTTCCCGTGAGATAGTTAAAAAACATAAACCCCGGCCGAATTCGCAGGCAACAGCTAGTTAAATATTTCTTGCCTTCCACAGTGCCAGTTGCATGACGGTAGGTTCGGCTCTTGCTGCACAGGTTTTTGCACAGTCATGTCAGGTTTTACATGGTTGCTAGAACCTCCGTCCCTCCAGATATAAAGGTGTGATGACTTATATGTAGTACCTATGTACAGTCAGCGTCGAATAGTTAGTGGCACTCAGGGTGTTCAATAAAATAGACACTACCAAAAAGTCAATAATATCGGTACAAGTAAAGTTCCCACAATGTTGACAACACAAAAAAGTTTCCTTATTATATTATAAATATGGGAGCTCTTTGGTGTGTTATCAGCAATATGGAAACTTTATTTGTACCGATATTATTGACTTTTTGGTAGCGTCTATTTAATTGAACACCCTGAGTGTCACGAATTATTTGACGCTGACTGTACCTTTATATTGATTTAGATTTTTTGATGATGATGACGATACGGTAATAGAGCAGGGAACGATGATTAAGTGAATAGTGATTACCTACATAAAATGATATTAAACTTTTTTATATATTATTATTAATCAATATTAAAAACGTCGATCGTGCCCTTACAAAAGTGGTTTAATGATCGGATCGCGCACGCAATCTACCGGCGAAGGAAGGGTGGGGGGTGCGGATGCGACCGTCCCACATAAATCTGTCAAGCGATGCGCTCGCGCACGGTAACGCACACATCTTGATCTGGAAGGGGTGCTCAACATTTTGTTAGCTTAAATTGTCATTTGATAATTTTGTATGTATCAGAATTCAGAGTCGATTGCCCGTGGGGGCACTAGCACATGGCACATGCCGGGCACATCCGACAATAATTGAATAATGTATAAAAAAAAATATAACATAGATTTTGGATTATTTTTGCTAGGCCAAAAAGATACACGAAGCGTGGGAGTGAGAAATCCTAATCAAGTTCAAACTGCCCGAGAGAAAAAGAGAAAGCGAATGAATAACAGTCATGTCAGGTTTTCGCGACTAGTAAGAGGCCATAGCGTCCCCGTTTGTTCTACGAGACGAACAAATTTGACATTTACCAGCAAACAACACTTAAATTTTTCGGTCATGTTTACAAGCCGCCTTATCTACTACTACATTCTAAATCTATGGTCTATGGTTACATGCGGACGAACTTTAACGTATAGACATATGGCTGTGAACACTACCTACCCCGTCAATTACGCGTGGTGATTGATATGTTCAGTTATTTTCATAATATCTCGTATGATTATGGCATTGATACTAAAGTTTTCTTATGTGTCATATATTTTGATATACCAAGCAGCTTTTCCTATTGAATTCTGTTTCTTCTTATTTCGCTGATCATTGCCCTAAACTGTTAGATAATTTAGTTATCCATGTTAACATCGAAATATTGAAAACTCGGGCTTCCAGTAGTTTGACCCGTGCGGTATCTCTTCCCAGGGGAATCATCATTAGCCTGCCCTTTTCCCAATTTCATTTGGAGTCGGCGCAACGAGTCCTTCTCCTCCACTCTCTCCTATCACACGCCATCTCACATTGACTCCAATTCTAGCCATGTCCTCATTCACACAATCTATCCATCTCTTCTTTGGTCTTCCTCTCCCTGCATTACCATACATAACTCTTCTCGTTACATGCTCACTCTCTCCTCTCAAAATATGTCCATACCACGATAGCCGCTTTTAGCATATGACCTTTTCCAGTCTCTAAATTATGTGTACCAAATTTCGTTGTTATCGGTTCAGTAGCGAGATAGACTCACAGAGTTATTTTCGCATTTCTAAATGAAAATAAGAGCTGTTTCTTGATAATTCAATTAAAATTTGTAATCGACCTAAGGCTAGATGCTTATTTTTAATTTCCGTCGCAAAAGGTTGACCATCCCTGGCCCTATGCGTGTTATAGACAGACAGAAACCTGGTGATTTGTGTTAGGGACCCTTGAGATATGTTGGACCAAGACGGACGGGTGGGAATACCTTTGTTGATCGTAGACTTGTTATCGGGACAATTCTTTTTTTATCAGGGGTAAGCTAAACCTGTGCAGTAAATTGAAAACATACTATGCTTATGTTATAGTAGTATGGAATAATTGATCTTGTGTAATGGGTTCGGTGGCTCTTTTTACTTTATAGATACATACAGATATTTAGTTATATTTATGACAGTCCCAAAAATTCTTTATGTCAAATCCCACCACCGCACTTACAGAACATTGAAGATTGGTTAAATAGGCACCTTATGTAAAAGCTCACTACAGTGTAGGTATCAGATCAGTGTACATATAATATATAAAAAAGACTAAAAACTAAGGCTTTTGAAAATAATAAATTTTAGATAACCTAAAGGATGATGATAATATTTTTACAAAGCTGATTTTGTGTCTTTTTAGTAGTAATGCTTTTACAAAAAAAATAACCTATGTTAGACAGCGCACATGTTCAAGCGAAATAACGTCAAACGAAAAATCCTCTGCATCACTATTTTCTCTTGAAAACTTCAATCGCTCCAGAATCTCTAAGTAAAGTGTATCAACTGTCTTAATATCTCGAGCGAGGCGTGATAACATCACACGGACAGACAGCCGGCCAGCCTCCAGATTACAGAACCTCTCAAACACTTGCAGCTTGATGGCGAAGAAAAAAGTTTTACTGACATTATTTTTCTGTTAAGATTTATAACTAACTAGCTGTTGCCCGCGACTTCGTCCGCGGCTGCTTTGGTTTTTTAGCTATCCCACGGGAACCCTTAAATTTTCCTGGAATAAAAAGTATCTAAAATGTTGACCAGGGATATAAGGTATCACTATGTTGTTATTATGGCTGTATAAAAAGGCTAACTGTTGAGTTTCTTGCGGCACTTCTTCTCAACAGGCCATTCACGTCGAAGTGCTAGTAGGAAAAAAAATATTAACGTGCAAAAGTATTTCATGTAAATCTAACTCAGAGTAAACAGAACTGGAGTAGCCATTAGTCAATTTCTCAAACATTTTTTTCTGCCATTTCTTGCGGGGGGTGAGGTTACCACTACACTCAAAGCCAGCCGTTTTTACAAATGCACACATGCATAATTCGACACACCAATTTAAATTTCACGCACACACACGCTTAAAATAGTCACGTGGGGTGTGCGTTTTGACAACGTCACAGCCGCACTCCCCACGAGACTAGCGCTCGAAATTTGAAATCGTAGAATTCTAAAACATGAAATAATGAAGTAAATAATCATAAAATCTTATAAATTTTAATTACAAATAAAAGGTGACACCATCTTTTAGCATACTCGATGTTTTCTATTTATTTTTACAACAATAAACAGCACAAGCAGGCATTTTTGTGGGAGCTCTGTTCGCCGCAACGTTTACAATGTTATGGCTGTCAAAATGGCGGCTCAACTAGTTTTATTAAACGTGCAAGCATCCGATGCTTGTGCATTTGGCAGAGGGGAATGTTAGACAAAGGCTACTCCAGTTCTGTTTACTCTGAGAAATCTAATTGCAGAATAAATGATTTCATTTCATTTATGCAAAATTTCATTAAAAGTGGTCCAGCCAGACAAACAGACAGAGATACAAAAAAAATATTTTTTGGTATTTTCCCTCTTTTTGAATCCCCCTGACTTGATTTTAAGCATTGTTTTTCTATGTACAGACATCCTCTACAGTGTTATCATGACTATAGATATAAGAATTTCAGCACAGCTTTAGATACAACATTTTTGAATTTTTTACTGAGTTGATTATTGTAATAAAATAGTTATTCGCATTTAATACTTATAAAAGTTTACTGGTTTGTATGTAAGTATGTATTAGGTCCTTACCTATGAAATTGGTGTTTTGTATGGAGATTTTGGGGAATTCTGCATTTTCCATACTAAAATTTTTTCAGTTTTCTTCACAATGACAAATCCTAAGATAATAATATTTGGCATCTATCATTAGACAAGCTTTAGTAATATGTGTAATATCACATTTCATAATTTTTTTTTATCGTTTTTAAGTGAATGCAAATAAAATGATGTATTCGGGAGGCACTTAAAAAGAGTTGTCTCGGTGTCCAATTTTAACACAATTAAACTTACAACAAATTATCAAAACAAATCAAAGGAGCTCAAAAATATAGTCTATTTTTAGACGAGGTAATTATTTTTTAGGAATACTCTGAATCTTAATAGTTACAGACAAAGTGCTAAGAGAGAAAAAATCACCAATTTCATAGGTAAGGACCCAATATTTAAAATCAATATTTATGTCGCAACAGTCTTGCCCCTTGTTACTAATTGACCTAACATATCTGGCGAAATGTGGACGTTAACACCTCTGCCTACTCCTTTGGGGAAAGAGGCGTGATATGTTGGTACATGTTATTGCTCGGTATATCTTATTTTATCAATATCTCTTCACCGACGGAGTATAATTTTGATAATTATGATGAGCAAAAAGGGTATTATCATTAGAGGTTTTAGTTCAACTATTAATTAGTCAAGGATATGAGATTTAGGTTCAGTTTTTTGATCCGTGCTCAGCTTGACCAGGGGGTTAAAATATGGACAAATGGCAAAACCGTATGATGTTGTGACTAAAGTTGAATAATCATAGACAATTTAACCACAACACGGTGCTGGTATAATAACATGACGGCTGGCGGCGCATCTAATGTATATTGCTTCGAATTTTCATCGCAAACTGAACAATTTGTCAACTTGACGCCATTTTGGCGTTTCCATTGACGCTATTGGTCTAGAATTTAACTTTTGGGGTTACCATGACTATGGATAAAAAAACTCACCCTTAGGTTTGATCTTAGTGAGTGGTCAACAGTTAAGTAGGTATAATCTTCAATACAGCAGTGTCCTCCATTACACAGTTTAAAAGGTAATGTGCTTGAAACGCATAAATTAATGAATTTAAAACACAATTTAAAAAAAAATGAAAAATTATTTTCTTTAATAAACCTTCCATATATGCGGTTTTTGATACTTCAGGCAGCCCAGCAGTGGGACCTGGGCTACGAGCATAGAACTTTCGATAAGCCAAATTTGACGTCTAAGATCGACAATTGTCGAAAAATTTGATAAATTGCACAGATAACTCTTAAGAGTGAAAAAGACGGATGCTTTTGTCGATCAAAAATGGCGACTGTCGAAGTTCTATGCTCGCACTGCTTTATTGCTTACTATATTTACTTCTACTTATGTTAAGAGAAAAATGTTTATTGTAGATATGTTGTTTTACAGTAAATCCAAATCGTATCCTTTGTTTTGTTCAATAATTAACTGCGTGAGTTAAAACTAAACGCCTCCCGCCGTTACTGTTTGATTTACAGTTTACCGATGACGTTTTGAATTACCAAAATATAATTTCTTTAATGTATTGGGCTTGTCTACTTCGATTTATGAGAAATGACCCTTATCGATGGACTCGTTGTTTAATACTGTGGTTCCGTATAAAAATAGGTTATATCTCTAAATAAATAAATAATGATTATATCTATCCATACAATAGTCAAAGGCACGAACGCTTAATATTTAATTTATTTTGTTTACTTTTCGTCATAATCAGACACTAATTTTATCCGACTACCGTTACTAGTGATAATGTCATAAACACCACCACCAAAGAGGCATAATTGTGGCCACATACTTCAACGGTATGCAAACAAAATGCGTTTAAATTATGTATTTACTCTCTTTCCTTTAATTCTACTCGGGTCGATGCAATGTGCTTTTACTCTCTTTTATTTTATTTATTTAGACACACAACAAAGTACAGTTACATAGTTCATATAATAAATTAGCTATAATATAAGGTGCAGACTGTACTCCAACAACATGCGTCCTAAAATTTACAATGGTTCTGTGAATCAAATTTTAGACAGAGGTAATGACTTATGTTAATAATTGACAAATTTAAATAGGTAATAAAAATATAGGTATACTACTCGTATTAGGTCCTTACCTAAGAAATTGGTGTTTTGTATGGAGATTTTGGGGATGTCTGCATTTTACATACTAACATTTTATCAGTTTTCTTCACAACGACAAATCCAGAGATAATAATATTTGGCGTGTATCATTAGACAAGCTTTAGCAATATGTGTGTGAACACGTTTGATAAAAATTATTCATCGTTTTTATGTTAATGCAAATCAAATGATGTATTCGGGAGGCAGTTTAAAATAATTGTCTTTGTTTCTAATTGTAACACAATTAAACTTACAAAAAATTATCAAATTAAATAATACGAGCTCAAATATATGGTCTATTTTTAGAAGAGGCAATTATTTTATAAGAATGTTCTGAAACTTAATAGTTACGGACAAATTGCTAAGACAGAATAAAAACACCAATTTCATAGGTAAGGACACAATATATAGTGACAAAAACAATACGTAAGGTACAACTACAACACAATATGTTATATTTACTGAGATATTAAAATAAAACTGAGATGGTTTTATTGTGAGTTGATTCACTCAGAAGCGCCACATGGCCAAAAAAATCTTGTTGACTATATCACTTTTTACTATCTATCCATCTTTTCTTCGGTCTTCTACCTCTACCATCCACATAATAATATATTCATTACTTTCCTGGTCACATTTAATGCTACCCTTTAAAATCTTAATACACTTTCCTACATCAATAATATTCATCATCATCACATCATCTGGGAGACTTCCGCTGTTGTGCACAGGCTTCAAATATTCATCATTATTTTTAAAATATATTTTTATATCTTGAGGAACCCCAAAAGTTAGTAAACCGTGTCGACACCCATCAATATTCCAACGAAATGGTAGAGTCCCCTTTAATTACCTTCATTTGGTATCCAATGCTTAATCATAATAAATATTATCTAACTCTCAGTAAACAATACGAACATTGTTAATTAAGATACGTGTAATCAATAAAATTAAACGTTATGTGTATTGTTTATGTGTTTTGAGTAACGTGTTTTACTTTTACAACGATTGAAGCTCTGTGGACATTTGTTTTTATTGTTGTTTTGTATTATTGTACATAGAAGTTAGTAAAGTTGAGCCGTAATCAAATCAATAAAACATTAAAACTAAAGGCCCATAAATAATATATTCAACGGGTAATATAATATAAGGCGAAAGTGAATTGGCGAACATATCTCGATCTAATCTCTCAGATCAAATCTACCACCTACCGAACGGTATGAATAAAGATAATAACAGTAGAGGAAAGAAATGGTTTGTTTGACTATTTATTATACAGTATTTAATATCGCAGTTAATATTTAGGTTTCGTAATCTAACGCTGATTTGTTAAATATTGTCATATTCATATTTATTGTTTGTTATATCTAATCAAAAATGCAAAAGTTATTGCCTTAACCATCGTCTAGTTTGTTGTTAGAGCTGCATTGAAATTTAAATGGCCTCTTAAGGTCCAGTAGCTGATGATGTCATAAAACACGGTGATAAAAATATTCCCTATATGGAAATACCCGGCGGTAACATACCTTGAGTTATTGATTACGATTTTGTTCATTTTAAAATGCCTACAGGTTTTGTGACGACAAAGTGCCAATTATAAAAATAGTATGTGTTCATTATTTATTAAGTAATAAAAATTTATTATTACGGCGTCCGATAAGGTTTTTAACTATTACTACCAAAGTAAAATAGTTCTTACTAGTATGTATTGTGATACCTTACCATAAGTTAAGTGTACAGGTAAATGTTTTCTTAAAATTATAGAAAGCTATGGGACAATCGGGATAAATGTAGTCTATGTCCTTTTTCAGGTTCTTGACTATCAGTGTACCAAGACAGGCAGACAATGCTACATTTGTATTTATGATATTACTATGTTGGTATATCTATTGAATTTGAGTTGTTCGTTGGCCTACTAGTTTGGTCGCTGTGACTTCCATTGTTAAAATAAATGCTTCTTTTGCCCTTGGATGGGTGACCATAACTCTGTGACCTCGAGTTCCTCCGTTCTTCAGAAGGCTCTTTAGGTCGGTTAGTCCCGATCGCTATTGAAACTTATTTTACCCAACAATCTATATTGGGACAACGTGGCGGTGTAACCGTGTTACTACGCACACCCCTCATATGTTTATCCATGTAAGAATGCCTTCTATTGCAAGCGACTTTGACCCTTATGAACAAAGAGAAATGTCTGTGACTCCTTCACATAATGATATCAGTTCTACACGAGAATCGAACACGTATCCTTACATTTCATTCCACAAATGGCTCGTAAAGCTTCTCGGTCGCAGAGTTCAGATTAAAAATCACCATGGCTGCCCGAGCGACTATTTGGATGCTAATTTTATAGCTCGCTGTATCGAGCTGGTGATTGATATCTTAATAGGTATTTGTAGGGGTGGCATGAATTAAATCTGGTGGTTGGGAGACGCGCTACTGAGACATCCCATAGCTGGTCATGAGCACAAGCTAACTTGAAGGAGACAGAAATTTTGGTCAAGAAAAGGGCTAATAGGTCATTTTATACAAATCAAAATCAAAAATAATTTGACTTCATAGGTCAAGTTCGGCACTTAAAATCGTCAACATTGTACATTATTATGCATTTTACAAATAAATAGTTTATTATAAATTATTTTAAAATTACAGTATTAGATTAAACCATTGTATTAAACTTCATAACCGCGAGCGCTTGTAACAAGTACATCCACAGGACAGTACAAGTACTTCGTTGACTGTGGTTGTAATGGATACATCGGCCGGATTCCGAGAGTAAGGCTTTTCATGAGAAGAACCCGGCAAGAAACTCATGAGCCACAATTTTAAATAGCCAATCATAAAATTTTAATATATGTAATTTTTAAATATATGTGACAAGAGCCTTTGAGTAGGTATATGCAAATTAATAAATAATCCTCCACGTTGTGAAGAGACAATGTCGCAAAACGAACGTTATATGCCTTCCAAAGTGCAGAAAAAAATGTGTTACGTTGCGGTCACCCATACTAAGTCCAACCAAGGTTCACAGCTCGAGCAGTTAGTCATAGTCAACAGCTTGGAGTTATCTACCATTGATAACTGCCTAAAGCAGATGCAACTGCTCAAGCGGTTCCTGTGAGTAAGTACGTATAAATCTGAAGTTCACTATGCGGCTGCAGCTTGAAGCTGTCAGTAGTAACTGCTTCAAGGTGTCCGTGTATGCCGGGCTTAAAAAAACAACTTGATCTTCAATAAGAACCTCTTTCTTTTTGATTAAATTGTCTTGTTTCCTAATAGAATTCCTTTCATAACATTTGCAGGCATTTTGTTTACATTTACAGATCATTGACCTTTGAATACTAAAACACCTTACCGCTCGAAATAATCCACAACTGAATCCCAAAAGCGGCAAAGAATACGCTAATACAACTGCGTGTTTACTGCCTACTTTATAAATTCTCTAAGAGGATTGACTGGAGAATTTCTTTGTTTCCAAACGAGTTAAAAGCTTTTTGTGCAACATTCGTTATTACAGACAAAAATAAAAAGTATATTGGTTTAGTTATGGAATTGTCAAAAATTTTTAACTGGGACGAATTTTACATCAGCAGTCGGTCGTCGATTCTATTCCCCGGCGCAGTAATTCCGTTCCGTTTCGTAACTCGCTCGCTATTAACCGTATCTTTTATAGCAGTTCTCACTCAGCCCGATTGGTCGCGCTCGAAACTAGGAAATTGTCTATAATAAGTTACGTCTAATGGTGGAATTGTAGTGTCTCCTTTACTTTGAGAGCGATTTTAAATTTTGATGTCTGCTCCGCGTTTCGTCGGAATTGTGATTGGATTTTGTTGATTGTTCGAGATGTTTCGTCGGATAACGAATGGAATGGACGCTAAATTGTGAGGTTGTCTTCCTCCAATTAAATTTTAAACTCTCGTTCTGTAAACGGAATTTTATGTCCGCCATTAACAAAATGGCAACGTTATTTTAAGGTTATCTTGAAAAAAGCACACCTGTATTGCATCTAAATCCTTTACTTTAACGATTCAATAATAATAAACGTGCATTGTCTGTCAGACTATCTGGCTACACACACCCTACTCTATGCCGGCAGGGCCATTCTGCACCGTTTATGGCAGTTTTCACTCAAGTCGATTGGGCGTTCGCCTCCTAACGCGTGCAGAATGACTGCACTGTTGTGGTAGTGCATTGTCTTGTACATATGACTATTTCTTACTATTGCTTCGATTGGTTTTATGGAATGGTCTAGAAATACTGAAGCTATTCCCTTTTTCTTATTTGAAACATTATTTTAATATGGGGTGACTCGATACGGTCGATGTTCTCTTAACATTAATTTCTTAAGAGATTGCTTTTGTATTATCTTTATTTA
Organism: Parapoynx stratiotata; assembly: GCA_910589355.1. Classification (NCBI taxonomy): domain Eukaryota; kingdom Metazoa; phylum Arthropoda; class Insecta; order Lepidoptera; family Crambidae; genus Parapoynx; species Parapoynx stratiotata. Next base: position 1,093,615 of record OU342463.1, read on the forward strand.
GTTCTACTTTAATTAAAGCTAATTGCTAAAACAACCAAGCAAGGTATCTTTCTACAATCGCTACTGTTATCGCTTAACGACAAACGTATAGGACTTTGACATAGACTTTCTTTTACATTTCCGTTGATGTCAAATCCTATATATTTTCCATTGAGCGATGGTTCAAGGCCATATCAAAGCTGTTTTAACTGAGTTAGCTATAAGATACGTTTCTATACTTTATATTAAAGAAATGTTTACATTTTACACTAATTACAAACATAATCGTAAAAACTAATTTTATTTGGTCCCTAAAATATGACATTAATGATTATTCTGAAGCGGTTTTATTCCCCTTAAATCATTAACTTCAACTGCCGCAGAATTCAAAGTTCTTAACTCATCCATGTAAGGTCGCGAATCGCTTGGCTCTCTACGCAGTTTCATCTTTGACAAGCTGGTTTGTCAGCCGTTTGAGTCGTATTACGTGGTGATAGAGTCCAATGTAGCACGTCAAAAGTTGCATTGTTGTGCAGCGGTCGGCGGTAATGCGACAGTTTGTAAGCATGAGCTTTGGAGGGGAGGGGGAGGGGGGAGGTCGTAAAGAATTACGTACAACCGGGCGTACCTTAGAACGTTGGGATATTTCTTATTTATCTAGACATCGGCGTTTTTAAAATTGTATTCGGGGAAGTCAGCGTTTGGTAAAAGTTTCAGTTAAACATTTTGTACAATATTTCACAATAAAAAAGATATGACTTTTTTTAACATTTAACGCAAACAGGGTACCTATGATCCAGTGCCTAGAACACATGCTATACTTCCAAGAGTTTTATTCACCTGAAAGTTTTGCAGGAGTCATAATGTTTAGGTATAATGTAGATATACGTATCTACCGGTGAATAAAATGTATGTAAACTCACATTCTCCATTAAATTTACTGCCTGTCTGTACTCTTCAAACCCAAACACATCACCATGCAAGCACTTTGCAAGTTGCATTGTGGCAGAAGCTGGTACTAGTTAGAGGTCCCAGTACTAAGTATATCTTTGGTAAAATTCATTTTCATTTTGTACGACGTTAAAGCTATCTGTTACATAATTAATTACGCTGAAAACTCTCCAAAAGTAATTACCAATACATTTTTCAATCGAACCAAAACGGTCCAATCAAACAGCCGAAACTTTTTCGTATTTACAAATCACAAACTACATTACGTACACTCGCACACAAAACATTTTAACAAAAGCGGACCGAGCGATGCGAGCGATTCGGGACAATAAAAACAAAAGACATCGGACAGGGCTATTAAAGTTCTATAATCTAAATAAAACGGGAAAGCGGAGCAGCTTAATTAAATTATGAAGACAAAGAATGAGGTCTTGTTAACGGACGACACGATACGATGACGGAATCAATTAGATAATTGTATGTTGTTCGTATGGTTTAAAGGACTCGAGGAAAAGCCTTTTGCGTCTTTCGATAAAAGCCTTTAATAAGGACAAGGGATGGCGTATTTATAGACTAGTGAATGTTCAGATTACAGTTGGGATAATTATGATACCTTTGTTTTCTGTTCTGACCAGACCATTATGAAAATTGTTTTAATTGGGAAAATGGACAGTGGCTAGTAGTACAAATAGTACGTGTCTTCTTTTCTATATTGATTGTTGATAGCAATTGCTTGTCTTACTAAAATAAGACACTGTTTTATGACACGTAAACAGACGTATTATATTCAATTTACTTAGTACTTCAACACTGTTTGTGAATATCGCTTGCATCACATTGTGCCCGGTGCATGGGTGAATCGCCACCTGTTACACGGGGACTTACACATATCTAGCGAAATGTGGGTGCTTAACACCTCTACCTTCAAGACTAGAGGCGTGGTGATATGTTGCTATGATTAGATCACACTTGTTGTTTTTGTAAGAAAAATGCTTCGTACTTTACGCCGGTATCAAGGTGTGGTCTTAGGGTAACGGGTGTGAGCGTAAAAAATATTTATTTCTATTGGATACTTTCTATCATTTAATAAAAACATCACTTTCCCTAAATTATTGAGTTGAAACCAGATTACGAATAAGAATTCTTAGTCTTATTAGAGTTTTCATCTAACAAGACAGATCAAGTTAACAAAAGAACAGATCGAATCAGAGTGGCCAAATTTAATAGAAATCGACATTTTAAACAAACTGACATCAGAAGCAACTCATTAAGAGCATCGCTAATTGTGGACTGGAATCGAACTGTAACTTTATTTCCGTCGCCGAGCTTATGCAATGAGCGATCGCGCCATTCAGATCACGTGCTCTGCTCCTAATTAAAAATCGAGCGATTTTTGTCGGCGACTGTACATTTGTTAGCTCTCCCGATAATTGTAACTGCTTTGGAATTAGGTACTTTCGGAAAGAGAGGTGCATCGTCTGATTGATTTGATTAGTCGTCGATTCGTTTAGCTCAAATTTGAAATGGATTATCGATTGGCTGTGATTGGAGATTCTTCGTTATAAGTGAACAGGAACATGAAAGAAGTTTTTATAGTTTTTAGTGTACGGCATGGGAAGGATTCAAACGAATATTTTATTAAAGAGGGCAAAAATATTCGAGTTATTTACAAACAAAGTGTCAAAACGTTTAAATTTTGTTTTTTTTTTGTTAATCCACTCTTATTTTGCGTTGACGAAACCGGGGCTTAACATTTATAAAAACAAATGCAGATTAACGAAATATCTCGTTTCTTTATAGTGTCGATATTATTTCTAACACAATGCCATAATAATATTTGCCATACATTTGTTATATTCGGAACAATAGTTGTTCATTAAAATGAGTGACCCGATGTTAGAAATTAAATACAACCTGTTGGTTGTTTTCATCATAATTATCTGTGAAAAGTGCGATGTACACAATTGATTACTTTTGAGAACTTCCGAATATTAAAACGTGAATTTTTATACATAAATGTTTACAAGCGTGTATAGGACAGGCTTAATCCTAAAACCACGTGATATGTTAGCAAGAACTTGCGATTTTAACATAAAAAGCTTCACAGTAAAAGGTTACTTTAAAACTTGTCCGAAACACCGGCTTCTTTGTGATAGCCTCGACGTGTTTTTTATGATAAGCCCGACAAAGAGACCTCGTGGTGTCTCAAAGGCTGGCCGTCACTCAGCCCCCCGTAAATAAGCTAAAAATAAGCTAAAACAGCGTATGTGCAAGGTTTCTTTTGCGCGCGCTTACTTTGAGCTCATTTTAATTCGCTTATTTCGGAAATTGCAAGCGAAGGGTTGACTTTGTTAGAAACGTCAGGGGGTTCGAGTTTTGAAGTGGTTTTATCAGAGGTCGTTACTCCTATTCCAATCGGTAGTTATTTCAGTTTTGTGAAATGTTAATACAGGAATTTTAGTACCCACGATAGATAATTACATACATACATACATATAATCGAGACTTTTATCTCCTAAGGGTTAGGTCAAAGGCTAGGCAAAACACCGCAAAAGCAGTCCATTGCCATAGCCCGCGAATCACCAAGCAGTGACTGCATTCAGCGTGACAGGTGGTGAGCATGTCGCCGCTATAAGCAATTGGATGGTTGTGCAGTTCTAATCCATTTGTCGCCTTTTACGACACCCAACGGATGAGATGGGTTGGTAGTATTCTTTTAGATAATTACTAAGAAGATAATGACCTTAGTGCAAAATTATTTAATCACAGTATTGTCGTAAAACATCATCTTAAAACAGGCACCACTCCCACCGATATCCCTTTAAATATACTATTATGTTATATAAGCCTCATTCAGTTTTCAGTCCTGATGGTTGGAGGAAGTCTGCTCACGTCAGGTCCAAAGGCCGTAGGTCGGAGAGGTGTAAAAACTGAATTTGTTTACCGTTACATTAGCCTGTCGTGGGCAGGACGGACCACTGTGTACTCTGGACAATGGCGAAAGGGTCTATTCTCAATTGGCAACTATTTTCGGTTGTTGAGGAATGCTTGTATTCATTTGTTTCTTTTCGGGATTCAAAAATAGAAAAGCTTTTCAGAGTTTGAATATAGAACTCATAATCGCAGAATTTAAATACAATTATATTTTTTTTAAAGTCGTAGTAACCTACGTGAGTCTCACGCCAGTATATGTATTCTATAGTAGCCAGTAAAACTAAGTATTTTTTTTGAGATGATAAGGGTTGTGCTCGCTGAGGGATACTTAGAATTTGGCGATCTTAATTTTTTTGCGTAAATATATCAATTAGTTATCTATTCTTTAGATTTTTTAACACAAAATTTTATTCACAATTGGTACGCTATTCGTATATGTTAAGAATAAACCCTGACCGTAATGAACAATTCCCTAATTACTAAAACAAACCAAACTGAAACATAAAAGAAATCAGAGCATTTATTCGTACGACGAAAGTAAAAAGACAAGTTCCCCTCACGTACAGACACACGGTTCTCGTTTCGCCAAGAAAAAAACGGTGGCGGAGACAAAAGAGAATAATGTGGCCTATTCTTGCTATGTACTGAGTTTGGATACTTGGCCTTTCGTGGAGAAATATATACATATACAGCAATAATAATAAAATATATTTAAATGTCACATCATTTAAATATATTGTTATAAATTATATAAATTGCGTTGTTTTACGTTTACGTGGTCCCGCCAGATAGAATCAGCGCCATTGCTCTAATGTGAGGGATGTAATTGTAACGCGTTTATTATAACAAGTTTCATTTATTTATTTTATTTAATCTAACCATACTAATATTATAAATGCGATAGTTACACTATCTGTCTCGCTTTCAGGTCAAAACTACTGAACCAATTTAACCGAAATTTGGTACACAGGTAGAGCCTGAGAAAGGACATAGGGTGCCATGCTGGTGAATGTAAAAAATTTTTTATAACGACGTCCAGAAAAATGAAGGACAATTTTTCGCCACAATAAACTCTGCTTCAAATAATAGAGTAGGAGTAAATTTTCAATCACACTAATTGAGGCTACTGTTCCAATTTGAAAAAATCTTTTAGTGTTGAATAGCCTGTTGATTTAGGAGGCTACATACCATCACACTATCTCAAAGTAACAATTCTACGCAGACGAGGTCGCGGGCAAAAGCTAGTTTCAATATAAATTGTGCGAATAATTGTAACCACCTTTGAGTGGCGAACATACGGCGAGTTTTGCTAAGTGGCGGTAACCGTCGCCTATAGACGAAGCACCACGGGCAATCACTCAGTCACTCACGCGTTGTTTACTCTATAAGAATCAAACAAGAGGTACATCGTAGGAGATGAACACTAGTCCACTACTTACTGCTAGGAACATTAATAACACTAACAAAAAGTTGTGGAACTTAAAACGCTCAAGATTCGAATAGAAAAGGTACCGTTGTTCTCTGCCTCTCATAAATTTTCCTTTGTTACAAAAGTATTTAGAAAAAATAGTTCTATATAATGTAAAATTAAAAAAACAAACATTAATAAGCTAAAGTTCTAAACCAGCTTATTAAGTTCCACGATTTTTCCTCCAAACTTCATCTTTCTTTGGAAAAGTAAAATAATGCTACTTTTGAACAAACAGCGGGATTGATCGCCGCCCGTCCGATTGAGTTCGTCAGAGCCGAGTCCTAGTGTCATTACCGTGACAATTTGTCACGTCGCGTCACGCATGCTTCGTCAAATCACGTGTCGGGTGATTGATCAATCGCGATTCCTTATATACGCGCTGTCGAATTCGATTTACAGGTAGGTTTGTCTGGTTTTAAGCACTTTTAAATTATGGATGAAGAGATGTATGTGTCGAGTTTAGGGTTAAAAAATTTATAGTACAGCTTATAGTGTACCACCACCTTCACCGACAGAGGTCGCTAATTAACACTTCTTTGTGTGGTCCTGACTTAGGTCGCTAGAACCTAATGAGAAAGCGTTATATATACTCCTTATTGCATTTGAAAAATATACAAAACATATAATTACTAACATTGTTTACAATGGCGGACTTATCTATAATGAGATGTCTTCCAGTCAACCCATGAATGATCATCATAGTATTGTATTGGGACGCAGATGCAAAAAGATGACGATAACAGATACACATCAAATATATAAATAAAAATTAAAAAAATAATAATTATAATTATGTTTCATGCCATAGTGTCTCCTATCGCAGGTGGGCTGGTAGAGATTTCTTTAGGAATAAGCCCCACCCTTTGTACTTTCTATTTTATTTAAGTGTTGTTTCTGTTTAATTGTTGTGTACAATAAACTATTAAATAAATAATAAACTATTAAATAAATAGTAACCTTAACCTAATACGATAGTGTAGCTATCTCATCTCTTAAGAGTATATAAATATCTTACATTAAAATTAAAACTACCTACTTATAACATAACACATATAATGTCGTCCTTGCAAATTCACTCAGAGGACCCGAGAATATGTCCGTGAGCTCAGCTACTGATTTGTCATGGCTCGCGTGAGCCTTCTATGATATACATACATAGAAGAAGATTCTAGAACGAGAGTTATCAATAGTAGGATTTCTTTTCTTTTCGATTCTTATGAGGCATAAGCTATGGCCACCGCTGAGCATCGGGCTGGCTCTACGCATGCGTGCTTGTCTCTTTCTTGAAAAAAATATAAACAGACGACCTTCCTCCTCCTTTTTTGAAATCGGTTAAAAAAATAATAAAGTGCTCCGATTGGTTTTTGCTAAAACGAACGTAGGTAGTTCGGTAGATTCTGCTGGCTTAAATAAAATGATATTTTAAGTATTTTGGCTTAGTAGGTGATAAGGATGTTATTTAGATTTGTAATACGCTATTCGAATGTGTTGCAAAAGCATGTTGTTTGTGACACTTATCGACTGTAAAGAGCAGAAGATTTTATTCCACACATTTCTGTAATTCAGCGATCATTCTGACAAATTCATTCGTTCACTCATGTGGATATAAAATGACTTTATCTAGGAATTATTGTTATTCCCCCGATCCGGAGTTACCTAACTAATCACACCTAACGGTCAGCCATCACTCACTGGTGTACACACATCACTCACGGGACTGCCGCCCGCAAAATTACACGGTACCACCCCTGTCTACTTATCACGCCCTGATAAAGTTTAAATTCGCCCGTCGGACACGCAAAAGAAACTTTGACTCCGTGAGGTATCCACTCTAACGTGAACTGCAGCACTAATAGTTTTTATACCAATAAGGGCTTTTGTAACACTGGCCACGTCGAACGTATGTCACGGAACATTATCAGAGTCTCTTAATTGAAGATAATAAGGGGGGACATGTGTCTTTGTCGTGTTTTTATGGGGTGAAAGAGAGGAACGTTAGGTGTTTCACTTTTTCAACTCGCATTAGGAAGTTCGACGATTCATTTGTGTCACTCTTTCTTTATTACTGTTCCCGACATGTCATTTTACTTCGGATAGTGACCGAGGATTTCATTTTTCACCGTGCTTCTCAGATGTTTCGTCGTGCCTAATTTCCTTTTGCATGTCGTCGGGAATGACGTTTCTAATGGGACGCTCAACGGGCGTCTTGATTTAAAATTCGAATATTCGAACGGATTAAAAACTTTTGACATTACAATTTTTAAAGTTTAAAATGTAACCTTTTTCAATTGGTTCCAATTTCAAAATAAAGTTACATTCTACCAACTGTAATTAACCTTATTTGTGTTCACAAATTAGGTCGAATTTCAATTGTTCCCACCGTTTTGACGGACAACGTTATCTTGAAAAATTAATTAAAAGCCGGGTCGCCTGTCCTTCATAGCGGAGCAAGACAGAAGTTTATAAACCGCTATTGTTCTAGATGGTCTGCCCACCTGCATCGGGGGTATCAATCCATCTGCCCGGGCGGGGAGGGGTGGTCCGTTTCTTCGTCCACTATTTAATTTTGTGCAAATGACGCGGTGTCACTGACAATCCCTGACAGCTGGGTGGTGTTTGCTGAAGGCATAGGGTTTTAGCTAATGGATATTTGTTTATTTTTAATGTTGTGTTTTATGTTCTTAGTTGTCAACTATTTTATTACTGTGTAAAATATCATATATTTTATTGTATTATCCCACGTTTTTCTATCTCACTTTTTGAATTGAAATTATGAGTATAAGTTATTAATACAAACCCGCATTGGGCCAGCACGGTGGTGTTACGGCCCAAACTCCTCATGTGTTGGGCCTGTGCCCAGCAGTGGGACGTACATATATAGGCTGAGGACGATGTTATGAGTCCATTTTAATTTAATTTATAATTAATTCAAATTATTATGAATAAGTTGTTAAAAAAAACAAAAACGTCCTGAATTGTTCATATCTCTACATTTCACAGCAATGTTAAATATTCTTATTTCAAATCATTGGTTGATAATAAAAAAACTTAAATTGTACGTATTGATACACCATGATTACTTTTATCTAACTAAATATTACAATTTCAGTCACATCAAAGCCTGTATAATTGGCATCGCATCATTTGAAATGCGATTTTAAATTGTACACTATTTCACAAAAGATGCCGCGACTTTCCTCCACAGTCCATAGCCCCCTTATTATACCCCCGGGGTGGGGTCAATACCCCCCTAGGGGGCGGGCGTGTCACGTCACTGTCTCTGAGTCGCCATCACGCCGGGCGTCTCGTTTGCGTCCATCGGGGTACTTTTCAACCCAAAGGGTTGTCGGACAGAACATTTTTGAGTCGATGGGCTTCTCAGAAATAAAAGCAATTGATTTGTGACTAGCTGACTAGAATAATGTAAAAAAACATTAGAAATATAACAAACCTTAGTTTATTAAGTAAGTTGAGATATTTACAAAATATTTTTAATATAAAGTTAAAAACGACTGGAATGCCTCCCGTTAAAAATGTGAAAGATTGGCATGGTCTTTTGTTTGACTCGAATTATAATATATATTTCAGTTTATTTTTTTATTAAGCATAAAACAAACATGTTGACGTTAAAAGCAATCAGAATTTAGTTTGTGTAAACATTGATATAACGATTAGAACGCATGAAAAATCGCACAAATAAATGTTTGTTAATATTGGGTCCTTACCTATGAAATTGGTGTTTTTTTCTCTCTTAGTATTTTGTCTGTAACTATTAAGATTCAGAGTATTCCTAAAAAATAATTACCTCGTCTAAAAATAGACTATATTTTTCAGCTCTTTTGATTTGTTTTGATAATTTGTTGTAAGTTTAATTGTGTTAAAATTGGACACGGAGACAACTCTTTTTAAGTGCCTCCCGAATACATCATTTTATTTTCATTCCCTTAAAAACGATAAATAATTTTTATGAAGTGTAGTATATGCATATTACTAAAGCTTGTCTAAGGATAGATGCCAAATATTATTATCTTTGGATTTGTCGTTGTGAAGAAAACTGAAAAAAATTTGTATGGAAAATGCAGAATTCCCCAAAATCTCCATACAAAACACCAATTTCATAGGTAAGGACATAATATAATCGAATAAAAATTCATCTACTCTCTTAGATTAAATAACAATTATAGTTCAAAATTAATTATGAAAATTTTAACTCAGTTCTTCACACGACTGTTGTCAATTCAAATTGTGCAAATATTTCATATTCCCATCTTCAATTCTATTAAAATCTTCGCTTAATCTCAATACAATCAAAATACAAACTTATCTTCGACTGTAACTTAACAATCAACTCACATCCCTCCCGATCGCTCACGAAGAAAAACGTCGTATCATAAATTCCTGGCATATACAAAAACTAGGTACATCGTATGCAATCGCTCCGTCTTACGTCTGCTCGCTGCAGCAATATCAATCCATCTGGGGGTGGCGGGTGGGGGGGTGTCACGTCACTGTCTTAAATGACTGTCACGGGCGCACTCGAGCGCCATCTACCCGCCTGAAGAACGCTGGACGTACGGCTCTGCAATGCCAGTTTGATATTACGTCGTTATTTGTTATTGTACCTACTCTGTTTATGGAAGTGTGGCTTTGGTTTGGGTGTGACGAACTCGATTCTTGATTTGCTTGGCAATTTGCGATTCAGCGCTTCAATCAGTGATTCATTTAATTTTGTAAATCATTGCGTCACATAAAATGTTAAATTTTACTCACTTTTCGGAACTTTTTTCTAGAATGTGTTAAGTCCATTTTCTTTATTGACACTTTATTCTATGATAACATACTTTTATTTATCGTTTAATATTTACATTGCATTCATAACAGTTTTTCATGAAGGAATGTTATTCATTTACTAGCTTCGTACAAACTAAGCACCATGAATTAAAATGGACATCATATTTAATTAGACCTCTAAAAATTCATCAGTGAAAACTACAATCAATTTTATAATTTGCGTTATGTGTAAACGAACAGACCGCAGCATCTGATAATAAAAATTTATTTTTTAACTATTGTTTTGGGTTCTGATGCTTTAAAACCACGTCACATAAAATGATTTTGATTGAATAAGGAATTAGATCATAATTATGCAGGTTTTATAATTTTTAATAAACCAGCACAACTTCTAACATCTTCGCCTCAAACTACTTTTGCTTGTCAGCTACATGTGAAAGCGCATCTAGACCAACTTGTATCTATGACGAGTCTCTAAGTTTACTCGGCAAATTTCAGACTTGCGGAGTTTGGCGCGAGTGACGAGCGATCGGCGCTCTGGGGCTGACAGCAAAAGCCGAGTTTGAGGACGTCGTCTTGGGCAACTTCGCTTTGAGTAATGTGCACTGGAGTCAGAATCCGCTCAGATGCTATAGACTTCTCTAACGTGTGTTTAGATTTCTCGTAGTTTGAAGATTAGTTTTTGTTTTGATGAACTTATTATAAGAAAAGCTTGAAAAAAGGAGTTACGCATTGGATTGCTTAAATTTTGTGATACAATGGACATTCTTGACTTAGGCTCGTATTACAGAAATTAACGGTATTGTAGATCTCTGTTCTAGTCCAGTTGAATAAGGAGTTAGCTAGCTAAGGAGTTAGTTAGCGGTGCTATTTCTACTTAATCTCTTCTAATCAAACGATTATTCTGCATTTTAACATGGTATATTCTGTTTTAGTATTTAAGAGTGAGAGAAAATGAGTTCTTTTAAAAAAATAAGATTTAAACTATTAAAACTTGTCGATGGACAGAAATAACGAGATGAAAAATAAACAAAGGATTTCCTATATCAGTCTATAAATGGATGTAATGTGTGTACATATATCTAAGTTATGGAGAAGTATTTAAATTACTGGTATATACACAGGCTCTACATAAAATGCTTTATTCTGAGAATAATATTATCTTGTTGTTATTTTTTTCTAGAATATTACGATTGCACTGTAACGATAAAAATGTTTAAATGAGCAAAATTAAATAGTAAAGAAACGCAAACTGGTAAAATTTTGCACTTAGCATTTTATAGTATGTTTTTGACCATTTATGTCTTTATAACATTTTTTCTATCGAAAACAAAATAAATATCGCGAACCTTATTATTATTATTTTTAACTGCTGTAGCTTTTTTAAATTAGCTCTTTTTCGATGACACATTGTTACGACAGAGGAACGGCCTTTGCTGAGAACAATGTAGTATATTATTTCAAGAAGTGCTTCGACTCGAAACAATAAAAAAAACTGTTTCATGTGGATTCCTTACACAACAATGTATTTCGGTTGTCTTCAGCCTATATACGTCCCACTCCTGGGCACAGGGCTTCCTCAGAAACGCATATGGAGTATGGGTTGTAACACCACTTCGCTGGTCCATTGGTCTAGAGACGGTTGCAATTGCCACCGGGACCAAGTTCGAGATCACAAAGTTTTGGTCATCTATCCAAGGCCTAACAATAGCGAAGGTAGTTTTATTTTTGATAACGAAGGCTTAACCGTACGAACCACTAAGCCACCGAACTCCTCATTTAATTAATTGAACAATGTATTTAAATAACATAATTTGTAACTTTATTCCTAATGTTTCCGAATTAAAATAAAAAACCAAGGTTCAGTATTAAAGCACTCTTCCGCTTTTCACTCGCACCACTCGTACGCGAGTTACTGATGTCACTACGGCACTGTCTCGCGATGACAGCGCGAGGTTGAATCGTCCCAGCTCTCTGACAACTATCACTCTTAGTTTATTTTGATGTGAATAACTCTGTTTATGCTTTATGAATTAAATAACATAATAAGTAATTTGCGCTGAGTGATTATTGGCGATTTTTAACTCCCGACGGGAAAAAGAAGGGTGTGAATTTTTAAATGAGTGTGTGTGTATGTGTTTAGTCGAGAGTGTTCTTAGCTATGTTTCATAAAAATCGCCATTTGGAAGTTATGAGGAGTTAAAACCGGATATTAAAACTAATGTTTACAAAAATACCCGTGTCGGGTTTGAAAGGTCATAATTTGTACAACGTGAAAAAAGCACGAATTTTTTAATTTTTTTTATTTCATGCTTAAATCTATATCTGACAAGCTCACAGGCTTCTCTACAACAATCTAACAAGCTTTATATCCAACAAGGACATACCAAGGACGTAGAAATTTTATATGAGTAGGTATAAAAATTATTAAAAGAATAAATACAAACACACTTACCATTTTTCTGTAATCAATACCACTGTATTACGATGAGTATGATCTGATACTATGAGCCTCAAATGTATACAGTAAAGTATTTTGAAGTGAGTGACACAAATATTTCAAGATATTGATTGCTTACTGGTGTAGTTATAACCTCTAAACCTCTCTATAAAACGAGACAATAGAAACCTATTCTCAAGGTGTTAAGCATACATTTTATAGACATTATATTCGCCATACTCGCGAGTTCGATCCCACCGCCTGTACCACTGAGTTTGAATTAAACTTATTTACAGTTCATTGTGAATATCGCTTGCCTCACATTGTGCCCGGTGCATGGCAACAGGCTCGCTACCTGTTACATGAGGACTTAACATATCTAACGAAATGTGGGTGCTAACACTAACAACACACTTCTGCCTACCCCTTCGGGGAAAGAGGCGTAAATATATGTTTATAATATTGGTGCAGTTGCAGATTGAACATAAAGATAATATACAAAAGAGGCCCAATTTACAGTAGGTACAAATTTTTAAACACGCTACGTAGACACATTTTCATTAGGTATTTCCAGCTAACCATTAGAAATTAAATATTTAATATTAATTACCCGCTTACGCTCGTGTCTTAAGCCGGTCGTCACTGTCACGTCAGAGCTGTCTCAAGCGATGACACGGCAGACAGAGTTGTTCGCAGATCTTCTGTCTCTGTTTATTTTCGTAGTTGCGATATTGACTGTCACGTATCATTTGGTGAACGACGTGTCTTGCTCAACTTACAGCAAATAAAAAATAAGTAGTTTTAAGAATTATGCGTCTAGACTAGATTTTGTATGGCTGGATTTTGTTAGAAGCGTTGACTTTAGAACAATCTTTTTCAGGCAGGTTTTTAGTATGTAGAATAGATTCATTTGGTTCTCGTTCTCAGCCTATATACGCCCCACTGTTGGGCATAAGCCGTCATAGAGAAACACAGGAGGAGTATAGGCCATAACTTCACCACGCCGACCCAAAGCGGGTTCGTGAGTAGAAATGGTTGCATCAGCGACCGGGACCAAACGGCTAACGTGCCTTCTTAAGCACGGAGGAGTTCTATATCACAATGTTTTGGTTACCCATCCATGGCGCCTTTTTTTTTATTTGAGTTTTATTTGTTAAGACGCTTATATATTCGGGCGCTTTCGGGCTACGCCGTCTGATAGGAGCCTGATTTTAGTTTTTATAGATATTTTGTGTTTTAATTGTCTATATTTTAATTTATAAGTTTCATTTTGTTAATATGATTATTTATATTGTATACATAGTAAACATTTATGTATACATTTATTAAGTTTAGAGCATTACGTTGTATTTTGTTTGAGATTAATATTAATGTGAAGCTTTATGTTGATTACCCAGCCTGACCATGGCGAAGGTAGCTTTGCTTTCGTATCGAATCTCTAAGCGTAGTAACCACTATGCCTTTGAGCTACAGAGTTAGATTTTTAAAACATTTGTTTCAATAGTTTCTCGTATTTTGCCGCTATAGGAGTAGTGTCAATTAAAATCTAATTTCGGTGAATCAATGTATATTATACAAATACTGTCTAGAGGAACTTTACGTCATTTAGCATTTAATAACATTGTGTTTTTTGCCAGATTTACATTGATTTACAATAGTGGTAACCATCAAGAGTAATCTTGCTTTCGCCCTGTTTCTCTAAAAGACCCAAGAGTTTTTTTCCACTCTATAATATTGGGTCCTTACCTCTGAAATTGGTGTATCTTATCTCTCTTAGTATTTTGTCTGTATCTATCAAGTTTCAGACTATTCTTAAAAAATAATTACCTCCTCTTAAAATAGACCATATTTTTGAGCTATTTTTAAGTGCCTCCCGAATACATCATTTGATTTGCATTCACTTAAAAACGATAAATAATTTTTATGAAGTTTGATATCACACATATCGCTTAAGGTTGTCTTATGATACACGCGAAAAATTATTATCTTTGGATTTATCGTTGTGAAGAAAACTGAAAAAATGTTAGTATGGAACATGCAGACATCCCCAAAATCTTCATGCAAAATACCAATTTCATAGGTAAGAACCTAATATACAGTTACCTACTAGTCCCAAAAATACTAATATTTTTCAGTCAAATCCACAGTAGAAAGCCTTTATATTAGAATCCGGAGTTCCGAACAAACGTTCTCGTCTCGGCAACGTCGCGTCAGCGTCGCCGCGACACTGGAGGCGACAGGCGTCATTTCTGTCTCGCTGATTAGAGTGCAGCTGCGACGCGAACGGACAAGACGCTGCGTGATAGCAAAAATACAGTTCCTTTGTAACGTGCCGCCTATATGACTTCAACCATATTTCTATAGAACGCTGGGCTGGCTTAAATCTTTATGTGCATGTATTTTTCTAATGTACTATGGTTATCTAAAACAATTCAAAAATAAAAAAGACGTGTGGCACTCGGGGACTGCCGCGGTAAAGCTATTGCATAGCATTTTGTATCAACTTATGCAATTATAATTTTATTTATTGTTTTTTTACAAAATGTTTAACTTAACATTCGTACCTCTTATGTAGGGAAATTTTGACTATTAATAGTTGAACTAAAACGTCTAAATATTAAAATTATAAAATTCTGACATGTACATATTTACGTAATTCACGTCACCACGTTACCACCCCTAGTATTGTCTGTAGCCCTAGTACTCTCTCTCTCTCTCTCTCTCTATGGAAAAAAGTAAAAAGCGCCCCAAGGGGAAAACAGTTGTAATCCACAAAGCCACACCTCCTTGCGCATCGGAGTGGGGAGCGTGAGGTTTTTTCGTTACGGAATTTCTGGATTCGGTCCCCGCGCTCAAGGCCCACGATAGAAGCTATGCAATAGCTTAAAAAACTCAATGAACTTCAATAGTTTTTATGTGAAACTTAATTCAGTATAAAATGCTAGTAAAACAACTATATCAGTTCTTTTTACCTTCCTAATATGGGAAAAGTGATTTTAAAAACCATTATCTGTATAAAATATATAAAATCCAACCAACAACAGTTTTTATTAAAATGTCTTTTCCATGTGCAACCATAGACTAATCTTGTGTCCATTGAACAGTTCACAACCGAATAAATTTATAAAACTTACATTAAATAACATCGAAAACTGTTCAACTAATAATTGATCATCTTTATCATATCGTCACGAAAGTAGTAAAAAAAGGCCAATTTCGCATGATGTTCTTTGAACCTAATGTCATTGCCGAAGGTTTTAGCGTCCAGCATTGGGATTGACCAAATCCCAAATTTTTCTTAAATTAAAAACCAGCAGTGCGGCAGCCACAGAGGAGTTGGGATGGACCACTGCCTGTATTATTGGATGTTTATAAAAATATAAAAAAAAAATTCATTTACCTTAAATACCATAACATGACCCTTACTATTCTTCGGGCTAAACTAATTGATGAGAGCGTAAGAAAGTTTATTTATTATTGTACTCGTATCTAGAAATAACATGCGAGTTCTGTCCCGCCTTAATTGTATTGGATCGAAAGAGATGTACTGACGTTTATTTTTATAATACAGTAACTTGATGTAATATTATTATGTGTTGTAGAAAAGTTTGTGTTTTATAACATTTCTGTGTTCAGTCGGTGTGCATTCAGAGATGGCGGGGTAGGGTTGGCACGGACATTTACATGTTGAGGAATAAAACATAGTAAAGAGAGATTCCGAGTACGTGGAAACCACTAACAGACCTGTTTCTATGTTTGTGTTCTGGATTAAAGGGTTTTCATCGTATGCAACAGGATGGCAATGTACTGTGCTCCTTGAAAATGTAATTCTTACTAGAATAGTCCATTTTTTTATTAGACAAAGTGATTTGACACAACTCATTCAGCGGTAAATAATTTTCAACTGAACTTTTCACGTTGAATAATTTAAAAATGGATTTGTTTTTAGATTTTAACAATAATAAAATAATAATCCGACCTAGAGACCTAAAATAATAAGGCCTAGAGTTAGAGAAAGACCAAAGAAACGATGGATTGAATGCGTGAAGAATGATATGAGGATAAAAGAAGTGGATGCTGAGCTGACGAGTGACAGAGGAGAATGGTGGAAGAAGACATGTTGTGCCGACCCCATCTAGAGTGGGAAAAGGGCAAGAAGAAGAAGAGATAATTCAAAATCACTGATGCTACATGACATTTCAAACTGTCAAATCATATTGACTAATAATTTTTTTTTTTTTTTGAAAATGTTTTGATGTGCCTTAAGCCTGCTACTTTCCATCTTCTTTTTATTATTTCGTCATCATTAGTCCACTACTGGACATAGACTCCTCTAACGTTCGACATTTCTCCCTGTGTCGGCGGATAAATATCTAACATCAATAATTTGGCGACAAAGCTGTGTTGTCACCGTGACAGCAGCGGCAGCCCTGTGAGTGAGGCGTGCCGGTGACAAGTTGTCACGTCACTCGCACAGACGGCAAGTCTGCAAGATACCAGCTCCGCCTGCGTCGGTGCAGTAAATAATTCCACAAAGAACAGCATGCCCTGCGACTGAACTGACGCGTGACACCGGATTAGCGTATTTGGATGAGTTTCGGGATTGTATTAGTTTTCATCCTTCACTACTTTGATGGTAGTTCTTGAAAGTTCTTGAAATTGATGTCAATTAAACTTCTTTAAAATGCAGACAACGAAATTGTCCTTTGTGGTTATGTTTTTGTAACATATTTTGACGTTATTGATGTAACTAGTAGAGTTAATATTTGCATTAGCTATGATACGTCAGACGGTCAATGTAAATTTTGCAATACCACATTCTTCAACTTCATGAAATAAATAGTTTTTCATTATTAAAAACGTCTAGCAGCGGACTTAACTGTTATGCTGTCTTTGCTTCATTTGCATAATATAATGAAAATCAATTTTATTTTACCTCTGATTATAATTTTAGATAAATTCTATTTGCTTTAAAATCTATACCTTGCTCGTAGACTGTAGACCGCGAGTTGTGGCGATCATTGGGGGATGCCTATGTCTAGCAGTGGACGACAACAGCCTGATAGATAGATAGATAAATTATATTTAACCTGTCGAAGTTTACAACCGTTATAGTGAAAAAATCCGGCTCGAATCTGGTCAAAATGGTCATCGGAACATAGAAATAGACCCGTGGCGTTTGTCAAAATCAGAATCCAAGGAAAACGAAAACATCTCGGATTGATTAAAAATTATTCGTTTGCATTTTAGGTTTTTTTTTTTAATTCAGCGCCCCCCTCTGGGTCTAGATCGCACGTGAGTCGGCGCCAATGAGCGCTAATCAATACAGTGGAAGGTGGCGAAAAATAACGAATGTTGCATTACCGTTGCTCGTGTGTTTCTGCGCACTCGGCAGCAGTGTACCGTCCGCAGCGACCGAAATATTGAAGGACGTTCTATTTTTGAAAATTCAGATGTTTGAAGGTATTTAGTTTTATTGATGACATTCAGTTGTTATTTTTTTGTTACTCAATTAATTTTAGAACACAAATTGAATATATACGTTTATTTTATTTTGATTTTATACTTCTTATGTATTTGTCAATAGCAAATCACACCTTACGCACACCTCGCGCAACGCTCTTTCTGAAATTATGAAAATAGTCACCTTAAATCGAAAAATGGTCTTTCACGTAGTTTTTTACGTAGAATCTCGGTTTTTTCTTTCGATTAGTCTTAACGAGAATTTTATAGGACTACTACTTAAGATACAATAATCATAAATATTTATTAGTTTAGTTGTTCGTCTTTAGAAGGTTTTTAGTAGTGGAATATTTTTAGATAGACAGGTGATATAAGGGTATTTTATAATTGTTTATTTATCAAATCTTATTATCAATTTCTTAATTAGTTACATGACATTACATAAAATTATAGGAACTCACACCACATACCAAGCAGTCACAAATGCGCCGCTCACAATTTATACTTATAAAAGTTGCAATTGCTTTACAATTGCAAAATACACATCCCAATAGTATGGACATCCGACTTTTCGCAATTTTTAATAACACTTATAACGTTTTAACACTTAAAACGTTTTATTAAAAAAAATGAGAAGAAAGTTGCCTTTATTACTAATAAAAATACCAAAAAATAAAGAACTTTATTTAACGGAACGCGTTTGAATTTGGAATTTTTATTTCTTTAATAAAAATTCCAAATTCAAACGCGTTCCGTGCGCACGGTACTCGCTCGCATGCATCTCTCGTAATCGACGGCCGGCCGGGGACGTATTGGGCCGTCGCGGAGACGCCGCTGGCTCTGTTTTTAAAGCTTTCTTCCCACCCCCACCCGCAATCGATGGACGGCGTCACGTTAGCGCCCGATCAAGTGCATACGTGACACTGATGCTTCTTGTCTGTGAACGGTTAATTTTGGTGTGAATGTGTGCTAGGATTAGGACTGGGTTTGTTGAGGTTAGAGCGTTTTGGAATGTTTTGATGCCTTAGAATGAGATTTATATGTATTATATGTTAATACGTTGTTATGTATGTATGTTATTGGTCCCGTGTTGGTCCGGGACACAAAAAGAATGTACCAACTGTTTTTCTTGTCTAGCATGTCGTAAAAGGCGACTAAGGGCGTATTGAGTACTGGGTCTGTGATTGTGTAGGCGATGAGCTAGCCACTTGTTACTACTCTTTCACGATTTTTCATCTGACCAAACCCAATTTTTGTATGGCTAAATGTGGTCTTAAGGAACACAGTGCTCCTTGGACTCTGCCTTCCCCTTCGGGGATTGCAGGCGTGATTGTATATATGTTAATTCAATTCATAATGTTTTATAGTAGCTTCTGTTCCAGACTTCGTACGCGTGGAATTTAGAGTCAAGTGGTAATAAAACCTAAAATTTTGAGTTAGAAATTCACCAATATACCTACCTAGTTGATAACATGAAATTCCATGCCTTTGTTTTGGGCCTATAGACTATTAAATTGTTTATTAAACATAACATATAAAAATCCCACCCACTTATTAAAAACATAAAATAATAAGTTATTCTACAAAATTGCAACAATGTTCTGAGACAATTCTTAATTTTAATTAAGTTTTAAATCATTAAACGCGTCGTCAAATTCTAGTGACATGTTTCATAGTGATATTTTCAAAATGTATCCCTATACGTAAAGTATGAGTTAATCAAAGTTGCCATTACACCCCAAAGCAAAACTGGCTCGAAACAAAACGAAAAAAAAGTCAAATTATTGTATGTAATGTTAATTAACTGCAACTCGCATTCGCCAAACAAACAGTTATCAAGCAAAACTAATTCTAAAACTAATTACAAGGAAACTAAGAAAGTCGATTCGAAGCAACAGCCGTAGAAAAACAAACGAGTTAGCACGAATGAGGAGCAGTCAGGAACTTTGGCACAAAAAACAGCCCTCATTATGTACAGGACAGGCGGTCAAACAAGAAAACTTGTCACGTGAACAACTTTCCGTATTAAAGTTGCGGCTAATAGAGAAATGACGCGAGTCAAAGTCGGGCCACTCAAAGTTCGGGAGTACCTGCCGCAGACAGTCGCAGGGTTAATTCAGCGCGCGGAGTTCCGCTGTTTTTTGATCAAACTCCGAATTGCAAGCGCTCGGATTGAAGTGACTCACTTACAGTAGCCGAAGAAAATTTAAATATCGAATCCATCTTGCGATTTCATTCAAAATAACTTTTTTTTAATATAAACAAAACTCTTTTGTATATTAAAAAAAATAAAAAAATGTATTTTACTGACAATTTAAATTTTATTGATGTTTCGATGTTGACTGGCCATAATTTTTTATCATACTATAAATCGTAATTAGTTATTATTAAATTGTGGCTACAGAAAATCCATAATTTTACATGTGAATGTAAATCGAAGTAGCAATTATAAGAAAAACAAAATTTCTTGGTGCTAGTGAAATACTTGCAATAAAAATGTTTATGTTTCTACTTTTTGCCTAATTTAATAGTTAAGTAAGTCGTGCATATAAATATTTAAAGTCCTAACGAAGATGTATAATTGAGTCTTTGCTCAGACAGAGATTTATTTGTTGAATACAAGACCTATGCCTATGCAATCATTCAAAACATGAAATTATACAAAAACATGTTTAATTAAAAACCAATCGTGACTGCGTCGGTAATGTAACAGAAGTTTAAACGATTTTGATCGTATTGACTGTATTCCCAAAGCAAAATTGTTATTAATTCATTTGTTTAGCATTATGCAGTAGTTTCTTTCATTCGACAGTCCGCTTGTTGCAAGCGATTTGAGCTGCACGCATAGGCATGAGCGGTAGCGGGAACGATGGCACAAAATAAATTAAAAATGCATTTCAGTAGCATTTACATATTATTTTTATAATCATTGTAGTCATAGGTCCCTCGAAGTTGTATGCATAGGTCTCACCATTATAAGTTAAGACCTTACATAGTATAGGCATAGTGTAAAACAAATGTGGAAGTAAAAATTTTGTGGGTAGGTGTTAACATCTCTGCCTACCCCTTCGGGGAAAAAGCGGGAAATGATGATATGTTAAGATGATATATTGTGAAATGCACTACATTTCTCATGTAGGTACTGGCAGTGATCAAACTGATGAGCTCCTGCAAGACTACTGCTGCTTTCTCAACTCAGCTATAATTGCCTCAGCTATAATTGCCACAACATACAACAGCTTATAGTATATTTTAAAACTTAAGACAGTTTTATTTAAAGGCAGGATGGAACCCTTGCTGAGTGTCTTGCCTGTATCTTCTCTTGACAAGGCTTTCCGGTAGTGAACAGGAAGAAAAAATGTAGAATTACATTATTAATTTAATTCTACTTATGCATTAAATGTTTATTCATTTCGTAACATAAGTGTAACTACTTAATAAAATAAATGCGGGATGGAGGAAATGGCGACAGGTCTCAGGAGCAACGTGTGACCCCAAATTACCCCTTAAGCTTAAGGGGAGGATCTATAAATCCGTCGTTAGACCTGTCGTAATGTATGGATCTGAATGTTGGGCAACGAAAGCAATGGATGAAAGAAAACTGCACTCAGCAGAGATGCGAATGTTGCGGTGGATGTGTGGAGTCACAAGAATGGCAAACATCAGGGATGAGTATATTACAGAAAAGATTAGGAGCAATAGGTCAGCGTGGTATGGACATGTGATGAGGAGGGATGAATGTCACATTAAAAGAAGGATGCTGAGCATGAGTTGAGTTTTTTGCTGTGACATGAAATCATAATATGATTCGCTCCTTCTACCAGCATGTCCTCAACACACCCCGCTTTTAAATCTCCAACTTTTCGCTGTTTTAATTAAGTTGACGTAGCAGTTACAACTGTGTTGATTTGTTCGGCGACGGTCGGGAGCAGTCGGGCACAGTCGCCGATCGGTCCGGAAACTTCTGGCTGACGTAACACCACACTCGTTTTTTTAAACTTTTTGAATAAGATTAATTCTGTGTTTTGAACTGTCGGTGTACGGAGTTGCAGCGAGATTTGTGGGTTGCTCAATGAAATTTTTTTGAATAATTAAATGTAAATCAGTCTGAGGCCGCTAATGATTGTGA
The DNA here is from genome assembly GCA_910589355.1 of Parapoynx stratiotata. Taxonomy (NCBI): domain Eukaryota; kingdom Metazoa; phylum Arthropoda; class Insecta; order Lepidoptera; family Crambidae; genus Parapoynx; species Parapoynx stratiotata. The sequence goes on from OU342463.1 coordinate 1,115,773, forward strand.
CATAGTACCGACTTGACGGATCTTTAAGGCTTCAATGGTTTTGTGAAAATCATATAAAATAGATTATTCATACTAATATTATAAATGCGAAAGTAACTCTGTCTGTCTCGCTTTCACGTCAAAACTACTGAACCAATTTATCCGAAATTTGGTACACAGATAGTCTAGAGCCTGAGAAAGGACATAGGCTACCTTTTATCCCTTATATTCCTATGGCAACAGGTGCAATGCGGGTGAATGTTAAAATATTCAAAATTCCACCAATTGAGGCTACTGTTCCAATTTGAAAAAATCTTAAACTATTGAATAGCCTATTTATTGAGGAAGGCTATAGGCTACATACCATCACACTATCTAAAAGTAACTGTTCTACGCGGACGAAGTCATGGGCAAAACCTATTATCACACAAGACAACAAACAACAAAAATAATTACCAAGCACACCATTAAAAAATCCCTTTTTATTCAAAATACTTTAGATTGACGTCATTAAGAAATAGGTATCTTAATCACCCCGAAGTTGCAATAAATTACACAGGCAATACAAGTTTGTAAAGTTCCCAGTAGCGTGCTCGCCCCCATTGAGCGGGCTAGGGTTAACTTTGGCATGGTTTCAAACGAATAACTTCAAAGTTTATAGAATAAAAAAAATAATTACAGTAGCATTTTTTAGATTAGCTGTCTGATGCTGGTTCTTTTGGGGTTGTCTGCGTAAGGATACTCTTTGCGTGGTTAAATAGATAGATAAAGAAAGATGAATCAGTAGGTATTAGAGAGTCGCTGTTGCCCAAGACTTCGGTTACGGTTTTTAAACTATCCCCGGGAACCCTTTAATTTTCCGGAATAAAAAGTATCTAAGATGTTGACCAGGGATATAAGTTATCACCATGAAAAATTTCATTGAAATCGGTTCAGCCATTTCGGAGATTAGCCCGTACAAACAGACGAACAGACAGAGAAAAAAAATATTGTTTTTTTTTGGTATTTTTCCTATTTTTACATCCCTGACTTGGTTTTAAGATTTTTTTTTCTATGTATACAGACATTCGACCTCTACAGTTTTATTTTATTTATAGATGATACGCGATATTTATAATTATTAACATAGTGGAAATATAGTCTCTTAGTGTGTTTATATAATATCTATTTATTACTTAAGACAGCAGGATAAGGAGCTCGGTGGCTTAGTGGCATGCTTTGGCTTTCGATATTGAAAACAAAGCTACCTTCGCCATGGTCAGATTTTGGATGGGTGACCAAAACTTTGTGATCTCGAGTTTCGGAAGGCACGTAAAGCCGTTGACCCCAGTCGCAATTGTCACAGTTTCTAAAATCCGCATTGGACCAGCGTGGTGGTGTTATGGCGCATAGTCCTCATGTTTTTTTCCATGAAGGAAAGCCTGTGCCCAGCAGTGGGACGTATTCAGGCTGAGGACGGTTACTTAACGAGTTAACTATAAAAATTTTTAGTACATTAAATTATTTTTTCTAACAAACACTACGATTACCTAGATTTAGCTATAGCGTCAAACAACACAACCAACCAACGTTTCCTGACTACATACTTCGGTATCATTTCCGACCCCAACTTGTTTGGCGATCAAATAAAAAATTCAACCAACTTCCCCATAAAGGATAACTAACTCCCGCAAGCGAAATCTTAAAAAAGCAACGCACAAACGCGTCATGAATACGACGTCCCTAATTAATGCTTATAAAAACGCTGACCCTCCACTCCGAGGAATAACGGACTTCCCAAAGACATAACCCGAAATTGGATTACGGGACAAACGCGACCTCTCATCTTACTTTCTCATAAATATTTTAAAAAGTCGCCGCCGAACTACCCTCATCGCTGATAACTTAACCCGCAAATGCCACTACGGGCATTCCGTACCCCGATATTGCACGCAGGTACCGCCAATATTCGGAAACCATCACGGTATTGCAAAAGAAATCAAATTAGATATACAATAAGCAAGGTTCTGGACCGATTTACATAAGTATTCGAGGCATTCACTGATACGAGATTGCGGCCGGGGCAACAATATTGCTCGTGTTTACAATGTCTGTCTTGTAGAGGTGACAGGGATCGGCCGATTTGTTTTTTATTCGGCCTGAAACGTTTTGTTATTAAAGAGAAAAGAATCTGAATTACTGAACTCCATCGTCGATTGCAATAGAGGATTGTCCTAAACCCAGGGGTGAAAAGGGTCTCGGAACAGTTTATTATAAATTAAACAACATAAAACGACCGATAACATAAAAACTTTCCTCAAATCCGGCTATCACCGAGAGAGGGATAAAATCCATGCAAATCCACCGAGTGGACGTTAAATAAAATATAAATAGAACAGGATGGACCTACTAGTGAGTGGGCCCAATATAAAGTCGGTACTTGCTCAAATAAAATTCGATCAGCGCCGGAGACGGGTTATAAAATTCCAGAATCGTCGATGCAGGGTTGAAAGGTGACGCAGTAGGGCCGCCACAAACTTGCGACTCTGTGATGTTAGTTTTATTGGGCAAGCTACCAACGGTTGGAAAGCACTCCTTTCTTGTGGTAGCTATTCGGTAACATGGAAATTTTTGTTATGTATTAAATTTTGTACGAAACCTGTGTTAATATTTTTAGACACCAAAAAAATTACCTTCAAAGAGGTATGAGATGGCACCTGCTTGGCCAGCAAAGGGGAGGTGGATTGGCTTACTTTTTTCCTGTTGACCTTCGCTATTGGACTCTTCACCTGCTTATTATCTTTATTTAGATGAATGGGATTATCTTTACTTAAAATAAATTCATACTTTTATCTACACAAGATTTAAAAAAGATTAAGCATTTATCTGCAACTTTGCATAAAATTATGAATAAAATAATCGCAGGTAGTGTAAAATTCCATGATAAGGAGTAACGTCACTATGAAAAATCATACCAAAGGAAATAAAAATTATGTCGCAGCTGACACGCGACATGTCGCGCGTCGGCCGCCCGTTGCCACCGGACACTATCTTTCATGCGACATTCCTACCGATATTAAATCCACTTCATTCTATAAAGAATTCCAATGGACTCCCTTGTCCTCAGAGGCCAAGCTTTGTTGCGCGACGTATGTGCTTCGGCATTTTATTTTATATCTAACCGCGAGTTTGTTTTTCGACACTTGCAATGGTTGACTTGACAATGGTTTTACTAAGGACGCCACTTCTATTCATTTCGAAGTCTATAAAGCGGTTTAGTTTGTAAAATATCAGTTTTACTCAATAAAGGTAAAAATTGCTTGTCCTTCATTCTATGGTATTCTCTTGAGCATGCCTTTCTCGATTAGAAATTAGGAAATAAAATTCTCGACATCATCGAATTTGGCAGATATACCTTCTGATATACCTAAATGACAGGTCTGTTATTATCTACAAAATGTATGACAAAACATATAGTACATACATACATACAATCACGCCTGTAATCCGCGAAGGGGTAGAGTCCAAGGAGCATTGTGTTCCTCAAGACCTCATTTAGCCATACAAAAATTGGGTTTGGGTTTTTTACATTATTTTTGTGTCCCGGACCAACACGGGACTACATATAGCACGAGATATATAGTAGACATTCTCTATATGTGCATGTCCATTTAAGAATCCTGAATTAAGACGTGTGGAATATTAAATACAATCAAAAACATTATACGAGCTCTTCTCCAATACGAGTATCTAGGTATTCAAAACCAAAATTCAACTTATTCTGGAGCATGTAAAATTTTTATCAGAAAAAAGTATCGTTGAGTAAGTTACCATTTCACATCGCAACTTCACAGATTCCATTAAAACTGCGTGATCCGGCCGGGTATTGCCAATCACACCCGGATTCCGGATAGCGGCTCCTGATCCGGGTCTCTGCACGTAATAAGTGCATTTTGTTGATACGAAATGAGACAGACCAAAGGTTGTCATCATATCTAAGGATGAAAACGTTTTGAATCTCGTATTTTAATGTTTGTAATGATGACAATTTAAAAGAAGGACTTAGTGAGGAAATGTACGAAAGCATATTTTTTAAATACTCACTTCGGTGTTACAATTTTGACGAAATGTCAAAGTTTTTCTATGTATTCGCGCTTTACAGTTATTCTATGTTGTTATACACATTTTTATTATCACTGAAGTGAAAATTCTTTAAAACGCACACCTCTTTTTATCTTTGGTCAAAAATTTATTCAGCCGGGTCAGTATCGTTTCAAAAACATTTTTTTTTACACTTCTACAGGGAGTCAGACACTTCTACACTTCTATTTTTTTTTACACTTCTTCTACACGTCTCCTTACTAGAAGACCTTCTACTGGTCTTCTAGTAAGGAGATCTCGTAGTTTAAATTTTCACGACTATTATAAAATGTCTTTGACATTCATAAGCTTGCGCTGAGACACCTATAATTAATCTGAATAACCATTTTTGAATATTTGTTGACAATAATTTTGATTTGATTTGAATCTCCAATCCAAGTTTCCAAGGTAAGCATTAGTAACAACCTGTAAAGCACCCGTTAACAGGCCTGTCCGCGACAGGCCGGACGCCATCCCTTGATGTTGGGGTGATTGACGGCCCGTTGCGACCAGCCTGGTGGCTGGACTTCAAAGGAGCCGTTAGGGTTCTTTGTTCAATTATTTGGGACTACGTTAGGGACATGTTGGTAACGATTGAAATATTTTATTTAGGTTGTTTATACGTACCTACAATATTGTGTCGAGAATATATAAACAATCTTTATAGAGGTGAAATTTAAACAAACGTCTTGTTGGCAGTTATTCTTTTTATATTAATGATTGAACAAATGACTATCGTTCCGATGTCGTTCTATTGTGTGCCGATGTCATTCTACAGTGGAGTCCAAAAGTAGTCGGCACGGTGAAAAAAAAAACATTTTTAGCCACCCTCTCTTCGGTAAATTCTTAGTTAGGTCCTTGTAAGAGTCCCTGATCGATGAAATTCTCACAGGAATCAAAGAACATATTGAAAGGGAATTTTAAGAAAATTACTTTTCTAGAATATGAAAATTGAATTGAATGAAAATTTTGTTCGTCCGGGACACAAAAAAATGTACCTACGGCTTTTCTTGCCTAGCATGTCGTAAAAGGTGACTAAGGGCGTATTGGGTACTGGGTCTGTGATTGTGTAGGCGATGAGCAAGCCACTTGTTACTACTCTTTGAAGATTTTTCATGTGACCAAACCCAATTTTTGTGGCTAAATGAGGTCTTGAGGAACATAGTTCTCCTTGGACTCTGCTTACTCCTTCGGGGATTACAGGCGTGATTTTATGTATGTATGAAAATGATGCGCTGATACAAAAATAATACGCTTTGCTTTTCCCAGCAATCCTTAACCTTCAAAGACGGCTCCACAAAATCCACGTCCTCATCCATGCGTCCCTCTTCATTACCCGTGACAGAATGACGGACACTCCTTTGTACACTAGATCATTACCTTTAGGGGGAGGGGGGAGATAATTGGGTATTAACAGATAGAATCTGTCACTCGACTCCGGTTACGTGGTTAGAAATGGATTCAATTAATTTTTGCGATTCTTGTGTAGGGACTGGCGAGTAATTAAACTGTCTGTCAAATTCGTTGGCGCCATTTTTGAGTTTAACAGGTGGTGGTTAATCGGGGTGGTGACAGCACCACTCTGGGTGATCGCAGTGGTCTGATTACAGTTTTGACAGTCACATTAAATGATTTCTACGACTGCATTTAGTTGCGTGGGAGCGAGTGTGGCTGTTAAATCTAGCGGTCCTGTGTTCATGTCTTGGTAAGATACAAATATTCCTAACATTAGTGTTTTAGGACCTTTTTTAGTAAAGTTTAAGCGACAGAGCTATGTTTCGAATATCGAAACTTCGAATGCTAATAGTAGTCGGAACCAACCGTAAGTAATTCGTAATTACTTTTTCTAAACCACACAATCCACAACAGAACAAATTACTAAATCTACTGGACATTTGCAAATTAAATCCTATCTTCGTAGCTCCTCGGTCACCCACTCTAGCCGGTGAGGGGCAGCACTGGGCCGCCGCCCGCCGGCGCGGAACGCTCGCGTCCCGGCGGAGGGCATTAAAACTTTGGAGTGATTTCGCTCAGTCAAACGGGGGACAGACGGACAGCGCCGCCGACGAGTGAGCTGGGATGCATTTTATGACACTTATCTATTGGGTTTCAGTATTGAAAAGAGATACAAGCGAACGTGTTGTACACTGCTTGTGTAGGAACATAACAAAAATCATCACGCCTCTTTTCCCTAAGGGGTAGGCAGAGGTGTTAAACACCCACTTTCGCCAGTAATGTTTGGTCACCATGTAACAGGTGGCGAGCCTTGCCATGCACCGGGCACTTAAGTTTTATTCAAACCCAATGGTACAGGCGGTGGGATCAACCCCCTAGTCACGCGGCCCCTCGAACGAGTAGTGTCCCGTCCATCCCAACTCGGCTCCAGCTGCCGCGGTAAGAAATAAGACTTATCCAGATTGAAAATGACATCATTCGTCCTCAGCCTATAAACATTCCACTGCTGGGCACAGGCCTTCCTTATGTTAACATAAACAAAGATACGAGGAGTGACATCATTATTATTATCAAACCCGTCCACTGTTGAACAAAAGCACACGCATCTCTTACATAAATTACGTCATCGCTAGCGGTCTTCAGTCTAATTGTTATACTCACCTTCACACCTGTTCCCGAAGGGGAAGGAGGTTTAACACCAGGTCCTATAAGACAAGGGTGAGCCTGTTCATCAGCGCCAGGCAGTGTTAGGCAATCCATGTACTTATTAAAGTGTAATAAAGTTTATTGAACTCACTTGGAAAAGTTGCTCATTATAATATCTTCTTACATAACCTTTGGTAAAAAGTCACCAGCTTATATACGTTCCACTGCTGGGCACAGACGTTCCCACATGGAGAATCTCATGAGGAGCACGATTTTAGTAGGTACAGTCGACTCCAAAAATATGTAACCACTTTTGACAGTAAACGGCTCTTATTAGAAGGACATAAAGATTGTAACCTCTAAAATGTCTTTGTCTCAATTATTTATTTAATAATGATTTTAAGTCTCAATTACGCAATCATATTCTCCAAGACAGCTATTCCTCTTAGTTGAATCGAATTGATTTATTGTGTGTATCTATGGTATGGTTTATGCATATACTGACTTGTGCCTTGTGTGCTGTGTTCCTTAGGATCTATGGACTTTATAATGTTGTTATACGGTGCCTGTTTCTTATGTAATAACCTATATGATAACTGTGTTCTTATGTAAGTGGATTTATTGTAATCTTTCTATGAGAATAAATTCTTTAAACCTTAAACCTTAAAATGTGTTTTTATACTCGACTGTACAATACTTTTCCTTTTTGGAATGTCGAATGAAATTCGTCACAAATATTCTCCAGCTGAAACAAAGGCGTTGGTGGTATTAAAATCAAATGTCCCTATTTCGTAGAGCGGTCCCAAGGACGGATGTCACGGACGTCCCCCTCCGCTCTAATTTGGCAAATAGTTGGTCAGGGCGTCTATCCGTATTCTGCACTTCATTAAGCGCTATTGTTCTACGGAGGGTGATGAGCATTTTTGTAGGACTCAGTGGTGGAGTAAGCCTAGATAACTAGATGTTTAGGCTGCAGTCACAAAATTACGATTCAATTATATGTTAATGTGCAGTCAACATCAAAAGTAGACTACTATTTGACTAACTTATCGATTTAAATGTCGAAGCAAATTACATGATGTGTTTGCTCAGAGTAAACAGAACTGGAGTAGCCTTTGTCTAACATTCCCCTCTGCCAAATGCACAAGCATCGGATGCTTGCACGTTTAATAAAACTAGTTGAGCCGCCATTTTGACAGCCATAACATTGTAAACGCTGCGGCGAACAGAGCTCCCGCAAAAATGCCTGCCTGTGCTGTTTTTTGTTGTAAAAATAAATAGAAAACATCGAGTATGCTAAAAGATGGTGTCACCTCTTATTTGTAATTAAATTTTTAAGATTTCATGATTATTTACTTCATTATTTCATGTTTTAGAATTCTACGATTTCAAATTTCGAGCGCTAGTCTCGTGGGGAGTGCGGCTGTGACGTTGTCAAAACGCACACCCCACGTGACTATTTTAAGCGTGTGTGTGCGTAAAATTTAAATTTGTGTGTTGAATTATGCATGTGTGCATTTGTAAAGACGGCTGGCTTTGAGTGTAGTGGTAACCTCATCCCCCGCAAGAAATGGCAGAAAAAAATGTTTGAGAAATTGACTAATGGCTACTCCAGTTCTGTTTACTCTGAGTGTGTTTGGAAAAATGTCGTAAATGGACAATGTGATACTAAAATGATGAGCTATTTCTGATCCGGATTGTGCAAGGAAACTGTAATTTTTAGCGTTGTTTTTCTATTTTTGCGTGTGATGGAGAATTTTAGTATAAATAAAGGTTACCTTTATATCTGTCCTGAAAAAAAAATTGAAATTTTGCAAAAGCCCAAGCAATCTTAAAACCAAAAAACCTTTATGAACTGTAATTCACAAAAACTATTTCAACACGGTCCCATTTAATTCTGAACATATTTTCAAAGGAGCTTTGTGCAAACGAAACATCCAGCGGCCATTATCAATTCGACATCGCTAAGCGTCCACACGTCCAGCGGGGGCGGGGGGTGACGTCTCCATCCCGTCACCGACAGATCAATGCCGGCCCCCACCTGTACTTTTAATTCTGAGATGGGACAGCGCAGTGTCCCCCACCTTTGTCTCAAGATTGCGTTTTTCTTTTGCAGCGCTGCAATTGGCAGGCTTTTGATTTTTTTTCTAGATTGTCTAAGCTTTTGAGGTAAGTGATAATTAGGAATTTGGAATTTTTATGTGTACGATATTCTTGATTTTTACAGGTATAGTTTGACGTTTATATTGATAAACAAACAAACAGTAAACTTGGGTAATTTATTAAAATCGGCATATAATACGGTATAAAAAGTAAATTTTCAAATTGACCACTGCTTGGCACTTCCATATTATTCGAAAATATTTTATTCTTAGTGACTTTCGAGCTTTTTGGGCGATCTCTTTGTAGACCAAAGCGGATTTTCGTGGTTTTCGCGTGCGTCGGCTATCTTAGTCGACCTCATATAGACCGAATCGCGCAAAGCAACGCAAATTTTAAATTATAAAATACTATTAAAAATACTAATTTAGTATCTTCGGCGAAAAAATTAAGCAGATTTGTGTAGGTATAGATAAATTAGGGTGCTTACGAACAATTATTTATATCACATTTTTTTGGGATAATGTTTTATGGTTGTGTAAAATGATGCCTCATATTGCAGACGAAAATATAGAAAGATTATTTCTATGTAACGTAGTGTAGGGTAGGTAAAAACATAATAAGTTGTAAGAGATCGGAGAGGACAGTAGGTGTGAAGTGAACGAAGTGAAAAATATAAAATGGGTTTGTAAAAACAAAGACAAAGCCAAGTTCAAACCTTAAAAACGTTGCAAATTTCAAATTTATCATCATCATCTTAGTTTAAGTTGTTTGTGTTTAAAAGTGTATAATTCTATATTTTCCAATTTTTGCGACAAAGCTGTAAAAAACTTTCTTTAAACCTTTTTAGCACTAACAATAGTATTCAATCCCATCGGTAAATAAATGTAATTTTTTCACCCAAATTCGTTTAAAAGTTACTCGGCAAGTTATCAGTGGGACCAATCAAGTTGACGGCCCGGGCGACACTTTTATTGGGCCCAGATTTCCCAAGCGCAGCGTTCTGAAAGGCTTCCACCAGAAGTTTGACGTGGGCGTTTTGGCCATCTTAAATTTCACACTAAGTAGTTTCCACAACTGATACCTAAAAACCATTTGGGTATCAATCAGAAACTTTGAAAAGGATCCTATTGTCCGGAGAATAGACAGGAACAGGTTAAAAACAACTTTGAAGTTATACATTTACACGTAGAAGTGTTAAGTGCTTTGTGTTATACTTTTAAGTTTGCATTTTGGAAATGTGTATTCTGATTAATATTCTACAGTCGCTATAAATTGAAGGTGTTGCCAGCTAGTTATGACGCAATAATTTTACAAAATAATGTGTTAAAGATTATTGTTTGTGTTAAAAATAGTTACTACTTAAATAAACTTTCCCGTTACCCTTTTTTTTAATTGGACTATTCTGCGTATCTATATTCTGTGTACACTGTTATATAAAATAAATAAATAAATAAACACCATAATAAGTGATGTATATTATGTGAAACAACAGTACGAATTAAAAGTTTTTACTGTAACATTAAGTAACATAGATATTCACTATCCGAGAACCAGCAGTCTATCAAATTAAACTACCTGTCAAATAACTTATACACTCCGAGTGACAGACTGGCATTATGGAATTATAAATCAATCAATCAACGTACTGAGAATTTGATTTGACACCTCTGTGTTTAAGCTTCCATTTAATACATAAGTTTTAATTAAATGAACGCTAATGAGTGGTGAACCTCCCTACCCTGTATAAGCAGATACCTATCGGGGTATCCACCATGAAGTAGGAAATTGAGATCACAAAGGTCACCCATCCAAGGATAGGCCATGACAGAAGTAGCTTTGCTTTCATTAGCGGAAGCCAAAGCGTGCAAGCTACTATACCACCGTAAATATTAATATTATGTATAGCAAGTTCGATTAATATTATTAAAAATATAGTCATAAACATAGCCTTATAATTTTGAGGGTACATTTTCTATTTTTTATTTAATTTTTTTTCAAAAAAAATACAATACAATCTTTTATGCAAACGTAACAGATATTTGCTTATCAGTCAGCGACCTGTGATAGTGTCTTTGTTTTCCCGCGCGCGATCGCAGCGCGGTACGGTCGGCAGATAAGGTTTTCGCGTTTTTTCTCCCGTCGACGGAACTCAACCCTTTGACGTTATCTGACGTCACGGACGTCTTGTCTCGCGCCGGAAAATTTTACTTTGAAACGGTTCCCTATCTGTGTCCATTTTTTTATGGAATTTTAACTTTTTTCGGTGACGGTTTTTCCTTGTTTTGATACTTTGATTGTTATACAAATTGAATGACGGCTATTGAATTTTCATCGAATGAATTTTTGCAGCTTTGCTTAAATATTGCCATTTTTTTATTAGGAACTTCATAAAGAAAAAAATATTCAACAGTCAATTACCTTTTATTCATACAACGGTGCGCATTGAAAGTCGTTCTGACTCGTTTTCACAGCGATAGTAATCCCCATTCTTTAATACATCAATCCATTGCTTCTTCGACAAATGTCACGCAGCCAACGTTGCGAGACGGCAATGGAAGTCAAACCGAAGGCAAAACAACTGACAATCGAACGCACCACATTCAAACTCTGATAAGGTTTTACGTTCAAGACATGCGATAAATTTGCACAAATCGAAAAAGACGTCCAATAAATTTTGCACATCTAAATATTTTAACCAAATAATTATTATATACAGTTAAAGAAGAGATTTGCAAATGTTACCATTTTTCCAGTATTTACCTTCCGAATTTGTGGTGTACGAAATTCAAGTCTGCTTCGCCTGCTCAAATTATTCTAATCATCAGACGAGACTTACGCTCACGATGTATCAAATCATAACAAAACTGAACAGTGTGCTGGGAATGACATTATCAAGAACTGCTTAGTATCGTCGAGACACATGATCATTTTTCCTCAGCCTATATACATCCCACTGCTGGGCACAGGCCTTCCTCATGGAGAAACACATGAGGAGTGTGGGCCGTAACACCTCCACGCCACGCGGGGCAGCTGGTAAAAAGGATGCAATAGCATCCGGAAGCAACGGCTTAAAGTGCCTCCCGAAGCACGGAGAAGTTCGAGATCACAAAGATTTGGTGCCATGACCATAGCGATGGTAGCTTTGTTTTCAATATCGAAAGCCAAAGCGTACTAACTACGCCGAGCTCGTCCGATTCCAAAGATTTCCTTCGATTTCTAAGTAGCGATTACTGAAGCCCATTGTTAGTTTTTCCAACCAAACCCGCAGGATCGCGCTATGCAGACTCTTTAATACATCTGAACAGAACAGATGAATTATGTGACATTATTTGAGTTATGGACTCAAAACAAATATTGATGCAGCAACAATAAATTTCGCTGACGACCGACGCCATGCGAATTTTAATTAAGGAAAGTGATACACATAGCATCTGCTACCAAAAGATATTGATATCGTATGTCTAAAGCCAGTTCATTTTGAATGTGTGACTTAATTTATGCTTTACAAAAGGGTTATTTTATTTAATTTAAGTTTTAGGTAATTTTGTACAAACATTTTCGATATAGAACACTTTTAAATTTAGGGACAGTGGTAATTTGAAGTAACGCTTATGTTGTGTGGTAATTGATAATATGCTGTACAAAAATGATCAGCAGTATCTTCTTTACCGAATTAACCACCACCTCGGCTGATGGTCAGCGAAGATGACACTAGGTGGACGTATAGAAGAAACGGTTGTATAGAAGATATTTAAGTAACAATTTTGAATTGAGAATGACTCCAACAATTTGATATCTGTTTGTATGTAATTTGATTATGTAGTTCTTTAAAAGAAATCCATTCATCTGTCATAATATATTGGGTCCTTACCTATGAAATTGGTGTTTTTTCTCTCTCTTAGTATTTTGTCTGTAACTAATAAGATTCAGAGTATTGCTAAAAAATAATTACATCGTCTTAAAATAGACTTTATTTTAGAGCTCTTTTGATTTGTTTTGATAATTTGTTGTAAGTTTAATTGTGTTAAAATTGGACACGGAGACAACTCCTCCGAAGTGCCTCCCGAATACATCATTTTATTTGCATTCACTTAAAAACGATAAATAATTTTTATGAAGTGTGATATTACACATATTACTAAAGCTTGTCTAATGATAGATGCCAAATATTATTATCTTTGGATTTGTCGTTGTGAAGAAAACTGAAAAATTTTTAGTATGGAAAATGCTGTATTCCTCAAAATCTCCATACAAAACACCAATTTCATAGGTAAGGACCTAATATTTGTGTCTTTTACCTTATTAAAGATTCCTTGAACAATTTTCATTAGTTCTCCTCGTGCTTTGATCACCCTTTCCAATACACCTACATTTTGCATTCGTTACGCAGTCACGCTACATTATGCATCGTAATACTGGCTTAGTTTAGAACTACATAGAATTTTCATCATCAAAACAAGTAATGGAACGTTGCAACCGACAAACTCCTATTATAATGGCAAAAGTATTCGATTTATTACTCATTCGAGCGTTCGGCTCAATTATTATAAATATGGCCGCGATATGGGTCAGGCGAATGCGCCGGGCGGTGCAGGGGGGTAGGGTAGCCGTCAATCGATTGTCAAGAGTGCAGAGGATGGGGACTAGAACTCTGAGATGTTAGCTAGAAATTCTTTTTACAGACTTTTTGTTCAATACTACTTTAGTAATTTTGCGAATTTTGCTGTATTGTCTTTGGACTGGACATAATGAACAAAGAGTGTCATTGTCTGTGTTCATCAGAAGATGAGAAGTTATTCTCTAAGAATAAGTGTGAATTTCCCTGAAAACCATTATTTTTGACAACAGTTTCCCATTAAGACAATCCTGAAGCGAATGAGCTGAAACGTATCGAAACGAAAAGTTTCAAATCTCGTAACTCCAAAAAATTCTATAAATACCAATCCCGGTGACATTCTTAGCGTCCGCATTAGTTTTGATGACAATAACGCGTGTTTTATGGTCGCCTGTGTTGTGTGGGTGCTTCTGTTTACGACACCGGCCGATACGGCGCGGGATGGATGTGGCAACTGGCCGTGACTGGCGCCTTCTGAGGGAATCGAACTTGAACCAGCCATATCTGAAATCACCAACATTACTCTAATGCATGTTATTGCAGCTGCGTTTCTATGAAGTCTCATTGTTTTCTTATCGGTTGTCTTAATTGCATGTTAGTTTTCACATCGTCTCGAGCCTTATATGTCAATGTTTTTCTGGGATCCGCTATTTGAAATATTTCTATTATGTTATGATAATCATATTTTTGATATACGAGTATTAAGGAATAAACAAGTCATTTGGCAAAGCGTTAATAGCAGTCTACTTTACAAATATGTTAATTAATTTATTTTCTGTCCAAATTTGGTGACGAAGGATCCGTATAATCGGAGGTGCGTCAGTCAGAACATTCTGAAATGATTCATATTGACATTTATTTAATTCTGATGCAAGTTTCTGAGAATTTCCGTTCGCTTAACGGTTTGTACTTCCCCACTCTCATATTTTTGCATAGGAAATTGTGTGGGACATAAGATGTATAGACGTCTGTCTTGGAATCCGTTTGCTTTTGTTTTTACGTTACTTTACGCCAGTGCACTGCGATTCCAGGCTTTTTAATGTCAATGATAACATTGTATGTTTTCTTTTGAAGTTTCCCAACAAAGCGTGACGTCGGATATCTAGAGTAGTCCCTCGGGACTTAATTCGAGGATACATTCGATTTACGTACACTTTTTGGGGAAAAGTAATTAAAACTGGACTGTATCCCTACTGAAAGTTAGTTTGAAAAATTAAGCATAGTAGAGATTTTTTACATTTAGAGTGAGTTGTCAAGAAAGTTTATACGGATAACACTTGACGCATGATTGACTCGGGTGATCTTGTCCAATCAGTTTCCTCGACAAAGCATATTACCATCATATACCATCTCCAAAGTTCCTACATCGACACAGCTAATCCATGCCTTGAGCGACACGCATCAGGAACTATTCTCGAACAGTTCCACCAACTATAAATATAGTTTATAGCTCTATCAATCGCCTGTACAACAGCTGGCCCACTCGTTAAGACGACGATGATTGATCTCGCGACGTCGCACGACATCGAGATAAATCGCGACGAATATTTCTAGAACGGGGGATTAAATAAATTTATTCTTTCTATTATTGTTCCGTTGAATTTGTGTAATGGCTTGTGAATTTGTGTAAAGCTCACTAGATTCTATTTCTGTTTGGGAATCATTTTGATTTTTGTTTTCGTCGATATTTGAGTTTTTGTCAGCTTTGCCAACAAAACTTGTTAATTCGTTTAAATCACCTTCACCTAGTATCACTTTGATTTGTTGTTGAGAAAAATAACTGAGCCATCTACATAGATAGGCTAGAAGTATGATTCATTTTATAACTATTTTATGATTGTCTTAACGAAAATTGCTTATAACCAATAGAAATAATACTACAAAGGGCTCAAAATTTCAATCCCAAAAAGCCACAGGTATTCGCATAAAATCAGAAACGGAGTCAGCGCCATAAAAGCCAAGGCTTCAAAATTGTCTCGCAAAATAGTTTACATTAAAGCTTACAACCATGTAAAAAAACTTTAAATGTAACCGCGGAAGACGTGGAGCCACTGAGCTATGATATATAGCGAACAGCAGACGAAAAAAGAAGTAAGGATGACGTCTCCAGCGTGATTTATACAGTAAACACATAAATCTGACTTCTGTCTGTCAGATGTTATGGCACAGTTCACAACGGCTACAAATCAGGCTCGGGGGTTTGCAAAAATGTGAAGAGAGGTGTGAAAGATTAGGTTTTTGCAGATGTAGCGTTCACTGCAATGTTTGTGTAGAAATCTCTCGGGATAATTGATTAAATTACAAAAATGTTCAAGTTTTCAAAATCTGTTGTACTTTGCGTATAAGTTTAATTAAATATATCTTTCAGCCAACCAAACGAGGCAGGCAGATGCTAGGTAATTTTTTTCTACTATCCTAGCTGTCTGAGGGCTTTGTTTGCGTAGATTGCTCGTATTGCTTACCTTCAGGCAGTTTTTAATCACTTCACTAAACTTTTTATAGAATTATCAATAAAAACTATCTATAAAGCCAAACCCAATGACTTTTAATTAAATAGTGTATTTACCACATGTATTAAGACAGCTATCATTATCCGGGCTGATTCAGTGTCCAGTACATTATCTGTTTCTTCAATTACATCAAAAGTGACATCAGAATGTGGCATCTAAATAACTACAGTGTAACCCTTCAGTAATGAACTAGTACTTCCTTTATGCGCCATCTGTGGCCTATTTCTTTGTTTGAATTATTATGACGTGAAGTTTTATAGTTTGATGAGTGTACAAGAAACTAATTACATTTAATATTTACTTGTCTTAGTCTGGAAAGCTTTTGTAAATAGACTTTTTTATTAAATTTTTACTTAATTTACGGCATTACAAATAGTAGTAATTGAAACACAATCTTTGTTAATTCGGTTTTTGTTCCTGTTGCTCATTACTACACAATAATTTATATAGTGTACTGAAATGTTGATAATTTTCTTAGTGCCGGCGGTATTTAGACTCGTTTCTTTTCACTGTTTATTCTTCCTAGCGAATATTTTAAGTAGTTCAAATAGTTAAGGTTCAATACAATAGGCAGTTGTGAGTAAACTAGGAGCAAATAGTTTCCACAGAGGCTATCTAGTTTTTACTACTCTGTCAACTATAGACACATTGAGTTAGTCAACTATAAAGGTCGCAAATAGTAAACATTACATAATAAAAAGGTAGTTTAAATCTTAAAACAAGAAAGTTTAGCGCCACCTTACGACAGACGACCCTGATAATTACGAAAATGAACCTCTTAATGTTCAAAAACACCACATATAGAATGTTAACGTGACAAAATAAACAAATCTGGAGCGCGCTTCGCGGAAAATTCTCAAAAATCCGTCCAATCGATGCAAGCAACATTACCAGACGTACCGGGCACCATTACCATATTTTTGAGCCGCTGCTCCACTCGTAAACATCAAACAAAATGAGCACTAATTTCCCTGCTCCACAAAGAGCCCGCTCTACATAAATTTGTCATATTTGTACGCACCCCCTTGCTTCGGCTTGCCTACTTGACAGACGTTCTTCGACGATTTTGAATGTAGAATTTTGTGGAATACCTTTTAATTTTCGGGAATAAAAAGCATCTAAGATGTTGACCAGGGATATATGGTATCACGATGCAAAATTTCATTGAAATCGGTCGAGCCGTTTCGGAGATTAGCCCGTACAAACAGACAAACAGACAGAGAAACAAAAAAATATAAAATTTAAATTTTTTTTTGGTATTTTCTCTTTTTTGACCCGCATTGGGCCAGGCGTGGTGGTGTGACGGCCCATACTCCTCATGTGTTTTTTCATGAGAAAGGCCTGTGCCCAGCAGTGGGAATAGGCTCAGGACAAAATGGTAAAGGAATTTCTATAGAGCACGGCAACGTGCAATGCTCCTCTGCCTACCCCTCCGTGGATAAAGGCGTATGTATGTATGAGGATTTTGGATGTGTGTTGTCTGGACTATTTTTATTAACAGAAGAATAGAATATTGGGTCCTTACCTATGAAATTGGTGTTTTTATTCTGTCTTAGTATTTTGTCTGTAACTATTAAGATTCAGAGTATTCCTAAAAAATAATTACCTCGTCTAAAAATAGACTATATTTTATTTGCATTCACTTAAAAACAATAAATAATTTTTATGAAGTGTGATATAACACATATTACTAAAGCTTGTCTAATGATACATGCCAAATATTATTATCTCTGGATTTGTCGTTGTGAAGAAAACTGATAAAATGTTAGTATGGAAAATGCAGAATTCCCCAAAATCTCCATACAAAACACAAATTTCATAGGTAAGGACCTAATATTAATTGTTATTTCCGATTCTAATAAGATCTATGAATAATAATGACAAGACATATTTAATTAGTTTGCGTAACGGAAAATTTTGATAACGTTTTGGATCATGACGGGCATTTTTCGCTCAATTAAGATTTTTTCCTAATTTATTGAGTGTCTGTTGCATTTTTAATTGAAGATACATATTTATGAATATTTATTTTTGTTACAGGTACGATTCATCAAATTAAATTGACAGTATTAAAGTGTTAATGTAAGTAGTAAATTAGTACACAACATTATACATACCGGCAATTATATCAACAATATGGGACAAGGTGTCAATTAATGTAATTTTCATTATATTTTATGTACAGTGGAGTCAAAGACATCTTTACATTTGAATGTTCCAAAAATATCTTTACATTTTAAAGATATTTTTGGAACATTCAAATTTAAAAATACCTTTACCTACCTACCTACCTACCTACCTACCTACTGGTAACTATCTATAAGACACATAATGTCGTAATTATTTTGCCATACTTTAAATTGTACCGTCATCAGCCTATATACGTCCCACTGCTGGGACAGGCCTTCCTCATGGAGAAACACATGAGGAGTAAGGGCCGTAACACATCCACGCTGGCCCAATGCGGGTTGGTGGGTAGAAACGGTCACAAATGCGACCGGGACCAACGGCTTAACGTGCCTTCCGAAGCATGGAGGAGCTCGAGATCACAAAGTCTTGGTCACCCATCCACAGCCTGACCATGCCGAAGGTAGCTTTGTTTGCGATCGAAGCCAAAGCGCACTGACCACTACGCCAAAGAACTCCTCAAAATTGTATAGTCAGCATCAAAATAGATTACCATTTAAGTACCTTGTCGAAATAACTTATATCATGGCGAAGCAAATTACACGATGTGCCTAGAAAAATGACCTGTATGGAAAATGTGAGAGAGTACTAAAATGATGAGCTCCTCTGATGCTGACTGTACTATTTGTAGCCATCACTTGAAAACAAAAAGACGGAGC
This sequence comes from Parapoynx stratiotata, assembly GCA_910589355.1. Taxonomy (NCBI): domain Eukaryota; kingdom Metazoa; phylum Arthropoda; class Insecta; order Lepidoptera; family Crambidae; genus Parapoynx; species Parapoynx stratiotata. The sequence continues at coordinate 1,134,546 of OU342463.1, forward strand.
ATCACACAGCTGTATTCTTTTCTTATAAGAAGCCACATACAAGTGTAGTAGAATCAGCTACCGACACTACAAAATCTAAGGCCCGTATTACAGATCCGAACTCAAGCGTAGATCTCTGCTTGAGCGCAGTTAAAAAGGGATGGCGCTGTGTGTGATCAATAGCGCCATCCCTCTCTAACAGTGCTCAAGCAGAGATCTACGCTTGAGTTAAGTTCCGTAATACGGGCCTAAGACTGCAAGCTCACAACCTTTCCAATCTGACAGAGTACTAAAAACTACAGAAAAATATACGCGTGCAAGCGCTAGATCAACTCATTCATTGAAACTATGTCATAATTTATTATTACTTTATCATTACGTATGCGGACGACAGCGCGTCACGTGCGAGGCGCGGTCTACGGACTACGGACTAAAGCTATGTACGGCGTTTCTAGACTAAATCATTCACGTACGTTTCACAGCCTCCTTGCGCAGACAAAGAGTAGTCGGCAGACGTGACTCATTTTCTACCTTCGTTTCTTTGATTGGTTGAGCATTGACGTTAGCATCGAATTCTTTTTTTTGTCTGTGGTTTGTAATGTGTTTAACATTCAAATAAGCTTTAAAGCTTCATCTGTAGTTTCATCTGACAAGTACATTCGTCTTTTGAATAATATTATATTTAATTATATTATATTTCGATAAATATATCGTCATGTGTTTCTCCATGTAAGATTTTGCCCAGCAATGGGACGTTTGAGGACGAAGATTTTAAGTCCTTACTCATTAACAGAATGACGCATTTTGTTCACATATGTCATCTAGTAATTATCGTATTAATTTTTCATTATTAGAATAATTACATTAATAAATAAATAAATATCTTCCAACATTCACACCTATCAACTAGCCCAATTTTAAGCAACTAATGCTGCTTGTGTTACGGACACAAGATGACGGATAAATATATTTAATAGATAAATACATATAAATATCCTGAATACATATAAACATCCAAGACTGGAAAAGAAATGCCTGAAAATTCATCACCCAAACATTTTCCCCCACCGGGGATCGAACCCAGAACCACTCGATATGGCGACGCCTTTAGACCAGCATACAGACCACTCGACCACGGATGTCGTCAAAATACATACATATATATGTATACATCTAATAACGCCTATAATCCCCTAAGGGTTAGTCAGAGACTAGGCCATAGTCCGCGCTTCACAAAGCAGCGACTGCACTCAGCGTGGCAGGTGGTGAGCCCGTCGCCGCTATAAGCTGTTGGATGGTTGTGCAGTTCTCAGTCCATTAGTCGCCTTTTACGATACCCAAGGAAAGAGATGGGTTGGTAGTATTCTTTTAATGAGCCGCTACTACATGGCTCTGGTTAAATTAACGAAATCGACATTTATGAAATCTCATATTTGAAAACAACACATAAATAGAGTTACATATCTAGATCATACTCTTTGCGCAAAGTGCAACAGACGCAGAGCCGTAACTCAGCCGCTCCCGCGGGGGTTTTTTACCTCGCTGAGTTATGTGCCGTCCGTCTTGGGTTTTGACGAGACGACTGATTGATTGCGATCTGCCGACGCCGGCTCATTGGCTGGCTTTGTTTGTTCAGGTTGTTATATGAAAGTTAAGGCTTGAAGAAAAGCATGGGAGGAGTTTGGGAGGTAGCTTGAACGATTTGGTTCTATGCCTAGGCCAAAAGTTTTTGAGATCAAATATCAGCATAATTAACTATCGCCCTAACAAACTTCCAATCTATCTAACTTAAAATTTATTATCTACACTCATGTTATAATGTTCGAATTATGAACTCAGACTCGAACTCATAATGACATACTTTTTAACACAGATGATAAAAACGAAAATTTTAAAATGAAAACTGTAACATAATGACCATTACGCAACAGGTTGGCCTCATTATGTAACACTTATTTTTCTTAAAAACGCACAAAAATATTGCAAATGTTTCCCAGACAGCCAACAATAAATAAAATTATTTAATTTTTTTGTTTTAGTTCTTTGAATAATGTGTGTAGATAAAGTAGTGTATGTAACTGCACATAACTCGGTAATATGTGACACATAAACTAATTATATTTATCTCTTTATTGCACTTTAAAAAATACAGTTTAAAACAAAAGTATGCAAGGGAGGACTTATGTCTAGTAGAGATTTCTGTCAGTCAACCCGTCACAGGCTTTGTGACAGGGGCATAAGCTACGCAAGCTTCACGCTTTCTGTAAGTTTCCAAATCTTAAATTGTCGACCCGCGCGTAATCTAAGTTAAATAGCCCTCCCGCATGTCGCCTACATATTAATATCTAAATAATCGAAAAGCCTCTCCCAGTACATCAGTTTCATAAAACATTCAAAGCCTTCATTTGAGCCAGCACTCGATCGAACTGATCTGATCATCCAATTTCGTGTGTCACCTGCCGCTGTAATCAGAAGATCACGTTGAAGCCATTCTTAAGGTCCCCCAGTAGAAAAAGCGAATAATTTCTTTATAAATTATTACAGCAGGCGAGAATTGAACTGATATCCTTCAAAGAGGGGGGAGGGTGGGAGGCGGCACCGAGGGACGTGTAGCGTGATTTATTGGGCTATAAAGTATTATAATTAAAAGCTAGGAACGAGGGGGTGAAACTATATGAGGGCAGGAACTATGGGCCGTTTGGAGTCCGCAAACGCTGTAATGGTCGCCATGATCGGCCAGGTACCTTTGTTTGTGGTTGGGTAACTACAAAATATTAATTTGTGTTCGCTTTTTTGGCTCGGATTTCATTTGTAACTTCTGGAACATTCGTAATTCTATTCTGTCCATATATTTATACAATGAAATGAACGACCTCCGTGGTCGAGTGGTCTGGCGCCGGCCTCAAGGCATCGCCATCTCGAGAGGTCCTGGGTTCGATCCCCAGTGGAGGCAAGTGTTTGGGTGATGAATTTTCAGACATTTGCTCTCTAGTATTGGATGTTTATATATATTTATATATATTCAGGATATTTATATGTATTTATCTATTAAACATATTTGTCCGTCATCTTGTATCCGTAACACAAGCAGCATTTAGTTGCTTAATATGTAACTAGTTGATAGGTGTGAATGTCTGAGGTTGTTTATTTATTTATTTAATGAAATTTCATTTGAGTCTATGTCCTCAACCTATATACGTCCCACTGCTGGGCACAGGACGTCCTCATGGAGAAACACATGAGGAGGTGCCGCCGTACCATCACCATAGGCCGTAACACCACCATGCTGGCCCAATGTGGGTTAGTAGGTAAAAACAGTCACATAGCGACCGGGACCAACGGCTTAACGTGCCTTCCAAAGCACGGAGCTCGAGATCACAAAATTTTGGTCACCCATCCACGGCCTGACCATGGAGAAGGTAGCTTTGTTTTCAATCGAAAGCCAAAGCGTACTAACCACTACACCACCGAACTCCTCGTTTTGAGTCTATAAATTACAATAAATTTTCACTTTACATGTAATTTGTGTTTGAATGAATGTAATTTACCTGATTCCAATTTTCTGCAAAACTAATCCTCTTCGAGAAATTATTCATCTGTCTATGGTTAACCCAGAATATGTCGCCAGTACGTGTTTTATTAAATTAAATTTGGCAAATCAAACAATCGGAGCGGTCCATCTCGAGATATAAACTTCGTGCAGCGCCCCCTTTAATTAAAACTACGTAACTGTCCGACAGCTGGGTCACTTACCTCCACTCACCAACTGACATCAAACTTTGCCTTTACAATTCTAAGCCTAGGAAGGGTTATTTTTGCTCTGTCGGTAACCGGGTTTGTTTTTACAACTTGTGTCGGAATTAGGATATCGCCAGTGTGGACACGTTCTTTTTAATGTGATTGCAAATTTGGGTGTTGTTGATAAAGTTTGGGGTTGAATGACCATTTATATAAAAGACTCAGTCTAATAGAAAGTACGTAGTCGAATTTACTTTGTCATAATTTGAGAAACTGTGTATTTGTGCATACATTTTTGCGTTGTGTAAAAAGGAAAACACTTCCCGAATATTTTTAAAGGGTCTCTCATTGTGCTATAAGTTGGTTGGCGCATTACATGTAAATGCAGTGAATAGAGACTGCACTCCTGCTATAAAGTTCCAAGAAGACGCTGTCCCCACTATTTAGCGCAGTCCAGGGCCGGCGTCGCCCCGTCTGACAAACGCTCTGTTTATTAAAGTCAAAACATAATACGGGCCTGGCGTAAATCATGCGCCGCGGCATTGTGCCTTGAACCCCACCCAACCCCCCACACGTCCACTAATTTTCAGAAATGGCCACTGAAGTTCAAACCGTCTAGAGAATCTGCATGTGATGTGCTCTCCGTGTTTTTTCTTTGTTTCTGCGCAGACTTTCGGGGTTATTTGTGGAACCTTTGTTTTAACTAAATTTCGGGGTGGTAATGATGTCGACAAGAGTAATGCCTGCTACCGATTTTATTGGATTTCTCTGATTCAATTCAATTTTCATCTGGGAATTTTGCTAATCCACTTTTTCGATTAATCATCTCAATTTGCAAAAACTTTATTCGTTTTGTTTTTTATTCTGTCAGTTCTAAAAGTTTTATTACCGGTTAGAGTTGAAAGTGACATTCCACAGTTAACACTACGAGCTAGTTGATTATCATGATTTTATTCAACACTTTGTAGGAAACCGTCTTCAATAGCTTGAAGAATGGCACAAGGACTTTTGTTTCTTTGAAATGTTACTCACTGCTAGTCAAAACGGAATGAGGTTATACTGTTAGAATGCCATAAATTATGTACAAAACGGGAAATGTTACAACGCTAATAGGAATACGGCTTTATAGGAGTCGTCCGAGCAATATTAAGTTGAACAATATGACTTGACAGGTTACAATGAATTATTTTGATTTGAGAGAACAGGTTCCAAATTTTAGATATTTTGATAGTGTTATTCTATCGAGATTGAAGCTCTAAGCTCTTGACACGTAGTCTGTTTATACGTATTTTTATCTTCATTGGCAATGACATCAATAACAAAGTGTCATTTACACACACAATAGTTTCTCAAACTGTAATGACCGTAAATGATAAAATCGACCCCCGAATATTACGCAGCAGTTATATGCAATTCCAGAGATTAACAGTCCCAAATATAAGCGATAATGCATATTCAGCGACTCATTAATTCAAAGATTTGTGACAGTCTCTAGCCGGGACGAAATTAAATTCTGTCACAAAACGGCACAACAAATCATATTTATTTAGACCTAAAAATACCTCGGGTGGCCATTATAACGAACAAACGCGGACTGCCCTCCGCTCTGGAGATTAGGCAAGGAGAGACATTAAAGAGAAATTATTTATTTAGGACCACTGGCTAGATTACATTACTCCATATACATAAATAACGAAAACAATAAGAGCTATTCTAATAAATTATCTTTTTATTGCCGGATTGTGAAAATTTTAGACACTTATCCGGGCGGAGGGGGGAGGGTTTTTGTCCCAATTATTTATGGCGGTTGAGACGGGGGATTTCGGATTCGTCGGCGCGTCTGTGTCTCGTTTCTTTGGACTTTTTTCTAATTAAAAGTTTCGTGTGGGTTAATTGATGGCTGCGATTGTGCCGGAAGTCTTTCGACGGCTGTTGAATACTGTTTATTCAGATTATCTATTCTGCTCTCGGAATAGATATCGATTCTGTCGTGTGGGTTGTCCTAGTGTCGTATGTCGCAGTGCTTAAAAATACATTGTTTATTCACTTTCCAATACAAGCAGACGCCAAACCTGATAGGATCGATTGTCATTAACCTATATAAATTTTGACATGATTCCAAAAGTATCAGTCTCGCATTGCAGCTCCTGCATAAAAGGAATGCCTGCCTTATTTGTAGTATGATAAAAACATTTCTCAAGCAACACTGCTCTTAATAGAAACTTTCCGGCAGCAGAAACATCTGATCTGAACTTTTTCAGAAAGCTTATCTGCGATAAACCTCTTGCTGTTATTTCTTAAAAACAAATTATCATCAATCAGGCAATTGTAAAAACAAAGTTAAGAACTCATAAGTACCCCTTAAACAAAAAAACCATAACTTCAAACCCAAGATTGTTTCCGCAAATAATGCAAAGGTACAAACAGCGAAATCAACATGAATATGAAACTCGAGTCGCGCTAAAAAAGACAATCGAAATACATCGCTATTGTGCGTCGCCATGCGATAAACGGCGTCCCACAAATCAATCAACTAAAAACGAAAACAACAGATCGAGTTGTTCTTCAAACCAATACAGCACCATTGCTCGCAATGAATAATCTAATAAATAATCTTTTCAAGCGTAATTTATAAGGCAGCGTTACCGGACGGAAGCTCGTGCGAGCGAGACGTGTGATAAGGTTGGAATATGTTAGAGAGGGACGAGTGGAATGTCGTCCGTCATAAATAACATCAAGCAAAAACAATGGACAATAGATTGTGGTGCTGAGATACGTCTTCTTTAGGGCGTCCCGCGGCTGTGGGGGTCGTTTAAGTGACGACGCGTGCGCAACGGTTGACATTGACATTGGGGGTATTGCCAGGTAAAAGTAGAAAGTACATTATTTTGTTTTGTTTTCAATTCATTCATTTCACTTACTTTTTTAGACATCAGTTGACTAAAATGTCGACTTTCAATATGTTATCCACAGACTTAGATAATCCATACTTATATTCATTGCTATGCAACCACTGTTTTTTCTTTCATTATTATTAATGATTAAATCCCGAAGTATTTAGCAAAGGCTGAGGCAAAAATGGTCTATCAAAATCGACCTTTGATGTAACATCAATTTATAAGAAGTTAACAAGATATCACTTCATTTGTAAATGAAATAGAATTAGTGGCATGTCTCTATCTTCGCTATGTCATTCATAATTGATACAGTATGTAAAACTTAATCCACGTAGCCTAGTAACAGTTTAAGCGATCATGTTATTAAATTATAACAAACCTTACACACCTTATAGGCGTACAACAAAACAACGCCAATTAGACTTATCAAAACAACATCCAAATGGTCAACAAGTCTTGCGCCCACGCACGCATCCTCAATTATAGGTGGCGCTGCGATCGCTCGCGGCGCTAATTGACTTTTCATGTTCCAAATTCGAATTTAAATGCGCGGAAGCACCGTGTGCGGCCGCCATGTTGACTTAATGATCCACTGCAGTGGCTGTCAAAGATTTGTTAACTAGCCCCAATAAGAAACAGTTGAGGCCTTAATTGAAAGGTACCGCCTTGTAAGTGTGATACGAATACAATTATGTAGTGATATATTTTAATCAAGTACATAAAAGCTTGCGCTGGAATCGAATCTCAGTGTGACATAGTTTTACATTTTTGCCATTTGAGTGTAGTATTTTGAATTAGATGTATTTTTAAGTAAATAATATATTTATTCCGTATTTACTTCAATCGTATTTTCAATACTTTACAGCAGTCTTTGTCAATAATAATTATATTAGGTGGTTTCACAAGAGTGTTTATTATTTTCTATTGCCTTCATTATTATTATATTTTTCTATGGCAAATTGTTAATTGATAAGTGTCTCAATTTTTTTCTCAATTTTCAAATATATTTAACAATTTGGTAGCAGAGAAATCATTTGAGTTGCTGCCCGATTAGTTATTTTCCCGAAAAATTAGATATATCTGCTGCCCATTTAGTTATTTTGGCTGAGCAATTGTATTTTTTGCTGACCAAAATTGGAATATTTTACTAACCGTTTAAATAACACCCATTTTCAAAAGCTGCAGACAGATGCTATAATAATAATAATAATTTATTTATTTCCAAAAAACTTAAATCTAATTTTACAATTTTCATGCGGCCATTGCACTAAGCTATGCTTGTATTGCAGCGGCCAAGTGCTTTTACAATGGTTACTACATTTTTTGGACGCGCGGTGTTACAAATTTGTGGTTTTATGAGAGAATAAATTATTGTAAATACAAACATGAACTATGTTATTTTTAGTTATTATTATTGAAATGTAATGAAATAAAATTAGTGAAATAAAATATAAACTGAGATTGTTCCTTAAAAAAGAATTTATACAATTGTTAAATATAAATTAATAGGAACTGCGTTTGTAAGATTAAAATGTGAGTGATAAGTGTGCGTGATGTAATGTGATTAGTGTAAGTGTTGTGTGCGTTTGTGTGGTGTAAGTGTATGTGTGTGTGTGTGTGTGTATTGTGTTGAATGAAATGGACGTTATATTGAGTTTTGAATGAAAATCTTAATCTTATGATAGTAAAATTTCAGTTTCATCGTAATCTTGTGACATTAAGAAAGATTCTATCGTTGATTTGGCTTTGTATGAAGGTATTTTCTTTAGGTCTAATTTGTGGCATAAGGTGTTTAAGGAGACTGTGATAATTAGGTGAGTTTATCGTACTTTTGTGTATTGTTGTCACTACTCTCAGTATAAATAACTGTCTTACTCTCAGCACCTTGCTGTCCCTGTACAAAAGGTCGGTACTATACCTGATGGGTCTTCTCCACATGACTTTAAGGATAGAGCGCTGGGATCTTTCGATCTCGATAAGAAAGGATTTAGCTGCCCCGCCCCACACTCTAATACAGTACAGAAGTAGAGATTGACAAAAAGCCTTGTATACTAACATCAGAGTGTCCTTGGGAGCGGCACTTCTAAGATGCTGGATGAAATCGTCATGTATATATAAGCTCTACTTGATTATTAAGTTTCATTTTTATGTTGTATGTTGTTTAATTTTTAGACGCGTCATAAGTGTAACTACTTGTTATCTAAATGATTAAATAAAGAATTTGAATTTAGAATTTTCACTAAATGAAACAAATAGTTCTTATTGCAGAGCAGTGCTGTTTTTAATTCTATTCTATTTCGGCTTTATTTTCCACACTTCATTTCCGATGGAATGTTACTTATTTAAATGGGATAGGATATTTTATCACATCACGAACATCGTAAATCTATCCCAGATTAAGTGATAGTTCTATAAATGGGGACAGGATAAGTATAGTTGGGAATCACTGTCTTGTCGGTGTTTTTAATTGATAACTTAAGTGTACGTACACGTCTAGATTGAAGGATGGAGGTGTCAATCACTAATAGTGTTTCCGTCTGTTGTGTCGCTAACGAATCATTAGTAATTAATATCGTCACGACTTGGATATATTTGAGTGTTGTTTTTAATGTAAATATTAAAATGAAATTTAATTATAGCTACGGTAATTTATTTCGTCGGAAATTATTGAGTCGATAAAACTTATACATGTCGATGCTTAATTTGATGAGTAAAGCTTAAGATTATCAATTTAAGGAGTTCCAGCATCTTTACTTTAGGAATCGTTTCTTCTTGAGTAAGTCTAGAGTCTTCCTGTTATACCATGTACCATGGCAGACTGGAATTACTTTAGCTTAGCGCTTTCTAAGTTAAAGGAAACTGTTCAGGTGGGATTTTTAGGTGGAAAACAATTTCACTTCACTTACCTTACCCTTTTGAAGTGATTTAGTGATGATAATATGTGTCACTTGATTAAACAGATAAAAATATCGTCACTGACGTCATTGTTGAGGAATGACAGATTTATAGACGATCCGAATTTGTCAAAATTCAAAAAAGATACATCGAAATTTTTGACTGTAAAATTAATAAGCCCCTTAAAACGGAATTCCACTGTTCCGTATGTTTTTATATCGTTAGAAAGTATTTTTAACACAAACAAAAATATCACAAAATACCTCAACTCCCTTGGGAAAGACGGCATCATTTAGAAAGCTCCCAAGAATATTCTCATCATAATAATAACCATCTGAATAGATTTCTTTTAGTTTTTTATTAGTTTATCATCATTTGACGAGCTCAACAGTCTACACCGTGTATCTATTTCAAGCGATTTATCAGTTCTGGTTCGAGCCCCGGTCGGATTTTTGCAAGCTGTCAAATTTCGTCAATCATATGTGCACTCTCTTTGTAATGTGATAACATAACATATCATCACGCCTCTTCCCCCGAAGGGGTAGGAAGAAGTGTTAAACACCCACATTTCGCAAGATATATTAGGTCCCCCAGGTGGCGAGCCTGTTGCCATGCACCGGGCACAATGTGAGGCAAGCGATATTCACCATGAACTGTACATAAGTTTTGTTCAAACTCAGTGGTACAAGCGGTGGGATTGAACCCGCGTTTCCCGCGGCCTCTCGAACGACTAGTGCCCCGTCCGTCAACTCGGCTACCGCTGCCTTTAAGGATTAATTTTGACAGTTTTATATATTCTAACTTACTTTGAGCGTTTCTGATTCATGACTCAATTTTACGCTTAGTATTACAACTATGCATTTTGTGTTGTAAATTAATTATACGGCTGATTCCATTATTATAACCGCAAAACATTTACCACATTAGCTTACATATTACATAAAATATAGGCTATAGTGAAATATTAATGAAAATACTCGATGGTCGTTTAACTTCCGACTTACTACATAAGCCAGTTAAAGATAAACTTATCTATTTTAAAATATGACTTCATTAAAGTTTGTTAATAAATTTGTTTTCTTTTCGGTCATTTCAACAGAAGAAGCCATGTTGGTAGAAAACTATTTATTAACTTGATTTAGAGCTCTCATTGACGTTTTTACGACCGAGAAAAATACAAGAGTAAATTTCTTGATATTTTTCGTTGATTATGGGGAATAAATTAATGCGTTGATTAATACAACGGTGTTTTGACAAGAAATATAGCAAAATTGTCTTTCGTTTGGGTATAGGTCCCACAGAATTGGCCATGCATATAGTTATTATGACATAGAGGTTTGCTGAAGAAAGATTTTCCGAATTTTCCTTAGTGGGTGCAACGGTGGTCCAGAGTTTGAAAGAAATAAAGAAAGAAGAAAGAAATAAACTTTATTAAGAACCATGATACACTGAATATAATAATAGATTCGACATGTTGTATACATCACGATACTTAATAGGTATCTACTCAGCATAGTCGATGCATCTGAATAATGCTCCGACGCTGGTCTTCCGTAGATGCCAAGAAAAAAAAAAGAGAAAAGAATATGTATGTACTTCAATTCTAGATAGTGCACTGCTACTCTCATCCACCATAAAAGACGATAAGTTTGTAGGACTATGATGCCATGTATATAACATAACCGAAGTTCCGAGCAAAACCTAGTAAATTATTTTAAAGATATTTTTGGACAGCCATCAAGGCGAAAATTTCATTGTTTTAATATCGAAACAAGAGCTTTAGAAGTAAAACAATTATTTTTCAATTTGATTCCCATATTGTTTTCAAAGAACTCATAAACCTGGCTGACGAATTAGGTAAGATGCGCTCGCGCACTCTGTTATACTGTGGCGGCCTTAGCGCCTGTGTTGATGGATTATTATGGCGGTAGTAAATTTTTAATGACACTGCTTTTTTTAAGAGTAGCCGGTAGTTATGTCGGTGAGGCGGTTCTTAATTTTATAAATTAATGCTTTTGTAATTAAAAGGCAAAATTTTGATGTATTGTAGAAGGAATATTGTAGAAGGAAGCTTAGCATAAGAAGTATTGTAGAAGGAAGCTTATATAATTGTAGAAACTACTTTTAACGACTAGGGCATTCAATTACTCCTTCTGTAGTCTTCTTAATCGAGTGTCTCGAAAATATTTATTAATAATAATTATTTACTATAGTCCAATTTTTCAATAATCAAAAGGGATTTGACAGTTTGAAATGTATTTAAAATAACTAGTTATTTAAAATTATCTAAAAGGTGAAAATATGCCATTAAAATCTAAGATCAAATCCGTTCTTTATTTATTCAAAGTGAAATGTTCACTTTGAAATGTCATGTAGCACTAATTATCCCAAAATTACTAAGGCTAAATGACATTTCAAATTGTCAAATCACTGTGACTTATCAAAAAATGGACTATACTTTGAGAATTTACTAGTGAAAGCATTTAGCGCCATATTCTTTAGTGAGTTTTTAATGAAATATAAGAAATGATTACTAATAAATTAATTAAGATTTGATATTTTACCCGTAGGTCAAGAGCAATATATAGTCGTAAAAAGTGATTTTATCGACTTCACTTAAGAATTAAGTAGTGACTATAAGGATATAACATTTAATTAATTTATTCTTAGACAGGGTGATATAGCGCACATTATAGGAGGATTACCTATTATTACTGACTAGCTGGTGCCCGCGAATTCGTCCGCGGCTACTATGATTTTTTAACTATCTCACAGCCTTTAATCTTCCGGAATCAAAAGTATTTAAGATGTTAACCATTGATATAACAAAATTTCAAAATTCACTATGCAAAATTTCATTGAAATCGGTCCAGCCATCTTGTAGATTAGCCCGTACAAACAGACAGAGAAACAAAAATAAAAAAACACATTTTTTTTATATTTCCCCTCTTCTTAAATCCCCGTGACTTGGTTTTTTTTCTATGTACAGACATTCGACGTCTACAGTTTTATTATATGTATAGATGATGATGATAACTTAGAATTTAAATGCGGTTTAACATTGGTATACATACATGTAAGGATGTTTCTTGTCAAATTAATTAAATACTCAAATAACCGTCTCTTAAAACAATCAAGCTACGAACCAGAACGTGGGCGCAGCCACGGACATACCCACATAACAATTATTTACGACCATAAAATCACACATGACAGTGTCATAAGAAATGAAAAATAACGCATATCTTTAATATTTACTACGCGAGTGGGCGACGACAATAAAAATAAAGCGTGACGGATCTAACATTGTGTTTATTTTTGTGTCGATTTGTTAATTTGAATCTTAGTGGCATTATTATGATCCGATGTTGTTTCGTCTAGTTTGAATTTTAAATTTCGATAAGTAATAGACTTCTTTGTAATTATTCTTAATTTTAATCCGTTTAAATATTTGATAGCCTTATTTACAGCCGGGCTCGAACGAACATGTGTTTTTAAATGTGGAACAACTAATTTACTCGAATTTAAAATTGAGAATAATTTAAGCAGAATTTTTAATCACCGCCTAAAAGATAATTCATAGTCAAGTATAGTCCACTAGGTATAGTCGAGTACAAAAACACGTATACACAATTCAGAGATGATAATCTTTATTTTCTTCTAATTAGAGTCATTTACTCTCAAAAGTGGTTACATATTTTTCGACTGTACCTATACAAAATAATCCACATAAGGGTCTTGAATATGAAGTGGGCTATACCTACTTGAAGTATCTTGGCGTGATCGAATACTGATAATAGAAGATCTACCTAAATTCAGAGAGGTAGAAAACACTATACATTTCATTGGGACCTAATAACGAACAACCGATTTCGAGTTTATCTGTGCTTCAGAAGGCCCATAAAGTCGTTGATCTCAGTTGCTATAACCAGCTTTATTCTGTATCATCTGTACCAAACCTGCAGTCATACATGTACATGCGGGTATTGAACTATTTCTTAAATAAGTAGTGTATTTTTTCCTAATCGCTGTTAATTAACTAACTCGAACCTTTTTCCTTTCATTCTTTTTTAAAAGTGTTTGCAACAGGACATTACTGTCATAACTATTTTTGGAAGCATAGAATAAAAAATACTGGAGTCGTAAAGGCATCTCAGAGAACCATAGATCAATCTGTATGTCATAAATTTTGAGAACGTAATGTTTTATTATTTTTCTTTTATAAGCTGCAACATTTACATAGAAATTTGAATATCAAATTGGGTTTGTTGACAGCATTTTTTTGGCTTATGAAGCAAGATTAGTGTTATTTTATAACTTCTGTAATAGTCTAAAAAGGTTTATAGGGTCGAAGCCTCTATCGGAACTCGAATCTAGGAACTTTTAATTTAAATAGACAAGGTTCACTGACAGATGCGTAGACTACTAATAATTTTAAAAAGCACTAGCAGCTACATACATATATGGTACGGTGAAATTTATTAAAAAAACTAAATAAATTCTTATTTATTTGAAAAAGTTGTAGGTACATTTGGGAACTCAATTTTAGACACTCAATTAGACACCCATTCAGGATATATCCATGGCAAAAATACATTGCCTTCAAAATCGAACCTCTACATGGTAATTAGAAAACTCCTTGGTAAAATAAAAAAATACCCAAAATGTCTTCATTTAATTCGCATGTCCTTATTGATTTTAGTAGAAAGCTATGACTCAGTTCTTTTAAGGCCCATAAATTAGCAGCTTCTTCATAAATTGAGCAGCCACTCCGACATGACGACTTCGTCATCGTCTCTCTGCATGGAGTATAAACGATGACAGACTCTGTCCAGAGATGCATGGATGCTATCAGGGAATCGCTCGATATATTTCTACTTTACTGTATAAATTTCAGTACAAAGAAATTTAAGAAACCGGAATTCTAACAAGATACCATTTATGGTTATAATCGGCCATACTGATCTCCGCCATACTAAGGATTTATCCTGCTTCGAATTACAGCTTACAGCACTCTGCTTCGGTGAGAAAGGTTGAAAGCTTCAAGTATACCTATGTAGGTTCTGATATAATAATAACTTTATTTATTAATGTATCTAGACTCATATGGTTAGTAACAATTTTTGCTTATCGTATGTTAGTAATATTTAACTGTAACTGTTATGGCTCAATTCCTCAAATGTTCCTGCCTTGTAGGGAGACTAGGGACGCTAATTGACAACCTCCGTTGTCGAGTGGTCTGTACGCCGGTCTCAAGGCGTCGCTATCTCGAGAGGTTCTGAGTTTGATCCCCGGTGGGGGCAAATGTTTGTGTAAACAGGCATTTGTTCTCCAGTCTTGGATGTTTATATATGTATATTATATTCTGAATATTTATATGTATGTATCTATTAAATATATTTGTCCGTCATCTGGTATTCATAACACAGGCATTAGTTGTCTAGTATGGGTCAGTTGATAGGTGTGAATGTCTGAATATATTTATTTATGCCTGGCTTATGCCTGCCTGACATCTACACGATAGTGATGATAATAAATAACTTCTTACATTCACGCCCACCATCCCACATTGGGCCAGGAGTGGTGTTACGGCCCATACTCCTCATGTATTTCTTCATGAGGAATATCTGTGCCGAGCAGCGCGCAGCGGGGCGTTTACACGCCGAGGACATTCACACCCAATTTTGAACTCTTCAACCAATGCCATTAAATTAAATAAAATTAAATCGGTGTGAAGATATCGATTAGTATCCAATATCGAGCGATACCAATATAAGTCAGATTAAAAGCGATGAATGCACCGCACAAGGTGATATAATGCAGTGCACGAAAGGTAAATAATATGCGCGTGCGCCGATCAATCCGCGCCATCACAATGTATGGCGGGTTGCGAATTGAAGCAACTTTTGAAATAATGCAGAATAACACTTTCTAGTTATTCTTCCTTATATTCGTGTTGCGGTGCCCGATTCTGCAGTTTATACGGGGTTTTAAAAGGTTCGTTATGTGTTAGGTTCTGGTATCGAGCCCCGCTTGGAACATGTTTGTGAGATGAGTAGCTGCCTACGAGCATTTGTATTGGAGTCGTGGCTGTTTTATAATGAATAAGTATATATATCTGCTACTCTAGACCCCATTACACACATAACAGTGCTAGCCGGTGCAAATTAAAAAAAAATCTTCATGATGTATTGGTGTAGTACTGATAACTTATTTTGCCCTCGGACAGATGAGTAGAGAAGTAAGGACAGATGTTTGTACGATTAACACCAATAAAAGTGTATATCTCATTAGGGACATTCATTATAGCGTTGTATATGTCGTGACGGCATATGACGACCTCAGTGGTCGAGTGGTCTGTATGCCGGTCTCAAGGCGTCGCCATCTCGAGAGGTTCTGGGTTCGATTCTCGGTGGCAAATGTTTGGGTGATGAATTTACAGGCATTTGTTCTCCAGTCTTGGATGTCTAAGTATGTTCAGGATATTTATATGTATTTATCTGTTAATTATATTTATCCGTCGTCTAGTGTCCGTATCACAAGTAGCATTAGTTGCTTAAAATGGGGCTAGTTGATAGGTGTGAATGTTTGAAGATATTTATTTATATGTCATTAGAGTCGAATTTAAATTGATGTTAAGAGTCATCTACTATACTTATTTAATAACATAATATGACATATCGTCACGCCAATTTCCCCGAAGGGAAACTGATTTGCTTATCAAAAAGGAGCGAATGCCCTTAAATCCAGCGTAAAAGCTCTTTATCTCAAAAGGTTACCAGCACAAGGGGCATGCACTCGCACGTTAAGGCCTGACCTCTCGAAGTGAACATAACTCAGTGAACATCACCTCCCAACGTTGGCAGCACGCCAGTCCTGAACCCGTTCACAGTTCACGTCGACTAGCAACGGCTAACATGTGCCTGAATTATTAAAATATTACATGTCGGCATGTAGTTGATCTTGTCACCAGGAAAGTTTGGACTTGAAAGTGGATGGGCATGTGGGGAGAGGAAGACCAAAGAAAAGATAGATGGATTGTGTGAATGATGATTTGATGAGGATGGGCGAGAGTGTTGACTTGACGAGTGATAGAGGAGAGTGGAAGAGGAAGACATGTTGCGCCGACCCCAAATAGAATTGGGAACAGGGCAGGAAGAAGAAGAAGAAGATTACATGTAGTCAGCTTCGTCATCATCAACTTAGAGATTTGGACTTATGAGGAGTAGATACGGAAAGTAATACCACCACGCTAGACCAATGTGGATTGGTGGGTAATTGGCTTTCGATCGAAAACAAAGCTACCTTCGCCATGGTGAATCGCTTCTATATTTTCTTCTTCTATATTCTTCTATATTTGAACCGTACTGATTATAATATTATATCGTATCGTCATATAAATATATTTATTTTTTTAATATGGACGAACCTAGTTCGATTATGATGATATTTGGAAAGGAATAAAGATGTTAATCTGTACGATACTAGAGGTCTACGTTTTACTATTTGATTCAGAGATCAACACAAACTATGCTGCGATTAGTATTCGAAAGAAACAAGCAAAAAATCCTTAGAAATTATAGAATAGGCATACCAAAATAAATTCCTATTCCAAATTTTTGTAACTCCAAATAGACTTTTGTTTCTCCCTGTTTCTGGCTGCGCCACGAATTCAAACTCCCATCACGTTCACACCCGTCTGTTATTGTTATGTTTGTTTGTTCGTCTTATTGAAACAGGTGCATCGTCCGGAGCAGGTTCTGTTCTCGACTGACCGGTTTTAATACTAATATTTGTGCTGACGTGCTTGAGGACCTGTCAGTTTTTGTGGGCAGAATTAGAATTAGATAGATTTATTTCGAAATGTCGATCACGTTTGGTTCTTTGTATTCTTATGGTTTGACTAACTGTTGCCCGCGACTTCATCCGCGGTTATTGGCTTTTTCACTATTCCAAGGGAACCCTTTAATTTTCCACAATACAAATTATCTAAGATGTTGACCAGGGATATAAGACATCACCATGCAAAATTTCGTTGATATCGGTCCAGCTATTAGCCCGTAGAAACAGACAGAGAAAAAAAAAATTAAACAATTTTTTTTTCGTATTTTCCTTCTTGTTACATTCCCCTGACTTGATTTTAAGCATTTATTTTCTATTTACAGACATTTCAACTCTACAGTTTTATTATATGTATAGATATAGATTAGAAGTGCGAGCGTAAAAGTTTTATATCAAAATTTTTGCCGATAAAATGCGATGGTCATTGATGGTATGTCGAGTAGACGAGAATGAATAGAGTGATGACAGAATATAATGTGAAGACTGAAAGTTTTTTTTACTATGACAGGCAAACTCTTGGCCTTCATCTTACCTGATGGTAAGTGACGATAAGACAGGTGGAAGCGAGCTTCACGTGTATTCTTCAACAACTGAGGAACTGGCTGTGTTTTCTCTATAGTACCTACAATTGTTGATAAACTAAAACATTCTAGGTAGTGTGTGTAGGGAGAGGAAGACTGAAGAAAATATTGATGTTTTGTGTGAATCATGACGGGGAAAATAGTGAAAAAATTTTTACCGTAACCTGGGAGGGAGAAAGGAGAACTATTTGTTGCTTTAAAATTTAAGCAAAACTTTGTATTTGTCCGTTAGTTTTTGTTATAAGCAATCGATTTGCAGTTAGATATTCTTGTGATATAAATAATGCGAGTCACGCTTAATTTGATCTTTAAATAACAGCCCATTTCCTTAAGCTTAATTTCATACTTAACCTTAAATAGTTGTCAACTTAAACCCATTATAGTATTTTTTTATTTCGCATCTCCAATGACCCTTGCTGATTTCCATAAAAATTACTTGGGAGAAATATTCATGCGTTATTATCGCTTTGATACACGTCCATTTAGCGTCATCTACGCCAGTCAATATCTGATATTAAAATTCAAGCCCCATATAACGACGCAATATTCGATTCCGACGCGACACCGCTGACCCCGATTATGTAGATAGCATAAGGGCACATTCACGACCCTAATGAGGCCCAATAAAATTATTACTTTATTATTAAAATAAACGGATGCCACTTCTGTCAGATTCTACTCACTACAAATTCTGCCACTTAGATATGTCAAGGTGTCAAGAATATAACGACGTATTTCCGAATTCAGGCACACGGTATTCTATTCTATTTACAAAAGAATAAAGGCCAAAGTCTCGTGTGGTAGAAAGGCGGTTGCAAATTCAAATTTCGATCGCGCCACCATCATGACTTTAAATTGTAATCGAACACTTCACGTGACGGTCGCAGCGAAATATCGCATACGGATAGTATAAATACGAACTTATCTTTCTTTTTAGTTAAGTTACTGGCAATGGCATTATACACTAGAGCCCGAAGCCACGTGTGCGACGAATAAAATTTTAGTGCTCCCGTTTTGTTCTAGGCATTTCGGGAGCGTGCGAGTGAGACAGCAGATAGGCCATTCTCGGCTGCAAGTACAATAACTTAGAATGCCAATGTACGGTGGTGGAATCGTGTTGTTTTTTTATAGGGAACCTCGTAATGTGAGTGTACTTATGTCTCCGACTGTACATTATGTTTTCGTGCATTTAAAACTGTGCGATTTTGCTTCGGAATCCGAATCAGTTTTGGAACGAATGTAGGGTTTTCAATTGTTTAATTATTACTTGTGGGAAAGTGGCTTTGGTTTACAAGCTTTTATTTAACTTGCATTGTTTATGGATGTTTGGGTTAAATCTTGCAACTCAATTTAAAACAGATATCTTTAACCGATTGACCTGAAAATTTGCATGCATGTGTAAGTGTGATGACAGTGCAATATTATTATGCCTTGGAGCTGATCTGATGATAGGTGGCCATAGGAAGACAGTAATTAAACGATACAATGCCTCGTTTGAATCGCCTCAAGAGTACTTTGACTTAAACACTAAAAAGTTAAAAACAAAATAAAAAATCTTTTTAAATAACAAGATTTAACTACTTTGTTAAACAAAAGCGACTTCTTAACTACGACTATTTAACTACTTTGTTAATACAATTAGATGGAATATTGAAGAAAATCTTTTGCAATTTATTTAACAAAGCAATAAAAGCTTGTTTTTTTTTTGTATTCAAGTATTTTACATACAATAATTATACTGTACCTACTAATATTTAAAATAATAATCCATGACTGAAGAATAAGTGATTGTTATCAGCACATAAATATCTATACTTCTGCTCCAAAAAAGGACTTGAACCCAGGGCCTCGTGATGGCGACATTAACAACCGGTGTATTTATGAGCTACTCCACACTTCTAAGGTTGTGGCTTCTTTCACGGTCTGTCTTACCATTCAGTATTTTCTCACGTTGCACCGTCTTTTCAAAAAATGTCTAACTTATTTTTTTTTTATTTGCAGGTAATCATCAGGGTGTGCAAGGGTAATAATAATATATTAGGTTCTTACCTATGTAATTGGTGTTTTGTATGGAGATTTTGGGGAATTCTGCATTTTCCATACTAAAATTTTATCAGTTTTCTTCACAACGACAAATCCAAAGATTATATTTGGCATGTATCATTAGACAAGCATTAGTAATATGTGTAATATCACACTTCATAAAAATTATTTATCGTTTTTAAGGGATCGCAAATAAAATGATAAATTCGGGAGGCACTTAAAAAGAGTTGTCTCCGTGTCCAATTTTAACACAATTAAACTTACAACAAATTATCAAAACAAATCATAAGAGGTCAAAAACATAGTCTATTTTTAGACGAGGTAATTATTTTTTAGGAATACTCTGAATCTTAATAGTTACAGACAAAATACTAAGAGAGAAAAAAAACACCAATTTCATAGGTAAGGACCCAATACTAGATCAACATCGTCACCAGCCGTGTGGTAGAAGCTCTTTAAAAGAATACTACCAACCCATTTCTTCCCTTGGGTGTCGTAAAAGGACACTAATGGACTTAGAACTTCACAACATCCAACAGCTTATAGCGGCGACGGGCTCACCACCTGTCACGCTGAGTACAGTAACTGCTTGGTGAAGCGCGGACTATGGCAATGGACTGCTTTTGCGGTGCTTTTGCGTAGTCTCTGACTGTCCCTTACGGGATAATAGTCGTGATTATATGTTTGTATGTATGTATGTATCCTCACCAGCATAAGTATCACATTTTTGGGCACATGCCTTTCTGCTACAAAGAACCACACTGTACCATGCTTCGCTTTTCATATCGAAACTAAAGCATTCTTATTCTAAATAATTATATTAATTTAAACAGATGCCTGATTAATACACAAAGACGGTTTGATACTTCCCATTTATTATTTCAAATGGTAGCGCTTCAGGCCTTTATCAGCAAGAAGCGGCCCAGCTCGCAGCCAGTTTCAGTGAAACGATACCAAGATATTTATACTATATATGTATTTATCTATTAAATATATTTGTCCGTCATCTAGTGTCATCTAGTGTGTTAAAATGGGACTAGTTGATAGATGTGAATGTCTGAGGATATTTATTTATTTATTATTTATTTATTTATACTAGACAACAGGCCGCGAACCTGGCTTCTTAGGCTGCGTCTGTCTGGTAAACGCCTTGTGGAATACCTCTATAATGAATATCGTTTGCCTCGCACTGGTGCGGTACATGGCAACAGGTTCGGCCCCTGTTACAGTGGGTCCTAAAAACAGGCGAATTGTGGGTGTTGCCCACCCCTTCGAGGGTGTACGTGATGATGTTGTGCTATGTCATAATGACTAATAATGACACCTCTTGATAAATCAACCAATCATTGAAAATATGCTGTACAGACTAAATGGTAATATAGTCGTTGCTTCTTAATATATTAATTCGCAATCATTAAAAGTTAACCGACTTCAAAAAAAGAAGGAGGTTCTCAATTCGTCTGATTCTTTTTTTTATAGCACATAATATTATTAACGTGTGTTTATTATTCGTACAAACTCACTAATTAGGTAAATCGTTATATAATTTATTACCAACCATGTTCAAAGATTAGCTTAATTTAACAATTCTATAACAGTTTACTAATGAGCTAAAGGAATGCGAACATAAATTCATAATTAATCGACAAACTATTCAAATATGAGTATATTGAAAAACACATAATGATGGCTCTTGTGTCTTTAATATATTAAATGTCAAAATAAATTTTGATTGACGTTTGCTTGTCTATCTATTCATCTAATTCATGACTGCTATAAAATTCTGTCGATATTTTTTATATATGGAATAGTACTAACCATTAAAATTAATTAGTATTAAACATAAGTTAATAAAATATTTATCTAAGCTAGTCCTATTACTAAACATAATTTATTTGCATATATTAGTAGTAAGCGATGAAAATGCACTAATCACGTAATTCGGCAATGACAGCCACTATTGACTCTCAATTTGATGTTGTCACGTCATACATGACCCGACATGAACTAAAATAAAAGTTGTAAACTCAAAATAAGTCCGTCTCTTTCTAATTGAAAAAGAAAATTCCGGCCTCAAGAAATGAAATATAAGGCTGTATTAATGGCGTCTAAGCCTTGGCACAAAAAAGCGGCTACCGACCTATCAATCAGCCGTCAGGCCCGTAAGCAAACACGCGACAGGTCAAGGGCCGCCCTCCCCCCCGGGGGCAGACTCGGACTTGATTGATTTCACATTGACGTCTACACGTATTTGGCAAGGCGGGCGGACTGAACGGTTTTGATATTTACAAGGTTTTATATTATTATTTTTCTTTGTGTATTTTTATTAAGAATTCTGCAATAGGCGAGTTGGGATAACTACTCGCGCGAACAATCGTTCATTGCCGGTCTGTATCATTGAGTTTGAATCAAACTTGACGATTGTTGATTTATGAATATCGCTCGTTTTACTCTGTGACCGGTGCAAACCAACAAGTTCAGCTAAATATACTCTTACAGAAGAAATGTGGGATTTTATACCTCTGTCTACAGTTTCGGGGATAGTGGCGTGACGATATGATTTTATGTTATTCCCGTTTAGTAACATTACAATACTCAGATATGCAACATTATGGTTGTGATTCATTTTATCATTCTCTTTATCTTTTTAAACGGGAAATAGTAATTAACCAGTTGATAATGATATTATGGTTGATATGGTGACTTATTTTTTTTTTTAATGAAGTATGTTATTGACATTGCCTGTGCGATGTCGTCAGGTAGAAAACAGATTGCAATTTCAAAAATAAAGTTGGCAATGATCAATTAAAATCATTATCATTAGTCAGGTCTCCCCGAATCGATCAGTGTCGCCGCGTCCAACCTGTTTTATGTACAATTATTTCTAGTTTTCTCTAATGTCAGTCGACTAATTGATTGACTGAGCGCTCACTGGGATGCGTTACGGTAATATTTTGCTTACTTTATTAGTTAGTTAAAAGTTTTTGTTGAAATAAATCTATATCATTTACATGATATTCAGCTAATGGTCGCGGCGTCGATCAATACTTATCTCAAACATCATAGAAACTAAACAAAATTAATATCTTCAGTATTTTTTTAAAAAGGACAACCGGGACTTATAACAACTACGGACCAAATTCTCAAAATAAATACACTCAACTTAATATTACCTTATTTTTTAAGCATATTTTATACAGGCATAACACCATAAACGCAAGAACTCACACAACACTACAAACTACAGTTTGTAATAACAAAGCCGGCTTATAAAGAGTAAGCTAGCTATTTTGTCATTTACAATATGACTCCAGTTATAAACTCATAACATTAATGTAATCCCGAGTAAGACATCAAGTACCAAGACGGTTCCGTCTGCGTATATCCCTGAAATATTAATTCTCATCATATCGCGGGTGATTGACGGCTGTCTACGCGGGATATATCCGTCACGGGCGCGGTAAACAGATCCCCCTTAAGGGGGTCACCCCCACAGCCCACCAGTATACCCCGGTGAAATATCTCAATCTTTAGCACGATTTATTGATTGATAGATTGATTCCGCGAGGCGTATTTCAATTCGAGTTTATGGTTTGTCTGAACCGGAGTTATGAGCCGATGATTCGTTTTAGCCGGAATTGGGTTCATTGCAAATTAAGGTAGTTTGATAATTTATGGTTTTTTAGAGCCACCAAAATAGCAAAAAATCACACTAGGATTTTTTAGATAGAAGCAATATAGATGTATAATTATAGACGGAAAATATTTCGGTCACCCATCCCTCAACGACTTAATCAACCGTCGTTTGACTTTCACGATCGTTCGTCATAAACAAACTGCGACACCGTGTATTCAATTTACACTTGCTGCCTTACAATCGACAACTGCTCTATTTGTCAAACATCGCTCATTTTAGTCTGGAGATATCTTTGAGCTGTCAGTAAGTGCAGTAAGGGTGATGGAGTATTGAATGCTCTTCAGCGGGATAAGGAGTCGTGTAGTTTGTGGATGGATTTTGAATCTTATTAACTTTATCGTTTCTTCTGTAAATGAAACTTCGGTTCGCCTTTCGTCATTTCAGGAAGGTTAAGTTATTAATTTTTGATTATTTTTTCTCAATAAATCTGTACATATATTATAATAAAACTGTAGAGGTCGAATGTCTGTCCATAGAAAAAAAAATGCTTAAAACCAACTCAAGTGCTTGTAAAATACCAAAAAATGTTTTATTTGTTTCTAATCTCCAAAAAAAAATGGACCGATTTAAATTAAATTTTGCATGGTGACACCTTATATCCCTGGTCAACATCTTAGAAACTTTTTATTCCGGAAAATTAAAGGGTATCCGTGGGATAGTTAAAAGACCACATAACCGCGGACGAAGTCGCGGGCAACAGCTAGTATACAATATAAGGCTATTATTTCAGCTTGTTTCCTTGCCCAATCGATGTCAAGGTAATTTGCAACCAGGGCATTTCATTTCTTGGTATAGCGACGATCCCAGAGAAGCGTGCAGATCTCAAGATGACAAAGATTTGTCTCTCATCCAACAAACAGCATCTGGGAGTAACAATCAAGCGACAATGAATGCTATGTGTGCTTTATTTTTCTTCCGTTACAAGTGCAGAAGCATTCACTGTCACTTTGACATGAAATCTACAGTTCAACACAAAAACTACCCTAGTCCTAAGGAATAAAGTTAATTTCGCCTCACACTCTACTGAACGTTCCGAGAACATCTTGAAACGTGTCATTTAGAATTGTGCGTTATTGCCTTCGGGTAAAGTTAAGTTTTGCGTGCGCTCCGTTTTGATGTAGTGCCCGTCAATTAAGTAGGAGAGGGTTCTGTGTGTATGATTGAAAGGACTGATGCAGACACGTCAAGGCGAGGGAATGTGATTTCTTTTGTTTGATTTAAATGTATCGGCTAAATATTGAAAACGGTCTTAAAGTTCTTAATTGTTTATTTCAATATGTTGCTAATGAAAAATAAGGTTAAAAAAATTCCGAAATCAATTTCGAACTTACGTCTAACACGTTAAAATTGTTAGTTTTTTGGAATTTCATGGTTTCAGGTAAGATAACGATTAACGAGCAAAATATATATAAAATGTTGATAATCAATAACTCCTATATTATGGGGGTTTGAAACAGCTGCTATCACAAACAGGAAAATTTCGAAAATTTTTACGAATACAGGTTTTGTTCAACATAACGTATACAGAGAGTACATATATAGAGAGTTGCTATGCTCCGGTTGAATAGTGTGTAGCATATCGCTTGCTTCTTGCTTCGCTTCTTTATAAACTGTACTTAGGTTTAATTCCAACTGGAGACTGATGGAGATCATGAAGATTGTTTTTTTTTTCAATCAAACCTGAACCAAGCTACTACTAATCACATGAAGAATAAAGTTTTATATCCTTTGATAAAAAATCAATCCACTTGTCAGATTGACAGCTCATCTGCCAATCAAAGTCGATTAGAATAAACTTGGCTGATTGAGCGAAAGTCGTCGCGTCTGGAAAGTTTTCAGAGAGGTGTTTTTGACAGGTCTGTGTGTTTGAATTCTATCCATAAACTTTACTTGTATATTATAATAGCAACGATCGCTGATTTGAGAAAACTCGCATAAGAGTGCAAAAGGTCGTTGGTTCAATGCCCCCCGTGGTTACTTAGGGATACAAACTGACTACCCCTTTTATGATACAGGAATGACTATGTTGTTTTTTTTTATTTAAAACTACATAAATATATTTCTAGTAGAAAGTTTTCTACAACATTTTTGTAAGAGATCGCGTTCTGAGTAATAAGTACGCCACTAAATGGCGTTCTTTTTACCCTGTCAATAGTCAAACCAGACACAATAGATATATCTTTTTTTTGCGAACTCTGGTGATCGCGCAACCCCCTTAAGGAGTTTAGTAAATAATAGCCATTTCAATATGAAGAAAACTCACTAAGGAACTTATTCGTTTTTAATAAGTATGTGAATTTTTTTTAGTATCTTTAAAAATACAAACAGCTCAATATATTACTTTAACAAATCTACGCAACTTGGAAAATATACATGGCTAAGAAAAAGACATAGGTCTTTAGTAAGTAAGAAGTAATAAGAGGAATTATGTCATTCCGTCTGTCGCCCACCTGTGTTCGTAAACAGGGGGTGAAAAAAATCGATGATCCGCAATGTCCGACCCACATCGACTGCGACCTGTCCGGTGTGATTGAGTCAACTTGCTATAGACCTGTTTTAGTGTAGAAATGACATGATTATTTTTTTTATTTTGTTTGTTTGTTTGAGTGACAGGTATGAATGCGGCCTGCGAAGTGGTGAGTCACCGTTATGTGAAGTTATGTATTTATTATCTTACCTTTGGTGACAAGTCACATTCGCAAAAGTCTTGAATACGTCACCAAACTTTGAAGTTAGGCCCTTTTAACCTTTTCACTCGATGGTTCCCCGATGTAATTGCAGCTGGTTTTTTTCTCAATACATTTTGAGCCAGTACGGTGGCACTTATATGTTTCTTCCATATAAAAAAGCCTGTACCCAGTAATGGGATTAATGTAGGTTGGTTGTGATTATCTCATTATCAATATCAAGTTCATGAAGTATTTTTTGGAAATAAATCATCACACGATCCTTTTACCTTTTGGTCTTTCATTTAATCTATTATGCATGCCTTTCATAAAAATATATGTTATGAAATATTTCAAGTCATTATTCCTTAGAATGACTCAAAGGTTTTATTAATGTCTTCATATTTTAATAACTGCGAAAAAGAATGTTAACAACTATATTCTATCAAATATATCTCATAAGTAAGCTTCATTACTGTTATATCTATTGTAACAACTAAACCCACAACAATTTAAATTAAAATTCCACATTTAAAACATCAGCGACAGCAAAATAGATTCTGTCACTTCTACAATTGTAAGGCAAGGCGAGCAAATAAAGCGGGTGGACAAAGACGTCCGTCTGCGCGCGACATCTGAGCGACGTGTGTCGCCCCCCACCGCCCCCCCTCCCGATAATGATGTTAACTCACCGTTCGAGACGCGCCCGCTCTGTTGCTTTTTAAGTCTACGTTTGTGGCATATTTTGTCGGGAGTTTTATTTGTTTTAGAACATTCATATTTTTGGTTTAATAGTTTATTTTGGATCGTTATATCAACATCTGTTTCTGAGTTTTATCAAGAGATATGCGACTTTCTAAATTTATTTTTGCACATAAAAAAATTTACATAGAACTTGCTACGACCCTGGTGACTACGACACGATCGCTTCGATCTACGCCACATTTAAAAAAATATACGTTTACCTAAACAAAATACAACTTGCAATTAAATATTAGCGTCCACTTTCCAATTCAAATTCAGAGATACGCTCCTAAACCAAAGTACAGTCGCCATGGAAATCCCGTGGCCGCAGCAAGTTCCTTCAAATAAATTTGATCAGCGCGAATCCCGCCCGGACACCACTTGTTCAGTAAATTGTCTTGCTGACCATCCCCCCGTCTGCCCCCCAAGGGGGCGGACTTATGACGGACTGAGTGATGGGACACAGTGCGAAGAGAATTGTGTGGTGAATTTAATTTTTTAAATTTTAAGTATTGTTTAAGCTTTGAGATTATGTAATTTGAACAATCGGACAATTGAACAAAGAAACATTGGGCGTTTTGGATATTGTTTTTTTTTATAAGTTCTGTTATGAAACTTATGAAGAATCACATATTTTCAATTAATTTTGTGCCATGCAATAATATAAAATGTATACTTTTTTTGGACTGAAAGGGAGACTATCTTACCTCACATTGTTGTATTCCAGTTTGAAGCTTAATACAGGCAGTGAAGATGCTGGGTACTGTTACTTAATTAACTGCCGAAAAAGGGAGGATTTCCATTCCATTGGTATCTTTTTTATGTCATAGATTATTTTATATTTTACGACAACGTGTATTATGATCCTGCAGGAGACTATTCTTAGAAGCCTCTCATGTTTCGGTGGTACGACTGTAGGTGAACATTTCCACTTACCATTGGTGTCAGTCGAGACCATCTTCATCGTCCAATTTACGACCACATGTTAAAAGTCAATGCTCGTTTACCGATATGATTAAAAAATCTTGCAAACACATCCTGTAAGTTTGAGTTCATAAAATATTAGGAACCCTTGAGAACCTTCTTAATATTTTTCACCATAAAACTTCAAGTCTATTCGATTCGAAACAGGATCAGAAATGTAAATGAATGCGTTTCATTCTCGGCCGTTATTTAGTATTCCCGTTGACCGCCTGTGGGGGGTGGCAGTGGGGGGAGGGTGAAGAAGGCTTGCTTATGACGGGAGTGACTGACATTCAGACAGGCTGAGTGATTGAGATTGGACGTAATGCGCAGAGTAATAACGTGACGTGTGCACAGAGTAAGGTTAATGAGAAGACCGACTGGAATATTGTGTGGAAAGTGATAAAAAAATATTTATGGAAATGTCGATTTTTTTTTCAATGAAATTTACTATACGTTTTGCTTCTATTTTTCTCTTAGATATTATATTATTAGCTTAGATATTGACTGCTAAGATAGTGCCTATATATAGCCAAGATATTGATAAAGTTACACTTGCACAGCACAATCCTGTTGTCATTCACTGGACAAAGTACTATAAGCAATGTGCAGAAATAGCTGTACCTGTGTAAAAAACTATTCAAAAGCCACGGATATATCTCTAATTTTAAGTGCTTTGTCACAATAACTTATTCGACATTTGGTAATTCCTTAATTGTAAAGCTTTTTTTTATAAAAAAATGGCTTTATGTACGCAAGGCGACTGAACTGGCTACTTCTATCATATGTAGTGTCGTTTTGTCATTTGCTTACTAGAATTTAGTGTTGCTAATTTGCTTTTTAAATTTTTGATTATATTACCTCGTTCCTTTGTAGTTATTCTGTTCGAATATCGTAGACTGTGTCATTTCTTCAAGCAAAATTCAAACATATTCCTTTTGCATAAGAGTTGTATTTCTCAGAAAATCGCTTTACCCTTGCGTTTATATGATGAATGAAAAAATTTTAAAGCTTTTTTATTTTAATGTAATTAATTAATGATTAGTTTCCAAGCTAATAATGGTTAACAAGAGATTTACGTTTACAGAGCTACTCATAAAATGTGTGTCGAAACTTGGGGTATTTGGGTAATCTCTAAATCGAGTAGAACGTGAGATGTGTGGGCCGTAGCACCACCAGGCTATCCCAAAGGGAATGGTCCCACCAATCACTTGCACATAGTTGCAACGCCATAACGTGCCTTCCGAGGCACGGAAGATCTCAGATTGTTTTGACCAGGGTTCAGACAGTTTTGGTCACCAATCCAAGAAATGGCCATGGCGAATGTAGCTTCGTTTGCAAGCCTATATTATAACAACCTCCTAAAGACATCCCCCGTAACTATTCTGTCCCGACCCCACACCTCACGCGATGTGACTGACACACAATCAACTCGCCGTCCACCTGTCACTTACACTCCGCAATTTTTGCACGAGATGTCCAACAGATAACTGTTGGTGCATATGCTTGGGTTATTGGCTGGGAGATATATTTTTAGATAACCCACTGATATAAGATGTTGAAAACCTATTTTTTTGACTTCTTTATACAAAATTTGATACGAGACTCATTGATTTTTTTAAAAATAAGACTTACATTTGACCGAGATTACAATCAAGAAAACCTTTTAAGTTCCGTCAATCGTAAATCTAACATTTAATTCATTCAATAAGCAGAGTAAATGAATCCTGCATTTGTAAGTTCAAGAGAAACCAGCCAAGCGTTATTTTTACTGCATCTCCAATTCATACGAAATCAATAAAAGAAAATATTCATAATAAATATCCGATCGTATTGACATTCACTTGATTTTATTACCGAAGATAGCGTACAACGCTTGTCCCAGAACATATTCCGTGCCAATATAAAGAACATTTGCCGTAATGAAAGGTATTTTATCTAAATTTACATCTATGACTTGACACGGAGTACCAGGATCACATAAGGCATTAACAGCTTGCAAATGATTCAAACCAGGCAACGTAATCTCTGCTACTGACTTCGCCTTATCTTCGAAGAAATAAAGTTGAAATTTGCAAAAATTTAAGCTTTTTTAAGTTTGCACAGCGTAGGAGTAGACACGATGATCGGTCGACAATTCGAATCGGAATATATCGTCTTGACGGAGTTGTAAACAAGTGTTAGGTGGGTGCAGGTTTGATTCCTAGAAAGTGACTATGTGTGGCGCAATAAAACTAAGATCGGATGTGTATCTGTCGTTCGATCGAAGTGATTGCGGATTCGATTCCTTGTCACGACCACCTACACGTTGAGGAAATTTTAGATTTGTTTACAAGCGACTTGAGCAGAGGTGCTTAAACTCGAAACATAAACTATATACATACCTATCATCACGCCTCTTTCCCCGGAGGGGTAGGCAGAGGTGCTAACCTCCTCTTCACCGGATATTTTAGGTCTCCATGTAACAGGTTGCCAGTTACCATGAACTGTACATAAGTTTCATTCAAACTCAGTGGTACAGGCGGTGGGATCGAACCCGCGTTTCCCGCGGCCTCTCGAACGTGTATTGCCCCGTCCGTCCGAACTCGGCTACCGCTAGCTTTCAACAAAAAGCACATACTTTGTTTCACTTTGATTAAAAAAAAACTTAAAAAAGTTATAGGTTTTATATTCTTTTGTAGAGCATGAAAATGACTGTAGTAGGTGTAGACATGTTAGAACCAATTTTTCTCCTGTTTTATATTAAACTCTTAGGCCCGGATTTCAGAATCTCAAGCTTAGTTAACTGCATGAGCACAGCTAGAAATAGATAGCGTTATTGGGGTTGAATATCGCCATTTCCTTCTAACAGTATCCAAGCTGAGATCTACAAGCAGTTCTGTAATACGAGCCATAGAGACTCTACAGGGGCGAACTCATATAAAAAGTAAAAATCTGATTTGTTCAATTATCATTATTATAATATCAATTATCATTATCATTATTAAGTAACTCTGTTTGTCTCACTTTCACGTCAAAACTAATAAACCAATTTAACCAAAGTTCGGTACACAGATAGTCAAGAGCCTGAGAAAGGACATAGGCTACCTTTTATCCCGATATTCCCATGGGAACGGGTGCCATGGGGGTGAATGTTATAAAATTTAAGTAAAAATTAAGGACAAATTTACGCCACTATGAACTTTGCTTATTAGAAGCAAAGATTTTGCTTATTAGAGTAGGAGTAAATTTTTAAATTCCACCAATTGAAACTACTGTTCCAATTTGTAAAAAAAACTTTCAGTGTTGAATAGCCTATTTATTGATGAAGGCTATAGGCTACCATCACATACCATCACACTATCTCAAAGTAACACTATCTCAAACTAACTATTGAATTTACAAAAACATATTTAATTGCTGTGTCCGCTGAATGCTTGTATATCTCCTAATTAATAATCAGATTATTTTTTTGTATGTAGCTACTGTGTATTTTATTTTTTTATTGTTTGAGTTGAGACGTATATTTACCCCTCTGGCTCCCCCCACGAGATGATGGCGTTATGATACTGTTTGTATGGATTTTAAAGTTGTGATGTTTAAGGTCAATGTATGTATCGCTATGCCATAGCAGTGCCTCTTCACATTTTATCTTGGCTTCTACGGAAGATCAGTGTTGTGTGTACATTACGTTATCACAACAATTATACTGAGTAGTAGCCATTTCTGTGGCAAATTTTTATTGTATTATGTGTACTAGATAATAAGTTAAGATGTCACAGAATAAATTCTTTTTCTTTCTTTCTTTCTATTCTACGCGGACGAAGTCGCGGGCAAAAGCTAGTTTATATATAAGTGAAAGTTATCTTATAAGACTATAATACTTTGATCACTTTTGTAAGATCTATAGACACCTGTACCTAACATCTAAACTTATACCTCAGATACACCAAAATTCCTCTATACAATTGTCCATGAACCCTCATCGCAGGGTCAACAACCCAGAGATCAATTCCGTCAATCATGATTGACATCCACAATACAGCTGTGAGTGATTGACGCCACTTCACCAGTACTATTGGGAGCCGATGTTTATTTCAATAACAATGCTGGACTGACGTTACTGATTTAATATTAATCTGCTTTTGATGGAATTTGTGTTTCGTGTGGATGTTTGGACGGTTTGCTTTCGATATGAAATGTTAAGCTACCTTCGAAATTTTTGGGATTTGGATGGGTGACCAAATTTGTGATCTTTGAGCTTTGGAAGGCACGGTAAGCCATTGGTCCCAGTTGCTATTGTTACTTCTGCAATTACCAACTCCCACCTATTCTCATGTTTTTTTTAATAATATTTAATGGCATATCCCGCATTGGGTCACCCATAGCTCCTCAGTGGTAAAAAAAAGTTTTTATTTAAACAAAAGGCTCTGTAATCGACCTATAACTTGATGGTATATAAAAATCGCAACGTATCTAAATGTTAGAGACGTAGGCGCTCGTCTGTGATGTTGTGACATGCTGAACTTCCCGATGTGGGTAGGAATTGCGCTTACGGGGCCACACTGATGAGAGGAGCGGGGATCTCGTAATTTCTAGCAAAAATATCAAATCTAATCAATATTTATTTACGAACATGGTGCAGTCAGTTGTTTCTTATAATATAATATTAGCTATTACCTATGAAATTGGTGTTATGTATGGAGATTTTGGGGAATTCTGCATTTTCCATACTAAAATTTTTTCAGTTTTCTTCACAACGAAAAATCCAATGATAATAATATTTGGCATTATCATTAGACAAGCTTTAGTAATATGTGTAATTTCACACTTCATAAAAATTATTTATCGTTTTTAAGTGAATGCAAATAAAATGATGTATTCGGGAGGCACTTAAAAAGAGTTGTGTCCGTGTCAAATTTTAACACAATTAAACTTACAACAAATTATCAAAACAAATCAAAAGAGCTCAAAAATATAGTCAAATTTTTGACTAGGTAATTATTTTTTAGGAATACTCTGAATCTTAATAGTTACAGACAAAATACTAACAGAGAAAAAAACACCAATTTCATAGGTAAGGACCCAATATTCTACCGCATGTTTCGGCGTGTAAATATTATTATGTTTATTTGTTAGTTTTACATAATTTAGTCAATATATGGTCAATAGTAATTCCTTCAATGTTAAGTCACATGAGCATTAATAATTATATAATATTAAATAAGCAAATTAAAACAAAATAAAATTAAACAAAACAAAACAAAACTTAAACATTACCCTTCTTATGAACGCTACATTATTGGTGCCATACCAAAAATACTTTTGTTTTATAGAGTACTCTTGATGGAGGGATCGCAATATAAATGAGTTGTACTTCTATATCATTTGTAGTCGTTTGACCATATTCCTCACGTGATTCTCCATGAGGAAGGCCTGTACCCAGCAGTGGGAAGTATACAGGCTGAGGACAAAATGGTTGTTAGTCTGCATTTATTATCGTCATGTAGGCAGATACGTCCATTGCTGTTGGTATTGCCAAATTTTAGTAGCTTTTAGCGATCTTCGCTAATCGGCAAGCACAAAGCGGTGGCCCTACGCAGCCATGCGCGTGATAACCCGGAGTGACGGCTCGTCTGCGCCCGCGCTGATTAGGCGCGTCGACGCATGCGCGCGGAAGGAAAGCGCGAAATATTAGATGGGCGAACGCTGGCGGCCTAGGTACTGAGGACCACACGCTTAGGAGGACCGGTTATTCGTAATCTTAATTTTTTTAAAGCACATTTTTAATTACTTCTAACCAATCATTTTTTTGTTTTAGGTAACAACAGTTTCAATAAGCATAATTCCTTCCTCATGTGTATGTAAGTAATGTTAATGATGCCTTACTCAAAATATATCTATCTAATACGTATAATTAAACTGTAGATATAAAAAATGTATGTCTGTACATAGAGAAAAAACAGGTAGACTTTCAACCACCATAATTTTTCTTATCTCGGTTGTTACGTTATTTTTTATATTGGAACGTTTTATATTGTCATCTTAAGTCAGGTGGCTAAAAGAAAATGTTATGAACAATTTGAACTTGTATAAGTACCTACATCTTCTTTAGCCTTCGTGTCTAATTGTTTATACAACATCAAATGAATATCGATTTGATTCGATTCAAACTCGATGTACCTCCCTACAAAGATCGCAACATTGTAACAATAAAATTAGTTCCAGTACTAAATCGTCCGATATAAACATATACCGAGCGACGACCCAGAGAACAATGGGTTTTAACACCGTAAACACACCGTAGATAATTGCTCGCGGTATTAATAATCGAATCATACGCAGAGGCGTTTATCTCCATCGTACGGAGCGGGAACCAAACCCGCGCCTCGAGCGCCGACGGCCTGATTGATGGCTGCATGGCCGATGCGAATCACCTTAGCGTGGTGCTGGTTGTCTAATGAAAGCGATGCTGCGGCGAGATATGTTTTGTATCGGAATAGCTAATCCTTCACCCTTTCGTACTTTTTTCTTCTTTCCATCAAAGATTTTCGATCACTCCGTTTAAAACAAGTATTTATTTTTGGGTCTCGGGTATTTTTAGCCGTAATGTACAGCAATGAATTAAAATCTATGTACTTATATGTCACGTTATTGCAACTCACTCAGTTAAAACAGTAAGCTTTGAAATAAAATACTATCTCCTTCATTCTTATATTTTTAGAAGTATGACGTAGGTATATTTTTTTTTTTAATTAAAGGAAAGATTTGAATAAATGTGAATAAACATTTAAGAAAACGAATTAAAAATGTAGCTATCCCAAATTTAATTATAGCAAAGGCTAGTATAGCTCAAAGAGAACTACAGTTCTAATTTTTATCTTTATTTCTAGTTCTTTGATATTAATCTTTAGATAATTGCTTACATTATCTGCAACCTTATAGTCTCTTGAATGTCTTATTAAACGTTATGATGGAAAGACGAGCAAATAGATACGACGAACCTAGATATATCTAGGTCTTATCTAGAATAAAAAGAACTATCTGATAAGCTATTTTAATGCTGCCATAGCTGGGAAGGGAAGACGGTACTGCTCATCAAATGAAGCTAGATCCATACAACATTTCATTACACCTCGTCATCAATGCTGGTTGGTGGGTAGAAACGGTTTCAATAGCGACCGGGACCAACGGCTTAACGTGCCTTCCGAAGCACCGAATGAATGGGGTTCGAGATCACAATGGTCACCCATCCAAGTCCTGAACCTATATGGTAGGCAGAGGTGTTAGCTAGTACTTACATTTCCCCTGATATAGTAATAGTCGGTTTATATCGCTCGCCTCGAATTGTGCCCGGTGCATGGCAACAGGCTCGCTACTTGTTTCATGGGGACTTAACATAACTGGCGAAATGTGGGTGTTACCGCCTCTGCCTACCCCTTCGGGGAATGAGGCGTAATTTTATGTTAGATAGCCGATTGCCATGCACCAGACACAAGGCAAGCAATACGCATAAAAGTTAGATCCGGCTTACGTTTAGAGTTTCAGATTGCATATTACATTCATAAATTATTTTGTGATTACAATAAGCAGCTTACTTAAGTACACTTATACTGATCTTATCTCTATATTCCTCCAAATCATTTTGTTTTGGTTTATATCGATAAAACAATCGATCAATCGAATCGGTTATAATGACGATTAGTCATCAGCGATTATCGTTCTTCGTTAATTATCGGATTACTAGTGATGGATTAGTCGGACTTGGTACATCCGTAATGTGCAAAAAGGTTACATCTTTACTAATCTGTAGGTACATAGGTAAACGAACGTAGTAAAAAAAAAGATTTCGTCGAATTGAGAACCTCTTCCTGTTTTTTCCTGTTTATTAACCATAAACGATATGGGACCGTTTCTGGTCTAGCCAATATGGCACAATCAAATTTTAAAAAAATTTGACAGATGACTGTCCTTATTCCCTTCCAATAACAGTCATTTACTGTCAAACGTGCATACACATTTTTGAAAATGACTTTATATAAAAAATAACGATCCGAAGAAAACATAGACTGAATAATTCAATTTAATGCATTTCCGATAACATATATATTGCTACACAAATAATTATATTGCAGCACAACTAGGTAAATATTTTGTTGCCCAAACCATTATTTGGCTGTCCGATTAATTATTCTGCTGACTAAATAATGATTCTGCTGCCCAAATAATTATATTGCTGACGCAATATTTGTTTCCTGCTCAAATGATTTTTCGGCTGACCTTTTTGTTGCTGACCAAATAATTAAGTGGCTGCCCAATTAATTACTTCCCAAAACAATATAACTCATTACGGGTTTGTCCGTAATCCTGCGATGAGTGATTGCAATTGGTAATAAATCAATTGCATAGGTACAAGTACTACCAGTGCAATTATCATTGAACAAAGTCCGATAAAAATAAAAAGGAACGTCTCGTTAGCCAATCAATCAAATTAATAATCAGTAATTGATTTTATCACGCCGTCTGAGGAATTTTTCCGTTCAAAGTTCAAAGCTAAAATATATTCACATTTAGATACAGCAGTTTCGTTTCGAAAAATGTTTATTCTACTATTTTACAAAATAAAACTAATGTGTAACTATATTTTTCATCTCATTGTTCTATAATAATTTTATTTATTAGAAGCCATAGAAAGGGAAAACAATCTAAAATGGAACACAAAATATTACACCAGTAACAATTTTGAAACGTATTCAAAAGTAGAACATTTTCAAAACGTCCAATCGAATTCGTCTCCATTCATTCGAAGTGCTCAATCAATCGAACGTTATTTTTGAATTTCGATTCTCGAGATGAATTCGTCAACATCCCTTTCGGACGGCGGACGGGCGGACGTCTGAGACGAGATGAATCGATAAGTCTGTCAATCGGACAAAGGGACGCATTGTTAGGGTTCACTGTGAAATGAAACAATTTAAGTATAAAACGTTTTGATGTTCTGTCCGTTTGTTTAGTAGGCAACTTGGAAAATCTATCGAAGTGTTAATTTTCGAGTCGTATAATCGCGGCTCATTTAAAGAATACCAACGTATCTCTTCCCTTGTCGTAAAAGGCGACTAATGGACTTAGAACTGCACAACCATCCAATAGCTAATTGCGGCGACGGGCTCACCACCTGTCACGCTGAATGCAGTCACTGCTTGGTGAAGGACAGTCTATGGCAATGGACTGCTTTTGCGGTGCTTTTTCCTAGTCTCTGACCAACCCTTGGGGGATAATAGTCGTGATTATATGTATGTATGTAAATTTTCAAATGGTTGTTATAACCTTGACTATAGTTTTATTTAACATTACTTAAGCAGGTAAGTTCTTGGCCTTTATATCATCTGATGGTAAGTGACGATAAGGCCGAAGGTGGAAGCGAGCTTCACCTGTAATCCTCAACAACTGAGGAGCTGGCTACCTTGCGTCTAATTGCCGGAACATTACAAAGCTTTAAAGGTTCTTATTATGGCGACTGATTCACTTAAGACGGTAGGAGATAAAAGCTCTACCACCAGCAGTCACCGAGCAGGAATACTTCTGTCAGTCGGAATTTAATCCCTGACCTCCCGGTCAACACCCAGTGTTGTGTACCACTAGACCAGGGACGTGGTTTGTCTACGTGACTTATGATTACGCCAATATTTCCTAAGGTAGGCAGTGTTACCTGTTATAATAAAGTTCCCGTGTATCAGGGGCCGAGCCTGGTTTCCATGCATCGGACACAAAGAACAGCAAGTGGTTACAGGTGGCATTTGACCCAATACTTAAATAACGAACGCCGATCTCTTTTTTCAAATTACATTCAAAGATTAAACAAACTCAGGCTTTCTATTTTCGTTTTTAAAAGTGAAAATAAAAATGTTTGGTCACCCATCCCATTCCGACCACAGCCCACGACCTTAGACTTTTGCGATAGTATGCAGTGAATGCAAATGAGTGCAGTTGCTTAACCGGGTCCCGGTTACGGGCCGCCCGGGACACCTTACCCGGCCCGGACATGTTTAGTGCACTATCCCGGCCTCTTATCTGCCGGATAAATGGCTTTCTTAAATTTCCCAAACCTTTCTTTTCTTTTAAAAGCAGTTCGGTACTCCTTAGTTATTTTCTGTTTTATTCGTAGAGTGCTTTAGTTCTTTAGTTTTTCAATTCTTGTTGTAAGGAGAAAGCAATGAAAGATTTACATAAACATTTTGTTTTTTTTGAAAATATACTAGAGTGATTCTCTTTGGAATCAGCAGGAAGAGTAATCAAGTGTCATTGAAAACAAAAGTCGGAATTTTATTTGTTTGCCAACTTTGTTTGTCAGAAAAAAAAAAATTCAATGCGTGCTCACACAATACCTACCACACTCGCACAAAATCCCACTCTCATTTAAATTGTGTTTGATTAAACATTTTTAAGATGCAATATTTTTTTTAGAGTAGATGCAATGATTTTGTGGGGTTTTGATTACGTCAACATTATATATATTCTATATACAAACATTTATTTTTTGGTTTCTCTGTTTGTTCGTCGGTTTTTGTGTTCGTCTGCTTGTACGGACTTATCTCCGAAATGGATGAACCGATTTCAATAAAAATTTAACACCTTATATGCCTGGTCAACATCTTAGATACTTTTTATTCCGGAAAATTAAAGGGTTTCCATGGGATAGTTAAAAAACCATAGTACCACGGACGAAATCTCGGGCTAGTTTTAGAATAAACTTAAATATCCATAAGTGTCATTCGAACTTTGGCACTGACGTTATTATAATTAGCCGTTATAATTTGACGTTATTATATTTAGCTGAAATAACTACCTAATAAAAAATAGGTGTAAGAATAATATAGATACGTCAAAATGCATTATCACTATGTTTAAAATTCAAATTAATTCCTCGCCGAACACAATCAATCATTGGGCGTACCCATCAATCCAAATTAATTAACGCAGGCTTGACCATCAAAAAAGTTGGAACATCAGTCAAACGTGGATTGTCCGTTTTTGATGAATAATATTATAATTATGAAGCATACGTCTTAATATCAATAAGGTAGGCACTAATGCTGAGTGTAAACATCAATCAATCAAACAACTGTATATGTGGAAAGGAGGATGTTGGATTTGTGTGGATAAGACTCGTGGCCAAGCGGACGACATTTTCGATATATCAATTAAATCAACCTGAGCAGCTCATTGGCGTAGTGGTTGGTACGCTTTGGCTTTCGATTTCGAAAATAAAGCCACCTTTACCATGGTCTGGCCTTGGATGGGTGACCAAAAGATTGTGATCTCGAACTTCTCCGTGCTTCAGAGGCACGTTAAGCAATAGCTTAATGTGCCCTCCTTCTTCAGTTCATTCAACGGGTCCTGGTCGCTATGCAACCGTTTCCACCCACCAACACGCATTGGGCCAGCGTGGTGGTGTTACGGCCCATACTCCTCATGTGTTTCTCCATGAGGAAGGCCTGTGGCTAGCAGTGGGACGTATATAGTCTGAGGACGACACTTATCAACCTTAGCTAAGACTTTGTATAGAGATTAAGTGTGTTTACAAAGACACGTGTTTAAAGACTTTAAAACAAATGCAATGAAAATTAAGTAAATACGTTTACACAGTTCTGAACATTCTACTGACCTAAAATGAAATATATCTTTGTAATTTTCACAGACAATTTTCACAGGCCAGCACACGAGAGAGCGAGATCTCTCGTCCTTTTCTGTTCCTTCAAAAGGAAAGTGTACTTATCCCTATTTGGCAATTCATTTACGATTCCTCTTGTATTGCAGTTGTCTATCACTATTCTCAAGTTGAACCGTCTACACTTTATTATGTAATAATATCCTTTTCGTTGCTGATGGAGCTTACCTTCTACATCCCAACAATATCGAGCAAAAATTAATTTAAAACATATTATTATAATTGTATTACCGGAATTCGGTACTTAGAAATTATTTTTGTGATTCCTTTATAGCCGCAAATTATTATTGTAATCATATCCACACTATCCTTTCGTCTAGCGTAGCGCAGCAAAAAACGTAGCGTTGATCTAACAATGAATCGCTGAAAGGGCGCCTGCGCGCGCGCACTCCGCCCAGTTTGTTTTGTATAACCTCTAGAAAAAAGATAACCGTAACAAAAAACCCAACCAGCCAGTGAGAATGTCATAATAAGTTATTATACTATTATGACTGCGGTTATTTTTTTTGTGTTGTTTGATGCTTTGGCCTTCACGACCAAGTCCTAAACTATAAGGAATATCGAAAAATGCTCAAAGGAGTTGCGAGCTCGATTTTTACGAAAACAAAAACTG
Source organism: Parapoynx stratiotata (assembly GCA_910589355.1). Classification (NCBI taxonomy): domain Eukaryota; kingdom Metazoa; phylum Arthropoda; class Insecta; order Lepidoptera; family Crambidae; genus Parapoynx; species Parapoynx stratiotata. The sequence continues at coordinate 1,174,911 of OU342463.1, forward strand.
CATCATTGTATTTTTGAAAAATTAATAATCCTAGCTAGAAAAAGAACCCAATGATTTTGAATTCGATACCATTCGATAGTGTTGTCAATAAGGAGCAGTGTCTGCGAAGTCATGATATATGGGAAGGAAAGAGCGAATTTTTTTTTAAATGATTTTTTTAAGCAAAGGGTAAAGGCAGCGGTAGCCGAGTTGCGACGGACGGGGCACTACTTGTTCGAGAGGCCGTGGGAATCGCGGGTTCGATCCCACCGCCTGTACCACTGAGTTTGAATAAAACTTATGTGCAGTTCATTGTGAATATCTGGTAAAATGTTATGTTTTTTTTATTTGACCTACTTACTAAACCTTAGTTCAGTAAATGTTCGAAATGATATCGATTGTTTTCAATACATAGCCGGATTCGTCGTCATAAAGATTTTATTGCATTCAACAATACTATATTACATAATCCGTTAAGAATATTTACCAATTTTCGTTTTAAGTCATCAATTGTTTGAAGTCGTCAATTGTACGTGTCTTTTGTATATTTAGTTTTTTACATACCCCAAGAAAAATATTCCAAGTGCCTCCCTCGGATTCCACTCAAAACTATCGACACAAATAACTAAAAACCCATTAATAAAAATCAAAATAACAGACGTTGTCTACTTAGGAAGAAAACAAGCTAATGAACGCACCGCTGGCATTGCAATTACCAACTTCAAGATGCAGCTTCAAAGCCCTTTATTGCGAAGTCTTTTAAGGTTAATTTAGCATGTCAGAGGTGTAAGACGGGTGTTTAAGTCAATAAAGATTAAGCGGATTCTCAGAGTCAGGTTACGGTCTTCAGGAGCGACAGAAATCCTGATGACGCATGATTGACAGCGGCTGCAGCTGTCGTGTCGGAAAAAAACGACGCGACTTTGAAGGGTTAAGCTCGCGTTTCTTATAGATATTAAATTTATTGATGGCTCGAATTTGTGCCGAAGATAAGATATTTTAATCGGTATGGATACTTTTTACAGTTGACATTGCCCTAATAAAGCGTGTCTAAAATTGGGAATATCAAGTTTTCTTGACTTTCAGTACTGAGTTGCCGTGGATTATGGTGATAGACAGATACCGTAGTATTTACTCCTTACAGTGATCATCAAACACGATGTGTTAAACGATAGAGCGGATTTTCAATATGAACTGTCAAAAATTCCTTAGATAAAACCGGAAAACTTTAAATTGATCGTGTTCAGACAAACAGATAGCGACAAATCGTTATTTTGTATCGTGTTTGGGTGTTTATGCACTTAGTTCTGACCTTCAGAAGTAGTCGCGAGCAAAAATATGTATACACATTAGATAGTCTTTACTCGCTTCTAATAAGAGTCATTAACTGTCAAAAATGTATACATATTTATACACGTGACTGTACCTGTAGAGATTTAAAAGATAGCTAAATCGTTTTTTTACAGTTTTACAGAGACTTACTTTTCATAAAAGTAAATGTGCAACATTTAGTGTCACTTTTTTGATCTGTGGTCAGGTTTATCAGTAGGTTAAAATATGGACCAATGGTGAACACGTATATGTCGTGATATGACAGCTTGTCCAATAGTCGAATCGAATTTCCAAATATAATTAAAGTTAAGCAATCATAGACAATTTACCTAGAACACGATGCTGGTATTGGGAAGATGGCGGCTGGCGGCCCCCCAAATGTATATTTCTTTGAATTTTCATCGCAAATTAAAAAATTTAATTTTTTTTTACACAAAACTCACTCTTAATGTCTTTAATTCATTTGATTGTAATTTTTAGTGGTAGTGAGTAGTGGTCTGAGTAACTTTACCATCGCCTGCGAGCACTAGAAGGGTCCATTTGACTTTTTTTTGTTGACGGCGACAAAATCCTTATTACGGATCGTATCGCTGGCTCGGCGATAGGCGTGTGTTGACTCGCTCATCTCACCGCTGAGAATACCCACTAAAAGTCCCGGATTTCAAATCCCAGTCCTACCACAGAAACGATTCGGCTCTGCCTCAGAGTAAACAGAACTGGAGTAGCCTTTGTCTAACATTCCCCTCTGCCAAATGCACAAGCATCGGATGCTTGCACGTTTAATAAAACTAGTTGAGCCGCCATTTTGACAGCCATAACATTGAAAACGTTGCGGCGAACAGAGCTCCCGCAAAAATGCCTGCCTGTGCTGTTTTTTGTTGTAAAAATAAATAGAAAACATCGAGTATGCTAAAAGATGGTGTCACCTTTTATTTGTAATTATAATTTTTAAGATTTCATGATTATTTACTTTATTATTTCATGTTTTAGAATTCTACGATTTCAAATTTCGAACGCTAGTCTCGTGGGGAGTGCGGCTGTGACGTTGTCAAAACGCACACCCCACGTGACTATTTTAAGCGTGTGTGTGCGTGAAATTTAAATTTGTGTGTCGAATTATGCATGTGTGCATTTGTAAAAACGGCTGGCTTTGAGTGTAGTGGTAACCTCACCCCCCGCAAGAAATGGCAGAAAAAAATGTTTGTGAAATTGACTAATGGCTACTCCAGTTCTGTTTACTCTGAGGGCTCTGCCGAAGCCATTCTAAGAGTCGCACCCAGGGCCTAATCGATGCCTTTAATCGATACAAGCGGCTGGACTCCGAAGGCTTTTCATGAGAAGAATCCTGCAAGACATTCATGAACTACTTTTTTAAATAGCCAATACTAGATCGGGGATGCGCCTAAGGAGGGATTCCAAAGTCCATTAGACCTAGCCACCTTCACCTTGCTGGTCCATTAGGTGCCTTAGAATAGAAGAGAATAGAATAGACTTTATTTATAAACATGAGTATGCACAAACTAAATGCAGGTCTTATAACTATTACAATTTTTTTACATGTTCCTGGCGTCACAAACAGCATGCAAATTTCAAATAACATTATTATGTATTCTAAGATTAAAATTTAATTAAAATAAAAGTCAATTAAAAGGTAATAATAATTAAGCAATTTCAAGTCGCAAAAATCATTAAAACAGATATGTCAGAGCTAGTATCATTTATCAAATTGTATAAGCCGCTTTAAAAAATATAATTCTTTAAAAATTCGAGACAACTATTCCGTGCAGTGATAACCTTTTTACGCCTTTCTCAAAATAATCCATGTTGTAGGATGCAAAGAATACCCATGCCTATGCCGGAGGGAATTCCATGTATGTACTAGATGTTCGCAAAGAATGACAAAGCAATGAAGGAATTCTTTTGCAACTTAGATTACTTAATTGTAGAAAAATTCTACGAACATCACCTACCAATCATTAGACGCAGACTTCTGATTGGCAGCTGACTTTGGCAGAGATGCGGAATTTTGTAGGGTTGTCAATCAACAATAACTTTTTTAACGTTTATTTTTGACAGCTTTTTTGGCATAAATAATGGACAATCGGTCACATATGTGTCTAATTTACAAATCAGACTGCTTTCTTGTTGATTGGTTATATAACAATGCCTTTTTAGTTTTGGTGTTTGTGTAATAACAAAGATTTTGCTAAACTCGGAGCTGGGATGGGTAGCCAAAGTTTTGTCTCTCGATGCATCGTAAAGGATAAAGCTTAGTGGGAAGTAAAGACCTAAACTAACGGCATAATGTGTCTTTAGATTTTCCAAAGTGTTGATCACCCATCCGAATACAAACTAGGGCAAAAGATGCTTTGTTTTCAAAATCGAAACACAACACCTCCTTGATCCTCGATCCTCGCAAACCATCAATACAGTCTATTCAGTCCAGGTTACGTCAGTCCGCATTCCACTTTAGAACGTAACGAGAGGTCAGTACCGTTTTATTTCGGGCGAAGTGTCGTTAGCGCTTTGGCCGCGATAGTACCGGCAATTATCGCGTCCATACATCAACGCTTGCGTGTGGTCCGCTTCCGAGAATCGACAACCCTAGACAAACATTCCTTTTTTAAAATTCAATTTTCAAAATTTTAAGAAATTATGTAATATAATTTAATTTGAATTTCGAACGTTGTCTTTTAAACTGTTCGCTTACAAATTAGAACCTATTTTGGGTAATAGCTTAAATATTCTGATTTTTATGATAAAGATGTTTTTCCCGCTAAATAATTAACACTAATATTAGCATAATGTCTCAGAACAACACTTAAGTATAATAAAATAGAAAACTGAAATGTTATACGTTGTCGTAATCGTCTCGGACCACACATATTGGCGACCAGTGGCAGTGAAAATATAATTTTAATTTTAGAGGCTTATTTTTAGGCGTATTAATAATTTTCTTCCTGGTCATAAAAATTTATATTTAAGATGCATTCTTGAAATATTCACTGTTATAAAAGATAAAATTCTGTATTAAAATAACAGAAAAAAACATGATAAAATCCATCTCCAAATATTGTCATGCCCAATCCAGGTCAATAATGTTCTTATAACCAATTATTATTTATGCACCAGCTTAATTATGTATATTAAAAATTAATGGAATTCAATAAATTATTGAATTAAAATGAAGGTTGCTTTAATTTTAATGTCGAAACTAAAGGCTTTCAAAATAACTCTGTCTATAGCATCCTTTAATGAAATTAAATAATTTACTATTTAACACTACTCCTCGAAAAAAAGGATAAGATTACATACACAATACAAAGGATATTCTTTGCAAATATAGATACAAAGAAAAAATATATCTAAAATATCACCGCTTGGAACACGTTATAAATATTAAAAGCACCACCCGATTTTTAGCTAACCCAATCCCCGAATGCGACCATTCATCAGCATTTTGACGAGATATTGTTTCGTCAATAATAAGGTCCGATCGAATTAAGCGCGCAAAGCCGCCAATCAACAAAACGATTCCGTTCCCGTATTTACGTCACATTTCTTCGATTTCGCGGCACGTCGTGGCTGTAATAACCGCTCGTGTCCGTCACAGGGTGGGGGAGTTAATGAAGTTTTCTCGGCGATTCCCACAGGTCGTCACATGCGGGCGGAGTTTGCGGCACATATTGCGTCGCCATCGTCTGATATTGCCCGACTGAAATGTTTTAATAAGCGCATCTCGGGCGGACGGTACGCCCGTCTTATTAATGTCTATTGTTCGGAGTTTTTGCGTTATTGTGTGAATCGGAGCTATATCAGCTGGGTTATAGGCCGTTCGGCTGCGGTTAATTGGGAATTTGCTTATTAAAAGCTTTTGCCTCTTCGTAATCTATACATACATATAATAGAACCGTAAAGGTCGCATGTCTGTTCATAGAAAAACTGCTGAAAATCGAGTACCAACTGACTGTACCATGGTTGTAAATAAAGATTGATTTGATTTTTGATTTGAGTCAGGTGGAGGGAAAATACCAATTTTTATTTTTTTATTTTTTGGATCTGTTGTCTGGATCTGTTTGTTTGATTCAATTAAATTTTGCATGGTGATATCTTATATACCGGGTTCTCGGGGAATAGTTAAAAAACCATAGTAACTGCGGACGAAGTCGTGGGCAACACGTCAAAGTGATTTGACATTTTGAAATGTCATTTAGCGATTAATCATTTGAAATATCTTAGGTTATTTGATATTTCAGACTGAACATTTCACCTTCAGTAATTAAAAAATAGATTTGATATTAGATTTTAACAATAATAGCATAATTAACGTTAGATAATTCAAAATCACTGACGCTAAGTGACATTTTGAACTGTCAAATCACTTTGACTAATTAGATCGCCACTATCAGGAAACGAACTATGCGCTCTCTCGTCAAGATAGGCTGATGTTACTCATTGGTTGGCAGGTTGATGAGCGTTCGAGGATACTGAATGAGCGGTGTCCTGCATAATATCTTTGTCCAGTGAGTTATCCCACCCACACGTGGTTGATGGTGCTGATATTTTAAAATTCAAACTTAATCTCCGAATTTTAGAGAATTTTCTGTTTTGAAAAATCTACCTTTTGCGACTCTATTGCTGTTTGAGAAACTATAGTCCAGGCGTAAACCATTTTTAATTGGATTTCTAGCTTCATCGGTGAAAATTGCATTAAGTATCAAAATGTAGTATTTAGTTAAGAAGTTAAGCGATGTAACGAGTGGTAGGTAGAATTAGTGACCGAACTTTTAAATATTGTTTTGTTACTTATCGTCACATATCTTTTAGTTTTTGTGTCGGTTCGTATTTTCTGTCCCCCCTTTTCCAATATCTACATAATTCCTCACGAACTCTTTACTAGCAACAGTGGGGTAATAAAAAAAACTAAAAATTCATTTGGCGCAACTTTTTTCAGAGTACCCTACATTTAGCAACTGTCGCCGCTCTATTTATTCTAAACTGCCGCGATTCAAACTCCCGCTTCGTCCAGGGCCGCACTCGCTGCAAATTGACAAAGTTTACAGAGCCTGAGTGCGGCCCCGGTTCGGGACGTTATTTTTGACGCTATTGTGGCGGGTGACGTCATTTGACGTTATCTCGCGCTGTTTTACAGATCGCCGCGCGGTAATAGCCGCTTCGGATTGTTGGCTGAACTAGCGAATGTCGGTTGTAGAAGCGTTCTGATGTTTGGCTAGTTATACATGAAATGTGAGATGTGGTCTGTACTCCGATTTCAGTATGTTGCCGTCTGAATCTGTGGGTTCAAGTTAGAGTTAGAACCCAGAGATTCAGACGGGTGGACGGACGGATTTTTGTGAGCGAGTAGCGCTGGATCGATCGCCGTGGAGATGATTTGGGGAGGTCTATGCCCAGCTGTGGGCATGGGAAGCTAACAGCTTTCAATAAAATAAAAATAGAAAGAAAATGCAAATCAACGTCAAATAATAAGCTATGTTGAATAAATTCAACAGAAAGAGTCAAGACCTATTTATTAAGAATTCAAAGACCCCAGCAGCATATAAACAAAATCTATAACAATAAAAAATAATGCAAACGCCAGTGGCCATTCACGATAAAGCTTTCGAGCACCCGTGGAGTGCATTAATGACATTTTTCACATGTTTCTTGCTCACGGGTCAAGGCGCCCCCTTTTGGGCCCCGGTGGGGTGGGGTGGGGTCGATACCAGAAGGCGCGGACGTCTCGCGTCAATCAGTTCGCATCGACGTGCCTGGAATACGAGTTACGATTCGCAGACCGTTAAGAAACGTTTTTTATGATCGCCGGGATAATGTAGCCGATTATTCGCAGACGTAATCTTGGGCCGGGACGTTTTATGTGAGTTTGTTAGGTGTAGGTAGGTTGACTTTATCTCGGATTAGTTGTCTCGTGAATTTAGAGTGTTCGATTATTTGTGTTGTTATTGGAGGTGAAAACTTCGGAATGTTCTCGAAACTTTGGAATAAATAAATAAAATAATAATATCTTCAAATAAATATCTTCAAACATTCACACCTATCAACTAGCCCCGTTTTAAGCAACTAATGCTGCTTGTGTTACGGACACTAGATGACGGATAAATATATTTAATAGATATACATATAAATATCCTGAATATATATAAACATTCAAGACTGGAGAACAAATGCTTGAAAATTCATCACCCAAACATTTGCCCCCACCGGGGATCGAACCCGGAACCTCTCGAGATGGCGACGCCTTGAGACCGGCATTCAGACCACTCGACCACGGAGGGGTCAATATTTGAGAAAAACTACCGGAAGTATTCTTAATAAGTTGCAAAATTACCCGCAACTTTGGACGTTTTCAAAATAGATTATTGACTTAAAAAACTGTGGATTCCCTGAACGTAGTATTATTGCCAAATACGAAATATAACAAATTACCTATTTTTTATTGTTATCAAACAAAAACCGCTTCATCGTTTTATTTACCTTATCCTCGTATTTAAAGTGTGTACCTATAACCTATGTGTATATTATCACTATCATATTATTTAACTGAACGTAACGAAATTATAAGTTAAAAAAAAGTTGCCGGAAGTTTTGGAAGTTTTCGGGAATACTTCCTTACAATTGGAATGTTTCCTAGACGTTTTCACCTCTAGTTGTTATTTAGTTCGTTAGTAGGTCTTTTGGGGGCTTTAGTTTGAATTGGTATTATGAGTTCATAACTTTTTGCATATTGTACGCAATCACGTTTTTTTTTCGATGGGCAGGCAGTTTACCTCTCCTCTTGCTGCGGTCCATAAACACAACATTCACTCCCTCTATTCACATTACGAACTAGATCAAAGCACGGATTTGCGTACTTTGACCTTGCCGTTTTTATAATATACTTACTCGTACTGATGCAAAATACCACCAAGCTCTTCTTAACCAGGTTCCGACTTATTCTATATCTTAAAGTTCTTTCTGGAGAAGGAAGTCTTTGCAATTACCTACCAGTGCACCTACCAACTCTGTTTTTTTGCTACGAAAATAAAGGGCAGCGGTAGCCGATTTGGGACGGACGGGACACTACTCGTTCGAGAGGCCGCAGGAATCGCGGGTTCGATCCCACCGCCTGTACCACTGAGTTTGAATAATACTTATTCAAACTCAGTGGTACATTGTGAATATCACTCAGTGGTGGTAGTTCATTGTGAATATCACTTGCCTCAAATTGTGCCCGATGCATGGCAACAGGCTCGCCACCTGTTACATGGGGACCTACCATATCTGGCGAAAAGCGTGTGTTTAACACCTCTGCCTTCCCCTTCGGGGAAAGAGGCATGATGATATGCTATGTAATTATGAACATTTTATTAAGGCAATTTAATATAAAGGGAACCCTTGCAGAGTTTCTTGCCTGTTTCTTCTCTTGACAAGGCTTCCCGGTAGTGAACAGGAAGAAAAAAATGTTGAATTTGAAAAGGTTTTAAAACGGTTAAACTCGATTATGTTCGAGAAAATGCTGTAACAGTCCTACAGTCCTGGCATTTAATACAAGTTCTGTTTAGAGTATTAGCTTATCCGCAAATCAAAATACCAAGAGGTCAGGCGTCAATAAATCTCCTCCGATAATAACATAGTGCAAATGTCACGGTGTGATTGTATTCAATATATTACTGACGACACTTCGAAAGTCGCCTGACGTCTTTTTCATGTAAAATGAATTGTGTTGATTGAAAACACGCGTTCCGTATGTTTGAGGTAAATAAAATCAACGTGTATAGACGTTTTGTGTTTTTTATTTAATTTGAGTTGCATGTTTTGAATTATTTTGTTATTATTAGTTATTAAATTAGAATTATTTTGTTATTATTATGCGATAGGGATATTGTAACCTAATGCCAGAGGAGTTCGCAAAATAAACAAAATCATCACTAAAAAACCAATAATAACTTATACTTTTAAGTGTTTCTAACATTTTAGTGATCGTTCTAAAGAGTATATCACCGGCGCGGGCGCCACTGTCCTGTTTTTATTTTATGGTGCTTTGTTTCATTCTAAGCTCAATTGATAAGATTACTGTTGCATATTTAGTAGGGTGTCCACACCTTTTTTCTGTGAGATATGATTTAAAAAAAGTTTTTTTTCGTACAAACTCGCATTAATGATACAATATGGAATTATGGTTTTAATTATTTTGTTATTATACACTGCTATTTTTATTTTTCTCGCATTATTAGCTTTATTTAAAATAATACTTATCTATATATAGTTAATAATCAACAAAATCAGCATAGGTATAATTAAATGCAATAGGCATTCTTTTGAAACGGCACTATTCGTGTGAAAGTTCACTGGTTCATTCCCGCCTGTATCAATGAGCTTATCGAACCTTCATCTTATTCCAAACAACCTTTTCACCATGCATTACAACAGAACCCTGTTACTTAGATGAACATGTGGAAGAAATGTAACACAGCCTACCCCTTTGGGGATAAAGGCAATTTTAGACAGCCATGAGTAATTAATTATGATACAGCAATGATTAGTTAAAAAAAGTCGATGTCTTAACTCAGAATGTTTGGATGCCCTACTTCGAATAGAGTGGAGGAAATCTGTCGGAGCTTAACTTTTTCCGACGTAACTTAATAAGTTAACTGGAAGTTTAAGCTCGCAAGTTATTGTTGCGTGGTGCTTGAACCGGCTATATTTTTGATGTTCTTATCGAGTAAATTGTCAGCGGTTTAAATCTGCTTATTTTATGAAGTTTAAGCTTTTAGGATTTGTGGGCGTTCGTTCGTTTAGTGTGAAAAATTAAATGTAATAATTTAATCTAAGGAGATACTCTGATCTAGTTGTCTGCTGGGGCACCATTATTCTTTTTTGGCGAAAAAAATGTGAAGAGGGCTCGCAAAAAATTGTAGGTGTGGCAAATGCAACTGTATAAATAGGTTCCACGTGTATTCTAGGTGATTGCAGCTCTTACTTTCAGGTAGCTTGCTTGTTCGCTGTGCAAATTATTTTTTTCGCTATCGCCTCTTCATATTGGTGTAGTTAATAAATAATATTGGGTCCTTACTTATGTAATTGGTGTTTTTTTTCTCTTTTAGTATTTTGTCTGTAACTATTAAGATTCAGAGTATTCCTAAAAAATAATTACCTCGTCTAAAAATAGACTATATTTTTGAGCTCTTTTGATTTGTTTTGATAATTTGTTGTGAGTTTAATTGTGTTAAAATTGGACACGGAGACAACTCTTTTTAAGTGCCTCCCGAATACATCACTTTATTTGCATTCACTTAAAAACGATAAATAATTTTTATGAAGTGTGATATAACACATATTACTAAAGCTTGTTTAATGATAGATGCCAAATATAAATAAGAAAACTGAAAAAAATTTAGTATGGAAAATGCAGAATTCCCCAAAATCTCCATACAAAACACCAATTTCATAGGTAAGGACCTAATACAAAACAATTATTTTTTTGCTTAAGTCAAAGTTTTCGTATCATTATGTTCGTAAAATCAATTGTAATCCAAACCAATGGACAAAATCCCTAACTAAGTCACTTCGTATTCCACGGTGCGGGAACTAACAAAACGACAGAACAAACTGCGCCATTTAAAAATTCGTTACGAAAAAACGAAAAATACCGAGTAAGTTGATCAGGGATCACTCGAAACCGACGTCGGAGTGAGCGGATGAATGAATGTGAGTGAATGAGTGAACGAATGAGCTCTCGTGGGCGCGGGACACCAGTTGATCGGCCATGATGCGCTCTGTCTGTCAAAGTCAGCGGGTAGGTGAGGATGGAGTAGGTTTCTCTCGAATTACGGAATATAATCGTATAGTTTTGGGACTCACATTTAAAATAAAATGAGTGATGATACCATAAAAATCAGCTTGTGTTTAGTTCAAAATTTAGTTTGTAGTAAAACCTTAGATGTTTTTAAAATAACGAAGTACAGAAGTTCAAACATTACTAGGGTGACAGAAAACAATAAGACTAGCCTTCAGGTGCCTATTTACGGTTCTTATAAAGAAAGAAATTTAATAATGACATGCTGGTCCTATGCAGGTCTGAGGGAATATACATAAGTCAGTAAATGTTTTTTTTTAATTATAATAATATTCTTGTATTAAAAACCCTCAGCCGTTTTATTTGCTATGTATTGGATAAGTTGCTGTTGTACCAGGTAATTTAATTTAATTAGATGAATATAATGATGAATTTGGTGTTTGTTTGTTCCTGTTTCATACGCAATTTACTACTTAATTTCCTAAAACTCGTTAGATAAATCTCAAATGTGTAATAAAAAAAGTGAATATGCTTATATTCCCAATAAATATATCCAAACCATTTCCTCATACATTAATAGGCTGACTACGTAATGCTTAAGAGCTGAACAAATTTTATTACATATAAATTAGGCTGGAATCCAAACACGTGTCTCGCGATATTATTTTAGTGGCTCTTTGTTAACTTTGACTGTGCGCATGTTTTATGTTACGTCAAATATGTATTTAAATTCGTAGTAGGTTGTGATGAGTAATCAACGGTCGATATAAAGTCTGAGTACTAAATTATGGATATCATCATTTACGCGTAGCGACACCTTATATTACAACAACCAATTTATAATGAATTTGGCCTTAAAAGAACATGTTGATGTGACAAATTTTGGACTGGAAAACTGACAGTAACATGTCATTCATTATTTTTATTAATAGTAATACGAAATAAACATATAACAGACAAGACAGTAAAATTGGTTACAATTTTATTAAATTTTCTGTCTCAGCATCAATTTAAAATTAATGACTCTCATTTAATTTGACATTTTTTTAAATATAAATGATTTTTAGTGGTAGTATGTTTTTTTTATTATTTTATTTTATCACCATGACATGACACCATTACGTCTGAGTCAAAAGATAAGGAGTTCAGAAACTCGATAAGAAAACCTGGAAGGTTTTGAAAGCTTTGTCGTCAATAGTCAAAACTAAGCCATTTTTAAAGGGTGTAACTCTCGGTAGATGACAAAATGTTCGTACTTTATTTTTAACTGTTTCTATCCACAAATCTATTTCGCGCCAGATTGGAGGTGATACGGCCTTAAAGCCCCTTAATCCTAATTTAAGAAGAACTTCATGTCTTGTCTTATAGTTAAACTAAAATATCACTTTAGATAATAACTGTATTGAAATTCGTTTGTGGTCCTAAAATAAATTTAAAAAAATGAGACATCGACGTTGGGAAGATTGGAGCTCAGTAGAGCGTAATTTTCAATGAAATTGATGTTTTGTATATCATTCTTACATTACATATAATTGTTAAGGCAATAAAAAACTGTTTCCATACCAAACCCAAAAATGTTTGAAGTGAAAACGCAAAATGACGGCACTCGTCGAACGTAAGACTCTCCTGTAAATAAACGTTACCGAAGCCGATTCCACACCACCAAACCGCTTGATTTATTCGGCCGGTGTCGGCGCGAAAACGTACCCATGACGTCACACTTTTTTCCCGCTTTTTGGCTTTTTATTGATGGCGGATAAAAAGTCGGCCCGCGCCGGCTAAGCGCGCGTCAGAATTTCTGAATGATTTTTCGTCCCGTAGACTCGTCCTGTTTTATTCCCATTTGTCAGCCGCGTGAAAAGGATGCATGCGCTGTTGTCTCTGTCCTTTTTTTCGGCTTTTTAGGCTTTTACGCGGATCCATTGACACGTAAAAGTGTGTTAGCGCCGCCGGTCGAGTTTATAAATCTACCGGCGTTTTCGACGGTTTTAGCGGGCTTTTAATTTTTTCTTTCGCTGTCATTTTTTGCGGTGTAATTGGCGAATGTTTATTGTCTTTCTCGTTTCGGATTACATTTGCAGCAGTTTTAAATAGTTCTATGCATTAATTTCTACTCAATACCGTACCTTCTGTTCACAATATTGTTTTAAACTGTTTACAACTACAAAAACCAATCATACTAAAATAATGTCAACCGGATTTGACTTTGAGACCTTAATAAATAATTATAAATATTTGAATGAATTTAGTATTTGTCCGTGTTATGATCCAGGTTAATAACAACAACAACAACACAAGTATAACAAGTATATGTATTCAATTAATTAGAAACATCTAAGACGGGAGGACAAATACTTACTAAATTCATTAAAATATTTTTAATTATTGGTCCCGCGCTGCAATCATGAGAAAGCTCGGTTGCGTAGTGGTTGTACGTGGTAGTACGCTTTGACTTTCAATCGAAAACAAAGCTACCTTCACCATGGTCAGACCGTGGATGGGTGACCAAAACTTTGTAATCTCGGTGAACTTCGTAAAGCACGTTGAACCTTTGGCCCCGGTCACTATTACCATAGATAAATTAAGTAGTATAAATCGCTAATCCCATTCATGGGTTTTTAGTTAGTCTAAATTGATTATTATTGCTTGTACCCCTTTATTCGACTTCTGCTAGTATAGCAGCGCCACCTAACCTAACTAATACGTTAGGTGGCGCTACTATACTAGCAGAATTACTTAGTTTATCTATGATTGTTGATATGCTATTGCGACTGGTTCACCCGCCAACCCGCATTAGGCCAGCGTGGCGGTGTGTCTGCTTATAATACTACTCCTGTCTTTATCCAAGGAAAACGTATTAAGGCTGAGGACTGCAATCATCCAGCCAGTGGAGATCAGTAATCTATGCCTACCCCCTCAAAAAGGGTGTGATTGATGCTTTGTATTTAGTCTATGTTTTTCTTTAGTCACGGCAAACAGCGTGTTTAAAATAATAGCCAACACGCAGTGAAGTTATAAAACGCGTGATTGAAGTGACCCGCAAAAATGTCGGCCAACATTCAGAGGCGCCAAACCGCGACCCGCCAATTTATATTTCACTATTATACCCGGATACCCGGGCGAGCCGGATTTACGATTTCATTATGCCCCGCCTGTAAAACACGCTGTGAATTTGCGAGCGTAAAAATGTGGATCGTTCGGTAATGAGTTGGAGCTAACTTTTAGAAGATTAAATGGTGTTTTTAGAATTGAACTATTTATTTTAGTTCGGGATTGATTGTTTTTGTGATCTGTTTGGTTAGTGAGATAGGTTTAGTTTGATAAAGTTTTGTTGAAAAACTAAATACGGCGTCCTTTGTGCTCCGTTGAAGCTTAATTAATGACATTTTAAAGAACGTACCAACCAACTTTTAAAATAATGTACCAGCTGCTTTTCTTGCCTAGCATGTCGTAAAAGGCGACTAAGGGCGTATTAGGGCCTGTGATTGCGTAGGCGATGAGCTAGCCACTTGTTACTACTCAAGTTTTTCATCTGACCAACCCTATTTTTGTATGGCTAAATGTGGTCTTAAGGAACACAGTGCTCCTTGGACTCTGCCTACCCCTTCGGGTACAGGCGTGTTTGTATGTATGTATTTTAACGTCTTGATTGGAGAAATTTAGTTCGATGGCTATGAACGTCATGGATGTACTGTGAAATGTATCTCGAAAAATAATGTACAACGCATGCGGGACCCTCAGAAACCACCTACCGGCGAAATAGCTAAAGCAATAAATGTTGGCGGTTTTTTAAAAACGTGTAACTTACTTCCTAGCGGCGTTTCTAGCTTTCGGCTATTGCCATCTACTTACTGTTCTTTATATTTTTGTTTACGACCAAACTGCTGACTAAGCGATAGGGACCACAGATATACATTTACATAGATAACGAAAGTATAACTTGTATTGAAACCAAGCGTGTCAACTTTTAACGTCTCTGTGACGTCACAGCCGTAATTTTGAGACGGGGGATTCAAACTGATTGTAAGATACCGATGCCGCCGATGCTCTACCAATCATCACACAACGAGAATTCTTTTTAGTTTTTGCAGCCGTTCAGACGCTCGGAGACTAGTTAGTTAGCCCCGACCAAACGTCGGGGTTATCGAACGCAGTACATACATTTGCATCATCTATGTTCTGTATCTGTTCCGTGGGTCAAAGCCTGTCTGATTTGTAGAATTGGCGTTATCAATGAAGTTTTCTTTGGGACTGTATGGTACGGCAAGTGGTGAAGATACCTATCCTGGTTTTGTTACTACTTTTTCAATTTCTTCAATTAATCAACGGAACCTTAATATTATTTTTTTTATGTAATATTTTAGACTTCTTGCATTTGTAATGGAAAGCTGCAACTGCAGAATATATAACACAGATATTTATTTATTTTTTCTTCTAAAACTTCAATGACGTTGTAGTTTATGACATTTTTTTTAAAGTACCAACCAAACTTAGGTACCTTACCTGTACCAAGAGACAACCGTTTTTATTTACCTCAATAAGGTGTCAATGCGAATCGATTGGGATATATTTATGTTACGGGTTGTCAACATTCACTCACCTTCACAATAAACATAAATAAGACCGAATCAACAATACCAAACCATTCCCCCCGCGCCCCGCAGCTAACACGGTTAATAATAGGGCTCCTTACCCCGCGCCTTATCTGCTGTATTAAACCATAAAACATTATAATTTACTACGCTGTGTCGCGCGCCTGTGACGCCCAGCGGTGGCTCTCAAACTTTTTGGTCCGCACTGTTATACTTAAATTGCCAAGTCTCAACATTTATTGTATTTTATTTCAATACGAGGAGCTCGGTGGCGTTGTGGTTTACGCTTTGGCTTTCGATTGAAGACAAAACTACCTTCGCCATGGTCAGTCCGTGGATGGGTGACAAAAAGTTTGTGATCTCGAGCTCCTCCGGTCCCGGTCGTAATGCGACTATTTCTACCCAACAAGCGTGGTGGTGTTACGGCCCATACTCCTCATGTGTTTCTCCATGAGGAAGGCCTGTGCCCAGCAGTGGGACGTATATAGGCTGAGGACTATTTTGCAATACTGAAAAATTGGGTACGCGTTTTGGATGAATTAGTTAATGCAAATCTATGTATTTTATGTTTACTTAAATAAAACGCAAAGCATCTGCAGCTCTTCCGGTGATGTCGATGTTTATGGGCGGCGGTGATCCCCTATCATCAGGTGAGCCGTCTTCCTGTTTGCCCCCTTTTTACGTAAAAATACTAAATGTGTTGAGCTTTGTAGCGTATGATTTCTTATATTGAAAATAGTAAAATTCGTCACGTTTAGGCCTTGAACGGGTGATCATAGCTTTAGAAGGTAATTAGCTAATGTAATTTTGAGGAACTCTTGTAGGTTGAAACAAAACGAATAAGGTAAACGATATGGGAGAGGAAAAAGAATTAAGTTTAGTGCTATTTTTTATTGCTGCAATCCTACATGTAGCGAATAATTTTTTAGTTACCAGTATAATTGTTGCAGTTTTATTAGTTATTCATATATGCGTGTACCACTTTTATGTACCGTTCCAAGCACGTAAGGTCTTGAAGTGGCCTTGTTCTTAATATCGAAAGGAATAAACTTATTGCAAAATAATTCTATTTCCCCACAACTTTCGAAAAGATTGAAAACCTCTGCTCGGCGGATACTTAAAAATAACGAGATCTAGCAAATATTGTAATAACCCTACTCCATGCAGACGGTCGCCGCTTGTTGCGCCACCATTGCTGCGTCGACTCACCGCCATTTCATCTTATACCAACAAACACTGCAATGTACACGTAACCGACTGTGTATCTGTTTGAAAATTCCGCCCCTAAATATGTTATGTTACATTTTGTATGTTAATATGCCTTCTAACGGTTATTGTCATGCGTAAGAATTAGTATTGCGTTGAATCCACGATGTACACTTTTTGGTAACGTTTACGACGGTAGTTGGATATTCATTCGCCTGTTGTTGAGTGGTTATTACTAGTATTAACCGGATACTTGTGAATTCATATACCTTTTCTCGTTGCTCGTTGGATACGGCGATTAATTAAAAAGTAAAACAAGTAGGCATTTGTTTCTCGTATACAAGTAAATATACAAATACATAATTATAATGTGTGGTATGTTTATGTGGGGTTTTAATTTAAACACATTTGCCCAGTCATTCGAGGTGTGTTAAAATTTATGTAATTGTATTACACGTGTTGTATTGTACTAAATACAACTAAGATGAGTTTGTACGGTAAAGCCTCAAGCATTGTTTATAAATATTGTTTCTTATTTTTCTCATCTCCATCGATAGGTCGTAAAGATAAGAGACTAAGAGATGACATAAAATTTTTATAAAATCGCTATATTGTAATGTTTGCGCTAATGTATTGTTTAAAGTGTTCTTGGGCAGTGCTCGCACCAAGGTGACCGCATCTCAGCAGCGTGTCAACTGGTCCAGATTGTGTGGACAGCAATCCAATAAAACGTAAAACAAAAAAAAAAGCTTGTTTCAGTTTTGAAGACAGAAAAGTCAGTTGTGTGTAAATCAAAGACGCAGTCACGAAAAAAATTCCCTATCCACCTTTCGCAACGCGCGGTAAAAACCAAAACAAACATATTAATCCTATGTCTTTGTTCGCGAACAATCGCGGCTAATGTTTACGTACTTCCGCCTGACCACGTGGGATGCGCAGGGCCTTAACTCGTCTGCTTTATGCCGCTTGTGTCAATATTGCAGTGGTGGTTGCAAGTCATAAGCGGTAGCGGGTGGCGGTATTGCTTGATAATTTAGGCTGATGAAAAAAAAAATATATATAAACAGGATCGCTCTGGATTACATTACTTGAATATGATAATATTCTTCGAAATTAATCCAAGCATTTGGGGATATAAATTTTCTATTGCCATTATTTTCCGCTATGTAGGGCTCCTTCATTCAACAGCTCTCAGAACGATCCTACTCACTAAAGGTCCAGCGGCACGCACTTAAGTAGTCCGCCAATAAACGCTCTACACGTGGAATTATTAAGACAGGCTTCGTGTGGCTTTCAGCTCCCTTGGACTATAATCGAGTCGCAGGGCTGCATCCCGAACACCTGAGTCCCCGAATATGGCAACGAAAGTTGACCATAGCAGCGCGCTTTACGCCTAAGCTGTCTCCAGAGGATGTGCGTTCGGACTATTCTACCGCGTTCTTTTTGCATTCTGCTTTTGGACCATAAGCACGTCATAAAAGAAGCCAACGGTATCACAGGACAGGATATTGCACTACTGACTATGACCCTGAACACTGCCGGCAGTGCGAGGTCTGTCCAAGGGTATGGGAATATCACTCGTTCGTACCATATCTTATTGAACCAGTCTTGATATAATAGTTAGACATATTCTGTTGTTAGACACATTTTTTGTAGACAATAATGTGTTCTGCAAAGTCGTAGTACATCATTTCATTGTATCATCAATAGTTTTCGCAGCGCACGCGATGTAAGGAATATTTGTGGTACATTTTTTACATATTGGGTTACATTATTGGAGTTTTTGTAAGGGTCCCTAATTTTTTAAAAATATTTTATAGCCTATTCTAGCAGATAATGTAGCTTCCCAACAGTGAAAGATTTTTTCAATTTGGTTCAGTAATTTCGCAGCCTATTCGATGTAAACAAACAAACAATCAGATCTTTCCTCTTTACAATATTATTATAGATTCAAAATAATCTCTTAAATATTGTCACAATCAAAATGCAATATTATTCCATTACAAAGAATATCTGCACAGCCCGCTTCCTCCTCTAACTTAAAGCAGCCCACCACTCCGTCTCTATCGCACAGTGCGTTTGCTGAGATTAGTTCGTAACTACTCATTGCGGGGTTTGTATTGACACTGCGATCGCTTGCGTAACTTCGCTAATCCACGGTTATTGCTTTTGTTTAGTCAATTTGCTTGAGAACGCCGCCTCTTGTGTATCAGACTATCAGATAAGACACGATAAACTTGCTTCAGATAGAAGTTTGGTAAACACTTAACTGCAAATATGCAGTAAGTATTCTTCTGTCCTCCATGATGTAATTTTAAAGCTTTTAAAGGAGGATTTATGTCTTGAAAATGTTATATGAATTTCTCATTTCCAATCAGTGACCTCTTTACTTAAGGTACCTACAAGGTGGTAAAAACATGTGAAAAGTAAGGTAAAGGGCGCTATCTGTGAACTACTTTTTAATTATATCTTCGAATATATAATTTGTTTGAGCCTATGTACAGGCGGGGTAGAACAACCTTCGTCAGTTTTCAAATTGAATCATTTCTAAGTTATAAACACCTAATACCTTTTGAAACTGAATCGCCAAAAGCATGACTGCAAACAAAATTATACTTAATTGTTAGAGTCAAAGATTAAAACAACTTCCAGACATTTAGTTTTATATTTTTAAACAAAAAACCTCTTCGATTAGAGGTAATTAAGAAGTTGACCTGTCATTTATCTAACTTATTGCAAACGTCAATGCGACATCGCTTACTTGGAAGGAAATGTTGGCATTTAATGTGGACTTTGACATTTAATGGTTGCGAACTTTTTTTTACTCCGACTGTTCAGTCGTAAATGTCGCTTCTCTGTGTCCGGTGCTTGTTAACCAGCTCCCTCTGTTGCCTAAATGAAAACTTAATTTCTGGTGAAATGCGAGTGAGTGAAAGAATGATGAAGTCATGTTTTTACAAAATACAAACCTTTTTCGAAACATTTGAATAAAAAAAAAATAAACAAAACATTCTTAAATCCGACAGACGGACAAGTTTCGCTAGTATCAGGTGACATTATGCGGGCACACTTAGCCGGAGGTGAGGGTAGGGGGGCAATTTAATTCTGTCCACGTTCTAATAATGACCGTCATAATTCGTTCAAAGTGTCCGGCGTGGGACATTTACCCCCTCCCCTCTCCTTGATTCCTTTGCATTCGCCCCCATCTCACCCCCTTTCAGTTTTGCTCTTAATACCGCTTTCATGCCACCTTGCACACATGCGAACGTGTGTGAAGTATCGAAGAATTACGTTCCGATACACACACAACACTGACGCTTACGAAGGCGGTTTTAAAATGTGTTTGGTGTGTCTTTCTAATTTATATTTAACGGATGTTACTGTGTGAATGGTTTGTTTACAATTTACAACGATTTGGACTTAAATATTTTTCTTAGTATTTGTAAGCTGAAAAATTGTATGTGTTTTCAAAAATTATAGGTATTAAAAGCAAGAAGTGATCTTCTTAATTTCTTGCTTGGTCTGTTGTTCATGCGAAGTAAATGACAAATTCGACTATAATTATTAATTATCAAAAAAGACAGTTCTTTATCTTTTTTATGGAAAATCGGAAAATCTTTTATCTGGCTAGTCGTGTAAAATTTGATAATAAAGATAAGGTTGATTTCTCTTTTTACAGGGGTGCTAAACCTTTAATAGTCAGCTTTCAAAATAAAAGAAAATTTAAATGCATTTAATTATAATCCGAAACGATTGATACGATATACACAAATATGGCTGCCGCCTGTAACCCCTATGACCCCCAAAACATTACACTCACACAAGCCCGTCATATCTTGCTAACTGCGCGAGTTATCAACATGTGTAACCGTATTAAGTTTGATTTATAACTCTTTATATCGTAAATGGATTAAGGGTCCCTTCGTTCTGACGTCAGGGTCTTTATGGGGGTCTCATAATTAACATGACTTTAATGAGATATGTTTTGTTTTCAGGTAAGCACGGGTTTCGTTAGCTATTTGTAAGTACAAGAAATGTTTTTACTGATGTCATTTGGTTATGTTCGTTATCCATACTAATATTATGCGAAAGTAACCGTTTTTCTCGCTTTCACGTCCAAACTACTTAAACGATGTCATCGAAATTTGGTACACAGATAGTCTAGAGCCCGAAGAAGTCTAACGGGAACACCGAGCTTGTAAAACCACGGGATGCCACCAGAAGTCAGAAGTTCAGGACCTTTTCCAAAAAAAAGTTGAGCACCTCTGTTCTAGGAGTGAAAACTACGTCATACAATTTTATACCTTAAAACCTTTCGCAATTAATTCTATTTAAATATTCCACGCAGTCACTCGGATGCAAATTGTAATTGTTTTTCTCGAATTAATATACAAGACATTCAGTGAGTCCATCGCGTCAATTAACGTTAATTCGAAGCAGTCCTAACTCACCCCCGGCCAATAACACGTACGACCATGTCACATTAAGCGTGCCAAGAAAAAATCAGCATTTAAACGTAACAAGAAAAAAAATCGTTTGCATAATGAATGAACGGAGATATTGGACATCGGGAGCTACAGTAGTGAGCGACCCTTATAAGGACTGCAAAACAAATTAACATTTGCATTGGTCAGAGTAATCTAGTCCCTAATGGCCGGAGTTAAGACCCAATGCTTGTGCTAATTCTTCGATTCGATTTTTGTTTCCTAATTAATGCTAATTTTGACTTTAATTGGAGCGTTTTAAGTGTAATTTTGGGAGAGAGGAACAGTTAGCTTAAAATTATTGACAAAGGAAATATGGTGCGAAGTTGTAAATGTCTTATATTTTTTTTTAAATACAAGAGCTCGACGGGGTTAGGAAGGGGACTTGATTTTGCAAGGGTCTATACAGTCTATAGGCTATAGTGATTACATAGCGCCTTTCCGCATTCAGGCATGCTCGTCTGCTATCAAAATATCAATAAAAAGTGATTATTATTTAATTTATCTAATACACAAGTGATGCATTTTCCTAAGAACCTTCCTGGATGGAACTCCTTCCTGGGACTTCCATCCTGGAAGTTTCTTAATTGAAATGAAAAACTTAAAGCAAAATGAAATAAAAAAAAAATCCTTGAAGTTTTATTGAAGTCGGTTTTATTTCCAATTCTTGAAACAGTAGTTCGTTGTACGGTTATAAACGAGTGATTTTTATTAAGGTAACAATAATTATTATTTTAAAATCGTGATTCTGTAAAGTTTTTATATATTCTTTTATCAAAAATGTGTTTTTCAATTCCGTTTTAATAAGCTTCAATAATATTCTCAACTTAAAGGACTTTTATTTCATTCAGTATTTCTCCAACTATAACTCCTTGATCTTCAATAAAACCCTAGAAACAGATAAATAATTACAACGCAAGCCGTCACATGACCAAAAAGGCTCCTTTATTTGCAGCGTATGCGCTTACACAGTACACCACCAATGATTAAGCCCGCGCTGGCTCATCAAAAGAAATCCAAACAGCAGTTGTCTCCAACTCGTCCCCTGAATATAAAGAGGGGGTGGGAGGGGAGGTCCTCTAACGAAACAATCGCGAGCATAATTGATTTTAACGTGGACTGCAGATGAAGTCAAGGGGTTTTGTGTTTCTTTTAACCTGATTGGATGGGAGAAGGAGGATTTGAGCACACGTTTGCTGGATTAGTTGGGTTTCTTAAGGTGACCTGTTCGGAATGTGCAATTAATTTTAAATGCATTAAAGGCAGTCTGTTTTAATTGCCACAGTTTTCATTAAGAAATATACTTACATGAACCATCTTGAATAAAAATGCCTTTAAAGAAATTAACTATGGTGGCACCAAAATCTTTAAAAAAATGCGTAACCGAAAACCCAAGTATGTATTGTCATATTTGCATTTTCGTTTATTAGCTTAAAAGTTCTTTTATTAATATATTTTTATACTAAACAATTCTACTTAACTAGATGACTTTTACTTTGTACCTCAACTGGTAAAAAGCTACTGCTTTGTGCAATTTGATTCATTAATTATCTATCAATTTTCTTGCCCGTTCTTCTCAGAACAAATCCTCCTGGTAGCTAGTGAAAGCTTGGCATAATTTGACATTCATGAGAATTTTGAATATATTTCTGTTCTGTTTGTAAATAATGTGAATGTTTTCGCATTACATACGTTCGTCATTTCGACATCAACCAGTTAATAATGTAAAGTTAACTAGCCAACGAGCACAACACGAGACTTAATAGAAACCTCTATGGTTTGCGAAAACCGGTATTCGCGGTGCCTGCCAAGGGATTAAGTTCGAATAACTGCATTACAGTTTCAACTTCTTAAGGGTTGGATGAGGTTATCTTATAAACTTGATATAGAAATCAGCTTAGACATTAAACGTAACAAACTCAGCAATACATCTATATCTATTATCCTTCAAACTCCGCCTCAAAGAAATCGTAAATCAAGAAGTTACAGAGCCAACTGAATCTCACGAAGATACAAGTTTCCACCTTCGGTAATCAAGCTGTGCATGTAGCAGCGCCGGCGCCGATTTGAATATACACCCCGGTAATCCTGATTCATTAATGTTTTGAAAAGTTCCCTCTGAGGATTAGAGACCTGTAATGAACTCAAGTCTGTCTCGACGAGCGGTTTTTTTGTAGAGCGATACGGGAATCTTCGACGTGTTGTGTATTGCGTTACATTAAATGAAATGAAATTTATTGGTTATAGAATGATAAAGGTACAGAATAATTGAATGACAAAATATTATAACAAGTATTATAACCAAATGGTCACCACTTAGCATTAACGTATTTGGGAAAGAAATATTAGTGTTCTAGCGTTTGGATTAGCATTTTTGTTTCTACACTAGCTGTTGCTCACGACTTCGTCCGCGGTAAGTATGGTTGTTAACTATCCCACGGGAACCCTTTAATTTTCTCTCAAAGTCTCAGCATCGGTTTAAAATTGACAAAGTTTCATACAAACTTTCATCCCCTATTTTATCCCCTTGGGGGTAGAATTTATCAAAATTCTTTTTTAGCGGATGCGTACGTCATAACATGTACCTGCATGCCAAATTTCAGCCCGATCCGTCAGTCACCTTTGAGTTATATTTCGATTCATCCTTGCTTAGAGTTTCTAAGAAAATGTTTTCAAGCGTACTTCGAGTGACAAGGACAATTGAGTGTCCAGCTACTTACTGCCGCAGTCATTCATTAACTTTAATTGTTACTTAGAACAAAAATCAAATTAATTTTTATTATCTATCTATTAAACACTTATTTTAATTCATATAAAGACGATTTTTTTATTCGATAATGAACATTAGGTTAAATGAGTGCGGCCGATATTGCAATAAATTTCTTGCATTTAAGTAGGTATGTTTTCGTAAACTTATCCTCAGCCTATATACGTCTCACTGCTGGGCACAGGCCTTACTCATGGAGAAACACATGAGGAGTATGGGCCGTAACACCACCACGCTGGCCCAATGCGCGTTGGTGGGCAGAAACAGTCGCAATAGCGACCGGGACCAACACCTTAACGTGCCTTCCGAAGCATGGAGGAGCTCGAGATCACAAATTTGGTCACCCATCCACGGTCTGACCATGGCGAAGGTAGCTTTGTTTTCAATCAAAAGCCAAAGCGTACTAACCAACACTGTTACTTATTTAAAGTTAAGGTAAACTCATGGAATAGTGACACAAGGATTATTGTGAACTTAGTGAGGTCTACCGAATACTTTGTGCTAGTAGTATTTTTTATGTATCAATATCTATACATATAATAAAACTGTAGAGGTGGAATGTATGTACAAAGAAAAAAAAATCTTAAAACCAAGCCAGGGGATGTAAAAAGCGAGAAAATACCAAAAAAAGTTTTCTTTTTTGTTTCTCTGTCTGTTTGTACGAGCTAATCTCCGAAATGTCTAGACCGATTTCAATGAAATTTTGTATGGTGATTGATACCTTATATCCGATACTTTTATTCCGGAAAATTAAAGGGTTGGGATAGTTAAAAAACCAAAGTAACCGCGGATGAATTCGCGGCCAACAGCTAGTTTAAAATAATCATTCTGAAAAAAATCAGAACGGTTTTTTGTACTTCTATAGTCGTCCATTTTGTAGTGGTAATGAAGATTGAAGTATGCTCAATATCTTCGAATTTAGTACTTAAATTTTATGTTATATTATATCCTGGATACTCGTTTAAAATTCCTACATCAAAGGCTGTCTACGGGGACACAAAAAAACAGACAGCCTGGACACTACACGTTGAAAATGATTTTTACTTCCATATTATTAAAATTCATAATTCAATGGCTAGCAATGGTACTGGAAGAACGGCGTGAGATAGAACCATTTCATTATAGATAATGGAGGCTGTATTAAAGATCCCGGGTACATGACAAACTATCTAAATAAGGGCCGACGCAGACTTGCTACTGGCCGACGCGCACGACCTCCTAAATATCCCGCCGGTTCGATCTTGTCTAGGGCTGACACTGGGATGATTTTCTAGGCTTTAGAAAACATTGATACTTCAAATTTTAAGCTGAGTTAAAAGTTATGAAAAAAGGTTATGAACTCAGAGTTTTGAAGGTAGGTATGAAGTATCCTATAAAATCGTAGATATTTGTGAAGTGTGCATGTCTGAAGAATTGTATTTATCAAAAACTTATACGTACAATTCTAAAAAAAGAATATCCGAAAAGGAAACATCAAATATATTTTCCTCAAACGATCAAACAGTAATATTAAATTACTGTTTTACCAAATACAGACACAACATCGACTTGACCTCGTAAGTTGCCAAACCCAACGCACGATCGCCAAATCCTTAGAGGCCATTGGTAGCCCTGCTCATGAGAGATGCATGCCGTAGATAGCCAATTTGTTGTCCATCCTGATGCTCGCTGCAGATATGGTAATCGGGAAAGAGTCGCTGTGCGAATGCACGTGCTCCGCCGCCCTTAGTTCGGTTGAGGTAGGTCAGTTTATATTGAATATTGCTGGTCTGTTCTATGTAAAATTTTCGCCAATCTCTTTGATGGTTTATCGATGGCCGTTGAAATTGGATTGAATTTGGAATTTATCTATGGTATGGCTTTAAAAATTAATGTAAATGATACGAAGATAGAGTGATGAAACGATAGAACCGTTAGTTAATCTTCGACTAAGTGAATTAGATGAAGAAGTGTCCATTTGTGACCATTCATTGTTTGGGAAGAAAAATTTTCTTTTTGTTCCGTTGAAAAAGAAGTAACGTGATGTTTGCTAATTTTATCAGATCTAAGTATCATTCTATGTAGTTTAGTTTAGTATTAATATGGAGTACAGGAACGTACAGATTTATTTAAAATCTTGAAAATCCTTTTCATTATCCACCGTCGAAGCAAAACTTTGTATCGCCAAACTTAATTGACCCGTCCATTTTATTTGATTACAAGTTCTTCCACGACATCAGCCCTCAAATGAAGGTAGTACCGAATCGGAATTAATAATCCTAAATCACTCGAATCACGTCTGTCCCCCGGGCCGTCGTCTTGGCTGTGTCAATAGCAGATGGCTGAGTTGCTGAGTCGCTGAGCCAGCGGTCACCGGGCACGTAGGCTGGACAGACCGCCTCCAGAATACTAATTATCAATTAGGCGCAGGACCGGAGACGTTTTTTAGAGTTACCAAGATATCTTGCTATTGGAATTGCATTACGATGATTTGGTTTTTAAGCTTAGCGGGGTACGCTTAAATCAACTCATGATTTGTACAAGTAATGATTATTGAAATTATATGATCGCAATTATTGTGTCCTTTGTAGCTGCAGAATTCTTCAGACATTTATTCCAAGTTGAAAAACCTATGCCCAAAAGAAGGATCAGGTATTACTGGATGATATGTCCTTCGATCCATCATGAGCATTTTTATCCGTATTGCATACAAGTGATTGGTGCAATATGCTTCTATCAAAGTTGCATCCACTTTAATCAGACTTTCAGGTTACTAAATCTTCTAGTGGTGTAACTGACTAATGCAAGCACTTCTGCTATACGGAAAGTGTGCAAGATTCTGTTCCCTTAAAATTCACGATTTCAACTCAGTATTAGATGAAGAAGTAGGTATTAACTTATGTTCTTTAATACAAATCTGTGATTAAAACAATAGAATTAAACATAAACCAAAGTCTACATATAAAACAAGAATACATCACGATTCCCACTTCCTAATAGCTTTCTCCGAAACAAAGGTATCAGATACTTGGCTAATCTAAGCAATACTATATTAAAGGCAGTAAAATCTCAAACAAAGGCTATGAATCCTATCAAAATACTCAAAAGCTAATAAAAGGAACCTAAAATACATCTGGACATGAAATCTCCAATAAATATCGTGAAGTAATTAATTAAGTATGCACAGATCATAAAATTATATCCCCGCTGAACGTGCACGGGCTTAGTTATAAGCTTTCGCGATTGTGAATCAAAATATTTGGTTTTTACCTGACGTGAGAATTAAGGTGGCTTAGTTCAGTTTCTATCTTAGTTATCTTTGTGTACAGTGGAACGCTTAACGAATCTACATCTTAACTAAGGATTTAGATTAGAAATAGTGTCTAAGCCTCAGCTGTTCGTGTAATGTAGTCTTAGATTATCTTTGTAAAATTTAAGGTACGTTACGAATTGTTGATAGGCCTTCTGAAATTAACTATGGAAAATCTGTTTATTTAGTTGGCTTTTTTAAAGCCAATTATTTTATTATGTTATTTAAACTTATAGAATTGATGTTTGATATAGTCATTGTAATTAAGATTGACTTTTCCCGACGTTGTATGCGTAAAGACTCGAGACGTGAAATGGAATCTCACATATTGTTAGACTCCTAAAAATACTTATGTTTGTATTTGTTTGTCCGCGATTAACTCACGTTTGGCTTATTCCCTTTTGATGCTGTTTCCATAAAAACGTTTTTGAGTGATAAGCTTACAGATAAAAGAATACAAAGAATTAAATTTCACCTATTGCTGTCACAATTGGTTTTCTACAGTGTAAAGAAATGGTATAAAGTGTAGCAAAACCTCGGTAACAGTTGTAACATATATACTCTTTATTGCGTTTGAACAATATATACAAAACATATAATAAATAATATTGTTTACGATGGCGGACTCATCCTTATCTCTTCATATCTTAATGAATGGTAGATAATGATAGAATGATAAATTGCGAGTAACCATTGAAAATTATTATTGGTAAATTTCATTGAGACTTTTTATATAACAAGTGGATATTATAAAATTCAAGTTGATTAAAAGACGGGTGATACCATAGACATTGGTTTTTGAGACTAATATAATGTAGGTAGTTGACAAAAATATACACCAGGTTTTACAGCAATGTGATCGTAGCTTAAAAACTAAAATTATGTTTATGTACATTATGTTTGTCGAGTTTGTATTGTGTATTAATGTTTTAACCACGTATCGAGGGTTGAATGACTCGGTGCTCAGTCAAACCTAAATTGGTTTTTGTTGCACTGAATTGATTTATAAGATTAGTATAAGATTTTTGTATTATTATAAATAAATAAATAAATAATAAATATTTACGGATGTCCTCCTATCTGATGCTGAGTGACTTAAACGTTGATTTCAAGGTCATACAGTCTTATCGTGTCGATTTCAGGTTATGAACTTATTTAGTATCAAAATTTACCATATTTTTATAATAGATTTATTTTTTAGTACCTATTAGTCACTTGGTATTCATAGGGAGCGCAAATGTTTAACAAAGTTCTTTCAAGAACAGCGTAACGTAACTGTGAGGTGTTCACACCCATTTCACGAGATATGTTTTAGCGCCGGTTTAACGGGGCGTGAGCCTGTTGCCTTCGGGACCTTCAGAAAGTGATTTACGTTTTTTTACTTTTCTATTTATCATTCCCGCTTCATCCGCTACCTTAACCCAACAAGCATTAAACCTTATTAACCGTAAATTTACACTACGTTCAACTGTAAAATATTAGTTTTACAGCCCACGTAAATGTTTCTGACGTGTACATTGTGAAGTGACCTCCGAATGCGCATATCTAGGGAATATTTACAAACGATTATAACTCTTATTACCTAGGTGTTACGGTTTCATGATTTTGCAAATCCAAACACCACTGATTGCCTTGATTTAAAGATGATATCAGTCGTATAAACTTTTATGTACATAAAGTAGTTTAATACATCGTTATAGGACTCATTTAGTTTTACAGCTGACTATTGTGAAATAACGTAGTTAGGTGTTTTTCAAAGAAGTTCGCGACTTTGTAATCGTTATAAGACTTCGCCATCAGTAACAGTTAAAGGAGGAAGGAATTCTTGCTGAATTTCTGTCTTACCGAAACAAAGCTATTTTGCGGCAGAAAAAAATGGATGGAGGTACCTACGCAGACGGAAGTACCGACCGGCCGAGTCTCTATGGTAATTAATGGCCTGATCTTGATCTATATGAACGTAATTTATCTTTGGTGTTGAGTGAGCATGACCGTCACGTGGAGGTGATAGCTGCCAATAGCTGCGCGTGGGGTACTGACTTGGTATTAAGAGGAAGACGGAATACGACTGGAGAGCCAATCGGCGGCTGCCGATTACGGATGAGATGAGATTCTGAGCGCCGATTGGCTAACGGTCAACACCAAAGTTATATGCCGCAACTTGTATCGACACGTTTAAATACATTTTCATTTGGTTTGATAAGAAATATCACTAAATCATCATCTGTTTTCTATTGACCTTGCTTGCCATGAGGTGACCAGTCTCTTGGTTGCGCCATACATGCATACTTACACGAAGACACCTTATTCCTATTAGCAGATATTAATATATATATTGTTGGCTGGAGTGGGCTGGATGAGAACGGCCGAAGATCGAGAGCGGTGGCGTGCATTAGGGGAGACCTCTGTCCAGCAGTGAACGAGCAGAGCTTGTTGATGATGATGAATATATAAAATCACCAGTTACGTCAACTTTGTTAAGTACTGGAGGTACAAATGGCAGTGATGAATACTACCACATGCACTGCTTATGCAAGAAGAGACCAGTGCAAATTCTTGGCTGTTATACATTTTTTTAACAAACAATGATACTAAGCTTATTCATTCATGGCAAAGAATATTACAACAAAATTATGGTTTGTTACACTCTTAGTCAAAAACCGTTCAAGAATATCTCCAAATCTTTCAGCTGTCACGAACATTTTAGATCCAAAGTTAACCCTAAAATACCGTGACTTACAGTTAAGTCTCCGCGTCCGGAAACTAATTAGTCCGAAAAAACAATGGCGCCCTAATAAATTTGTCGGCGGATTAACGGCCCCGACGACCGATTGATAAACTGGCCGACTTGAGATTATTTCTGATGAGAAGGTTCAGTAGCACAATTGCTAAAAAATTTAAACTATTTCGTCTAATCAAAGTCATAAATTCTAGTATATTGACACAAATGAACGTTAAAAACTGCGTTTTTCATTAAATAAGTGGTCAACTCACGCCCCTAAAATCAGAGGCAACATCGGGGCATCTATCATCTATTCGAAAATTTTACCGGTGTCCGACCTTTTATATATGGATAGGACAATGGATAGAACAGTGTACTGACTCAGTGTGCATGCCGCGTTTGAAAACGATAAGAAACAGATAAAAAAAAATAACGATACTTATCGTTACTATTTACCGATTAAAACATTGGTAACGGTAAGACTTTTACCGGTAAATAAATAAATAAAAATAAATAACTTCAGACATTTACACCTATCAACTAGCCCCATTTTAAGCAAATAATGCTGCTTGTTTTGCGGCTACTAGATGACGGACAAATGAATTTAATAGATTAATACACATAAATGCCCAAAATTAAATAAATTTAAGAATCTAGAGTCAATAGCATATCGTTAAAAAAAATTTAATTATATATATTCATTTCAATTAAAAGTTGGCTGGTTATAAAATCCTTTAAACGTTGACCAAAAAAATAACAGTGTCTAACCATATGTTTACATAAAAACCTAACACAAAGTTAACAAAACGTAGCCAACCGACACAACTCCGAATAAAATAACCGTCATTACCAACAAAAAAGCAATATTTATTTATATTCCCCGAGACATCAACTATTTCCATCATTTGACAGGTTTGATTCATTTTTGTTTCGCCTTTCCGGCCTGCCGCCTGATTATAAGATACAGGTCTTCCTTTTCAACAAATTTATCATTTCAACATGAAAGAAGCGTACGGCGCCAAAGTCTTCGATACCGAGGTATTCTGACGTGTCTGATTGAGTGATACTCATTCGAATTTCCGTTTTAATTAAGTGAATTATTTATAGTACGGTATTTCGGGACTCGCGTGAGATTAGCAGAAATTCTTGATGTGGTGAAATATTGAATTATGAAATGAAACGTTTTATTGTAATTGTGGGACGGTAACCTTAATTGTTGAAATAACAAATAAGGTACTAAAAGTATTATAAATATTATGTTGCAAAGTAGAGCAAATCCTTAGAAATCTTTTGAAAGACTTTTTCTTCTGATAAGCAAATAGATTCGAAAATGTGCATACATACCCATTTGAATCTAGTTATATTGAAGGGTATTGAAAACAAACCAGTAATTGTTAAATCAACATTGGTGTCTTTACAAAAATTGAAGCAACTCTATTAATTAATAGTAATAATGAAGCCTTGTGTTATAGCTGTTCGCTACTTTCCTATCCATCTCGATACCTTTCCCTTTACTTATTACTTTCCTACATCATACATAACAATACAAAAGTTCAACACTTTTATTGCAAATAAAATCAGATTAGTAGCACACCTATTAACATAAATAGATGCACAAACAATTAGAAATTGTTTTACAAAAACATAATTTTATGTGAGATGTGAAGCTTAATGCAGTTAAATACTATATACACATTTGAAGCTAAAATTTTTATTGCTCGTGTTTAGGAGGACATTAAAACTCCGTCAAAAGGTTTACAGCTTTTTTACGATCAGAAATCTGATATAGTTTGTCTTTTTAAACATTCCCAATAATTTTCATTTGACAGCCATATTTTATTGGTGTGAAGATTAATTTTTATTGTGACCTTTTAGATATTATGTTACTTTTACATTCACTTTATCTTGCAAATCAAAATCATAGTATAGAAGAACTGAATAAGAGGTTCGCCCCCTGTTGCAGGGGAACTTAAACATATCAAGCTAAATGTGGTTGATGGCACCTACCCCTTCGGGGAAAGTGATGTATTTGAAAGTGGTGGGAAGAGGAAAAACGAAGAAAAAACAGGAGTAATTGGAGAAAATGGAGGTGGAGGACACGACTGTTTCTTGACTTATTAATTAACTATTAACGACAGTATTCTGGTGAAAAGAACACTGCAATGTTATGGAACCAAATTAAATATTTACAAAATGTAAATTAAAATAATAACACAATTTTATTATGTACCTAACGAATATTAATCACAAAAATATATTAATTTTGTGGCCGTGCCATGCTCACAACTGTTTACACATAATTAATTTTATTTTAAATTTATTTAACTAAAATATAGTTTCTTATTTTTCGTTTTCAGTGGTTTTAAAATTAATTAAGGGTGATATAATGTAAAAATGTAATTTTTATATTGTTATCAACCTCATTATCAACTAATACAATGTTGAATCATTCCTATATCTTTTACAATAATTGTGAGTTCTTTCGTTAGCTTCTTAATGAATCTTTTTCATTATTGATATCAATTCAAATAATGTTTTCTTCAATTTCATTATGCTAAATACATTTATTGCAACCATATTGGTGACAATGAGTGTTACAAGCTTTAACGTATTATGAACCCTGTCGGGTATCAGAACATGAAAAATGGAAGTAGGGCATCATTTGCATGAAATTGAGAAAAACTTTATTTATTTATTATTTTATTACTAATTTTTAAGTAAACAATCAGTAGGTATTGGTATCATTATTAATTGTAATATTATTAGTTTTCGATAAATTAAAAAAGTATTGTTTTTAAAACCTAAATATTATGTCACCTATATTAATTCACAATAAAATCGCCATTTAAATTTGTAAGCACCAAACAATCGTAAGCACCTTTCTGTGCCTCGTTATAGCCCGTAAATCCTTGAAAGGAGATCTCAAGTAAGCACACATGGGATATATTTATTGGTTGTTGTTCGTATTTTGACGTAGTTTATCGAGGAGAACGCGTCAAATTGACGCGGCCTGCCGCACCAATTTACGGCCGAAACGGTTACGGCCGTAAAAAGTTTTACCGCGTTTAGATTGGGCCGATTTTTACTGTATTAAGTCGTTGACCGATTTTGGTTTGATTGGTCGGTACCTTTGTTTTATTTCTGTTGGTTATTTTGTGGAGTGCTAGATACATGTTTTCATAGAAGTATTTGTAGCTGATAATGAATGAATGGATACATTTATTTGCATTTTAAACTCCAGGCGAGTGGTTCGTATGCCAGGTTCAAGGTGTCGCCAGGCTTGAGTCCCGGCGAGGGTAATTGGGTAATTAAGACCCTAAAAAAGACATACTCGTCTCATGGGTGTTTACAGATCACGTGCAATCTATCTATATTCGGGATATCGCGGCTGTCAAATCACCAGTTTCTACTCACCAATCCCATTGAGTCAGTGGACTCCTTATGTACGTACCGTCGTGTACAAAAATATTTTTAAAAAAGATTTGACAATCTTTATATCCTTCTAATAAAAGTCATTTACTGTCAAAAGTCGTCATATATTTTTGGAGGTGACTGTACTAGCTATGGGACTTTAGCTGACGACGATGATCTAAGTAACTGTATAGTGCTTTAGATTCCTTAATTTTTGTTGGTAATATAGACATCATTTCTCGTTAAACAAAGGTACAAAACAATAAACATATCAAATGAAACTCGTTTCTTATTGCTTTTGCAATCTCTATTACTATTGTATATTTGTCTCAGAATGCCTTCATTCCAATGTCATGTTTATTGTAATGTGACAACGCTGCACTAAATATTTAGGACTTCATATAAATGGTTTTTTTTTTGTTTCTAGGTAAGTCTAACATGTCCAGCCAGCGCAATTTACTGTCCGTAAATGGATTCCCCCTCGACAGAATAAAGAAAAATGTAGGTAAGTACTGTCCTAAACCTAATTTTTTTTACAAAAATATTTTAATTTGGTAAATCGAAAAAAAATTTTGTCAAATCCACTTTTTTATATGAAAAATATTCTATTCGAGGTGCTCAAGCGTCAGTGCTTTGTAAAAAGTTCCACAATACGCTACAAGATCACTAACCTCATTACGACTTCAACATCACGGATCCTGAGAAGCATCTGGTATCAAGGACCTTTTTATGCAAAAAACATTTATTCACATGAGTACATTAGGCCCGATGTCCCACGCTGCATCCCGGTTGGCGCCCAACCGCACGATAATAATGTGTCAATGCCGGGACACTATCTAAACGGCGTTAGGCAAACTTCCATCAATAAGCTGAGTGTGGAGCCGTGTTGCCGCCTCCGAGGTGTCCGTTTTATTTTATTTATTGCATCCCTGACCGCGGCTGATTGATAAGTGCCGGTTTACAAAATATTCCGAATGAGGTTCTAATGCCGAAAAAAGTTGATGTTTTTTCTTGCACTCTCAGCGATATATTTGTGAGCATAGTGTGTGGTGCATATAAAGTGGTGTTTGACTTGTGGATCTCACCAAACTGAATTTCACTAGGTTTGCTCGTTTGCTTAGCGTCAAAGGAATCTCTTTTTTGACTTCAAGGGTATAAAATATAAGTAAGATCTATCATAGTAGGTAAGTTAGGTCTATCGATACAAGTTTACCTTGGGGAGACCTATTTGTAGTAGCATGATTCTCTGGGCTGTACTTCCAAAGTTAATTAAATCAAAAAAGTTACTTTAGTAATAGCTCTTGTCACTAGGTGTATGCAAAACTAGAATCTACGAAAGAAGGAGTTTTGGGTGATCACTGACAGAGCTGAATCTGTCGGTGAACGTAACTTGATATATGTAGATTACGATGAAGGTATCTTAACAATTTAAAAATAACATTGCCTTCATTGAAACCCAGATCCCCGCCGCGATGAGCTCAAGTTAAAGCCATTTTATTGGTTTCAAAAAAGGTAGGCCGTGCGATATCTGACATGCAAGTACTTACTATTAGCTCGGCAAATGCGATGCGTGGGCGCTAGGGTGACAAAGCATTGCATGTCCACCGACAATGTCCCGGGACACCGTGTTCACACGATCAGATTTCCCGGTCGCCGGTTGGCGGCCATTAGTGCTGCCGTGGATTGCCTAATTAGACACAACGGACCGGTCCGGATGGTTCGATTGTACAGGTGAGAGGTACTTGCTTTGTGTTGCTAAAGTAATAAGCAATAAAATTGGTTTGAGATTTTGTATGCGCTAAAACAGTTCTGAATCTAATGCGACAAAGTATTGTTCATAAAACTCACGTTCATTTCTACGTTTTGTTCAAATTAGAATTATGACTACACCTTACTTGATGTTTGGATATGAGGCCTTCATGCCACACTTTATCAAAAGCCTGGGCTACATCTAAGAAGACAGGAAGAAACTGCAGACTTTCTTTTCTTTTAGAGCTTTTTCGATTATTTTAGTGATCGTATGTACTTGATGTTCACTCAAGTTTTTCTCCTGAAAGCCAAATTGGTAGTTAGGAATTATGCCTTTCTTCTATTATCGGGCTTAGCCGTCTCAAAAGTACTTTTTCAAACAACTTGGCAGGCAAATGAAAGGTAGGCCTGTAGAATGTTGCTTTATGAGGTGGTTTACCTGGTTTAGGTATAATTATGTCTTCAGCTTCTTTTCACATATCAGGTATGTATTTCAGTCTGAATGCTGCATTGATGTGGTTGGTGAATTCGACTATTGCTTTACGTGGTAGATTTTGAAGTACTTCTCCAGTGATAAGATCATAACCACATAAATAAAACATTTTTATTTATTTATTCTTTATGCACGACGTACAAAGGCGGACTTAATGCCATTCTATATTTTTAAGTACCAAAATTTGTATTTGTTACAGTATGTATACATATTTTGAATAGTAAGGTAACTAACTAAATATCTAACTAAGGTAACTATAAATGACGTCATCTTTGTGATTCTGCAATCTTTGCCAACTGAAGCTGCTTTTACGCTGTTAATATTTTTACAAAGTACCTAATAATCTAAAGGTCATGAACGTAAAACTATATTACTAATCGATATTTAATATAACAAGTTCCGAATACGTAATCAAAGTATTTTGTGACGTCATCAATAAGGGACAAAGTAATATAACAAGTAAATGACGTATCTTACTAATGAACAGCTGATGAAGTCACGGGTGGCGTAATGGTTCGATCGTTTTCGACTTACACAACAGGGTTTCTTTCGCCAGTTAAAATCATAACTTAGTAGTTATAGCATAAAGTCTATATTGTAACTGTTCAATAATGTTAGATACTTATTTGTTTGTAATGGAAGATGTCGTAAATTGCACAACTTTATGTGTAAAGTTGACAATCTATATTGGAACATCTTCCAATATAATTATCTTGTGAAGGAAAAGAAGAAAACTTGTTAAGATTCTAGTTCGTTATCCTCAAAACAAGGTGACATGGTTGTTAGCGAATGGTTGACAAAAAGTTTGACGTTCATAAGAGTATTAAAGTAATTAATAATAGTAGATATTTAGAATTTTGTGCAAAGCGTCTTTAATACTAAAGATTGTAAATATAATATACTATTATTATTGAGTAGTTCATGTAAAACAATGTTCAATTTGTTAGATGAAAGTGCACGTAATCTATATAATTTCAATGTTAGTCTCTAAAAACTATAAATTGTTATGACAATCCAAACTAGCTTTATATATGGCACATCAGAGAGCTATTCAAGCCTCGATATCAGCTTGTAATCTCAAAATACATTATTGCCTGTACATAATATCAGGCGACAAAGCTATGCGCGCACGCCAATGGAACAACTTATCCTCAACACAATAACATTATCGTTGAAATATCGTTACAATTTCCTTGATCCGTAAAATAAAATCTCGAAGCCTGACATTTGTTTAAATTTATATGCGCGTACCCAGCAAGGTTGTCGTAAAGTTGAGGACATTATGCCTCCTGATAAGCGACGTTCGTATCGGACTGTCCGCTCAGACAGTTTTATTATGGTTACCCTACAATCCTTACATAATTATAAAGCAAAATTTTTGTCGTAAATTGTTATTTTTAAAACTGTATCTTTTATTTAACATTAACTATTGACTTTGCCCATCGATCAATGCTCAAAAGCGATAAAAATATTCAACTACCGTCCGCCATTTGTAACCGTATTTACTATTCATTAATCACAAGACGCCAATGTCGTCTGTTTGTCCGTGTTTCCATC
Source organism: Parapoynx stratiotata (assembly GCA_910589355.1). NCBI lineage: Eukaryota > Metazoa > Arthropoda > Insecta > Lepidoptera > Crambidae > Parapoynx > Parapoynx stratiotata. The sequence goes on from OU342463.1 coordinate 1,212,285, forward strand.
ATTCAATTAATAGTGGGAAATACCTGTCAGCTGCGTTGAACTAATGTATGCTTAATGCTGTGGGAATAAGGGCTAGTTAGTAGTTACGGACATTGATGCACTTCTGGTAGTCATTGATTTTGAACTCTATGTGTAGGTGATAAGAGCTTTTAAAGCTTCAAGTTTTTGGCTAAATCCTCTATTCTTATTAGTACAGGGTGTTTGGAAAGAGCATCCTATGAGTTGTACCTATTTTTTTTATAAAGTACAATGTACAAAATATCGGGATGAATTAATAATCACTATGAATAATTCAGTATGTGATATAAGTTAGTCCGAATTGTTTTATATTGTATAAGAAAGACTTCTTATTAAAGCTACATAGATCAAAAACAAACCAGTGAAATAAATTCCATTCCTCAAATAATAACACCTGTATATAATAAAGTATTGAGGTATATGTTTATTTCCACATTAAGGGCTGATAAACATTTATCCCTTTTTAATGATAAGGTTTAATATGGGAGATATGAGCTCTTGATAGCGATAAAGATATAAGTATACCCCTAAAAGGTTTTCGTTTATTTATTATTAGTTAAACATAATTGGAGATTATGATTAAGCTTCATGCACTAGCTGTAGTGACTTTGACCGCGGTTGCTGGTTATTTATCTATGCCAGGGAACCCTTTAATTTTAGTATGTTAAAAGTATCTAAGAAGTTGACCAGGGTTATAAGGTACCACCATGCAAAATTTCATTTAAATCGGTCCAACCATTTCGGAGATTAGCCCGTACAAACTCAGATATACCAAAATAATTTTTTTTTAGGTATTTTCCTCTTTTTACATCCCCCTGATTTGATTTTAAGCATTTTTTTTCTATGTACAGACATCCGATCTCTATAGTTTTATTTTATGTATGGATTAAATGGCTTACAAATATCGGCATACAACTTCGGCGGCGCTTTGCTCTCCAGTCTTATTCCTTCTTCCTCATTGGTGCTGCGTCAGTACCCGATGCGCATTGGCAGCCAAAGTTATATGCCGCTACTTATACCTGGCTACTTATTGTGTCCGGTGCATAAGTATTTCAACGGTAGTTTAAAAATAAGCTTTTTAAACGCCTCTCTGGTCTAGTGGTTCACACCGGGTGTTGATCGGGAGGTCCGGGTTCGCTTCCCCGTGGGGGCAGAAGTTTTTCTTCTCGGTTTGGTTGGTAGGGCCTCTAAGCCCGCCTGGCTAGATACCACCGACTTACATAAAATTTGTCGCCACAATAACAATGTTTTAAGCATTGTTGTGTTCCGTAATCAGAGGTAGATAGCCAGTTCCTCAGTTATTAAGGATTACAGGTGAAGTTCGCTTCGACCTTTGGCCTTATCGTCACTTACCATCAGGTGAGATGAAGGCCAAGAGCTTACCTGTCATACGTAAAAAAAAGCATTTTCTTTTCAATATTTTGGCAAACCACTGGCAAACCTATTCTTGAGTCATCTAGAATACTTGTGACTTAGAACGTACCTATTGGCTTGCGGAAGAAACAGGTATAATGGAAGTACCCACGCAGATATCAATACCGAGTCTGTAATGTTGTTGATCTTGTTTTTCTCTCAAACGATGATTGGTTAAAAAGAGGATGAAGCCATTCTGAATTTCTTGTTCGGGCACTTCTAGTATTTCTGCCAACGGATGGCGTTGTAAGCCGTAGCATATTCTATCGTTCATAGGCATATAGGAATACCTAAATACCTACCTAATAGGAGGACCTCGGCGGCATAATGGTTAGTAAGCTTTGGCTTTCGTTATCGAAAGCTGTTGGTCCGGCGGTCGCTATTCAACCGTTTCTACCCACCAACCCGCGTTGGGTCAACGTGGTGGTGTTTTGGCCCATACTACTCATTTGTTTCTCCATGAGGAAGGCCTGTGCCCACCTGAGACGTATTTAAGCTGAGGACGGCCGGCGAACAAAAAAAATTATTGACAAGGCCTCGTAATTTGGAAAAAAGTTTATGTAAAAATTTGTGTTCTTATACTTAATACAGTAAATGATTACCATAATACCAGTGTCATAGTAATCGTTGTCTGTTTAAATGGGGGCTAATTTATGTTAACATACATACAGATGGCAAAAGAATCGCAAAAGCAGTCCATTGCCATAGTCCGCGCTTCACCAAGCAGTGACTGTACTCAGCGTGGTGAGCCCGTCGCCGCTATAAGCTATTGTGTGTTGTTGACGATACCCAAAGGAAGAGATTGTTTGGTAGTAGGTATTATTTTAATGAGGCGCTATTCCACAGCTAATTTATGTTTACCTAGTATTAAATAATCGTTTTTCTTTCCTTCTCTCTAATTTTTATTTTAACATTTTTCAGTTATACACTTGCCGTTCCACTCCAAAATCTTTATTAATATTGTAATTCACGCGGTAATCAATCAGTAGTTTTTCTGCGACGCTTGGCGCCACTCTGTGACTTACGTCAGTTAGGGTCCGACCACACCGATGACGGATGAGTTGTCTGCTCGTATCCATCATCCGTCGCCGGTGACTGATCGATCAAACCCTTTTAACGATCGATAACTTAAGTGCAAACTTGTTAAGATGACGTCACTATCACGCATACTCTTGTGATTAATTAGGTTTAAATGTCAATGGTGATTCGATAAATATAGATTTGGGTAATTTAAACTAGCATTCTATTTTTGGACATGTAATTTTAGTATGAATCAGTATTGAACACTATTACATCACTGAGATTCTCAGGTGCTCGTTCTTCCTTAAAACAAGCTTTGTGCCCCCACCAGTGGGGTACATAAATAAAATTATCGATGCCAAACATATTTCAATCAAATCGATGTGATTTTACCTATTTGCCTAAATACTGAAGCTTTGCCTATGCGTGAAGTCAATTCAACATCGACGTAAATTCTCTTTCTAACCCCGGTAACTAATTTAAATGTCGTGAATATTTTTAAAATTTATTATCTCCTTTACACAACTGAAGCAAAGATGGTCTTAAATAATTCATAAATAAAAAAAACTCCAGAATGTTTTATTACAGACAGACTGAAGCAAAACTTCATAAAATCAAAGAACAAAAGGCGAAATGTAAATTACCTAATTAAAACCGCATTACATCGCGCAGTTCCCTTCATAACTCGAATGGCCGCGGAGCGTAAACAATCGTTGTATGCAAATACTGTTATAGCTACTAAACCCTTTAAAAATCCAAAAACCCAATTATTCTTGGAGGAAAGGCTATTTGTCAATTACTCGTCGCATATCGCATCGACGGCCATCTTGCTTCGCGTGTAAATGTCAGACGGGGACCGACCAATTACAAGGCGGCGCGTGCGCAGCGCTGACGCGTACAGCGCTCGCCGATACCATAAAGCTTCGCGCCATTTATAGAAGTGGTCGCGAGATCTGTGGAGGACCAATTAATGGGTGAACCATGCTCGATATTGGAAGGTTTAATGATCTAGTGATGACAGGGGTGATTAGGCTTGTCTTTGGGTTGGGAGAAAATAGCGCTAAGTTCGCGTAAGGTTTAACAGTTTTTGAGAATAAAATATAAAACATAATAAAGAAATGTTAAATCTTAGAATAATATGCGTACAGGCTCACCACTATGCCGTTAACAAATGGCACAAAATCGCTCAGTACTGAGGTAACAAAGTTCAATGCGGCTGCCCGCGACCCTGATTTTCAGCGGTGTACCTTTTTAGTAAAAACTTGATGAGTCCTAATACTGTGGACTGGGTGGTTGATAGGTTATCTATGAAAGATCCATGGTCCGTAGACTAGACGTATTTTAATATTCGCTATTGATACCGTCAAACCAACGTCAAATGAAAAATCTATGTGATTTAACTAATCTTACCTATACATTTTCCATTTAACGCCACCGATAGCTATTTCCGAATGCACAGCATAAGTCGTGTACTTAGATCTTGACATTCTGTTTTTTTCTGTCAAGAAAGGTTTTTCATTGCTATTATCATAATCATAAGCTTTATGTGACACTGGACATGGAAAAAATACTCTATAAATTCCGGCTTGATAATTTTTTTTATTAATTTATTAAGCTGTCAGCATCCAGCGATTTCCAGTGACCTTTACCACCACGTTTGATCCATCTTGTCAAAGTCATATACTGCGTCCTCTAGTTCCTGGCACAGTGGGGAGAGTTTTCAGGCAAAATTTCTTTAAAGCTTAAGTGACCTAAGTTACATGCGGATCTCCTCGTTCTTGTTTCAGTAGGAAAATGTATGATTTCGTTGGGTAGTCGTAGCTATTCAAACTATTATTGAATGGTTATGTTAACTTCTATTTAACACTTACTTACTGAAATTTTCAACAAAAATTTTCTCGTGTAAAGGATAATTATTGAAAGTTGATGCGTGCTTTTCTAATTTACTATACACAATTCTAATTTACACAAAGTTCATAGCGGATCCATAGTAAGTCGTGCTACAAAAGTAACCCAAAAAGTTTACTTCACTCATTATCACACAATCCCAAGGAGACTGAAAAAGAATGAGTTCAAGTCATTACATGTCAAAAGGTCACTCATATATTCCGATGATTTATTAGTAGCAGATCTAATATAAAGCTTAAACAATCAAAGATGACAATTTGAAATAAATTACACAAGTCCATGAATATCTACTGCCAAGAATATTAGAACGAGCGTTACGTCGGGTATTATTGGGTGGCAGTCGGACAGCCGCGAGCGGTGCCATTCATATGGCGCGGAATGCAGCGGTGACGCGCTAAGAATACCTTTGCTACATGGAAATTATCCAGCTTTTGTAAGCGCTTGAATTACAACTAGAACGCAGCCCGCTGGACGTCAGCGTATTCGATAATTCAATGTAACCGGTGCACCACCCGCGATTTAATGTAACACCCGCCGCCCCGGGCATTAATAATATTCCCGGAGTCGGCCATTGTGGCACTACCGAGGCTCACGATCGCGGGGCATCATCGGTGCCTATCTCGTAATTCCTCGGCGTCCGCGCGTCCATGTAGAGCGCCCAACTTAATATGTGCATCACGACAAGCGCGTATATGGGCCGCGTGCCCGCCCATGCCACAGACCAATCCTATCGCGGATTTAAATGGGCATTGTATGTATATCGGGCCGAGACGCATGCCACCGACGAATAAATTGAGTTCTTGACGCACCAACCGCGTCAGGCCGGATCCGAGAGCTTATCCCGACACTACCGAAGATCCCCTAAACCTACAAATCAATCGGCCGCCCGCACTCCATAAATTAAGAGGCGAAACAATGACCCTAAATTATTGGACCGTCTCCTTTATCGGGCGGCTTATTGTTCGTTTTTTCCGAGCGACTCCTTACACAAATGAGAGGCTGGACTTATTAGGTTTCGGAATCCGGCGCGGCAGATCGACGCGGCGATAGCGCCGCGCCCGACGCTCCACGGCCGCTCGCGACGAATTCGCCTTAATTATTCCACTTCCTCATGTCGCAGACAATAGCGTTAGGGTCTAATTGAAATCATTGTGTTTGCGTCGCCGACGGGTCGCTAATGACCGCGGTGTGCGCTTAATGGACGCGTATCTGCTCCTCCATCACGGTGGACGTCGCCGATCTTTTCGCTAGCCGTTTATGCGGGCATTAACATAAAACAAGCAGGTATGCGGGCTGCCGTCCATATTTCTGCTACCGTCGTGACGACGGCCGCGGTATTGTGCGCGCGATACAGATCTGGGGACGCATGCGCCTGCCACTGGATATTTAGAAGCTGTCTCTTAAATTCGTGGCTTAACGAGTCGCATTCTGCGTGCGCGCACGGCTATTGTCCAGCTTTTATTTAAACTGCTTCTAATTTTCTCGGGGTGGTGGGGTGAGCATCTAACGGGGAGTCGGTCCATTAGAGCGGGAGGGTTTCATAAATATTTTATTGGTGGCGAAGCGAGCGGTCGCCACCTCTCTCATTACCGCCGAGATCATTAGTCGCCGATAAAATGCGGTCTCGACGCGTCCTCGCCGGAATCGGTGCATTCTCGACACATTGCCCCTCGACACTACCAGCCTTTTGTTTTCGCATGCCGTTTCTGTATAATTACAGCGGCTGCGAGCTTCGAACTTGGGAATTAGTGTTTAAAAATTTACTTGGACCTTCGAGACGAATGTATCTGTATTTTGGTTTCACGTCAACCTGAGTTGTAAAGTGTGACATTTAAATGTAAAGGAATGTTTTTGCAAGAAGTCACTTAGGTGCAATTTTGCTGTATCCGGCACACGGGAGCAGGCTTGCTCCCTCTGCCTTTACGTATTAAGCGAAATGTAAGTATCCGCACCTTTGCCGAGCTATTCGGGGTATCATGCGTGATACTCAGTGTTGCTATTCAAATGTAACATGATCATCGCCACTGCCTGCGCATGAAGTAGCTGCGGCCGTGATTAAATCTATGAATCTCATTACTCGTGGACTGAAAAGATCAAAGCGCAAAATCTCCCAGTCAGCGTTCTCCAAAGACAGCAAATATGGTAATGAGCGCACTATCTATTCTGAAAGCGCCAAAGCTCTAATCTCCAGTGCATATCGTATATACTAGTCTATACATAGACCGCAGCCAACATGTCTGCTCTCAAGTATCCTCGACAAGTGCTATGGTAATGAAACCCGATCGGAGCATTCTCGAGTTAAAGATGACTCTTAATGTGCATCTAAATACTATATAAAATAGTAGGGGACACACCGTTGCGGCGTGCGGCGAGCATTTTACTTTTTATTTTGTTTTATTTTCAATATAGGATTTAAAAGCTTGAGGACATTTCATTAATACCTACTAATGTTGAAAGTACTACTGTAATAACATTACCTAGATTGTAAATTGCACATATTCAGAACATCTGAATGCGATTCTATTTTTATAAAGAAAAAACATTAATGTAAGTTATCTGTTTTAATCTAAACTGTTGGATAATTGCGCACATTAACACGAAGATGATTCATTTCATCAGTATCTCGTTATCGACGCTAATTGCGATTTGTGATAGCGTCCTTTATCTGTTTAAAATGAAGCAGGTATTTTGTCCGAGTGAGTATTTCTTCGCGAATCGTAACGTAGTTTTCCTTCCTTGTTCCCTATTTAATGTGGTCATTCTCGTGGCCTCTATCACATGCCTGAACAGATGAATCTACTTTCATTTTCAAAATGTTTCTGGTTACACACTCTTTACCAATAATTTTTTTCAATTCTGAAGTCGTTAATCACTGCCTCAAATATTTCAAAGGATTTGTTGATTTGAAATCAAATTTTATTGTATTTTATTCAAGCAACTTTTTTCTTTTTAATACCTAATAAAAATTTACCAAATATGATGATAACTCACTTGCTTTTACTTGTTTGATTGTGAAATTATTAAGATGATTACTGTTTCACTTATAGTTTTACGCAATGAAAGAAATGGCACTACACTACACTACTAAGTGAAATATGTTTGTAACGAGGCGCCATAGCTATATTAGCGCCTCGATGCTGTCATTGCGCTCTTCTCTGGCCATTTTTCTCTTGGTTTCCGATTTAAAATTTGCTGTCTGTCCTTTTTTATTTGTTTTGTTCTCGAAGCTCAGCCTTACGAGAGTCAGTGCGTAGAGTGGTTGACTCCCTTCTAACAATAATTGTAAAATATTTATACAGTGAATCAATTTTTATAAGCTGAGACAAAGTTACAACAAACCACATTATCAGTTCCTAATATATAACAAATACTATATGTTTCTCTAAGGCACTATTGTAAGTAGCCCTACCCTTTTTATAATATATTTAGTGTTAAATGTGAAATTGTTTTGTGTTCAGTGTAATTTACCTTTTTTTTATAAAATTGTTTCAGTTGTGCCTTAAATCTTCATTATAATATACGATACTTAAGTGACGACCCAACTGAATTTTAATTATCTCCGGCTTCACCCCGTCACATGTTTAATAATAATAATAATAATAATAATAATTTATTTAGTTTAGTTTACATCGTTCCCAGTACATTTCAAGGAACTTGTCCCCCATTTCATAAAGCAAAGATCTAACATCTACATCTCTGCCTATGCCTTCAGAGATACTGTACTAATAAATATGTTTGTATGTTTTTATTTATGTACAATCACGTGGTAGTGTATGATGTCGTCTCTATAAATGTGAATTTTTGCCACGATATCGCTGATACACGCATGATGATTAACATTTTATACAATTTCATGCATGTTATCGTGATATCTATTTGAACGTTTTTTAGTGTTCATTTAAATATAAAAAATTCTCTCACTCAGTTTTCTGTTCCCAAAGGCCGTGTGTCCGGCCGAATTCTGCTCGCCGTCGCAGCCGATCGCGGCTGCATTCGCGTTATGGTAATGATATCGAATCCAAAATTGGACGCGCCGGTGACCGCTCCGAATATCTCCGTGTCCACTGGCACTGACAGACTGAAATTATATCAAAATATTCCAGTATACTAAGGAGTATTGACTGTACCATGTTCAGAGAAGCTTATTTTAGGCGAGTTTAGCCTCCTACTCTAAGTAGTTCGACAATTTTTATAAGTGAAAAAAGGTTTATAAAATCTCTATAAGCCCATGATGCTGCAAGCCTAACGGATAAGACAAAAAGCGGTCATGTTCTGTGGTCATCTTTGTGTTGTATATTTTAATTTTTTTTGTTATCAATTATGAAATTAGTAAGAACAGTGAGTGGTCATATAAGGGAAATAATATTCATAATGATCTGTACTAAAGTTCAATTCAAGATTGCGCACATTCCTGAATTCACTCCTTGCACGAATACGGTACCGTTTTTCTTTCCTAATTTTAAATGATATTAAATTTAATGGAACTCACAATATCAGTTAAAGTACAAAGTATTTGTATAAAATCCAATTTATTCATAGGTTAGATGTCATAAAAAAGTTGTAGAATCGCTTAGCGTAAGGCGAAGCTCGGTAGTTCAGGTGGGATTTTGGTTGGTTAGCGAACGCTCAGCTGGCGGCCACCAAATCCGAACTTTGCATCCTACCGTGTCACGGACTCAACGTGTGGTCTAAGTTACTAACGAAACGTATTTATTTTGAAAAAAATAGAAAACTCTGAACCTCCAATGGACCTTTTCTATGTCAGAAATCCATAAAATATTTCATTTCATTAAAATATCCATAATGCCCGAGGGTCTCTAGTTTATTTCAGTTCGCGTACTGTTCTCCCCAAAATGGACCTTGGTTGACTCATTTCGACTGTCAACAACAATTATTACAGTCAACTCTTTTTTATGCACAGCTTATCAATGGATGTTATTTGAATGGTTAGCATAATCTTTGAATTTCGGTCAGCAAAAAAATACAATTGGTCTGCTGAAATAATAAGTTGTTGACCAATCAACTTATCGGCAGCAAATATTTCTAATTTGGTCAGCAACTCAAATGTTTTCTCTGCCAAATTGTTTAATATTTGTTTTGATGACACAAACCATGTTTTTGAGGGTCATAAAAAATAACCATAACCTAATATGAATTGATCCTTGATCCTTCATTGATCCTTTAACTGTATCATATATATTGCTTTAATTATTTTTAAAGCTTAACTTATTATTTTGCTGTCCAAATAATTATATTGTTGACGGAATATTTGTTTGCTGCCCAAATGATTCTTCGACTAACTTTTTTGTTGCTAACCAAATGATTAAATGACTGACTTCCTCTCAAAAATTTGTGTATTTGCGTTTCCATGGTATTGCACTAAATATTTACTGTACATATTTAGATTCCTTTAAGATCGCTTTTACGAGAGCATGTCTGGTCTATATTTGTAGTTCAATAAGCTGAGTGATTAATTTCCGTGCAAAAGAGCAAGGACCGAAGTGCCTCTCAATTCTCGAAAACGTTTGACTTTCCTCTTTCCCGCGACTGCTCATCAATGAGACCAGCGCGATTACAAAATCATTTTTCATAATTGCGCCGCCCGATCAATTTTGGCCCGTCGACGGAAGCCACTCAACCTCGCCCCGATTCTCCATACATTTGGTATTATTGTTGTTTATTCTTTGACGGATAGCCCACCGGCACCTGACCCACTTGGGCACGCGATTACAGCCAAGAACGTGTTCACGAAAAAGGAAGAATTCGTTTGACAGACGATAACATCTATGAATGAATTACGATCGCCATTAAAAGCCGTCGCATGATTTTCCTTTTAATTATTTTCTCTTCCGCTGTTCGTGACAACTCGTTGCTTGTACCACACGCCTGATGGGGCGCGAATACCGTAGCTTACGCTGGACGATAGAAGCACTATGAGAATTTTTGCAGATGATTAATTTACACAACTGAATCTTATATAGGCTGTCGCAAGGATGATGATTACTGACAACAATCTTTTAAGTTGACAATCAACTATTTTGTTACGAGTTGTTACGAGCCCTTTGAAGCTCATTTATATTAATAGAATAACTTAATTCTACTGTTACTATAGGTAAAAAAAAATTAACAAGGAACAGAAAAGGCTTCTTTAATCTCTTTCTATCCGTTTGATAAGAAAGAGACGGTCAGTTCATTTTCCATGTATCGTGTCGTAAGCTTAAACAGTGCTAGTTGACTTACAAAGCAAACTGCTGCAAAATTCTCATGGTAATTCACGAGGGTACTTAACCTTATTTCCTAAACATTGCTTAGTTCCTTTGTTTTTCCGGTAAAGTCCAGGACATGATCTAGTTCAGACGTATATTAGTTTTTCACTGATTGTATTAGATTGGGTGTTAACCAAACAGTTATGATATGGATGGATGTGACAGGACTACGACCACAATGGTATAATCTTCTTCTATTTCTTTTCTTCTTTAATCTTCATTGCAAAACCACTAGATTGAAGAGTGGTTTCTTGCGTACACACACTAATGTGTAACACTAATGTCTATTACGAGTATTATGAAACTAGTTTAGACTCTTTAGACTTTGACGATTTTAAAGAACCCATCTTTTGGCCACGTGTGTCCTTCTCTGAACGTCCAATCATCATAGGTAAATTACTAGTAACCACATAAGATGTAGCATAACGGTTTTTCTATATATTAGTTTTAGAAAGGTTAGATTAAATTAATTACTTTTGAAACGTAGAAGACGTAAACTTCCGAAACTCTTACACAACAATGAATGGATTCTAAGTCGTCCTTATAATTCGTTTGTCTCTAAGCTCTGAACACTACCTGGATTAAAAGCCATCCAATAAATTTCGTACAAAAAGAGAACACAGCTCGACGGCCATAAATCTAAATGCAGCTAAGGAGAAATAAATATCTCAACTCGCGCTACAGCCTTCGCATTCCACCCCGAGAAAATATCGCACCGAAATTCCGGTGGCTTGACGGGGCAAATGGAAAAAAGCGCGAAAACGTCGCATTCTGAATTCGAACAGGCCCCGCCCACGTGCGCGCGCATCCCTCGCGACAGGTGAATGCGACGCGGGCGCAGCTGCCGTGCCGGACGCGCTGATTTGCTGGTTTGTTTTTCGAACTTGGAATATATCTTATAAATATTGATGTACAATGGCCAGTGACAACGCGACGTGCCTCCAAATGGAACGAGTTGGCCGCACGTCTACATGTTGTTGCGTGAAAAAGTGTCAGTTTATATTCAGTTTCGCCTCTTTCTTTTAAATGTAAATTTACTAGATAAGCCGGTCTTGTTGATATTCATTCGTTTACTTAAACTTTTATTTGTCATAAAAATGGTTTTAACCAAAAATGGTTTAAAATCAAATATAATTAATCCTACAAGCAGATACAAATCAAAAGGTTCGTTATTTTTGAAGTTGATCTAAGATAGCCCTCGGGTTTCCTTTTAATAATCTCCTTTGTTCTATCAAAAAGTAATAAACCAAGTTAATCACCGTACCCTGCAATCGCAAAACAAAAGTTGGCTCTCGATATATCAAATGCGGGATGCGCCAACTTGCCCGCGTGCATGTGTTGGACCGTAAGTGTGTAACTAAGTAAGAGAAAGACATACAACAATGAACAATGGGAGCATAAATCAGTATAATTAGTTTTGCCTGAACGAAGCGAAATCATTGGTCAAAACGTATCGGGCAAACCCCGCCTCCGAGCGCGGACGGCGTTAGAACAGGTACTTGGCATGTTGAATTGGATCAAACGTACTGTCCGCAACAGGAGTGCACTCTTAGATTTATTTCTAATTTAATTTATATTCTTAAGGCGCGAAGTATGCGATGCTAGACTGTAAAGAAATTTATTTGTATTACCAGTTTTGTATTCGACATCCAATGCAGACAACTCCAAAATATTTATATCATGTTAATTCACATAGATTACGTTTGAGCCTGATTGAGGTATATATATTCTAAAATTTTCACTAACAAAAAAATTAAATAAAATTAAAAACGAATAAAAATTTCATAGCATACACAATGCTACAATCCAAATGAGATAAAAAACGAAAAGTCCCTGAGTTTGAACATGCCTTTGTATTGGGATTATTGGGATATACTATCGAACTTGTTTAATCTATGACTGAATGATTGGCCAGATATCGATACATAGTGTGTGTCTGTATGTTTTTTAAAAAGAGAAGCTTGAGTGCCCACTGCACCCTTCTTCTTCTTTTCCTGCCCTGTTCCCAATTCTATTTGGGGTCGGCGCAACATGTCTTCCTCTTCCACTCTCCTCTATTACTCGTCAAGTCAACACGCACGCCCATCCTCATCAAATCATCATTCACACAATCCATCCATCTTTTCTTTGGTCTTCCTCTCCCCACACGCCCATCCACTTTCAAGTCCATAACTTTCCTGGTGACATGATCATTCTCCCTTCTCATTATATGTACATACCAAGAAAGTCGTTTTTCTCTCAGTTTATCAGCAACTGCACTCTTATTGTTACTAAATCCCTTGTCCTCATCAATTTTCTCTAAAAATTTAATTTCTTAGACAAAACTAGCTGATGGCCGCGACTTCGTCCGCGGTTACTATGGTTTTTAAACTATCCCAAGGGAACCCTTAAATTTTCCAGAATAAAAAGTATTTAAGATGATGAACAGGGATATAAGGAATCTCAATGCAAAAAAATTATTGAAATCGGTTAAGCAAACAGACAAACAACCAAACAGACAGAGACAGACACAGGAAAAATATATATTTTTTGGTATTTTCCCTCTTCTTACATCCCCTGACATGGTTTTAAGCATTTTTTTTCTATGTACAGACATTCGACCTCTACAGTTTTATTATATGTATTTAATATATATGTATAGATTAGAAAAGCTAGACGAAAAGCTAGAGAGCTCTCGCCGTATCATTTTACTAAATACGGAATAACTATTCTGTTAGTTATATAATAATTTTGTTCATTGACAAGGTTTAGGTCAAAGTTTTCGGTTTCAAGCGCCTTGAAGAAATACTTATTGATAAATTTCTTGAGAAATGGAATTGCGAGCCTTAAGTGACAGTGTGGGTAGGGCACATTGCTTACTAAATTGAAGGCTGTAGTGCCCTACAGTGTAGGGCAATCCTTCCTTCAGAAAGATAGAAAAATAGTTTATAAGTGACACAGAATCAAACTTAATACTAAGCTTAATAGTAATAGTCACACTAAATGGCGAGCCACTCAGCATGTGTCAGTTGTCGCAGACATCTGCTGGCCTTTCGATGGTCACCAAAATTTTTCCCTTAAGAATTCTACTACGTTATGATGTATTAAAAAAACTAATTAACTATTTATTTAAGCAGCTCTATACCTAGTATACCCGTTGCAAACGCTGCGTTGAAGTATATCCATCCACTCAGTAGACCGATGATCTAGAACGGTCGGTAGTCTCTGGAATTTGTGTGGCGATTTTTGGGAGTGTGTTGGTGATCCCACCTTGATGATGACCTTTTGTTTGGGCTAGTTGTTGAGGTTCAGGTTCATCAGACTCACCTCCTATTAAGTAATGACTTCAACACCAGGCGATTTATGGGTGCTAACACCCCTGTCTACCTCTCTAGGGAATGTCTTGATTATCATTATCAGCCTATGTTTGTCCACAGCTGGACACAAGCCACCGCTATCGCTTTGCGACCGTTCTCATCCAGCTCACACTAGCTAACTAACGAATATCGTCATCCCATCTTGCCACAGGGCGTCCCAACGTTTGTTTTGATTATATTACGTATTAAGTTATTTTTCCATATATTTTAAATTCAGAAATTCCTTAAGATAATTGTTTTCATGACGGTAATAGAAATTTTTTTTAGGTACTTAATTTTTTTTTGCTGATGTTACCTAGAGCCCGGTGCCCAGTACCCCGAGTGCACGTGTACCAGTTTATTGCTGTCTCTACTTGTACTGCATTTTTATTGAGATCCTGCGCGAAGATACTCCAGGCTTTGATGGCAAGACTGATTTATATCAGCCATTTGATATTAGAGCTTATCTGTGATGTAATAAGAATTATGTTTACATGAATAACTATTGTAATTTATTTAACGCCCTAAGGTTACATGTTGTTTGTATATTAACCATAATAATGTCCAATATCATCTCGCATTTTCTTCTAAAAATTTAAGGCAAGCAATACTGACAAGAGGTGCTCGGTGGCGTATTGGTTATAACTTATATAGTACGACTTTCGGTTTTTAAAACAAAGCTATCTTCGCCATGATCAGGCCTTGGATTAGTGACCAAAACTTTGTGATCTTGAACTACCCACCAACCCGCATTGGTCCAGCGTAGTTGTGTTACGGCCCATAAGGCCTGTGCCTAGAAGTGGGTTGTATATAGACTGAGCAAGGAACCTTTGATACTAACGTTTGATCACCAATAAATATGTACCTGTTAACGACCTTTTAAGCTGTTTTTGGATCTAACGAATAACTCCAAATTCCCAGTAGGTCTTTTTATACTAATAATGTATTAGACTTAATAAATAATATCCATCTGTAGATAGTTAAATCAAACGTCACTCGCTAGCGTCTCAATACAAGAGATACGAGACGTCAAGAACAGAACGAATGGATAAGAATGGTTGAATGAGTGAATGAATGAACGTGTCGTCTTCTGTACGCCGTTGTGTTGTCGGAGTGGCAGACGTGAGACGTTACCTAGACGCTTTGTTTGTACATATCGATGGTACACCGTATCTTGGGTAAGAATTTTTTAAATGCAAATTAATAGACTTTAAAATGTATAAATAGTAACGGGTCTATTAAGGTGATAGAAAAAGTAAAGATGATAAAAAAGTAGAGATGATAAATTATTATTGATTGTATAAATTGAAAAAATAATGAGGGTTTTTGTATCAGAAACAGAAGCTTAAACAACGTTTTTGAATTTCAGTCTTTCTATCTGTCAATTATAGGTATATACAGAGTGAATTTTTCCAGTGGGCCTCCAGGCATTAAGACTTTTTAAAACGTCCAATAATGCGGTTTTTTTCACCAAAATCAGGCTCGTGACTCCTATGAGCATTTTTCGATATTCCTGACATTAAATGTGAAATTACGAAAAGCCTTTCAAATTCAATATCGATCACACAGTTAATAAATATGCATAATAATCAAATCAAATAGAGAATTCTTTATTCAACAATACTTCAAATGACAAAACGTGTATTTCTATGATCGCGTTACATTTACATTAGACCTTCCAGAGCCCGAGCAACAGGTACCATTTGTTGGTGACACCCTGGCTCGGGTTCTGAGCAATGGTATCTCAACTTACTCAACCTCCAACATTTAATACCTATTGTAGAAGTACCTACTTACTTTGTAGAAGTGTTTAAGACACTTCTACAATAAAATACTTTTTGGTCCAGTTTTTCGAATAGATACTATTTGAAATTCAAAAATGGAACGTAAGAATAGAAATATCCCTTAGTTTTATGAAAATGGCCTGTGTTAATATTTTAATGAATAGGTTTAATCATGTAGCCACATTGATTACTTTTGGTGAAATTTTTCGAATATACTATTTGGAATTAAAAAATGGAACAGAATTCGTATGTTCAAAAAAATCACGCATCTGTCAGTGCGGTCAGAAAAATCGAAAAGATTTTAAAAACTGATTTTATTAAATTGTATTTTAATAAAAAGGTTCAATACCATATGGCACGTTTTATTTGATGTTTCAAGTGGACTGTTATAGAACGTGGTTTCTTTATTACAGTTTTAATTACTGATACTCGTAACATTCAAATTTTAAAGTACTTGTCTTTGGTCACGTAGTACTAATGTCCTTCAATAATGTTTTGCGAAAAAGATAAGAAAATTATTTACTAGTATATTCAACATGATTACTGATGAAAATGAAATATACATACTTTTATTGATTTGCTCTTAACGTGACAATGTGTATCTGTACTCTACTTCGTGATCTACGATCTACATCCATCTTCTCATTTGACTTAGAAATAAACTTTTTTGCAACCTGTAACATTCTGTTAGCACTTTTCTATTAAGTATTATGCTGAAAATAACACTGTAATTGTATTTTTTTTATTGAACAAAGCTGTCAAACATACATAAAGATGATTACAGTTGGAAGCACGCGTGTAACCCCGTAAGAGTAACTACATGCAATTCTTACATGGCTCACAGTATACACTACACTGTCAACTGGTAGCTTCACTACCTGTTACTCTTCAAACCAGACCACAGCAAATGCAAACACTGCTTTGCGG
Source organism: Parapoynx stratiotata (assembly GCA_910589355.1). Classification (NCBI taxonomy): domain Eukaryota; kingdom Metazoa; phylum Arthropoda; class Insecta; order Lepidoptera; family Crambidae; genus Parapoynx; species Parapoynx stratiotata. The sequence continues at coordinate 1,228,956 of OU342463.1, forward strand.
TTATATGTCAGAGTTACCGCAGACGATTCAGTACCTACCGAGCCTCAGTCTAGGACCTTAGCTATAAAACCTTCAATTATTTCATCACACACTGATAATCCTTCTTATATAATTGAAGTGCGACCTCGAGATGACATTACCACAAACTCAAACGAACCGGCCGCGCGTATAAACGTCCCATAATTATACATCGCGTTAATATCATAAATATCAATCAACGTCAACGTGAAGTTAAATTAATACTCGTATGAATTGAGTGTCTTCTCAAATCAATCAAACTCGGGCATTGATCGATGGCGAGTCGACGGAACAAAATCGAGCACATCTTACTCGGGAGATTTTATCGATTGCGGACGCTAATTAGGAGAATCGGGAGTCGATTGGACTGCACTCTCGAGAAGCATTTGATAAAAAATCGTTGGGGGTAATGAATTAGTGTTATTCCCATTTGTCAAAAATGATAAAGAAAAAGCAAATCAATTGTGACTTTTTGTCTGGATTAAGGTAACAGATAAATTTTGTAAAAATCAGTAATATTTCTGACGACCTCAGTGGTCTGTACGCCGGTCTCGAGAGGTCCTGGTTTCGATCCCCAGTGGAGCCAAAGTGTTTGAGTGATGAATTTTCAGACATTTTTCCAGTCTTGGATGTTCATTATATATGTATTATATTATGTATATTCTAAATAATTATATGTATTTATCTATTAAATATATTTGTCCGTCATCTAGTATACGTAACACAAGCAGCATTTAGTTGCTTAAAATGGGACTAGTTGATAGGTGTGAATGTCTGAGGATATTTATATTTATTATGGTAACGGGGGGATGGGTTTGTCGACATTCGTTTGGCGCAAATTGATCACAAGACAAGCGATACATTTCATACTAAACATTGTTTTTTAAATGTTTTTTAGGCTTAAAAATTATACAGCATAACCTAGCCGGTTGAGTAATTGAAAAGATCTAGCTTGACAAAGAAAACAAAGTAAGAAGCTCACGGTTCCGTATCAATCGGTCGGCCGGATTAGCGTGGGATGTGTGAAAAATCCGGTCCGCGATCCGTATTTGTCGCCGGACAGACGCACGAACATCACTCTCATTAGTGGTTCGGGCCGGACCATTTGTACTAATGTTTAGGAGATACGATGCGACAGTAAATCCGTCCATCTTTTTCTGAGAGACAATTTTTCGTCGGCTTTTTGGGTAAGCGGGAATAGACCGTTCGGTTTTTAAGTTTAATTTTGGAGATTTTTATGTCGCAGTTTTTTGTAGATGCCAAAATTTTTAATTTTTTATAGATGATGACTTCTTATTTGTTTGACTATGTCTTTATTAAGGAGTTGGAGAAGTTTTGAGATTTTTGCCATATTGCCATTTGCCATATATCCCCACATGAAATAGAATACCTTTAATTCTTTTTCGGTGTTTTCACTTTTTTTGGTTTATTTTTTTCTCAATATCTATGAATGCTGCTTATTATATCTCAAAATCATATCCATCCTATAACATTTTACTGTAACTATAAGTTAAACTTACAGTCGCCAGCACAAAAATGTTATGACGGTTTTACTAACCTGTCACATTATCATGTCACTTGAATCTAGACAGCAATATAAATTATTTACTTCAAAGCTTAGAATGTCAAGGTACAAAAAGGTTAATATTATTATCCATTGATTTATTGTGATTTGCTGAAAGATTAATTCAGTATTTGTTTCCTTCAACCTTATTAAGGAATTGGAAGTAAGATTAAATATATACGTGAAAACATGTTTTTAGCTATGGATTAGCGTGTCTCAATAAATTTAGGTTTTTTAAATAATTTACGATGCTAAATGCTTTCTCACACCCTTCACGCATACGACGCTTGATTGTCGAATATCTTTTATTGTACCGTGATAACAATGATTGTTGAATGGAATTCATGCTAGCTAAAACTGATTGTATAAATTAAAGAATGCAGAGAGCTTACAAATATCCACACTAATCCAATGTCAAGCAATTTGATAAGAGAGAACCAACTATTGAACTTTAAGAATGCAAACAAAAATAACTTAAAGAATACAAAAAGTACTCAAAGACAAGAAACAAAAAGAATTCAAAGATTATAATAGCAAAAAGGAATTAAATATCCCACTTATTTGAAAAAGCAGGTCTTCTTAAATAAGAGATAACTATTTATTTCCAAAAATGAAACACTCCCGCAGACAACTTACAAAATAAATTACCGTGAATGTACTTCTAATAATTCTAGCTTGCCCCCCTGTTACATGTAAAATTTTCGGTTTTCATGTAATGCATGTCATGTTTGCATGTAATGTCAACAAGATTATTGTGACAGCATAACTCCAGACACTTCCAGAACTTGAACTTCAAATCACATCATTCACATCAATCTAAGTTAAAATTTAAATTTTCCATTAAATCTGTTCATTTTATTGTTGTTTTTTTTACATTTAATTTCTGTTAGATTCCATTTTTAATTTATCCGTTTTTAATGTTACATATTGTTAAGCTTATTATTTAAGGATTTAGTGATTTAATTTTTGTCATTGCAATAGTTGTTGGTAAACCAATAAAGTAAAATAAAAATTAAAAATTCATTGAAAAACAGCGCGGAGCGAGACTCGCTAACAAAGGCCTATTGAGTGCCGACTGCAGCGGGAAATTACCCCAGGACTCTTTAGGCAGTTTACAGATTGAATCTAGATAATAGAGATTTTGAAGTCTTGTCTCGGCGTTGTTTAGAGTATGGAGAGTGATTCTGAGTATAGGAAAGAGATGTTCAGTTTAGATGCGTCTCAGCGCATGCTTATGAATGTCATTAACATTTTACAATATTTCGCGAAAGTGAAAAATTTCACAAAAACTACTATAAAATTACAATTGTGTAACCAATGCGTTTGAAGAAAGAATGCTTAGCAGAATAAACATTGATGATTGAAATGTAAGCTTTTGCTTTACGTTTTTGATTTATGTAAAATGCAAACTGAATGTGTCGAAACAACGGCATTGAAGTTTAAAAAGATCGGTACTTACTTTAAGTAATATTCTGCAGTTTATCGCATTTTCCATTTTAAACATGTGCAGATAGTCTAAAGTATAATCTAACAAAGTAGTATCTACTTAACGATAAATAACAAGAAAAGATAAAAAATTCAGATACAGACGTTTTGGAAAGAGTTATTACCAATTCCATCAAATATCCTCCAAGCCCAAGATTTAGGAGAAATAACAATAAGCTAAGTTGTATATCAGAAAAAAATAATAATGTTTTAGTGACCAAAGTCACCCTTTAAACAATAAATGCCTGACGCGTAACTTTTTAACTACTCGTACTCCTAGCTTCTTTTGCTCTCGAATTTGGATACGTTTATAGGCGTTATATCAAGAACACTGATGATAACATCTAGACAGTTTTACTCGTATTAGTAATTATGACAATTTCGGTCGACCTTCCTCTCTGTCTAATCGCTGATACGGCGGTTAAATACCAACTCAGTAATCGTCTTCAGTTAGGTCCCACTGCTGGGCACAGGTCTTCCTCATGGAAAAACACACAAGGATTAAGGCCATAACACCACCACGCTGGCTCAATGCGGGTTGCTGGGTAGAAACGGTTGTCATAACGACTGGGACCAACGGTTTAACGTGCCTTCCGAAGCACGGGGGATTTTGAGATCACAAAGTTTTGGTCACCCATCCAAGGTCTGACCATGGCGAAGGTTACTATGTTTTCGATATCGAAAGCCAAAGCGTATTAACTCTATGCCACCTAGCACCTCAACCAACTCAGTAATAATATTTTATTTTGCCAACGCATTGATGTTTAAATATCTTATTTTATTATTCGAGACTGCACTCAGTTCGCTACATCTATAAAAATGAATGCGCGCTGATAATTGTTACTCGTATTTAACCAAACTAAATCCGCTCAAATACACAACAGATTGCCAATTTAACATACACGTTTATCGACCAGTAAGCTCTAACAAAACAGTTGACTTTGCAGTTGCAAAAGCGTTATCACCGCTATCGTCACCCCGACATCTGCGTGTGATTGATTGTCTGATAACAGTGACATACCTCACCTGGCACCAAAGCTCATGAGTAGCGATTGATCGGGCTGACAAAAACATGGTTTAATATTAGTTAGTAGAAATATAGAGTCGTGTGGTAGCGGCTCATTAAAAGAATACTACCAAGCCAACCCATCTCCTTCGTAAAAGGCGACTAATGGACTTAGAACTGCACAACATCTGCACAACATCTAATAGCTTATAGCGGCGACGGGCTCACCACCTGTCACGCTGAGTGCAGTCACCGCATGGTGAAGTTGGTGAAGCGTGGACAATGGCAATGAACTGCTTTTGCGGTGCTTTTGCCTAGTCTCTGACTAACCCTTAGGGGATAATAATCGAGATTATATGTAGGTATATATTAGAAATATTGTTAAAACTGTTAAAGCAGAGCTGGGAGAACGGCTCGTGCAAGAAGGTTGCCGTAAGTTACCAATACTTGTGGATAACTAAAGATATATAAATAAATAAATAATTTTAAACATTCACACCTATCAACTAGCCCCATTTTAAGCAATTCATGCTGCTTGTATTACGGATACTAGATGACGGATAAATATATTTAATAGATAAATACATATAAATATTAAGTTAAACACATCCAAAACTGGAGAAAAATTGTCTGTGTTCGTCACAACTGCCACCACCGGCGATCGAACCCAGAACTTTAGGACATCGCGACGCCTTAAGACCAGCGTACAGACCACTCGACCACGGAGGTCGTCTACCCTTACATTTCTCTTCCAAAATTATATTGAAACATTTATGTTAGCAGGTATAGAAACAAAATGTTTAATTAAACTGTACTTTCCTCAAAAAGAACACGCCTTTCAGTGTAATTGGATACAGAGAAATTGGTTGATACAACTGTTCGCGGTTCTCTATTATCATTGAATACCTTGTCATTGCAAAGAACCGTAATTCCATTTTCGTTACAAAAATGACTTGATGTAAAGTATAATACCATTGTTTTTAACTTGGCACGTGTAAAGATAAAATAATCTGTTTCTAATGCGTAGATACTATCGACAGTTTCATCGTCATTGTGGTCGATTCGATCCATCGACTCTTCCGTATCACTTTATTATCGATCATCAATCGTTAAGTCGATTTCACGGCGAATCTAGGTGAAATTAACCCATTGTTTAGTGAATTCTGCTTAAGATGTGCTGACTCATCGTCTTTTGTGTCTTGTTAGAAATTTCAAGCAATGACCGCGATTTCGGTTTAAATTCACAATTATTCTTTTACGGCGTTGTTATTGCTTGGCCATTTTCTGATTTGAGGAAAGGAGATGTTGCGATTCAAACATCAGTTCTAAAATCGTTAGTACTTAAACAGATTTCGAATGTTTTAACATGTTAAATGTTAGTACCTATTGCAGAATCAAAGGCTTCAATCACTGCAAACGCAATGTAAATACACTAAATGCCTGCAGCTAGGAACGCGAACTGAGATAATAATTCAAGTGCATCACAATAAAGGCGCGTGTCATTTAAATTTGAGTGGAGAGCAGTCAGCAACACACGCCGGGGTGGATGCGTTTCCTTTGATCGCATTTGGGTTTATTTGGATGGGTGTTCTGCAGTGCACTGCCCGCGGCAACCCACCGTCTTTGCCGTCCGCACAGGATTGACACGCTGCGTTTTAATCAATTAGCTAACAGAACGCGGTTCACGGACCACTGGGCAGTGAAATAAGCAGACCACACGCCACCGCGCTGCCTTTTGGTACGCTCTCCGATTTCAGAACGGTTTTTTGCCGACAATTTTGGACATCATAATCGGAGCGAGATTCGCTTTTGTTTTTCTGGCAGCGAAACCTTCGCCGCGAGTAATTAGAGCATCGATAACGCTGACGGCAATGTGGATGTTATCAGCCGATTTATCGGCCCGAATTATGTCAATAGATAACTAACTTTGAATAATTGATCCAGTGCTCTATGGGTAACGCAATATATAATCAATCAATCATTAATCACATGCTGTTTGCGCAATGTTTCGTGTTTCGAACGATGGCCCCGTTTTCGAGTAATTTTCCTAATTTTATCGCGGTATCAGTTTGTATTATTACTTTGATGATGAATTGCCATAAAGCAAAGCGATTTTAACATTTTTTAATGTTATAAATGAGGTATTGGTAGACCGAACAATAATTGTGCATTTGCGCGAAATTTTTGGATTGGTTTTTCTTTTGGTTACTTTCTAATAATCCTAAGAAGAAAACTTGAAAATGTCAATGTTATTTTTATAGATAAATATTCTAATTCCAACCTTTCTTTTGTCCACAGAAGAAGCGACCAGTACAGAAGGCGTGAAAGAGCGCAGTGAGCGGGGAGAGCGGGACGAGCGGACTGAGCGGGAGGGAGAAGCGTCCCGGTCCGAGTCCCCCGGGTCCCGCGCCTCCCCTGCCCCGGACGAGCGCGACGACATCGAGCACAGCATACCAGCCACCCTGATTCAGGATCCTAATGCTGAAAGGTAAGATCTGGCTTCAGTATCTGATATCATTAGCCGAGATGTTGTGTAAGCCATAGGCCTCTCCGAGTATCTTCCCAACAATCGATCCTGCGCTGTCCGCATTTACTGCGATTTTCGACGGATCATAGGTCCGATCCACCAACGTTCCACCATTTGACTGTAACTGGCCCTTATTGGAAGGGAATAAAGATTGGCACCTGTCAAAAGTGTATACATAATTTTGAATGTGACTCTACATGGCCGCCACACACCTCTATAGGCACGTGTTACCATAATAGTAGGAAGGAAATCTCCTAGAAACTTCGTGGGTACTTCTGTTCAAAGGCCGGCTATGCTTTTTTGACTCGGGCGTTAATGGGCTGAGGAGATCACTATTACTATAACTCTATTACTTACTGGCTATTTACTTTTATGTACTTTGTTTTTGTGCAATAAAGTGTTTATCTATCTATCACTATCCATCGGGTAATCCGCCTGTCCGTTTCCTCCTTATTTTGAAGTACATACTTGGCTAGGAAAATATGTATAAAATTTTCAGAACAGTCTCCCTACTCAGAAACCAAATTTCAATGGATATGAATTGGATTTCTGTCATTTCAAACACTTTTTTTTTAATTTTTAAAGGATATGGCATTTGACGTGACATTAAATCAATATTGATTTGTCAACATTGGGTTACAGAGTAGGGTAGCTGACCTGTATTGTGTTTTAATAATTTTTCAATAATTTTCTCTTTGTTCGGTTTTCTTGAATGTTCAGAATTATGCGAATCGACAGGCCTAAATCATCTTTTGGATTTCTTATAATACTCATTTTACAGTTATGTCATGAACTAGGTTCTCAATTTGGACACGTGATGTTTGGTTTCTGATATTTTCTCAAAGTTTTAGTTTCTAAATTTCTCAAAGCGCAAAATTTTGTCAATAAATCAATACAAATGGATAAACGAAGGTAGACGTCGATTTTTTCCAATTCTGTGAAACCCAATACTAATGTTGCTACTAATGGTGTCGCTAAGATAAAAACCGTTGTCATAACTGAATAGGCTTCTGGTTCGCTTGAAAATGACAAACATGTTGAAGATTCTGAGTGGACAAGCGTAGGCTTGGACGTAACCTCTTCACAATGCGAGCAGTTAACGCATTGTCTACTTGACGGTGGTCTCGACATCACTCCACGGTGTCCACTTTAATGATCCTATTGTTTTCCTCTACTAGTTGTCAACTGTTCTGCCAACACTTGCCTACCGATCACAATTGCTAGTAACAACACCTTATCACAAGGTTGTAAAGTCTAAACTCGTGTAAATGAACCGCACAGGACAGCTGGTAGCCGGATTGAAATGAATGGACATGCGATAGTGACAGTTATGGCACTGCGAGTAAAAACGACATGGAATCTTAGTGGTGACAGTTCATCAATTCTTGTTTCCGAACGAATCGATGCTCATTTGTTGATGATTTAAAAATTGTATTAGAGATAGTAACAAAAAAATAAAATACTACTACTACGGTATATAAACGAGACAATAGATTGCCAAGATAGAAGCCGAGATAATGACAAGTTCAGTAAAAAAGCAAAGAATGTTGTAGTCCGTTACAGTATGGATGTATGTGAAAAGTAGTACTGAAAGAAGGGCCAAGCTATTGATAATCTTATATCAATAACGACGAAGAATTATTAAAGACAATAAATAAAACAAACAAGGTACTTTTTAAAGTCACAATAAAGTTCTAGCTTGTTAAATCTACATTGAAATTATTCGAGATAACGCAAGCATTTCCATATGTAAGATATGACTTTGACTTTGATCTAAGGTGTATAAATTTTTCTTTTAATCAATGTAATTTCCATACCCACAAATTTTTATGAGACATTTCGGTAATGACCGTTCAAAGGATCAAATAAATGTGACACAATTAATGTGTTTGGATTTTGTTGAAGTTGAAGACCTAGAATAGAGAAACTTATGCCCAGCAGTCGATAATGAGCTGATGGCGATGATAATTGGTATTATTAGAAATAACGAAGGTTCATACATTTACGTCTGACAAGTGACTCAATGTAGGTAATCAAGTTACGCGATTATGTTATAGATACCATGTGACGAATATATCCTAAATAACATTTATTTTAAATAAATTAAAATCGTATTAAATTTGCGCCCATGACTGAAATAAATATGGTATAAATCACAAAAACGGCTGCCCATCGGGAGTCCTACCCGAAACCTCAGAAATGGCGATCCCTTTAAACCAGGGTCTACTCAGATCGGTCTTGGTGGCAATCGAAGAAACCTACGTCCAATGGACAACGATGAACAATAAATAATGGCTTATAATCGATTACCTATCTAATGACTAAAAATTATTAATTTCATTTATAATAACCGAACGCGTTTACAACTAACTAGTAAAATTATAGATGTAATTGATCAGTTCATGTAATACGGTGAAAACGTGTTATGTGATTTGGGGAATTTTGTTATTATTTCAATCTCATTGACATCACGTCCAACTGCTTTTGCGCCTTAAGTCTTTAAGACTAAGGTTGAAAATTGTTTAAGGGATTTCATCAACTTGTCATTGACTTAATTGGCGAAATATATTTTTTTAATGAAATTGCAAACTCTACCCGTTATTCCGTTATTTATAACGTTCAATAATTCTTGTAAACTATTATAAATAAATAGTCGTTATTTGACCGCCATTTGGAATATTTTATCCGGGGAGTCTTATTTTTAAATTGTCTCAAGTGAACAAAATTTTCAGATTCAATATTGAAAAGTACATCTTTTTGAGAGAAGGATCGAATTTGACATTTGATTATAATATGAATTTGATCAGACTAGCTGGCCATAACCATTTTCCATTTACCATACCCATTATTTTATTTCATGTCGGCGCAATAATTCTTCCTGTCACATTCTCCTCTACCTCTCCCCATATCATCATTTCTTTCCTAGCCACAACTTCTTATTTTTCTTTTTCTTCTGTCTTCGCTTACACAATCAATTACTTTTCAATTTACTCTTTTAAGGGAATGGAATGGATAAGCTTGTCGCAGCCAAGAATCAAATATTTTTTTACTTCTTCACTAATTACTTTAAACCATTGTTTTTATTATAAGAATTAGTTAGGAACTAATTCTAATTGTACAGTACAAAGTTAAAACTCTTAAAATAGATTTGTATTAAAACAGTAATGGCCAGTTTTATAGACATTCTCTTAAGCAATGGGACACCAAAATATAATTACATCTTTAATTTGATTCATTCAACACCTTAGTTAAATAATGACTAACGTAAACAGACAGTGACAAAAACATGGCGCATCGTCATAATTTGTCGCGTTAAATTACTTTTGAAACTACACAAATTGCTTAGTATTTACACAAGTGATCATAATAATAGGAAACTCAATAAAATGTCGGAACGAATGTCGCCCATTAATCGCTGTCATACATTCAAAGATACACATGTATGTCAAAGCGAGAAATTTAATATAAATTACATTTTACTAACAAAACAAACACTATTGTTCCACACGGTTGAGACCAAGCGTGGATGTGATAAGCTGATAGATTTTATTTTTGTTTTAACGTTTCCGTTAGGTACTGGTAGGAACTATTTGTTTTAGAATACAAAGTTAGGAAGTTGTGTTTCTGAAACTTAACATCTTTTAAGTGCAGTTACATGTTTTTACTTAAACAACAATACTAATTGTGGCCCAAAAAGATTTTGGCCATATTCAAAATTATCTTGTATTGTTGTTCCTCTATCTGCCCTTGTCATACTTTATGTGGAGTCAGTACAATATGTGTTTCTCGTCCTTTCTCCTCTGTCTTTCATTAGCTCAGCGTCCACTTTATTTCTTTTCATATCATATTTCACACGTTCAATCCATTGCTTTATTTTTCTTTTATCCATCGCATTTGTCATACTTTTGTTGTCATAAATTAATCTTTCATCATGAATCTGTCTGTGGTAAATACAAGGATTATTTGTTACATTAGTCAGAGAAAGTTTGCATGCAACACATTGTTTTAGTGTCTATCTCTCCATTTTTAGATCACTTAGTATGATTCTTATGAATGGTAACACCTGCTGTGTTGTATATTGTTCTACATTGTTTGTGATTTTCTTTGTGGTTATCGATGTTATTTACAAAATATCTGTAGTATGGTATCTAGAACAATGACATCAAACTGAAAAATATTGCTAAACATAGTATACCTTTTGAAATATTAATTAATCTCGAATTCTCCTAAAAACTGTAGGCTCCTTATCTATGCGCGTCCGGTGAGACGACAGGTACGATTTCTGGGACCGAATTAAAGTTCGTCTCAAATGTCACCAGACAAACCAATTCCAGTCTTAGTGCTTTCAATTTACGATGGTATAAGATTTTACAGAGTTGTGCTATTGGTTTGGTATCCACGTTGGATGTTCCATCACTGTCAATTAGTTGCAGTGAAGAGTCCTCATCAATCATAAGCACTGAACTGAGCTCTACCCTCAGAGTCTATTGTTTAGATTTTGAATCCACAGCTCTCCTTATATCATCATCAACACTTTTAATTTCGTGATCTTTATCCAAAACCAGTTTTCGAAAACAATAACTAAAAGTAGTGACACACTTTCATTGAATTTTACTGCAAATTCGTAAAAATTTGATTGTTATTTTTAGAACTTTTCGTTTCACATCTAAATATTGTTTTAGTTGATGTACTATTTCAATATGATTAGGATAACATTTTATCAATTATAAATGGCGTAAACATATTAATCGAATAAATTTGTCCAGCTAATAAATTACACTTATCAAAAACACGTTGACACTCATAAACAAATACCGAAGCGTCACGAGACAATTAAATTCATAATATTATGAAATTCATGGACACTTTTTTCTTAGCGATTTAGATTGGTTATAATTAATGACACGCTTATATGATATTAGGTTTATTACCCAGGCTTAAGTCAATCGCTATTATGATCTAGTAACTACGCTTATTCGAGTTACGGAAAAGCAATAGATTACTACTCTTTATTGCGACTAAGGCATCTGTGACCAGTTTTAAAATTCAGGTTGTAACTGCGAAATTATTCAAACAGTGTCAGGTGTCCCCACGCGACGCAAACTTGGCGCACATGTCAGCCGCGCTCGTCAAAACGTGCACAGAGCAGCGGACGACAGTACAAAATTCTTACCATCTGCTAAAACTCCTAAAAATACTGTAGAACTTCCCCCGAGCTAAGCTATTTGGATCGCGTGCACGTCGCGAGTGAAAGAGAGCACAATACCTGTCGCATAAACACGAGTGATTGATTGACCCGCACCCGACTAATGCTTATAGGAAGCCATAAACAGCTGGCGATTTTGTTGGAAACTTTTTAAAAGTTGCCACGTTTCGATGTGGAATATGATTTCTGTCAAATCACCATTACACATCTTTGAAGCAAGAGTGACTGACTGGTTTTGGGTTTTGATTGCTTTTCTATTTAAAAACTTGCCAAACCATTTCCAAAACCCCCGTAATATTTTGTAAGGCCACAATGTGACTAATGCGTCCGTTACAGAAATTTTAATGAAACTTGTTTGTATACCTAGATGACATAATAATACCCTTCCTTTCAAAATTGTCAGTGTACTTGTAAATATTTTCACCTTGTAACATTATTATATTGTCAGCAAAGTAACTTTGCGTTATCCTCGTAAAAATAAATAAACCCGAGAATATTTCCCTTTGTCAAAGCAGGAAATCTGTTGGTGATACGCGTAAATCCGTCCTCGTCCCCTGTCTGTCCCGGTGTTGTTAAAAGGACTCGTCTCGGCGTTTTGTTAACGTGCCATTTCCTTGTCAACGCCGTCAACCCTGTCCGGCCAATCTTCTAAGCCCCCGAGACTTACATCCCTGTCTTATTTTCACAGTAAACATGTGGAGTTGATTGTCTAAGTGAGCGACAGTTTTAATCTTGCTCATTAAAATCATATAGCGCCTATTGGTCGTCAAGGTTCATCTATACATGTTTCATTGGCGTTGAGACGGTGACTCAGCTATGCGGAGTAGCTCCGTCGTGTCAGACGGCTGTCATCAAAACGATCGCCCGTCACTGCACGTCCACCTCGCGCATCGCACGCACGCTTGCATTACGCAGCGCCACCCCTCGAAGCTGAATACGAATAGGCGTCTCTGTCTTTCCAGTCGCGCGGGGAGTCGTTCTGGCAGTTGTCTCGCTCTTGCGAGGGGCGTGCGGGGCGGGGGCGCTGCAGGCGGGTCGTAAATCACGCGGTACCTCATTCCGCGCGGGACCGCCGCCGCCGCCGCAGGCTCCGCGCATTACCCTCTCGGTCGCCGATCGCGGCGCGTCTTCTTCGACGTGTTTACAATTTTATTATATTTCCAAGAAGTCACATATAGCCTTGTCTTTGAAATTGTGTTCGAACTTGTGTGTTGTTTGATGGATCCGAAGGTTCTTCTGCTCTTCACGTCTTGGATACGCTGAAAAAATTTCGTCCAAAATGATTGTGGAGCCCGACCACGTGAGGTATGTTTCTTGTTTGATCAACTGTTTCGCTGGTTTTATTTCCGAATGTTATTATGTTTTTCATTATCTTCGGCTGTTTTAATTATTGGTTTAGTTTTATTAATTCGATGTTAATTGAATTCTATTCATTGAATATATTTTTTTTACATTTGCGTTCAAAATGTTCAAAAGTTTTGGGATTCCTTGGTGTATTGTTCTGAGTAGTTTCCATATGTAAATATACGAATTTTGAATAATTGTGTCACTGTTATCTATTGATAATGATTGGTATGACATGATTTACAATATGTTTATATTGTAAAGTTTTTAAAGTAGTGATCTGAAATTGTATTGGTGGGTATTAGTTGTTTTTTTTTCGTGTTATTTAGTATTTTGATTCACACTCAAAAATTATTCGTCGTGTGTTTTTCTTTTTCAAAGTTCAATAATGTTTGAATTAGTGATACTGGAAACCGGTTTGCTTTTATAATAAATTAGAAATAGGTAGTTAGATATTTAATTATCAAACAGGGATATCAGTCTTCCACGAGTAGTCAAGATAAACTCATATCTGAGTTGTTGATTTAGTGTTTAATCCGTCCTTATTTGATCGTTAACTTTTATAGCCGTAATATATTATTTGCTTTTGAGTCTTGTTGATACGATGTTATTATTTCTATTGACCAGTCCTACATGTTTGATCGTGAGATGAACTAAAATCTTCGTACCTATTAGTCTGAAAGCGACTAGAAATCTGCGGAATCCGTCATTGACATTTATTGACTGGCTACATAATTCAAACATTAACTTTAGCGTCGATAGAAAATATATAATGAACGATTGACACTAGCTGTCTTCTATTCTAATTTGGGATTAATAAAGATGGACTTTGATATTTGCTGAGAAGTATAAAAATGTTATTGTTAAAGTGAATGACGTCAATCATGTGTTTCGTTTGCATTGTCGACAGGGAGAGCCCGAGATGCCTATCGCGGGAGTCGTCGGGAGCGCCGCGATGCCCGTCCAATGACTCGGTGTACTCTGGGCGCGGGCCGACGCTGCCGCTGCCGGCCGCGCTGACGGCCGCGCTGCCGGCCGCGCTGCTGCCGCCGCACTCGGCCGCCGTGGCCGCGTACCTCGGCGCCGCCGCCGCCGCCGCGCAGCAGCGGCTGCTGCTCTCCTGCCACGACGACGACGCCGACCGCCCCGACGCCGTGCTCGACTTCAGCACCAAGCGCGGCGACTCCCCGCACGACGACGACGACGACGACGCCGTCAACCTCAGTAAGAATGAGAACGGCCCGCTCGATCTCTCCGTCGGCACCAGGAAGAGGGGTCCGGAGGACTCGCCCTCCCCGGTGCCGACCAGAAAGAGCTCCAGGTCAGAGTTCAAACCTGCACCGTCCCCGTGGTCCACGCCGGTGGCGCCGCACTTGCCGTACTTCGCCGCCGCGGTCGCCGCGGCGAGCTTGTCGCCCAAGGGTGGCGTCCCCGCAGACTGGAATGGTAAACTGAAACATGGAACTCCCACACCGAGCGACGCCACTAAAGCGCTCGAGAAAATGAGCGAACTCAGCAGGCTGGGCGGAGAAGAATTGTTCAGGTCCGTCCAGAGTGCCGCTCTGGGTGCAGGACTGGCTCCCAATGCCGCCGCCAGACACTCAGCCTGGCAGTCGCATTGGCTCAACAAAGGCGCCGACCAAACCAAAGACGTTCTGAAATGCGTCTGGTGTAAAAAGAGTTTCAATTCCCTGGCGGATTTGACTGTACATATGAAGGAAGCGAAGCACTGCGGCGTGAACGTGCCGGTGCCGCCGGCGGCGCCGCTGCCGCCGTCGCTGCAGCCGCCCTCGAGCTCGCCGTCGACGCCCTCCCACAACTCGTCATCTTCCAGCGGCTCGTCGAAGCCGAACCAGAACGATTTAAATATGTTAATTAAGGAAAATATGCCAATTCCTAGAAAGTTAGTTCGCGGACAAGACGTCTGGCTAGGTAAGGGCGCTGAGCAAACTAGGCAAATTTTAAAATGCATGTGGTGCGCCGAGAGCTTTAGATCTTTAGCCGAAATGACTAGTCACATGCAGCGCACTCAGCATTATACTAATATTATTTCCCAAGAGCAAATTATATCGTGGAAGTCTTCTGATGACGGCAAAGGCTCCACCCCGAGCGCGCCCGGCGCCAACAGCGCGGCGCCGCCGCCCTCGGGCGCCAGCAGCCACGTCAGCGCCGTCCTGACTTGTAAAGTATGCGACCAAGCGTTTAGTTCCTTGAAAGAATTGAGTAATCATATGGTTAAGAATTCACATTACAAAGAGCACATAATGCGATCGATCACCGAGAGCGGGGGTAGGCGGCGACAGACGCGGGAAAAACGAAAGAAATCTTTACCTGTTAGGAAACTTCTCGAACTAGAGAGAGCACAGCACGAGTTCAAAAACGGCGAGGGCAACGGCGTCCCCATGGGGAAGCCGATCAGGGACTTCGGGACCGGTAGTAGGATCACTTGCGAGAAATGTAACGATAAAATCGAGACCGCCGTGTTCGTCGAGCACATAAGACAATGCATAGGCGCGCCGATGTCTAATAGCCAAAGGAACTTTCTAAAGAGCGCTCTGCTCTCGAATAACATAATCCCTCCCGACGTGCCCGGGCACGCGACGCCCGCGAGCCGCGACGGCCGCAAGAGCGTCACCGACGAGCAAACGTCGCCCGGCTCCGCGCACCGGCGCTCGCCCTCCTCCGCCGCCGACTCCTCGCCCGGCGCCAAGGACCCCAACGCGAGCAACGACCAGAGCTCCTCCCCCTCGGTGCTCAACGCCATAGAACAATTGATAGAGAAGAGCTTCGACACGCGATCCCGGCACTCCGTGCCCGGCATGCCCGGCGGGGCGTCACACGCGCCGATAGGCTCCAGCATCCTCAAAAGGTTAGGCATAGACGAGAGCGTAGACTATACGAAGCCGCTGGTGGACCCGCAGACGATGAACATGCTGAGAAACTACCACCACCAGCAGGGCTACGGTCGCAGAGAACGCAGCGGGAGCGAATCTAGTTCTATGTCCGAGCGAGGCGGGAGCAGAGTGGAATCTCTCACGCCCGACCGGAAACTGGACGCCTATCATATGACCCCTCGCACCACGCCCGACACGCGCGGCTCCCAGACCCCCGCCTCCGAAGACCGCCCGGCGGAGATTCGGATAAAGAAGGAGGTCGCCGAGGAGGAGGAGAGAGAGAACGGGGTCGATCTGAGCAGTCAGCCGGTGCGGGTGAAGACCGAGGTGGAGGACGAGGAGTCCCCGCCGCGGCCGGGCAGCGCGGCCGAGGACGAGGGCAAGCCGGCCGGCAAGCGCAGCCAGGCGCCCAGCTCCGCCGCCAGCCCCGCCGCCAGCCCGCGCAGCCCCGCCAGCGACCGCGAGGCGCACACGCCCGGCGGCAAGCCCGCCTCCAGCCTCGGCGCGCTCTCCTCCATGTTCGACAGCCTGGCCGGCGGCGGCTCCGGCGAGCCCAGCTCGTCCCGGCGCCAAGGCAGCCACCCGCTGGCCGCTCTGCAGAAGCTGTGCGACAAGACGGAGACCAGCCCCGCGCGCGCCCCCGCGCCGGCGCCGTCGCCCGCGGGCCCGCCCAGCATCCTGACGTTCAGCTGGGCCTGCAACGACGCGGTGGTGACGGACTCCATCATGAAGTGCGCGCTGTGCGACACCCCGTTCATCTCGAAGGGCGCGTACCGGCACCACCTGTCCAAGATGCACTTCGTGAAGGACGGCGCGCTGCCGGAGCCGCTGCCGCTGAAGGCTCCGGCGGCGTCGCCGTCCCGCGCCGGCTCCAGCGCCGCGTCGCCGCAGGACCCGCGCTCGCCGGCGCCGCCCTTCGACGAGAGCCCGCACTCCAAGTTCCTCAAGTACACGGAGCTCGCCAAGCAGCTGTCCAGCAAGTACGTGTAGGCTCGGCGCGTCAGTTGTGATCATACCATATCCCGCTATGTTAAACCTTGCTAGGGTTAGGTCGCCGCGGCGACGACAAGTATTTCGAAACTCTTTGCCAATTTAACTATTTAGGTAATTATCGTTAGAGTTCACCGCATAGTTCGGTTAGTGTAATTAACGGTTAGCGATTTAAGTATACGCCAAACGTCTTACGTTCGATTAGGTGTAAGAAAATATTTTCAAAATATTGCCTTTAGGTGAATACGATTGTTGGCCGCCAGGGGTCGCGCTTCTCTTCCACACTACGTTTATAATTCCATTTCGATAATTGTAAATATTAAGTCACGTTGAGTGGTAAAGTTCGATTCGATCTCTTGTAAATGTATATTTTTTGCTAATAATCTAAAAGCGACTCTTTCGTAATGTTTAATTGTAAATCGCCTTCGCATGTGATGAGGTCGTCGTGATCGCGTTCTTATTCAGTATTTTAATGGAAAAATCGTTGCAATATCTTTTTATGTTACTTAAGTTTATGTAAAGCTGATAGGGGTATCGTAGTGTTTATTTTTTTTTGTATATTTTGAAGATTCTTGTGGAGCCAGAGATCCGTCGTTTCGCAATCTCGGAGATCAATCTCACTGTTTGGTTCGTGTTGTACATATGACAGTACATATTCATCATCAATCTCTTTAGTGTAAAATTGCTGTAGGCGCTCTCCAGGCGATTATCTATTTATTATTTAGTATTAAGTACATAATATTAGGTGACCTACGTCTGTGAAACTCTTGTATACCAATATACCCGCATATTGATTGGTAATTAAACCAAGGTAATATTAAAAGTGATACATTTTACAGTTCTTTTCTTTGAAAGGATTAACTACTATGTATACGTTTAGGACAGTCAACTATTTGAGAGATATCTTCCATTAAACGCCAGTTATACGATGTGTATATACGGTACATGAGTGAAAAGCTCTTTTATATTTAATAAAAAAATATTGTAAACTGTGTAATATTCGTGTCGCAAGCAGCGGCAACGCGCTGGCGACTAGCAACACAGAGCTGCCGAAAGTGGCCTAACCGACATCTTTGTAAAAAAGAGATAATACATTTTTCTTGCTGATTCCGTATACGACCTCGTTTTTATAGAAAATGTCAGTTGTGTCATTATAGGCTCTGGACTTTGTGAAAGAAATAAGTTAAAGAAATTTGGTATTTCTTGAGATGCAATAGTATTTTTGATGAACGAATATAATTAATTCTTTCACACTCCTGTGTTGTAAGTTGCCAGCGAATAAAATTAAAAATCTTACCTATCATTTTATTGATAATAAAGAAACATACGACAAATATTATGTATACGCTAGCCCTGATGAGAGAATTTTGCTCATTCTTTAAAAAAAGGTGTTAAGATATTGATTTTACCAAATTGAATAATCTTATTTAATATTTTATGTTGTATTTCAAAATGCAATTAAAAGCTCAAAGAAATATATATGTTACATACATTAAACTGTTTTTTATTTAAGATACCTCACACTTAAAATAAGAATGACACTTGTGAGATAATTACTTTATTGGTACCTTCCAAAAAGAAGACAAGTAGGTGACGAAACTAAATACTTTAATACTTTACCGTCTTCACTCAATTAATGAAATGAGACATAATTATTGTATTGACATAATTCCCTAAACTTAATGGGGATATGCAGCTTACGAGAATGTTAAAGTATACACAAAGAACATAGATATAAAAATTCCTTTCTATTATAAAGGAAACAACAAAGATAGTTAAATTTTGTTTATTACACTCAGCTGCAAAGACGAGAGATCAATATTACAAAAATAAAGAGAGACAGCCCCTTTTTATGTTAAATATGGAACAAGGACTTGAACTATGGACAAAGAGTCCCATTTGTTACTATATTTACAAATTATATAGTAAACATTTTTTATGTTTTTACAGTATTATTTGGCATCCATAATAAGACCCGGACTCCAAATCGAAGATGTGTGTACTAATCCAAAGCGGAGACGAGAAAATATGTTTTTCAGCGTGAAAAACGAGATTCTATTGGTTAAAAACATCTGTCCGCTCGTCTCGTCTTCGCTTTGGTGGAGTCCGGGCCCCAAAACTGTCCAATGTAGAATCTCACATAGGTAAATAGAATCTGTCATACTATATCAAATGTCGACAAACGAAATAAGGAGAGCCTTCCAAGCAGAAGTACGTAAGTACATTTTTTTACTTATTATTATGGGGACATTAACATTAAAGAAAAATTACATTTCTTTTTGAAAATTTTAATTGAATCGTGGCTACAAAAGGGAAATAAAAATACCTACCTAATTAGAATCAATAGAAAAGTATTTTTGAGGCTAAAATGGATTGAAATGTAGAACGGTTCATGTGTACACCCCAAATTTTTCGTATGGGGCTAAATTATGCGATGCGAATGTAGAACATATCAGACATGATAATTATTTGTAGGTAAGTAATATTAATATATTAGGTCCTTACCTATGAAATTGGTGTTTTGTATGGAGATTTTGGGGATGTCTGCATTTTACATACTAACATTTTATCAGTTTTCTTCACAACGACAAATCCAGAGATAATGATATTTGGCATGTATCATTAGACAAGCTTTAGCAATATGTGTGTGAAAACGCTTGATAAAAATTATTCATCGTTTTTATGTTAATGCAAATCAAATGATGTATTCGGGAGGCAGTTTAAAATAATTGTCTTTGTGTCTAATTTTAACACAATTAAACTTACAAAAAATTATCCAATTAAATAATACGAGCTCAAATATATGGTGTATTTTTAGAAGAGGCAATTATTTTATAAAAAAATTCTGAAACTTAATAGTTACGGACTAATTGCTAAGACAGAATAAAAACACCAATTTCATAGGTAAGGACCCAATATAAATAAAGAAAAACGAAGGAAAATTAAAAGGTGATAGGACAATTGGAATAATTTTTAAAATTTGTACACTTTATTTAAAAATGGTACATTCGAAGAAGTTTCCGGTCGAAAGTTTGTTAAAGTAGTGTAATTTAAAGTAAAAAAATTAAGTATTTTACATGTAAATAGATCATAGATGTTTTATTCAAACTAAAAACTACGGCTCGCTTTATGATTTTTTAAAAAATCTATTCCTAAACACTATTGGTCAACAGAGAACTTCATCGACACTGGCAACATTTTTTTTTTTAATTTTAATATCAGCTGTTTCTTACTAGTAGGTATAAACTTACTCCTTTTGAAGCATTCTGTGTATATTACCTTTAAAGACATTATTTTAATACCAATCGAAAAGTTATTTGAATTGTCAATATTTGACTCCATAATTTTCATTTGAGTCAACGCTTACTGTGTGTATGATAAATACACTCGGTGACATAATATTAAAGAGTACAGACGGCAATAAAAATTGGTCAATATTTTAGTTTGTAGGTACACTTTGTGTTATTCTGAATAACCTTTGTAGATGTAAAAATGTTAAAGTGAATGTTGCAGTACTAAAATTTTAAGCCATTTACTGACTGTTCCATAGAACATAAATACCCAAACAACTACAAAAGACGGAAATGATCAATATTACAACAAATACGAACACAAAACCCAACGTCAAAATAACAAAAAGCAATAATTTAAAGGACCAAGGACTTTGTGTCCTAAAAACGTTACACAAATTAGAATTACTCACATTACTGGCTCATATTTACAAAAATTCAATTGCCATCAACATGCAACATCCTGTACACCCTAAAACCACCGCTTATCAATAAATATTTAAATACAGCATGAAATATCATTGGCCATTAATTACGCGACCATAAACCTTTGTTCGGTGCCTTCAGCATCAGTCAACGGGACGTCTTAACTCCTGTAGAACCCGGCCTTAATCACAATAATGACGTCATCCGTCGCCTCCACGCACTTTCCACACCAACAGAAACGACTTCACAACAACAGATGAAAAACTGTACTATACATCCATTGCTCTTTCACTGA